>OX419616.1:17693161-19139742 GCA_948473465.1 Lithophane ornitopus | reverse complement strand
ACCTAACCTAACCTAACCTAACCTAACCTAACCTAACCTAACCTAACCTAACCTAACCTAACCTAACCTAACCTAACCTAACCTAACCTAACCTAACCTAACCTAACCTAACCTAACCTAACCTAACCTAACCTAACCTAACCTAACCTAACCTAACCTAACCTAACCTAACCTAACCTAACCTAACCTAACCTAACCTAACCTAACCTAACCTAACCTAACCTAACCTAACCTAACCTAACCTAACCTAACCTAACCTAACCTAACCTAACCTAACCTAACCTAACCTAACCTAACCTAACCTAACCTAACCTAACCTAACCTAACCTAACCTAACCTAACCTAACCTAACCTAACCTAACCTAACCTAACCTAACCTAACCTAACCTAACCTAACCTAACCTAACCTAACCTAACCTAACCTAACCTAACCTAACCTAACCTAACCTAACCTAACCTAACCTAACCTAACCTAACCTAACCTAACCTAACCTAACCTAACCTAACCTAACCTAACCTAACCTAACCTAACCTAACCTAACCTAACCTAACCTAACCTAACCTAACCTAACCTAACCTAACCTAACCTAACCTAACCTAACCTAACCTAACCTAACCTAACCTAACCTAACCTAACCTAACCTAACCTAACCTAACCTAACCTAACCTAACCTAACCTAACCTAACCTAACCTAACCTAACCTAACCTAACCTAACCTAACCTAACCTAACCTAACCTAACCTAACCTAACCTAACCTAACCTAACCTAACCTAACCTAACCTAACCTAACCTAACCTAACCTAACCTAACCTAACCTAACCTAACCTAACCTAACCTAACCTAACCTAACCTAACCTAACCTAACCTAACCTAACCTAACCTAACCTAACCTAACCTAACCTAACCTAACCTAACCTAACCTAACCTAACCTAACCTAACCTAACCTAACCTAACCTAACCTAACCTAACCTAACCTAACCTAACCTAACCTAACCTAACCTAACCTAACCTAACCTAACCTAACCTAACCTAACCTAACCTAACCTAACCTAACCTAACCTAACCTAACCTAACCTAACCTAACCTAACCTAACCTAACCTAACCTAACCTAACCTAACCTAACCTAACCTAACCTAACCTAACCTAACCTAACCTAACCTAACCTAACCTAACCTAACCTAACCTAACCTAACCTAACCTAACCTAACCTAACCTAACCTAACCTAACCTAACCTAACCTAACCTAACCTAACCTAACCTAACCTAACCTAACCTAACCTAACCTAACCTAACCTAACCTAACCTAACCTAACCTAACCTAACCTAACCTAACCTAACCTAACCTAACCTAACCTAACCTAACCTAACCTAACCTAACCTAACCTAACCTAACCTAACCTAACCTAACCTAACCTAACCTAACCTAACCTAACCTAACCTAACCTAACCTAACCTAACCTAACCTAACCTAACCTAACCTAACCTAACCTAACCTAACCTAACCTAACCTAACCTAACCTAACCTAACCTAACCTAACCTAACCTAACCTAACCTAACCTAACCTAACCTAACCTAACCTAACCTAACCTAACCTAACCTAACCTAACCTAACCTAACCTAACCTAACCTAACCTAACCTAACCTAACCTAACCTAACCTAACCTAACCTAACCTAACCTAACCTAACCTAACCTAACCTAACCTAACCTAACCTAACCTAACCTAACCTAACCTAACCTAACCTAACCTAACCTAACCTAACCTAACCTAACCTAACCTAACCTAACCTAACCTAACCTAACCTAACCTAACCTAACCTAACCTAACCTAACCTAACCTAACCTAACCTAACCTAACCTAACCTAACCTAACCTAACCTAACCTAACCTAACCTAACCTAACCTAACCTAACCTAACCTAACCTAACCTAACCTAACCTAACCTAACCTAACCTAACCTAACCTAACCTAACCTAACCTAACCTAACCTAACCTAACCTAACCTAACCTAACCTAACCTAACCTAACCTAACCTAACCTAACCTAACCTAACCTAACCTAACCTAACCTAACCTAACCTAACCTAACCTAACCTAACCTAACCTAACCTAACCTAACCTAACCTAACCTAACCTAACCTAACCTAACCTAACCTAACCTAACCTAACCTAACCTAACCTAACCTAACCTAACCTAACCTAACCTAACCTAACCTAACCTAACCTAACCTAACCTAACCTAACCTAACCTAACCTAACCTAACCTAACCTAACCTAACCTAACCTAACCTAACCTAACCTAACCTAACCTAACCTAACCTAACCTAACCTAACCTAACCTAACCTAACCTAACCTAACCTAACCTAACCTAACCTAACCTAACCTAACCTAACCTAACCTAACCTAACCTAACCTAACCTAACCTAACCTAACCTAACCTAACCTAACCTAACCTAACCTAACCTAACCTAACCTAACCTAACCTAACCTAACCTAACCTAACCTAACCTAACCTAACCTAACCTAACCTAACCTAACCTAACCTAACCTAACCTAACCTAACCTAACCTAACCTAACCTAACCTAACCTAACCTAACCTAACCTAACCTAACCTAACCTAACCTAACCTAACCTAACCTAACCTAACCTAACCTAACCTAACCTAACCTAACCTAACCTAACCTAACCTAACCTAACCTAACCTAACCTAACCTAACCTAACCTAACCTAACCTAACCTAACCTAACCTAACCTAACCTAACCTAACCTAACCTAACCTAACCTAACCTAACCTAACCTAACCTAACCTAACCTAACCTAACCTAACCTAACCTAACCTAACCTAACCTAACCTAACCTAACCTAACCTAACCTAACCTAACCTAACCTAACCTAACCTAACCTAACCTAACCTAACCTAACCTAACCTAACCTAACCTAACCTAACCTAACCTAACCTAACCTAACCTAACCTAACCTAACCTAACCTAACCTAACCTAACCTAACCTAACCTAACCTAACCTAACCTAACCTAACCTAACCTAACCTAACCTAACCTAACCTAACCTAACCTAACCTAACCTAACCTAACCTAACCTAACCTAACCTAACCTAACCTAACCTAACCTAACCTAACCTAACCTAACCTAACCTAACCTAACCTAACCTAACCTAACCTAACCTAACCTAACCTAACCTAACCTAACCTAACCTAACCTAACCTAACCTAACCTAACCTAACCTAACCTAACCTAACCTAACCTAACCTAACCTAACCTAACCTAACCTAACCTAACCTAACCTAACCTAACCTAACCTAACCTAACCTAACCTAACCTAACCTAACCTAACCTAACCTAACCTAACCTAACCTAACCTAACCTAACCTAACCTAACCTAACCTAACCTAACCTAACCTAACCTAACCTAACCTAACCTAACCTAACCTAACCTAACCTAACCTAACCTAACCTAACCTAACCTAACCTAACCTAACCTAACCTAACCTAACCTAACCTAACCTAACCTAACCTAACCTAACCTAACCTAACCTAACCTAACCTAACCTAACCTAACCTAACCTAACCTAACCTAACCTAACCTAACCTAACCTAACCTAACCTAACCTAACCTAACCTAACCTAACCTAACCTAACCTAACCTAACCTAACCTAACCTAACCTAACCTAACCTAACCTAACCTAACCTAACCTAACCTAACCTAACCTAACCTAACCTAACCTAACCTAACCTAACCTAACCTAACCTAACCTAACCTAACCTAACCTAACCTAACCTAACCTAACCTAACCTAACCTAACCTAACCTAACCTAACCTAACCTAACCTAACCTAACCTAACCTAACCTAACCTAACCTAACCTAACCTAACCTAACCTAACCTAACCTAACCTAACCTAACCTAACCTAACCTAACCTAACCTAACCTAACCTAACCTAACCTAACCTAACCTAACCTAACCTAACCTAACCTAACCTAACCTAACCTAACCTAACCTAACCTAACCTAACCTAACCTAACCTAACCTAACCTAACCTAACCTAACCTAACCTAACCTAACCTAACCTAACCTAACCTAACCTAACCTAACCTAACCTAACCTAACCTAACCTAACCTAACCTAACCTAACCTAACCTAACCTAACCTAACCTAACCTAACCTAACCTAACCTAACCTAACCTAACCTAACCTAACCTAACCTAACCTAACCTAACCTAACCTAACCTAACCTAACCTAACCTAACCTAACCTAACCTAACCTAACCTAACCTAACCTAACCTAACCTAACCTAACCTAACCTAACCTAACCTAACCTAACCTAACCTAACCTAACCTAACCTAACCTAACCTAACCTAACCTAACCTAACCTAACCTAACCTAACCTAACCTAACCTAACCTAACCTAACCTAACCTAACCTAACCTAACCTAACCTAACCTAACCTAACCTAACCTAACCTAACCTAACCTAACCTAACCTAACCTAACCTAACCTAACCTAACCTAACCTAACCTAACCTAACCTAACCTAACCTAACCTAACCTAACCTAACCTAACCTAACCTAACCTAACCTAACCTAACCTAACCTAACCTAACCTAACCTAACCTAACCTAACCTAACCTAACCTAACCTAACCTAACCTAACCTAACCTAACCTAACCTAACCTAACCTAACCTAACCTAACCTAACCTAACCTAACCTAACCTAACCTAACCTAACCTAACCTAACCTAACCTAACCTAACCTAACCTAACCTAACCTAACCTAACCTAACCTAACCTAACCTAACCTAACCTAACCTAACCTAACCTAACCTAACCTAACCTAACCTAACCTAACCTAACCTAACCTAACCTAACCTAACCTAACCTAACCTAACCTAACCTAACCTAACCTAACCTAACCTAACCTAACCTAACCTAACCTAACCTAACCTAACCTAACCTAACCTAACCTAACCTAACCTAACCTAACCTAACCTAACCTAACCTAACCTAACCTAACCTAACCTAACCTAACCTAACCTAACCTAACCTAACCTAACCTAACCTAACCTAACCTAACCTAACCTAACCTAACCTAACCTAACCTAACCTAACCTAACCTAACCTAACCTAACCTAACCTAACCTAACCTAACCTAACCTAACCTAACCTAACCTAACCTAACCTAACCTAACCTAACCTAACCTAACCTAACCTAACCTAACCTAACCTAACCTAACCTAACCTAACCTAACCTAACCTAACCTAACCTAACCTAACCTAACCTAACCTAACCTAACCTAACCTAACCTAACCTAACCTAACCTAACCTAACCTAACCTAACCTAACCTAACCTAACCTAACCTAACCTAACCTAACCTAACCTAACCTAACCTAACCTAACCTAACCTAACCTAACCTAACCTAACCTAACCTAACCTAACCTAACCTAACCTAACCTAACCTAACCTAACCTAACCTAACCTAACCTAACCTAACCTAACCTAACCTAACCTAACCTAACCTAACCTAACCTAACCTAACCTAACCTAACCTAACCTAACCTAACCTAACCTAACCTAACCTAACCTAACCTAACCTAACCTAACCTAACCTAACCTAACCTAACCTAACCTAACCTAACCTAACCTAACCTAACCTAACCTAACCTAACCTAACCTAACCTAACCTAACCTAACCTAACCTAACCTAACCTAACCTAACCTAACCTAACCTAACCTAACCTAACCTAACCTAACCTAACCTAACCTAACCTAACCTAACCTAACCTAACCTAACCTAACCTAACCTAACCTAACCTAACCTAACCTAACCTAACCTAACCTAACCTAACCTAACCTAACCTAACCCAGTTATTAACACGGATTATCATTTATTGAATCCTTAAAAATTGACCGTCACTATACTTTCTGGCAAAGACAAGGAACTTAGTGACATTGACTTAACCTATTGAAAGTAAGAATTGACTGTTTGGGTGTTTACCCCGCTGGACGAGACTACAGAGCGCCTTTGCGGCGAACCTGTTTAAACACATCAAATTTGACTGGAGTTATCTAATAACTCCTAGTTACTAACATCTTATAGGTTCCACGTTTTATCGATTGACATTTAATTTATTCTTCATAACTATTATTTTCGAAATCCTTTACTTCTTTACAACCTTATATTAATATAATAAAATCCTTTACAATTTTATTATATTATAATATTATTAAAATTTTATCTTATACTACTCGATTTTACAACTTTTACAAATTTAAAATCGAAATATTTTAGGAGCTCCTCGGACATTATAAACATGTTTAGAACACCAGCAAAGGATAATACGGGCAATAAGGATCCCGCCAAATCACCAACTGTGGGAAACAAGACCTTCATAAAAAGTACCTCACCAAACAAAGAACCAAAAGCTACTTCAGTAGTCAGGAAAAGCATTGGAGAGTGGGAGGCTGGGAAGTCTGATTGTCAAATTCTGATGAAGCCTCAGCCCACTCCCAAGGAGGCCTCGTCTTCGTCTCCCACTGTGTCAACAGAGCCAAAAACTGTTAAAGCTATGCAAACACACTCACAAGAGCCAATAAGGGCTACACAGAGATCCCCAAATAAGACAGAGGGAAGTACCCCCGGAGAGACGGGAAAAACACCAAAATTCGCTAACAGGATCTCAGAAGCACGAGCCTGTCTCATAAAAGCGAAAATGCATATGCAGAGCTCACGAAACACAAAAACGGAGATAAAGACGGAGGTCATCCAGGCACTGGAAAGACTCTTTCAGCTTATTAAGGAGGCAGAGGCCGATAAAGGGAAGTGTAAAGAACCTCCAAGTGACCCGCAAAATAAACAGGAACCGCAGCTGAGCGGTGAACCGGAAAGCAAAAAAGAAGGGAATAGAGAGATAGTTGATCTCATCGGGAAATTGAAGGAGCACTCTGACCTAATCAAAGAAAATACTGAGACTATGGGGCAACTAAAGGAACAGATAAAAGATATGGAAAAGCGGTCTTACGCCGGTGTAGCCGCGACCCCTATTGGTAAGCGACTCCCGGCGCATACCGCTCTGCACTCCTTTATAGTAACCGCGAATGATGACCAAGAGACAGGCGAAGAGGTCATGAACAAAATAAGGAAAGCGGTAAACGCCAAAGAAGGAGGAGTCGCGGTAGAGAAAATAAGGAAAGCCAAAGACAGAAAAATTATAGTCGGCTGTAAAACCGATGAGGAAAGAGAGCGAGTCAAGAACAGAATAAAAGAATCCGGTGAATGTCTCATAGTCGAAAACATCCAAAACAGAGACCCCCTCGTTATCTTAAAGGACGTGCTCAGTTGCAACAGTGACGGTGACATTTTAAATGCGTTGAGAAACCAGAACAAAAGAATGTTTCTGAACCTGGATGAGCAAGAAGACAGGCTTGAAATTGCTTATAAAAAACGCACCAGGAACCCCCACACGAGTCATATCGTGATGAGGGTGTCCCCCAAAATGTGGCAGAGACTGACAGAGGCTGAGTCGGTCCTCATCGACCTACAGAGGATAAGAGTGGCCGACCAATCTCCGATAGTACAGTGCTCGCTCTGCCTTGGCTATGGGCATGGTAGGCGTTTTTGCCAGGAAACCCAAGCAAAGTGCAGTCATTGCGGGGGAACCCATATGAGGGCAGAGTGCCCCGAATGGCTTGCGGGCGCGACCCCTACTTGCTGCAACTGTGTGCGATCAAAGTTAGATAAGACAAACCATAATGCCTTCAGCCAGGAGTGCCCCATCAGGGTAAAATGGGATGCGATAGCTAGATCGAAAGTGGCATACTGCTAAGGTGGTCCCCGGCGAAAACTCTGTCTCCCAAAGAAGGCCATACCTCGTGGCACAAGCAAATCTGCGAAGGAAGGCTCTGGCCACAAACGAGATTATGCTAGAGGCTCACAAAAAGGGGGTGGCTTTTGCATTGCTCCAGGAGCCGTACATCGGGAGTTTGGGTAGAATGAAAGACTACCGCGGTGCTAGAATATATCAGCATACCGGCGATGGAGACGGCGTCATCAAGACTGCAATCGCAGTTTTTGATGGCGATATAGACGTTATCCAGTGTCCAAACTTCACCACGTCCAACATCATAGTGGTAAAGATGAGGACAAGCGCCTGGGAGATCGTAGTGGTCTCGTTCTACCTAGAACCGAAACCAGCACCGATAGGGCCATACCTGGAGCAGCTTATAAAGATAGAGAGGAGCTTTGGCCGGAGAATCATCTTGGGCGGAGACGCAAATGCCAAAAACTCCTGGTGGGGAAGCCAAAAAATCGACCGTAGAGGTATCGAGATGGCCGGTGCCCTGGAAGAGATGGGGTTGCAGGTGCTCAATATAGGTGACACTCCGACGTTCCACACAGTGAGGGGAACCTCACTCTATACCAGCTTTGTGGACCTCACAGCATGTACAGCTGATCTGCTCGACCTTGTCGGGGACTGGAGAGTGGATGAAGGCATGACGAGCTCAGACCACAACACCATTATTTTCAAAATTAACTTAGAAAGAGCAAAGGGATTAGACGTAAGTAGAACTACTAGAATATATAATAGTAAAAAAGCAAACTGGCAGCAATTTCATGAGAAACTGAGCCAGTTGCTAGAAGCAAATAAACTAAGTAAAATCGAACTAATCAAAATTAACAATAAAACAGAATTGGAATTTAAAATAGAATCATATATCAAAATAATTACAGATGCATGCAATAGTAGTATACCAAAAATAAAGGCCAATAATGAAATTAAATTACCTTGGTGGTCCAACGAGCTCGCACTGCTGAAAAAGGCGGTTGCCACTAGGAAACGCAGAATCCGCTGTGCTGCGCCCATCCGGAGGGCGAAAGTCGTCGATGAGTACCTGCAAATGAAGGAGAAGTATGAGCAAGCAGCAAAAACGGCCCTTACAGAAAGTTGGAAAAGCTTCTGTGGGAAACAGGATAAAGAGGGACTCTGGGAGGGTATTTATAGAGTCATAGGCAGGACAATGAAAAGACAGGAGGATCTACCCTTGACCAAGGAAGGAAAAGTACTGAACCACCTCGAATCTGCCACATTGCTGGCTCAAACATTCTACCCCGAGGATAGGACGGAAGAGGATAATGAGGAGCACAGTCGCGTCAGGATGTTAGCAGAAAAAGTTAACGAGATGGGCCATGATGAAAAACATGACCCACCGTTTACTCAGGAAGAGCTAAACTCTAGTATACGAAGCTTCAACCCTAAAAAAGCCCCGGGGGCAGATGGCCTTACGGCCGAAATCTGCCAACAATCTATAAGCCATGACCCGGAGCTCTTCTTATCACTGGCAAACAAATGCCTAGAGCTGGGCTACTTCCCGAGGATCTGGAAGGAAGCTACTGTAGTGATCCTGAGGAAACCCGGAAAGGACAACTACACAGCTCCCAAATCATATAGGCCAATAGGACTGTTACCAGTGATGGGAAAAGTTCTGGAAAAAATGCTAATAGGTAGAGTCAAATGGCACATCATACCCGGACTTAGCGCGCGCCAATATGGTTTTATGCCACAAAAAAGCACCGAAGACTCCCTCTATGATCTGCTGGAACATATACGTCTTAAACTAAAAGACAAAAAACTGATTGTCATGTTATCGCTGGACATAGAGGGAGCCTTCGACAGCGCATGGTGGCCGGCCATAAAAACCAGGTTGGCGGAAGCGAAATGCCCGGTAAATGTGAGAAGAGTGGTGGACAGTTACTTGGAAGACAGGAAGGTTAGGATAAGGTATGCGGGAGAGGAGGTCACCAGAGAAACCAGCAAAGGCTGCGTGCAAGGATCGATAGGGGGCCCAATTCTTTGGAACCTTTTACTCGACCCCCTATTAAAAGGCCTGGTACAAAGGGGAGACTACTGTCAAGCCTTCGCCGACGACGTAGTCCTATTATTCGACGGAGACTCCGCGATGGAGGTCCAGCGACGTGCCAATGGCGCTCTCGAATATGTTCACCAGTGGGGAGTCAGTAATAAGTTAAAATTTGCACCGCACAAGACGAATGCCATGATTATCACGCGGAAGCTTGTATATGACACCCCACTGCTGAGCATGGGCGGGGTCGACATTGGTATGTCGCGGGAAATCAAAGTCCTGGGACTGACTATAGACAACAAGCTAACATTTAATAGCCATGCATCCAATGTATGCAAAAAGGCATTAAACTTCTACAAGCAGTTGTCTAGGGCAGCCAAGATCAGTTGGGGACTTCATCCGGAGGTTATACGCACCATCTACACGGCAGTAGTCGAACCGACTATTATGTATGCGGCAAGCGCGTGGGCACCAGCAGCCGGAAAACTGATGATACGCAAACAGCTAAACGCCGTCCAAAGGGGATTTGCACAGAAACTTTGCAAATCATATCGCACAGTCTCCTTAAACTCGGCACTTGTGCTGGCTGGGATACTCCCCCTTGACCTCCGAATACAAGAGGCAGCGGCCCTATATGAGGCAAGGAGAGGGGTACCTCGGCCAGAGCTAGGAGACAGGGAGATTGAGCGATGTATCGCGTTTGATAGAACCCCCCACCCGGCCAAACATATAAGCCTGCAGTTTATATGCCTGACAGACCAGGATCAAGTCAGCAACCACTGCAACCAAGCAGTACAAATTTACACGGACGGCAGCAAAATAGAGGACAAGGTCGGGGCATCACTGTCCCACTGGAGTGACGGTGCCGAAACCAAGAGTCAAAAATTGAAGCTGTCGACCCACTGTACCGTCTACCAGGCGGAACTGCTGGCTATATGCAAGGCCACACGGGAAATTTTGCGTAGCACCAAAACCAGTTTCGGCATATACAGCGACTCGAGGTCGTCGCTAGAAACGGTCACCAACCACCGCTCTCTGCATCCCCTCGCAGTCGAAATAAGAGAAAACCTGCGACAGTGTAAGGATCAGGCCAAAAAAGTTGAACTTTTTTGGATTAAAGCTCACGCAGGACTGGAGGGTAACGAGAGAGCTGACCAGCTGGCCAAAGACGCCGCCATAAAAACAAAAACAAGGCCAGATTACGACCAATGCCCGATTTCATTCGTCAAGCGGCAGATCCGTGCGAACACGCTTGAGGAATGGAATCGGAGATACAGATCCGAGGATACAGCCAGTGTCACTAAATTGTTTTTCCCGGACGCCACCCAAGCATTCAGACATGTAAAAGAGTTAAAACCGACAGGAACGCTGACACAATTGCTGACAGGGCACGGTGGCTTTTCCGAATACTTGAGTAGGTTTAAGTGTAAGGAGAGCCCATCGTGCATATGTGACCCTGACAAACCAGAAACGGTTTTACATATACTAACAGACTGCCCCGCCTATTGCCTGGAGAGATACGAGATCGAACAGGAATTAGGTGTCGAGGTTACAATGAGTAACTTAAATGCCCTAATAACAAGCAAAAGAACTGGAGCCAGGTTTATTGGGTTTGGTATGAAGTTAGCCAACAAGGCCATTAGGAGGAATAAGTAAACGAACTTATGCTTAGTACTCATATTTGAACATAATATATAACAGTAGCATAACAAAGATCGTTGAAAATGTCCGAACTAGGAAAATTGTCAAACCCAATGAACATTGTACCCATTCGATTGAAACTATAAGATTAAATCTATTCCGAAATAGACTCTGTTAGAAATAAGGATTAAAGAATTAACAGGAACATAACAGATAAGGGTATATAAGAATGTAAATAACCCAAAACTGTTAAACTAGAAATGCAATAACTAAATATAGGATAGAAAGTTTTTCTTTTAAGATTGTAAAAACTTACTGATGGAACAAAAGAAAGTAAAGAAGGTCTCTGACAATGTCCGAGGAAATTGTAAGGCAGGAGTGCGGTTTTAGCCGGTAAGAGTCCGGCACTGCCCAGGCTGGCCCGTTTGTGAGCCAGTCCGGGCGTCCATGAGGATTTCCCACTCCTGCCAAATCAAAAAAAAAAAAAAAAAAAAAAAACCTAACCTAACCTAACCTAACCTAACCTAACCTAACCTAACCTAACCTAACCTAACCTAACCTAACCTAACCTAACCTAACCTAACCTAACCTAACCTAACCTAACCTAACCTAACCTAACCTAACCTAACCTAACCTAACCTAACCTAACCTAACCTAACCTAACCTAACCTAACCTAACCTAACCTAACCTAACCTAACCTAACCTAACCTAACCTAACCTAACCTAACCTAACCTAACCTAACCTAACCTAACCTATTGTCGGCAGCGAGGAGTCCTGGGACGCAGTGGTTTCCTACTGCGAGACAGTCGTCGCGCAGAAGGAGGCTGCGGAAAGGGAGAGGGAGATCTCATCCACTCACCCAGCCCGCAGCAGGCGCACCGGGCGTCAGCGGAGGGCGGATAACGCCCTCTTCCAGCCCCCCTAAATGGGTCCAGGGGTGACGGACTCGGGGCCGTCGCGTCGGACCCGAGGTGGCGGCGCGTAGGTTAGGTTTTTTTTTTTTTTTTTTTTTGGTCTGGCAGGAGTGGGAAATCCTCATGGACGCCCAGACTGCTTCACATACGAACCAGTCTGGGCAGTGCCGGACTCTTACCGGCTAAAACCACACTCCTGCCTTACATGTTCTTCTCCGATATTGTGGTCGGAGGCTTATTTATCTTATGGCATTATGAAGCTATACATGTTTAAAGCTATACATGTTTGTGCGAAGAGAGGAAAGCCTCAATCAATGCTTAGTGGCCGAACTGTCGAGGTGAAGACGAGCTTCCTGGCAAGGTCTCATCCAGCTGATGAGGAGAACCTGAGCTTCCAATGCTTGGAGAGTGACACGGAGGTGCAGCAGCGGATGGGGGAGGGTGCAGTGCAAATCTTTACAGACGGAAGCAAAATTGAGGGAAAAGTTGGCGCGGCCCTTTCTTGGTGGAATGGGACAGCCGAAACCAAATACCAGAAATATAAGCTCGAGGAGTATTGCACCGTCTTCCAAGCGGAGCTGTTTGCAGTGCACAAGGCCATAGAAATGATAGCGCATAGTCCGGAAGAAGAATTCAGCATTTTAAGTGACTCCAGATCAGCCCTGGAACTGTTGGGGAATGGGGACTCCTGCAATCCACTCGCCCTAGACATAAAGAAGAATGTTAAACTTCTAAAAGAATCAGGGAAGAACGTTCAACTTTACTGGGTTAAGGCCCATGTCGGAATACAAGGGACTGAGAGGGCAGACGAACTTGCGAAAACAGCGGCGCTTAAAATCAAAAGAAGATCTGTTTTTGACAAATGCCCTCTTTCATTTGTCAAACGAACCTTGAGAAACTATTCGATCGACAAATGGGAATACAGGTATCAGCAGGAGAGCAAGGCTAGCGTCACAAAGATATTTTTCCCTTCAGCCGCAGACGCCTACAGACTAAACAGGAACATGCACCTAACATACCTACACACGCAACTCTTCACAGGGCACGGGGGCTTCTCACAATACTTACACCGATTCAAAAAAAAGACTCACCGGCATGTATTTGTGACCAAGTCGCGGAAGAATCAATCTTCCACCTGATAGCCGAGTGCCCGGTGTTTGGGCTAGCCAGATTCAACCTAGAAAACAAAATAGACGTTAACATAAGTGAAAGTAATATAAGTAAAATAATGACAAATAAAGACACTCGAAGTGAATTCCTGGACTTTTGTTTAAGTATAATAAAAATAGTTATAGATAGAAATAAAACGTAGATTAAGAAATTAACACCGTAAATATAGTGAGCTATATTGTATTGTGTGTTAAATAAAATAGGAAAAAACGAATTAAAAAAGAAAAAAGAAAAAAAGAAAAAAATAAATACAATACACTATGATAAGTCATGAAGACTAAGAATATTCGTATGTGAAGCAGTCTGGGCGTCCATGAGGATTTCCCACTCCTGCCAGACCAAAAAAACCTAACCTACGCGCCGCCACCTCGGGTCCGACGCGACGGACGTCCCCGAGTCCGTCACCCCTGGACCCATTTAGGGGGGCTGGAAGAGGGCGTTATCCGCCCTCCGCTGACGCCCGGTGCGCCTGCTGCGGGCTGGGTGAGTGGATGAGATCTCCCTCTCCCTTTCCGCAGCCTCCTTCTGCGCGACGACTGTCTCGCAGTAGGAAACCACTGCGTCCCAGGACTCCTCGCTGCCGACAATGGCATTGACTACGGCCGACAGCGACAAGTCACTGCCTACTTCTGAGATGAGGGCACGGCGCGGCTACACCCAAGCGGCACACTCTGCCAGCTTATGCCGCGCCGTGTCCTCCCGGCAGTCGACGCAGTGGTGACACCGAGCGTCCGGCTCCCTGTTTATGCGACACAGGTACTTCCCGAAGCAACCATGCCCCGAGAGCACCTGCGTCACCTGAAACGACAGGGAGCCGTGCCTCCTCCCGAGCCAGCGCTCGAGCACTGGCCGGACCGCCTCGATGATGTCGAGGCCGGCGGTAGGGCGTGAAAGCCTGTCCCGCCATTCCGCCACCAGGACCTCGCGAAGCTGAGACCGATGCAGCTCAATGTGTCGCTGCATCGGTTGCTCGCCCCGCGCCCTCGCTTCCTCGCGCCACCGGTACGATGTCGCGAGTACTTTCGCCTCGAGGTCCCAGGGCGGGGATCCGGCCAGTGCACTCTGATGATTCTGACGGCCATCGCTCTCTGTGGCATGCGCAGAACTGCGATACTATCGGCCGTCAGGTCAGCCGCCCAGATCGGGGCCCCGTAAAGGGCCATCGACCGCACGATCCCCACGTAGAGCCGCCTACAAGCGGCGCTCGGGCCCCCCAGATTGGGAAGCAACGTTGACAGCGCCCCAGCAGCGCCCAGCAACTTGGGCGCCAGCCGTCAGAAGTGGGGCCCGAAGTCCCACCGGCTGTCGAGCACCAATCCCAGGTACTTCATGGTAGACTCGACAGCGATCCGAGCCCCCCCGACCACGATGTGTGAGCCGGGTGGCGGCGCCCGCCGGGGGCCATGAAACACCATAGCCTCCGACTTGCTGAGGGAACTTAACCTGAGCGAACCTTATTTTTGAGACTCGTCAGAAACGCATCGCTGTTAATCCAACTCCACGCAGTCTTAGGCGTGGAGGGGTGAGGTGGCCCGCGAGTTGAGGAGCAGGTGGTTGTAACGCTCGCCACTGCAGCTGAGGCTGGCCGGCGTTTGCCGGCCAGCAAGTCGAAGCTGGGAATGGGTCCACTGCCATTCACATAACACACCTACAAACCAACACGCAAACAACCAACACAGCAACCACCAATATCGCACCGACTAACACACACACAACCACAACACTAATACCAACCTTATCATCGCCATAAACAAACAACTTTAATGCACTACCACCAAGAACACTAACTCCAACCCTACAATCGACGCAACCAAATAACGTACAACAACCATTACGCCGACTAACCTGTTATACCACGGTACCACAGGGTGATCGCTGACGATGCGTTAACCTCATTTAGACCTAGCAACACATTGCATCAGCCACGGAAACGAGAACAGACCACGGGATGCTGCAACCGCAGCAACCATCGTACCACCGTTTCCAGGCCATCGGAACGGCCACTTCGGTTCCAACCTCGAACGTAGTCGTAATCATAGCTATACTCAATTAATGTAATTTCTCTTAATTAAATTAATTTTTAAGTTAAACTGAGTTTTATAATCAGCCTGTAGCCTCCGTATCGGAATCGAAACAGCTGACGGAGGGAGGTGCCGCGCTCGCGGCCGGTCAGGTCACGTCCCGCGACCCCCACCCGTGTTGAGACTCAAGTTTGTTGCCCTAGCGCATAGGTGAAAGGGTGAAATACTCTAGTGGTAAAATGTAATTTAAGAAAAATAAATCTTAATTTTCCATTGATTTTACGTTCTATTATTATATTATTTTACGTTCGCGGCCCCTTCGTCCGTCAGTCAGCTGTTTCGATTTCAAGCACGGTTTCGGATAGCAACTTTTTTTTTAAAATGATTGTAACGTTTTTTTTTGTTTTTACTCGGTCATTTATATATTTAAGTCAACTACCCATGGTTTGAGTAACAACGGTGTTAGTTCACCCTTACATCCTGTATTTTGCGTAGTACGACGACAGTTCATTATGTGGGTGTTATCTGTGGAATGTTGAGACATCACTCATACACGCTCTGGCTGTATCGTGCTCGACTTCATTGTGTTCATACGATACGTCACATTAAAAAAAAACATGCATAAAGTCTAAATCATATTATTAGTTTTCAATAAAATCTGCTGAATACTGATATCTATAAATAGTTAAATAATAATACAATAACAAATATTAAACTTCATATAAAATAAAAAATAAGAATGAATAGAATAAAAGTATTAAAAAGTAATTGCAAATTTAAAAAAAAAACTCGACAACAAAGCGCCTACGCGCACAATTGAATTGGGGTCTCTGCAGCGAGCTAGTCTATAAACGCACATTGATACAATTCGTTCGTAAATATTTGCACTAACACACGCAAACGTGCATAGTCGGTCGATAGCCGGGGCGGAGCAGCGAGCGACACAGCCGTCCCGTAGCAATGCTAACTCGGGACTGCCGCCCGCGCCCCGCGCAGAGCACCTCTGAACCTCTACGAACAATCTGTAGTACCTCTAACCATCAATTTTTCGGTATAAAAATATTTCCAAACATCAAAACCGTTTAGTAGTAGTAAGTATGGAAATATTAGCCAACAAGTGCCGTCTTGGTAGATATTTTTTTAAGGCAAAAGTATTAGTCTTACGAAAAAAACTGCTCGAATAAAATGTTGTACATGAATCTATGGCAAACATATATTTTTTGCAGATCTTTTATCCAAGCCGTTAATGAGGAGTAGGTACTAAACGGGACCAAGCGCCTTAAAGCTCTTCAGGATAACGAACAGGAAATAAGTTCGCAATTTAATCAGCATATAAGTTTAAGCAAGGATTGGATGTTACAGCATTCAAAAGTCTTAGAAAGTATTGTTGAATACCAGAAAAATATATCCCAATAGTTAAATGATCAATACTACTGAAGTTACTCATATATACCTTCTTAATTATGCCCATCTGGCACAGTTACTTTTAATTTTGGGAGATAATATTGAATATTTATCGGAAGAGTAGTCAGAATAGAGAACCTTTTAGCCTTTATTCACGCAAAGAGTACGCATCATTCAATGCTTAGTCTGAATGCGTTAAAAGATATGATAGATAGGATACGTAGCTTATATAATAATTGGGTTCATATTATAGTAGTAATAACTTAGTAATAGTGTTCAAGGTACCGATTGCCTTTCCCAGCACCTATGAGTTATACAGACTTTCCATTATACCTCACAAGAATCATGAAATCCTAATACCACCCTCTCCCTATATCGCAATACATGAGGCCGAAACATAAAAAGCTCTTACAATGGTTCAACCTTCAGTCAGAGGGACTACTGAAGATCCTGCTCGAGGAGGCGGACGCCGCTGTATACGACAATAGCACATCCCGAGTCATCGTGAGTAAGGGACTATGAAAGATTCATACATGGCGGCCTACAGCGCGTCGAGAGGCTTCGTGACACGGAACGAGGATGAGTCGAAAAGAAGGGGAAAGCCGGTTTTCGAGACCCCTGACGAGGACCCAATAGTGGTGGTAGCTCGTTGCACAGAGATAATGCTGGATGACAGGTTTCTCGAGATGGCGCAAACCATTTCGGGAACCTCTAATGTAATAAATTTCAAGTGGGTGAACGGCGTTCCGGGGTGCGGAAAGACGACGTGGGTGGTGAGGCACTTCGATGGGGAGAACTACGTGGTGGTAACTATGACAACTGAAGCAGCAGAATGCCTGAGAGAGAAGCTCTCACACCGCTTAGGCGATAAGGCAAAGACTAAGGTGCGAACTATGGCCTCCGTTCTAGCTAATGGCATTAAGAAGGGAGACAGGTGCCATCGTTTGACGGTGGATGAGGCCCTTATGAACCATTTTGGGGCCATAGTCATGACCGCTAAGTTGTCGGGTGCGAGCGAAGTTGTCTTCATCCGGGATGTCAATCAACTACCATATTTTGGACAGGGAAAACCTATTTCCACTCAGGTACACCCGTCCAGATATGGTGGTTGCGATCACCCAGGAATTGCTCTGTACTCACGGGAACCCCATGGACGTCGCGTTCGCACAATCTACTCGTCACAACACGAGTAATGTTGACTCACTGAGGGTATGTGGCTTCTCCGGTGCGGACATCCCGAAAAAATCCCAGTACACGCTATTCCTGGTGCACACACAAGAGGAGAAATCCTCACTGAGTGGCCAGGGGTACGGATCTGGCGAGGGTTCCCGCATCCTGACCATCCACGAATCTCAGGGTCTCACATACGAGCGCGTCATCATCATCAACACCCGAACAGAAAAGACCCAAATTCGTTACAGCGTTCCCCTCGCGGTACTGGCCATGTCGAGACACACAACCAGCTGTGTCTATTGCACCGACGACGCAAGTGACGCCATAGGCCGTTTCGCCAAGAAAGCAATGGATGCACCAACACAAGCAGTTAGTAGTCAGTAAGCAAATAGCCATAAGTAGCTAAGACTATTTATGTTTGACAAAAAAAAAAACACATTTATAGATATTGAAGTCAACATGCATGCATAAATCAAACATATTAAACAACAAAAAAAAAATTTCGTCTTAACTTTAGCTTATCGTTAATTTAAGTCATTTTAACATAGCAATAAAGTTTAGTTTAAGTTCATCTTAGTCATAAACATAGTTATAGAGTTTAGCTTTTAGTTCATTACCCGAATACAGCGAAGAAAAAAGGAGGGTTATGATTTTGACCGGTATGTATGTATGTATGTGCATCTGTTCCCTCCTATCTTCTAAAGCACTCATCACAATTTGACAAAAATGAGGTATCGTTGGAAGCGTCTTAATTGTCCGCTGGTTATACAAATAAAAATGGCGACCTCTGGAGGTCATAAAGTAAGGAACTAAAAAAAAAAAATTGTTTAATAGTACCATGTTGGGTATCAAATGAAAGGGCTTAATGAGCATATTTCAAATATATATGTCGCCGCAAGAGCGTTTGTAAAGTTCATAACATAATCTTATGCATAACTATTTGGGTAACTGGTGTACTGTTACACCCATTTGCATGCATCTGTGAACGATATTGAATCCTATGATATCAAACGCCATCTATTGCCCAAATTGTGAAATCGAACTCGCGAAGCTAGAGTTAATTGATTACAAGTAATTTTGATGTTTTAGTTAAAGCTATAGTTAAAATTAAAACGGAATATTTATTTTAGTCTTTAGGTTTTTAATCATATTAACAATTGGTCATTTGGCAGAATAAACTTGTTTATGTTAAAGCGCTACCTACTGTAACTAAGATGGCGCGGATTGTGAATAATAAGATCAATAACTGAATGTTATAATTTAATACAAGAAGTAAATAAGTTTAAATAATAGGAAACAAACTATAAAGTAATAAGACCATTTTACACAATTTACTAATGAATACCTGTTGTTTCATTAAAATTCCTTGAACTATTTGATAACACTTCTGGGTTATCAAATAGTAATAATGATGTCTTAGAAAGTAATGAAGCTTCTGATTTAAGTTTAATTTTGAATAACCTTTGTATTTCGTGAATATTAGCATTGTTTAATTATAAAATAATTAACTGATAAGTAAGCATTTTAGCATTATTTGTAAGTTTCATTGAACTAACTAAGTAATAAGATTTTGTATTGATACACGCGGTATGTCCGCCGACGCGGGGAGAAGGGTCGCACACACAATGGCGGTATAGCGTGTCCGGAAAATCCGGAGTCACACGTGTTAGGGCATAAATGGAACAGATTACGTGTGACTCCGGATTTTTAATTTTTCTCTCTGTGGAGTCTTGTTTATACCTTTTTAGTCGTAGTTGGGTTTTAGTTTTTATTACTTTTTTTTTTTTAGTTCATATGTAATATATTCAAGGTGATGGACGAACTGTAATACCGAATGTAAATGACAAAACATAAGTTGTGACGGCGTAGTAGCATTAAGCAAAGCACATGTTAGTAACATATACCGACTGTATTTCTGAACTTCGAAGTTTAAAACAGCGATGTACTGTATTTATAAAGTTTATGAGTACGACTTTCGTGAGTTAGAACGTACGCTATGACGAATTACTTAATTGAGAATGTTCATTATCGCGATGTACGGAACTCCGAAAGTTTGTTATATCGAATTACTAAATCCCGAATGGTTACGATCGACTAGAACCCCAAATTTCATAAATACAGCTCAAACGGTTGTTGAGATATTAACGTCTAAAAATAGGCATTTTTATCACTGACTGACTTACCGATAGATCAAAAACCTAACCCACTTCCAAATGACGTAGAAAGTTGAAATTTGGTATCCAGCCTGATAATTGTGTGTATACAAAGGAAAAAATCAGAAACAGAATATTTTTCCGATTTTTTTTTTTTTTTCAAGTAACCGATTTTTAACGCCTAGCGCCTTTCAAAATTATAATAGCAAAAATATTTTCTTTTCTAGGAGAGTTGTTTCCATTATGAAAGGACGTTTTTATAGGTTTGTATATAGGTACCAGAATTTTTTATATAACTTAGACAACCAATAATGAATAATAATTGTTAATCATTGGCTGTTAGCGTTTTCCGCGAGGTGGGCAACAGGAGTGCGGCGCGTCGGGGGTCACGGGGATTTAAGGGTTTGGAAATATTGTCATAGTCCGTATCTTGAGGTGACATTTAGGCTTCCTGCACCTGATGTCGGAGCCGCACAAGAGTCGGACCACAAGGTGAAAAAAATTCTGATCATCTCAGAATGAAAATGTAAAATCTACGCAGCGCCGATACAAGCATGCGGTCCGGCATCGCGCGCCGGTGCGACTCCGGCGTTGTGGACAGGAACCTTAGTAGTTATTTCATTAATTAAGATCTGTCCACTCGATAAAAACTGATTAGGTGCTACTTGGTTTGGAACGTTGTGCTAATGACACGACTTTCTGAATCGCGGTATCATGATTTTCCACAGGATCGTGACGCAGTACGTTCCCGTGGGAAAATTTCCACTCGGGTAAAGCAGCGGGCAAATACTGGTATTCAGCTGCATCCGGTTAGACTAGAAGCCGACCCCAACATAGTTGGGAAAAGGCTAGGCAGATTGCAAAGCAGCGGGCTAAAGCTAGTACATAAATAAAAAAATAATATAAAAAATTCGTACTTGTACCGATAAGTTACGTATTGTTTTCGAGTGTGTCAAAGCCGATAGTGAGGTCAAAATTTAAATCTAAAATCGCGGCTGCCTGACGGACTTCCCCCGACAGCAAAGTCACGTTTTTTTTTATAGAACTTTGACAATATTAACACAAACTACAACACCGCACCGGCTCAGCGATCTGACATCATTGCGGACGATTGTAACTAATTGTGTTACAAAAGAAATACATTCTTACACAATCTTGCTACATATATTTGAAAATAGATCACTTTTAGTTGACGAATTAATAATAATTTCTTTACAAAAAGTAATGATATCCAATCAAAAACATAAATGTGAAAATGGAGCCAAATTCAAGAATAAGTGCGGTTGTCGACTTGGCCGACAAAAGAATTGAGATCTAAATGGGTGCCAAGTTCTGTCATAGTCCTGAAATTTATAAAGAACATACAACATTCTAAAATAAATTTAAAACAAAATTTCTTGTTGCTATAACAATGTTTTCAATTTAAAAATATAACTTCATAATCGAATTATTTACACAAAGCAATTAGGATGAATTGAAGCTGAAAATTTTACTTGGCTAGTTTTTACATACAAGTTCTCTTATATTTGGCTAATCAACTTATCTTCTTTATCTTTGATAATTTCTGTCTATAGTATCGCGCTACAAAAGAACTAAAACAAACAGGGCATTTGTTATTCGCAGTTAGTCAGTTATTCGCACAAGCGTACATTCGAATTATGGTTATCTTTTTAAAATCAATAAGTTTTTTTTTTGTTGTTACGGGATCATTTATTTTTATATTCACGTCCATACCCATGGTTTGAGTGACAACGGTGTTTACCCTTATGCTGTAGTTAGATTAGTGTTATTTTGAAATAAGTTTGAAACTGGCGTCAACGTGCTTTTTAGGGTTCCGTAGTCAACAAGGAACCCTTATAATTTCGCCAAGTCCGTCTGTCTGTCGGTCTGTCTATCCGTCTGTCTGCCTGTCCGCGGTTTAGCTCAGAGACTCTTAGTACTATAGAGCTGTAATGGGTATACATAAAATGTCGCCCACAAAGTGGTAAAATAAAATGAAAATATTTTTTTTTAGGGTACCTCCGTTACACCTAATAGTGGGGATGGTTATATTTTTTCTCGTCTATCCCATGGTGTGAGTTGTCGTTGGAAAGGTTATAAGGAAAACTATCACAGCTAAGTGGCTCTGACAAACTTTGCAGTTGTTTTTCAACTACAATGTTAAGTTTGTTCTTGGCATAAATTCATCCCAACTACGGAACCCTTCATTGTGCGTGGTCCCACACGCACTTGGCCGGTTTTTCTTCACAAGTTGCTGCTTTTTCTTTTTGGGTGGGGCTAAAAGAAACAATGAAGACATAGGTAGTTTATTTATTTAGATACCCGAAAATTTTCAAAAATACACCTATCATCCGCTATGAATCACAATTTGAACCCTAGATACTATAGTAAAAAATGTATATTGACAGGCACCGTCTTCGACAGCAATTGCGTGCCAGCCACGACGCTCGCCAAAGAACGTCCGACGAATGCCGCGGTGGCGGCTGCGGTCGGGCGGAGAAGAATCGTCTACGAAAATTATTGTCGATCTAGCGACAGAGCGTCTACTACAGCGGCCCCGGCGGCGGCGCATCGCGCTCGGGGCGTGTACGGTACCGCGCGGCAGGCGCGCGCGGCGCCGCGCCTGCCAGCAGCGCCAGCGGCTCGGGCGGCGAGGGTGGCGCGGACGCGGGCCCAAGCACCGCACCCGCTGCCGCCGCCGCCAGCGAGTCGCCGCGCTCCAGGGACCACTGACGTCGCAGCGGACGTCTCCCGTTTCCCAGGCACCTGGATGGTATTCCTCACTTAGCATAATCGTCCCAATAAGATCCCACTACTGGAACATAGGCCTCCTCTCTGTGAGAGGAAACCACTTCCTCTCACAGAGAGGAGGGTTGTGCCATAAACCACTGCGGCCCAGTGCGGTTTTAGGTTTTTAAGGACGTGCTGGTTTCCTCACAATGTTTCCCTTCTCTGTTTTGAGAGCATTGGTGATGACATATAATATTATACAAAAAGTAAAGCGTTTGTCTGAGTTCGGACCTACGACCTGTATCGTAAGTCGCGGCCGTAACAAATTTGGCCAGCATTGCTCAATTCACCCACTTAGTTTTAGAGAATAGTAACCCTACTATCTATATACAACGAATGGAGAAAGAGCAAGCACCTGTATCATGAGTTGTTTCGAATGGTTCCTTTTATCGTTTTTTTTTTAACAATAATTTCCATATTTCCGATTATTTATAAATTGTGATCACGTGTTTCATTTGACGCCTTTGTTCAAAGGCGCACTACTCCATTTTTATTTTATTTTTTTATTTAATTAAATAATGCCTATTTACAATATTAAGCCTTATACTAAAGTGGTAGGTATATAATAATGGTTCGACCTGAACTAGGATAAACCTGTATCTCAGGTGTCATAAGTGCAAAATTACATTAAAATTTTCTAAAATTAATGGTAGACATAAATAGTGAGTAACTTTGATAGGACAATACTTAATTTAAAATAATATTTAGCTTAAAACAACCAGTAACTTTTCTGTGTCATCATAAGACAAATTTTGTAACCAAGTTGTAATAAATTTTTTGCATTGTACCGTTTTTAATGCAGACATAGACAAAATTGCGTTTACTTTATTATACAAAAATGGGCCTAAGAATATAAAAAATCTGTACATAAACGAATGCCTTAATCTATAATTATCCATACAGATGTCTTTACGTCTTTATCAGTGACAACTCTATCGTACGGCAATTTAGAGTGCTGTTTTAATAAAGTATTCACAATGAATAACTGCCGCACTGTCAGAACATTGCAAGATTTATATAAAAGTTGGGTCGGGAACAGGATAGGCCGGAATGTGGATACTTTCAGAAAGGCTCTTTGCGCGCGCTCCAGTGGTAGTAAAACTGTTTTAGCCGCTCCTCCCCATGAAGTAATACAATATGTAATTATCGATTGACACAAAGCATAATATACCTGTTTTATCACCTTAGCAAAAGGCCTAACTTTCTTGAATATGAACATTAATTTACGGACTCTACTGCATAATAGTTAGACGTCATTTTTAAAGGTGAGAGTAGCATCAATAATTACTGCAAGATATTTTATAGTTTTCGTATTAAGGATAGTTCGGCAATTGAATTTAGAGTTTGCAACTGTGTTACATACATGCGCATGAATATCTGGAATGATCATAGATGTCTTTGAGTTGCGTAAAGAAAAGCGTATATATTTCATTTTGTCAGCATTTAATGTCAGTAAGTTATGTTGTAGCCATCTATTAACTATATTGAAACCTTGGTGTGCACATAAACATACTTCATGTACTGTATTTGCGGAGAATAGGAGTACGGTATCATCAGCATAAGATATAATTTTCCCCGAATTTTGATTGAGACTGCAGAGGTCATTTATATAAATAAGAAATAAGGTTGGTCCTAATATACTTCCTTGCGGGCCTCCAAAAGAAGTATTTTTTAGTTCTGAGCTAGTAAATTACCAATCTTCACACATTGACAGCGGTTGTCTAAATAGTCTGCAAAAATCTTAAGCTGCCTACCTCGAATACCTATTTTCTCGAGCTTATTCAATAAGATAGGAACAGACACTGTATCAAAAGCTTTTGATAGGTCAAGAAGTTACCAATAGAATGATTACCTTATTTATTTATTTAAACTTTTCGCACACAAAAAAGGTACAAAGGCGGACTTAATGCCTTACGCATTCTCTACCAGTCAACCAAGGGTGGTGAAGAGATTAGATGGCGGGTGCTCTGATTGAGAGGAAGAAAGAGAGAAAAAAAAAAATAAGGAAAAATATATATATCATAATGCATTATAGATAAAACAGTTTTTACAGTACATAAATACGCAACTATAATATAATATATACCTATAATATATTTAGGTCTTTACCTATGAAATTGCCGTTCTGCAGTACTGGCCATTTCAAATCAAAATAATTTTTGTTTGGCTAAGAATTCTAATTTCAAATTAATTTTATTTTAAAAACATGGATTTTTTTTCCAAAAGTAGTCATTTCTTTATTGATTAGTGTTACATTTTCATCGCATTTCAATCTTTTTCGTCATCTTGGATACGTTAAAAATTCGAGTAATTATGGAATATGAGTACCGTCGTGGCAGCAACGCGGCACAAGCGGCACGCAACATCAACGACGTTTACGGAGCTAACACTACAAACCAACGCACCACCTGTTATTGGTTTGCTCGCTTCCGTTCTGGAAATTTCAACCTGAAAAATGAACCTCGCGGTCGTCCGAAGACTTTGGTCGACAATGACGAATTAAAGGCGATTGTGGAAGCTGATGATACACAATCTACGGCTGAATTAGCAGCAGCTTTCGACGTTAGCGTCAAAACAATATTGGTCCATTTGCGTCAAATTGGCAAGGTAAAAAAGCTTGACAAATGGGTGCCCCACGAACTCAATGATCGCCAGCGCGAAGTACGCGTCGAGACGTGCCTTGCACTGCTCAACAGACACACAAATGAAGGAATTTTGAACCGCATTGTTACCTGCGATGAAAAATGGATTCTGTTTGATAACCGCAAGCGCTCTGCAAGTTGGTTGGATCCTGGTTCAGCACCTAAACAATGCCCTAAACGAAAACTTACCCCTAGAAAAGTGATGGTCACTGTTTGGTGGTCTAGCGCCGGTGTGATTCATCACAGCTTCTTACCAAACGGGGTGAGCATTACTGCAGATGTGTACTGTGAAGAACTGAACACAATGATGGAGAAGCTGGCGCATCTCCAACCAGCATTGGTCAATCGCTCGTCTCCGCTGCTCCTGCACGACAACGCGCGACCTCATACTGCACAGCAGACGGTCTCCAAGTTGCAAGAACTGGGGTTGGAAGCTCTCCGTCATCCGCCCTACTCACCAGACCTTGCGCCTACAGACTACTACTTTTTCCAGAATTTGGATAACTTCTTGGCGGGAAAAAAATTCAATACCCGAGAGGCAGTACAAAATGCCTTTGAAGAATTTGTTGCCTCCCGTCCAGCTGATTTCTTTAAGAAGGGCATCAATAAACTGCCACTGCGATGGCAAAGATGCATTGATTGCATGGGTGATTACTTCGATTAATACAAATAAAAAATTCATGAAAAAAATTCGTTTAAATTTTTTCATACAAAACGGCAATTTCATAGGATAGGATAGGTATTATATACATATATGTATACATAATATACAAATTCAAGGCAGAGCGGTGTATATGACTCTACTCTATTTATTTTGAAAAAAATCTCAGCAATTTCCGCTTAAATGCATACCGATTGGTGGCCGTCCTGATATCAAGAGTCCTTATACCTTTGTCTAGTTCTTGAGATATATAATCGGTCATATCTTGCACAGCATCAGTTGTGGATAGTTTTAATCTAAAACCAAATTGATTATCCGAAAGGATGGCTTTAGACTCTAAGTACTTCATTAACCTATTGTTAATTATTTTTTCTAGTATTTTAGATGAAGATGAAAGTATTGAAATGGGTCGGTTTGAAGGTACTTTTTTGTCACCTGCTTTATGCACTGGGACGACTAGAGCTTTTCAGATAGTCGGGAAAAATGACATTAACGACTACTTAAATGATAAGAATAGTTGGTCGCTGTGATTAACTCAAGACAATGTTTATGTTCTTTCTCCAAAATTCTACTGACAGGTTATATGAGTTCATATAATTTATTTTACTTTATTTGACTTGTATAGTTTGTGTTCGTATAGTCAATTTAATATTATATTATATTTATCTCATTTATTGTTGACATAATCCACTCATTGCAGTGTTTTCTATATGAGTTGTATTGCAATATGTGGTTAGCTAGTGACCTCGACAATTGATCATTATTGTTCTTGCTTGAGCAACCGGCAGCAGGTTCGTCATGCTCCCTTAGATGTCACTGCTTGCGGTAGCGTCGGGGGTCGGGTTGCCTCCTTCCCTCAAATATGGCGAGGGGGGTAATGGCTCATCTTTGCGTTATGCTCGTGAACGGGTGCTGCTTGTGGTGACTGGTCGTCTTGCTGATCTTGGTTTTGTTATTAGTAATTAACTTTTTTTTTTTTTTTACGTCGATGGTCCTAGTTTATCATTTATAACTTCTAGTTATAGCTATTAATAGCTATATGTAAGCGGGCACGCCCTTTGTGCCTGGAGGCTTTTATTTAGATATTATTTTATGTTTACATTTACTTTTTATTTCTGCTTGAGTACTTACAGTTCTCGATATTTTTTTTGGTTGGTATAATGTCGTGTGCTAGCTGACATATGGCTAATAATTCGATTTATGTTTTTTTTTTAAGTTCCGTAATGTGAATGATTTTGCATACTATTATATAGAATCATTTTTTTTCTAACTAAACAGACAGCTGTGTTGCTGGGAAGTTTGTTCCGCCACTTCTTCTTCCCAGCTAAAGCACTAGGAAGTGGTGAAGCGTGGGCGTTTTGGGGGACTGTCTTATGTAATTTTGACGTTCGAAAAGTGCTGATTCTCAGCTTAAATTGAATAAATGAATTTTGATTTTGATTTTAATGCATGCAGAATTGAATTAGTGGAAGCACCTGTAACGGGAGTATTGAGCGCTGTGGTCGCCGGCGGGAAGCGCGAGCGACGCGCGCGACTCGCGAGTGTCGCGGGTGTCGTGGGTGTCGCGGTAATCGCGCGAGTCGCCGCAGTCCGCGGATCGTCGCGCTAGCCGCGGCGGGCTGCTGTCTGCTGACACGGCGCCAGACCGCTGCCATGCTGTAAATCAATTGCACAATCAAGCAGATAATATGTTCGGATTGAAGAAAGAGTAGAGAGAGTAGTCAGTATGGAGAGGCCAGAATCGTGCGTTCCGTTCGATTGGCACACCTTGCTTGTCCGGGGTGCTGGTGGGGTCGGAGCGCTGGCGCTCGACGTGCGCGGGGCGGGGTGCGTGCGGCGAGCTGGGGGCCGGAGACGACTCGGTCTCATTCTCACCTTCAACCTCAAATAACACTTCCTCTGATCTGGCAACATAAGCAAGGCGGCGCGTACAGTTAACATCAGATCAGTGGATCGTTATCTTGACGTCACAATATCAAGGTAATTTTGTGATCGGATGATCAGTCAATCTACGTCATTACCATCAATTTATAATAATAATAATAATAACGTTTATTTAGCCAAAAATACAGATTGGTACAGAGATTTTAAGTTGTAGGTTTATATTATTAGGTACATTCAGAGTTCATGATGCAATCCGTCCAAGAAAGGTTCCTCTACCTCTTAAACTAGGAATTTCCTGTATCTTAAGAGGTAGTGTTCGGCTAAGGTAACAATAGTTAAAGGACAACAAAACTGAGTCTGACAGATGGACTAAGCGGGCTCGCCATTTGGCTTACAAACGTGTATAAACTAAAAGATAAAGGAAAAAGAACATAATTTAAATTAAATTTAAAAATGAATTGTGGATACGGGGGTAAGAGAAGGTAAGTGTACTGTGTGTGTGTGGAAGTGTGCGTGTTGTTCGTGTTTGTGTGTTTTATGTATGAGTGTGTGCCTGTTTGTGTATGGACACTTATATGATGTGTATAACACATTGGATGTGTGTGGGTGGTTGTGCATGTTGGTATCAGGCAATGTATGCTAGTAGGGACTCCGTGTATGAATAGTCCCTCAGTAGGAGCCAGTCTGTTAATTTAGATTTTAATTCAAAAGTGTTTAGATTTACAATTTTTATATGTTTGTTAATTTTGCTGTATATATGAGAACTTAATGTATAATATTGGTGTTTTGCAAAGGTGGTCTTGTGTTGTGTGCTTGGTGGAAGAAATATACGCTTATTTGGATTTGCGGGTGGAAGGCTACTGTGCCTTTTGAGGGTGGATTGGAGCACAAAGAGTTGTCGAACAGTGAGAACTTTACAGAAAGAGTATAGTTCTGTAGTTGGAAACTTGTATGGCTTTTTTGTCATTACTTTGAGTATTGCTCTTTGTGCTCTCTCCACTCGTAGAAGGTTAGTTTTTGTAGCGCTCCCCCACGCAACAATGCAGTACCCAATCACTGATTGGCACAGTGCGAAGTAAACCTTTTTTAGTGTGTCAGGATTGGCCGATTTTCTCAGCGACTTGAAGGTATGAATGAGTCGCAATGTTCGGGTGGTGATGGCATCAATTTGTTTGTCCCACCTCAGACCATCATCTATCAGCACCCCCAGATACCTCACGGTGTCAGAACTTGTGAGTGGAGGGCAGGTGATGCAACTGGATGTGTTTGCGCACGAGTGAGCCGTTAAGGTAAAGGAAGGGGGTGGCTTATTGTTACGTCGGATAGCAAACGGAATGTATGTGGTTTTGCCTAGGTTAAGGGTAAGGAGATTTGTATTTAGCCATGACATTACCCCAGACATTGCAGTCTCCGCATTCATCTTAACAGTTTCCCAGGTAGGCCCATCTATGAGAATCGCGGTGTCGTCTGCGTATGCATAAATCTTACAGTGTGGGAGGCTCAACCTGCAGAGATCGTTGACGTATATTAGGAACAGCGTAGGGGAGAGTATGCCACCCTGGGGAACGCCGTAGGACACGGAAAACTCATCACTAAGGCTTGCTTCAATCTTAACACATTGTTTACGGTTGTGTAAGTAGTCCTTGAAAATTTTCAAAGGTGTTCCTCGGACTCCGATTCGTTCCAGTTTTGCAATGAGTGAGGGAACAGAAACTGTGTCAAATGCTTTTGAGAGATCTAGGAAGATGCCTAGACATTTACGCTTCTGATCTAGATTCAAAGCCACCTGTTGGGTGAGATCCAAGACCGCATCCTCCGTAGATAGTTTTGACCGGAAGCCATATTGGTTATTCGCAATGATCTGGTGTTTGTCAAGGAAGCTACGTAGACATTTGTTTAAGATTTTTTCGAGGATTTTAGACAGTGTGGATAAAACTGAAATCGGTCTGTAATTGTTGACACAGCTTCTGCTCCCACTCTTATATATAGGGTGAACTATGGCTTTTTTAAATGCGTTAGGAAACACACCCACCTGTAGGCCTCGATTTAAAAGATGGGTAATATGTGGAACCAATATATGACGGCAGTTTTTCAGCATTATAGACGATATACCGTCCCAACCAACAGCACAGTCGTTTCGTAACTGAAGAATTATAGCCTCAACTTCAGCTTCGTCTACCTCTAGTATGGTAAGAGAGTTTACAGGAGAGTTCTGAGCATCGGATAAAGGGGTAGACGGCAGGTCAGGAGCTGGGACTGTCATGGATTGTCTCTTCAATAGAATTTCCCCTGCTAGGTTTTTACCGACATTACTAAAGAACATGCCAACCTCATTAATCGATGATCTAGCATTGTTCTTTATACTGAGCAGTTCCACCGGGCTGTGTTTTGTTTTCGCAGTATTTGTGATTAGTTTGATTGTCTTCCACAGAGCTTTAGGATTTTTATTGGCTTTCTCAAGTTCACTTGATTCATATGATCGTTTTAATTTCCTAAGTAGGTCACTACAGAAGTTGCGATAACGTAAGTATGTGGTTTTCAGGATGAGATTGTCTGGGGCTTTTTTACATTTCAAGTGCATTTTATCTCTGTTTTTTTTACATTTTAAGAGACCAGGTGTTATCCACGGTTTAATTATTCTCTTTTGTCTAGGGATTTGAACTTGTTTGGAATGTTTTAGTATTAATGTATTGATTATACTGATGAATTTATTAACAGCCGAGTTTATGTCGGATATTCGGTATATTTCCGTGAAATCTGTGGTTTCTAATTCCGGGATAAAAGTGTTATAGTTGTGACTTGTTTTTGTGTGTATTTTACGTGATAGTTTAGCATTTTGTAATGATAAGATTATAGGTTTGTGGTCAGTAATATGTGCCTCTAAAACTAATGTGGTGGTGGCTAACTGTGAGTTAACAAAAAAGTGATCCAGGCAGTTGTCTTGTCGAGTGGGAAAAGAGTGGGTTGGCATAAGGCCATGGGATGCATTTAGTGTGAGAATTTGGATCGCGATCGAGGATGCCTTACAAGCGTGCCGTGCATACAAGTGTATAAGTATAGAACTATTTTCTGTTTTTTTAAATTTTTATTTTAGGCTCATTAGATTTGGATATAAGGAGGAATGGTCAATTTTCAACTACTTATTTTCTTAAATAACTTTAATTATTAAAATATTAAAAAAAAAAAAAAATGAGTGTATTTTTCACGATTACTCCGCCGATTATGAATTGATTTTGATGATTCTTTTTTTGTTGGGTAGGTCATGCTTCAGAGGTGGTTACATAACATTTTTATTAACTTTGCTTGCATATTTTTGAGTTAGCTGCAATATTACGTATTTTTTCCCACTTTATGTAGACGATACCCAAGTAACATAACGGGTGGTAAAACAGCTCCATATCATATCTGTTTCTAACCTTGGATGAAATATATAGGCATGAATAAGTTCTATATGGTTGGCGAGAACCCATATGCAAACAATGTAGAACCAATTGGAGAAAAATTGCATCTTAATTTTGGTTCCAAATGAAATCCATAGGAGTTCTCACGATCACCTTAAGTGGCAATTAGAACTATAGGTGTAAGTTGTACGCAGTGAACGGTTGATTGAATGATATGACGTTTCAATTCATTCATTGAGTGACAAATGAAACGCAAAGTTCTTTTTAGGCTTTTTAGGCTGTGAACAGCCATTTCATTTTGGATTACATCTATTTGCTGGGTATTAAAACTTCACGTGTACTGATATAATGCAGGCATTGATTTACAGCACAAATTCTTTGCGAATGTTTTGTTACTGTGAAAGTATAGTATGGTTTCTTTGTAAATTTCTAAGCGCCTTCGATTTGATCAAGAACAATTAAATAAAGTGTGCTAACTCAATTGGCGAAATATTAGTATAAAAAAATAAAACTGTTAAGAACCTAACGTAATGGTTTCAAGGACAAAATATTTACAAGGACAACCATTTTCTAAACATGGCGATGTTTATGGCATCTCATAGTTTTTATTTTCATTTATTTGTTCCCTATTTGGAACTGTAAGGTCTAAAAATCACTTATTTGTATGTTGCTAGTGGCTGACCATGGGATGCTACTACCAGCAGTAATAATTTGATCTATTGTAGGTCTCCCAGTGTAGACTTAAAGTACGTACAACCTGCCGATGATAACTACCACATCGCTTAATTTTTTTCCATTTCACGGAATTCATTTTTGATGAAGTAGTTTAAACTATGAACTTTATAACAACAGAAACAAAAAATTCTATCAACAGAGTGACGCGCAGGATGATCTGACTTAAGTAATAATAGGTCACAATTATGTATTTTGGAAACTGTTACATCGTTAGTGGTTTCAAATAAGTGGAAATAGCTGCTGTTGGTTTTCAAGTACCCATTATTGAAATTTATTTACACGTTGGAGTGGCATATTAGAGTACAATAGGCCTGAAAGATGCAATCACGTTAGGTTTCAAAAAGGTTGCACAATGATCCCTTTAGCCACTATAGGTGATTTACTACTCTGTTATACTACTCGTTTGGAAATATAAGTGCAAAATAAGGGTATGTTACAGCTTAAATGGAACAGTTGCTTACGGGAGATTTAAAGGCCTCATATACCACTGTTGCTTCTAAATTGGTAACAATTAAACCCGTTTTCAACTTTAAGTAACAAAATGGACTCTATGCAACCATAAGAAATAAAGTATAAACAAAATACACTCTTATGCAACTACGAGTGATAGGAGGTACTCATATACAAATATGAGTAGTGTTTAAAGCTATAAGTTTTATCAAATACTGTTATACCACTAATTTACAACTTAAAGCTATAAGATAAGTTGCAAAATTCACTAATGTGCTACTTGGGTAATAAATATATTATTAGACTCCGTCACTGTTATTTACATAGCAGGTAGTGGTATTGGAATTTGTGTGTGGTAGCTACCACAACTAAAAAGTGAAAAATAAAAACATTAAAAAAAACAACCGACTTCCAAAAAAAAGTGAAAAATAACTTAAACGGAGGTTGGTGGCAAAAAACAAAATTGACGAGCAAAGACACCGGCTTCCGAAAGTAATTTTTCAAATATTTTGTTATTTTTCAAATATTTTATTTTTGTAATAACTCAAAATAATTATCCTTCGCTGTTGGTAGATGGGGCGAAATATGTATGGATGCAGAACAATCTCCTTTATTTCATTCGGACATACGGAACCCTAAAAACCAGTACAAAAAATATTTTTTCCTATTACCTTCACCTATTTCCTATAGTTTTTTAATTCTGTAATCTTTTAGTCCAACCTACATTGCATTATCTTTTTGCTCACTTTCAATTCATTTAGAAATTGACAAAAGGAGGGTTCTCCGAACACGGACCGTGAAAAGAGTTAACTAACTGTAGAGGAGGCGGCGTGGGCAGCGGCTTTTCGAAGCCGTCCTTGCCGAGCAGCCAGTACGTGTGCATGGCGCCCTTGCCCTTGATCTGTATGAGGCCACGCGAGCGCAGGCGGTAGCCGCCCGCCGCCGCCAGCCGCTCCGCAGTCGTGGCCGACACCTGGATGCGCCAAGCCGCGCCTGCGCAGTGCACACATCGCTCGTATCCGTACGTATCACACGTGGCACATGCGGACACGAGCGAGACAAACAGCTGACCGGTGGACTCCATGCGCGAGGCGGTGTTGACGGTGTCGCCGAAGAGGCAGTAGCGCGGCATGGTGAGGCCCACGACGGCGGCGCACACGGGCCCGGAGTGCAGACCGATGCGCAGGTGCAGTGGCGTGTCGGGCAGGTGGCGCAGGCGGAAGCGGCCTGCAAGGTGCAGCAGGTGCAGCGCCATGGTGGCCACGGCCTCCGCGTGCTCGCGCGTGCGCACCGGCAGTCCACCCACCACCATATACGCGTCGCCGATCGTCTCCACCTGCGCCGCCAGTAGCCACTCATTATTCTAAATATTTATGTACTCAATCTGTATGGCCAAATCATCCGGCCGTTATATAACTGTTCCATAATAGGTATCAGCAAGTATTGTTATGTCAGCGTGCCGTCCAGGGTACCTTGTAGACGCGGTATTGCTCGATGGCGGCGTCGAAGGTCGTGTAGAGGTCGTTGAGCAGGTCCACCACCTGCACGGGCGTGGAGCGCGCCGCCAGCGCCGTGAAGCCGACGATGTCGCTAAAGTAGATGGACACCTCAGAGAACTCCTCTGGCTCCACGCGAGACCCTAGCATCAGCCGCTCCGCCACCGACCTGCGAACACCCACACCCATACCAAGTACACTACAATCATAATTATAGAGCTATTCAACTACACCCATATTAATTTAATAAAATCTAATTAGTATAATATTGTTTGGAAAATTCAAGTTAATGTAAAAATATTTAATATTTGGCATAATGAAACGCCTGGAGAGTATCCAATTATTTATAAGTAGAATTCAATGTTTATTTTTATGGGTTACGAAGATGTTGTCTCTACATGTATTTAAGTTCCGTTCAGCCAAACTTTTAACTACATACCCGAATCATTCTAATTAAGAAGATTCACAAGTATGAAATGCACATGATTTAAGGTCTATACTGTTGTCTAATACTTTTACATTGTTTTTAGGTAGTCAACAAGGAACCCTTATAGTTTCGCTATGTCCGCCTGTCTGTCTGTCCGCGGCTTAGCTCAGAGACCCTTAGTACCTACTAGAAAGCTATAATTTCGCATGGGTTACCTACCTTCGTAGCAAAAGTTACGAAAAAAATATTGTGTTATATTTTGCTTTTTTATTTATGATTTAGATTCATTTTGTGGGGGTATTTCGGCTAATTGGTGATGGAGACACACCTGGGTAGCATTCTGTTCAGAAGTTGTTCAGTTTTTTTCTTCTCCATGTCGAGCTGCTCTGTCCGTTCTTTTATCAGCTCTTCTAGATTATTACTATATTTCTCCAACATTTCAAACATTGAATCAACTATGTTGACCTTTCTGCAAAACAAAAGAAATATGTATCAACATTGTGTGCACGAAATGGTTTCGGTAAGAACGTGACACGTCACCTGCCACGGTGCAGGTGCCGGAAGATGTCGTGCAGGCGGTGGAAGTCGGGGCGCAAGTCGGGCGCCTCGCTCCAGCACTGGCGCATGACGCTCACGGCGTCCGGTGGCGCTGCGCCCATGGACACGGACGGCCGGATCAGCGGCGGCGGCCGGGACACCTTCTCCACGATCTCTGAAACGAGCGGGCGAGCGTGAGTCCCCGCGCCCGCCTCGTGCCTGCGCGCCACTCGCGTCGCTTACCGTCCGGCGTTAGCGCGAGCATGCAGTAGGGCTCGCCGCGCACGATCACCTCCTGCATAATGATGGCAAACGAGAACACGTCACCAGGCTGCGTGCCGCGGACGTCGCCGCTACACTCACGCAGAAGCTCCGGAGCCGTCCATAGTAGATCTGTACAAAATGAATTTCTTCAACAAACGAATTTCTCAATGGTTCGAAGGTCGCGCAGCTGGTCTATATATAATATATACTGGGAATGAACCAAATAAAGAGAAGGAGATATTCTTCGGGTACTCGTAGGGTTGAACCTACTAAGAAAGGGTTTGTTGAAAACCCATCCCTAAAGCATGACAAATTATATAACACTTACTTACGAAGGCCTTTTGACATAATAATTATGTAGTATCTTTATCTATACTTAGTGTTATTTATTTTATACTTAGTGCAGATCATTTTAGTTTCTAGACACGCGGCAGGGTGTAAGCTAAGTTCAAGAAAAGAATTGCCGATGCAGCAGCCGTGTGTAATGTGATATTACACGAACCATTTGGAGCTAGGTACTTTTCACCCCTCAATAACTCAAAATCTATTTTTCTTCCAACTACGTAGTAATGTTATCATTAATCACTACAAAACCGATCACAAAGGACGTAGTTCTTGCTTGGAACCAAAACAGTGCAATAAAGTTGTATGAAATTTCATTATTGCACTGTTTTTTCATTATTGCACTGTTTTTAGGGTTCCATACCCAAAGGGTAAAACGGGACCGTTACTAAGGCTCGTCTCTCCGGCTCTGTCTGTCTGAGTTGACTTGATCAGACTTGACCGGACTCGACCGGACTCGACCGGACTCGACCGGACTCGACCGGACTTGACCGGATTTGACCGGACCTGACCGAACTTGAGACCGGACTTGACCGGACTTGACCGGACTTGACCGGACTTGACCTGACTTGAACTGACTTGAACTGACTTGAACTGACTTGACCGGACTTGACCGGACTTAACCTGACTTGACCTGACTTGAGTGAGTGAGAGCGTTGCGTTGGCTTGAGTTAAAAAACCTTTTGCCGCAAAAGTCGCGGTATAACTTTGTTTGATTTCATTAACTTGAGTAGGTATATCATCTCCCCGTGGCTGGGCGCGCTCGCGCCTCGTTATTATTCAATGTAAATTTTGTATTTCACGCGACGTTCGCATTATATAGTATTTCAGTATATAGTATTTCAACATAAATTGCTGGTTTTTTTATTTTAGCTGTTTTATTTACATAAATGGACTGCTGTCTACAGAGAATATAATTTTACATTGAAATTAAAAAAAAAAAATGAAAAAAAAAAAACATATTCCTGTGAAAATTTTCGGTGGAATAGGATTCAAAATAAGGAGCTGAATACCCTCTGTTAATTTGTGGAGGGCTGTCCCTTACACCCTGTATACCGATAGATCAAAAACCTAACCCACTTCCAGATGACCTAGAAAGTTGAAATTTGGTATCCAGCCTGGTAATTGTGTGTATACAAAGAAAAAAATCAGAAAGCAGAATATTTTTTCGTTTTTTTTTTTTTTTCAAGTAATCGATTTTAAACACCTAGCGCCTTTCAAAATTATATTAGCAGAAATATTTTCTTTTGTAGGAGAGTTGTTTCCATTATGAAAGGACGTTTTTATAGGTTTTTATATAGGTACCAGATTATTTTATATAACTTAGACAACCAATAATGAATAATAATTGTTAATCATTGGCTGTTTAAGTTTTCCGCGAGGCGGGCAACAGGAGTGCGGCAGGTCCGGGGTCACGGGGATTTAATTAGGTACTACTTGGTTTGGAACGGAAAGTTTGAGTTTACCAGTGTACTCATTTGATGACGTTGTACTAATGACGCGATTTTCAGAAACGCGGTGTCAAGATTTTGCGCAGTACGTTTCCGTGGGAAAATTTCTATTCGAGTGAAGCCGCGGGCTAAAGCTAGTAGCCCATAAATAAGTAAATAATATAAAAAATTCGTGCTTGTACCGATAAGTTACGTATTGTTTTCGAGTGTGTCAAAGCCGATAGTGAGGTCAAAATTTAAATCTAAAATAGTGGCTGCAAATTCGTCATGAGTGTCGTTTTATTGCCGTCAAAGTTTTCAAGGGTGCTAAAGTCGATAGTCAGGTCAAAATGCAAAATAGTGGCTGCGAAAATTAATTAATTAAATCATACGTGGGGAAGGAACTTCGTTCCTGACGGAGTTGTCCCGACAGCACAGTCACGTTTTTTTTTATAGAACTTTGACAACCATTATTAACACAAACTATAACACCGCATCGGCTCAGCGATCTGACATCATTGCGGACAAATTGTAACTAATTGTGTTACGAAAGAAATCTAGACACGCGGCAGCATGTCAAGCCAAAGTTCAAGAAAAGAACTAGCGATGCAGCAGCCGTGTGTTATATTACACGAACCATTTGGAGCTACTTTTCACCCCTCAATAACTCAAAATATATTTAACGTACATACATGAAATTTGGTGTATTTATTAATACCCCTTAGATCAACTATACCCCATTTGAAATAAGATTAGACATTAAAACAAACCCTTTTACAGTCCGTTCAACCGATTTTGACTTCTATACCGTAGGCATAAGGATAGCATTAAAAGCAAAAAAAGTTACACAATACCAACTATCTACTGCGGCTGCCATTTGTCATGCCACCAACGTAATAGAATTCAAAATCGGTTGAACGGAATGTAAAAAAGGCTTATCTATACGTCTAATCTTATTTCAAATGGAGTATAGAATCCCAAATTTCATAAATACAGCTCAAACGGTTATAGAGATATTAACGTCTAAAAATCGTCATTTTTACCACTGACTTACCTATATACCGATAGATCAAAAACCTAACCCACTTCCAGATGACCTAGAAAGTTGAAATTTGGCATCCAGGCTGGTAATTGTGTGTATACAAAGGAAAAAATCTGAAAACAGAATATTTTTACGATTTAAAAATGTTTTCAAGTAATCGATTTTTAACACCTAGCGCCTTTCAAAATTATAATAGCAAAAATATTTTGAGAGTTGTTTCCATTATGAAAACTCGTTTTTATCGTTTTGTATATAAGTACCTACCACATTATTTTATTTATCTTAGACAACCAATAATTTCGCAAAATTTCAAGTATAAGTTTACCGGCCTTCCTCTCCTCAGTCCACAGTACCGATAAATTAACCAGGAACATTTTATCTTCCTCACTGGTTGATTTTGAGGTACCGTGTTTGGCTGATGCGTTGAACGCTTGGAAAATGGCTTGTCCCAATACGGATTTGCCCTACAACCCGTCCTCCCAGAGGCGGTGGGACGTGCCGCTCTGCAGTATTATACGGAATAACCCGGTAAACACGTCACCTAATACTGTTGAGCGTGCCCGTCTGCTGGCTGTGGGAGAATGGGAGTCGGGCTTGTGGCTTCAGGCGCTCCCGTCATCCACCATAGGCACTATGATGGATGACTCATCGTTTCGGCTCGCTACATGTCTCCGCTTAGGCGCACCTTGTGTTGCTCCGCATCGGTGTCACTGCGGCGAAGCTGTCGACAGCCTCGGGCACCATGGCCTGTCCTGCTGCAGGAGTGCAGGCCGCATAGCACGGCACGCCAGCATCAACGATATTATTCGTCGAGCCCTTGTCACCGCCGGCGTACCAGCGGTATTAGAACCAAACGGCTTGGTACGTGACGATGGGAAGAGACCAGATGGCATGACGTTGTTGCCTTGGAAGGTGGGACTAGGAATAATGAATATATGCTATTGTAGAAAGGATAGCTGCTGTTAATTTCCTATTTTCATGAGCCGTCCCCCGACGCGACGACGCTTGGATCAAAATATTACCTACAACTTTTATATTAAACTTAAAGGGCCAATACATATTATTTTTTTACTTTTTAAATGCTTTGTTTTTGTCGGGGGTTTTTTAAATTTTTCATTTATATAATATATATATTTAGTTAGTCCCTTTAGTTTTAGTTTTTTATGTAAATAGTTAGTAGTGTTCTGTAAATATTGTGTATAAATAAATCTTATATTATTTAGGATAGTAAAAAAAAAAAAAAAAGAATAATTGTTAATCATTGGCTGTTTAAGTTTTCCGCGAAGCGGGCAACAGGAGTGCAGCGCGTCCGGGGTCACGGGGATTTAAGGGTTTGGAAATATTGTCATAGTCCGTATCTTGAGGTGACATTTAGGCTTCCTGTACATGATGTCGGAGCCGCACAAGAGCCGGACCACAAAGTGAAAAAACATCAGATCATCTCAGAATTAAAATGTAAAATCTACGCAGCACGGATGCAAGCATGCGGTCCTGCACCACGCGCCGGTGCGACTCCGGCGTCGTGGACAGGAAACCTTAGTAGATATTTCATTAATTAAGATCTGTCCACTCGATCAAAACTGATTAGGCTACTTGGTTAGGAACGGAGAGTTTGAGTTTACCAGTGTACTCATTTGATGACGTTGTACTAATGACGCGATTTTCTGAATCGCGGTGTCAAGATTTTCCGCAGGATCGTGACGCAGTACGTTCCCGTGGAAGCTGCGGGCTAAAGCTAGTAGCCCCTAAATAAAAAAAATAATATAAAAAATTTGTACTTGTACCGATAAGTTACGTATTGTTTTCGAGTGTGTCAAAGCCGATAGTGAGGTCAAAATTTAAATGTAAAATAGCGACTGCAAATTCGTCATGGGTGTCGTTTTTTTGTCGTCAAAGTTTTCAAGGGTGCTAAAGTCGATAGTGAGGTCAAAATGTAAATGCAAAATAGTGGCTGCGAAAATTAATTAATTAAATCATACGTGGGGAAGGAACTTCGTACCTGACGGAGTTCCCCCGACAGCACAGACATGTTTTTTTTATAGAACTTTGACTACAACACCGCACCGGCTCAGCGATCTGACATCATTGCGGACAATTGTAACTATTTGTGTTACGAAAGAAATACATTATTACACAATCTTGCTACATATATTGGAAATAGATTTTATAGATCACTTTAAGTTGACGAATAATAATAATTTCTTTACAAAAAGTAATGATATTCAATCAAAAACATAAATGTGAAAATAGAGCCAAATTCAATATTAAGAATAAGTGTGGTTTTCGACTTCACTTTTCATCCTAAATGAATTGAAGCTGAAAATTTTACTTGGCTAGTTTTTATCAGCAAGCCAACATTTTAGAGGAGTAAGATATGTTGGCCTTACAATAAGATGTAGCAGTCACGCACACCAGCATAACAAAGTTGCCCTGTTTGTTTTAGTTCGTTTGCAGCGCGATACTATAGACAGTTATCAAAGATAAAGAAGATAAGTTGATAAGCCAAATATACGAGAACTTGTATGTAAAAACTAGCCAAGTAAAATTTTCAGCTTCAATTCATCCTTTTTTTTTTTTTTTTGGGTGGGAAATCATCATATGACTTCTCCCGCTCTGGGCGGAGCGGAAGGGCGTGTCAGACTCTTACTGACTAAAACCCACCCGTGTTCTACCGCAACCTTGGCAGGCATCGGTCCTAACGGACCCCGTCAGGTGTGCTGACATCTCTTTGAGGCGCGCGTGGAACACGAAGCGCCATCAACCCGGGCCTGGTCCTTATCGGACGGCGAGCTACCCATTGCTCGCCGTCCGCAAGCCCGCGCCTATGGTGGCCGGGGATCCGCCTGGGATTCCCGACGCCCAGGGTGTCTCCAGCGGCGGCGGTTAGGGGCGTGAGGGCGCAGGCTTTGCCTCTCCCTCACGCGTTCCGCCTCCTCCTTTGCGAGCATCACTGCTTCGCAGAAGGAGGTGACCGCCTCCCATGCCCTCTCGCTCCGTACCATGGCCTGGACCAGGGCCGGACGCGAGAGGTCAGTGCCGCCAATCGCCTCCACGAGGACACGGCGGTGCTCCGCCCAAGCAGGGCACACCTCCACCGTATGCTCCACCGTGTCCTCCGGACGATCCGCACAGTGGTGACACCCGGGCGTTTCCTCCCGCCTAATCCTGCTCAGGTACCTCCCGAAGCTGCCATGTCCGGTGAGGACCTGCGTCAGGCGGAAGGTGAGGGCGCCGTGGCGCCTCTCCAGCCACTCCTCAAAGAGGGGACTTATCGCCGCAATTGTGGCGTGCTCAGCACTGGGTTGCGACAATCGCACTCTCCATGCCGCCATGAGATCCTGCCGGAGCTCTGTCCGCTGTGCCGCGATTTCTCACGGCAGCGGAGTTACGCCCCGGCGCTTCATCTCCTCGCGCCACTCCCAGATGTGCGCGAGGACCTTCGCCTCCAGATCCCATGGCGGTAATCCGGCAAGGAGGCTCGCCGCCTCACGAGAGACCGTGCGGTATCCCCGGGCCAGCCGAATGGCCATGACCCTTTGGGAGGCGTTCAACCGGCGGGCTGGCCGCAGCCTAATGGAACGCGCCCACACCGGTGCCCCGTAAAGGGCCATGGACCGCACGACCCCCGCGTAGAGCCTCCGGCAGGAGGCGTTTGGCCCCCCAAGATTGGGCAGGAGCCGCCCCAAGGCGGCCCCGGCCCGGTCCAGCCTGGGAGCCAAACGACGGAAGTGCTCCACGAAGTTCCACCGACTGTCGAGGACGAGTCCTAGATACTTCATCGTCGACTCGACGCCGATGTGAACCCCTCCTACCGTGATTTGGGAACCCGACAGTGGCGCGTTCCGAGGGCCATGAAAACACATGACCTCGGACTTGTGCAAGGCCACCTCGAGTCCCAATTGCCGGATTCTCTCGACAGCATAGCAAACTACGCTGACGCCGCTAGGATACCTTCTGCTCCTCTCGCCGAGTTCCACAACTCCCTAGCGGAGTTGAAAGTCGTCGTCGTCGGGTTCCGTTCCCTCCCCGTGCTCGTCCTCGGGGACTTCAATGCCAAGAATGTGGCTTGGGGTTCCCGGTATACGGACACATGGGGCAGGATGGTGGAGGACTGGGCTCTGGAGACAGGCCTGGTCGTCCTTAACCGGGGTTCTATCCCCACGTGTGTGCGGATGCGGGGTGAGTCGGTGGTGGACATCTCGTTCGCCAGCCCCGCTCTGTCACCGCGTGTCATTGACTGGCGCGTCATGGAGGGGGTGGAGACGTATTCCGACCACCGGTATATCCGGTTTGACCCGCGAGGAAACGCTGGAGACTCTGAACGCAGATCCGTGGGGACGCCCACACAAGATGATGCGGGAGAAACTCCGCCCATGGGCTCCCCCGCTGACGCAGAGTCTCCGGCCTCAGCTTGTGGAGGACGTGGTGAGCACTCTGTTCCCTTCGAGAGGGGAACATGCCTCCCCGCTCATGGCTCCGCCTAATGCGGTGGTCGATGCGGACCACACCGCCGACGACGACGACAATGCTCCGAAGGTGACCGAGGCAGAAATGAGAGTGGCGGTACGAAGGCTGAATGCCAAGAATACCGCCCCAGGACCCGACGGCTTACCTGGGAAGGCCTGGGAGCCAAACGACCATGAAGGCTCTCGGGCCTGGCCATGGAGGCTCTCGGGCCTCGACTATGGGGTCTCCTGAGCGCATGCATGGAGAGGGGCCAGTTCCCACTTCGTTGGAAGACGGGGAAACTGGTCCTCATAAAGAAGCCGGGGCGCCCTGCGGACTCTCCGTCCGCTTATCGGCCCAGCGTGCTGCTCGAAGAGGTGGGCAAGCTCTTTGAAAGAGTAATTGCAAACTGCCTCGTCGGGTGGTTGGTGCGGGTGGGGCCGGATTTGGCGGAGAGCCAGTTTGGTTTCCGCAGAGGGCGCTCTACGGTGGACGCCATTATGCGCGTACGGGCCCTCACGACGGGGGATGCTGTGGCCCGGGGTGGGGTCGTCTTGGCGGTGTCTCTAGACATCGCCAATGCCTTCAATACCCTGCCCTGGAGCTGCATAAGGGAGGCACTCCGGTACCACCGGATGCCGACCTACCTCTGTCGTGTGGTCGAGGCCTATTTGACGGACAGGGCCGTCATCTACCCCGGTCACCAGGGAGTGTGGAACCGGCGAGAGATGTCGTGCGGTGTCCTAGGGCCGCATCTGTGGGACATCGGATACGACTGGGTGCTGCGCGCCGACCTCCCTAGCGGCGTCAGCGTAGTTTGCTACGCTGACGACACGCTGGTCCTGGCGCAAGGGAGGTTGCACCAGGCGGCGGCCGAACTCGCGAAACGCGGGGTTGCGACAATCGTCGATAGAATCCGGCAATTGGGCCTCGAGGTAGCTTCAATTCATCCTAAGTGCTTTGTGTAAATAATTTGACTATTCAATGAAGTTATATTTCAAAATAGAAAACATTGTTATAGCAGAAAAACAAGAAATGTTGTTTTAAATTTATTTTAGAATGTTGTATGTTCTTTATACGTTTCAGGATTATCTATAGAACTTGGCACACATTTAGATCTCAATTCTTTTGTCGGCGAAGTCGAAAACCACACTAATTCTTAATATTCTGCCCTCCCGAACCTAAAGTGCAGTAACAGCGAAAACACCAATTCGAGAAAAACGCGGTTAAAGTTTAGAATCCATAAAAATATATCTAAAAGAGACTTTTCGATAAAACCTTGAATGCAAGGTGAAAGGTTACATAAAAAACTAAAATAATAAACATTGTCACGTTAATTTTTTTAAATAAAAACTATAATTATGGCCATTTTAATTTTTTAGCCACTTTTACTACACACAGTTTTTTTGCAAAATCTTTTAAAATACTCTTTCAAATGCAGTAAATCCTGTTATTACTACATTTTTAGAAAAAAAACGATTGAAATTAATGATTGCTACTAGATAAAGTGCAGTAATATTGTGAAAATACTGCTATTTAATCTGTTTTTATTACAAATTACGAAGTCCCACAGTTATAGTAAAATAAAATTACCTTTAATTCTAATAAAAAATTGAATTTTTTTAAACAAAACTTTAACTAGGTATATCAAAACATTCTACCTTAAAACAAACTAATCGTAAAAAAAATATATATGGGTAGCATTATTATCAGTTTTTACGAGATTTTGATAATCTTAACCAGTAAATGCACCATATAACGTTAATCACATGTATTACGCACGCAAATATCAAAAAATAAAATCTGGCTTCTGAACATAAAGTAACTAGTTAATTAGGTACTGAATGAGTATTCTTGTCTTACAAAAATAATAGTCAGAAAAGATGAAGAACAACTCATAAATACAGTATAGCCAATAGAGTTTTACCTACATTAAAAAAAAAAACAAAACAAACTAATTAATATCACTAAAATTAATAGGATAAAAACCCACTGAACTCATGGTCGCATGACCCTCGGTTGCATTGAAAATGACTTTATTTCATTAAGACACTTAAAAATCGGAGCAGTTAAAAAAGGTGTCTCAGAAAGGGGCGACTACCCTTAATTATAATCCTATCGAAATCAGAATGGTATCATTTTGTAGCCCTTTAAATTCGCCAGGGTAAATTTCTTTTTTCTATAATTACCTTTTATCATTTTTGAGAAGTTTAAGATTTGTTGAAAATAGTCCCAAAAGAAGCTGTCAAAACTCGGCGTCGTTTTTAAAATTAAAAAACAATAAGTAAAAAAAGAATTTGCGGTAATACAGCCCTTTCAGTAAAGCATCTTTTGATACCATTTTCATTTCTCTATCTTAATAATTGAGGACGGTAGCCGGGTCGCACTTTTCGTGAAAACGGGTATTACTGAAGCGACCGAAAAAGAATTTTCAATGCTAAAATAAAAAAAATCTGTCTTCATTGTTTATAGTGAAGTAATATAATTTTACTCGTCTACATCAAATTCAAGTATTTCGTTTGTACCGTTTTTGGAAATAGGCAGATTTTCATAAGAGATTACAAAATCTCCCACAAGTTAATGTACAATAAGTAATGTTAATACTGCATTTTAATTAGGAATATATATAAAATATATTTTTTCTTAACTTTGCAGTATAATCAATTTGTATGGCGTCGAATAATACTGCACTTTAATAAGTTTTTTCTTTAATCTTCTAGAACAAACTACTATATTAAATGCCACAAAATGTGATAAAATACTGCAATTTAATTAGGAAACAGAGAGATCTTGTGCAGTATTAATGTTACTGCGGTTAAGCTAGTAAACATTCAATATTTTAACAAATCTGTGATATTTTCGCTGTTACTTCATCCGAAAAAAAATTAAAATAAAATTCTTTAGTAGCGCTAGAAAAAACAGTGTTAATTCGACTGATAGCTAATTGAATGACGATTCAGAATATTTATTTAACTCAAAACCGACCAAATGTATATTACTGCACTTTAGGCTCAGGTGGACAGTATTGAATTTGGCTCCATTTTCACATTTATGTTTTTGATTGGATACATTCTTACACAATCTTGCTCCTTATATTGGAAACTAGATTTTACAGATCACTTTTAGCTGACGAATAATAATAATTTCTTTCCAAAAAGTAATGATATCCAATTAAAAACATTACACAACCTAACCTATTAGAAGCATAATACTAATGATTGAAATACTTTCGTGAATTCATGCAAGCCTAGTACTTTTTGTTAGGTTATTGTGTAGAAATTGTGCACAACGTTTTGTGAATAGAATATCGTACCGAACGTGTTAAATCAACTATGTCATTCAAATTCTATAAGTTAGATAAAACTAATGATTGAAATACTATCTTGAATTCATCCAAGCCTAGTACTTTTTGTTAGGTTAAGTACTGTTTATAAATTGTGCATAAAGTATTTTGCACATAATACCGTCTTGTATGCATGCAACGTACCGCAGAAATAAAAAGTATCCTATGTCATAACCCAAGTCGTAGTCTACCCATGTGCCAAATTGCATCTAAATCATTTTAACCGTTTTAGCGTGAAAGTATACCTAACAAATAAACAAACAAACTTAAAGTAAGTTTGTTTGCATTTAAATAATTGTAAAATTGAACAACAACCAGACTCAAATTATTCAGTGGGACCAACGGGAATTAAAAATAAAATTATAAATGAGAAGGTAAAGAAGGACACTATCAGCGGAGTGCCTCACGGCTGCGCCAAAAAGGCCCAGTTCAGCAAAAATGCCAGACAACTAGTGCCTGACGCTGGTTTTCAACCGGACCCGAAAGTGTGAAGTTACGGATGCAAATCAGTTTTATATTGTGATGTGTGTATGCATACCTACTTAAATAAAATAAAACAAAATAAGTGTCACATAATAATAATAACGAAGTACACATTTATATTTATATATATATATACCTACATAATTAGTGTGATTGTGTATAAATTGTATTGCAGAACAAATAAAAATGAAATAAATTAGAAGACTGATAAATAAATAAATGAGACGGACGCATGCTATACCATTGTTGTTGTTGATTGATTGTTTATAGGAGGTATGTAAATAAAATAAATAAATCCTTCGCAACGAGTCAGAACCAAAAAACCAAAAAAAACCTGTTTTAGCCGATGCCAGACTTCCACGTTCCAAACACATAGTCATAATAATTTATTTGATTTTCCGTGCACTTGCTACCTACTTCATCACACAATACGCTGCAAGCAGCCGAGCGTGGCGGACTAGTCACGGACAGCCAGCAGACCTTTTGCTTTTTAAATCATTCCCGTTCGTCCCACTGAGAAAGTCAGTGGGACGAGCGGGAATAAATTTAATATAATTTATTAAATTCCCGTTCGTCCCACCAGTGGGACGACGCCAGGGGGACGAACGGGAATACATATTCCACCGGAAATTTGTTTTAATTTTTTTATCGTTTTTTCAGTAACTATTCCTTTATTTTACTGTAAAATTATATTCTCTGTACGCACTCCATTTATATGTAAATAAAACAGTTAAAAAAAAACCAGCAATGAATGTTAAAATACCCGAGCGGGCCCCCCCGACACGGGGAGTGCGGCTAAGCGGGTTTTGCCACGGTAGCGATACATTGCGCGTGAGATAATAATACAAATCAGGTTTATTGGATTCCCATAACGTTCCTGAAATAATTTCATGTACCGGTCGTCTTACTATGATATACTGAATTCACCCCATCAGTCTGCGGAGGGCTGTCCCTTACAACCTGTATCTTCTATACAGTGTGTCCGGAAATGGACTAGCGATATTCTAAATAGTTAAATGTTAACTATTTCAAAGTACAATTACACTCTAAGCTTGGGTCCAATACACTTGCCCGCTATGTCGCAGCCATTTCATTTTTCGTTGAAATATTCTCTATGCGAGTACAAAAAAAATCATATCTCTCAAAGTTTTAGTCATACTTAGATAAAAATAGGCTTATTGGAAAGGAATTTATATGGTCTACCATCTGCATTACAAAGCAATGTGTTCACAATTCCTTAACCGTTGAAAAAAAAGTAAAAATCGAAAAAAAAATACGTAAAATTATGTAATTCAACCAATAATTGTTAATTACTACAAAAACACCCCGACCAAGTTTTTTTACTAAATCGATAAATTTTGAGCTAAGCTACAATACAACATTAAATTCACAACTGTATGTCTAATACTTTAAGAGTTATTTTTGTTTGAACATAGCCTATGCGCAAGCACAAAAGGCCATTGTCGAAACCGTTAACAGGAAATCATAAAAAAAACATTAAAATTGTACTTTTTAAGTATTTAGTATATCGCTAGTCCATATCCGGACACACTGTATAAATAAAATCGGCCAGGTGCGAGTCGGACTCGCGCACGAAGGGTTCCGTACCATTATCTATAAAAACGGAAAAAAAAACACGTTCGTTGTATGGGAGCCCACTTAAATATTTGCTTCGCTTGAGAACGCCTAGCTGGACCGATTACGAATCAGGTTTTTATCTATGGAAAAAGTCGAAAAGTTTCCCGGAACATCTAAAAATCAAAAATTATTGTTTGGACAGGACAATAATTTTGGGTTGGGTCAGCTATTTATAAGTAGGTAAGTCACAGCACACAGAGCACACCAATTGCACCGCGCTGCACCCGGTGCTTGGTCTTTGTATGGGTGTATCGACGGTTTGTTTGAGAATGGGAACCTCTGGCAGTCCGGATCGGCTGCGGCAGGCCCTGCGCGCGAAACAGAGCGGGCAGGCCGTAGTCCGTGACGCGCAGCACCCAGCGCGAGTCCACCACGCAGTTGCGCGATGACAGGCGCCCGTGCACGCGCAGGGGCGACGCGTGCAGGTAGCGCATGCCCTTCACCAGGTCCGTGAGCAGCGACAAGCGGAACGTCCAGTCCAGCTTGATGTCGTCGGCCATCAGCACGTCCTCCAGCGAGCCGCGCCAGCAGTGGTCGAAGACCAGCGCAGGCCGCAGCTCACACAGGCATCCTGCCCAGCGCACACCCTCATGTTAGGCACATTCCAATAAAAACCATTATTTGTATCTCCTTCATTTTTACTACGGAGTTCACGTAGATCATATTGTGTATAGTTACCAATAAAAGGATTTAAGTTTTCATGGCGCAGATTCTGCATAACCAGTAACACGTCTGTGGCCTTGCGCTTCAGCTCAAGTCCCGCGGTCGCCGGCAAGTACTTGACGTGCACCACGTCTCCCTGGGACACACGTGACGTCACGGGCGATATCAATGACTAAACGAAAATATCAAGGCCACTCAATAAGGGGGCTGCACCTAAAGTACCTTGTATCGGATGCGGCGGTCCACGGCGACACGGTTGACGCTGCACGTGGAGGAGGGTGCGGAGGGGGCACGGGGCGGGACGCACGGCGGCTGTTTAAGCAGGTCAGGGCGCTCGAGCTCGGGCCCGCCGAACTCGTGCAGCTGCTGCAGCCAACACGAGAGCATAGTCTCCATGCCCTCGCCCACGCGGCGCCGCTCGTCCACCGGGAAGGTGAAGTCGAGGGGCGCCAACACGGCGTCGCGGCGGCGGCGGCGGCGGCGCCGGCGCGTAGCGGCCCAGCGCAGCAGCAGCGCCGTGCTGGTAGCCAGGGCCAGCGCGCCACACGCCAGCACGGCCGACAGCGCGGCCGCGCCGCCCGGCTCGCGCGGCGCAGGCACGCGCGCCAAGCCCGCGCTCCAGCTATCCAGCGCCACCGTCACGTTCACCAGCCGCACGGCGCTCTCTCGCTTGCCTGACAGGTCGAGAGATCTAGAGGAAGTCGTCGCGAGGACGGCTGCATGGCTCCAAGTGGAAGATGTCGTGTTTGATCGTTCATATAGATGAAAATCGACTTCGATTCGCTCTGATTTCGACTCGATCTCAACTGCTGCGATTATTTGGTCATATATATCTATATCATTTGTGTAGGAGTGCTCCAATAGCTGCTCATCAGTAAGAAGCAGCAGGCGTCGAAAAAACGCAATTTCAATTTGAGGCAAAAATGAGTCGATTCGTTTTGTTTTGAAGTCAGAGCGAGCCACACGAGCCGGCTCGCGCCCGTGCTGACTCACGGTATGGTAATCAGAATTCGCCGATTTCATAACTTTAGTTTCATATTTATACCCCAAATCCTGATCCTGGTATTCCTTGTGAGTACCACGCTTTGATTTTAACTGGACGGAGTCTATGTTTGCAATATTTTTTTTACGATGCACTTCGTATCTATCAGACAGATTTCGACTTCTATCACTAGCCGATAGCTGATCGGATGTTTGTCTTTTATTTTCCGCGTTTAGCAACTTGCTTAAAACTAAACTTATGTTGCTTAATCGGAAAGCGTCGTTAGCTTTATTCGGCAGAGAACGGGACACGGTGCGCGTTTTGCGAGGCGGGGGTAGGCACTCTTCCACGTGCAGCAGCAGCGCCGGCGGCCCCGCGCCCCCTGCTCCGCGCGCCACGCCCGCAGACACCGCGGCGGCGGCACCGCGAGAGGCACACAGGATCACAACTGAAACGAAATATTGAGTTGAAGACTGTCTACCTAACACCGCCACCGGTCTCAATTTTCTGAATATGACTAACCGTCAGGTTGGTGCGCAAATTCCTCTGGCGAGAGAGGCGCGCGGCGCACGGCCACGCCGGAGGCCGCAAGTGCGTGCGCCACCTCCTGCTGTGCGGCGCCGCACTCGGATCGCAGCGCGACCGGCGGCAGTAGCGCGCGTCGCCAGCCCAGGCGCACGCCCAGCTGCGTCACCGCAGCGCCACGCGCTTCCGAGACCGCGCATGCCGCAGGCCGTGGCCGCTGGAGCACGCGCGCCGCTGCAGTCAGCGCGCCGCACACGTCCGCGCCGGGGCAGCCCGCGCTCAGCACGAAGCCGCCGTCGCTCAGCGCCGCGAGGGTACGCTGCGTCACCGACACTCTCCATTCAGGTCCGCAGGTGTCTGATCATGAACAATATTGAATTAATCTATGGTAAGAGATAATAAGCTGGAACTATGGTTATTTAAGATCGTCGCACCTCCTCACCTTCGTAGCTCAGAAGCCGCACGAGGTAGCGATCGAAGAGGAAGCGCGCCGGTTCATAGCTGAGCAAGCGCGTCTCGTCGAAGGCGGTTTGCAGCGGCGCGTTGCAGGCGGCTCGCAGCACGAGCGCGAGTGGGGGGCGCACTGTGGGTTCGGGGGGCGCGGGGGTGGCGGCTGTGAGGGCGGCCAGCAGCGGCAACAGAGCGCGCATGGCGCCCCCTCACGTGACGTGCGCCATGCGGCCGCCGCCGCGCGGTCGCTCGGCTGACTCGCTCGGCTGGCTGCACCGGATCAAACGACACCGCGCCGCGTACCTGTTATATTTATAACGTGGATCGATAACACCTTATGTTTGCTGCCTCATATCATGTTTATAAACACTTACTTTAACTCTTTCATTTTTGATTTGTATAAGATTAGCAAAAGTTGTTAAGAAGTACAAAAAGTTAGTCCCTCACAACCCTCAAGTTAAGGTTTGTGATTAGGTGGAATATGTTTTAGAAAATTCGTTTATCGATAGTGATCTGCCAAAACGTGACAGGTAGGTAGGTGAGTATGACAGGCGCAAAGAAATGTTGATATTACAAAATTAACTAGCGACCTGCCCCTGCTTCGCACAGCTTTTACGACTTGACAAAACACTGACATTTCTTCATTATATTTAAGTTTAATGAATAACATAACATCACGCCTGTAATCCCCGAAGGTGTGAAGGTGTCTGAAATGGTCTTGACCATTTCAGACACCAATCTACATGGTTTTCAAATGATCTGACCAAGATTATGTCTAGAATTTAAAAGAGACTGCAACCTCTTGAGTTTATTTCGGCCTTTCTTCTTAGAGTAGTCAGATAGGAAACGCCGACGACCTCATCTAGTTTTTTTAAATATTATTGACGTCAAGCAAAATAATCCTGGTATGCGATTTTATAATGCTACGTGGACTTATAAAACTCCGATGATAGATTTGGTGGTTGCTACTGCGCTTTTAACAGCATAAATACATGCTGTTTTTGCTCAAGTACGTTTAATCCTATAATTTGTACTTATATCGGTACATAGGATCATATTTCCTGACAAATATAGGGGATCAAGACTCCTATAAAAGCATGAAACAAGAGTCATTGCACTCAGGAGTAATTACTCCGGTAACTCAGACTTATATGCGCCTATAAGATCACATCTGCGGACCATTTTAATCTTAATACTCCTGTAGGAGCATGTACCAGGAAGATATGGACTGAGGAGCAATTACTCTTGTTATTTTTACTTATAACCTCATATAAGCTAATATTTTATGACCAATTTAAGTAATTTATGTAAAACCAAACCAGAAATATATTTCTGGTTTTATTTACATAAACTTAAAAGTAAGTGATAAATGAATTACATATCCACGTTTTAAAAATAATAAATCACCAAGATTATAACAGCACTCGGTAGGATAAAATGTTCTCTATATCGATTTATCGTATGCCGTTTTAAACCTAGACATACTTATATAGGCATTCCACAGTAAATATCAATCGGAAAAATGGCGAATCTTTGTCGGTTTTGATATAACCCAATATAGAACCAATATATTTATATTGGTACTGTGTCACACTTGGAAATGCTAAAAATACTTATTATAGCACTATGTCATACTTGGAAATGCTCACCAAGAAAATGGCAGCTGCCTTCATAATATATATTTAATATTAATTAATACTAAAATGTAAATAAGCAAATTTCAAGAGGCGCTTTAATTTTTTAATCAAAACCATGATAGATTTCACAGAATATTCACATTCCCATACGAATAAGCTATAAGACTAACAATTTGACAACAATAAGATTTTGTTTTTCTACTAAGATTGACATTAATAAATTCTGATTCATATATTCCTCAAGATATTAAAATATTTTTTTACAGAGCACAACAAGCGATATACTTACTTCGACTGTTCACAATATATTATAGAAGCATTTCTAGGTGCGTATTAATCTCATTTTTGACTATAACTTACTTATATTGAGATTTACAGTAGTAATTGCATTGACGTAACTCAATTACAGGAACATTAAAGGCGTATATGGCATTTCAACGGTCTAGGTCTAATAGTTATAAATACATTATAATTAAAAGTAGACTTATAAAGTGGGCCTTTTTCGAGACTGGATGTGGATATAAGTCTCATATAGTCCTCGATAATAATGGTTCTAGGATAGTTTAAAAACCACTTTTTGCTAGTTGGGCTGTAAAAGGGTTGGTACAAACCTGTTTACAGAAAATAAAATCATCTTCATCATCCCTGCCGGCGCAGCGCGGCGGGACGGTTAGTTACAGACTTAGGGAAGTTTCGTAGCAACGCTACGAACTGCTACGAGTGCTACGACCGTAGTCATACAGTGGTAAAACTACAAACAGTTGGGCAAATCTATTTACGCACGAGACACGACGACGGAATGCGTTTGCAGTTTTTGCATCAGAACAGGGTCTTAGTCATGTTTACGGTTACGGGACATTGCTTTAAAACGGCTGGGCGGATTTCGATTCGGTTTTTTGCACTAAATATGACCTCAGACTGCAAGTTCATATAGTTCGCATAGTTTTACGATTAAAAGGCGCCATGAGCCGCTGAATTAAATTTGTTACAAATCACACCAGCAACTAGGTACCTACAAGTGTTACAATGTTTGTGTTCAATAAAGGTTTGTAAATATTATTTATGTACCTTCTGTTATTGGACTTGAGTACTGTAACTATGATAGTGTGGGATACATATTTCCTATTATTTGCCTTTCCTCTACATCATTAAGGCGTGAAAATGTCTATAGAGTACTAAGACAGAGTTACTTTCGCATTTATAATATAAGTGCAAGACTTATAAATAGTATGAAGTATATTTAAGGAAGTAAATAAATTAATGTTGAAACTTTAAGGATCCATACGTCTTGAAATGTAAATTTTTGTAAACAACTTTTTTGATTTTGCCATCTTTTGCTAGAACATGAATATTTAGTGGACTAGATGTGCTATAATAACATTTTGCACACATGAAAGTCACTCTCGCAACTCCTTAAATCTCTTACAAAGAGGTACGTAATTCAATAATAAATGTGAGTTTTAAAATTGTTGTTGTTTTACCCTTGTTTTACCCGCTTAGGAGATGATTTTTCAAAAACGTTGAAGCGCTTATTTCTTTATTTCTTACCAAAAACATGAATTTGAATTTTGATATTCCTGTAACTAAAGAACAGCTGGGTTTCCGACACAAACTTTCATTCCACACATAACCCTTTAACGATTATTTTCCAAACAAAAAGTAGCCTATGTCCTTCCTCCGGATGATCCCCTTGCCTTTTGTCAAAATCCGTTCAGGGGTTTAGGCGTGAAAATGACAGAAAATACAGACAGAGTAATTTTAGAATTTATAATAATTTATTAGTATGGTGTTGATGGTGATCTCGTAACCAGCATAATAATTATTTACTTTCTATTTAAAGCTTTTTCCCTCGTGTATATATTATTTTATTGAATAGGTACTTATTTCATTGACTACTAGGCCTAGGTACTTGTTTGTACCTATAAATAGGTATTTTCATTGCTATGTGTGTACGTAACGTGTGATACAATAAACGCAAGTCCTGACAATAGTTCATTCAGAGTTCACTTCGCAGATCAGAGTTTGTGTTAACTTACTAATACTATTTTTATTACAGCCTTTCCAATCAAGCTATAAAAGAGTCACTTTACATAATGCATCTTAAAGTCTATGTAGAAATAATAACAAAGCAAATGGATAGGTACTGTTGCAACGGTTTCTAAAGTATGACTAGGTGCGACAAAATAGGAGCAAGTAGAGCTGTTACGAAAACTTACGCACAAACAATCCGGTAACAGTAACACACACGTTTTATTATTTTACTCACATTCTCAGATAACACTTTTGCGTAATAATATCAGGAAAGTCACGTGTGTGTGTAATTATTCAAACGTATCGAACACATTGCTGTGGAAGTATGTGAGACAGCGATCACCGTGTCAGCGTAGTGCGCGCTCTATACGACGACGGCTACGGGGACGGGTGGCGGCGGCGGCGTCCGGCGCGGAGTGCGACGCGCTGGTGGCGGCGCCGGGCCGGCGCGCCGCGCATGCGCCCCCGCACAGAGCGCCAGACGTGCCGGCTCCCTGTCCGGCCGCCACACACCGGCTGACTGGCGTAACGATCGAGCCGCACCGCACGCTGCCGCCGCCGCCGGTTCAGCTGCCGGGCTCGGTTGCCAAACCACCGCCTCCTACGTAATGATTTACTTACTCGATGCAACTTGAGTGGAGAAGCACATATTTTTTTTATTAAAACTTTATGCACAAGTAAAAAAAAATACTGTACAAAGGCGGACTTAATGCCTGAGGCATTTTCTACCAGTCAACCTTAGGGTCATGCAGAGACAAACATGGCAGGTGCAACATACGGGATAGATAATTCGAAAAAGTCCAGCAAATCAGCGCCGCATTGATTCTGCCAACTTCTCACTAATATGTTCACGAGCCGCTACTTTGAAAGATAACCGACTCGCTGCCATCCTGATATTCAGAGGGAGCGCATTCCAAAGAAATACCGCCTGGACAAAGAAAGAAGAGTGAATAAAACCAGAGCGATGAGAAGGACATCGTAGAAGAAGATTGTTGGTGGAGCGAAGATTTTTACTATGGGCAGAGCATAGGTATTGAACATAGCAAGTCAGATAAGAAGGAGAAGTGGGTTTGTCGAGTATAGAATACAACATAGACAGCGCCCTCAACTCTCTGCGCTGAAGTATGGGCAACCATTTTAAAAGCAAACGGTGCGCAGACACATGATCGTACTTACGAAGATTGAAAACGAATCGAATGCAGTTATTTAGAAGGCGGTCAAGTTTATTGAGTAGATCTGCATTCAGGTCGTAGTAACACACATCACCATAGTCTATTATGGGAAAGATTAGGGACTGTACAAGCATTGCCTTTACGCGTGATGGTAGAAGATTTTTCAACCGATAGAGCGAACGCAACGTTCCGGTGACTTTTTTACTTACAGTCGTGACGTGCGTTATACCTACCAGTTTTATATACAAATTCACATTATTGAATATTATATGTAGGATATTGACAAAATGACATGATTACTTTGTAAAGTATTGTATTATTGTGAATGTGAGGACTATGTGGATGTTTATTTTGTTTTTTAACCGACTTCTTCAAAAAGGAGGAGGTTCTCAATTCGTCTGTATGTTTTTTTTTTTTTTTTTTTTGTGTTTATTATACGCTGTTACTCCGCCAATTATGAATCGATTTTGATGATTCTTTTTTTGTTTGGTAGGTCATGCTTCAGAGGTGGTCCCATATAAATTTTATTAATTTAACTTGCATCGTTTTTGAGTTAGCTTCAATAATTACGTATTTTTCCCACTTAGTGTATGTAGACGACATATTGTTTGACTCCGTCACTGTTATTTACATAGCAGGTAGTGTATTCGAATTTGTGTAGGGTAGGTACCACAACTAAAAAGTGAAAAATAAAAACTTTTTACAAAAAAAAAAACAACCGACTTCCAAAAAAACACTAAAAACGTGAAAAATAACTTTAATTTCGGAAGTCGGTGGCAAAAAACGAAAATTGAAAAGCAAAGACACCGACTTCCGAAAGTTTTATATTCTTATATTTTTTCGTTCTCAGTTAGTTTTAACAATGGTCTGGCAATTTGAGAACTTTATGCGGCCTACACAAATGTCCTTTCTTTGGTATTGTTCGTCGAGTCGTTGAGCTCCTTAAGTTCTGAGCTGAGCTCCACTATTACTGACAAATGCTTGCACTGACAGGACAGGTTCACTCAAATCTGTGTGGTTAATTCCTCAAAAGACCATTTCAGACTCTAATCTACATGGTCCTCATAGGGACTGACCAATATGCCAATATCTGATCTAGGTATGTCCGGACTTTAAAAGAGACTGAGATTTGTTTTCGGCCTTTCTTCTCAGAGTAGTCAGATAGGAAACGCCGACCTCATCTAGCTTAATTTTACAATTTTTTGAGATTATTATGACGTGTAAAAGTGATTCCAATAACCTATTTACAGAATAAACAATTTCATTTTAACATACAACCTGCCTGACACTGACTTGCAAATTGCAAAAAACTTAAAATTTGAATTTCGCGGGCTACCGGCGCATCCCCCTTAAGAAAATCGCATCATTTGCACAACGCCATCTATCGAGTAAGTACTCACTGGTAAACTCAAACTCTTCGTTCCAAGCCAAGAGCCAAGTAGTAATAACTTTTGATTGAGTGGACAGATTCTCAAGATACGGACTATGACTATATTCTCAATCCCTTAACGCTCTTGAAGAGAGTCACGCAAAAATGTCAATAATAAGTACTTACAGTGAATTTTAAAATTAAGAGGGTAAAGAAGGGTTTTTACCCTCATGAGGGATGATTTAAGAAAAACGTAACTCTTTATTACTTACAAAAAGCATAAATTTTCAAAGCCCTAACTTAAAAAAAAACCGGCCATGTGCATGTCGTACCATGCACAATGAAGGGTTCCGTAGTTGGGATGAATTAATTTATCAAACAAACTTTCGCAAAGTTTTATTGTTATTACGTCTATGGGCGTTTACTGTCCCTCAAAGTGTTAACATTGTAGTTAAAAAACTTGTTCTCGCATATAGAATGTTTGGGTTTTTGCAACTGCACATGTAAGTTGGTCGATTAAAAGTTTTTGAGCTAAGTCGCGGACAGACAGACGGACATGGCGAAACTATAAAGCTTCCTTGTTGACTATGGAACTCTAAAAATGATAGGTTTCCCATAAAAACTTTCATCCCCTATATCCCCCCCCCCTTAAATTTGTTTTTGAGAAAATAATTGTTCTTCCCCGGGATGCCATCTATCTCTTTACCAAATTTTATCGAGATCCGTTCAGTGGATCAGGCGTGAAAAGGTAACATACAGAATTACAGACGGACAGACAGACAGAGTTACTATCGAATTTATAATTTAAGCATCGATTAGTATGGATTATGTGTTCAATTCAAAATGAGCCAAATGCTCGATAATTATGAATTCAGCGAAAGTGTCTCTTCTACGGAGACTCTTTAACACCGCGAATCAGAAAATGACGTTAAATGAACAACGCCATCTATCGAGCACGAAGTGATACTGGGGTTCCATGCCTGACTTGACCCGACTTGACTTGACTTGACCTGACTTGATCTGACTTGAGCTGACTTGAGCTGACTTGACCTGACTTGACCTGACTTGACCTGACTTGACCTGACTTGACCTGACTTGACCTGACTTGACCTTACTTGACCTGACTTGACCTGACTTGACCTGACTTGACCCGACTTGACCTGACTTGACCTGACTTGACCTGACTTGACCCGACTTGACCTGACTTGACCTGACTTGACCTGACTTGACCTGACTTGACATGACTTGACCTGACTTGACCTGACTTGACCTGACTTGACCTGACTTGACCTGACTTGACCTGACTTGACCTGACTTGACCTGACTTGACCTGACTTGACCTGACTTGACCTGACTTGACCTGACTTGACCTGACTTGACCTGACTTGACCTGACTTGACCTGACTTGACCTGACTTGACCTGACTTGACCTGACTTGACCTGACTTGACCTTACCTAACTTGATTTGGATTGAGTTAACCTTAAGCAGGTATATTTTATCGTGGCAGGTACATTGGTAGTTGAAAGAAAAGTAGATTACGTACCTTGCTAAAGTGAGTAATTAATTCACTCGTGTTAATTTAGTAAGCGCATTCGTGCCTTAATCACTCACTTTTTGCTCGATGTAACAATCTACAATTTTTAAGAAATTAACATTTATCACCATTTTTTCATGATTAATTTGTATCATGATTTAAAAGATAGATAGCGCCACCTATGGCACTACTACCAAACAATGGATTTGGAAAACTTGAATTAATCAAACTTTAGATTGGGTAAATTCAAAATGTATCGCGTTATGTTTCCGCGCGAAGTATGTGATCGTGTGTTACACGTTTCTCACAAACCTACCTGATTTTACGCTAGTGTCATTTTACGTCAATAGATGTCGTTACGTGTATCTTATATCTTTTGATATTTTGAAGCGATTGCGATGAAACAAAGACTAAATGAAACAATCGAGTTACACACAATATTTGAGTGTATAAGTTAACCATATTGATTTCGTACTTTTTACGTGATACTGGAACAATCAAACAAACGAACAGAAAAACAGACAAAAATTCCAAAAATGGTAGAAATGGCATCTGTAGGTTATTCTTGGACACTCCACGTAGGTTTTTTTTTTTTTTCATTGTACAGAAACGCCTCGTCTACAGATTTATTATATGTAGTATAGATACAGATAAATAATTAAACTAAGATTTAACAAACATGTACTCCCAACCATTGTCCACGTTTTAACAAAAGATTAAAAGAAGTGCAGGAAGACAAGTGATAATAAAGAAGAATAAAAACAATAGTCGTTGCCACAATATTGCTATGTTACTTAGCTTAATTTAACTTAAATTACTCGCTAAACAAAATATCCAGAGCCATTTTCTAAATAATTGCTTAGATAGACAAAATATATCCAGTTCTAGTTCAGAAAGCAGTACTCCTGGACACGACACGCATAGTGAGGAGGTTCCTCTCTCTGCAGCTCTGACCGCCGCCGATAGCGTGGTCCCTTATCTCAACACCGGTGGGCTACAGACTTTTTATATTTTTTTATTCTAATATTTAAAAATATAATTTATGAATGTAATCAAAGACTGGTGTCGTGTCTGGCGGGCAGCGACCCAACGATTAATGTTGGAAAGTTATACGGTGCGTCCGAGTCCGGACATGGACTAGCGATATTCTAAATTCTTAAATATTAACCATTTTAAAGTACAATTGTAATGATTTCCTGTTTAGGGTTCCGACAATTGCATTGCAAAAAGCACAAATCTTGCGCATTCGCTATGTTATAACAACAATAACTCTTAGTTTTAGAGATACAGTTGTGAATTTTATGTTGTATTGTATGCTTAGCTCAAAATTTGTCGATCTGGAAAAAAAATAAAAAAGTTGTCAGTGGTGTTTTTGTAGTAATTAACAATTATTGGTTGAATAGCATTTTTTTTTTCGAGTTTCACATTTATTTCAAAAGTTATGGAATTGTGAACACATTGCTTTGTAATGCAGACGGTAGACAATATTATTGCCTTTCGAATAAGCCTATTTTTATCTCAGTATGACTAAAACTTTGAGAGATATGATTTTTTTTGTACTCGCATAGGGAATATTAATTAAAAAACAAAATGGCTGCCACATAGTGGGGAAGTGTTGGACCTAAGCTTCGAGTGTAATTGTACTTTAAAACAGTTTATATTTAAGTATTTAGAATATCGCTAGTCCATGTCCGGACTCGGACGGCTAATCGCGCGGTAAACTATGCTTGCGCGATGCAGGATTTGTGTGACGTCAGGTCCTTGATGCGTAGTTCGCATGTGGCAATGTAGATGCCGCCACATTACTTTGCAAGTAAGGGCAAACATAATCAAAATTTCAAGTTGATGTTCGCTAATCGTTACGTTATAAAATATTTATTCTTTGCTAAATATACGTGTTCGACCAATAAGTACCAGTTAACGCAACAACGACGTTATTAACTCGTTTGTCACTTCATTTGGCTGCGCAACTCTTCTTTACCAACGAGTATTGAGCACCAGAATCGTAAACAAAACACGTGCTCCACCATCCGATTGGTTGCCACTGTTCATGCACCGGGCCGCGATATGTCCTGGTTTCCTACACTTGCAGCGCACGAAGGGCCATCAAAAGTGACCCCTATATTCAAAATTAATTTATTTACGTTACACGTCCATATTTGGGTCACAGAAAATATGTGTACCGAATTTCAACTTAATCGATAGATGTAAATAGTAAATTCCAAGCAAATGGGCTATGACAGACGGACAGACAGACACGAATGATCCTCCGGACGTACGGAACCCTAATAATTGGTAAATTTTAGTTAGGTATGTTTCTGGACAACTCATCCTTGACCAAAAAATTAACTATGCCAAATATTTTTCATGAAAAGAACTAATGTTTCTTAAGACAGTTTTCCCGTATCTCTTATGGATTCGGTTTTCCCCCTGCTGCCTCATAAGAAAAAACACTCTGTATACAAAACTATCACAGTACCCTTTACAAGTTAACCAATAGTCAACTAACATATAGTAGTAAAACCAGGATTTTACTACGGAACCGTAAAAAATAAATATTTTGTGATGAAAACTACTTATGTAGGTACTAATATTTTCGAATACAACCGCAGAACCGAGGTTTATTTGAGTTTGAACAAGAGAAAAGCTACTGTGGCTCATGAGCTTAAAGCTTTTTCATTTGCCACCTAGAGTTAAAAGGGCCTGCTTAATACCTATCTAAAAGTTTTGGCAAAATGTGTGATGACAAGGAATCGCCACGCAACGAGCGTGTAGTGTCCTCGGAGTGCAAGTACTGCGCCCGGAGGCAGGAGGTGGGAGGCAGGAAGTTTATCACGTCAGTCACGCTACTGCGCAACGAGCGTAGCAGGAAAAGCAAACAAAATGGTTTATCCTGGTTTTAAATACTTGACTGATTTTTCGGAAAGTTTTTAATTAATTTAATGTAAAAATCTATGTGATGACGGATCGATAGTTTGCATACAAAAGCAAAACGTTGGGTCAGAGATGGCCGCGCGCGAGCTGCTCGATGTGCGGCCGGTCGAGGCGCATGGCGGCGCGGCCCTCAGTTACGCGGAGGTCGCGCGCCCCCAGTCGTGCGTAGAAGCCAAGCGCGGGCGCGTTGTTCTCCAGCACATGCCAGTCCACGCGGTGCACACCCTCGGCCACCGCCATCTGGAATATGTGGCGACCATTATAACCCGCATTCACATCAGCTGGCTCTACGTTTGTACAAAACAATAAGCTTGTTGAAGGTATGTATACGCACCCGGCAGAGCTCTTGCAGCAGGCGCAGGCCGACGCCGCGGCGGCGCGCGCCCGGCCGCACGTACAGGTCCTCCACGTAGAAGGCGCGGCGCGTCCACGACGAGTAGGCGCGGCTGCACAGCGCGTGCCCCACCACGGCGCCGCCGCACTCCGCCACCAGCGAGAAGAACCACGCCGGGTGAGACTCGAACCCGTCCTCGATCAAGTCTACGACATCACCAATACGTTATCCACCACCTTCCTTGAAAACTTGTCAAGGGTACGAAATAGCTAAATTATCGTTTCTAGAAATGTGTTATCTTTCACACAAAGTCAGCCAGCAATATTTAACCAGACCACACACATCAATATTATTTTATTAGAATGTAATTATGTCCGTCTACCTGTCAGCCCTTCTGTTTGTGCTGAATCGTATAAGAACGGCTGGTCGTCGGCTCGGATTTCCATGTACCTACTCAAAATCAAACATGTTTCTTATCAGCCGGTTAAGTAGATTCTTACATTCTACTGGATTAAATATACAGCTTGAAATATTATTGTTTGTAGGTATCCCAAATAGACACGTGACGCCCAAGTCACATCATGATTGTGTTGTCACCACAGTGACAGCACGTGCAGTCGCACACAGCAGTGGAGTCGCCGATCACGCGCAGACGTCATGCAGATATGCCTATCGCTGAGGGAAGGCCTAAACGGAGCTATGGATTGAGAAGTATTATGGGCCAAGTAACATGTAGATTCCTAATCCATCTGTTCATAGGTTTGAAAAATTCAATAACAATATAAATAACGTAATGATAGTGGTTGAACTGTCAAAATTAAAGAAATTGCGATCATTTTCCATTTTATTACCCGACTACGGCGAAGCAAAAATGAGGGTTATGATTTAGTTCGGTATGTAGGTACGTTCATCCGTTCCTTCATATCTTCTAAGCTCCTCATCACAATTTGACTAATGAGGTATCGTTGAGGCGTCTTGATCGTCCACTGGTTCTACACTATGTGACGTCACATTGAATTAAATATGGCGCCCTCCAGAGGAAATAAAGTCATGAACTACCTACAAAAAAAAAAAATATGAAGCCATGTTGGTTGGGTATCAAAATGAAAGGGCTTAACATTTCAAAAATATAAATATATTAAAGACCCAAAAAAAAAAAGTTGAAAAACTACGGCAAAAAGTCAACTAAAATGGTATAAACAAGATCCTGAGTGACACGTAATCTGTTTGATTTATGCCCCAATCAAACAGATTACGTGTGACTCCGGAATTTTTAATTTGTCTGTCTGTATGTCTTGTTTATACCTTTTTACCCGGACTGCCAAGGAAAGGGAGTGCCTCCGCTGCCGGCGCCGGCTCCCAAAAATAACGCCATTGGGAACCGGCAGTGACATTACTGCCGGCAGCCGAGATTAAAAACATCGGCTGCCGGCAGTAATGTCACCGCCGGCTCCCATAATGGACACCGGCGGCGCGGCGTTTATAGAAACCCTTCCAGTATTCAGAACCCCAACTAACTAACCGTAATTAAAATATGTTTTTCTGCATATTCTAGTCGTTTTTAGCGTAGGGGGTCACAGTTCTAACCTAACCTTTTTTGCGATTAAAATTATTAAACCTAATCTTAGTAGTTCGGTTTCGGGTAGTACTGTAATACTGGAATATATGGAAAAAAATATGCTCTATTACATGTATTTTTAATTATGCCTACCCTGCCTATCTACTCCATACGCCAAACTGTCAACCAAAGTCAGTGCCGGCAGCAAATTCAGCAACCGGCGCCGGCAGCGGAGGCACTTCCCCAAGGAGGGGTTATATTTTATATATCGCGCGTATCTTGTATGTATGTATGTATGTTTGTTTTCTTTATTACCTCGTATCTTCCAAACGGCTGGATGGATTTCGACAATTAAGGTATTCGTCTTAAAAACCCAAGTGTCTTTAGATAGGTGTATGAAAAAAAATCAAAATGGCGGATTTTTGGAGCGAAATAGTAATATATTAATTTAAAAAAATTAACCAAACCTATCGAGTAGGGTATCAAAATAAAGTCTATTAAAAGGGGATTACAAAAGTATATATACAACGTGCCGCTACAATGGCGACATTAATGTAACACACGTATACGATTTCGCGTATTCGTTATATGAAAATATTTGAATTTAATTAAACATTATTATTTATTGATTTATTTACAATTTTCTAAATTACCTTTATGGAGCAACCTGTACTTAAAGAACTGTAGCGAAGAGGTCATTTGCCGGGGTCACGGAACATATTTTATGTAGGCGAATAGAAGGAAAGCCGCGCAATTTCTTAGAAATTATGCCGACAAAGGATCTTGACCGATAGAACGTAAACCACTTACCAGGTAGGTAGCTTCATTAATGAATCTTTTACAGTGTGTTCTCAATTTTGATTATGTTTTTATTATTTAGTTTGTTTGAAAAGGAGAATGCCAGGGTCTCCCACAAGACTCGGCCAAAACCGACAAAGATGAACTAAGTTTCATAAAATAAATATAGAATTTGATAGTATAATATTAGTTTTCTATTTGAAGCACACCAAAAAAAGTTATAGTTTTTTAAAGTTGACCACTTACTAAGTTGATACTTCTGATAACATGAAATAAACTATTAAATTATTAGTAATTAAAATAATGACTTTTAGCACTTTATCCTCAGTTTCAACAACCAAGGTAGTCTTAAATGGTGTCTACCATTTTCAAAATTCCAATCGGACTCCAGAAACAGCACAAAACTAAAAAAAATACGAAAATACTTCGGTGCTCGTGTTATCACGCGCGAGAAGTCAAACTTTTTAACATTGACAAATGCCAGTTAAAGTTTTACATCAAGTGCTGCCAGCACTATAATTACTTTATTAGGAATAAACTATTCTAAACAATATCGATAATCGAATTTATTTTTTATTATTACTCTAAAATATAATTATACTTATTCAAAAATATAACTAAACGCTATTTATTAATATAATTACGAGTGACGATTTATGTAAGTAATAAATTCACCTACGTATCTTCATATTGATTTTATTGTAATCGATTTACTAGTGCAATTTCGTATCGATATTCTTTTATTTTGGTATTGGTAATACTTCTAATTGAAAATGTAACTATGAAATGTGTTGTTAAATTGAATAACTATTTAAAATTACTTTTCAACGGTGCACTTCTACAGATTTTATTTATATTGTATAATTCTTCCTATTTTTTAATATGAATTAACATTATTATAGAAAGTCTGTCGGACACTACATACAATTCGAGCCGATTCTTGGCATTGTCTTTTAAATTTTTCAATTTACGAATTATTTTATTTTATTATAATTTTTATGATTACTGGCCACTAACCCTACCCGTGTGTTAAATTAATGTCACCATAGTAACAGCACGTTGTATATGTCGTAGATTTTAAAAGTTGAGCGATAATAGTATAGTCTCTCAATTGATTATTGTAGTACTACGGTGAGGGTTAACGCCGTGACGCGCTCACTAGAGTGGGGCGGCTGGTGGACAGAGTCATGTTAAGGGAAGTGGCTGAGCGACGAGTCAATCTTGTGAGGGCAACGATCGGATGCAAAGCTCCACTTCTCCTATGCGAAACTGCCGGTTTGCCCGAACGTGGAAAGTAGTGCGTGAACATAATTAGTAATGTACCTGCTATGATGATTGTTCTGAAAGTGACATACTAACTGATTTGTTGTATCATCGTGTTTTATTGTAAACTTGCACTATGGAATCCGTACCACCGAATCGAGATGATGACGGCAACTATCGCTCAGACCTCGTTAACGCCGTCATCAGAAGTGGGATAAAGGATTTGACTCCAGTTTCCCACTTTGTGGAAATCTGGTCGTCTGGTCGTGCTCAAGAAGGCGGCACGCCCTGCGGACTCGCCGTCCGCGTACCGGCCCATAGTGCTGCTAGACGAGGTGGGCAAGCTGTTTGAGCGGATAATCGCAGCCCGCCCGGTCGGTCACTTGTGCAGAGAGGGGCCGGACCTGGACAGCCAGTTCGGGTTTCGGCATGGGCGCTCCACGATCCACGCTGTGTCGCGGGTTAGAGTCCTGGCGGAGGAAGCGGTGTCCCGGGGCGGGGTGATGTTGGCGGTATCCTTGGACATCTCCAACGCCTTCAACACCCTGCCCTGGAGTTGTATTCGGGAGGCACTGCGGTATCATGGGGTGCCTCCCTACCTCCGCCACATCGTTGGGGCTTATCTGTCGGAGAGGTGTGTCACCTACATGAGACGTGATGGCAGAAACCAGCGCCGCATGTCGTGCGGTGTTCCACAGGGCTCGGTTGTAGGCCCGCTCCTGTGGAACATATGGATTGGTGCTCGACAGCCGGTGGGACTTCGGGCCCCACTCCCGACGGCTGGCGCCCAAGTTGCTGGGCGCTGCTAGGGCGCTGTCGACGCTGCTTCCCAATCTGGGGGGCCCGAGCGCCGCTTGTAGGCGGCTCTACGTGGGGATCGTGCGGTCGATGGCCCTTTACGGGGCCACGATCTGGACGGCTGACCTGACGGCCGGTAGTATCACATCCTGCGCAAGCCGCAGAGAGCCATGGCCGTCAGAGTCATCAGGGGGTACCGCACGATCTCCTACGAGGCGACTTGTGCACTGGCCGGATCCCCGCCCTGGGACCTCGAGGCGAAAGTACTCGCGTCATCGTACCGGTGGTGCGAGGAAGCGAGGGGGCGGGGCGAGCAACCGATGCAGCGACACAGAGCTGCATCGGTCTCAGCTTTGCGAGGTCCTGGTGGCGGAATGGCGGGCAGGCTTTCACGCCCTACCGCCGGCCTCGACATCATCGAGGCAGTCCGGCCGGTGCTCGAGCGCTGGCGCGGGAAGAGGCACGGCTCCCTGTCGTTTCGGGTGACGCAGGTGCTCATGGTTGCTTCGGGAAGTACCTGTGTTGCATAAACAGGGAGCTGGACGCTCGGTGTCACCACTGCGTCGACTGCCGGGAGGACACAGCGCGGCATACGCTGGCAGAGTCTGCCGCTTGGGAGGAGCCGCGCCGAGCCCTCATCTCAGAAGTAGGCAGTGACTTGTCGCTGTCGGCCGTAGTGAATGCCATGGTCGGCAGCGAGGAGTCCTGGGACGCGGTGGTTTCCTACTGCGAGACAGTCGTCTCGCAGAAGGTGGCTGCGGAAAGGGAGAGGGAGATCTCGTCCACTCACCCGGCGCGCAGCAGGCGCACCGGGCGTCGGTGGAGGGCGAATAACGCCCTCTTCCAGCCCCCCTAAATGGGTCCAGGGGTTACGGACTCGGGGACGTCCGTCGCCCCCCACACATCAGGATCCGAGGTGGCGGCGCGTAGTGTTCCACGCGCGCCCCTCTTAGACGTCACGGGGGGAGTCAAACACCTCACTCTCCCTCCTGACCCGAGGAGGCCCGCAGTGGCGGGCCGGCACCAGTCAGGGGTTGCGGAAGAGTTTTACGTTCCCGCGAACCCCGGACCCGGACCCCCACAGGTGTGAGTCGGAACACCGGGGTGGTTTTTAGTCAGTAAGAGTGTGACAGACCCCTCCTCCCGCCCGAGGGCGGAGGACATCCATGAGGATTTTCCAGCCCAGAAAAAAAAAAAAAAAGTATGGTCGGGTCTAGCCTTGAAGCCAAGATCGTAGAGTCAGGGGACGTCTCGGTATTCCTGTGGGGAATCACCACAGGTGTGTGATTGTTGACTGCGAATGAGATACCTGTGAAGCCGTCATATATGTATTTAATTAGGAATAATAAATTGGTTTAAAAAGTTTATGATAGCGTAAAAAAATGGGCAATGTTTGGACCTCGTATCCGCCTTGGCGAATGGACCTCGAAAATCGCCCGCGAAGCCTTGCACAAGCTAATTTACAATAAACTAAAAAGCTGAATATAAAAACTCAATTTAAAAAACCAAACAACCTGACTGCAAAAACACGTACTTAACTGAAAAGAGATAAAGAAGCATTATTATTTATAGAATTATGGTATCGCAGGCGGGATAAACAAAAGTTACACCATATTTCAGGTTATTGGTTTGTCTATTTATTTTATCTCTTTTCAGTTAAGTACGTGTTTTTGCAGTCGGGTTTTTTTGTTTTTTTAAATATAACCAATTTTTTTTCAGTTTACTCTTATGTCGTAGTTTGGTTTAGTTTTATAACTTTTGTGTGTTTCGCAATTACCCTGCAGAGCTTACCTTGCACGGAGAGCTGCGGGCCGCGCGGCACGCCCTCGTACTCCGCCAGCTCCTGCAACACGCATCACACTCGCCTTTAGCTGCTGTTTTTCTGGCTGACTCTCACCAGGGGCCTACAGTAAACCCCTAGCCCCGAAGATCACATTACGAGTTTATAGAACATTTACATAATATAATAATGACTATTTATCTGGTTCTAGACGATTCCGGTTTGAAGGTACCTATGGGTGCCGTCTGCCGTTATACTGACCGGCACGTGAGACATTACAGCTGTGTCTCTGAAATGGCAACGCATCCATCCGCACTGGCTCTTGTGTTGCTTTAGTTTAGTTGTGGTACCTACCCGACACAAATTCCTAATTATATATTCTAAAGAAATGTTTTCATAAATAATAATATTCTGAGGCTTACTCGCAGTTTAAATATCATGATTACAAGCTTCCACATACCACTATGTCGTATATTAGTAGAGGATGTCAAAATAATGTGTGATAATCAGAATAATCTGGTATACACTAGAAGACCAAGGTGTGGAATTGAAATACATACAGCTGTAATCAAAAGCATCTATAGTACCAACACGGGTAGGGTCAAATTGGAAAATAATCGGCCCAAGTATCCCTATTGAAAGGGGTGTAAGACAGGGTGACCCAACTTCCCCTAAGCTATTTATTGCCAATAACAAATCTGGACTGGAAAGGCTGGAGGCTCAACATAGACGGAAAATACCTGATACCTGATATCTGTGTCACCTGCGTTTTGCTGACGACCTGGTGCTCCTATCGGAATCGAGCACGCAATACAAATCATGATCTAATCACTTTACGTGGCTAGCAAAAAAGTAGGTCTTGAGATGACCCTCACGAAAATAATGTTGATGACAAACGGCACAGAAAAGACAACATCGGTCTACAATGAAGTATTGATGGAAAAATACGTTTACTAAGGCAAAGAAATCAGCTTCGATAGGAAAACAACAATGATTTAGAAATAGAGAGACGTATTATGTTGTAGGTATTAATCTAAGTTAAAATTAGTATAACCAACTTCAAATATTTCAAAACCCATACCATAAGTATACCTTATTAGCATATGAATAGAATAGAATAGAATAGGTCTTTATTTGCTTAGAATGTAGGTACATAAAAATAAGTTGTTAAATTATATAATAGGATCCATGTACATTCTGCCTTTATAAAGCATGCAAAATGTAATACAAAGTAGAGGATAAGACATTACAAAACATTATCATTTAAGAAATCCTCCACAGAATAATAACATTTATCTACAAGTAATTCTGTGAAACGTTTTTTAAATTTTTTGCAATGGCAAGTTTTTAATTTGGTCGGGTATTTTATTAAAAATTATAGGAGCCATACAAATCACATTTCTTTTTAATAAGTTAGTTTTAAATACGCCCGTGCATAGTAGATTCTGGTATTGAGATCTCATAGCTGTACTACGTTTTCTAGTTTCTATTAAAGTTGCAAATAGACATCGATTTGTTATTACAAATATTGCTAGTTCAACTTAAATATAGGAACGCAACTGTCTGTTACTTTAAGGCCAAATATAGCTCTCAGGCAGCGCTTTTGGGCTTTGAAAATGCTTTCTCGTTCACTACAGTGACCCCAAAATATTATACCAAATCTTAGGATGGAAATTACTAGACCATGGTAAGCCACTAATATGGTTGGTAAATTTACCTTTTTTGCTAGATTATGCAACATAAACGCGGCTGTGCTTAAACGTTTACATATATCTTCTGCTTGCGGCTTCCAAGTCAACTGGCTGTCAATTATGATTCCTAAAAATTTTGTACTGTTTACTTTTTCTATAGTTTCACCATTGTAGTTTATATCCATATCTTCCGGAGATATTCGTTGGTAAAAGTGCATGAGTTTAGTTTTTTGGAGATTAATAACTAAATTATTATTCTCAAGCCACTTTATTAAACTACTGATTGTATTGTTAATGTCATTTACATATGATTCTTTATTGGTACATGAAACCATTGATGTGCTATCATCTGCAAATAATATCATAGGATGATGTATATGGAGTGGCAGGTCATTTATATATAATAAAAATAGTAAAGGGCCGAGAACGCTGCCCTGCGGGACACCATATTTTATTTCTCTAAAAGACGATATAGATTTTAATTCCCTTCTAGATCCTAAGCACAGGCTAGATATCTCCGTTGTTTACGACCTTTTAGGTACGTTTTTATTAAATTAAGGGCATTACCACGAATACCGTATGCGTGTAGTTTTGTTAGAAGGGTATCGTGATCCACACAGTCAAAAGCCTTCGACATATTCGGCATTATTCTATGGAGAAAGTCGAAAATAGCCATGTTGATGTTTTTATTGTTTCTAAAACCTTTTGTTCGTCACACAGTATGTGATGTTTTGTAAGAAAATTGTAGAGAGATTCATAGATAATTTTTTCTATGATCTTTGAGAAGATGGGAATTAGAGCAATTGGTCTATAATTTGCCATTTCGTCTTTATCATTCTTTTTATATAGTGGTTTAACTATTACAGTTTTTAGACTTTCTGGAAATACTCCTGAGTATATGCTTGCGTTAATGACAAATGAGCAAGGGGTGCTGCTATACAATTAGATACAAATTTTAAATCTGTGGTTGAAATGCCATCATAGCCAAAGCTCTTTTTATTTTTTAAGTTTTTTATTACACGCGTTACATCTTGAGGAATAACTGGGGTCATAAATATTGAATGTGGGTTGATATTTATGTTAATTGTGTCTCCTGTCGTATGTTTTGGTATACCCGAAATCTGATCTATGAAAACATTATTGAAAGATTCGGCTATTCTATTAGGGTTTGATGTTATTTCATCTCCATTTTTTATTTGAGAAATGGGTTCTCTTACAGTTTTATTATTATTAATAATTTGCCACGCAGTTTTGGATTTATTTTTTGAGTTATTTATTAAGTAGTTATTCTGAGCTTTCTGGGTTAATTTAATGATTTTCTTAAATGTACTTGAGTAATTTTTGAAAGTCCTTTTATTTTCAGAAGTTGGTTTTAATATCTGTTGCCACAGTAATTGACGTTGTCTTTTGCTACATATTCTTATCCCCCGAGAAACCCATTTTAATTTTTTCTCAGATCTTATAGTCACTAATTTGAGAGGAAAACAGAGATCATGTAAAGTCAAGAACATTTCTAAAAAGTTATTATAGGCTTTGTTAGAATCTTCTGTGCTATACACATCAGAAAACGATAGGCTTTGGAGATGTGTTCTCAATTTAATAAGATTTTCTTCAGTTATATCTCGTCTTAAGGTTCTCCATGATTTTATTTGGCTGGTTTTATTAACTTTTATCTTCATTATTTGGGCTGTGTGGTCAGAAAATCCGAAATCAATTACTTCATGTTGGCAGTTTTGCTTAAAATTATGTTCAAAATTGTCTAAGCAAGTATTACTGATGAATCGAGTCGGTTGATTAATTCCTAGTTTGAGGTTGTAGCTCCTAAGAAAGCATTCAAATTCCAACTTCATTCTATTCCTGTTTAAAACATCTATATTAAAGTCTCCACACAAAATTACTTTTTTGAAAGGTTTGATACACACTTTTTTTAAGATGAGATCTAAGTTTTCATAAAACTTACTTAGGTTACACAGTTTAGGAGGTCTATAAACACATATAAATATAATTTTTTGTAAAGGTAATTCAATGGCACAACATTCTATAATTCCTGTTAACGAGCATTTCATTATGTCAGGTAGTTCTTTATACTCATGCCCAGCTCTTATTAGGATACAGGCACCACCACGTTTTCTATTCTGCCTAGCATAGCATGCCGCTAACTTGTAATTAGGTATATATAATAATTTTTCTTGACCTGACATTATAAAATGCTCGGTTATACAAATTACGTCCACAACTTTCTGTTTACTTAACAATTCTTGAATGTAAATATTTAATAAATCTGATTTGTTTAGAAGTCCGGCAATGTTTTGGTGTAGAACATACATGTAATCAAAGAAAAAACTCACGACTCGGAGACATGGTGTTAACATTTTCATTAACTATAGCTTCGCATTCTGTCGGTGAACTCTCAGATATAGTTAGCAGTAAGTTGTGAAATATATTGCGCATTCCATGGTCGTTATTTTTCTATTGATTTTTGAGAACATAGTAAAATCGTAAAGCAAATCCAAATTAGAGTCAAATGCCGTTGCGTAGCCATATGTTAGTAAATCAAGATGTAATAAATTGTTAAAAGTCTCTATACGCCAATTAAACATAGTTGAGTAATTACTCAATTTAAAGGTGGGAACACATAAAATAACATTCGTATGCTTAATCTCTTCTAATATCTTCCTTACTTCTAATATTATTTCTACATAGTTATTGGTTTTTTGGAAGTCTTCCTCTCCAACTAAAATGACACAATGATCATTCATCGTGTAATACATAACTTTTTGATGTAGGTTACTAATAAGTTGTAATAATCCACAGTTTGGTGAAATGTAGTGACATATCTGACAGTTTTGAAATGTGTCCTCTGCGATGGACAGAATATTATTTATTTTATTGGTACTAACAATACATAGTTTATTTCTAGTGGATTCTGATTTGGTAGCCTCTGTGTCTTTCCTCTGAATTGTGTCCTCTTTTGACGTGTTTATAGAACAGTCCTTGAGTATATTTATTTTCTTAAATTTTTTACAATTCTTCGGGGTAGATTGTTTGGGACTTATACTTGGTGTATTTTCGATCATGTCACGTTTGGCGGAGATAATAATATTATTATTTGAAATGGTTTCCTTTAAATCTATATTTTCTTTTGACAGCTCATTAATTTTATCATGGGCAACCTTTAAATCCGAATTTAGTTTGTCAATTTGCGATTTTAGTTCTTGTATTTCATCGTTCTCATAATCTGAGGTATTTGGTAAGCTGTTAATGGTGCCATCTAGTGTCATGCTGCTTGAATGGTTTTCATTCATCGATGATTCTAACACTGACCGATTACGTCTTGATCTACGAAGCGTTATATTCCCAAGGAAGTTCATTTTGAAGAAATAGTGGGAAATATTGTTACACTATCAGTCCTTTAAAAATTCGAAATTTAAAGTTATTCCGTAAGAATATACAAAAAGAGAATCCAATTGTGAGATACGAACTCGGGCACTTACAGATAAAAGTCAGTGCAGTTGTAAACTAGGACAACTTAACATCTATTATATAATATTTATCAAAATTAAGGTTCGGTTTTGTAATGTTTTTGAATAATTCGTTGGAATGACTGTTATAGATTGCAATGTTTTTTAAAATTGACGCGTTGTTTAAAATTTTTTTTTCACTGGATAATAATTTCAAATATTGGCACAGTTCTATTGAAACAAGATTTTTCATTGAATATGAGGGTTGATATTCATATTAACTTGTTTTATTAACACTTTATTAGCACGAAATATAGTTTGAGGAGGTTTGAAGTGAAATAATGTAAAACACTGTATATTAGTCCACTGTGTTCATTTAGTTTGAATAACACTTTCACATCATCTTTACACTATAAGGTCCGTGTTAATACTAATACCAATATAGAATAACTGTTTTAGACATTTTTAACAATTAAAGTAAAATACAGTAAGCGGAGCGTAATGTTTACGTGATGGCAGCGCCATCTATATATATGAAATAGGTAGCAATTAATGTAGTTCACTTTTGCAAGATAAAAGGCTTTTCTATGAAATAATTAACTTTTTTCTATGATGCGTGGAATCCTCACTCAACCACAGCGGAACTGACTATCTTACCTCCTACCGAAACCAACAATGCTGTTAACATTGTCGTTATGAAAACAGACTTAGATAAGATGGTGGTAGCTAGCCAGGCGGACTTAGAACAAGCCCTAGGTACCACTAACCAAACCGAACAGAAAATTTTGACTCCACTGGGAATCAAACCCGTGAAATCTGGTTCTGAGACAAGTGGTCTAACCAGTAGACCACAGAGAGGGTTACACAACACACGGTTAAATGGAGCGGTTAACTGCTTTATGCCATCCCACAAATATATTATCCAATCAAAATATTTTATTTAATACACATGGGCACGAAACGTCATTAGGGTTCCGTAGTCAACAAGGAACCCTTTTAGTTTCGCCATGTCCGTCTGTCTGTCTGTCCGCGGCTTAGCTCGGAGACCGTTGGTACTAGAAAGCTGTAATTTGGTATGGATATACATTATATTATAAACCACGCCGACAAAGTGGTAAAAAACAATCTTTTTTCTTTTAAGGTACCTCCCCTACCTGTAAAATGGGGATGGTTTTTTTTTTCTAGTCAATCCCATGGTGGGCAGACTGTGCTGTATCGTTGGAAAGGTCGATTAAAAATAATGTGAGTTTGTTAAAACCATTTTTGGATTCAGGGATTCGTTTGCGGAATATTAAGCTTTAAAGTGCAATTTTTTATTAGAGTCAACTGTCCCCCCTCTTGCCAGCTAAATGGTTGGGTTTGGATATGTGACAAAATTCATGGCAGTAGTATATATTACAGAATTATAAAAACTTTTTACAAAAAAAAAACAACCGACTTCCAAAAAAAACACTAAAAAAGTGAAAAATAACTTTAATTTCGGAAGTCGGTGTCTTTGCTTTTCAATTTCCGTTTTTTGCCACCGACTTCCGAAATTAAAGTTATTTTTCACTTTTTTTGTGTTTTTTTTGGAAGTCGGTTGTTTTTTTTTTGTAAAAAGTTTTTATTTTTCACTTTTTAGTTGTGGTACCTACCCCACACAAATCCGAATACCACTACCTGCTATGTAAATAACAGTGAAGGAGTCAAACAGGATATCGTCTAGATAAACTAAGTGGAAAAAATACGTAATATTGAAGCTAACTCAAAAATTACGCAAGCAAAGTTAATAAAATTTATATAAGACCATCTCGGAAGCATGACCTACCAAACAAAAAAAGAATCATCAAAATCGATTCATAATTGGCGGAGTATACGCGTAACAAACTTACAAAAAAAAAAAAACATACAGACGAATTGAGAACCTCCTCCTTTTTGAAGAAGTCGGTTAAAAAGGAAAACTATCACCACTACGTAGGCTCCACAAGTTACCGAGTAATAATCGACCAACTTAAAGCAGTTGGAGAACAAGATTTTCCACTACAATGTTAAGTTTGTTTTAAAATTCATCCCAACTACGGAACCCTTCATTGTGCATAGTTCGACATACACTTTTTTTGTTTTTTGTTTGATACCATTATTGTTGTAATTGTTTTTTTTTACAGCTAGGGAAATATTGCTTGTTTATTTGAATTATGTAATTGTTTTTTTTTTTAATTTAACAATACCTTCCGCTCCTTTTTTCGGTATTTGCAGATGAAATATAAAAAAAATAGCCTATGTCACTACCACCATTAAGACGAACCTAACGACACGTATTATGTTAAAACCCATCAAGCCGTTTAGGCTACAGAGCGCGCCAAAGAAATAGACATACATACTTATAAACATATTTATTATTCTATATACATTTTTATTTATTATTCTGATATAGGTCCAACAATTTATGTATCATTTTATGAATACAGAGCAATTATATCAGTTATTCAATTTGACTGAAACGACATTGCATTTTATGGCAACACTGCGCCTGACATAAACACGATGTGCGTACTCTTGCGTAGGAGTTTTGACAGGTGTTTAGATTGCGATGTGTATGGCGTACTTAGGCGTAGCAATGCTAGTCAGTGCACGCATTCACGCCACGCTGGAGTGCGCGGCGCTGCTCACCTGGATCATGTCGAAGACGTGCTGTATGTCTTGGCGCGTGGCGGGCCGCACGGTGACGCGCTCGCCGCCGCTGTCTGCACGCGCCGTCTCAGACGCCATACTAGCTCCTCAAGGCCGCGTGCCATACTGCTCGATGTCATGTCCCACACGACGCGCCAGTGCTGCCAACAACAATTGTGAGATTCCGTCAGAAATCCATTTTTATCTTTTTTCACATAAGTAATAATAATTGTGTGGGATACAAAAACAATATGTGTACAGTCAACCACATACTTGACATACCTACATAATGATGACAATTAGATAATTACACCGGCTCTATTTCGTAGCAGTAATGGCGGTTTTCCTAGTATAAACTGTATATGACGGCGGCTGTCTGTACCAACATTTAAAAAAAAAACACGGTTAACGCTAGCGTAGGTACCTGCTTAATGTTACTTGGAAAGCTAAAGGAAAAATACGTTCATATCAATTAAATATCTTTCATAGATTTGGAAACAATTTCGAAACTTGCAATACTGTGGAAAACACTGAACGACATAATTGTATAGTTTTTATTATTGCATCATAGATGGCGCCAGTATTGCAGTGAGAACCAATATTCTTTTAATTTCCTGGACAATCTTTAATGTTTAAATGGTACCAATAAGACGCATTTTCATTATTGATACTATCCTGCTTCAAGAGAACTGGTTCTATGTGCTATGTGCTGCTAATAGTTCAAGTGCTAGGAACAATATAGGTACTGCTAGTATTCCCTAGATGGCGTCACGCGTCTCTGGGACTATAAAAATACACTCGTAATACACTCATTTCTCCATCGACCTAAACACAACGGGGCTATCTTGTCTAGTGTTAAGAAGTTCCTATAGTGACCTTCCAGATCCATCATGAGGCCCTGGACTACGTCTTGGGCTATAAGTCGTTGGCAAGACAAAACCAACGACCGCAAACACAATAGGGTTATCTTGTTTAGTTGAGGAGTTCTTATGGACCTGGACAGCAGCGACTGTAAAAGTAATTGTCAATACATAGTCCAGTGAGTTCAAAAAACAGACTGATAATGAAAGCATAAAGGCTCCCGCAGACCGGCGCAACGCGACACCGCGGTAGAATTATTTCCGTGAAGTTTTCATAGGAATTGTTAGACCAGATTCGCGTCGCGACTGTCTGCGGGAGTTTTTATGCTTGCATTATCAGTCTATTTTTTGGACTCACTGGACTATGTATTGACAATAACTTTTACAGTAGCTGCTGTCCGGGTCCATAAGAACTCCTCAACTTGTTGATTTTTTTGTTGTCGGTATTTATATACTTAGCGGACCGTACTGACAGACATCTTACACTTCCCAAATTTAACGCAATAGCCCCAGAAATCTAAATTATTGAAAAAAACTCTCTTATTAATTGATTTATTAATTTTATTATTAAATGTACACACAGTAAAATACATGGAGATACGACATAATTATAACATGAGTACAAGGTACTGCTTATTTCTTAAGAAATTTCTTCCAGCTGACTTGCGAAAGGAGAAATGAGAAAGAAATGTAGACAATATTGTGCGAGAACAAGAAGAGAAAAACATGATTATGCGAAGTCTTAACTAAAATCGGCCTCGGCGTCCGCAAAATTTCTAGTATTAGTTTACCGGCATTCATATCCTCGGTCCACAGTACTGAAAGATTAATCAGGAAAATCCTAGCCTCCACACTGATTAATTTTGATGTGCCATAGCCTCGGTGAGGCACGTCACCGAGACTATGGGTGCCTGGAAACTCGCTTGCCCGAATTCAGATCCGCCCGATAATCCATCTTCCCAGAGACGGTGGGATGAGCCGCTCTGCAGAGTAGTACAGAACAACTTGCTCGACACGTCTGCTACTACTGCGGAGCGCGCGCGCCTGCTGGCTGTAGGTAAGTGGGAGTCGGGTCTGTGGCTTCATGCACTACCGTCATCGAACCTAGGAACTTTGTTCGGCGACACTACGTTCCGCATCGCTGCTTCCCTGCGCCTAGGGGCTCCTTGTTATACTCCTCATCGCTGTCACTGTGGCGAAGTTGTCTCGGACATCACGGCCTGTCTTGCAGCCGAAGTGCGGGTCGCTTAGCGCGGCACGCTAACATTAATGACTAAATCCGATGAGCTCTTGTGACGTCGGCGGCGTTCCAGCTGTATTAGAACCCAATGGCTTGGCACGCGACGATGGCAAAAGACCGGACGGCATGTCCTTATTCCCATGAAAGATGGGTAGGCCTTGCAACGCAACGTGTGTCGATACTCTTGCACTATCCCATCTTCCTGGCTCGACGTACTGGGCTGGCGCTGCCGCTGCGGCCGCGGAAAACCTCAAGCGGCGAAAGTATAATAGCCTTATAGGCAATTATATTTTCGAGCCGTTTGGGGTTGAAACCCTAGGGCCGTGGGGTCCGAGTGCTCATAGTCTCATTAATGAAATCTCCAAACGGCTGTTTGACACTTCCCATGGGGAATCCCCCTCTTGACATAAAATTTTGAGCCATAATATTGTTTGGCATAACGTTTTCCCATAACTTTTAGTAGCATCATAATACCTTGGCATAATGCTAAGGTTAGCATAATTGTCATTTAGTCTAATTTGTTTTAGCATAATTTAGAGTTGCATAATTTTTTAAGGCATAATATTTATTCGTTATAATTTGGAAATTACTCTATTGGATTAGGTTAAGGTGCGGCGGGAGTGGCCCTTGGGCCACCCCTGAGCCGCGAACATGTTGTTTATCAACCGACTTCTAAAAGAAGGAGGTTATCAATTTGGAGGTTTTTTTTATGTTTGTTCGGGCATACGTCGTATATTTGCAAAATTCTATTTTTTATTATAACTCGATAAGTTACTCTGGGAAAGCACCATTTGGTGAAGTGGAACTGATGATGAAGACCACAGATTGCCACCGGAACTACTCATTAACAAGTATTTCACGGGTTGTGATTCGATTATTTTAATAAGGTTGCCAAGCAATTTATGCTCGTCGCAATGGATATGGTGCAGTGGAGCTGATGGTGAAGTACTGGGAGAACTCCTCAACGATTAACGTCCATGCATCGGAAAAAGCAATATTTTGTAAAGGTGGTGAGTAGTTGACGTTAGGCTATTGTAACTTAGATAAATTACAAACTGACCTACAAAAAGCGAGAAATAAAAACACTACCTATAGTGTAAAATAACTTACATTTCGAAAGTCGGTGGCAAAAACCAGAAATACAAAACCAAAGGAGAGAGTTATATTTGGATTTATTATTTTTATTCCAAAGAACATTATGTGTAAATATCATTAAGTATGCGTTTATAACATTATGCTTTAGAAAGTTATGCTGCATTATTATGCCAACAGTATTTATGGTAATAAACATTATGGCAAAACATTTATGCCTAATAATATTATGCGTAATGATCATTATGCTGAATTTTGTTATGCCGATGTAAATTATGACAATCTATTTTATGCTTAACATTAGTAAACCCTTCCCGTGACCCAAGGGTTGGCTTTGACCTTGGTCAGAGGCTAAGAATTGCCATTCAACGTGGCAATCGTTGTGGTTCTTTCCTCAAAAGACCATTTCAGACGCTAATCTACTTACATGGTCCTCATATGGCTTGACCAAGATTATGTCTGGACATTAAAAGAGACTGCGACCTCCGAGTTTGTTTCGGCCTTTCTTCTCAGTGTAGTCAGATAGGAAACGCCGACCTCATCTAGCTTTTTTTAAATATTTTTTAATATGACGTGTAAAAATCCTGAAACTTTTTGAAAGGCCTACACTGTCCTCTCATAACTATTAAGACTGTAAATCGAAAATATTGTAAAGCCAATTATTTTTGAAAGAGTAACCGTGGAGTTTCTTGCCGGCTCTTCTCCATAGGAAACGACACCTAGCTTCTGACGTTTCATAAGTGCCCATATAGGCTTATGTGAAATAAAATATTTTGATTTTGATTTGAAAAGTGATTCCAATATCCTATTTACAGAATAAACAATTTCATTTCGTTTCAATGCCGCAAGTCTCTTGGGTACATTACCAGCCGACAGCGATGCGGAGGAATTTTTCGACGCCATATTTTAGATATTAATTGTTTATTTGTAGTTAGTATTAATTAATATTAGTAATAGTTAGTTTTGTTAGAGTTAGTGTTTAGATTTATACCTCTGTTTCCTAATATCACAAAAGTCAGACAAATAAATGAATTACTACTCAAAAGCTTGACATAAAACAAAATTAAATAATTTGTTGTATATTTAGAATTATATCATTCAAGCGTAAAAACATGCAACCGTAGAGTTTCTTGCCGGCTCTTCTCCTTAGGAAACGACCATAGAAATATATAATTATATATATATTCTATAACCAATAACCTGAAAAATGCTGTAACTTTTGTACTAAGTAGGCTCCACAAGTTACCGAAGTAATAATCTACCAACTTTCATTTGCAGTTGCAAATATTATGTTCTCAACAAGTTTTTCAAATGGGATAAATTCATCCCAACTACGGAAGCCTTCATTGTGCGTGGTTCGACACGCACTTGGCCGGTTTTTATTATTTTAATGCATTTCGACGTTTCATGTAAGGAGCATTTCATTGTAACAGAAGAAAAAGATCTGTGCCCTGTTTATTTAAACTTACAAGACGTGTATTACCAAATGTCATTATTTAGTTCACAAGTAGGTGCTTATATTTTGACAATTTTATTCGTGATTTTGTTAATCAAAAAATTATTTGTAAGTTATAACTTGTAGAAAATCATAAAAAATCCTGAGTGTCCGGCGACTCCGTATTCCGTCTTACAAGCTTACAAGTGTCGTGCTTATTATAGTACCGCAATAAAAGTTTAATTTGGTTTTCTTTTTTTAAATGTGGTCAAAAGAGAGAGATGACCTGATGCCCGTGTCCCAGCAGTGGGAACATTAAAGCTGATTATGAATATGGAGATGAGCTATGAATTTAACGAAAAATTTACATCCTAGGATGGCTATTTAGGAAGATTCAAACAGAAACAACGCTCTGTCAACATTTTGAAAAATAAAATTGAATTTAAATTAAACATTTATGGTACACAACACGACACTGTCTCGTAAACTTACAACACGGAATGGAGAGTCGCCGGACGCTCTGGATTTACCATGATTTTCTATAGGTTGTAATTGTAACTTACAAAGAATTTTTTGATAAACAAAATCACGAATACAAGTGTAAAAATATGCTTGTGAACTAATTAATGACAAACACATTTTTGAAAAATGTGTATGATCAGCGGGAGTGGGCCAACCGACTACTAAAAAAAACTAAATATTTTAATGTATGTAATAAATATTCATTGTTCGAAGGATCTCTTCTTCAATCAGTCCCTCATTACTGAGGATCGCTTTAAACGGACGACCTGCCTCCATCGACTCCGGTCCAAAGTTGCCATCACCAGCTGCTGCAATTTGCTTGAGGACGTAGTTTCTTTTACTTGGTCGGACCATCGTGTTGGCGACCGGCCTCGTGCACTTGTGGCGGTATCTACATCGCCACATGCGATCTACGCATCAAAGACCTGACGTCATCCTGATGTCACATAAATCCTGCATCGCGCAATTAAAGTTTACCGTGCAGTGAACATATATACAAGAACCCAACATCAATCGTTGGGCAGTTGCCCGCCCGACACAACACCCGTCTGGTTGGAGGATCCTCCCTTTCCTATGGTGGATGAGTGAACTTTACACCCTGTTCCTCATACCCCTAAATTGGTGATTCCGACGTGATACGTCAACGCAGCCTTCGTGCAATTACTCCAGCATGACGTCATCATCATCACTCCCGCAAGCTTTCAGTGAGGCGAGTCACACAGCCAAGCCAACACCCGAGGCGTCAACGGGTATCCTGACCACCAGCATGCGCGCATTCCTGGTCATCACCCTCAGCCTCATCACCCCGACCCACTGGGGAATCACCGCAATCACCTCAATCACCACAACCGCCGCAAACAGTTCCGACCCACCGCGAACAATGCGGCACCCGGTTCCGACTCACTGGAACCACAACTGGCACTGGCAAGCATCGCAAGATACAAAACTCAGCCCACTATCGACCTCCGGTCTCCGGAGGGGAGTGATGTGGCGATATCTACATCGCCACATGCGAACTACGCATCAAAGACCTGACACAAAAATCCTGACGTCACATAAATCCTGCATCGTGCAATAAAAGTTTACCGTGCAGTGGACATATACAGGGTGTTAGGGTAGACACCGTTATCCTTGAAACTAGTGGTTTGGTGTCATCTATAATATACTTTTTCTGTGGGACCAACTTTGAATCGTAAAAAAAAAATCTGCTGTTCCATACATTTTGTCAATTTAAGTGAACACAAATGTATGGAACAGCTGTTTTTTTTTCGCGATTTCAAGGTTGTTCTGTTTTTTTTAGTTCATGAGTTTATATTCTCTAGACGGTGCCATGTGCCATAATCATTTTAATGTGACGTTACGATGCTTCTAAGCTGAATTAAAAAACATAAAATAATAATTCTTTTACAACATTCTGAGAACTATAACTATTTTGAGAACTGTTAGGTTAGGTTAGTTATCTATACGGAGGGACGGCGACAGTCGTCAATCAAACTCGCTTGTCTGTTGCACACTGCTTTAATCCTTTTAAATCCTTACAAGTTACCACCCGGCGCGGGGAGGGGCGGGGCGCAGCCCGCTCGCCTACATGGCACTCACACACATACATAACATCCCTTCCCCTTATTCTAGGCAATACTCTTATTCTATTTTATATCTAAATCTACACTTAACCTATGGTCGTTTCCGATTGATCTTCATCATCATCACTGACGTACTGAGCCGCCGTAGGTGTCGAGAAGGTAGGACTAATTTCCTGCCGCCTGTGATTTATCGGGACGCGCGGTAGAGTCACCGGAGTTCCCGGTCTAGGGTCCGTTACCGACCCTCCTCCCTCTCCTGGCTGCGTGACGGGCTCAGGGTGATTTGTGACAAGCGATGCTAAATCGGGTACCACGTCTGGGTCCCAGTCCTGGTCGTCGTTTGATGATGAGTGTAGTCTTGTCCTTATTTGGTCGATATGTCTGGTGACTTCGCATCCCAAATGTGGCACATATACCACGTACATTATATTGCCGAATTTTTACCTTATTATTCCTTGTATCCAACTGTGTTTTTTATTATTAGTGTTTTTGGTTATCCATACATTCTGGTTTTCTGTAAAGTCTGTTCGGTGTTTTCCATGGTAATATTTAGCCTGTAAGGACTGATTGCGCGCGACGGTTTGAGTTAGGTCTGTGGACGAAGGTGACGGCGCGGTCGGATTCAACAGATCCAGCCGCGAGCACAACGCACGCCGAATACTATCTCCGCGGGTGTTTTATCAGTGGTGCTATTTTTAGAGTTCCTGTAGTCGAATAAAAATTTTGCAATTTTCCCTTGGATTGATTTTTTATTACAACCTTCCAAAATTATTGCCTTTAGTCCCTTTTTTACAATTTTCACAAAACTCTCGGCTTGCCCATTACTGGCCGGGTGGTATACCGGAGATAGGACATGCTCGATACCGTTAAGTCTACAAAAGTCCCTAAATTATAATGAAGTAAAAGATGTACCGTTGTCACTCACCAACGTGTGTGGAACCCCAAACCGCGACATAAAATCATGTAATTTACTTATAACCGCCTTTGAATTATAAGTTGAGGACATATCGTAACATTCCACACATTTACTATAGGCATCTACAATAATTAAAAACATGTAACCATGGAACGGGCCCAAGAAATCTATGTGAATTCGGTAAAAGGGGTGCGGCGGCAATGGCCATGAGGCGAGAGGGGCGTGCGGGGGCGCGAGCGCAGCCCGCTCGCCTACATAGCACTCACACACATACATAACAAGAACTATAACTTAACTTAGTTTCGTGAAAAAACGGACTCCGTATAAACCAGAACGTTTTCAGGCATCATGGTCCAGTACTATCACAATGACGGGGAGTATACAACTCACAAATTCGAAGAACTTTTACATCTACCAACCCGCACTGGGCCCGAGTGGTGGACTACGGAACACTCCCTCTATAGAGTCCCCTCTACGAGAGGGAGTCCTGTGTCCCAGTAGTGGGAACATTATAGGTTGATTATGATAATAGGTTGGTGGGACCTTAACATGAATGCAACTTTGTAGGTCTGGGTGGTCAAAACAAGCTGGAGCTCGAAATGGTTTCTATAAAATAATACACGGGTGGGTCTTCGCCATACTTGGCTTTGACACCAATAAAAATCGGCCAAGTGCGTGTTGGACCACGCACTATGAGTGTTGAATTCCGTAGTCAGGATGAATATTTACGCCTGCACAATTTTGATTTTATCGACAGCATAAATAAGTTTGTAATATCTCAATGGGAGGATCAGCGGTAAGCGAGGCCCCGGCGCTGAAGAGGCAGCGTCGCGGCGTGGCGATGGCCGGGGTCAGGGCGTCAGAGTCGCGACGTCTTCGTTGCGTAAGCGCGCGGGGCGAGGGCGCGGGGTGCGGCGGGGCCGGGGCGGGCGCTCTCCGCCGGACTGAGGACTCGCGCGCCATCGACTGCCGCGCGCACGCGCACCGCGCACCTCACACTGAGCTCGTTCAGCTCGCGCCCGCGCCTGCGCTCTCGGTGATGCTGTGCCACGCGCGCCTGCCGCGCTCTGACCGGCTCTGACTGCTCCACACGGACTTGCAGCTGCTACTGCACTATGGCCACCACTAAGAACGAGTACCACTTTGGTGAGTGCCTCGTCACTCCTCATTTGTTTTAGTGTAGTCGGTGACGATGACGAGTCTCGCGACTGTCGCCTCCTGTATAGTGTAACTTCGTTACTCGAAAAGGTAACAATTTGCAAACATTTATTTCTAACTCGTGATATTAAACTCGCTGAACCCATTTTCTATAAGTATTTATATTAAGTATTTAAGAAATACATAACTTAACATACATAAACTCACGCCTCTTTCCTAAGGAGGTAGAAAACTACAGTCCGCCCCGTGCTACGATTCCTACACTCGAATCACTACATGTGTATAATTGTATACTTGGTGTACGTTCAAGAAACATATTTATTATACCTAAGCGTGATTGCTTCTAAGGTATGTTCTTCAATGAGAAAGTATCGATAGGAAGAGAACCGTGAAGGTGTTTAGGTAACTGGTGTCACTACACAGTAGCGCCAGGCGATAGGCGAGCAGGCGGGCGAGCCGGGCGAGGTTCGGGAAACAAAACAATTCTGAGTAGGTAGGTATAGATTGTTACGATTATTATCTGCTTATTTTTCAGTTCAAAGTCGATTCAAATTCTCCAAGTGTAGGTTGTGTTTGGGCGGCGACTCCATCGTCTATGAGTCTACGAGCCAACGCCCTCACATACATGAATATAATAGAAAAGATTGTTACCAACCTTTTTTAGGGTTCCTTAGTCAACAAGGAAACCTTATAGTTTCGCCATGACCGTCTGTCTGTCCGCGGGTTATCTCAGAGACTCTCAGTGCTACAAAGTTGTAATTTGGTATGGGTATACATACATTACGCCGACAAAGTGGTATAATAAAATCGTTTTTTTATTTTTTATATATAATATTTTTTGTCTACACGTAAATTGGGGATGTTTGTTTTTTCTCGTCAATCCCATGGTGTGGGGTATTGTTAGAAAGGTCGTTTAAAAATAATGTGAGTTTGTGACAACCATTTTTGGATTCAGGGATCCGTTTGCTAATATTAAGCTTTAAAGTCCACATTTTTAGTAGAGTCAAGGGTTGCCCCTTGCCAGCTAATGGTTGGTTTTGAATATGTGAAAAAAATCACGGCAGTAGTATTCATAACGTAATTAAAAGGAAAACTATCACAGCTATGTAGGCTACACAAGTTACCGAGCAATAAGCGACCAACTTAAATTTGCAATTGCAAAAAAAAAAAACAAGTTTTTCAACTACAATGTTAAGTTTGTTGGATAAATTCATCCTAACTACGGAACCCTTCATTGTGCGTGGTTCGACATGCACTTGGCCGGTTTTTAGTTTAAAAGCCGACTTTGGGTCTCACGTCTAACAGCACCTTGTTTCGTTTTTGAAACATTCATAGCCCACTTGCATAATTATATCACTCTCCGAGCCGAAAACTAGGTAATTATCTTATGCAAAACCACGCCAATCCGTTTCTCTTCATTATACCAGCAGTGATTGCCTAGTGGACCGTTGGACTGCCTCATTACTCTCGAGTTCGAATCGAACCCAAGGCACCTCTGACTATTCGGATTCACGTGCGTATTGTATGATTATCACTTGCTTTAAAAACGGTGAAAGAAAACATCGTCAGGAAACCGGCATGCCAGAGAGATTTCTCGACGGCATGTGAAGCCAAGTCAGAGGCCCATGGGCGGTTTTAAAACTCTGACACCAGGTTAGTTACTAACCACACGAAAAGAAGAAGATACACTGGAATAAATAGTAATGTTGAAAACAGTAAACCGCGCCAAAATCCGTTGCGGGTTTAGAAGAACAACGCAGTCTCACGACTCCCGACTGCTCTACAAACTAGAGAGATATGGAATAAGAGGCAAGGCGCATGATTGGCTGCAAAGCTATTTGTCTGATCGCCAAGAGTTATTTCTAAAATAGAACAAAACACTAGGACGACATATAGCTCAGAACTAAAAAATAATAAATCTGGCGTTCCACAGGGAAGCGTACTGGGTCCGCCACTATTTATATTTTACATAAATAAATGACCTCAAAAAATGTTTAAAATATGAATGTATCCAATTTACTGACGACACTACTTTGACTATAAAATCTTCCAACAAAACTGACATAGAAACTAATACTAACATTGAATTAATATTAATGTAATAAAATGGCTCGGGGACAATAATCTTAATGTTAATAATAATAGAACCAAAATTGTTCATTTTCAAACATGCAACATGTCGGTAACAACAACAAAAATTCGTCATGATAATACAATTTTGCAACCAGAACCATCGGCTTTATTTTTAACCGACTTCTTCAAAAAGGAGGAGGTTCTCAATTCGTCTGTATGTTTTTTTTTTTTTGTATGTTTATTACGCGATTACTCCGCCAATTATGAATCGATTTTGATGATTCTTTTTTTGTTTGGTAGGTCATGCTTTCGAGGTGGTCCCATATAAATTTTATTAACTTTGCTTGCGTAATTTTTGAGTTAGCTTCAAGATTACGTATTTTTCCCACTTAGTTTATCTAGACGATATCCTGTTTGACTCCTTCACTGTTATTTACATAGCAGGTAGTGGTATTCGGATTTGTATGGGGTAGGTACCACAACTAAAAAGTGAAAAATAAAAACTATTTACAAAAAAAAACAACCGACTTCCAAAAAAAACACTAAAAAAGTGAAAAATAACTTTAATTTCGGAAGTCGGTGGCAAAAAACGGAAATTGAAAAGCAAAGAGAAATGCCAGTTGTATGACAGTAAAAAATGTATAATAAATTACCACCTGGCTTGAGAATGTTACCAATTAATATATTCAAATGTAAAATGTTTACTTGGCTCTTAGACATGTGTTTCTATTCTGTTAATGAATTTTTAAATCATACTTTTTGACATACTTAGTAATTAATATTCTATGCTTTTTGACATACTAATTAATATTTTGACATTACAAATAATACTATTCAATTAATCTGAATCAATATTATTGTATCAAATTAAAAATATAAATTCAAATAAATTTTATTAATTTAATATAACGTTGTAATGTCTACGATTTGCATGCACTTAGCTTATTTAAGTTTTCTACACCAGCAGTGGTAGTATATGTGAATCAATGTTTAATTTTAGATCTCAATGTACCATAATATACTTAGAAATAAATATCATTCTATTCTATTTTATTCACAGAGAGACACAAAAATCGACTTTAATTTATAATAGGTATTATGTGTAGATTTCTTTTGTACCCATTTTTAACCGACTTCTTCAAAAAGGAGGAGGTTCTCAATTCGTCTGTATGTTTTTTTTTTTGTATGTTTGTTACGCGATTACTCCGCCAATTATGAATCGATTTTGATGATTCTTTTTTTGTATGGTAGGTCATGCTTCCGAGGTGGTCCCTTATAAATTTTATTAACTTTGCTTGCGTAGTTTTTGAGTTAGCTTCAATATTACGTATTTTTCTCACTTAATGTATATCGACGACGTTCTAAGTGACTCCCGTCACTGTTATTTACATACCAGGTTCAGGGATCCGTTTGCGAAATATTAAGCTTAAAACTGCTAATTTTTGTTAGAGTCAAGTGTGCCCCCCCCTGCCAGGTAAATGGTCGGTTTTGGATATGCGAAAAAATTCACACCATTAGTATATAATGTTATGGACCAAGTAATAAATACGGGCATTTTTCATATTGCCCGCGCATTATGAATAATGACTAGCTACTTAGGGCAAAATAATTAATTATAATTGGAACTTCCTTATTTATCACATTGCCTCGTCATCATAAATATTGCCCTGTGGTCTTTGGGCAATCTAATAATACACAGGTATTTAATTATGGTAAAGTCATCATAGGTCAGCAGAGTGTCTATGAATGGAAAGATTTTATTTGATTTTAAATATTGATTCTACGTTTGAAATGAAAATAATAGTAATAAAACCTGGTTTAAATTGTACTGCCCCATAGGTGACTAGCATAATAAAAAATGCCCGGTCGATTTGATTATTTCAATAGTTGTTATCATACGGCCCTCTCATATTGGGCATTTTCAAAACTGCCCGGGCATTTTTTATAATGCCCTAATAATCACTTGGTCCATAACATATTATATAACGAAATTAAAAGGAAAACTATCACCGCTACGTAGGCTCCACAAGTTTCCGAGTAATAATCGACCAACTTAAATTTGCAGTTGCAAAAACATGTTCTCCCATACATTCTGTATGGGAGAACAAGTTATTCAATTACAATGTTAAGTTTATTGGATAAATTCATCCCAACTACGGAACCCTTCATTGTGCATGGTTCGACATGTACCTGGCCGGTTTTTTTTATCACTTTGTCGGCGTGATTTTTATGTATACCCATACCAAATTACAGCTTTCTAGTACCAACAGTCTCTGAACTAAGCCGCGGAAAGATGGACAGACGGACATGGCGAAACTATAAGGGTTCCTTGTTGTCTACGGAACCCTAAAAATGTTAAAAACTAGCCTAGCTTCCGAAACTAATACAAGTGTCAATATTACATTCTTAGTTGCATTTTTTGCAATGGCTAAAGTTATTTTAAGTTGCTTGTTTTGATTTTGGATAGGTACAAGTTCTTAATACCTACGACTTACATACTTGTTAAGCAAAACTGACTGCGTAAATAGGATCGATCATTACCTAGGTAGATCGTACCTGGTACGAGAGGTACGACTTGCACTTAATGGAATCTTGTCAAAAGTTACGCTCACACAGGGCGATGTCGAAAACACCACCACCATCGTTAATACATTGCAAGCACAAGTACAAGCTTCCAGTTTCACCACTGAAGCTGGTGCGTGTTTGTTCGGGATGAGTAATTACCTTATTTTATATCATGAATGGTCGATAGATACAAGCTAATCAGGTCACCTACATCGGCTACATCACCTGCATGTAACTTGTTAAATGCTTGTGTATATACTTGGAGGTATATTTTCTGCGCAATGTTATCATGAAATCGCCATTCTTTGTTTAGATCTAGCCTAGGTTCATGACGTAGGTACGCACTAAGTTGAACGTGCCAGCGGCTCTGCAGCTTTCAGTGCATGCGACGCGGGCGCGATCGCCGATAGTTGCCTTGTTGCGTGGGCGCAGGGTCGCAGTCGCTGTGCGCCCTGGCGGAGTTCCCACCTTTCGGTTCTCAGCGTTTCTTATCGCTGAACGTCTGCACACCATTTTTATATGGCGTGCACCAGTTGCAGTTCACGAAACCCTCGCGGCGCGTAGTACTCCTGCCCGGAGCAGAGCGGAGCGGAGTGGAGCAGAGCGGAGCGGCGCCTCGCGAGACTCGCGGGAGTCGGAGCAGTTTATCTTGCAGCGATTAGATAAAGCTGTGCGCGCTGCGGCGGCGCGGCGGCAGTAGAGGCGCACACGGCACGCGCGCTGGCCGCCGGCGCCGGCGCAGGCTGCTTCCTTGTTATTGTTAGCGAGTGTTGACCGCGCCGGCACCTCTGACCCGCTTTCTGTCGCCGCACCTGCTCGCCGTGCCGCGCAGCAACCTCGGTGCGTTACACCTTCATTTTTATGAGTCTGCGTTTGAAAACACTTACAAACAAACTATGTTGTATTTCGGTACTTTTATCTTCGGATTCATTAAGATATCGTGCGACAAAAAGTACTGTTGAAATGTTAAGGTGGTCAGGCTCCTGGCCATGCCATAGTAATGACTAGTAAATAAGTGCTGGAGCGCACAGTGCTGTCACTTCCGGCACGCTGCGCTGCGCGGCGACTGCGCGCGGTACGCGGTGCGCGCCCGCGTGGCGTGCTTCCGGTGCTAACTGATAACGCGGCGTACACGCACATTTTTCAACCGTGTGATAGTTACTTAAATAACGTTTAAAAATAGTTGCGCCTGAGCCGAATATTCTAAAATGTACCTACCTTCTATTTTCAAGAAACTAACAGTAGGATACTTACGTACCTACATCGGCCCCAAAAAGTGACTAGGTACAGATTCTTATGTAATTCAATGTAAAGAAATGGATTTAATTCTTTTACCTTTTTGATAAACGAAAGCCGATATACAAAAAGTTAAATTTAAAATTTAAAAAACCCCCGACAAAAACAAATCATTTAAAAAGTAAACAAATAATGGTGCCGATTCCCTTGTTCACAAACTAAACTAAATTTAAGTTCAGTGCATCTTTTTCTTTCTATTTCATTATGAAAAGGTCAGAAGATAAATTTTAGTTTAGTCCTGTCAAATTAATCAGCGCCTGACGTAATTTTAGTAGGCAAGTTTTTAATCGCGTCTAAACTTGTTTGGAGTAGTGACAGTTTGACAGGACTAAACTAAAATTTATCTTCGGTCCTTTTCTTAATTAAATAGAAAGAAAAAGATGCACTCAACTTAAATTTAGTTTAGTTTGTGAACAACAGAATCGGCACCAATATGTATTGGCCCTTTAAGTTGTAGGTAATATTTTGATCCAAGCGTCGTCGCGTCGGGGGACGGCTCATGAAAGTAGGAAATTAACAGCAACTATCCTTTCTACAATAGCATATATTCATTATTCCTAGTGTATGTTGGCGTTTTCATTAGCCGTCCCCCGACGCGACGACGCTTGGATCAAAATATTACCTACAACTTTTATATTAAACTTAAAGGGCCAATACATATTATTTGTTTACTTTTTAAATGCTTTGTTTTTGTCGGAGGTTTTTTAAATTTTATTTCCAGCTTTTTAAATTTCATATTATATTACTAGTAGAAACGCTATGATCAACCCGAGGCTCGCCGATATCTGCGTAGCTGTACGTACTTTTGCCACAGTGAAGCTAGTTTCTAATTTAGTCTCATTTCTCTTTCCTACTCCATCATCAGACCCTGATCACCATCCATCTGTAACTTATTTTTTGAGACCTTTCCAATGAGCCCAAACACGATACCTCTGCTGTAAGTTGGTGAGGGAGTTGGGTATCCTGCATCCAGGTGATGCTGCAGCATCAGTTCAAGGTTACTATATTCTTCTAATATCATTGAAGTAACAGAATTCTAAATTTCCAATCGATTAGACCTGTGAAAGATGCTCACATCCATTCATCAACTAGAAAAGAGCTGATAATCTTCAAATGACTGAACCGATTTTCTTGAATAATAGCTAAGAACACTCTCGATCAAGTCACCTTTCAAACAAAACAAAAAAAAACAAAATCGGTTCAGCGGTTTGGCAGCTACGATGGAACAGACAGACACACAGATACACAGATACACACGTTAAACTTATAACACCCCTCTTTTTCAGTCGGGGGTTAAAAACCACTGCTTCTCGTTAGGCTTCCATCATTAAAATTAAATTGAGTTAATGTGTTTTTCAGACAACAAGATCCCTTTTTTCAAACTCAAACTCAAAACATTTATTTCTAATTAATATTTTGAGTTTGAGTTTGAAAAAATGACCAATAACCATTTACAGGCACTTTTGAATTATCAAAGAATCGGTCGGCTAGTCAGAAAGTTGAAGCTAGAGATGAACGGGCAAGAAACTCCAAGGACACTCTAAAAGAGTCAAGATATTACAAAATCCTGGGTTATTATTCCTGTTGCTTCTATAAGTGAGAACAATGCAAAAAATACCGGCCAAGTGCGTGTCGGACCACGCACAAGGAAGGGTTCCGTAGTTGGGATAAATTTATACCAAGAAAAAACAACATGTTCTCCCACATACGTTCCACTACAAATGTAAGTTTGTATGCACAATATTAGGAGGTATGTTTTCCTGTAATCTATAAATATCGAACTATTTTATGTATTCATTTCATCGTTACATGTCCGTGTTTGGGTCACAGAAATACATATGTGTACGTTGATTCGGAGCAAATTGGCTGTGACAGACACACGAGTGATCCTATAAGGGTTCCTTTTTTTCCTTTTGAGGTACGGAACCCTAAAAAGGGGGGAAGCAACTCTTCCAAATATTAAAATTTAACAAGTAAGCCCAAGTGACTGTGGAGCATGACCAGCATTAAGCCAAGCATTTTTATATAGGTACGATATAATCATCCAAACTTATAATATGCTTGTCTGCATAGTGTGTGTTTAGTACATGCGTTTTGAATTTCTTCTCATTTCATTAATCAATAATATAATAATTATAACATTTTACACAGTAAATACCTCAAAGAAGTGTGTAGGTACTTTACAGAATCTGAAACGTGTTTGAACTATTTAAATTCCTATTTCTAGTGTTAACTTTTATGTCATAATCGTTATTATTTTGCATAACACCGGATAGTAAACTTCATTTCGCAGAAAATCGTTTAGCAGATAGGTACTTACATTCAAAACTCATCATTTTGTAAGTCAGAATCACCTTTAGGCATAAATTTCATATCCATATAAAAAATTGGCCAAGTGCATGTCGCACCACGCACAATGAAGGGTTCCGTAGTTGGGATCAATTTATCCAACAAACTTAAGCAAAGTTGGTCGATTATTACTCGGTAACTTGTGGAGCCTACTTAGCTGTGATAGTTTTCCTTTTAATTTCGTTATATTATATGTATACTACTGCTGTGAATTTTTTCACATATTCAAAACCAACCATTTAGCTGGCAAGGGGACACTTGACTATAACAAAAATTAGCACTGTAGAGCTTAATATTTCGCAAACGGATCCAAAAATGGTTTTCACAAAGTCATATTATTTTTAAACGATACCCCACACCATAAGATAGACGAGAAAAAAAAGCATCCCCGCTTTACGTGTAGGGGAGGTACCCTAAAAATAATATATTTACCCGACTGCCCCAGAAGGAGGGTAATGTTTTCGAGAGTATGTATGTATGTATGTTTGTATGTTTGTATGTTTATATGTTTGTATGTTTGTATGTTTGTATGTTTGTATGTATGTATGTATGTCTATTACATTGGCACGCTCTGTAAACTAAACGGCTTGATGGATTTAACATATGAGGTGTCGTTAGGGTCGTCTTAATTGTGGGAGTGACATAGGCTATATTTTTTTTATATATTTCATCTGCAAACAAAAAAAAGGGAGGGGAAGGTTTTTTTTTTACATACATTACAATATTGGTACCAAATAAAAGCTAGTAATAAGTTAATTACGAATATGAATAAATATTAATAAAACTAAAAAGCTTGAAATAAAACCCACCTGCACCAATAACCTGAAATATGGTGTAACTTTTGTTTGGTTCCTGCCTGTTATACCAAAATTCTACAGAATATAATGCTTGGTTTTTTCTTTTAAGTTAGGCTCAAACTCAACTCAAACTCAAAGCATTTATTTCAATTAAACCATTTACAGGCACTTTTGAATTGTCAAGGAGTCAGTCAGTCAGAAATATGAAGCTAGTTGCCCATTCCAAAGCGTAGTAGGTACCTATGGAGAAGAACGGGCAAGAAACTCCATGGACACTCTTTTAAATCAAAATATTGTTACAATATAATGGTTACATCAGTCATGTTGAAATTATACATGTGAGAACAATGTAGAAAGCACGTTAAAAGCGTCCGCAATTATAAAATAAGCACAATTCAAAAATTAAAATAAGCCATTAAAATAAGCCATGGCAGCTAAGAAATGACCAGTCACAACTGACGGCGCCCGTTCACGAACATGACGCATGGATCAGCACCATTCAGCTCAACCATTTTGAAGGGAGCTAAATGATCCAACACATACGCCACCATCAGCGAGACATTTGAGTGAGCATGACATTCCCAGCCGCCAGGGCACATTCAAGTCAATGAAAGACAAAATACCCGGTAAATGGTAGCTCTATAGTACATAGTACTCACACCCGTGCAATTATATAATACAAGGCGTTTTTGCAGGTGGGTTTTTTGTTTTTGAAATAATTTGTTTACGATGTATAGCCATACCAAATTAAAGCTTTCTAGCAATAAGTGTCTCTGAGCTAGGCCGCGGACAGACAGACGGAAATGGCGAAACTATAAGGGTTCCTTGTTCATTACGGAACCCTAATAAAACAAATTATTTAAAAAACAAAAAACCCGACTGCAAAAACCAAAACCGAAAAGAGAAAAATAAGCATTGAACTTTGTGTTTTGTAAGGTTGCAGATTGCAGGTGGGGACAAACAAAAGTTACAACATATTTCAGAGCGCTCTAGACAAAGTGACATTCTATCAGCGATAATGTGATGGAAAAGGCAAAAATGTATGGGACTGACATTAAGCTATCGCAAAGCTTATGTCAATTCTGTTGAAAGTCGTTGTAGAAATAAGTAACGCTTTCGAAGCGATTAGCATTTGTCTAGGCCCTCAGGTTATTGGTTGGTCCCCCCGCCTACAATAGGTACCTTACAAAAAACAAAGTTCAATGCTTGTTTTTCTCTTTTCGGTTTTGGTTTTTGCAGTCGGGTTTTTTGTTTTTTAAATAATTTATTTTATTTCAAGCTTTTTAGTGTTATTAATATATATATTTGGCATTAACTTATTACTAGCTTTTATTTGATACCAATAGTGTTGTAATTGTTTGTATTTAAAAAAAAACCTTCCCCTCCCTTTTTTCTGTATTTGTAGATGAAATATATTAAAAAATATACCCTATGTCACTCCCACAATTAAGACGAACCTAACGACACCTCGTATGTTAAAAGCCATCAAGCCCTAAAGGCTACAGAGCGTGCCAAAGAAATACACATACATACAAACATACAGACATACATACATACTCTCGAAAAACATTACCTCCTTCTGGGGCAGTCGGGTAAAAAGCAGAACCATCATATCGCAGAAAGTTCACAGTCAGAATCGTCTTTTGGCATACATTTAATATCCATAATAATTAAAAGCAGAACCATCATATCACAGAAAGTTCACAGTCAGAATCGTTTGGCATACATTTAATATCCATAATAATTAAAAGCAGAACCATCATAATAATAGGTCTTTACCTATGAAATTGCCGTTTTGTATGAAAAAATTTAAACGAATTTTTTTCATGAATTTTTTATTTGTATTAATCGAAGTAATCACCCATGCAATCAATGCATCTTTGCCATCGCAGTGGCAGTTTATTGATGCCCTTCTTAAAGAAATCAGCTGGACGGGAGGCAACAAATTCTTCAAAGGCATTTTGTACTGCCTCTCGGGTATTGAATTTTTTTCCCGCCAAGAAGTTATCCAAATTCTGGAAAAAGTAGTAGTCTGTAGGCGCAAGGTCTGGTGAGTAGGGCGGATGACGGAGAGCTTCCAACCCCAGTTCTTGCAACTTGGAGACCGTCTGCTGTGCAGTATGAGGTCGCGCGTTGTCGTGCAGGAGCAGCGGAGACGAGCGATTGACCAATGCTGGTTGGAGATGCGCCAGCTTCTCCATCATTGTGTTCAGTTCTTCACAGTACACATCTGCAGTAATGCTCACCCCGTTTGCAATTGAATCACACCGGCGCTAGACCACCAAACAGTGACCATCACTTTTCTAGGGGTAAGTTTTCGTTTAGGGCATTGTTTAGGTGCTGAACCAGGATCCAACCAACTTGCTGAGCGCTTGCGGTTATCAAACAGAATCCATTTTTCATCGCAGGTAACAATGCGGTTCAAAATTCCTTCATTTGTGTGTCTGTTGAGCAGTGCAAGGCACGTCTCGACGCGTACTTCGCGCTGGCGATCATTGAGTTCGTGGGGCACCCATTTGTCAAGCTTTTTTACCTTGCCAATTTGACGCAAATGGACCAATATTGTTTTGACGCTAACGTCGAAAGCTGCTGCTAATTCAGCCGTAGATTGTGTATCATCAGCTTCCACAATCGCCTTTAATTCGTCATTGTCGACCAAAGTCTTCGGACGACCGCGAGGTTCATTTTTCAGGTCGAAATTTCCAGAACGGAAGCGAGCAAACCAATAACAGGTGGTGCGTTGGTTTGTAGTGTTAGCTCCGTAAACGTCGTTGATGTTGCGTGCCGCTTGTGCCGCGTTGCTGCCACGACGGTACTCATATTCCATAATTACTCGAATTTTTAACGTATCCATGATGACGAAAAAGATTGAAATGCGATGAAAATGTAACACTAATCAATAAAGAAATGACTACTTTTGGAAAAAAAAATCCATGTTTTAAAAATAAAATTAATTTGAAATTAGAATTCTTAGCCAAACAAAAATTATTTTGATTTGAAATGGCCAGTACTGCAGAACGGCAATTTCATAGGTAAAGACCTAATATAACAGAAAGTTCACAGTCAGAATCGTCTTTTGGCATACATCTCATATCCATAATAATTAGAAGCAGAACCATCATATCGCAGAAAGTTCACAGTCAGAATCGTCTTTTCGCATACATTTCATATCGGTAGTCATTAAAAGGCAGAACTATCACATCTCAGAAAGTTTACAGTTAGAATCATCTTTTGGCATACTTTTCAATAATAATCGAGTATTTTTTTGCAAGGAGGTTGTATATGCGGCTGACGTCATGTTCTATAAATAAACATTCACTCTAAAAATATACTCGCTTTGACGCATGCATTCGTTACCCTCGCAATACAAAAAAAGCTGCCGCCATATCTTCTGCCAAAAAATGTGCAAACGAGTCGGAAAAAAAAATATCGATCACCCCAGCGATGCAGGTGGGCAAATGGTAATATGCTTAATAAAATTATTCCAAATGAAATTCTGCAATCTTCATAGTATGCCAAGTGAAATTCTGCAATCTTAAAAGTGTGCCATTGTAAATTCGGAGATAATAGGAACATTCGGCTAAACAATAATTATAATAAACCATTTTCGTGCCTTAAAAATATTTGTCTAAAGAAAATTATGCCAAGTGTGTTATGCCAAATACGGAGCATCAAGATTCTGCCAGATAGAGGGAACCCGCCTGTCACTTAGGTATCTTACAAAAAGATGTAGACTTTTTTCGAACATACATAATGTTTTCATAATAATTGACTTCCCTTAGAGATTCGCGTCTACGGAGGTTGTAGATGGCTCTGACAGCTCTCTTTTGCAGAAGATAGAATCAATATCTGCAGCCCGTCCCCACAGCAAAATACCGTAGGTGAGACAGGATGCTATGAAAGTAACTAAATAAAAAAAAAAACACAACACGTTTTTTTTTAGTAAGTCATTTAAGACCTGAGGTCTAGCAGGGTAATAATATTGTACTGAATTTCATTATGACCCGCTGGTCATTAATGTGATTTGAATTTCGAACATAAAGTAGAACATTTACGGTAAGTAGTAGGTAAATTCCATGCATTCACCATTAAGATCTGCACTAAAAATTAATTGTTCGAAAATCGAACTGGCCACCACACCACCAGTAAAAGAATATAAAAAAAAGAAAAATAGAAAACAAATTATAAAGAGGCGCGAATACTGAAATAGTTATTTGTGCAACAAGAGAGCAAAGTTGTTTTTTGGTGCGAGTGTTGATTTTGAATCCCGAGTAAGTAGCGAGTGATTCTAGGTTATAATCCTGAGCACAGCGAGGGATTCAAAGGCACGAGATGCAAATAACTTTGGTCTCGTGTAACACATACAACTTTTCACCTCAGCAGCGAGAACATATGAAATATTAGAACATAATTAGGGGAACATATTAGGGGTTTAAATATGAATTTGCCGTTTTGTACTGAAGAACGGAAACCATTTTTTTTCTGAGGTAAAATATATTCATTTAATCAAAGTATTCCCCATTGTCTACACATTTCTGCCATCTCCTGGGAAGGTCATTTATGCCTTTGCGGTAGAACTTTGGGGACCTGGACTCAACAAACTGAGTGAAGGCATTTTGTATTGAAACCCCTTCATTTCTGTACTGGTTCAAGGCGTGTTGATTAGTTCGTCTTGGTAGGTAAGGCAAGGTGAGAGAACCGCGTGTTCACACACGGTTCTCTCTGCAGATTAGTCAAATCATGGGGCACCTATTTTGCAAGCTTTTTGTCTCACCCATTGATGCAAATTTAAGCTAACAATTAAAGCTAACATCAAACCGCGCCGCTAGGTCCTTGGTAGTTTGTTATGGAGCGGCTTCTACCATCGCATCTAAATCATCGTTATTTACCTTAGAGGCTGGTCTTTCTCGGGGTTCTTCAAATCGAAGTTTCCACTACGAAAGCGACTAAACCAAAAACGCACGGTGCGTTCATTAGCCGTATCCTCTCCAAACACAACATTGATATTGCGAGCTGTTTTCTTTTTGTAAAAAGTTTTTATTTTTCACTTTTTAATTGTGGTACCTACCCCACACAAATTCGAATACCTCTACCTGCTATGTAAATAACAGAGACGGAGACAAATAATATATCGAATACATAGACTAAGTGGGGAAAAAATACGTAATATTGAAGTTAACTCAAAAACTACGCAAGCAAAGTTAATAAAATGTTATGTGAGGACCCCACTGTTGTTTTGAGTCAAACGCGATCCCCAGGAAAACCGTCTTCTCAACGAATTCAAGTATCTCCTTACACTTAACGGATAGTCACACCTGTCCCTATCACACTCAGACTCAGGATGCTGTTGCTACTCACATGCTGAACCGTCATCATCGCCGCCGGATGACGTGTCGGTGAATACCTGGCCTCTCCCAAGCTCCGCCAGTGCGACCCTAGAAGCACAGCAGTCACCACCTTATTGTTAGCATTTCCCAGGTACCTCTCTAAAACAAGTAGGAGGTATTATAACATGATTGATTGATTAGGAACTTGATTTTTTAGTACAGATTTAAAAATACAATCATGAGAAGTGCAATATTGTGCTGTAGACGTTTGTAGGCTGACGAGTGAACCTCTCTTCCTTTGGTTACCACGCAGACGCTAGATGCCGGAATGACGGTTTCTAGGCAGCGGATAACTCAGGGAGCAGGCCGCCATGATAGATGTCGTAGGACATGCAAGGCATGAGAGACAGCTCCACAAATAATACTTTACGGGCAGTTATGTTTTTGGAACGAAGTTCTTTAACGCGGCTTGCGGTAGGAGCTGACTGCGACGTTCTCTCTTTCTATTATATACGAGTGCTAGCATCGCGGAATATCTTCCTGCGGGGGTCCCCCGACCGCACCACAATTTTTTTTTTATTATTGTGGTCTGGATGCATGATTCCATCACTCCGTCGCAGTTCTGACTCATAGTTATTGAGTTTCTAACTAAATAAAGGCTGATTTACATTGATACATGGAATCCAGTGTATGTTATCACTTTTCAATCCAGTCCTGTATTCAGTACCCAGGGCTGTATTTGATTAGAGCAGCCGCTAAAGGCTGATTTAAATTGATTCAGTATTCCAATCCAGCGATGATTCCAGTAACACTGGATCGAAAGACCAATAATTCTTCAACTGCCTGGCCTTTCCACAACTAAATTCGGAATGGATGCAGCTAAATACCAGTATTCACTGTGTAGCATTAGTCTACCTGACCTCCGCAATCCAAGGACTGAAAAAGAACTGCGAAAGGGGTTAAAAACTGAAAGCTCATCATAGGTGGTAGCACTATACGTCCGTCCTCAAACCACCATTGTTGTTGTTGTAAGCGTGAGCTAATTGCAAGGGAAGCGTCTAACACCTGGTAAAAAGCAGTTATAGTGGAAAATTCAATAAATTATAATTTACATAACAAGGTAAACAATACAGAGTTAGTTCTATACACGAATTTCTCCCATAAAAGTCATCACTTTCAAAATAGTTGCGACGAAATATCGAGTTCCCAATTTCTTTTTCGGCGAGCTTTCTTCTACAGTTTTCATATTTTAACATCTTTGGCACATACATGGGTCCTCGTATTTTGCAGTTACACAGCTGCGCAAGAGCATATTATGAATTAATTATGCGTAAAAGAAGTCACTATTGTTTACAAAAAAATATGGATAGTGACAGCTAGCTGTCAAATTCTAAGACGCTGGGTAGCAGCGACATCTGAAGTGAGCAAGTGGCAGTTTTTATCCTCATTCGAAGCCGAGACCGATGGTTTGCATGCTTTCCTAGGCAAGGCTTGTCTTTGTATGTAAGGGATGGCACCCATCCACAGACCGATCTTGCCAAGCGTAGTTAAGTTTTGATCGTCCGGTGGGGTTTTTATTACTTAGTCCCACGAAACACCAGCAAGCGACTAATTAGTCAGTTAGTTTCGCCTGCCTACTTGCATGTGGTTTGCTGAGAAGTATTGTCGTGTATAGTGTAGGGTGAGGGGATATTTTGGTAGTTCGGGTTCTGTTCTTTGCTCAGAAGTGTCTACTTTACGACGCAAAAACGACAAAGATAGCTTAGGACACTTACATACAACCTTAATACTGTAACTAATAATATCAGTAGTGGCGAGATGACGTAAACAGCTGCGGTGTTTATCGAGCAAAATTTTAAAAGTTATAACTAATAATAATCTGTACAAAATTTATCGGTGTGATGATATCAGTTTGTGAGTTGTGTCTGTCAATGTAAATATCGTTGTGTAGGGGGCTGGAGCGGGCGCGCGGGACGCGGACTGCGATAAGCGGCGCCCTCGACGACCCCGGAGCTCCCCGGCCGCGGCACGACGCGCGACGCTAGTCCGCGCCACTCGTTGCTCCCGCTCGTCGCTCCCGCTAGCCGCTCGCGGGTGCATAGGCGGCGGCAGCGGCGGGAGCTGGCGCGGCGCAAGGTTTCATAAGAACGCATACTGCGCGTACCGGTACAAACGGACGTGCCCATCGCTGGCGCATGCTCGTCTTCACACACGTTTCTAAATCGCGAACGTGTCGCTACGTGCCGTTCATCTCGATTGATCGATACGTAACATTGCGACACGCCGCTCTCTCCTGTCGTTGTATGTATGCTTGTTCGCATCCAAATAAGTCCATATATAAAATCCCCTATTTAAACATAACATCTCGACTGTATTCACCGGACGTGTCGGCAGAGGTATAGTAGTGTAGAGTGGTTAGTGTAGAAGTAGGCGCATAACAACGTTGTGCATTACCCACATTTCGCCAACTGTTAGGTGTACCATGTATGTAATAGAAGGCGAGCCTATTACCATCAAATGGACACAAATCCAGACTGGTGCTTGAACCCGGGACCCTGATTGCGACCCCCAACCGTGCTCAAAGCGCGGTCAAAGAGGCTGTCAAGTTAGGGTATATACTTATCTACTATGACTGCGATCATAATTCTGCAATGGCACCACTCCACAATACCTAGGCTTTGTCCGCGATTCTGTTGGATTGCATGCAGGGTAGGTTTGAGTAATGCACAACGTTGTTATGCGACTGGTGTTTAGAGTACACGCAGCATCAGAAGTAGTCGACTCACCTACATAGCGTTTTGTCACTTTATAAGAAGTCGCGCGTCGCGGATGACCGCATGTCGCGGATGATCTCCCGCGCATCATTAACAGAACAGTGCAGAATGGAGACTTCTGAACTTATTCCAGACTTATTCTCGACTCGCTGCAAGTCGAGCCGTACAAAGTCGAGGAACAGCCGTCACTCAGTCAGAATGATCTGTATCCTGCTGCAGCATTGCCGCTACGTGAAATAAAATGTTTGTAATCTGCATCTGTCGCTGAAGATTTCAGTTGATGTCGCAGAAGAGTTGTGTCTGCTGTGTGGTGTGTGACTGCGGGTAGCAACAACACCACAAGCTGACTGACGTGAGCGTAGAACGTCAAGAGAGAGAGGTCACATTAGTCGGTGCCTGCATCGAAAATACGAAAATTTTCCTACGTGTGAGTGCGCCTCTCTACTTTGTACCTACTTACCTAATAGCTGCGACATTTTCGACACGCTTTAATACGTGTGTAATGAGTAGCCGAACGGTACCTATCGCGGGAAACAATTGCGTTCACTTTCAACTGCTTATACCTATTTAATTTTTTTTTTTATAAAGAACATTTGCCGAGTTACTCCGAGACTCCGTGCCTTACCAAACAAATAGGTGGCTACGGATTGTGGCTCACACGCTACTCTGTTATCAGTAGACGCACCTACTAATTTTTACCCGACTACGGCGAAGAAAAAAGGAGGCTTATGATTTTGACCGGTATGTATGTATGTTCATTTGTTCCCTCATATCTTGTAAACGACTCATCACAATTTGAATTATAATTTGAATGAGGTATCGTTGGAAGCGTCTTGATCGTCCGCTGGTTATAGGCTATGTGACGTCACATTAAATTAAAAATGGCACCCTCTAGAGGACATAAAGAGAGGAACTAAAAAAAAAAATATTTAATCGTACAATGTATATATTATAAACCCAAAAGAATAAAATAAAAAAATTAAGTGATAAAAACTAAAACCCAACTACGACTAAAAAGCTATAAACAAGAGACCACAGACAGACAAATTAAAAATCCGGAGTCACACGTGTTAGGGCATAAATCAAACAGATTACGTGTGACTCCGGATTTTTAATTTATAACTCATTTATAACTCATTAAAAAAGTAAAGTAATAAAAACTAAAACCCAACTACGACTAAAAAGGTATAAACAAGAGACCACAGACAGACAAATTAAAAATCCGGAGTCACACGTGTTAGGGCATAAATCAAACAGATTACTTGTGACTCCGGATTTTTAATTTGTCTGTCTGTGGTCTCTTGTTTTTACCTTTTTAGTCGTAGTTGGGTTTTAGTTTTTATTACTTTACTTTTTTAATGAGTTACGGTTGTAATACGTCAACAAATCAATAGGTACTTGTAATACTTACCCAGCCTATAGAAATCAGTTCTTCCTAAATTGGTAAAACCTTACACTTATTAATGGAATGAGTTCGATGTAAGTAAGTTGGCATACTTACAGCTGTTTGATGGCTGATGGTTCAATTGTAAACGTTACCTATTTAATGTGAAGCACAAAAGTTGAATTTTGATGGTGGCTCATTCTAAGGGTGGTTGCAGGGAGTAGGTAAATTGAAGTAAATTAATACAGCCTTGAAGAGTAAGTAGGTACCAATCGTAAAGTGACAAAGACTCATTGAAACACAAATTGTACGGCATACACCTGGCCCGCCGTACTGATCGTCTTCCACAGCAGCTAGATATAAGCAATAAATCCCACGGCTATATTTAAAATCCTCTTTTTTCTCCTCTGCCTGATCGTGGCGAAGGGTTCTGCTGACTCACACCGGCCATCATACAGTAGCTGTCCTCAACATACGGGGAGTCCGAGTTCTCCAGTGGTATAATACAACGCCAGACAAACTCGTCGTAGGAGAAACAGTTCGGCTCCTCTTAACACCGCCTGCATGCCTAAAGCAACAAGCGACCACTAAGCACATGCTGACATCATTCCGAGATTCACTGAGGCGACATGAGTCGGTTAACTACCTGGACCTAAAAACCTGGGTTATTGGCAATTCGGGATACCGAGAGCCTTTTTGGTGCACAAACTTGAACCACATCAGTGAGACTGGAAAAGGAAGTCTTACAGTGGACCAGCATGTGACGTCTCTGTGACCGAGGAGTCAGCTTATATGAATTGGCAAAGTTTCGGAAGAGTCAGAGATGACTGTGAAGACACAGGAGGGGTGTGTAGTGCTCGCGGAGCTAGCGGACACGCGGCGGCCGTCATGGCACGACGTCGTGGACACTGGAGTGTGTGGCGGCTGTGCGTGGATCATAAAATTATTTTTACAGTCGCCTGTATGTTGGCAGCGGGTGAGAGGCGCGGGCGCGGGGCACGGGGCGAGGGCTGCGCTGATAACGCTGAACCGCCGACCTCCGGCCTCTGCGCTTAAAAAGTATTAATATCACCATTTATTTAAACGGCCACCCCTCTCCCTCACTCCTCACGTATCGGGGAGCACAAACATGCTAACGGTGACATTCTAGTTAATACTTGTAAGTAGGTACATACAATTACTGATCAGTCTCATGAAGCTCCAGCCGGTGGAGGAGAGGCACCGCCCGCCGGAGCTCAGTGCTCACGCACAGGAGCGCATGCAGGCGACGGACTCAACTCAAACTCAAAGCATTTATTTCAATTCAGCCATTTACTCGCACTTTTGAATTCTCAAGGAGTCAGTTAGTCAGAAATATGAAGCTAGTTGCCCATTCCAAAGCGTAGTAGATAAGATACCTATGGTGAAGAACGAGCAGGAAACTCCACGAACACTATTTTAAATAAATAAAAAAATAAAAAATAAATTGTTACGTCGTTCATGTTGAAATTATACATGTTAGAACAATATAGAAAGCACGTTAAAATTGTCTGCACTTAATAAAACAGAAACAAAAAAAAAACAAAAAATCGATGGCAGCTCTAAGAGATGACCAGTCACGATCGACGGCGCCCGTTCACGAACATGACGCATGGATCAGCACCATTCAACTTAAACATTTTGAAGGGAGTTAAATGATCCAACACACGCGCCACGATCGGCGAGACATCTGAGTGAGCATGACATATTCCCAGCCGCCAGGGCACATTCAAGACAATTGTGGCGGTATCTACATCGCCACATGCGAACTACGCAACGCATCAAAGATCTGACGTCACACAAAATTCCTGACGTCATTTAAATCCTGCATCGTGCAATTAAAGTTTACCGTGCAGTGGACAATTATATACAAGAACCCAACATCAATCGTTGGGCAGTTGCCCGCCAGACACAATACCCGTCTGGTCGGAGGATCCTCCCTTTTCTATGGAGTATAAGTGAACTTTACACCCTGTTCCTCATACCCCTAAACAATGAAAGACAATATACAACGTGCCGCTAACCTCATACTCTCATAAAAATTATAATAAAATAAAATAATGCACTTTCACTGTACACGCGGTTCGGTTGTGGAATTCACTTCCGCCTGACATCAGGGACTGCCAAACTGTTGCAGTATTTAAAAGAAGAGTGAAAGAACACTACCTATCCATTTCGTCATAGTTGCATAGTTATTTTAAATTAAGTAGAACATTGTAATTATATATAAATTATAATTTTTTTTGTGATATTTATGTTAGGAGTAAGTATGTAAGTGGGATCCTGCCGTTTTGCCGAAAGGATTTTGGCCTTCGGCCATAAAGTGTACGCTAATGAAAAAAAAGGAAAAAATCGACGAATTGAAGAAAAATATTCTTTCCTGAATATTCCCCTGATTTCTTTGGTACAAAAAATAATAGTTTATAAAATTATTGCCATATTCTATTGATCATGGCGTCGTCTTACTTACACAATGCTTTCGTCCAGAAGTCATGTAACATTTAAACATAATAAAATCACGTAGACATTATTTAAATAATAAGAAAGGCATGTATTTCTCTGCTATTAAGATAAGATAATAAGATAGCTACCTAAAAACAACTTTTTTGATTAATTATAAAGTGTGATTCTACATTTTTTAAAAAAACGAGGATTGTAGATTTGTAGGTACTTCCGGACGAAATATTCAATTGGTATTTGACATCACATCTTTGACAGTTCTAGATTTTAAAATAGAGATGGGTTGTAACAGGTTAAACACGATAACTGTTATCACTGTTACTGTTACAAAAAAATAACAGATCCAAATACCTGTTATTTATTTATTTAACCATTTATGTACACACATAATAAACAGAGAAGAAGAAAAGAACAGAAATAAGAACGTACCATCTGTTAATAAATAACAACCTGTTATTTTTGTACGGACGATAAATACGTATTTAAATCTCAATTGAATATCTTCTATATCTCTTTTGGTTTAAAGTCGATACTCGTATCTATCTGTTATTAAATAAAAGCCTGTTACGAACGATAAATACGTAAGTAACAGCCACGGTAACAATCTGTGTAGGGATTGTTATAATGTATAAACAGTAAAAACCGCGGTAACAGTCTTGAGGATCTGTTATTTTATGTAAAACGTGTGGTTTATTGTTAGGAACAATTGTTAACTGTTAGTTTTAATACCTGTTATTTCTATCTGTTACTACCTATTTTTGAAAAATGTAAACGTCATCTGTCCATCCAATCTGTCATGACTGGCTGTCGATGGTCTTTTAACGTCAAACATTTTCAGTTTATAATTAGTACCCAAAAAATATCAGATTTATGAAAAAAATAAAGCCTTTACTGTATTCAAGGGTTCGTTTTCCAGGTTTTATAAAGTGTAAATGTTATGGCCGGAGTCCCATACAAAAATGAAACGTCTTTTTTTGGCAACCTTTTTTTATACCAATGCAATGTTTGGAATGATTTTAGTACGCACATTTTCATTTGGTCAAAAGTTTACTTGGTACAATATTATCAAGGATAATTTCATTTAGGCATTTGGTCTTTAATCAAATGATTTATTACAGCAAACAATCTTTAGACAATAAACGTTTGGTCAAATGATTTGTTAGGTTAGGTTAAGTTAAAACTGTGACCTTCTACGCCAGAAACGACTAGATTATATAGAAAAAAAATATGGAAAAAAAGAGATTATTTTTAGCAGGCTATCGAGAACCGAAATATTTAGACGAGGTTAATTATTTAAAAAAAAATACTTTGGTTAGGTTAGGTTAAAACTGTGACCTCCTACGGAAACGACTAATATAAAATATAGAAAAAAAAATATGGAAAAAAACAGGCTACCCAAAACTGGCTTATTTTGCGTAACGTGAGTGAAACTGAAATATTTGACTACATAAAAATTGATAAAAGTACTAGTTGGTAAACAAGTTATTATTTAAACTTTTACTTGCCAAACATTAGGTTTGCGTTACAATTATTTGTGAAGAGATTTTTTGCTAAATAATAATTTGGCAAATTAAATTATGCGGAAAATTGTTTGGGAAGTGATAATTTGGCAATTTATTTTCGATGAAACAAGGGAGACCCATGTAAGTATATTCTCACTTTGGATGTTTATATTTAAATTAGTGAATTGTTTCTTATTACACGACTGCCCAAAAAGGAGTGTAATGTTTTCAGGGTTCATGTATGTATGTATGTATGTATGTGAGTTTCTTTATTCCACCATAACTTAAAAATGCCTGAACGGATTTGGATGTATGGGGTATCGTCAGAATCCTTACATTATCCCGAGTGACATAGGCCATGTTTTTTTTTTTGAAAAAAATCAATATGGCGGCTGTATGGCTCCATTTTAAAAGGTGAAAAATAAAATAAAACTTCAATTATTTACAATATGGGTATCTAATTGATGAGCACATTCCAAAACTATATAATTTATTGGCATAAATTTTACATAGGTAGAGAGTGTACATGCAAATAAAGAAATAAAAAAACATTACACTCCTTTTTGGGCAGTCGTGTAAAAACACTTCATCTTTGGCTGCAAACGATAATCAGACTTTAGACTGTCTAATTGAGTGAATGGTTTGGTAGATGATTGAGTTATTATTAGAATTCATTCATAATCACACAGTAGGTACCAAAACTTAAGCAAGTAATAAAAAAAAATTGTTAACATTAACACAACGCCAACTATTAATAGCGGTAAACAAAAATGTACCTAAACTACAAAAAAATAATACATATTTGTCACTAAAATGTATAAAATAACAATAATTAATTAAAAAATTAAAAAACACGACTGCCCTGCTAAAAATGTTTTTTAATTTTTTAATTAATTATTTTATGTACTTTGTTTCTCTTCTACTCTTACACACGTTGTCTACATCTCTTCTATCTACTTTCCTATCGCAGGTATGCTAGAAGAGATTTCTTTAGAAATAAGCATTGCCTTTGTACGTATTTTTCTGTTCCTGTTTCTTGTTGTCTGTATTTATATGTGTGTGCATAAATAGTTAAATAAATAAATAAAATAAATAATTCGTAAATAGAAAAAAAAAAAAATTCAAACAAACGAAATAATAATAACATAGCCAACATTGAGATCACTCTGTGCAAAAGATTCATTCATAAAGCTACCTACCAGCTGGCTGACGTTCTATCGGTCCGATATCCTTTGATGGCATAATTTCTAATAAGAAATTGCGCGGCATTCTCCGTGACCCCAGCAAATGACCTCTACGCTACAGTTCTATAAGTACAGGTGCTAGTTTAGAAAATTGTAAATAAATCAATATAATTATAATAACGTTTAAGTAACGAATACACGAAATCTTATACGTGTGTTAAATTAATGTCACCATTAAAGCGGCACGCTGTATATTACCCGGTAAATGGTAGCTCTATAGTACATAGTACTCATACCTGTGCTATGCAATTATATAATACAAAGGAGATTGAGTTTATACAATACAAAGATGGTCTTACAATCTTCAGCAGCTCCAACAGTATTTTCAAATGTTAATTAGTTAGTTGTGGTTGTGGAGCAGGACCATCATTAAGCCAAGCATTTTTATCAGAGATGTAATCCTCTGTATGCGTTTTATACAACTTTTGAATTTCGTCTCATTCAGTTGAAGTATGTGGGGAGGAATTTTATTGTAGGTAACATTTTATACAGTACCCCATGAAAAATGAGTCTACTTTAGCCAGTCTGAAACCTGGTTGAACTAATAGGTCCCTATTTCTAGTACTATAATGATGTCTGTCACCTTTTTTACTACTTGACGCACTACTGATGACGCAATAGTCCCGCCTGCACCTACACGTCTGACTTAAACATACCTATAGCTACAACGAATAGTGAAAATGTTGATCCTCCGCGCTTAGCGGTAACGGTACACTACTTTTTAACCGCCTTCCAAAAAGGAGGTTCTATGTTCGTCTGCTTTTTTTAATGTAGTTTATTCCTTAGGTATATAAGAATTGATTTTCATAATAAGGAAAAATAAGTAAGAATTTTCGGAACGGAACATTTATGAGGAGTGCTCGTACAAGTAATCGTAACACGTTACGTTTTTCGACCCGGATATAAGTTCGTCGTTTTGTAATTTTGTTTTATTCGTATATAACACGGATTTAAATTTTGAAAATAAGACATATATCGTAGGTACATATTTAACACTTTGATCTAGAATCTAGAATCTAGATATTTCGCCCGTGCGATACACGATTACTTGCACTTTACTGCATCCAATTAAATCCCAAAGACAAGTCTAAATTACGATCTAATATTGTTTTGAGTTAATAAATAGGCTTTGAATTGCTTATTATTTAATTTGCTTTGATAATAAGATATACATAATAATGGTCGTAAAAAATGAGATCTAAAACGGCCGACATAATGTGACATATGAAAATACCTATACTAATTCCAAAATCAAGTGTTTTCATCTTATCGATAATTTGGGGGCCATATAGTGGCTTTTGATTCTAACCAACCAATTTGTCTAACCAAGGGGTATCGTATTACCCATTTGCTGGGTTGTGGAGGTCATATAGGCAGTCGCTCCATGTAAAATACTGGTATTCAGCTGCATCTGGTTAGACTGGAAGCCGACCCCAACATAGTTGGGAAAAGGCTAGACAGATTGAAAGAGGCTTTTTTTTTTTAAATCATGTGATTAAGCGAATTATGAATTAAAGGAAAAAGTTCGGCATAGCGGTCTGGTTACGCGCATTCATTAATGTAGATGGCGCATGAGCTTGAAATAATAATGTAGAACTTAGTTGCTAATTTAGTTGTATAATTTATTATTTGTATGTCATAGATTTTTACATTCTGTGATTACTTAAACTCACGCACTGACTTATTGTTATTAGTATTACTTGTAAAAATGTTATTAGGTATATTGTGATATCGTATACTTTTACAATGTTAATTGTTAATATGTGAGCACCATTATATCCATCACATAATTAATTTATTTGTCATTGCTCCATTTTTTATTCTATTTACCTATTGTGGTACACTAATCTTATATATCTTTGTTCTATTTCTTTGTTCTTGACGTTCATAAGTGCCTTTTACCCGACTACGGCGAAGAAAAAAGGAGGGTTATGATTTTGACCGGCATGTATGTAAGTATGTTCATCTGTTCCCTCATTTTCTAAACGGCTCATTTACAATTTGACAAATGAGGTATCGTTGGAAGCGTCTTGATCGTCCGCTGGTTATAGCGGACGATCTAAAACTAAAACCCAACTACGACTAAAAAGGTATAAACAGGACACCGCAGACAGACAAATTAAAAATCCGGAGTCACACGTAATCTGTTCGATTGATGCCCAATCGAACAGATTACGTGTGAATCCGGATTTTTAATTTGTCTGTCTGCGGTGTCCTGTTTATACCTTTTTAGTCGTAGTTGGGTTTTAGTTTTTATTACTTTTTTTTTATGTGCCTATAATTGAAATAAATTATTTGACTTTGACTTTAATAGTGAAGATAATAATGATCACAAATTAGGTAGGTATCTACTAGTCTGGTGGCCGGTGGCTGGTAGCTGGTGGCCGGTGGCTGGTAGCCGATGGCTGGTAGCTAGTTTCCGGTGGCTGGTCGCTGGTGGCTAGCCGCAGTCACAGAACATGTATTTCGCAATAGTGGCCTGGCCCTCGCAGGGCTGCATTCCGGCCCTGTTAGTCACACACAGTCGACGCGCATCCTGCCGATGCCGTCCTGCGTGCGTACACTCACTTGCCTAATATTTTTGGAATTGCCACCTTACCCAGGAACAATAAGGCTCCGTAGCGACTACTAGGACCCTTAGTTTCGCTGTGTTCGTTCGTTCGTCACGGGCATGTGTGTTGTAAGATATTACTCTAAAGTGAGCTCCAAAGAAGCCATTTTCGATTATTAGTGTCGGTTAAGATATCACCTTTAAGTTTTATAGAAAAAAAAACCCGGCCAAGTGCGTGTCAGACCACGCTAAATGAAGGGTTCCGTAGTTAGAATGAATTTATCCCAAAAACAAACTTAACATTGTATTTGAAAAACATGTTCTCCCATGTTCCAACTGCAAATGTACTACTGCCGTGTTTTTTTTCACATGTCCAAAAACAACCATTTAGCTAGCAGGGACACACAAACTTGACTTAACAAAAATTATCACTTTAAAGCTTAATATTTCGCAAACGGATTCCTGAATCAAAAAATAGTTTTCACACACCGATACGACACGCCATAATATGGGTAAGACGAGAAAAAAAAGCCATCCCCACTTTACGTGTAGGAAGAAGAGGTACCCTAAAAAAATCGTGTTTAATGTATAGGTAACCATCTCAAATTCCAGCTTTCTAGTACTAATATTCTCTGAGCTAAGCCGCGTATATATAGACAGACAGTCAGACGGACATGGCGAAACTATATCGGTTCCTTGTAGACTACAGAACCCTAAAAACCAGAAAAATGATGAGTAAAAATTTGTAGACCAGCTAGAAAAATGAAAAAATAGGTTTTAATAAATAGTGAGCCATTTACTACATTTTGAGAAGCTATTCTGCTCATAATGCCGAAGATCATCATCAGATCTTCACCATTTTTTTTTTTAGACCAATTTACTTTTACCTTTCAAATAAAAAAAGAACCATATTTATCGGATCTCATAAGGTGGAGATATCCAGCAGCCCCCTTTTTGCCCCATTTTGGAGGAAGTACCCGTCCAATCAAAAATCCCCGACGGTTAAAAAATTACAAAAAAATCGTTAAACCCATGTTAAACCTGTACACCCAGTTGTACGTACAAACTGACTAACTCGCAAATTTTGCCGCTTCGCTCGCTCGGTCAAGAATCTTTACTTTATGTTTTGCCAGACTTGATGCAGAGACGCTTCGCTCGCTCGGTCAAGAATCTTTACTTTATGTTTTGCCAGACTTGATGCAGAGACGCTTCGCTTGCTCGGTCAAGAATCTTTACTTTATGTTTTGCCAGACTTGATGCAGAGACGCTTCGCTCGCTCGGTCAAGAATCTTTACTTTATGTTTTGTTAGGTGCCTATTGTGTGTTAATCAATATCTTCATTTCTTAAATTTCCTCTATGTGGTTGCTCGGCCCATGTTGTTGTATATATTTCTTAATGAATGCCAATCACAGTAAGTAGCGTTTATGGTCACAATGTTATTTGGCTCTTGATGGCATAATTAGTGTCGAAATGTAAAAACAAATATGTAACGGGAGCTCTGTCGAGAACTAGTTGACAACGACTATTACAACGGTAATAATAAGTTCCTAATCACGACTGTGAGCAAACAACATTAATCTAATGATCAACCGCCTGGCGAACTGCTCGTGGCGGGCCGCGCGGGCCAGGCTGGCTGCCCGTGAGTAAGCGCCCGGGAATGTAGCAGACTATCGCAAGCGAGCAGCCGCACAATAGCCACAATGTCTCATAATTAGGTACCTGCCGATCCTGTTTCTGCTTCACTATCACCAATGCTAGTAACTCGTGTTCTCATCATGGGGGCCTTTCCGCTGGCCTGCCTCGAAAACTCTATATGTTCCCAACACATGGAGCTGCATCATAAAGAGCCGAATCCAACGTTTGGGCTCTAAGACGCTAAGTAGGTAGATAACGCCACAGATGTGTAGATAGTAGTAGGTAGATAACCATTTACAGACACTTAACAATTGTCAAGGAGTAGGTCAGTCAGAAAGATGAAGCTAGTTGCCAATATAATTATATAATTACAATAAGCCGTGTCAGCAAAGAGATTTAAAACTGGCTAAACAGACGGCGCCTGTTGACGAACTTGACGCATGGATCAGCACTATTAAGCTGAACTCAGCGAGACATTTGAGTTAGCATGGCATACTCTTAACTGCCAAGGTACATTCAATTCAATGAATGACATAACCATGCAGAGGAATGGTAGCTTTAGTTATAGCAGGTATACAGCCGCACAACTGCCGAGCTACTAGCCAGGCTGCATCATTTCATTTTGTTTGTGATTAATGTCAGTGCGACACTCGTCGCGATAGTGCGGATACAGGGCTTGTAAAGCTAGGTGCTGTCGTAGGCCCTAGGGTTACAAATCCCCTTCTTTTTCTTAGCGTGACGATGGCATAAATAATTCTGATAAAGACGATCAACATAAGTTTAAGTAGGTACCTACCCTTCCAACTATAAGATGTATTATTTCGACAGCTAAGCTCTAATCCGCGATTGCGTCTCAGGATTTAAGAATTTTGTTCTAAATCTAGGTTTAATCTTTTTTCACCCTTAATTCCGCTGATTCAGAGACCCATACGAAGGATTTTTTAATTTTTATCAATTGTTATTTCAGTGAGTCACCAACTTTAAGCAACAAATAGCTTCCATAGAATTAAAAGATAAGCTCCATTTAGGTTGCCGTAAGGCAGGCTCAGCATGCACTAGTAGGTATTAGCTTCCTACACAATAATATAAAGAAACAGGGTGGGGCCGCACGGCCGGCGGGCGGCGCGACGCCGTGCGCTGCGCTGTTCCCACGGTCTTCCGCGAACAAGTCATTAGCGTTACTCGGAGACCAGTCATACCTCCTTCTGGTAGCTGGTTACTGATCAGGGGTAGGTAGGACTAGGCGCGGTTCCGAGTAGTGTCTGGGCAGGTGATGCAGGGTTATTAAGAGTGTGCCATTAGAAAGTTGGCAACGCAACGATACAAATACTGAGCAGTCAAATATTTCGCTGTTTTGAATAATATCTCAATATTACTGAGTCACGTTGACAAATTCATCAAAACAGCGAAATATTTGACGACTATTTGCGACGTTTCCAACTTTCTGATTCATGCATCACCTCTCCACACACTAAACACTCCACGCACACAATGACTACCTCTTTACTTGCCGCGGGCTCCACGGATCCAATCATCATCAACGCTTAGTTATCGAACTGGGCTCGCTTACCTGCTTAACACTTTACCTACTTATGGGCCTTTCTATTGTACCTACCTACCTATTTATTTTCTTGGGAAATTAATGAAAAGCCTTTAGGTATACATTCTGTTTTATTCCAATCGCTTTAGTTTGCCGTAACTATGTCATTACCTACTTCCCAGAACTTAATAGTTATTAGTGACACTATCGGATGGTGCTGTAATAATTGCACTCTTACCAAAATCAATGTGATTCCTGGCTACGAAAAATTAGATACTTATTTATTTATGGAAGCTATGTTAAAAGAGTAACGGTGGAGTTTCTTGCCCATTCGCCATACGTTTACCATATACCAAAGCCTTACGCTTTCGGAAGGGGCGAATATTTTATTTTTTTCGTTCAAAAGTGCACTAAAACGAGTAATTCCATTCTAATACCAAAAACTAATACCACTGGTATTTATTTCAACTCATAATTATTTTCTATTACGAATGGATACCATTGTTTAAACGAATACCAAAACAAGTTCAAAGATATAAGGTACAGTCAGTAAAATAGCTTTGTATGTAGGTAATTTCATTTTTCGAAGATGTGAACAATCAATCTACTTATGAGTTGGGAAACTTTACGAACAAGATATTATGTGATAATATAAAAAATCAAATTCTTGATAAATATGGGGCCTTTATAGACTTCAGGGGCTTTTCCGAAATACGTGTATCAGAATAACAGGTGTTTTTCGTAAGTAACTACTTCCAGTTAATTCTGTTTTCCTGATAATCATACAGTTCCTGTTACCTATAACCTATATAGGTATAGGACAGTTTGAGACTTCTATCGATATCCTAACTAATATTATAAATGCGAAAGTGAGTTTGTTTGTTTATTTGTTGCTTACGCTTTTACGTTAAAACGGCTGAACGGATTTGGATGAAATTTGGCACATGGGTAGACCATGACCTGGAATAGGACATAGGACTTTTTATCCCGATATTCCCACGGGATCGAGGCTTACGCGCAGCTAGTAGTGAATAATAACGAATCCTTCATATTCCTTGTTGGTTGTTGTGCAACTTAGTGAGATCGTTTAGGCGCCTATTTTCTTTTCATTTCTGTCAACCTGGTAGTTTTCAAAACAACAAATGATTCAATTTTAAAACCTGTATTTTTACCATTATTGAGCTAAGTAGTAATGAGTATGCACCTAGTTCCAGTTCATTTCTGCTTTCCTGGTAGTTTGAATAACTGAACAATTAGGACAGTTGAATTTTAAAACGTCTATCGATATCATTTGTTACGAATCCGTCATGCTGTTCTCTATATATTTCATCGTGGGTGCGTTTCGAGGAATACTTTAGTTGCGCTTCATTGGTTGTGTTTTGAGGAATACCCCAAAAAAAGTAGCAAGATGATTCACTTAAACTACTCTTACCTATACCTTTGTAAAAACAAAAACAAAAATTTGATTAGGTTTGACGGAGCTGACTGTACCAAATTCAACTTGTTGGTATTCGTTTGCACATTCAATTTAATTATTTAAAGAGTGATATCGGTTCGGAATAGAAAATAAATATGCGTTCCAACAAATACCAGTGGTATTCGTTTTTGGTATTAGAATGGAATAACTCACTAAAACGGCCTATTTGAAATAAATGATTTGAATTTGACTTCAAAAGACTAATGATACCTAGGTACTTCACATTTTAGTTTTCAACCGACTTCCAAAAAAACACTAAAAAGTGAAACATAACTTTAATTTCGGAAGTCGGTGGCAAAAAACGAAAATTCAAAACCAAAGACATTATTTTTCAATTTTTTGTGTTTTTTTTTTGGAAATCGGTTGTTTTTTTTTTCTAAAAAGTTTTTATTTGTTGTCTTTGGTTTTGAATTTTAGTTTTTTGCCACCGAATTCCGAAATTAAAGTAATTTTTCACTATTTAGTGTTCTTTTTTTGAAGTCGGTTTTTTTTTTTTTTAGTTTTTATTGTTCTCTTTTTTGTTGTGGCAGCAACCCCACACATATTCAAATACCAATACCTGCTATGTAAATAACAGTGAGAGAAACTTAACACATTGTCCATATAGAATAAGTGAGAAAAATACGTATTATTGAAGCTAACTCAAAAACTACGCAAGTGTATCAGCTGACACGAGTCGGAAATAATCTTACGCACGTGTATCATACAAAGTTTGACTATGCATTGTGCGAAGACATAAAAAAACATATAGAAAAATAAATATATTAATTAACATCTAAATCTAGACTATGTAGGTAGTTAATAACGCGTATTAGTTTTATTGCTTAGGAACTTCGTTCCTGACGGGTTTGGCCCGCACACGGCGGCAAAATGCCACTCGTCGGAAATCACCTAGGTACCTACTGTCCGCACTTATATCATAAATAACTATTTTACCTGCCCTACGTATGTACTATTACAGCTGCACCCGGGGTCAAAGCCCTTGTGTAGTGCGTACCTTCTTGAAATCACGGTTATGTCTTTTTTTAAACAATTTACTTGAATGTGCAGTTCGTCCCCAGTTCCCCACTAAGTAGGTAGGCAGTAACATGTGTCGTTATTAACTAAATGCGGTTGTTGTTGTAGCAGATAATGTTTGCCAACAATAGTGTCCGGACAACAAGCGATGCTGTAAATCAGTTAACGATGATGGCTCGTTACGACTTGTTTATTTGTGTGAATGCGGCGCGCGGCGGGGTGCACACCCGACACCCTGGGTCCCCGGGCCCCAACCGCCCGGGCCTAGACAGATCTGTCATAACACTTTTTAGGGTCCCGTACCTCAAACGGAAAAAACGGAACCCTTGTAGGATCACTCGTGTGTCTATCTATCTGTCTGTCCGTCTGTCACAGCCAATTAGCTCCGAATCGAATGGACCGATTACGTTGAAATTTGGGACACATATCAATCTGTCTGTGACCCAAACAGAAGTGTAATGAAAATAAATGAATTGTGACTAAGGGGGTCACTTTTGGGGGCAAACCGACAAATTAAAAAAGGATTGCAAACTGTAGCGTGTGACATATCAAATGAAAGGGCTTGTTGTGGGGGTCTAAAATATATATTTTTTATAACTTTAAAATAAATACTTTTAAAGATATTTAAGAAAATAGATGTAAAATTACCAATCCCCCCCCCCCTTATATCCGAAACTACTGAGCCTAAAATTACAAAAAAATACTGAGAATGCTTCTTTAGTTAGGTATAGATTACAGGAAAACCTATAAGAAGTCTATGGTCTTAAAATAAAATGGTAAATCTCTCAATATTATGCATACAATCGTACATTCGCAGTTGGAATGTATGGGAGAACATGTTTTTCAACTACAACGCTAATTGTGAAGTTTGTTCTTGGGATAAATTGATCCCAACTATGGAACCCTTCATTGTGCGTGGTCCGACATGCTCTTGGCCGGTTTTTTTTATAAGTTTCATGTGTTTACGAGTGACGATACTTGGAATTAAGAAAAACTGGCACCTCAGCGATTTACAGCACTTTTACCGCTAATACGATAAAATTTATAGATTCCCGGGAGTCGATAACGTCTGTCGTGATTTGTAGCCGCGCACATGTGTCAGACGGACATCTTTATGAATGTAACGCGGAACACTAGCACTAAATCTTAATCTACTCATAAAAACTACTACCGGCGCGTCGACGGCTAGTAAACCGATATGCTTGTTTACGACTCGTTCGAGAGATTAGGACAAATGTGAGCAAGCGTACCTAAACAGTGAATTAGACGGGCCCCAGTCCGAGGTGGTCGCGGCGTGTGCCGGTGCGAGAGGCGAGGGCCGGTGTGGCGGTGCGCCGGTGTGCCGGTAGCGTAGGTCGGGAGATGGTGTGCAGATAAGACGCGGAGGCGGCGCGCACGTGCTGATAGCGGCTTATCTCCGGCTGATAGCGCCCCACGCGCCCTGGCGCGCCGCCAACAGCTGATCGGTGTACACAACGCGCGCTACTCGCGCTGCCTGCCGACCTGCTTTCGTCTGCACAGCCTCAGCACTGCACGCACACCTAACCCATCCTCATTCATCTCTATTATGTGAGACATTTGAATGTTGTTATTCATTCGCTAAAAGAAAAAACCACCAGCAATCCCAATAAAATAAAAAATAAGTTTAAGTACTTATTTACTTTTTTACATTAGTAACCCTTCTTATCGGCGGTCGGGGGTGGTCGGGAAAAAACTAATTTATTGCCCGAATTAGGGTACCAAAGCATCGTTTTCATTGTTTTTAGATAGATCCTTTCTATACTTACCTAATTTAAAACGCGTCGCGAACAATATTTATTATCCTCATTAATGAGCCTTATTCTGAGAAGCCATTTGACGGTTAGTTGTTATTCACTGATAGGTACAACTTAAAAGTAAACATAAATGATTCGATCGGATTTCACGGATACGATAGGGGCTCTCTCAATTGGAGTAAACACTCCTAATCCCCTAAATAGTGAAAAGAATATGAAGGGGCGGGTCATATGGGGGCGCGTGGCGGGGGTGATGCGCGCGCGCAGCCCGGCGGCCGCCGCCGGCGCCAGTCAGCGCACAGCACGCGACGCGGACACACGTCACGCCGCGCTCCCGAACGTTTGAATCAGTGAATGAGTGAACAAAACCAGCATGCTGCACGAAACATGGCCCAATGCGTGGCATAAGACAGAATCCTTCGAGTTGGACGCGCTATTTGCAGAGGTCAACAACAATTGTTTGAAAGGTGAGCGTGCAGTGAGCGACACAAATCGAGTAAACATAACACAACCCTTTACAACGTTTTCATGTAGATAATAATATTTAAGGACCAAAATAAGTGTTATAAAACGAAGGTAGGTCACCTATGCGATAATTGCCTGGCTTTCTAACTATAACCTCTGTCCTACTATCACACCTATCATTCTGTATGCTCAGGGTCAGTAGGTCATGATACATAAATAAGTTTCAGCAACATTTGCTGCACTTCTTAGGTATTCTGATGTTAGCAAGGAAAGACTACTAAGGGTTGCTCCACTGACATTAGGTAGGTAGTAGGTATACCTACACGAGTAAACCATGTCAGTCAATGTGAACAACACTAACAAACGTATATTATAGGTACCTTACCTGTACAGACTGTTTCATCGTGATGATTGTTTTGATTACAGTTTGTTTTTATAAATTAATGTTAATGATGTTGATCCTATTAACTAACCATTTCGTGAATTGAATTCGTTTCAACATAGTTTTAGTACTTAATAGGTACCTATAGGTTTTGTTTCTGGTAAACAAAGTACCTATTAATTACCTACTGAGTGAATTAGTATTTTAATATGTACCGTTTGACCAAGTCTTACAACGAATGTTGATAATTTATAATACTTACAATTATACGTAGTTAAAATGTTTGAATATCATACAGAAGTAGTGCGGGCTACACACATTTGTTTAGCGTAGTGCTGTGCGCCAGTAAGCAAATGATCGTTATGTAGTAGTGTAGTGGGTACGCTTCGCGGGGCGGACGAGTGGCGCTCGGCGGCTCGCGTGCCGCTGTCTATCTATTTGGATGATCACAAATAAAGCGGTGGTGTCGGCGAGCGCCAATCGCATCGCCTTGCGTCGCGCGTGTGTAGCGCAGCGAGTAACGTGTGTGCGTGTGCGCAGAGGGCGAGGCGGAGTGCGGCGCGGAGGGCAGCGGCGGCGACGCGGAGAGCCCGCCCCGCCTGCCGCCGTTCGGCTACGCCCACCCCGCGCTGTCGCCGTCCCACTCGCGCAGCTACCAGGAGCTGCGGCCGGCGGCAGCACACGCGCGCGACATGCAGGCCTACGCGCACCTCGAGGAGGTGTTCAAGCCGGGCACGCCGGGCACCACTGGCTCCACAGACGGCGTGTACCTGCGCCGCAGCAGCCCTGACCTCAGCCCGTCGCCGGAGCGCCGCGACGACTTCCGCCACTACGAGCCGTACGCGCCTGCCGCGCCGCCGCCCTACTCGCACGACCACCACCATCACGTCGACGGGTGAGTACTCACACTTTATGAAACCATCTTGATGCCAGAGCTAAACTGTCTTTTGTATGTATATTTTTCTTAACATTAACCCAGGAGTAGTCTGCATATGACAAGACTAGTACAGAGCCATTAGACACAGCTAGTTATTACCTTCCGTTGTTGGAGTGTAGAGAGACGGGCGCGGGCGCGGGTTGGTGACGCCGCGACCGCAGCTAATGGCGCTACACATTACCTGACGTAGCCATGTCAAACAACGTCTGCTTGCATTCCATTTTTATTAGCTCAATTCTTAAAAACTGCCGTTCAGCTAACCCAATACCTACCTATGTTCTCTTATTGACATTTTTAATCATTGCGGGACAGGGAGTACACAGTGCCTTCAATACGCCAATCAGTCTACCTAAGCCTTAGACCAGGAGTCATCAAATGGCGGACCGCGGTCCGGATCTGGACCGTCGGCCGTATTTATTCGGACCCTAAGCAAAACAGTATTTATAACTAAAACTTAAGCTAAAAATATTCGGATAAACTTGAGTTTACTCCAGACTTCAGACGGATAGTTCAAAGTAAACAATGACGAAGGTACATTCTATGAGAAAACAAAAGATACTTGACACTCGAAGCATTAGATTGAGAATGCTTTAATTTTACTTTTTATTTATTTCACTTATAATTTCTGTAATTTTCATAGTAGTTACCGGGTCTGAAAACCACTAACTCTAACTCTAGTTCTGAAAACAATTAAATAAAAGGTTGGCCTGGTGCTAAAATACTTGAGGCCAGGGCAGAGGTCTCTGTTCCTACTTGCGTGTCCTTCACAGACAAGTCCAGTTCAGCCCACAATTATAAACTATATGCTAGTTTACACCCAAAGCTCAAGCGCTTAACAACTCTATTCCGCTTGTTCTTGGCAGCTGTATGGCATATGACAGCTGTTTGTGTTTTCAGACGCAGTATTGCGACAGTTACCTATTCTTGTACTCCATAAAACACTGGCCGCCTTTGGCCTCTGCTCAAACACACTGGTAGTTGAACGCTTGTATTGACCACGCTCCGATATAAAAAGGGAAATAATGAGTTTCTGTTTCTGTGTTCTGCCTAATGAGCCTAGTGCGCCTAGCCTCTGTTTAATAAGTGCTTTGGGAAATAAAATATTTTTAATTTTAATTTCTATTTACTTTTCTTTTTATCTAATTTCAATCAAATTGATCGGATGAGATTCAAGGAGCTACCGCTTCTCTTATAATAAACTTATAATATAATAGCTGCGCCCCGCGGTTTTACCCGCGTAAGTCTCGCTCCCGTGGGAATATCGGGATAAAAGTATCCTATGTCCTATTCCAGGTCATGGTCTATCCATGTGCCATCTTTGACAGTCGTTACGAGTCGTCAGAAGCCCGAAAGTCTGACAACCAGTTTCACCAAGGGGTATCGTACTACCCAGTTACTGGGTTGTGGAGGTCAGATAGGCAGTAGCTCCATGTAAAATACTGGTATTCAGCTGCATCCGGTTAGACTGGAAGCCGACCCCAACATAGTTGGGAAAAGGCTAGGAAGATTGGTCTATCCATATGCCAAATTTCATCCAAATCCGTTCAGCCGTTTTAGCGTGAAAGCGTAACAAACAAACAAACAAACTCACTTTCGCATTTATAATATTAGTTAGGATGTTTAATAATAAATGTTTAATAAATACCTCTCGGACTGAAACCAGACACAGAAACACATAACCAGCTTACTTAACTAACATTGATGTCGAGTGGTAGTATTTTGCAAGATGTAAGTGCCAGGTGTGACGATAGTCATCGTTGTCGTGTAGCGATTTCCAAATTAAGCAGGTTTAAAAATAAAAATGAGTCTTTGAAACCAGACAATTGCAAGTAGGTACGATCATTCGGTATTACAAACCATTGGAATTAGTAGCACAAATCGGTAACCTATCACCGGATAACGTTACATACAAATAATTATCCTTTATTCATATCATGAATGTGGTTGGTAACCGTCTTCCTCTAAGCTTTGCACCTTCAGCCGATTATTTGTTTATCCGTTTCTTTTTAGCATTCTCATGTGTTTTCGATTACTAGCGGTCACTTCGACAGCTGTTCGTATTTGCCACAACTAGGTTTAAACAAAATGGATATGTGTTGACATAAAATAGTTTGGTCCTATCAGCGCCAACTCCTGCTCGGTGGAGGTGAGGCAAGGCTTGAGCGTTGCGCACTTCGGCTTGTCCGCGGCACGTGCGATGTGACACGAGCCAGCATTCCGACGTGCTGGCCCGGCCGCAGCGAGTACGTGCCAAACATATAGTGATGGCTCCACTCAAAAGTAACGCTTTGCAGTCACGGGGTGACGTTGGATGTCTTCTATACTCCATAAACGTTCATAGAGGCTTTAGTTCAGACAGCGCGCATTTAGACCGGTGGCAACTACAGACAGCCTGGATGACGACTAACCAATCTGTGATGGCATAACTCATGACATTATTCATAACGTTATTAACTTTAGTTTCGTCAATCCCAATCGCCAATTTACGTTCTTTGTTCTTGACATTGATATCAGAGTGTGGCTGTGAGCCGATTCAGGAAGCGCACGATTTGTATAGAAGGCAGAGAAGGTCAAAAAATCAGTCATCCATTCATATTACTAGACTATTTACTAAAGTCAGAACGTGGTATTCCTTTGAATTTTGCATCAGCATTGATTAATTGTATTCTGGGAATTTCATTAAAATATTATTATATGGATAAAGAAAAGCTCAAAATGTCCACCGCGGCCACGTCTGCGCTCGGCGCACGCACAACAACGCCGACATTCTTCAGAATATTGCCTGGGTTCAGTTAGCACGTGTGCTATCTCCTCGCTGAACGATAACGTGCAATAGTTTGTAAGTCAAATTTGGTGAGTTCGGTAGCTCGCGCGTCTGATGTGTCTCGGCGACGCGACGTACCGCATCGGTTCTTGTAAATTATTTTAAATGAATAATAATTATGATAATGTTGGTGAGCACACAGCGTGTGAGTGTGTGTGCATTGTGCGGCGGCGGTGGCACGTCACACGGCGCGGTGCGAGTTGTTAATTTATTTTTATAACTGTTTAATTTGCTACAATTACAACGCGATGCCTGCGCGTCTCGTTGTTCTATGTATAAACTAATGCAACTTGTTTGCTAAGTACTTACAGTTTATATTATTGTCAGAACTGAAAGCCTTTTAATTGCCAGAATTTGGGTTTATATTTAGAATGATCTATAAGTATTTATCATTAATATTTTTAGCCTGTCTTGTGACGGGCACAGGCTGCTTTCTCTTTTCCACTCCTCTCTGTCTTGAGCTAGTGTGGACCGATCCTGTCTGTAGGCGTCAAGTATCTACGTCTCGCCATCTTCTCCTGGGGCTGCCTCGATGTCGACAGACGTTTGCTGGGAGCCACTAGATTTGGCCCATGACTCATTCGACTTGCGGCAGACGTGTCCGGTTCAGTCCCACTTAAGTTTGGCTGCTTTTTGGGTGACGTCGGCGATTTGTGTTTCGGAGCGCAGCACTATGCTCCTAATACGGTTCGTTAATCTGACTCCAAAATGCTGCGCTCCTTTGTTCGCTGGCAAATCTCAAGCTTGGACCTCTGCTGAATCGTCAAAGACCAGGATTGAGCGCCGTATGTGAGGACAGGGTTAAATAATGTACTTACAAACTTAATACAAAATGCGACTGCTTGATCGGAAGAATTAAAACAATATTTGTGCATAAATTTGCATAATGTTGTTTTTTTTTTTGATAAACTATTATTTTTCGTGCCGAAGAAATCAGGGGAATATTCAGGAAAGAATATTTTTCCTCAATTAATGGATTTTTTTCCCTCTTTTTCACTACCGTACACTTTATGGCCGAAAATAAAACATCTGCTTTCTTGACTGAATACCTATCGGTCTTCCTGGTTTTCCTTAACTGTTAAGGACAGTTAAGGAAAACCTATCCTATTCTATCCTAGGGTCCTATTCTATCTATAAAGGTACTGAATCATTAACAAAGTCGTACAGATTGACAGCGGCTTCGCCCGTGTAGATGTCAAAAATTATCCCATGGGAACCTACTACCGGGATGAAAAGTATCCTATGTGTTGATCCAGGTTATAAATTATCTGTTTGCCAAATTTCATCCAAATCCGGTATCACACGCGGTATGCAAGTCATGCACGACACAAACAACATCAATCGTTGGGCAGTTGCCCGCCAGACACAACACCCGTCTGGTTGGAGGATCCTCCCTTTTCTATGGAGTATGAGTGAACTTTACACCCTGTTCCTCATACCCCTAAACCTACATTAATATGATATTTAGGGTCAAAGCAGAAAACGAACAGGTTTCTATAAAATAAAGTACCTATTTTCCCCGCTGTAGGTAAACTGTGGTTACATTTCCACTTAGTTTGGTCGGTATCTAATTGAAAGTGCCACACTTTCCTCACTGTAAGAATTTGTTGTTCAGAACGACATGTCGATCGATCGGTTTAGGTTGATGCGTATAACCAAGACAGACGCTCGTATTTTATTTTATGATGTAGGTATCATATTATTGATACTTTTGGCTATATAATGGTTTTAAAAATTTCCGTAATACGAAATTTTACTAACGGTTTTTCATAATTTCTTCACATTGTGTACTACTTGTATAACTAGTGATATAAAAGTTAATTATGTAACGACCTCTTCGTTGGAAAATTGTAAAAAATAAAAATATTCAATAAATCCTACATAGACCACCGTATGATCCAATGAAAAACAACTACGGTGCGTAACAACTGGGTTCCGTAGCGGCGCGTAGCTAGTAATCAAGTTGCGTAGCGGCTGCGCTGCGTAGCATACGAAATCATAGCGTAGCGTCTACGCTACGACCGCGTTGCGTAGCGGGTGCGCTACGCCCGTATTGCGTAGCGGTTGTGCTACGACTGCGTTGCGTAGCACAGCGGCTATGTAGCGAGTTAGCGACCGTGTGACAGCGGCGGCGCCGGCGCGGGCGGCGGTAATATTTTCAATTCTTGAAATGTGCATAGTTGCTTTTAAGAGTTTTTTTTTCTATGAACGTGAACTACGGCGTCGCATCGGTGACGTTTCGTGCAATAAGGCATCGAAATTTATTGACTGGTTCGCAGTCAGAAAAAACTAAAACAGTCCGGTGTATAATTTATTTACCTACAGTAATAGGTGCCTACTTTCAACATACAAATTGATTTTTTTTCTTATACTTTATACCTTTGAATAAATTTAATTTGTCCGTTAATTCCCTTCCGTGGATCATAAATAATAATAATAATGTTGAGTGTCACGCACTGGCGAATAGTTCCTTCACGAGCTGCCAGTGTAGCACTGTCTCTGACAGACGACTACTCTATCGTTCGATCGTAGATATTTGTACATCTTATATATACTACATACTATAATAGCGCACTAGTCGCGCTCCTTGTTTACACTCTTAGTTTGTTTTCGTGTTCAATTGTTATTAAGCCGCGTTATCTCAGCTATGGCCGTTTGACTTAATTGGCCGAATTCTAGTCAACTTTAATTTCAACTTGGCTACTAATGAGTAGATACTGGGTAGGTATTTAAAACCAAACGAATTGTATTATCTATACATATAAAATGCTTTGTCCTGAATGATTGACTGACGGATCAACGCACAGCCTAAACCGCTGATCGTAGAGACCTGAAACTTAGAGGGTGTGTTCTTTGTATGACGTAGGCATCCGATAAGAAAGGATTTTCCGAATTTCTACCCCTAAGGGGGTGAAAAGGGGGATTTCGTTTGTATGAAAAATCTTATTCCTTAAGTTAATATACTTGAAACTTGATACGAATAGGTACTTATCTAAGTAAATAATAAATTTTGTAATTTTTATTTTTCCAAACTACCCCCTAAACGGGGATTGGGGGTGTCAAAGTTTGTATAGAAGAATTTTAACGCGCGGAAACTAAGTATTTATAAGTACTTAAAATTAAAATACAGAATAATTTGTATCAGGGTTTTTCAAAAATCTACTCATAACGGGGTGAAAAGTCTCTATAACAGCTCAAACCAACGAAACGAATTGAGCTGAAATTTGGCACACAGAGTTGATAAAATGGTCATTGCAGTCGGGGGACCGTTCTGTGGAAAACTTTTTAATCTAAAAAGTCCCCCGACTGCAATGACAATTTTATCAACTTGTTTTACTCTTTTTAGTTCGTTTTTTAGCAGGGCAGTCGTGTTTTTTAATTATTTATTTTAATTTTATACGTTTTAGTGACAAGTGTTTAGGTACATTTCTGTTACGGTACGTTGCATTTTTTTGATTACTTGCCTATGTTACTCGTTTGATGATGGATAATTCTAATAATAAATCAATCATCTACCAAACCATTCACTCATTTAGACATTCGCAGTCCTACTAAAGTCTGATTAGGTACATAAATCGTTTGCAGCCAAAGATGAAATGTTTGTTTTGCATGTACACCCTACTTATATAAAATGTACCTATGTCAATCATTTATAAAGTTTTGGAATTTGCTCATCAAGGCCTTCAACTGGATCGATAGATAGAATATACTCTTTATACTCTTTATTATGTAACTAGCTTTTGCCCGCGGCTTCGCCCGCGTGGATGTCGGAAATTATCCCACGGGAATGTGCTACCGGGATAAAAGTATCCTATGTCCCATAACCCACGTGGTCTGTCTAGGCGACCTAGGCGTTACGGCGTAAAAGTAACAGACATGAGACAGCCAGTAACTTTATATTAGTGGTAGTCCATATCTATATTGTGGTGATAGTGTGGATAGTATGGACAGCAGTATGAAACTGTCGGAAAGATTAATGAAAAAGTATTGTATAAAGATTAATGAAAAAACTATGGCATATTGTATGGACGATGGAAACTAAGGCGAAAGCTTTAGGGGAGCCTGCGAAATTCAAATTTTCTTATGTTTTTTGCTTTTTACAGGTTACTGACCTGTCATCATCAAGTTTTATGTTGATCTAAATAATGAGTCGCAGTTGTATCACATATTTATCTAATCTAACTAATATTGCAGGAGTTGTATTCCTGTATCTAATGGTTATTATTCTGTAAAGCTACTATTTGCTACGATCGCGAATCATATTTTAATCATATTGACATTCGAAACTTACCCATTAAACGATTTAAAAGCTGTATTAAAACCAAACTTTGTAAAAAAGGGTACTATACAATTTCAGATTATTTTGAAGACAAAAAGCATGGGATTGAGTTGCTCGCCCTGCTTACATTTTGTCATTTTGGCATTGTGACATTTTGAATAAGTACTATGGAAAATCATCAAAATATACCTACCAGTTTTATATATAAATTCACATTATTGAATATTATATGTAGGATATTGACAAAATGACATGATTACTTTGTAAAGTATTGTATTATTGTGAATGTGAGGACTATGTGGATGTTTATTTTGTTTTTATTCTTATACTTTTTCGTTCTCAGTTAGTTTTAACAATGGTCTGGCAATTTGAGAACTTTATGCGGCCTACACAAATGTCCTTTCTTTGGTATTGTTCGTCGAGTCGTTGAGCTCCTTAAGTTCTGAGCTGAGCTCCATTATTACTGACAAATGCTTGCAGTGCCAGGACAGGTTCACCCAAATCTGTGTGGTTAATTCCTCAAAAGACCACTTCAGACTCTAATCTACATGGTCCTCATAGGGCCTGACCAATATGCCAATATCTGACCTAGGTATGTCCGGACTTTAAAAGAGACTGTGAGTTTGTTTCGGCCTTTCTTCTCAGAGTAGTCAGATAGGAAACGCCGACCTCATCTAGCTTAATTTTACAATTTTTTGATATTATTACGACGTGTAAAAGTGATTCCAATAACCTTTTCACAGAATAAAGAATTTTATTTCATTTCATTTCAACATACAACCTGCCTGACACTGACTTGCAAATTACAAAAAACTTAAGATTTGAATTGCGCGGGCTACCGGCGCATCCCCCCTAAGAAAATCGCATCATTTGCACAACGCCATCTATCGAGTAAGTACTCACTGGTAAACTCAAATTCTTCGTTCCAAGCGAAGAGCCAAGTAGTAATAACTTTTGATTGAGTGGACAGATTCTCAAGATACGGACTATGACTATATTCTCAATCCCTTAACGCTCTTGAACAGAGTCCCGCAAAAATGTCAATAATAAGTGAATTTTAAAATCAAGCGGGTAAAGAAGGATTTTTACCCTCATGAGGGATGATTTTAGAAAAACGTAACTCTTTGTTAGTTACAAAAAGCATAAATTTTCACAGCCCTAAGTTAAAAAAAAACCGGCCAAGTGCGTGTCGAACCATGCACAATGAAGGGTTCCGTAGTTGGGATGAATTAATTTATCAAACAAACTGTTATTACGTCTATTGGACGTTTACTGTCCCTCAAAGTGTTAACATTGTAGCTAAAAAACTTGTTGTCGAATACAGAATGTTTGGGTTTTTGCAACTGCACATGTAAGTTGGTCGATTAAAAGTTTTTGAGCTAAGTCGCGGAAAGACAGACAGACAGACGGACATGGCGAAACTATAAAGCTTCCTTGTTGACTACGGAACTCTAAAAATGATAGGATTCCCATAAAAACTTTCACCCCCCCCCCCCCCCCCCCCCCTTAAATTTATATTTGAGAAAATAATTGCCTATGTTCTTCCCCGGGATGCCATCTATCTCTTTACCAAATTTTATCGAGATCCGTTCAGTGGATCAGGCGTGAAAAGGTAACATACAGAATTACTGACGGACAGACAGACAGAGTTACTATCGAATTTATACTTTTAAGCATCGATTAGTATGGATTATGTGTTCAATTCAAAATGAGCCAAATGCTCGTTGATTATGAATTCGGCGAAAGTGATTCTTCTACGGAGACTCTTAACACCGCGATTCAGAAAATGACGTTAAATGAACAACGCCATCTATCGAGCACGAAGTGATACTGTCAAAATATATGGGAAAACGATCGAACACTCTGTAAGCTATGTAGAAAAGACTGTTTTTAGGGTTCCATGACTGAATTGACTTGACTTGACCTGACTTGACCTGACTTGACCTGACTTGACCTAACTTGACCTAACTTGATTTGGATTGAGTTGAGTTAACCTTGAGCAGGTATATAGTGTTAATTTAGTAAGCGCATTAATGCCTTAATTACTCACTTTTTGCTCGATGTAACAATCTAAAATTTTTAAGAAATAAAAATTTATCACCATTTTTCATGATTAATTTGTATCATGATTTAAAAGATAGATAGCGCCACCTATGGCACTACGTCTACCAAACAATAGATTTGGAAAACTTGAATTAACCAAACTTTAGATTGGGTAAATTCACAATGTATCGCGTTATGTTTCCGCGCGAAGTATGTGAACATATGATGATTATGATCGTGTGTTACACACGTTCTCACAAACCTACCTGATTTTACGCTAGTGTCATTTTACGTCAATAGATGTCGTTACGTGTATCTACATTACGTACCTAATGAAAATTTCTTCTTGAGTACTTTAAACTCTTATATCTTTGGATATTTTGAAGCGATTGCGATGAAACAAAGACCAAAAGAAACATCGAGTTACACACAATATTTGAGTTTATAAGTTAACCATATTGATTTCGTACTTTTTACGTGATACTGGAACAATCAAACAAACGAACAGACAAACAGACGAACAGACAAACAGACAAACAGACAAAAATTCCAAAAATGGTAGAAATGGCATCTGTTGGTTATTCTTGGACACCCTACGTTTTTTTTTTTTTTTTCATTGTACAGAAACGCCTCGTCTACAGATTTATTATATGTATAGATATACTCTTTATTATGTACACCATACAAAATACAGATATAAATGTAGAAATTTAACATAGGGTGACACAATGGGCGGTCTTATCGCTAAAAGCGATCTTTTACAGACAACCTTTGGATGGATTAAAGCGAGAAGGACAGATTTTTGCGTTTCGGTTTCAAAGTTGGTCCCATAGAAAAAGTGTATTATAGATGACACCAAACCACTAGTTTCAAGGATAACGGTGTCTACCCTAACACCCCGTGTATATATAATTTGTAAGTATATGTATATTTATATACTTACCTATATCCACTATCTATCTAACTTCTATCTCTTAAGGACTTAAGTCACGAAAAATTGCATGAACTGCAAAATTAACTTTTAACTTTTATTTATATAGGATAACAAAGTTACTTATGCAGTTCATTTATCTAGAAAACGGAACTGAAATTGGGGTATATTTTAATTTTTCCTTGCTTTATAGGCCAAACACTAATTTTGTTCAAAATTTGAAGCTTGTGTGTCTGCTAGAAGTACCTTAGCATTTTGATGATCGGTGAGTCAGTCACAAAATTAAGGAACTTTGACCTGAAATAGTTCGCGTGGTGCTTCGGAAAGCACGTTAAGCCGTTGCTCCCGGCTGTCATTTGTAGATCTTTGACAGTTGTTACGGGACGTCAGAAGCCCGAAAGACTGACAACCAGTCTTACCAAGGGGTATCGTGTTACCCAGTAACTGGGTTGTGGAGGTCAGATAGGCAGTCACTCCATGTAAATTACTGGTATTCAGCTGCATCCAGTTAGACTAGAAGCCGACCCCAAAATAGTTGGGAAAGGGCTAGGCAGATGATGATGACCTGCAATAGTTCTTAAACTATAAGTTCAAATGGGAATTTTATTTACCTAGTTATACTTAGTTCACCCCAATTTCAGTTCTCTTGGTCACTGAATATTCAGGTTTCTACCTTTATCCACAACAACATCGTTGTGGATAAAGGGGTTCGAAAATTTCCTGAATGCCTTCGAGAAAATATGGTGCAGCTGTGCCTTTGTTTAAGTTTCTTTTGCTCGACATGGCGGGTGCACTGCCGTACCCCCCGATTATTTTACTTTCTCCTTAAAAACATTAATATTTGTTGGTTGGCTAGTGCATGTGTAGTGTGGGAGCTGCGGGGTGGCTCTGTCCGCGGTGAGGACAGCAGGATGTGGCCGTCCGGCGTGACGTCACGCGCACAATGAATGGTCGCGCGGCTGCAATCCAACTGCTGAACCAGCAGTAGGTACATATACAAACATATTTTTTTATAGGCAGTGTGATTAAATTCTGAGCTAAGGCTCCTTCAGGAAAACGCTGAAAGAAACCATGGCCGAAAATTAAAATGCCATCCAAATTGAAAACAGGGCTCCACTGTACTTTAACACCCGCCCGTGCGTCACAATTCTACAGCGTATAGATGTTTTCATGTAGAATACTTTCCCAATATTTCACACTGCGCATACGCCTAGTTTCTGAGAAAAAAAATCCAAAAGTTTAAAAAAAATCAACTAATTTACGTAATTTAACTGTCATTTTACCACAGATAATGTACAAATTTCACTCCATTTAACGTTCAGAGAAAGTGCCAGCGGATTTTAATAGTTTTTAGTATATTTTATTGTAAGTTTTTACCATTCATTTATTTAGCCGGCGCGCACCGCAATGAACTCACATAACAAGAACATCATACAGTATTATCTAACGAAGGCTTAACCAGCAATAGTATAGCGTCTATACATGCTAAAAAAATATTATCATGAAAAAAGAAAGTTTTAAGTAAAATATTCACAAAAAATATTAAATTGATACGGAAAAGAAACACTCTGTACACGCACGCTTATGCACAAATATGCTTGTACAGACTGTTTCTTGTACGTAATAATTTAATATATCATAATTCTGTGACTATTACATCTTTTTTTGCATTTATGGACGCTATACTGCGGGAACGCCCTTTATTAGTTAACATACTGTATAAATAATTAAATAGAAAAATAATAAAGTTTATTTGTACTATTATAAAATAATAAAGTTTATTTTGTACTATTATATAATAATAAAGTTTATTTCTGACAATTCATAATATGATCGGCGTCTGATTCATACTACGCAATAATTCATCTGTTTGACAGTTTTCTATAGAGATTCGTGAAATGGTCCACAAATTATGAATTGCTTTTGTGTCAAATTAGAGGAATTGCTAATGGCAGCTGGGAATTCAGGAAATGAATTGCTTTTAGAGGAATTGCTAATGTGACCGTATTTGAGATAACTTCCAGTAACTTTAGACCTATGATTGTTACATGATTTCGTTCATTTAAATTATATAATATACTTACGTAAAATAAATTAACGATATTTTTTTATTTGATCAATTTTTTTTGCGATAAATTAGATAAAAACACTATAAGAAACTGTCAGTAGTTTCTTCTCCATAGAGATCTACATTTTAGAATGGGCATCTGCATCAACTTTCTGACTAACTGACCGACTCTTTGACAATTCAAAAGTGCCTGTAAATGGTTTAATTGAAATAAATGCTTTGAGTTTGAGTTTCATCAGTGGAACAACATTTTAGGTAGGTAATCGTTGAAACTATTTTTTTTTTATAACTACCTAGTTGGTATTCTTATAATATACAATATTTGTTAAATTTTCATCTATTTTCTTAAATTTTTTTTAATTTTCTAGTTGCCCCCCCAAAGTGACCCCCATATTCAAAATTCATTTATTTTCGTTACACGTCCGTCTTTGGGTCACAGAAATACATATGTGTACCAAAATTTCAACTTAATCGGTCCATTGGATTCTGACAGATTGGCTGTGACCGACCGACACACAAGTTTTTTCCTTTTTAGGTACGGAACCCTAAAAATAGGGTCACCATCAATTTAGTTATTTTCGAAGCAGTAACAATTTCCTGATATTTAGGTATACCTACACACCTACATGACTCATCAGAATGTTGTTCGGTTTTAGAACTAAGTACATACATAATTATTAAATACCAAGCAAATAGACTTTCAAGCGTGGACCTAGTTTGAAATGTTGCATTCTTGCCTACTGACGCGTTGAGTCATTGTCACTTTGTTATGTGTTTCTAAAGCTCAATCATCATTAGAGCCACTTGCACTAATGTGCGTCAACAAGCACACAGTTCTCTGTGATAAACATCATTAAATGTATTGTTTGTTACGCTTGTTGCGCTGAACGTAACGTGTCGGATATTGAGTGTAATTAAGTAGTTTACAACACCTACAAACAAAACTGCAATCTGTGTATAGTTTATGAAACTCAAAATAGGTACTTGGATAATGTGGAAAATATACATGAATACTGAGTACTTAGCTAAAGGTAATAGCGGCACGTAAGAGCACAATGTTTTAATACAAGAGAGAGCTGGATCGTGTGTTTCGTTGTGTGGTTTCTACGAATGAGTAACGCTATCGTGCACTTCCTGCGGTGCGCGCGCGCTGGCATTGTGCGTCGCGACACTTAACCTAGTGAGAGCGAGCCCCGCACACCCCGCACACCTCTCGCGTCGCTAGCAAATGGTGTTTGTCGATCCGCAGACTTGGATTAATTTATGGCAACCACTCTAAAACTAAAAGCAAGCAAACCCTCCAACAGTCAATTGGTTGTGCAAATACGTTCTGAGCCTAACTCTGGGTTATTTGCGCTCCAAGTTTTTTGTGCGCGCCCGGGACCATGCTTGGGCGGAAGAGCGCGAGAACCCTCTCTGTGTACAAAACGTTAATAGCATTATTAGCTGTTGCGGCTGTTGGGCTGTTCTGATACGTCAACAACACCGTCTCTTTGTTTGTTGTGTAGGTTTGTGAGGTTTAACACATTGTTTTTCAACTCGAAAGAAAGCGTACTTTGCGTGTATTGCTAAGGAACGCGATAGGCGAGTGGCGTTCAGGGGCTGTCGGATAAGGCCCGGGGAGGCATGTGGGCCGTGGTCCGTGTTCTACGTAGCGGCAGGTCACACGTGAGCCGGGCTAGTCCCAGGGTGTCGGGTGACCCGCGCGTGGGTGCCGCGTGAGAACATCTCCTGCAGTGGCTGCACACTCGTACCTCTTGTGTGGATACTGTATGTACAGCACACTGTATAATGAACAGCAATAGCGGTTCTGTCCGTTGGGACGCACACACATACAGCTGCGTAGTAGGTACACCGCGCGGCAGTTATTATTGACTTGTTCTGTTTGAAAATAATTAATATCGTTAGGCATGTTTGCGTTTTCCTCTAATATTCGAGTTTATTTATTGTTACCAATTAGTATAAGGAAAATCCCACTTTAAACGGGCAGCGTCAGCCGTCTAACTATTAATAATTTATATGTATTTAATGTAAATTCTTAAATACAGTTGAGTTTACAAGAATGTTCTGAGCTCAGTGACAATGTCGTTGATCTGCTGCTAGCTGCAAAACAGTTACACGAACGTTACAGCTAGCAGATGCATATTGATCGTAAGTCTACTCGAGACGAAACGGAAACAAAAAAAAAAACAACGCATTAAAAAAATGTCAGGTTTTTTCTTATCTACTAATATCATTACGAGAATTGTAGGTGTTTTCCTATTACCTATGTACAATCCCGTTATCAATACTTCGTGGGACGTGGACCGTCTGGTGCTTGCGCCCGGCTCAGGCCGCAGGTCACCGCACAGGTGACCCGCCGTGCGCCGGGCGGCGCTTGCTATGGGTTATTTGTCAAAGAGACAGTTTTTGTGCGCGTCCCCTAATAATACGCCATTTTACACGTTTTAAGAGTCCTCGGATAGTTTCCACTACACATAATTTTTTGTGAGCGTCGAGTGACGGTTGAAGTGTCTGGAATGAGTTAGGTATTTGTATAGGCCCTTGTCGTTCCGATGCGGGATTAGGTCGATCATGCACAAAAAATGAACGTCACGTTCAGAAAGAGTAAACCGATCCGCGTGTTGCTTGCGCAGTGGCTGGTCACTGCGTCCAAAACCGGGGCGCTCTCGGGGGACAGTCGTTAGTGAGCACGTGTGGCGGCGTGTGCGGTCACGCGGCGCGACCAGCACGTGTACCCGCTGACGACGCTAATGCGCTACGCACCCTGCACCGGGGTGGTCGCCTGAAACGGGATGCGGGTTACAAGCTACAACAATCACTTGTTGTGACCATCAATACCGACTACATTACACGCTCATTATTTTAAGAAAACGCGAATAATAAGTATTGATTTGTGAGATAAAAATGAATGTCTGATTAGAAATCCAGAATATGAAATATATTCATGACGTCATGTCCGTCTGGGGCCACAATGAGTGAACGTGATGTATGCTAGTGTATGAATATGTGCTTGTTTTTGAAAGACACAATGGCTTAGATGTAAAACAGACTTCAATAGAAGTTGCAGCAAATTAACATGCTTCGCGAGAATGCAAATGATTGCAGAAAATATTAAAGTGATTAACTTCGAACCTATGCTTTACTTGAGTAAATTATTTTCATAACGACTAAATTCAAAACGGTTGAGGTAGGTAACCGGCATGTCCTAGAACCAATTGTTTGATTACGGCCCACTCCCTCTCACAGATAGGACGCCTCTGTTCCAGCAGTTGATAACTAAACTGAAAACTGAATGCGACGATGGATGAATGCAAGAAGTAATAAAAAATAAATTGAAAAAAAAACACTAGAAAGTGATAAAAAACTTCGGAAGTCTTTGGCTTTGAATGTTCGTTTATACCATTCCCCCTCTAAAAAGCTTATTTTATTCACTGAAAACAGTGAATAAAAAGCACTTTTAGTCACTGTTTTCGTGTTCGAATTTAGAACACATCAATATATTCGAACTTCATCTCAATGCTGTACAACCTCCTTGCGAAAAAATACTCGATACAAACTCCGATGTGATTGGTTGACATTTTCGACAAGGAGTTTAGCATTAGAATAAAAACTGTTTAGGGTTCTTTGCTGTCATTAGTAAATTGGCGCTATTTAAATACTGTAAGTTGTATGAACATAAAGTTAAATGTTACTTCATAATAAATCGATTGAAAATGCATTCAAGTTATGAAGAAGATGTGTTAACACCTGAGTTTATGAAAGAGAGGACGGCCGTTATAGTAGAAAACTTGCTACCCAACAAATCATGGCTGGTTTACATCAAAGCCTACGATGAGTTTTGGAATGGAAAAATGAAAATCAAGCTTTTGGAACATTTTCAGAATCTGTTTGCCTAACATAATTTAATGAGTTGTCGAAGAAAAAGAAGTCATCGACATTTTGGAGTACGTATTCTATGCTACGGTGTACTATAAAAACAAGGCATAACATACTCGAAGTTGCAAGTTCTTTTTCTCGTAGTCATGGTATAAAGTATAGTATGCAACTCTTGAATAAAACGGATTTATATCGAGGGCCATGAATCACTCGCGTCGCTCAGGATTATTAGACTTGAATCTCATGAATCACTCCCTACGGTCGTGATTCAATCGTTAGAATCCTTCACTTGCTTGTGATGCATCTATGGCCCTCGCTTTAAATCCGTCCTTTATTCACTAATTGCATAATATACTATTTTTTGTGTGTTGTTACGCGATTACTCCGCCAATTGTGATGATTCTTTTTTTGTTTGATAAGTTATGCTTCAGAGGTGGTTCCATATAAATTTTATTAACTTTGCTTCGTAGTTTTTGAGTTAGCTTCAATATTACATATTTTTCCAACGTAGTCTATGTTTTAATTCATTTACATGCAGGTAGTGGTACTTAATCGAATTTGTGTGGAAATTTGATAGTAACGAAAATTTAAAACCAAAGACTCCGACTTCCGAAATTAAAGTTATTTTTCAATTTTTATTGTTTTTTTTTGAAAGTCAGTTGATTTTTTTTTGTAAATAGTTTTTTTCACTTGGTAGTGCTTTTTCTGGAAGTTTGTTTTTGTAAAAAGTATTTATTCTTCTAAAAGGAGGAGGTGATCAATTCGAAAGTTTATATTTATATTTTTTTATGTTTGTTCGGGTATAACTCTGTCATTTTTTTGTTTGAAAGGATACCTATACTTCCTAGGTGGTCCCCTTGTCATCAGGTCAGGATCTGATGATGGGATCCTGGAGAAATTGAGAGAAGTCTTCAAATATTATAGGCATACATAATAGCGATTTGAGTATTTTTTTATAGGAACTCGTGCAGTAACTCTTGGAAAGCCCCATTTGGTGAAGTGGTACTGATGAGGAAGACCATAGATGGCCACCGGAACGACCTACTCAATAATCAGTATTTCAAGGGCTGAGATTCGATTAAGTACTTAAATATGGTTGCAAAGCAATTTATGCTCATCACAATGCATAAATGGTAAAGTGGAGCTGATGGTGAAGTACCTACCAGGAGAACTCCCCAACGATTAACGTCCCTGCATCGGGAAAAGCGATATAAAGGTGATGAGCAGTGTTGACATAAGGTTATTGCAAATTACAAACAAACCCACTAAACAGCGCGAAATAAAACCTTTTTTTTACAAAAAAGAACAACCGACTTCCAAAAAAACACTAAAAACTGAAAAATATCTTTAATTTCGCAAGTCGGTGGCAAAAACCAAAGATACTTACCGACTTTTTGTAAAAAAAGTTTTTCACTTTTCAGTTGTGGTACCTCTCTCCGGTACCGGCTCAGACAAATACAGATTCCACTACTTGATAAGTAAATAACAGTGACTGGAACTTAAAATATCATCCATATAAACGTAGTGGGCAAAATAAGTATTATTGCGCTAACTTAAAAACTACCTGAGCAAAGTTATTAAAATTTAGATGGGACCACCGCGCAAGCTTCCTCTTCCAAATGATAAAAGAATTTTCAAAATCGGTCCACAATTAACGAAAATAAGTACCGTTGAACCGGTTACATAGAAAAAAAAAACCGTACATAAAGTCGAACATACTAAATAAGAATTCGGTGTAATAGTTATCTTCTCTCATGCGTGAGTCAATGGATATTATTGTAAGAGCTGACTAGCTGAGGTACGTTATAGCAACGTTATAGAATAATGTAAGCTGGCACGTAGCTACGTCACCGCACGGGCTGCGGGGGCGCGTGGCGGTGTGAACGTGCGAGTGCGGGCGCTCCACTTCCGCGTTCTCGTGTTGCTTGTACTACATACATGGTAACGCCGTGTATGTCCCGCTCCGTATCCATCGCTCCGCCTTAGGTTTATCTCGATCCGGACTCCAGCGTGCAAGACTCGCCCTTTCTCGGAGCACGTCGCGTCGGCCTGCGGCTGAATGTAAGGCTCGCGTGTATTAGATTAAAGTCAACATGCGACGCAATTTTATGAATATTTTGGAGTGTTTGGGTTCGTCTGAAAGTGCTGATGTTGGTGCAGCGGGTGTGAGTGTGAGTCCCGCGTCGTGTAATGAATGCAAGCGGGTCGAGGGCGGTGCGGCGCACGATAACGCATAGGTACCTACTTCCGAGACGTTCCGAGCCATTAGCCTCACTGCGCTCTACTTCACAACTACACGCTCGGTACTCAGTATTCCTAAACGATGCTAAAATGTTTAATACCAGTGCCGTGTAATGTGTACAACGTCGGCGTCGCGCGCGCATTTGATCGTTACTTCGTCACGTTCCCCACACTGACCAACGTTCGCTCGTTGTCGTCTGTATCCTTGACTTCCTTGAGTAGGTAATGTCTCGATAACGCATGTTGTCACAAATTAGTCCAAATCATATCAAAATCAAAATAAATTTTACTACACATGAACCTACACGCACTTATGAAACGTCAGAAGCTTAGGTGCACGGTTCAATTGGTCTTTTCCTACGGAGAAGAGCCGGCAAGAAACTCCACGGTTACTCTTTTAAATCCAGGGTCCACCAGCGATGTGCATCCCAGGTGCCAGGCGCAGGCCGCGCGGGGTTCAGCCCAGGGTCCAGCAGCATCCTGAATACTAACTACAACTGTCAGACTGCGGACTTCTCTTTCTTGAACATCATGTACCTATGCTTCAAGATTTACATAGTAATCCTGAGAATTTATACTTAATTCAAATTGTTGTGAAACATTAATACCTAGTAATGTGACGTTTTACGAGTTAAGCTTTTTTATTTTATATATTTTCATATTAAAATGCTGATTATTAAGTTTTGAAAAAATTAAAACGTGACGATAATTCATTACATTACACATCCTATATTCTAAGATGTTGTATATAAAGTAGCACATGCGCATGCACTACCACTGCTCCCTGCCTGTTTAATAATCGACTTTTAATAATCGGGTTTTAATGAACACGGCCACACTATGAACCAGTTCAATCATTCGTTTTATGTATAAACTGACGGACATCCATTTTAATTCCCCGGAAAAAAGATACAGGATCAGCCCTTAGATTATGTACCTACTCAATGTTATGTATAAAGTTGTTTATGTTTCAGCTGTTTCTCCGAATCGTCTTGCTCATAAGATTATTTTGTTTGTAGTAGTGGCGGCGGAGGAGGCGCTGGGGCGGTGTACTCGCGCTGCGCATACGCAGCTGGCTCGCCGTACTTCGGCAACGGCGCGGAGATCACCTCGCAGCCGCAGATCTGGACCTCCAGCGCAGGTACACACAAATACTCACTGCTACCTTGCAGCCCACGTACAGGCGCCTGTAGTAATTTCGTCATTCAAACCGAAACTTGGTCTTTACCTAGTGTTGGGGCTCATTGGTTCGCTATGTTTCGCAGGTGGTTCCCCGAACTACGGCGGCGGCGGAGTGGTGCTGGGAGAGGAGTACGCGGAGGGAGGTGCGGATGGGGGGGGCGGCGGGGGGGCGGGCGGCGGCTCGCTCCCGGCCTTCAGCGCGCGCTTCGGCGGCGCCTTCGCCTGCGCCACCTCGCGCCCCAACACCGTGTACGGCACCAGCGCGCTCGCCGCGCCACCGTACTCGCACCAGGTTAGCCACACACATACACGCATCAAGCGCCGACCAACTGGCTATTTTACGAAAGAGACGCTGTCTCTTGAACCAATCTCTGACTATCTGACACTGACCCGAAAGTCGGACTGCGTCGGCCGTGTACTGTGCTGTGAGCAGGCAAGTAAGATGCTCACATTGCGCGCACTCTGCCGAGTGTAGGCGAGCTTGCCGAGCTGTACAGCTAGATGTTTCATCTCTTGTAATTCTACTCTGCAACTTCGCGTCGCTTGTCTCGCCGCTTACCAACACTTTCTTCTCTCTGTTTCCAGGAGGTGTGGAACTTGGAAAGTAATCGTCGCCCTCAAATGTCTGCGGCCGCCAGTCTATCTGCCAGTAAGTACCAAACTTTCAGAGAACATTAGGTATGTCAAATAAGTATATGTACATATATGACTTGTGCCTTGAACCATTATTCGAGTTAGGTTTTACCTCGACACGAAATAGCAGACAATTATAGTGAAGAATATAAAAACATGATGATTAAAATAAAACAAAACAGTGATTGATCAAGTCCACTCGGTATGATTCACTAGCGCGCCGCGCGACAGCTGCCGGCCATGGCGACATAGTACACTTTGTTCCACTGGCATGAGTACCTACACCACACACAATGTACCTAGTGCGCGTGCGTGTTGGAGCTACACTATAATGAGCACTTTGGAAATAAACTTTACTTAACGATGAGTGAACCACCTAGAAATAAATAAATGTGAGTTTGTACCTATAAGGCAAATATGTAGAGGTAGGTTCACAAGGGATTTTGTGCGAGCATAAGTCAGTGAGTGTAGATCATGTAGACTAGGCTGTTCCTACTTAAGCGGAGTTATTATGTACCACTTAGATTGGAAATATTTGGATGTGGATGTCGGGCGCGCTGTAAACGATGATAAAATTATCATAGTTTGATGGTTCCGATAGCAGATAGCAACAAGCGGTGCGGGGCGGAGAGGGGTCGTGTTTTTTGTGGCAGGTCACGTCGCGATAGCCCGCGCGTCGCTCCTCGCTCGGGGCGGCCGGCCGGCGCGGGCTCATCTCTGTGACTCTCATGTTTTTTATTCAATAACCGACAGATAAGCTATTTCCAAAAGGCGTAGTCGATAAGCTCGCAGTTCCGGCATTATTTATGAGCGCTCGTGTGAACGCCGTGCTATTTTTTAAGGAGCCCACTTAAACCTTCATCACTCTTCACGATGCTACAATCCTAATTTTATGTCGGTTTTGTGACTCGTAAAGTAAATTAATATCTTTTCTCTGAATCGTCGTCGGCGAGGAAGCGTTATGAAGTGAGACAAGTCGTTAACAAAATTATGTAAGTAAGAACTTACTTACCTACCGTATAAGTGAAGTCTAAAATGTAACATTTAAACATAATAACCGAACGAATATTATAATAATTAATAATGAAGTTACTATTTTTAGAGAAATAAATGTCCAGTTTTCCGTTAGTTACTTGGATGTACAAAAAGAACCTCAATATCACGTGTCAAAGACGAAAACTATGTGCCGCGTGCGTGTGTACGTGCAGCGTGCGTGTGTACGTGCAGCGTGCGTGTGTACGTGCAGCGTGCGTGAGCGGTGTGTGCTTGTAGCCCCCGTGCTCTTGTGCTGGTAGTGCGACTAGTGCGGGTGTAGTGCCGCCACACATGGCCGCTTGTTTAATTAGCATCGATCGCGGTTTTCCTCGTCGGCGGCGGCGACTCTGAATCGCTCGCAACAATAACGTGTCCATTGATATTGTTTACTATTGTAAAGCTAGCCCGAGTCCCGGTATGGCCGGCCTCGTAAAACTAACGACAAACGGCGAGGCGGACTGTTTGCGTAGGTCGCTCCAAAAAAACCATTTCTTGTTTTAAAATGAAGTCGTTCCCTTTTAAGCGCATTAAAATCGCATTCCGTAAATGGTATCGGATAAGGCACGTGCCGCGCAAACAGCGCGCGCGTCCGGCCGGCGCGGGCGCGGGCTCGCCTATCGCTATAAACAAAGGTACAAAAAAACAGTCGACACACGTTAAAGCCGTGTCTCCGCATATTTGCTCACTGACACGCACTAATGCGCACGTTATCATGCGCCGCCGCGCCGCCAGGTGGCGCTTATCACCGCAGGACGAGAGCCTTCTAATTTACCACCATTAGGGCATACCTGACCAATGACGTCACAGGCAGGAGCTTTCACTGCACAGCAGACGACGACATTGATCGTGCAGGGGCTGGCCAGCCTATTACTGTCTAACGAGATCATTGATAGTGCAGGGGCTGGCCAGACTGTTACTGTCTAACGAGATCATTGATAGTGCAGGGGCTGGCCAGACTGTTATTGTCTAACGAGATCATTGATAGTGCAGGGGCTGGCCAGACTGTTACTGTCTAACGAGATCATTGATAGTGCAGGGGCTGGCCAGCCTGTTACTGTCTAACGAGATCATTGATAGTGCAGGGGCTGGCCAGCCTGTTACTGTCCCACTCCAGGAAAAAGGCCTCTTCTCATACAGAGAAGGTGTGATCATTGATCACAACGCTTGCTCAGGATGGGTTGGTGATTTCAGAATCATTTAACTATAAGTCCTGATTTCCTCACGATGTTTTGCTTCACCGATGTCAGTAATGTCGAAGATAAATTCAGAAAGATAAATATGATTGAATAAGTCTCATAGGTAGACTTGCCCGGATTTGAACCCACTACCTCGTACATGAGAGGCGAGTAATAATAATAATAACCCCACCGCTACGGCGGTGGGGTTATTATTATTATTACTCGCCCCACCACGACGTCAACGTAGAGATACGTCTCTACGTTGACGTCGTGGTGGGGCTTGCGTGCTTCAAACTGTGTGTCGGTAGACTTTACTTTGCCGGAACAGGTCTGGAATGAGGAGCCAAACCAAGAGAAATACAGAAACCCGCAGGGCAGCATGGGACTAGCTGTTGGGTAGTAGCGACCACACGGAGCCTATTTCCCGGGAGAAGTCTTATTCCTCATCTCTTGCCTTTATTGACCGGCTAGAGTGGAGATTCGCAAGAGCAAACGTGCTCGGAGGAAGGAAGTATTCCAGTTAGTGCTCGTAGGGATCTTGATCATCTTTCGGGATTGACGGGATTGTTCTGATAGCTGTGGAATACCTCTCCACTCGTCAAGCACTTTCAGGAAGTTTTGACCCCTTGTCACTACGTCGTCGCTATGTGCTAGCGACTGTTTTCGGGGGCCCATTATTGAGTGTGCAAGTCACCCCCTACCATTTTATCCGTGTATACCATAACATTGACCAGGCAGTGGACATAGTCCTTCCTTAGTTCTAGGTAACCAATCCACTATAGCCAGCACCCAAACTCATAGCCCAATTTAAATGTTGAGGCACCAACCTACTATTATCCCTGTATGCAAAGTGCACTTGAAGAGCACAAGAAAATACATTGGGCCCCAATGTGTTTTCTTTCCATGTTCTGCAATAGTCTTGCACCAACCGGGGGTTGTCCTAGAGTGCACTTGCATAGTGCATACAGCGCACCAACCGACGATTATCGCTGTATGCACACAGGGATAATCGTCGGTTGGTGCCTCACAACTTAAAACGTCTAAGGGGCGAAAGGCGAAAGGTGTCTGCGAGTTGGCTTCGCGGCCCCTCGTACGCCTTCCATAGGTCCGGGGCCTCAGGGTCCCGAGCTTATGTCAAAGACATTTCAATAATAATAAAATAATAAAAAGTTTATTCAGGTAAGTAATCAAAAAAAATTACAAAAAAAACAACCGACTTCGGTTTCTATGGTTTTGAATTTTCGTTTTTTGCCACCGAATTCCGAAATTAAAGTTATTTTTCACTTTGTAGTGTTTTTTTGGAAGTCGGTTGTTTTTTTTTGTAAAAAAGTTTTTATTACCTGTTTAAAACTTTTTATTGTATTATCATTCTCGCTTTTTAATTCGTCAGTTTGTAATTTATCTAAGCTACAATAGCCTAACGTCAACTGCTCACCACCTTTACAAAATATTGCTTTTTCCGATGCACGGACGTTAATCGTTGAGAAGTTCTGTTGGTACTTCACCATCAGCTCCACTTCACCAGATACATTGTGAATTTGTGACGAGCATAAATTGCTTGGCAACCATATTAAAGTAATTGAATCGCAACCCGTGAAATACTTATTGTTAAGAGGAAATAAGGTCGGTCCCCTCCACACAAAATACAAACGCTCTCGCCTGTTTTCTCTCTGGTTTATGGCCTTAGACCAAATTTTTTTTACAGTAAAATAAATATGAACTAGTTCTATGCCCCTATTTTTTCCGTTTTGATGATACATTATCTATAAAAGCACTAGAACCCTCAGAAAATGCTTAAAATTGCCTGTTTAGACCGCTGTCATTAGAGGCCTAGTGTACAAATTTGACAACCATTAATGAAAAAAGATAAACATAGGGGCACATTAACTATCCTTCATATTCAATTTATATAATATCTTAAAAATTATTCCAATATTGGAGGAGGAGAAACACGAGAGCCGAACCTAGAATTATGACTTTTTGTATGGCGAAAAGACCGACCCTATTTCCTCTTAAGTAAGTAGTTCCGGTGGTCATAAGTAGTGTTCATCATCAGTTCCACTTCACCAAATGATGCTTTCCGAGAGCAACTGCATGAGTTCCTATAAAAAAATACCCAAATCGCTATAGGTGCGCCCATAATATTTGAAGAGTTCCCTCGATTTCTCCAGGATCCCATCATCAGATTCGGATATTTATATTTAAGTAAGTATTTAGACTATCGCTAGTCCGGACAGACTGTATATGACGGAGTTTTGCCCGAATAAAATAAAAATATTTATACCTATATATGTATATATAAACATCCGAATTAATAACCTCCTCCTTTTAGAAGTCGGTTAAAAAGGTTAAATCACACACAAAGCTTAAATCTACGAAAAATTGTGAGTGTTTAAAATAATAATTGTGTGTGCAACGCTAGCGGGTGACATGGGCACATGGGCGACGCGGGTGTGTAATGTGTGAGCACATGGCCCCGCTCTCGTTACAAACGCCAATAACGGCCGGCTAATAACGTCCATGTTTTATACTTAATATGAGTAATCGGAAACGCCACCATTCATTTTAGTTAAATCTCTGTCAAGTGTTCTGCGCCGTGTAACTGAATATCTGCACCGTCTGTGCGCCCGTGGAGTGTGGACTGCCTCGCCACACGTCATACAGATGAAACAGTTAAGATAACTGTTATGATGGTATATCATACACATGTGATGATGTGCTGCTGTGTCTCATGGGACTCCCAGATGGAGTAATTTGTTTGTCGCAGTGAAATGGAAAATCAATGAAAAAACAAATAATGAAAAATGAATCAATGAATTTATTTTGTTTAATTATATAACTAAAACCCAACCACGACAAAACAGTCAACTAAAAAGGTATCAACACAACATCATAGACAGCCAAATTAAAAATCCGTAGTCACACGTTTGATTTATGCCCGTTTAACACATGTGACTCCGGATGTTTTATAACTTTGATTTTTATTAACAATAAACACCCTCCGATTGCATGTGGAGATAGAAGTAGGTCATATTATTTCCATCTTCATTAAAGTTCACTTTCTCGTTCCAAATTACATTTTAGCATATTTATAATTTGTATATTTTTGCAATCAACTTTGAAAACCCTTCATTTTGATACCAACTCGATAGGTAGGTATGGGAGATATTTTTTTGAAAACATTCATTTTGGCGGCAGTTATCCGCCTATCTTATATACGCAATGACACTCGCGCAATAAAGACGAATCTAACGAAATTGCATTCAACAAAATCAGTTCAGCAGCCGTACACATACGTTACATAGATGTCAAACACATAACCCTCCTTTTTGGCTTCGCTGCAGTCGGCTAAATATTATGTTTGACATGATTGTATTTCTCCTAAACGTATGAGTGGGTTCTTTATACGAGCCCTGAGAGGTTCTCAGGTGCGTGTATGTGCGGATGTGTAACGGTCGCAGATTCCATTGAAACCGTATGCCGCGCGCCGCACTCAAGTGCGGCACCTTTCTAACCAACTTCTAAAAGGAGGAGTTTATCAATTCGGGTGTTTTATACTAGCTGAGGCCCGCGGCTTCGCCCGCGCGGATGTCGGTTATTATATTATACTAAAACCTTCCTCGAGAACCACTCTATCCATTGGTGAAAACAGCATGAAAATCGGTGCAGTAGTTTTTGAGTTTATCGCAAACAGGATGACAGACAGACGCGGCGGAAGACTTTGTTTTATAATAAGGATATATAATATTATAATTATATTTTTTAATGTTTGTTCGGGTATAACTCCGTCATGTATAGACGGATTTGCAAAATCGGCCTTTGTTGTGACGCACGTTACACACGCTCGTTACACTTAGCACAATCTGAAATTAGAGTTATAACGACATGGTGTCGGGATGTATAGGTACAAGCAGGATGTTATCTGAACTTACACAGGCGCAAGAAAAGTGACACAACTCATCTTCGGCTCGCTTCCTGTTTGCCCAAAAATAATCCATTCATTTTCATTTCGTTTCACTAGGTTAGCTCGAACATTGATTGTTTGATAGCTATTTTGTTCCACCATCGTGCTATGTACGAAGAGGTCAATGGACCGTCGAATTGCTAGGTCACATCGGGGGACCTACTACTGAGAACTGGAAGAAGGCATGGCACAAGGAGCTCGTTGGGAATGAGCCGTAATGTGTGGAGTGCGCGTGCTGCCGCGGGAACAATGGTGGTTCGGATGACCGCGGTCGGGTCGACGCTCGCGCCCGTTAGCACTTGACCCGCGCCGCCAACTGTACCAGTTGTCGAGCGGTGACGTCACGCCGCGCCACGGCCTTGCCGCGACGTGCCGCGCGCCGCTCACGTGCGCATCTCTTCGTCAATGAATCACTTCAGTTACTTCTGGACTGTCATTGTCAAGGTCGCACACGACCATGTTTAACTTCTTTGTTGTATTATGCTCTCTTCACTAACTTATGCTTGATTGCACAAAATCCGCTGACAATTTTACTGCAAATTACTTATTGAATAATAATGCATTGTGTATGTTGATACACAATGCTTATTCACCACAATATGTGGGTATATGGTTTACTTTTATTGTATGTAGGTACAAGCAGAACAGTAATTTTAGTGATGTCGTGGCTTGGTAATACAAGAACATGACAAGTAGGTATATACTCTATGTCAAGTCGAACACCGGATATATTTTATTTGCGCGTTTGGTCAAGTGAGTTTGCCCAGACGTTGTTTGTAATGTAAGCAGTTAAGTCGGACGCTCGGCAGACGCAGGTGTGAGCTACTTGTAACTAGCGTGTGTTGCGCAGTCGACATGGCGGAGTTTTTCACGGAGGGGCGCGAGTGCGTGAACTGCGGCGCCATCCACACGCCGCTGTGGCGCCGCGACGGCACCGGCCACTACCTGTGCAACGCGTGCGGCCTCTACAACAAGATGAACGGCATGAACCGGCCGCTGAAGCAGCCGCGGCGGCTGGTACGTCAGCGCCTCGCCGCGCCCCACGCGCCCCCGCACGACGTACGCAACTCGCTCACTAACCCCGCGTCCCGCGCCCCCGGCCCCGCGCCCCTCGCCCCCGAGATCCGCGCCCGCCGAGTGTCCTCCTACTGCTCGCTTGCGCTCTCAGCGCTCAGTCGTTTGTTCTGGTTGCAGTGGCCGCGGAGGGGGCCCCGCCGGGCGCGGATTTCTACAAGGGCTTCCTGTTTAACGGCATGGCGGCGTCACACGCGCACGCGCTGCCCGCGCCCGCGCCGCTCGCGCACCCCGCGCACCAGCCCTCCACCCCCTCTGACTACAAACAGAAGAAAGGGGTACGTGCCCCGCCCCACACCCCACGCCCAGCCCCACACCCTCACCTAACGCCCGCCCACTAACATCCATCGCTTCTATAACTAACATCACCGTGATAATGTTTGTAGTTTTTCCATGCATGCCAACTGAAGTCTCGACTAGCCTGAGGCTCTAGACAAAGTGACATGACATAAGCTATCGAAAAGCTTATGTCAATTCTGTTGAAAGTCGTTGTAGAATTACGAAACGCTTCCGTAGCGATTGTCACTTGTCTAGGCCCTCTGGTCAGATACCTTGTATTAGAGATAGTTCAGCGAGCTAACAGAGCAGTGGGTGTAACAGTGTGTGATGGTGGCACAGATGGGCACGAAGCGGCCGGGCATGTCATGCACCAACTGCCAGACCACCACGACGTCGCTGTGGCGCCGCAACTCGCTTGGCGAGACCGTGTGCAACGCGTGCGGCCTCTACTACAAGCTGCACAACATCAACCGACCACTGGCCATGAAGAAGGACTCCATACAGGTACGTCCCAACCATAGATATAAGAAATGCTCGCACCACTATTGATGCAATCTTCAGCCTCTGGTTACATTAAAAAACAAGTTGATACGATTATCAGGAATATCAGGGTAGTCGTGATTTTTATTATTTTCTACCCGACTACGGCGAAGAAAAAAGGAGGGTTATGATTTTGATCGGTACCTGTGTATGTAAGTATGTATGTTCATGTGTTCCCTCATATCCCTCGTATGTTATGTGACGTCACATTAAATTGAAAATGGCGCCCTCTAGATGACATAAAGTCATGAAACAAAAATAAAATAAAAAATAATTAGACCATGTTGGGCATCAAATGAAAGGGCTTGATTAGTACATTTCAAAATTATGTATAGCATAACCCCAAAAAAATAAATATAATACAAGTTAAAAAACTAAAACCCAACTAGGACAAAAAACTCAATCAATTAAAAAGGTATAAACAAGATATCACAGACAGGCAAATTAAAAATCTGGAGTCGTACGTAAAGGCTCGTGCAAACAGACGCGAAATCGCGGGCGCGACAGGCAGCGGTACCTTTGCCGACAAAGGTACCGCTGCCTGTCGCGCCCGCGATTTCGCGTCTGTTTGCACGAGCCTTAATCTGTTCGATGTATGCCCTACCCTAACACGTGTGACTCCGGATTTTACTTGTGTCTTGTTTATACCTTTTTAGTTGATTGACTTTTTTGTCGTAGTTGGGTTTTAGTTTTTAAACTTTTATTATAATATTATTTATTTTAATTATAAACATTACTAGTGACACGTTTTTATTTTTTGTAGTTTAGGTACATTGTTGTTTACCGCTAATAAGCAATAGTTGGCGTTGTGTTAATGTTAAAAAAAAAATATATTACGTGCCATTATAATGCTAGTTATGTTACTCGTGTGATGATGAAAGAATTCTAAATATATCTAAATCATCTACCAAACCATTCACTCATTTAGACATTCGCAGTGTTACTAAAGTCTGATTAAATCGTTTGCAGCCAAAGATAAATGTTTGTTTTGCATGTAAGTACATTGTACACCCTACACTCCTTTTTGGGCAGTCGTGTAAAAATGGTTGGTTATTGTAATTAAATGCATAGAATCAGAACAAGCACCTTGAACAAGTCAATCAATTCCTAACTACTTGCTAACCGTACTTCGCTAGTATTTCCATAGCTAATAGCGTGGCTGCTAATGAGTGGTGACCACTAAACGTGTCATTAAGAGCTAAAGGTCCCTGATGCTAATAGACGAGGTGACTACAATTACTGTATTGATTGATATTTGTATTAGTTGTTCGGTTATTAGCAAACTGGTTATCACAAACTACACTTTTGTATTTTTTTGGCTTACATGTAGTTAATTACCTACAGCAGGAAACTAAGATATTTTTGTGAAACAAGTGAACACCACGATTATTTATTTCGCGCAGAACATTTTGCAAACTTTTCAGAAGACAGTCTTGCTAATGATAAAAATATAGAAAGATAGTCTATGTGAGAAAATTTTACATTGATCTTTGGTTTCATAGAATAATAAATAGCTTTTTCTCGAAGAAATAAGTTATAATATAAACACACTGTTTTGTTTCCACAACAATCGAGAACGTTTAGTCAAAGGTGATAGTTGCTACTACTCATAACTGCTGCTAAGTTTAACCATACTTTGTTAATTTAATTTTCCAGACAAGAAAGAGGAAACCTAAGAATAGTATAAAAGCGGAGCGAAGTATCAAGGCAGCCGTCCAGCGCACCGTCACCTCGGGCGTCAAGATCGAGAACCTGTGTGAGTACTGCACACGTTCTCGTGTTATCACGGCGTTGGACGGTCACCAATTGACAAGTGATCGAGTCTTTAATGTTACGTTGCACCAAATAATGATTGGTTCCGAATGAAACAGCCGGTCCAGGGCGGCAATGAGTAATAGTTCCTCGTGTGTCCGCAGTGGAGAGCGGCTCGGGCGCGTCAGGCGGCGCGCGCTCGCCGCTGGCGCTCAACTACTACGTGCAGCACGCGCTCAAGGTGGAAGAGCCGCCGCCAGCGCACAACGCGCACGCCGCACACGCGCCGCACCACGCGCACGCGCCGCACGCACACGCCGCGCACGCGCACGCGCTTTACGACGAAGAGTACCGGCGCGCCGCCGACGAGCGGCTGGAGCGGCCCACGGTCGTGTCCATGGGCAGCTGAGCCGCGTCCGCGCAGCCAGCCGGCCCGGCCGCCGTCATAATGTTATAGAATCTCAGTTGTTTAGATACGTTAGTTACATAGAAAGTAAGCGCGGGCGATGAGGCGCTGCTAGTTGACCAAATAGCGTGGCGCAGTGACGCGCCCTGTACATACATAGGTAGCTGTATCCGCTCGTGCCGTGACGTCATGGCCGAGTCCCGCGGCTGCAGACCGCTGCTGTCCGCATAGAATGCTAAAACAAGATTACCGCACTAGTGCACTCTAGGTCGTATTGTAGTCTCGTACGATTCACCAATAACTGTAGGTATGTACTGCAATGTGCTATGTTTTAATCGTGTGTTCCCACTGTTACCAAATAATAATTATGTATAATAAGCGATGAGACTGTATCTGAACCATTCCTAAAGCGTTGCATTCCTAGGTAGATAGCTTAATGTTTACAAACAATATTTTATAGTGAGCTGTTGCTGCAAAGAGGCTGTTTTGAATGTTTCACAGCAAAATTTTATTTTATGTTGAACGCTAAAAATTTTATTTTTATAAAATAACGTTGTTTTGCGGAAGTGCGTACTGACATGACGTTATGCGCTCGCCGCAGGGCGCGGGAGGTGGTGCGAGCCGTCGCTCGTGTCGGTGCATTGCAAGCACTCTCACTAACCTTAGAGATAATATAGTTGACTCCATGACTTCAACAAGCATTCCACGAATTTATACGAGTAGGTGAGCGTGCACCGCAACGCCGTACTCCTTGTACGTTACACTACTACACTCTGTACATCTGAACATTCCTATGTGTTTTCAGAAATAAAAGAATCAGCAACGCAACTGCCGGGCTATTCTATCAGAATCTCACCGTGAAAGCATAGGTGAAGTGAGTTATCATGCTAGGGATTGACATTATGCATCGGTATATTCTGTTAAAATCTCAACGTGAAAACTGAGGTGAAGTGAGCTGTCAATAGTGTCAATCTCTAGCATCAGGTGGAATGACACCTCACTTTACCTAAGTTTTCACGGTGAGAATATGAACCGGGGTCAGATTACAAGGAACTGTGTATGTTCCGCACAGAGAGTGCAGCAGGCGCGGTGACGTTCGTGTAGAAAGTAATGAAACAATTTTATTAGTAAGTAACGCGGTAGTCGCGTCGGAACATTCTCACAATGAAGCGAACGCGTGGAGTGTTCGCGAGCTTTTGTCGCTGTGGTGTTCCGCGGTGCTCGCGCGGCATGCTACACGACTATTATTATTGGTTGCATTTTGTAAGCTCTATGAACGCATAGATCTGAGGTACCTCTCTAATGCATTAATCCGAATTATAATTATACTATAGTGTTTATAAAAATCAATTACTTAGTTATAATATATGTAGTTTTTTTTATATAATGTCGACTTTTGTTGCATGTTATTGAAAGTAATATATAATAATAATTTTTATTGAGTATAACGTTGTGTGGTGTCCGTCGGTGTAAGTGTTGCTCGGTGCCGAGTAGATCCGTCGCCAAATATGTTACTATTTTAATACATAAATGTAGTATATGTGATGTTATAAATATTTATGTGTTATAGTCGCGGTGCGCGTCGACGGAGGCGTTAGCTTACTGAACATGTATCTGTGTAAATATTACATAAGCGATCAGAAGTACACCTTAAATTAAAGGTCAATTAAAAAAAGCACCTCTCTTGTTTCATTAGCTCAACTATGCTAAATGATTGAGCTACTCTTACCCGGAGTTTACCTTCTGACCTGTTACACCCTTGTGACTGTGACACTCGGTCGATAGTTTTGTCGAATCAGTAGCTATTCAGAGTTTATGTTAGAACCTCGAAAATGCGCTCTCTAGTCATGTGATGTGTGAGCCCTCTGCCTGCCAACAGCCCTTTCTTTTTATTACTCATATATGTCATATATAGGCAGCCTGATTTTCGGGTTCAGTGACGAAAAGCCACCGTCGCCAGTCGGTAAACGGGTTCAGGTTCCATTGTATGAGTGATCCCACCGCTTACCGTGTCCTTCATAACTTGTACAACAAGGAAGGCATAATGTTCGCCTACTTCGATGAGCGCGAGGAGTACGTGACAAAATATATGAACGCACACACAAACACTTTAATGTACACATACCTACCCGTTTACAGCACAGGGACTTGACTGCGATGAGTGGTTCAGGGAGGGGCAGGGGGGTGATACACTGAAACAATATGGCGTCTTATCAGCGAGAATCGCGTCACGTGCGCGTCCTCCCCGCGCAAACCGCGCCGGTCCCCTCAGCACCGCTCTTTATTAGCTTTTCACGGAAAATATTCGACGAAAAAAACAACTGATAAGATCGCGATGAGGTCGAGCGGCGCCCATCAATAATCCGTCGATGTATCGCCTATCAGATCCGGAGCGGGGATTACAGCGCACCTACCTACCTACCGGGCGTGTAGGACAGAATACCTGCACAGCTCGCACTGAACTTCGTGGGAGGAGCCTCATCCTGCAGGCGTCGAGGCTGCGCGGGCGCCGGCCGAACTGTAATGAGGCGACGACATACACGCGCTCTCGTAATCAAATCTGTGGGCCTTCTATCTGATAATTACTCGGTATCGGGGATGGTATCGCGGTATCTCAGCTCCAGATACGACGCTCCCTGCAGGGCTGCGGCAGGCGTGCGGGAGAGCGCGGGGGGATACACGGCGACGTTCCCTACAAATATTTGCCCGCGCTTGTGGCTTGTTTGCCGACGTTATCACGTCACTCGAACACACCCAGTCCCCTCGACACTCGCTTGCACAACGACACCACAAGTCGTACTCGTCGACTCGCCTCACTCACGAAGCCTAGGTACTTCGATATTGCAAAGATGATCAACCTACTCATTACATATTATATTAAGAATCACCGCATTCAAGTATTAGAAATGCCTACTAATGACTCAGTATTACATGTTGCTATGGCTTTGGAACAGCTCCTGGACGGCCGGATGGCTGCGAGCTGGACGCGTGTCCGGTTACCCAGACGCGTGTAGCGTGGTCGTTTCGCCGGTCGCATGCACGCGTGTACTACCTATGTAGTAACAACAGCTGTTCCGCTAGATACAGTATCTGTTAGATACGATTATCAAAACTTTAAGATAACCAGTCTCACATTAGCGCCTAGTTAAGATAAACGAGATAACAATTTGCATATCTAAAGAAAGGCGTGATACTAAGTGGTGTATCAATGGGGTCGATGCACTGAACACACACACGCACAGACACCTTGGATCACCTCCCATAGCGGTATTTGTTATTAGATTAGCTTGCAGTGAACGCCAGCGAGCCCCTTTGGGGCGCATGAGCTCTGAACTCGCTGACCCTATTGCTCTGTAACTCGGAACACCACAAGTTTGGGAGATGCAGGGAATAGAACCCTAAGTAGGTACATGATGGCAATGCTTCAATAACAATGAGATGTTCGTAGGTTGCGGAGTGAGGAGGTTCCTAGTGAGACAGTCAGGGACGCGGCGACGTGTGCTGCCGCGCTGGTTTTGCAACCGCCCCACATCGACGCGCAGTTGTGCAACACCACGTAACACCTCGCACACTCGCGCACATGCAACACACATCAACGTTACGTTGTTGATCGACGGGGTGTTGCTTATTTAGTAACAGCGTTCACTACTGCGGCTACTCTCACGTGTACTTTATTTACAGTTTACTAAACATCCATTTAATTATTTATATTTACATTACTAGGTATACACAATATTTATAGAACAGTTGGAACGCAAAGTAGTTGTTACTCATTGAAACAACTTTAAGTGTACACGTTAAAAACATTTCAAATGAACAGTGGAACATTGAGATAAGTAATGAACGGCGACAGTTGGAATATTTAAAACTATTCACTAACTACCACTGTACAAATGTACCTACTTCCTCTCGAACAATACGATGTGTTTCCAGTGGTAGATGATGAATCCCTCACAACTGCATAATGACATCTTCACGCGAGAAATTCGACGGCGAGCTTGATGACGTCAGTAAAGTATGTACAAACTGAATCTTCAGTGGAAAGTGAGCGTTTCCTGGCTTTTAGTATTGAACAGGGTGATGGCTTTTAGTATTGAACAGGGTGCTAATTACGAAAGCCCGTCATTTACCACTGATAAAGAAAAATACTTAGAGCATAGTAAAGTATATTTATTGGCATAGAATGTAAGGTAATTACTCAAAATATCATTAAAATACATAAGTTTAGTTTTCTGTTTTTCCACGTTAGAGCATTATTACTATTTTTGTTTATTGGCTAGGTATATAGTTTCTTTTAACGTTGACCATCTTTATATTGTGTTATTTTGCCTGTTACAGAACAATAAATGTTCTATTCTGTTCTATTACTCATAGCTAGTTGGACACAGCCTACAGTCCCACCGGCTCTTCATGGCACTTCATGAGATCCACTCAATACGGCTGTTGTCGAGGAATGTAGAGCAATGCTCCAAATTATTGGCAAGAGCGTGTGTGTGAGAATATCTGTCGCTATCAGTAGCAGTGACAAGCGTGACAGGTGTGATAAGAGACGAGCTATTTTTTATTTTATTCGATGGTAACCAAGTAGACGGCCCAACTGATGGAAAATGGTGACCGCCACCCATGAGCAACCGCAGTACCAGGCGCATCGCAGATGCGATGCCTTCACAGACACGATGGTGACCGCCGCCAATGGGCACCCGCAGTACCAGGCGCATCGCAGATGCGGTGCCCTCACAGACACAAAAGTGACCGCCGCCCATGGGCACCCGCAGTACCAGGCGCATCGCATATGCGGTGCCCTCATAGACACAATGGTGACCGCCGCCCATGGGCACCCGCAGTACCAGGCGCATCGCAGATGCGGTACCCTCACAGACACAAAGGTGACCGCCGCCAATGGGAGACACAATGGTGACCGCCGCCCATGGGCACCCGCAGTACCAGGCGCATCGCAGATGCGGTGCCCTCACAGACACAATGGTGACCGCCGCCCATGGGCACCCGCAGTACCAGGCGCATCGCAGATTCGGTGCCCACTTAGACACAATGGTGACCGCCGCCCATGGACACCCGCAGTACCAGGTGCATCGCAGATGCGGTGCCCTCACAGACACAATGGTGATCGCCGCCCATGGGCACCCGCAGTACCAGGCGAATTACAGATGCGGTGGCGTCACAGAAACAATGGTGACCGCCGCCCAAGGGCACCCGCAGTACCAGGCGCATCGCAGATGCGGTACCCTCACAGACACAATGGTGACCGCCGCCCATGGGCACCCGCAGTACCAGGCACATCGCAGATGCGGTTGCGTCACAGAAACAATGGTGACCGCCGCCCAAGGGCACCCGCAGTACCAGGCGCATCGCAGATGCGGTACCCTCACAGACACAATAGTGACCGCTGCCCATGGGCACCCGCAGTACCAGGCGAATCGCAGATGCGGTGGCGTCACAGAAACAATGGTGACCGCCGCCTATGGGCACCCGCAGTACGAGGCGCATCGCAGATGCGGTACCCTCACAGACACAATGGTGACCGCCGCCCATGGGCACCCGAAGTACCAGGCACATCGCAGATGCGGTGGCGTCACGGAAACAATGGTGACCGCCGCCCAAGGGCACCCGCAGTACCAGGCGCATCGCAGATGCGGTACCCTCACACACACAATGGTGACCGCCACCCATGGGCACCCGCAGTACCAGGTACATCGCAGATGCGGTGGCGTCACAGAAACAATGGTGACCGCCGCCCATGGGCACCCGCAGTACCAGGCACATCGCAGATGCGGTGGCGTCACAGAAACAATGGTGACCGCCGCCCATGGGCACCCGCAGTACCAGGCACATCGCAGATGCGGTGGCGTCACAGAAACAATGGTGACCGCCGCCCATGGGCACCCGCAGTACCAGGGACATCGCAGATGCCATACCCTCACAGACACAATGGTGATCTCCGCCCATGGGCACCCACACTACCAGGCGAATTGCAGACGCGGTGGCGTCACAGAAACAATGGTGACCGCCGCCCATGAGCACCCGCAGTACCAGGCGCATCGCAGATGCGGTACCCTCACAGATACAATGGTGACCGCCGCCCTTGAGCACCCACAGTACCCCCGCAGCACCCTCACACAAACAAAGCTGGCATGTCTCAGTACGTACTTGTTGTTACGCTGGAACCCCGAACAATCAAAACGGAACCAAACATAGTACCTAACGCTGCGAGTAAGCTAAGCCGTACGAGCTCATCCACTCTACTACTACTAAAAGTGTATCTCAGGTGTAAGTTTGACGTATCATACGTAGTAGGTAGTCAGTTATCAGATATCGGAGCTCTATCAGTGAGGACCGAGGTTTACACGTTCCACATGAGAAGTCTGTGTCTGTCTACCTACTTATTTATCTCTTTTATGTAACCGTACAATCAAACCCCAAGAGGAATCCCCATAAAAAATACTTTCAGGAACAATGATTTTTAATTTATGGGGACTGTTTTAAGTTATGGAAGATCCTGCTATACTGTACATACGGAGTTTTATGTTATGATAGGAGACTGCCACTGGTCCTCCTATTCTAAGGTTTCTTGCATTATTATGTTGAACTGTAAATATTCCATTAGAATAATTATTCTAACAAAACATAGTATCTATGTCAAGAAATTGTATCGCCTTTTCGTCATCTTCAAAGTTATCCTCTTCAATACTTCAACATGTTTTCGCAACAATTGTCACATAAGGAGGTGCTTGTCGTGACAAGATAACGCCATCGACATCGTCTGAATCGATCACACGCCGCGTCATCTCCGACAGCCGCACGAGTGCCGCGAGATTAATCTGCTGAGCGGTTGACCCTCCAGGGACGACTAAATCACGTTTACAGAACACATTACCTGGGGCGTGAGCTTTGTCTTGCCACTTGCCTACAATAGACAGCTGGAGTGGTTCAAGACAAACGTTGAAGGACGGAGGAAGGCGCACAGATGCTGTGAATCCATAGGGACTTAGCGAAGTTATCCTAACATACTTGTTATAATTATTTTAAGGGACATATTGCTCGAATTAATGTACGCATGGTTTTTACAACTTTTTCAAAACATTGATATTTCTTTAGTATAAGTAAGGAGGTTTATGCCTTCCGGGATTTATTCCCTAAATTATATTGAAAACCATATCAATATCCGTTGCGTAGTTTTCAAGAACAACGCGCTCACACAGACAGACACGTAAAGCGGCTTTAATTAATAGAAGTCGAAAGTTTTTGTTTTATGTACATGACTGTGTCGTGTTGGCCCAGTGGTTACGGCCTCGCCACTCATGCACGAGTTTGTGGGTTCAATTGCACGAAGGAACGAATAGTACGAATGTGATTCTTCCAATTCAAATTGGTACTTTGGTTTATCTTGTAGATCAGAGACATCGGTGAACGAATAATAAGCTGTTTTCAGTTTCTTCACAAAGTTTAGGCAGAGGTGTATGTATATAGGCCTATACAGTAAGCAGACCCACATGTCGCCACTTATAAATATAAGTCTGAACTCGCCAACCCGCCTAGTTAAACGTTAAGAGTTAACGTGAGTTGTACAATAACAACCGCGTTTAGTATTGAACAAATATCTGCGATCTGGTAATAGCGGCTGAATCATTGAGCCCGGAGTGCGACATAGGTATTACACACGCACACACACACCAGCTGTTATCAGCTCCGTCAAGTGCGCTGATAAGACAACGCTGTCGCCGTCACCGCGGGCGCTACAACTCGCACCGGAGCGTTGTGTCCACTGTGTCCAGCCACCATTACATCAACTGCGAGAGCATCATCAACCTATATCCGTAGCTAACTTCTCCAAGCTTCTGTGCTTGAGATCTTATCAAGAGATTTCATATTATTACAAAGCGAAAGAAGATAACCGCCAAACTTATTGAAATAGCACAGTTTTAGGGTTCGTTTGAATGCGACGGGTGACGGGCCACTCCCTGCCCAATAAGATATGCTTGTAGTATAAGTTTGTGACTACGTTTTCCTGACATGAGAAGGCGAGAATTCTCAATGTCATCGATCCTAATAGGTACCGTCCCACAAGGCCGTATTATGGGGGTCCAGCGACCAGTGAATATAAGTAACAACTTTATTCATATTACATTCTATTTAAGTTTTGGGCGATCTCCTCGTGTTTTTTTTACATTTATTAATCCTAGTTGGCCTGTTTGAAAAGGAGTATCTCCCATTCCGATACAGGATGGAAAGTTATACACATTAAACTCCGAAGTTTTCAACCTCGTAGTCACAGTTTGCACGTTACACCCAGTAATCCTGTATAGTTCAACCTATCGTTTGTAAAAAAATCGACGTCCTGAATAGTCCTGATGTTTAGATTCATCGACATCTACAAGATCTGTGAATGAGAGCCGACTCGTGTAGTGCCACACCAAACTAACAGTGACTCGATCACAAATCTAAGATCGTTTATCACAACTTTCAGGGCTACAGAACGACGAGACGGTGTTGTGTGACCCTAAATTACGGAACTATGTATTTGATGTTCGTAAACAGTGTCAGTTCCGCCTGGCCGCGGTGATTCACTCGCTTACTGTGAAGTCTATATGAGGCGCGTGACGTCACCATCATCACTTACATGCGGTGGTTTGCTTACATTACCAAATTATTGTCAACCACACACAGAACTTAGCAACTATTTAAGTATTTAGTTTTTTTTTTATCGGTTTGATTGTATCTGTACCTACCTGAAATTAATGCTGTATAATTGGTATATTTGCTTGTAAGGTTCATACTGATGCCTGATACATAGGATAATAGTTCATGAGAAAGAATAATTTTAGTTGAATTATGGCACAAGTCGTAGCGATTGGCTACGGTTTTCGTAGGCGTGCTACGCCGTACGCGCTACTACGAACGTTACGCATAGGGTCGAAAATGATTATTTTATACTTCTGAACAAATAAGTCTCAATAAGTTTTTACCTCTCACAGAGAGTAGGCCCGTGTTCCAGCAGTGGGAATATTCTAGGACCCAGTAGTGGGAACATTATGCTTATGCTATGTTTTTGACAACTTTTTAGTTTAGTTATGGTTTTCTTTTTACCAGTTTTTTTAACTGTTTTTATTTCTGCTTTACTTGCATGTTTTGATTTATGGGACTCATGCCAGCATATTCTATTATTCTAAATATTTAACCTAACTAAAATAGAACATCGATAACAGACGGCTGTGCTGCTGGGCAGTTTGTTGCGCCACTACTTCTTCCCAGCTAAAGCACTACGACGCGGTGAAGGGTGGGCGTTTTGGGGGACTGTCTTATGTAATTTTGACGTTCGTATGTGCTGATTCTCAGCCTTGTTTGAATAAATCACTTTTGATTTTGATTTTTGATAGGTACTATTTTGCTAACGTTGAGATTGAGATAAGAGTAAAAATAACTTCGTCTATTGTTGGTAAGAAGTTTGATTAATAACCTTGTGTGTACCTACTTATACGTATCTGCCTAGCCTTTTCCCCAACTATGTCGGGGGTGGCTTCCAGTCTAACCGGATGCAGCTGAATACCTTTAGTATTTCACATGGAGCGACTGCCTATCTGACCTCCACAACCCTGCAACTGGTAATACGATACCCCTTGGTAAGCCTGGTTGACAGACTTTCAGGCTTCTGCCGACCCCCGCAACGACCGTCAACGATCCACGAATGACACCTTGTGAGTACCTACGCGAGTAATAAATAGGCAGGTAGATACGGCCTGTCCTATCAAAACACACGACAACTGTATCTTGGAATCGACATCATCCTTCAGGAATTAAGTCAAACTCAATCTCAAAGCATTTATTTCAATTAAACCATTTACAGGCACTTTTGAATTGTCAAAGAGTCGGTCAGTTAGTCAGAAAGTTGAAGCTAGTGGCCCATTCCAAAACGTAGATCTCTATGGAGAAGAACGGGCAAGAAACTTCAAGGACACTCTTTTAAATATAGATATTACAAAATCCTGGGTAAATTATTCTTGTTGCTTCTCCATGTGAGAACAATGAAACAAAAAATAATCAAAACAATTCAAAATATAAGATTAAAAATAAGCCCTGGCAGATAAGAGATGACCAGTTTCAACTGACGGCGCTCGTTCACGAGCATGACACGTGGGTCAGCACCATCCAGCTCAACCATTTTGTAGGGTGCCGAAATTATATCTCTATGGTGCCGAATGATCCAACACACGCGCCTCCATCAGCGAGACGTTTAAGTGAGCATTGCAGCACTCTGATCTGCCATGCTCTTTCAATTCAACATACATCATGATGTCGACTGCGCTTAAATGGATAAAATGACGACTAAATACGTTATAACTGTTGGTACAGTTTATAACATTTTGTATTTAAAGAAACAATGTGATAAATTCATCATTAACAAGTTATTTTTCTAACACCGATATAGTGAGACTTGAATTCCTTTGTATCAGCGTGTTTGTTGCGTGCACTGAGGAGTATGGAGCCGGCGGCGTGGCGTGCGTGTGGGGTACCGTTGGCGTGTGGCGCGTCACGGGGCGGAGGACGTGAGGCGCTCTCCCGTGATTAGCAGTATCGCAGGTAATTAGACCGATGATCGATGTCTCAAGTAAGCCTCTATTTGATAAGATAGCGCAACGACACTTATCGACTTTTTATTGTTAAGATACGTATCGTAAATACAGTAATTATTGTTTAAAGCGCAACTTCATACCTATCTTATATTATATTGACATAAATTCGGGGATAAGTGAGGATTACAGCGCGGCGTCGGCATCGTTGCGCATGCGCAGCCGTGTGAAGGTCACGCCGCACGACACTATAGTTACCAACACGAACCACTTGAACCGCATACACAGAAAATGTTTCCTCCATTCAATAATATTTTCCAGGTGTGTTCCAAGACAGATGCAGCTTCAGCTTTGTAATAACATGATATATTTATCTATATTGTTACCTTTTATTTTAAGAAGCTGATCACTGGTGCCACAAAAATAAACTATGTACCTACGGCAAAATATTTGACCTAAATCTATATTTGCAACGATGAGGCGTGACATTAATTAAAAGACTTAAGTACTTACAACCAAATCGGTTTTAGTAATGATTTCAGATAAAGTCTATTTTCGCCGGGAATAGGTATAAGTAGTTACAACATGATTAGATACTACAGTGCCTGCTACCTACTATTTCTGAAACTATCTCAGTCGGATGTCATTGAACAACTAACATAAGTGTTTAAAACATGAATAGCATATACTTGGATATCTGTTGTGATTAGTTAAGTTATCAACATGATAGTCCGATAGTGCAGTTGGTGCCCTAGCCAGGTATCTCCTCAGCAGCATCGGCAGGCGCGCGCTGCCCGGAGCTCCTCGCGGGTCGCGCGCTCCGGATGCGCTGAAACATGGAAATGTTTTCCCCTTGCGTGTGGCGAGGCGTCGCGCGCTCGGCCAATGGGTGCGCGCCTTGTGCCGCACACAATGGCGCGCACGCACACGCGCGCGGCGTCCGGCCCACTCGGCGCTCTCACCTGGTCGCAGCAGACGAGCCGAGCGAGCGCCGCGCGCGCCGGCACACAGTCCCCGACCCGCGCCTCATCGACGTGCTGTGATGTGAACACTCCGAGCCAGTGCTACACCTAACGGACTAAACCACACACAGATACCTACTAGCCTGCTTACATCAGCTGCCAACGAGCGGTGAGTACAGTCTTACATACCTACTGTGCACAAAACTTCTGAAATACTGAACTAGACCAAGTGGAAATTGATCACGACAGGAGCGCAAGGTGGTCTCAGTGAAGAGACAGGTACTCCCGAACACTGTCAGACAGCTCTTCTAGGAGCGTCGGAGCATTGAGTTCGTTGATACTAGTTAGAAATACCACGTAAAACTAAACGTGCTAAGCCTGTGCAGCTCGAAGGCAACTTTCCAAACACCGGGAAGTCGTGAGCTAAGACGACGTTTTCTAGTTTCAATCATCAATTTAATGTTCTTCCATCGACGTGTGCAACAGGATGGTTCTAGACGAGACGTGATCGAATAAACTGTCAAAACGCCTCACCACCAAGTCCGAACAACTACTGGATGGGTGTTCATAGGTCTCGACTAGTATCGCAAAAACTGTGAAGATATTAGTTTTAGAGATGAGTAATAATTAAACAGAGATTGCAATGAAAATTAAGACACGGCTCACTTCTATATACATTACTAGCTTTACTATATACATTATCTGACAACTTGATCACTGATCTCGTCTTTATTATTAGAATACCAAACTCTCAGATCATATTCGGTAATTGCCTAGTTATTGAAAGTATTTTCTGTGAACAAAACATTCAATTGACGGACGTTTAAAACAAAAGTGTTGAATTTCCTCCAGTACGTTATTATTATAATTGTGCCTTAAAGACTAATAACTTTTACCTGGTAAAACCCTGGCCCTGGTAGAACCTGGGGGACCGAGCTCTGGTGAAAATTGAGTATGCTCATTTAATAGTATAGGTTAGTTCATACTAATTCCATGTATAGCGGGCCGTCCCGTTTAATAGGTACCTACTTTTTTAATCCACACTGGCTGTTTAGACACTTACAAGGCCGCCGCTGCATTTTATTTTTTCTTATGCAATTTTTTCGTAGCCTACTAATACTACTAACTTACTAACTACTACATACCAAACATAGTTCTATTTTTTTAATGCTTTCTCGCCCTTGAGAGGGAAGCAATTACTAAGAGTCTTCCCCACCCAAAGATGGGGAGCAGCGAATTCGAGAACATGATTAAAATATATGTATATAGGTATATTATATAATGTATACAAATATTGCTTATTTAATAGTATAGGATTGTTAGTTGTAGAAGAATGTAAGAACACGTACCTGTTACTCAAGGTGAACGATCATCTGCTGGCTCTTATAGACTAACTACAGGAAGCTGTTCAAATTAGAAAGAAGAGAGAATTTATAGTACAATAGAACATCCATAACTTGGTGTTCGTCACGACAGAAGGCGGGGCCGCGCGCCGTCCACCGCCGCGCGCGCCGCACGCGGACACTATCATGCACCAACTCCAAGCAGCGATAGCCTAGTGGCGTGGCCGTCGGACTGCCAAGTCATAGGTCTCGAGTTCCAACCCAAGCCACGCACCTCTGACTTTTCGGATTCATATGCGTATTGTATAATTATCACTCGGTTTAAAAACGGGGAAGGAAAACATTGTGAGCAAACCGGCATGCCTAAGAGATATTTCTCGACGGCATGTGACGTCAAGTCAGAGGACATTGGGTGGCTTTAAAACTCTGACACCAGGCTAGTCACTAACCACACGAAATATACTAGTAAATATACCAATAAATATACTAGTAAATATACTAGTAAATACACTAGTAAATATACTAGTAAATATACTAGTAAATATACTAGTAAATATACTAGTAAATACACTAGTTATAAATCAAAGGCAGTTGTTGTTACTGAATTACACGTTAGAAAATGCGGCCAAGTGCGTGTTGGACCACGCACAATAGTTCCACAATCAAGTGTTGCGTAGTTGAGATGAATTCATTCCAAGAAGAAACTTAACATTGGTGCCGATTCCCTTGTTCACAAACTAAACTAAATTTAAGTTCAATGCATCTTTTTCTTTCTATTTCATTAAGAAAAGGACAGAAGATCAATTTTAGTTTAGTCCTGTCAAACTGTCACTACTCCAAACAAGTTTAGACGCGATTAAAAACTTACCTACTAAAATTACGTCAATTTATGTCAGGCGCTGATTAATGACAGGACTAAACTAAAATTTATCTTCTGTTCTTTTCATAATGAAATAGAAAGAAAAAGATGCACTGAACTTAAATTTAGTTTAGTTTGTGTACAAGGGAATCGGCACCATTGTAGTTGAAAAAAATGTTCGCCCATACATCCCAACTGCAAATGTAAGTTTGTACGCACAATATTGAGAGATTTATGTTATTTCAAGACCATCGACTTTTTATAGGTTTTCCTGTAATCTATAAATATAGAACTATTTTCTGTATGTTTTTTCAACATTTTTGCGTCAGTAGTTTCGGAGATAAAGGGGGAAATGGTTAGTTTCTTAAATAACGTTCAACCTATTTACGGTAAAATATATTTTAAAAATTGAGACCCTCACAGTAAGCCCTTTCATTTGATATGTCACACGATACAGTTTTCTAAAACTTTTATTTTAATTTCATATTTAGCTCCCATATTGGAAATTCATTTTTTTACGTTACACGGTACGCCCGTGTTTGCGAGAAAAAAATCATATGTGTAGGCCATTCGGTCCATTAGATTCGGAGCAAATAGGCTGCGACCGACGGACAGACAGACAGACACACAAGTGATTCTATAAGGGTTCTGTTTCTTCATTCTGAAGTACGGATCCCTAAAAATAGAATTGATTTATTTTTGAAAAGTGTAAACTTTCGAGACTGTTAATTTATTTTTAAATAGCGCACCTTGGTATGGGTGGCGCGTTGCGACACATTCTACTGGTACTACTAGTACTAGTAGGTGTGTACCTCGTGTACACTCGAAACTTGCAGTTTCAATGTAGGTACATAAAATAATATCATTCGTAAAGTAATTGAGATAGAGATTCGGAGAAGGCTAGATATGTGCAGTATAGTGTATTGCGTTGCGGTGACATGCACAAAAGCGAACTAAGTATACGAGTTTAGATAGTATTATACGAGTTTATATAGAAAATGAGGAATACGTTTTATAAATAAGTACTATAAAAAAAGGGAGTGCCCCCGCTGCCGGCGCCGGCTCCCAAAAATAACGGCATTGGGAACCGGCAGTGCCATTACTGCCGGCAGCCGATGTTTTTAATCTCGGCTGCCGGCAGTAATGTCTCCGCCGGCTCCCATAATGGACACGGCGCGGCGTTTATAGAAATTCTTCCAGTATTCAGAAGCCCAATTAACTAACCGTAACTAAAATATGTTTTTCTGCATATTCTAGTCGTAGGGGGTCACAGTTCTAACCTAACAAATCAAATCAAAAGTCATTTATTCAATCTAGCCTGAGAATCAGTACTTTTCAAACGTCAAAATTACATAAGACAGTCCCCCAAAACGCCCACCCTTCACCACCTCCGAGTGCTTTAGCTGGGAAGAAGTGGCGGAACAATCTCCCCAGCCGCACAGCTGTCTGTTAAAATTATTTTTTAAAATGATTCTATAAAATAGTATGCAAAATCATTCACATTACGGAACAAAAAACATAAATCTAATTAATTATAATCCATATGTCAGCTAGCACACGCCATTATACCAACCAAAAAAAATAATTATTAAAATCGAGAACTGTAAGAACTCACGCAGAAATAAAAAGTACTTAAATGTAAACATAAAGTAATATCTAAATAAAAGCCTCCAGGCACTAAGGGCGGGCCCGCTTAACCTAACCTAACCTTTTTTGCGATTAAAATTATTAAACCTAATCTTACTAATTCGGTTTCGGGTAGTACTTTATTACTGGAATATGGAAAAAAAAAATGCTCTATTACATGTTTTTTAATTATGCCTACCCTGCCTATCTACTCCATACGCCAAACTGTCAACCAAAGTCAGCGCCGGCAGCCAATTCAGCAATCGGCGCCGGCAGCGGAGGCCATTCTAAAAAAAATATAGTCACGAAGTAAAATATACGTCACATTAAAGAAAAATACTTAGCAGTTTGGTAGCCTTGTGATACAGTGATAGCAGTTTCCAGGGGGAGACAGCTAACTTTTAAACAAGACTCATACACACAACGCATAACACTTTTTAATAGTCTATCCAGCGGTTCTCAAATTTTGGAAAACGAAATTTTTGACGGAACCTTAGAATAATCAAAACCGCTCGTCGTTTTTCAGATGTTGCAAAACTTGTTTCACTGGGTCCAAGTTTCATATTTTTTAGACGTAGGAGCAGTATCGCGTATAAAAAGTAAAGCGCCTACTTGTAGTTCCATTGTATCCTGCATAGACACGTGATTAAGCAAATGCCGCCCAAATCTAAAATTAGTTCTTGAGGAAACTGGGCTCCTCAAAGCCTCTGCGGGGGCTTCGAGAGCTCGTGAAAATACTGGTTCATTGTGATTGTTCAGTAATTTCGCGGAGCCCCACAGAGCCAAGTTTGTGGAGCCCAGGGGCTCCGCGGAGCACGCTTTGAGTAACACTGGTCTATGCAATTATACCCTAATAGTCTCGCTGTAGATACACAATTGCTCGCTTGCTTGCGGGCAGACTAGTAACTTGTAGGCTAGCAGTACCTACCTTTGTAATAACAACGCATTTCTAGCAAATACTTATTTGTTTGATTTAATTTGTTTCGAATAGTTTTTCAATCAATGTTATTGAACACAAAAGTAATTCTTGATTGTATCGATGCTATTAATCCTTTTTTTACCACTCTCACACAGAACTCTATAGTGATGTTTAGGCATAGATAAAATAATGGTAACAGAAGGCGAGACACGACGGGTTATACCTAGCTTACTGCTAAAATAATATGATGCAGGTTCCAAAGTTCACTCTCCATGATCTCTACTCTACAACAAAATCAAATAAATCTTTATTGCTAGAGTCTGACCAACGAAAGCTGACCACGAATTTATTATCTGTTGAATATTTTATTTCACTTCTAAATACAATATAGGTATGTGTAAATTATTATTATAATTATGAAATACTGATGTAAGTATCGCATAATAATAAATAGTATCGACTCCGTTTAAGCGTGGGATGTGTAAGTGGGTTGACAGCTTTTGATTTTTTTTAATAGCTGCCTTTTTTCTTGGACTGCTTTCGTTGATCAGATTCCCTAATGGCTGCTTGCTATAATGTATGGACCGTTATTGGTTACAATTAACTCTTGTATCTTTACCAATAATGAAGCAAAGACCTCATAGCTTTGCATAGTAGACCCTGCCTTATGAAAATAGCATTCACTGGTAAAACTAGCTTCTGAATCTATTTATATGCCCAGTTTGGCAATAAGAAAAGTTATTATTGGTAAACAAAACGATTCGTTTTAGTTTATAGGAACCGACCATAAGAGAATACAAGGTGTCAAGACCCTTCACGAAGCCGTCTCTGTGCATCTAACTAAATTACTCTCGTCTTCGTCGAGGGCTTTTTACAGCTGTTATAAGAAAGTAGGTGTCAACCCTACCTAATCTATACATGACATGACGTGATAGTATTAGGTGATACCTAATACTATCATGTCAATCAATGGAAAAGCCTTGTAGTTTCGAAAAGAAATATAATAAATAATATTTATGTAATGTATTAAAATAGTAACACTTTAACAACCATATTGCGTAAAAAGTTTGTAGGCCTACATTCCATGTAAGTAATTGATACAAAAAAGCAATTAAGCAATTTATTGTACCAAAATTACCCCAATTTCATTATAAATTAGCATTTCTACATTGGTCATTTATGTTAGGTATGACTTGTAGACACCCGATATAGGACAGTCGCCCATGCCCCATGTAAAATGCCCCATTGAAAAAAGTTCGGGGATTTTTTTTTTTCATTTTTTCAGATAATTACCCCATAAATACACTCTCAGTATGATTATTAACTACACCCTCACGGATCGGACAGGGTTTTTGTTGCAAGCTGTATAAATTAAGCAGGATGGACTCGCGAAAGATGGAAGGAGTGGAGGGAGGCCTGGGACAGAGTAGGCTAGGAAAAAAATAAATAATAATAATAAAACACTCTTTGCTTCGTGCTGCTTCGCGGTAGGAAGTGCGGTAATACTCATTGCATTTGTCAGATTCACAAAATACCTACATTTATATCGGAAATCACACATCTTACAGCACCAACTGTCCTGGCTCACGCTGAGCGATACCTCCGAGGCGCGGGAATTCTGCGACTTGCCACAAACATCCCAATACTTTCAAAATATTTTTATTGATCAACAGTCATACTTGTAGTATAAAACTTACTAAAACAATAGTAGGTGGTCTGTGAATCGTTCACAACTGACGCAAAGCTTGTGTGGTGGTGGTGGTTCGTGGTGGTTGAGCTGAGGACATAACAGCGCTGTCATAAAAGCGCGTCGTTATCGCGGGCCCGCGGCAAACATGGCGCCGCCTCCAAACTACGAACCCCGACACTCAGTCACTCAACAGAATTATAGAAGGTCAACAGTCGGCACTCAAGTGACGGTATGAGCATTCGGTAAAGAGCATTTGAGGAGTACCAACATCCGACCTTTGAGCCGAGTATAAGCTCTTTGCTTCTTTGGTGAAGACGCGCAACGTTCCAACGAGTATCGGCAGCACTGGCTTCAATCTACCTAGCCTTTTCCCAAGTACTTTGGGGTCGGCTTGCAGTCTAACCGGATGCATCTGAATACCAGTATTTTACATGGAGCGACTGCATATCTGACCTCCACAACCCAGTAACTGGGTAATACGATACCCCTTGGTAAGACTGGTTGTCAGACTTTCGGGACTTTCTGACGTACCCGTAACGACTGTCAAAGATCTACGAATGACAGCCGGGACCAACGGCTTAACGTGCTTTCCGAGGCACGGAGGAGTCTCGGTATGTAAAGATGGTCACCCATGCATGGACCAACCCCGGCAAGCGTAGTTTAACCTGATGGATCGGCCCGTGCGGCAGTTAATAATTTGCCACGAGCTCATCTTCTTGCGAGCTTCTTGGCTCGTAATGGAATTTTGGCAAGCGTGGCATGATCGTCATCTATATCTATATATATTTATTATAATAAAAACTTTTTACAAAAGTTTTTATTTTTCACTTTTTAGTTGTGGTACCTACCCCACACAAATCCGAATACCACGACCTGCTATGTAAATAACAGTGAAGGAGTCAAACAGGATATCGTCTAGATAAACTAAGTGGGAAAAAAATACGTAATATTGAAGCTAACTCAAAAATTACGCAAGCAAAGTTAATAAAATTTATATGGGACCACCTCGGAAGCATGACCTACCAAACAAAAAAAGAATCATCAAAATCGATTCATAATTGGCGGAGTAATCGCGTAACAAACATAAAAAAAATAATTAAAAAACATACAGATGAATTGAGAACCTCCTCCTTTTTGAAGAAGTCGGTTAAAAAGGCGCTTAACGTGTTTGTCTGCATACCCGCGTTGTTTCTTCTAAACCATGCAACTGATTTTTCATCATCGTTCAGAGATTTTTTTTCGGAAGTTTATGTGCATAATACGTTAATATTAATAAGTTACATTTATTTATTTATTTATTTATTTATCATCATACATCTACCCTTACAGCTAACCAATGCGGTAAATGTGCCTTAACATAATTGTTCCTTATAACTAATACCTATAACTAATAACAAACAAAGCATTCCTTGTGAATTCACTCAGAGAACAACAGAATAGGTCTGTCTCACTCGCTATGAGGTTGAGCGTGCGGAGTGCACGCGTCAGCGGCGCCTCCTTCAGAAGGTTGGTCCTAGCACGCGGTTCCACCAGCAGTCGTGGCTGCCGTCGTCGCCACACGTACCTGTCCGGAACACACAGACTCACCTGGCCTAAAACAACTGCATTATGCACCTTCCCTCTCAGTACTTTAAATATATATGAGACGAGTGCAAGATCCCTCCTAACCCTTAGCTCGTTGTATCCTACCATACCTAGAATAAATAAGGTTGGATACATTAACGGGTAAAAGGGATAGACTCCGTAATAGCGCATATATAAATATCTTATAAATTTATTTTGTACCCTCTCCAGCATGAGACTATATTTAGCTTCATGCGGAGACCAGATAACTGCGTTACATTCTACCTGGCTCCTCACCAATGCATTATATAATGCTATAATAGTTTTCACATTCGTGAAACCTCGGACCGTACGAGGCATGAAACCTAAATTTCTATACGCTCTTTTACAGCAACGCATGATGTGATCCCGAAAAGTCAGACCAGTGTTAAATTTTACTCCCAAGTCCTTGACTTCTGTGACCCGTTCCATAGGCGACCCGTCAATATAGTAGGTATGTAAGATGGGATTGTGTGCGCGAGAAAAGTGATAGGTAGTCACACACTTCGAGCTATTAAATTGTAAGAGATTGAGATTGTAAGAGAGACATATAAATACATTATGGATTGCAATAAACGATTTGATTTGATTTGATTTTAAATAAGAAATCTTGATGTCTTTTGAAGTCGTGAAAACCGTGCGAAGCAGCACTCCTGCTTCGCACGGTTGCTAGTAAACTATTATTGACTTGTGTCAATATGCTGCTAATTGTTACTTTACGTCTTGTGTAGTAGAGCTTCTGCTATCGTGTTGTGTGGTGGTTTAATTTGGAGCTTTTACATGACACGTATGTGTTGTGTGGGCACAGGCAGAGTAAACGGAGCTGCGTGTTAGGGGCGCGCGTGTTTACCCACCGCCGCCGCAATATGCCTCGATATAATAATTAATGTTCTTATCATAAAATAAACTTCCTAAACGTTTCAAATATGTATTGCTAGGGATAGGTCCTCAGGAGCTCATTTAGATTTTGAGGAAAGTTCTGTTCCTAAAAGATGGTTTGGTAGGTTACCTACCTACTGTGGTTTTCATTAACAATTAAAATTGATTATTGTGTTATCTAAATCCGTAAATATAATGAAGTTATTAATAGTAAGATTGTCATGTCACAAACAACCGACTCTTCTGGAAATTCCACGGTGTGTGGAAACTGCTCTAGCAATGGACTGACGCTGTTGTATTGTAGCTTGTAGCTCTGCGCTCGTCAACACAACTCCCTCAGACGAAGCGAGGTTATGTTTTGTTTGTATTATAAAGGATGGAAAAACAACGGTAAACGTACCTACTGTGTCTACTGTGTGTCAAGTCAAAGTTCTGTAAAGTACCAACTACTTTACAGAACTTTAAATTATTATTGAAAGTCTCCGAAGTATTAATTATTTTACGGTAGAAGAGATTACTTATGTGTGTAATACTTAAACTTAATATTATATCCGCACTTCCACAGTCGGTGCCGGCGCAGGCGCTTGTTCCCTATTAGTCGTGTATTTCCGCCGCCGCTCTTCCGCTCCAAAAACGATGTCTTCTCGTTTACTTAGACGTCTGCCCTTAAATGACCACACATTTTATTTTCAACACCCTAGTATCATTAGAGACACCTTTCTCCCTTTTAGGTAAGCGTATCCTCCTTACATAACGACATCCTTATACCTAATGGTGAACATTGGTCGCAGGTGAAGTATGGAGAACGTGGTGCAGATGGAGCAACAAGACGCGCGCCCCTCCGCGGAGGCGCTGGAGCTGGTAAAGAGCGAGACGCGCTCCGAGCAGGAGCAGCAGGGGGACCTGGGGGTCGCGGAGGCAGACGATCAGCAGCAGCAACAGCAGCAGCAGGTGGCTGCAAGCACACCACGCGAGGCGTCGCCCCCCGTGCACTCACAGTCCGTCATCACGTCTCGCCGCGCCGTGCGCACAATCACCGCCGCCGGACACATCACCACAGACGAGCCCGGCGAGCTCGCGGACGACGGTGTCAAGGACGAACCGCCCGAGCCGCCGGCGCTGGACGAGGCACAGCTGCAGGTGCAGCACTACGCCGCCAAGCTGGAGGAGGCGGAAGCGCGAGAGCAGCAGCACTACGACGACGAGCGCTTGCGCCTGGCGGAGGCCGAGACGTCGCGTTATCTCGCCTTCAAGCCCGAGCCCTACCGTGCGCTGCCCTCGCCCGGCGACAAGCGCGCGCCGCCGCAGTACGCGCGACCGCCACCGCGCGCCGCCTATCCACGCGGCTTGGCGCTACGCTACGGTGCGCCACACCACGTCATTGTAGCTCAGGATGGCGAAGGCGAGGAGGCCGCGCATGACGCCTTTCTACACAAGGACAAGGAGCAGATGCAATACGCGGGGAGCGAGGCGACGCCCGACACCCGGCAGTACGTGCTGGGCGAGCAGGCCGCGTCCTCGCTGGAGATGATCCAGACCACGGCGCTCAACAACCAGCAAGCGGTGGGCGTGGCCTACCAACAGGTGAAGTACGAAGCGCGTGGGGAAGGGGAACCGCGGCCGACCACATACGCGAGCCTGCAGCCTGTGACGTCAGTGCACGGCGGATACGCGTATGCCGGACAGAGCCCGCAGTACGCAGGGGCAGCATACGGTGCATACGCCGGCGGCAGCAAGGAGCTGCTTACCCTTTACGGTGGAGGCGGAGGAGGCGCGGGAGGCGCGGGGGGTGCACGGGGTGACGAGTCGCCCCCCGGACAGCTGCTGTACCGCAGCGACCCCACACTGTCCTCGTCGTCACTGGCGCGCGGCACACACGTAGTGTACGGCTCCGTGGTGCCGCAGTCACAGGCAGTATACGAGACGCCACCCAGCCCTAACTCACAACAGGTCAGCTTGCACAATTGTCAATATAATTGTGGATTGTTTGTAAATGGTGTATAATGTGTTGTTGTATCGTTAGGTGACATTGTACACGCACGGCAACACGGTGCAGTACAAGGTGGGCGGCGAGCACTACTTGGGGCAAGGCGGCGGCGTTGAGTACGTGCCCGTGTCCGGCTACGAGGGTGGACTGCTAGTGGAGGGTTACCCGGCGCAGGCGCAGGCCTGGCCCGCGCACAACCTGCTGTCCATCGACGAGGGTTTCGACCCCAGTAAGTGGCACGCGAGGCTGCAGCGTTGCGTCTTGAAACATTATGTGTAGCAAGCGAGCTAACGTGCGTGTTGTCGCAGGTATGGCGGGCATGGGTGAGGTGAAGGAGTGCGTGAACTGCGCGGCCGCCACTACGCCGCTGTGGCGCCGCGATGGCACCGGCCACTACCTGTGCAACGCGTGCGGTCTATACACGCGCATCAACGGCGTCAACCGACCGCCGCTCAAAGGACAGAAAGCAAAGCCGCAACAGGCATTGGTAAGCATTAAATTGCCGTTTGAGTGAGTTTTTCTAATTACCACAATACTACCTGTAAATGCAATAATATGTATGTCACTGATGCTTCTTGTCCAGCCAACGAACGGCAACAGGCGCGTTGGGGTGACGTGCGCCAACTGTCGGACGTCCAACACCACGCTGTGGCGCCGCAACAACAACGGGGAGCCCGTCTGCAACGCGTGCGGCCTCTACTACAAGCTGCACAACGTGAGTTCATAGAAGCTTGTCAACGATAGACCAGATAGTAGCGTATCGCGAGATTGTGCATCGATTACATCGGTTATGCTGATTAGACACCGCGCAGGTATCTAATCGCCGCTGCAGTCGGTTATCAGGGAACTCCTCGGCAAATATTGGGTCTGTATAAAAAATCAAAACACAGGGTCTCATCTAATCTCGCGAGATAAAACGCGGGGCTACCGACTGATAGAGAATTATCATAGCGCGACCACGAATATTCATAATGAGATAAATAATCTTTTATCAATTATCTCCTCGCGAGTAGATACGCTTGTTTAAAGGATGATAGGCCCGCGCGGCGGCAGATTACGAGGAGTTCCCCCGTGTGAGTGTGATGACGTGTGCGCAGGTGAACCGGCCGCTCAGCATGAAGAAGGACGGCATCCAAACGCGCAAGCGCAAGCCCAAAAGCATGGGGGGCGGACATGGCGGCGTGGCGCGGCCGGGCGGCGGACCGCTGGCGGGTGAGTACGCGCCCGCGTGGCCGCGCGGCCAGCTGTGACGTCACGACTAACCGTGTGGTGTCCGCAGTGGACGCACACTCGCACAAGGTGCTGCCCCCGCTGTACGCGGCGGTGGAGGGCGCGGGCGCGGGGGGCGTTTCGTCCACTCCACTACTGCTGCTGCCCGCCACGCGCCACTCGGCCGAGATGTGAGTACACGCGACGAGCCGCGTCGGCGCAGACAACCAGACTAAGCAATGCATCTCAGTCTTCTTACGCGCGACAGTGCGGGAGTATGACTCAGCTAGTCTCTAATTTCCTTCGATAACATCATCATTCCATTTTCAAATTCCTTGCTGGTATGCTCCTGCTCCGTTGCATCCCTTCCCCGCACTGCGCTGCACCTTTCGCCAGTATCCTCAGATCTGCCCGTCGCCGTCGTCGGCTCGCTCGCCACAGCTCCTCGTTTGCATGCTCTGCTCTCAGCTTAACCTTCCGAAGTTCTGTCTTCTCGTTTGTATCTTGACTATATAATATCTTTAGCACTACACATCGGCTTCCTGCACTGCCTTCTACTACCTTCTGCCAAATCTTTAAGATGCACCCCAGTGTAAGGACAACATAGTAATTACTATCTGCGGATAGTTTCTAACTTTTTTCATTTGTTTTGGTGACACGTGAGCCATGTTAGGTTCTGTCGCATCTTGAGTACAGCCAGCAACATCCGTAGTGTGCTCAGGAACTGGTAAATACTAATGGTGACAGTTTGCTAACATTTGCAAAGTTTTTTTTTTTTCGCAGATATCTTTTATTTGCTTTTGTGTAATATTATCTCAATGTTGTGTGAACTGCTTCCACTGACTGATACTGACCTGTGGGTTTTGGTTAGTATTACTACTTTGTACCAGTATACTTTGATGTTCTTTACAATGTGGGACCAACGACGAAGAATGTAGCAAATTACCAATCGATTTCTTAACAGATAGATATGCTCGGTCTCTATGATTGGGAAGCCTGTTGTTTTGACAGTAATCATGGAAATTAATTATTATAAGTTGAGTTGACTACGTTCTGGTTAATAATCAAAAATCAAGCAAATCAGTAGACAAAATTGGGTGCAGTAATCTATTACCTACCTTAATTATTTTCGTCTTCATGTTCTTGTTATTGCGTTGAAAAGAGTGAAGTCCTCCGTGGCTGGCTGAGACCCCGAGACGTGGTCGTGACGAGCGAGTTGTGTTACAGGGTACCAGCGCTAGACCGCGGCGCGCCCCACTACCGCCCGCCGTAACGCGCGCCTCGAGCGCCCCCTGCAATGCTCACAGCCTGGTGGTAGCACTACGCGGTCGCCGCAACCTTCACGTGCTACGGATCGCAATTCACACATCACTTGACTTGCAATTACTGTCTCAGTAGATGCACTCGGCTCCAATTTGAAAAAAAAAAACCCTTTTGACAAGTCGGTTCGGAGCGACGTGGGCATGGGTCTCAATGTTTCTCCCCTCGCAGCTAAGTATTATCGTGTAGTACCGCTTGTTGCAGAGTAGTCGGCTATTTCCGCAGGCGCTCTGTGGAGACGATCCGTTACCATCCATCACGAACATTGAGATTATGGCGCGCCTGGCGCCGCCACTGCGCAGCTGCTAGTAAACATCACCTCTGTTTGTTGATCATCTCTATGTTCATTGGTACCATCTGCTATAATGTAGGTACTGATTTAATGTTTCACTTGTAACTTCGGTGATTGGTCTCGATAACTTACCTCGTACATAATTAGGTACGGCGAACACAGTCTAAAAGTGAAGAACGGATGGCTATAATGTTAAGTAGGTAGGTATGTGTCGCGGTATATTGGTGGTGTAGATAATTATATTTATTGTATAGATGGCGCGACATATCTCTCATGCAATTTACCACTATACCCCATTTGAAATAAGATTAGACATTAAAACAAACCCTTTTACAGTCCGTTCAACCGATTTTGACTTCTATACCGTAGGCATAAGGATAGCATTAAAAGCAAAAAAAGTACAAAACCAACTATCTAATGCGGCTGCCATTTGTCATGCCACCAACGCAATAGGATTCAAAATCGGTTGAACGGAATGTAAAAAAGGCTTATCTATACGTCTAATCTTATTTCAAATGGAGTATAAATACATCGATATTAATTAAGTTTAAAATTATGAATATGTTCCCAATGATATAAGTACGAGTACATTAGTAGGTAGTGTGGTGGTTGCAAGTCAAGTGACGGTTGTAGTAATTGTCACAGAGAACATTCAGTGGAGTGTAGATAACCCAGCGCTTGTACCATATAGTTATGTAACTAGTAATACTTAGATGTAACATACGACGAATTTACTATAATAATATATTGTTGTGACTGTGTGTGTGTTGTGCCCGGGTACGTGTGTGTGTGTCAGTTTATTCAGCTAATTAGGTTTACATATTTATATTTTGATAACACTGTTTAAACTGTTATAATATAAGAGTTTACAAAATAAGCGACAAATAAAACGATTGTTGCCTCTAAGATTTTGTTATATTATTATCTTCTCCAATGTTATCCTTTATTACTTGTCCGAACCGAGAGTGGGTCTCTCGGCTCAAACGCCTACAAAATGTCTTTTTTTATATTTACACTATAGGTTCTTGCGAAAAGGTTTTCTATATTTATAGGTATACCTTCACAGTCTTTTTTAAGTTCCCAGTCAAAGTTCCTCGTTTAAATTGTTTACTACCTTGTCAGTGCTCCACCTCACGAGGTGGGCACCACATACAACGACTTATAATGTTTTGATTGAACCACGGCTATCGAGGGATATGGCTTGGAGGCGCGGTACATGTCCCCTGAACTTGGCCAACCTGGGTGTATATGCGCCTGACGACGGGCGCACCGTGTATTCTATGTTTCCATCGAAACGTGTCTCTGTCATTTCGTATTTTTACAAAATGCCGAAGGCATTTGCCTTAGATAGGTCGCAAAAGATGCCTATTGCATCTTGAGCCTCTTTCCATGCGTTAAAGATGTGTTTTAATAAGGTGACACCGGCGTCGGTTGTGCAACGTCCTTTGGTGAAACCATTACTGTTGATCGTGTAGGATGTTATTACGATTAAAATGATTGAGCATTTGATTTAACATTACTTTTTCAAACACCTTACTGAAAACCGGCAAAACCGAAACGGGTCTATAATTATTAGTGTCTTTGCTGTCCCCGGATTTGAAAAGTGGAATAACTTTACTGTACTTCATTAAATCTGGGAATACCCCTTGATCAACACACAAATTAAATATTAAAGCTAAATAGGGTGCAATTTTCTCAATAATAGATTGACAAACTTTAGTAGACATGCCCCACAGATCTTAGGTAATTTTGATCTTGAGTTGCTTAAAAGCTTTTACAACGACCCCAGGGTTTATATGTTTAAATTTAAATTCTATAGGACAAGTTGAAACTTTCGCTTTTAGTAAATCAATAGCAAGTGAGGGCGAGGAATTTAAAGTTTCCGTAGTCTTCATTGGAATATTGGTAAACAAAGTTGCAAATTCCTGAGCAACATCGATGTTAGCGCTAATGAGACCGCGGGAAGTGTCCAGTGTGTAATCAGTATTACGTCTTTTGTTCTTGTTAGTTTCATTATTTATAATTTTCCAAACTGTCTTTATTTTATTGTCTGCTGATTTAACCTTGTTGCTAATAAAAGAAGCTTTAGCTGCTTTGCAGACTAATTAAAAAAAAACGTTTTTGTTTTAAACGTTTTTGAGTAAGTAGCAACATACTTATTAAAAGTTTCCGTGTTAATATACGGCTTAAGGCCATACAGTTCAAATAATCTTTCCCTACTTTTCCTGATGCCTTTAGTTGCCCAGTCACTGAATAAAAACTTAGGGCAAATAGTTTTGGTTTTTTTCTTAAATGAGTTATTAAACTCTGTTTGCACTAATAAAAATAATTTTTCATACAAAATATTACCATTGTCTATATTTAGGCCCTGAGTACTTAACTTGCTAATTAGAGTGCTATTAAACCTATTTAAATTACCCGAAGTTATTGGTCTAGTTTGTATCTGCACTTTTTGTAGTGGTGTGTCGGACTCAAAAACAACGGTTTGACCGCTGTGATCAGATGGGAGATAATTTACAATGGCTTTATCTAAATAGTCGCAGCTACAAAAGACATTATCAATACATGTAGCAGTAGTCGTAGTAATTCGCGTTGGTTCCAAAAACACATTTGACAGATTGAATGATTTGAAGAGTTCTCAAAAAAAGTCTGAAACAGCACGTCTATCTTTTAAGATTGACTCACTATAACCTTTTTTATGCTAATCTTTGTTCGAAATTAATGCTTTATTTCTGAAGGAGTTTTATCAACATAATATTAACTCTTATTCAAATAAATAGTTTTAACATCAAGGGTATTTATGTATCAGTAAAATACTTTTTAATTAATTCGAATTGGTCGAATAAGAAGCCGTCACAGTCTACTATGTACATTGTGGTAGGAGCGTGCTCTATTGGATATTACAGTCGAGGCGGTATTATTCGCGCGAGCCGCAGGTGAGCGCGATATGGTAGCCGAGAGTGTAATAATCAATGCACACGCGTTTCATACGACGTTTTTCAACACACTTGCGAGGAAAAAATCAGACTCTTGTTGCAAAATCTTATGCTACAATAACGTAACTAGATAGAGAGATGATAGATTTATAAAGTTTAACTGACTTTTGTTGCCAGGTACTGACTATCCGGAGTTTGTTCAAAAAACTTCTATGTCGGTTGGTGACAATACTTTAAATTTTGTATTTTTGATTATAATTAACCACACAACGAAAACGATAATAAATATTTATGGAAAATGGCGCGCTGGTTTTGTTTTTCCATAGGTGTAAATAAAGGCACTGACAAAACCGTTACACAGCCTATACAAAAAAATATGATTTGAATATGAAAATAAAATTACAAAAAAAAAAAACTATATCTAAACGTACGATGGCGGAGTCAAATCTATTTAATATTATTTACGCTCTTCTGCCCTACGTGAAGTCGACATTTTTAATTAATAATGATTTTAACCACACAACAAAAAAGTTAACAAATATTTATGGAAAATGGCGGCTGGTTTTGGTTTTTCCGCTAGAGATGCGCGCGCGGGTGTAAATAAAGGCACTGGTAATACCTACCGCTAAACAGCCTATATAAAAATATAATCATGTTAATAATACATAACAGGCAAATGGGGTTAGGGTAGTGAACAATATAGACTGAATTGCCACAGACGATATAAACCCTTATTTAACAGTACAGATAGAGTTCTATTCCGCGCGAACGCGGTGGTACACGAGCAGGCCAGCGCGGTTCGTCAGGTTAAGTGGCCTGCGCGCGTGCCACCCGCGGTCTTACCGGAAAAAAGCGCAAGTCTCTGCTCGGGTGTAAATATTTATTATTAGGATTTATTTATCATGTATTAGTAGGATAGTTCTTACTAATTCAATGTATAGTATCCCACTGACGTTTAGTTATGGTAAAAAAAACCCATGGGCATGCATGGGTTTTTTTTTTACCATAACTAGACGCCACTGGTTTGTTTATGGTTCTTTTTTTAAAATAAAACCTTGCTTTTGAGCGCTTGTCTTTGGTAAAAAGCTTCACCAAAAACAAAGTCTATTGGATACAAATTCCATGCTGCCGATAGTACTTACTAATTTCATACTGCCATGTCATTACTCCGAAATAGTAATCTGTGGCGCACATTACCGCACTAGTGCAGTAGTGGTAATATAAAGTTAAAAACACGCATGTTTAATATAAGTATGAACCTAAAAGCGGTTCAATAAGAGACACTTTACGAGCGTGTTGAAAAGATTTTTTATTTTTAAGTCAAATAAAACCAATACCAATGGCCAGCTTTGGTGCCAAAATAACAAGTGGTTAGGCGTTTTTTTTTTAAATCGCATCTTGCATGTCAATCTAGGAGGTTGTCAGCTAAATCAAGGCTCAATAAATGTGTGCGTGCTGAATAAATCAAGGCCTTGATTTATAGAGGGCCAGGGCATAAAACTTAGAAACTAAGCGACTACACGCTAAGGGCACCTCCTGTGGGGTACGGACCTCGGGTTAGGGCGTCGCTCGGGGAGGACAGCAAGAGACAGGATGGATCTGATTAAAGGCGGATAAGTTCTAACCGTAATTATAGCAATATTTTCTTTGGATTAAATTTTTGTGAAATGCAATTTGTATGAAACTGGATGATGTCCTTTCTTTCTCCTGGATAATCTTAACCTAGGTTGTAATAATGTCAGTCTTGTAGCAACTAAATACTTGCTTATATACTTTACTCTAACTATTTGTCTCTGTGTTTTTTTTTACCCGAGTAGACTCACGCATACTGCGACGCAGCTCCACGCAGCGCAAATTTTCGTACTGTGTCTCAAAAACAAATAGAAAGAAAACAAGAAGAAGTCGAAATCTGTGCCGGCATTCGTGTTATGAAAAATTTATCAGAGAATCAAGTAATGATAAAACAAACTCTACATAATGAGAAGTATTCATACCTGCAGCGCTATCTATTCGATTTTTATAGAACTAATACACATTCATAATGTTGCCACAAAATCGACTGAATGTACTCGCCATGTTAAAATACTATAACTGGACCAGACTGTACTCTACTGATTCTTTACTGAACGGTTATAATAATTTTAGGTAACTATTGATTCGTTACTATAGTTTATCTACATAAAGAGCCCTGTCGCGCCTCGTGGCAGTGCGTGGCAACTCTGTAATAGTTCCAGGCGCCGCCACGAAACACCACCGCTCACTTGCGCACTTAGTAAACGAGCGTGCTGGTAGATGGCGCTACGAGTCGCAGTGAACGGCAGTACGTGTAGGTACTTTTTGTGCAGAGAAACACGAGTCGCGGCCTCGCGGGGAATGGACATCGTCTAGCAAGAAGAAGTTATTCTATAAGATCAATCTGATGACACTTATTCTATCTACTCAGGTACAGATTGAATGGATATGAGTTTTTGAGACACGGGATTGTCACACCATCAAAGGAAAGTTTCGAACATTTTGTATGGAACGGGATATGCTTGGAGTCTCTCTGAGACATCGAATCCGGAACGAGTTGATCTGGCACAGAACCAAAGTTTTGTGCTGAAGTGGCTATGGTCCGGCCACTTGGTCCATAGCCACTTCAGCTTGCTCTCGACAACTTTGGTGCTAATATGGCCATATTAGCCGTAGAACGCCGGTAGCAGCTGGATGAGAGTTGCCGAGAATCGAGCTGAATGGCGTGCAATTGGAGAGGCCTATGTCCTTTTCCAGCATTGGACTGCTATAGGCTAATGTTCTGACTGAGAAAAGATACTGCTCCAACTGAAGTTTTTATGAAAGACTAAATACGTACATACCTACTGGTTAAAGTCAAAAACCTCATTTTTGCTTCGCCGTAGTTGGTTAAAACAGAGGACTTTCTTCAATCGTTTCAAATATATGTTCGGATTGACGGGCATTATCTCCGACACAATATATATTGGATAAATCAATTCTTTTGTCGGCGAAGGTGACAAACACGGTTTACTGTTAAGCATAAAATAAATTATCATAATTTACATTGGCATAACGAAATTCAGTATAATGATCATTACGCATAATATTTTTAGGCATAAATGTTTTGCCATAATGTTAATTGCCATAAATACTGTTGGCATAATAATAATGAAGCATAAATGTTATAAACGCATAATGATATTTACTCATAATGTTCTTTGGAATAAAAATAATAAATCCAAATATACCTAACTCACTCCTTTGGTTTTGTATTTTTGGTTTATGCCAACTTTCGAAATTTAAATTAGTGGGTCAGTTTGTAATTTATCTAAGTTTCAATAGCCTAATGTCAACTGCTCACCACCATTACAAAATATTGCTTTTCCCGATGCAGGGACGTTAATCGTTGAGGAGTTCTCCCAGTACCTATTTCACCATCAGCTCCACTACACCATATCCATTGTGACGAGCATACATTACTTAGCAACCATAAAGTAATAGAATCGCAACCCGTGAAATACTTATTATTGAGTAGTTCCTGTGGCAATATGTGGTCTTCATCATCAGTTCTACTTCACCAAATGGTGCTTTCTGAGAGTAACTGCACGAGTTATTATAAAAATTTGAATTTTGCAAATCCGTTTATATACGATGGATGCCCGAACAAACATAAAAAAATACCTCCGAATTGATAACCTCCTTCCTTTAGAAGTCGGTTAAAAAATAAACATGTTCGCGGCTCAGGGGTGGCCCAAGGGCCCCCCGCCGCACCTTAACCTAATCCAATAGAGTAATCCAAATTATAATAAATAATGTTTATATTTATGGCTTACAATTAAAAGACGTATAAATAAATTATGAATTAAAAAATTATAGCAACTCCAAATTATGCTAAAACTAATTAGACCAAATGACAGTTATGCTAACCTTAGCATTGTGCCAAGGTATTATTATGCCACAGTATTATTATGCAAAAAAAAGTTATGAGAAAACGTTATGCCAAACAATATTATGGCTAAAAATTTTATGCAAAGAGGCGGTTTCCCGACAAACACGCATATTCTTAATATTGAACTTGGCTCCCAATTTCACATTTATGTTTTTGATTACCTTCTCTAGATTTAGATTTTGATCATTAAAAATTAATTTTGCAATATTTTTTTTAAATTTCCTCGGACAATGCATGGTAAAACGTTGTATGATACAAGAGCGAGATGATTTTCGACTCATGTCGGCTTATAAACTCGCTCGCTTCGCTCGCTTGTGAATCAAAATGACACTCGACGAAAATCACCTACTTTCCGCACTTAAAACATTAATAACTATTTTTTATTACCTAGCAGGTGTATAAAGTAAAGTTTTCTCCTCGGGGTTAAAGGGCATCTTGGGCAAGCTTGAGTCCAAGTAGCGACGGTGACATACATTGCTTTATACCTGGCCTCGGTAAATAATTGACCGAGCGAGCGTAGCGAGCGAAGCGTCTCTGCATAAAGTCTGGCAAAATCGGGAAGTTTCGTCGTTTTGTACGTAGTCGTCTATAGGTCGTATTTTACAATCGATCTGGACGAAATGTGGTGTACAGGTATAACGATTTTTTTGTAATTTTTAGTCTTCGGGGATTTTTGATTGGAGGGCTACTTCCTCCAAAATGGGGCAAAAATGGGGCTACTGGATATCTCCGCTTTATGAGATCCGATAATAATGGTTTTTTTTTTATTTGAAAGGTGGTAACTAGTAGGCCTCAAAAAAAATTGGTGAAGATCTGCTGAGGATCTACGGCATGATCAGCAGAATAGCTTCTCAAAATGCAGTAAATGGCTCATTATTATTTTATTAACCCTATCTAACCTATTTATTATTTTTGTAGTCTGAGGATCTTAGTACTAGAAAGCTGTAATTTGGCATGGGTATGGCTATACATTAAACACACAAAGTGGTAAAATAAAATCATGCTAAATACTTTTTTTGTACCTTTCCTTTCCTCCCTAAACGTAAAGTCGGGATGATTTTTTTCTCAACTGTCCCATGTTATGGGGTGTCGTGTGGGTGTGTAAAAAATATTTTTTGATTCAGGGATCCGTTTGCGAAATATTTAGCTTTAAAGTGCAAATTTTTGTTAGAGTCAAGTGCCCTGCCATTTAAATGGTTGTTTTTGGATATGTGAAAAAAATCACGGCAGTATAACAAAGTTAAAAGGAAAACTATCACAGCCAAGTATCCTTTACAAGTTAACGAGTAATTATCGACCAATTTACATTTGCAGTTAGAATGTATGGGAGAGCATGTTTTTTAACTACAACGTTAAAAGCTTGTTCTTGGGAGATAAATTTATATCTCAACTACGGAACCCTTCATTGTGCGTGATCCACGCACTTGGCTGGTTTTTATTTAATTTTGAATTTGACTATCGACAACTGTCTTTTTTTTTGACAGGAAAAACTGTATTAGGTTAAATCCTCAGAAATCATGAAGAGTTGGGTTGGTATGTGTGCACACTGAATACGTTTTTCTCCGTCAAATAGGTAGTGTTCCGGTGATATCGCATTGAACGCACGAAAAATCCCAACAAGTTAAACCTTACCCAGTCTGCGCGGTGTGTCCAAACATTGCGCGGCAAGAGCGTGGCAGCAACACGCGGCGTTAAAAAGTTAATTAATCGGGTGTAGGGTCACTGCAAAGTTACGAAGTACTTTCGAACGTACCCGTATCTACGTTGACGGACTTAGAGAGTAGGTACTACCTACTTTGAAACGTTGATTCACAAATAAACTCTTGAGTTCCGCACATACACCACGTGACTAACAGTGTGATTATTATGGCGCGGCTAACTAAAGGTTAATCGTTGCAAAAAATATGTGCCCGCGAGGTCTACTGTTCGCAAAACTACTCTCTATCTGTATCTCTCTCTCTGTCTATTATTAGATAACCTATGCTGTTTATTAGGGAAAAGACACATGGGGAATACCCGAATCATAATAATAACATAGCAAGTGGCGAGTGAACATGGCTGCTACTGCCTACTGGCTGTGTACAGTCACGCCGCAATCGTTTAATTAATTGGTAAACTGTGGGAGTATTGTATGTTGTTACTCCTTCCGCGGTGAATGTGTTAATTTTCATATTACATTGGTACATTTTAAATGATTCATATACTCCTACTGAAAAACTTTGACAGATTTGTAGTGAAGGAGCGCAACATGACACTAAAACATGTCTTGTGCAAAAGACTATAGGTAATGACGTGTACGGATAACAATTGTACTAATCAGCGCCGCCCGCCTTAATAAAGTGCAGGCGCTATCAGCTCACCTAGTTGTCAATAAGTTATGTGTGGGGGGGCAGTGCGCACACGCACCGGGACGCAATCAACAGACGAAATTCATTAGCAGTCGCGACGGACGGACTGGCGGACAGCAGCCGCACAACACAATTGATATATTACACTTATACACGTATCGGTTAAATTGTCCGATCGATAAGTGGGCGTGAGACGCGGCCGGCAGCGCTCCGCTTGTGACGTCACACTGGCGACGCAATCTCGACCTTTTCTCCTACCATTACAAATTAAAATTCTGGATCCGAGGATTCAGTTTAGTCCTTTCGCATGATGTTCTCTCGGCGCTATAGAAATTATAAAAGGTGATAATGTCATAAATGCTAACTGAGAAATGGTCTCTATTCATAAGAGTGTAGAGCTCCACTATGGTTAGCGACTGCGTACGAGTTAGGCGGTGTGCAGTGCGTGCGTGCGGCACGAGGGGCTAATGTATAACCGTTGTCGTGCGCTCGCCGCACTAATGCGGCCGGCGCCGGCGCCCGACTCACACAAAAATATACAACATTCCTGCGTTTAGGTCGCGAGTCTTCATTCCTTTTTTATCGGATCATGAAATAATAGAATAGGTACAAAGCAGCCGCCACTCGCCCCCTGCCCCCGCCCCCCGAGACGCGAGTCTTATCAGCACACTTCAAGTTATAATGCAGCTAGCTATGTTATACTGGTACTTGTTATTTTTATTTATTTAAATGCGGCGGATTTCAATCAATTCGGTTTTCTGGACACATGTTAATGTTATAGAGTCGGGAGAGAACCGATTTATTTACAATGTTGGACTACACGCAGCACTGGTGTAGTATGAGGAGTTTTGATCAGTTCAGAGATTCGATGTTGCGTGTCCACTCAATTTACTATTAGGTATATCTACTGTTTACTACTCCAGTGAGTTTTATCAGTAAGCAACGAAATGATCCTTACTAATATTATAAATTCTAATGTAACTCTGTCTGTGTGTATATTAGTGTTACCTTTTCACGCCTAAACCACTGAACGGATTTCGAGACTAACTAGGTATTTAAATCAGTTAATATTAGTAATGTAGAAAAAAATACTATTTCGCATACTGTACCAATGGGGAGAATAACCCTAGTCTTAGTTTCACAGTAAAAAGTGATAACTGTAATGTTTACTGGTATAAAAAGCTAATACTATAATTAGATTAATTACTACATATTATTATTTTAACCAAAACATACTGAAAACAGTATTTTTCAAACTCGTATAACAGCGCAAGAAATGGCCCTACAGATCAGGTCCAACAGTGAAAAGGGAAGAGAATAACATGTTCTAACGGAATATAACTTTCTTTTTGTTTGCACTTTCATAATTTAGCCCAAAATGAATGTTCTCTTTTCTTCTGCTTCTTTGGTAAGGTGGCAACGGTAGCCAGAAGATTCAGAAAATTCCACGTTAGTTTAAAGCGTAAGGTACCTAAGATGCGACTCAAAACAAAACAGCACAACTGTCATTTTTGACAGCGCTCACGGTGATATTAATCTATGGCATGGTCGGCGTTATCGCAAGATAACGCCGACCATGCCATAGATTGCGCATGTCATGACGTCATATATATTATGATGATTCACGGGACATCGTTATCGCGCTCACACTAAGGACTCGAACTCGGAAGGGGTGTTATCACGCGCTCAAATCGATAACAGCCATAATTACAGCTCTCGGAACGCAGCCCAGATTTATGAACATAAACGAAGCAAAATGAGTATGTAAGGATCGTACCAGGTCACAGGTGGCCTTCGGCAGCTTAGTTTCTTCGTAGGCGCATGGGAAGAAGGCGTGACTTTATGTATGTTATTTCCTGCAAAATTGCTGTTTCCCGGGACGATTGAAAGATTTTTTAGACTTTATAACCGTTGAGTCGGTTTAGGTTGAGATCAAGTTGTAACTCGGTTTGCTATTACTATGACGTCTCTACCTCATTGGTCTAATTGTCAGAAGGGTGACACATTATCATTCATTATCATCCTGAGTAACACGTGTTAGGGTTTAAATCAAACAGATACGTGTGACTCCGGATTTTTAATTTGTCTGTCTGTGATTCTTGTTTATACCTTTTTAATTCTCTTTTTGTCGTAGTTCGGTTTTAGTTTTATCACTTTTTTTTGGGGTAATAATACTTATATAATATATTTTTAAAATGTGCTAATTAAATCCTTTCAATAGATACCAAAATAGTTTTTTTTTTTTTAGTTCTTTACTTTTGTCCTCTAGAGGGCGCCATATTCAGTTTAAAGTAACATCACATAGCCTTTAACCAGCGGACGATCAAGCCGCTTCCAACGAGACCTCATTTGTAAAATTGTGATTGAATTGTGATAAAAAAAATAACGAAACCTATCGAGTAGGGTATCCAGATAAAGGAAATTAAAAAGGGGATTACAAAAATATATATTTATAAATTATATGTTTAAATTTAATTAGAAATAATAAATTGGTTTAAATAGTTTTTGTTAGCGTAAAAATGGGCCATTTGTGTCGGACCTCGTAAATCACCTGCGAAGCCTTGTACAAGCTAATTTACAATAAACTAATAAGCTTAAAATAAAAAATATATTTAAATAACCAAACAACCCGACTGCAAGTACACGTACTTAACTGAAAAGAGATAAACAAGCATTATTAATTATAGAATTATGGTATCGCAGGCGGGACAAACAAAAGTTACACCATATTTCAGGTTATTGGTTTGTCCCGCCCGATTTTTTATTTTTGTAGCGATAGTCGTGTTGTGTCATTAGGTAGTAGTACCTAGGCGACCGGGGCCTGCTGTGGTGAAAGTAGAGAGTGCTCATTTAATTGTATAGGATAGTGCAGACTAATTCCATGCTGCCATGTCATTATTCTAAGGTCATCTTAAGGTATCTTAATATAAACTTTGACCGAGTGAAAATAGATAAAACGAATTTTCCCAGATATGAGACCTAGCTAGATCGATTGTTTGCCTCCGTAAACCTGACGGAAACTGAGAACGTGATTACAATTATCTCTAAATCTATCGTAATAAAAAAATCTGCTGTTCCTTACTAAAGTACCTACTATTCTATAATGGGACAGCTGTTTTTGTTTCGCGATTTCTAAGTTGGTTCCATAGTAAAAGTTATTCAGTTCGACCGATGGTTTAAAGTTTGTAAAGTGATTTTTTTAATACTCATTAAATAGTATAGGATAATGCAAGAACGCAGGCGTTCATTATTCACTAAAAACGAACTGAAGGCTGCGGGTGTTGGACGTCAGGAGTCAGGACGTCTCGCGTCGCTCACGTCCGCGCCACCAGTCCTAACTCTCTGTATATTTTGGCTGCTGATACCAAAACTGCAAACGATACTACGTTCGTAGGATAGGGAAGTTTTAGAAAAAATAAGCTATTATTTCAAAGTCAGCGTTTATTGCGAACTAAGTGAACAATGTTGGTGTTATGTTTTGTTAGTACTTATTACTTAGCAGCCTTTTACAAGCATTGCAGTTATCATTCGCCTACCCTTACCATCCTAAATTAGCATGCATTAAACATTTTTATTAAGTAAGTACTTAATTATTTTCAATGCATATTAGTACAATTAAAATGAAATGTTAATAAAAATATAGTTATGAAATGTAAATTTTTCATAGTAATGAATTAAATACAATTTATTATTCAGCAATATTAATGTCATCCTTTTCAGGTAGTACCAATTATAATTATAATTTTTACGAAGTTAAATAGGATAGACTAAATATTATTGTTTGTATAGGACAGATCGCCACTTTTATGTGAAACATTATTTTAAGCTAGTCTCTACACTACACTATTTTCAGTACACTGTGGTGTCTTACGATTTTACACAAACCAAGACGCGGGCAGAAGCTGATAGGTTAATAAAAGTCGGTTACCAACTACAAACCTTGTAGGCTGCTTCTTCCAATAGCAGTATTTTCATTGAACGATTACGGATCTGCTAGCGTTACGAACCAAAACTATTAACTTGGACTACATAGTACCTACATCTGCTGCTGAAATACTGTGTTCCCCGTTGTCCTCAACAGATACCTAGCACTCAAAACTAAAATCAAAAATAATTTATTTAATCTAGGCTGAGAACGTCAAAATTACGACGAATTAATTATTAAGGACGGGTGTTTAACGGACGGGTAATAACGCCCGTCCTTCGCCACTTCCTAGTGCTTTAGCTGGGAAGTAGTGGCGCAACACACTCCCCCAGCACGTTAAGTTAGAAGAAATTAAGTCTATACATAGTCTGCAAAGTAATTAATATTTCGAAACACAAAACATTCAATTAAATTATTTGCCACATGTCAATTAGCACACGCCAATATACCACCAATATGTCAGATAGCACACGCCAATACCAACAATAACGCAGTTTGTAAACGAGAGACTTTGAGAATTAGATTACAATTTGTAGTTTGAAATGCCTGCAACTTGTGCAGCGACACTGTCGTAAACGACGGGCGCCATCGGAAGATCAGGGGTGTCGTGACAGGCAACAAACAGATCTTATCAGGGGGCTACTGATAAGAAGATGTACGATAACGACCCGACGATGTGTTGCGGAAGTCCCGGCGGTCCTTCCTCGGAGACACTCTAGACTGAATTAAAATTACTCAGATAATGAATAGAAATTAGTCGCAGACAAAGTAATTGACGATAGACAACATTTTGTATTCTCAAAGCTCTAATTAGTTAATCTAATAAATTGAGAAATATGAAACTGCAGAAGTTAAAATTTTTCGTGACTGTTTTTGTTAACAAATAATAATAAGGAATACCAATTTTATTTTCTGTGTCAACTCGACAATGTTACAGAATACCGTTTCAGTACATTTCTTATTTTCATTCTATTCGCAAACACATCGAACCAAACGTCACCTTTGACTTAGTTTTTTTGGTTTATAGAATACCTTTTGTGACATTTTGGACTTTTGCGGCCATGCGACTTGAATTGGAACGTTTTTAAGTTAGAGAATTGGCCTTCAGATTGCAGTCACAAATTTTTTTCGCATTCAATAGATCCAGGCTTAGGTTCAGCTTAGTGACCATTTTCACAACACTAGAGACAGTTGTGGCACGTGGCCCCAAGTTTAGTAGAGTACGACCGAATTTTGTTTTTACTTTCGATTTTTCAACATATTCGGCGGTATTAATTTTCGGATATTTTAGCGAAAACGTTAAGTTCTGGAAAATCAATACTAACAAAAAATTTGTTTACAGACATTCCATAGTTACAACAAATACATAATTGAGAAAATACATTTTCTCGCATAATAATAACAGATCGTTTATTAATAAAAACTAAAAAAAAAATATTGCTTTTTGAGAAATATATAAATGTAACTTACGGTTAATTTAAATGAAAAGATCACACTTATTTATTTTACTTTTAACCAACAAAAACCTTACTAAAAATAAAAAATAGAATTCAGGCTGAATTTCGTTTTCGGCCGAAACAAAAGTTCATTTTTGGGTTGACTCTAGCCCCAAGTGCAGTATCATCCCCAGCTTAATGTCGTCATGTTTTAATTATACAATATTCTTGACATACAAATACCTACAATTTTATTTAGAAAATTCGAGTTATTCCATTCTAATACCAAAAACTAATACCACTGGTATTTGTTGGAACTCATATTTATTTTCTATTCCGAACCGATACCACTCTTTAAATAATTTAATGCAAACGAATACCAGCAACTTGAATTTGGTACAGTCAGCTCCGTCAAACCTAATCAAATTTTTGTTTTCTAATATTTTTATTTTTACAAAGGTCCTATACCTTTAAGAGTAGTTTAAGTGAATCATCTTGCTACTTTTTTTGGGGTATTCCTCAAAACGCAACCAATGAAGCGCAAATAAAGTATTCCTCGAAACGCACCCACGATGAAATATATAGAGAATAGCATGACGGATTTGTAACAAATGATGTGATGTTTTAAAATTCAACTGTCCTAATTGTTCAGTTATTCAAACTACCAGGAAAGCAGAAATGAACTGGAACTAGGTGCATACGCGACTTATTACTACTTAGCTCAATAATGGTAAAAATACAGATTTTGAAATGGAATCATTTGTTGTTTTGAAAAGTACCAGGGTGACAGAAATTAAAAGAAAATGGGTGCCTAAACGATCTCACTAAGTTGCACAACAACCAACAAGGAATACAAAGTATTCGTTATTATTCACTATATCGATAGAAGTCTCAAAACTGTCCTCTACCTATTATAACTATCAGGAAAACAGAAATTAACTGGAAGTAGTTGCTTATGAAAAACACCTGTTATTCTGGTACGCATCTTTCGGAAAAGCCCTTGAAGTCTATAAAGGCCCCATATTTATCAAGAATTTGACTTTTTACATTATCACATAATATCTTGTTCGTAAAGTTTCCCCAACTCATAAGTAGATTGATGGTTCACATCTTCGAAAAATGAAAATACATACAAAGCATTTTCACTGACTGTACCTTATATCTTCGAACTTGTTTAGGTATTCGTTTAAACAATGGTATCCGTTCGGAATAGAAAAGAAATATGAGTTGAAACAAATACCAGTGGTATTAGTTTTTAGTATTAGAATGGAATGACTCGAAAATTCTAATCTTCGAATTTATTAGTTACCTATGATGACGTCACGGCATTCTTCCACGTCCCACGCGCATTACTCGCACAGTTATTTACTGCGTATTCGTTCACTAGCCGGAATAACTCCAATTGCTTCACCATCGTGCTCAATAATGACTCCTTTTATCTCAATAGGATTACTTCTTTATATTGAAGCACTTTCTAATAGTTGATGTAGATACGTAGACTGGTAGTGTACGTACAATTCATGATTGAATGATAGGAATGTGTGTTTTAAGTTATGGCACAATTTATTCATATAGATGACAATGTTCAGACAGCTACTTTATGCTACGTAACGCTACGCAACGCTACGACATGCTACGGAATACTACGCGATGTTGACAGATGAGCAATGCGTATAGTGTATTTATGAATTAATTTTACTTTTCTGGAACTTTTATAATATACCAACTCTACTAGTAAAAGTGTTTAACTAATCAGTGGATTAGCTAAACACTTTTATATATGTATTACTAGATGTGTTGGCGACCCCGCACACGTAGTACGGCTAACAGTGGTTAGTAGTTGCCGCACTGCGTGTGCAGGTTCGCGTCGCACTCGGAACAATATTACAATACTGCTGCGGCCTGCAAAAGGGGCATTCATGAACATAGGTGAACATGCGGGCCGAGGGGAAGCCGAGGCACAGATAGGTGAGCCCTGGTTACGGCCAAGGCTTGTATAGTATTTTCTCAAATAATGTGCGAAAATTCAAACGATGTATTTAAATGAATTATAAATTCCAGAATCAATGACGAATAACGATAATTTTATAAGTTCATGCTTTAACCAGCTCTATTTGCAAGCCAAATCGAAAAAATAAAAACTATGACAAGTTACCTCCTTGGTTGCCATACGTGTCGAAGTAAAAAATTAGTTCCATTTTTAAATAATACGATAATATCGTGTTATTTAATTTATCTGTCGAGTTTTCATAGTACTTATTTATTCGGCCGCTATAAACACGAAAGATATTATGGATTTTCAAACAAACATTGCCGGCCGGCTGCTGGGCTGTATTTGACCAGTACAGCTAGGCTTGCCAACCATTTACTATTTACCAATCAAAATGCGGGACCTAGCAAAAAAACCAGGACCCAGCTGTGAAAGTATAGGGTGGCGAAAAATACCTTTAAAATAATTATAAGTGGTTTTATTGAATGTTTTACTTTGGCATACAAGTACAAGACTTACAACTGTGTTGTATTGATGATTTTTATGATTAAAATTTTATAAATGAATATTTGATACGGCCGCGAATCATATTTAGATCAACATACAACCTGATACTGACATAAAGTAAAAAACACGAGTGTTTAATACACTGAATTATGAACCTGAAAGCGGTTCAATAAGAGCCAAATTACGAGCAAGTGTGTTGAAAACTACTTTTATCACCTAGGTGCTGTGAGGTTCTATGCTATACGCAACCTCATGTGGTACAGGCTGGCGAGAGGACAGCCGTAAGTTTCGAACGTTCCAGCAAATTGGTTTAAAATATGTTAGGAGTGCTACATATTTTGTTTAAGGAGTGTTTTGTCTAGTCTTAGCTACCGAATAGTGTACGCGTCTTTTATAAAATTGAATATTAGAATAAACCCTCTTAAAACCTCACCCTTTTTGTTTGGGTGCGAATGGGGCGTCACCTGCACACCGCTTTGGAGCGTGTGTGGTGATACTTCCCACTTCGCCGTGAAGCCTGAGGGAATAAGCAGATGTCTTAGTCTTCAAAAATGGTTGTTAGGCTATTGTAGTATGAATGTGCTCCAGAGGACTTAGGAGGGAAAACCAACTATGGTCACTCATAGAAAGGGGGGATGGTGGCACTCTGTCAGAGTTGAGGCCAGCTTTGCGAACGGGCTTAGCCTTGCAAAATGTTTACCTATACAATTAGTCCAAATTATGATTGCAGTTCCCCAGTTTGATTATGCCCACACTGTCTATACCCCATTTGAAATAAGATTAGCATTAAAACAAACCCTTTTACAGTCCGTTCAACCGATTTTGACTTCTATACCGTAGGCATAAGTATAGCATTAAAAGCAAAAAAAGTTACATAATACCAACTATCTACTGCGGCTGCCATTTGTCATGCCACCAACGCAATAGAATTCAAAATCGGTTGAACGGGATGTAAAAAAGGCTTATCTATACGTCTAATCTTATTTCAAATGGAGTATAAGTTGATACCAACTTCGCTTATGGGTATAGCCTTCGCGAAGGGTGACTGATAGACACATATGGTACAACTTTTGATTAGGGACCCACAGTTTGTTTTTTGGCATGTCAATGGGTTTTAGTATGTAGTGTAGGACTTATTTATATTTTTGTCTGTCTGGAGTGCGAGCATGAATTTGCTATGATTTGTTGAACGCATTCTTCACCACCTTTAATTCCCTCTGGCTCAATTCCGTCTGATGGGGTAAAAGCTTTTGATGATGCTTACACTTTTCTCTAAACCCTTTCCGGGTCACTGTCACATCGTGTTTCGTCCTGACTTAAGCCTTCTTCTGCAAAAGAAAGACCTCACCTTGTATATGGTTTTTCTGGCGTTAGGTAACTTATCTTATAGGCACAGGTCGTAGGGACCACGAAAATATTATCAACTGTCCCATACAAAAACTTCAATAGGTACACCTAAAAAATACACACCGAGCGCTGGACGAAGAGCAACACATCGTGTTCTGTTTTGCGACTGGTCAATCGTCATCCTGAAGATGCCTCGTTGAGAGGTGAAACACGTGTCGATTTCTTACTATTTTATAATGGATTTCTGGAAAGTCACGCCTGAATCAATGAACTATAATAGGTACATCTACTAGACCCAAATGTATGGGACGGCAGATTGTTTTTTTCTTAGATGTATTTAGACGAGAGATTCCTTTTATTTTTAAAGTTTCTCACGATTCTGTAATCAGTAATGAGACACTGCACTGAAAACACAAGCACTTGACTTCAAGGAAGCCGATAATACCGAACAATGGTGTAGTAAACGAGTAGTTATGACTGACGTATTGTATGGAATTACCCGCGTATTGTGTGTATTGTGCGGCGCTTTAGTGTCGTTGTGTTGCGGCCGATGGCGACGGCGGCTTCGGCGGCCACGGCCCAGTACTAATAACGCTGACCTGGTGCAAGCCGCATACTGCGGTCGTGGGAAAATACCGCCGTCGTCATTAAAATTATGGAAAACTATCCAACCGACGGATACGTGAGTTGCGGCCAACTTCTAGACAATGACAAGAACGGTCATCGTTTTGAATGGATCATATTCTAATCGTTTTGTAAGAATGTTTTGTAGGCGGCAGCTTTTTAATACGTAAGTAATTATTCTACTAGTATTAAGGGCAGTTCAGACTAAACTATACTATTTCGCTATTCAGTAAAGCTTACGTCGTAAGCTATAACTATACAGCGTGTGTGACGTCAACACATACGTTATATCGCAAGCCGGTCTACTATGTATAGGAAGTTATTTGACGGCAATCCGTCATAAAAGGACATGCACTGTGTGGAAAGGTCATCAAACGATGACGATTATATGGAATTTGACCCCAGCTTATTATTAATATTGAAAAAGAAAAAATAACCGTTTTTGGAATAAAGTTTAGAACAGAATTTGAATGACGAGACGCTGATGACCGCATCAGCAAAGTTCCAAAGACCGTCGAAGATGCAGGTGTACATACTCTTTTTCCTAGTTGCGTACAATTTAGGTAGGCACTTAATGAATAACCTACATTGGCCAGAACTCAGAAACGGGTAGTTACTAGTTAGAAGCCCAAAAGTCTGAGAACCAGTCTGACGAAGGAGCACCGTGTTACCCAGTATCTGGATCGTGGAGGTCAGATAGGCAGACGCTCCATATAAAACACTGGTATTCAGCTGTATCCACTAAAACTGGAAGCCGACCCCAACATAGTTGGTAAAAGGCTACGTAGATGGTGATTAGCCAGTACTCAGAAATCTTAAATGGATGCTATTAAACATGCCCAGTAACTACTCACTTGGCATGTTTCTCAAATCTGCTTATTTTCCAGTTGCCCTGTCACACTACAGCTGCTACCGGCGCAGCCACAGCCGAACGTGGACCCCGCGCTGGTAATCTCTGCAACTGTCTCGCATCTTCTTCTATTACTATCGTGGCGATGAATATGATAGAATATCGTAATTCATACCATATTATCAATTCCAACTTCTTATAGACAGATTCATAATGTCCGAAAAATTATTCAACGTTTTCTCTTAAAATATTCCTATACTTTGTACCATACTCAGATGTTATTGACGACCAGTCACAGTTTTATTGTCATCTTGCGGTTGATGAAGATGAGCCTATGTTGCAGTCACTCGGGTCTACTAAACGAAATAATAAACAACTTTTAAATAGGCAACAGTTTCTTACTAAAACTGATACAGGTACATAAGTGAGTTGGTGAAGATAATGCAGCTTCCCGGCTAGTTGCCACGTTGTAGAGCTAGGTAGGTGAACCAGTAGACATCGCTCATCAATTGAAATTAACTGGAGCTGGTGCCGGCGATTAATTAGCATCGGCCGGACCACAGGGGAGAAGGCAGGCAGGCAGGGGGCAAGGAGGCAGCGAACACTCGCACGATTGATTGTCACACCGTGAGTATAAACAAAAACGCAGCACTAATTCCATTAGGGCCCGAAAACTAACCCCTCTATAAATCTCCGCGCGGCGCCCATTACTCGCGATAGCGGCCGCCCACCGCGCCCCCCTTCCGCGCGCCCTACGCCCAGCGCCCGCGCCCTCGCGCCCCCATGCCCCGCGTCGTATAACGCGTCACGTGCGCCTACATCATGAGCGCTGCAATTTATGGAAAAGCGCATTTCCTCGCGTGTGGGGTGAGCCCCGCCCATCGCCGGCGGGGGCGGAGGCCTGCACCGCCTCCCGCGTCAGTGGGCGCGCGCTCGCCGACAGGACTACACGCGTCGACGTGCTCGTACTATCGCTCGCATCAGTGATCCCCAGTGTTCCATCAGCTCGTGCCAGTGACAGTGATACATTGCAGCTGACGGTCTGACAGCAAAGCGTCATTATCATCGCCAACAGTCCGGAGCTACCGGCCTGCTGACCAACACAAGTAAGTTATGCATACTTATTTTAACCATAGACATTGATTGCTGAACAGTCAGATAGTTTTTTTACATCAGCATCCCAAGTTCACGACGGATATGTTCTGCACCTTATTATTACTGATCTCCGATCTCATCTGCATTATGAGAACAACTAAGCTATGATAGTGGTCGTGTTATTTTGTGTGGACGTTAATTGCATCGATATCTTTCTTGTCTTTGTTTCCCCTTTACCTATATAAGGCAGACATTGTTTCACATTTTCAACTTATCAGAATTTTCATGAAGTGCTTTGGTAAAATGATCCAAACTATTTCAAACACGTTGCATAAACAGCAAGGTACGGCTCTATGAAATGACGTGACGTTTATTTTAACGTAAACAACAACACTGGCATGACAACTGCCCTCTATTACGATTGACGTAAACATTGAAGTATGTAGTTCTTTGTATCAGTATTATCAGAGTAGTTACAACACAATGCGAGTGCGTTCACAACGGGCGGCAGCAAATTTTAATAGCAATAAATCAAGTAATTAATAATCCCGCGATCTTCACGTAAAAACTGTTCCGCTCGGTTACTCGCTAATAGCTGATAGCTCGGCTTCTTATGTACTACATAGTACATACGCACACACAATACATGCTGCATGCTAGGATATTATCGATTTGTGAATATTCCGGTGATATTGTTATTGATTGTGATTATATGATTTTGAGGAACTTCAATTCTGACATTGTCAAAAACCGTAGATGACAAAAACCTATACCGTCAATTTATTACTAGTAGTTCTGCGAACAGTAGACCTCGCGAGCACAAACTTTTTTGTAACGATTAACCTGTAGTCGCGCCAAAATAATCACACTGTTAGTCACGCGGGGTCTGTGCGGATTCCAGAGTTTATTTGTGAATGAAGGTATCAAGGTAGGTAGTGCCTACTCTCTAAGTCCGTCAACGTAGATACGGGCTCGTTCGAAAGTAGTTCGAAACTTTGGGATGAATATCCACATCCTCTCATATGACTCCGTTTGGTGATTCTTTGCTTGTAAGTGAAATGTTGATCTTCCAAGCATTAATAACGTATAAAAAAAAATCCAACTGCAAAAACCTGTAACTGAAAAGAGAAAAACAAGCATTGATCTTTGTTTTTTGTAAGGAATTGCAGGCAAATTGCAGGTTTGTTCAAACAAAAGTTACATCATATTTCAGGTTATTGGTGTCCCGCCGCCTACAATACCTTACTAAAAATAAAGTTCAATGCTTGTTTTTCTCTTTTCAGTTATAGGTTTTTGGTTTGTGGAGTCGGGTTTTTTGTTTTTTAAATAATTTGTTTTATTTCTAGCTTTTTAGTTTTATTACTATATATTTGGAATTAACTCATTACTAGCTTTTATTTGATTTGGTATCAAATTTGTAATAAATTGTAATTTATTTTTAAAAAACCTCCCCCTCCCTTTTTTTATTTGCAGATGAAATATATATTGTATGTTTTGTAGTGTTAAATTTGTTTATTTTCGCTATGTATTTTTTGGTGTACAATAAAGTATATATATAAAAATATAAATAAATGAAATATATAAATAAATTATATCCTATGTCACTCCCACAATTAAGACGAACCTAACGACACCTCGTATGTTAAAATCCATCAAGCCTTTTAGGCCACAGAGCGTGCCAAAAAAATAGACATACGTACATACTCTCGAAAAACATTACCCTCCTTCTGGGGTAAAAAGAGTTTCAGACTTCTAATACAACTAATAAGCAATTTTTGTAAAAAAAAAAAAAACTATCTGGAATCTCAGATCAAATAAAAAACCAACATAGCGCTGCGAACAATACAGTGAAGCATGCCAAAACTACACCACCGCTCTGTGCATTCACGCTCAAACGCACACATTTACAACCATTTACAATCAAACTACACCAAAATATGTGCACACATGTTAACGAAACCGGCCTCACGTCACTGTTGACAGCGCTCTGTCTTGGTTTTTTATTTGGTCTGAGTCTGGAATGTACCATATTCTAAAAGACCAAAAGGACCAGTTATGTTGACCAACCTGTTTCTCTGTTACCGGCTGTGAAATTAGTTTGTAGTTTATCCCTATAGTTTTTCCACATGAATGTGCTGTTATTGACGATGTTGACAATATTATTTTTTATATGACCGTACCTAACTGTAACTAAGAAGTAGGATTGTACAAGCGACCGAGCGACCATGTCGATAGTAACGCCTGGCGAAGAACCGGCGAGCGGTACCGGCGCAGGCGCAGGCTATTGTGCGGGTGCGGTGCCGACGCTCCGCATGCCGCGCAGTCTCCGCCATAATATTTGATACGATAGTGTTCGCAGAGCAATACAGCCGCATGTGAAAGCTTCAGTAGCCGAGAACATTGTCGCGTAGCACATTACATTAGAACTGCAGTTGTGTCTGTGATACAAAGTCACGTTAGTAGAGTTATTTCAACAACAATACCCATCAATGTGTTTGTAAAGCCCAATAATGACTTCCAATTTCTATGCGAGTCTCTTGTAAGCATGTTTTAATAAAACATAGGGACTTAGCAAAAATAGTGAACTCAACTTTTGAATTGTACAGAAGGCACGTTTAGCCACGTTTACGTCTTCAACTATAAACTCTTGCAATCTGACGAAGGTATAAAAGACTTGACTGTAGAACCTAAATACGTCAACACTTTATATATCTTGAATTCTCACTTACCTGAAAAAGAACGTATGTGGTTAGAAATAGAAATCATTTGTCCCGATATATTTTACCTTACGGCATGGAATCATTCCTCTGCCCTTAAAACCCAGTAATAAAATTTAAATAAATGAATAAAAAATTATATAAACCGCTGTGTTAGCACTCCTCCTCTGTACGGACTTGTAAGTCGTACATTACAGTTTACTAGTGGCACCAGCATGCAGCAGTCCAGCATACTTACCGTGTTATGCGATGCGTTTCATGCGTTCTCCGCGTAACGAGCGCTCTCTAGTGCGCCTAACTTTAGACACTGTTACCATTCCTGCCGCAGCCGCACTATTGCCCACACTCATTAAACCACTAAACAGACGGACATGTGCAAAGCTATAAGGGTTGACTACTGAACCCTAAAAACAGTAACTATCAGGCTTTCAGAAACTGTTAAATAGTAACAACCAGTCTAGAGTCGTGTTAAAACAGAAATAGAAATTCATATTATTATGGAAACGACATATCCAGATTATAATAACCAACATAATATACCTATATAGACTAGATTGTTGCTTATAATGATGGGATTTTGGAGAAAGTGCAGTTTGAAAGGGTCAACTATCGTCGGCACAACAAAAGGCTTAACTATCGTCGCTTGCATTTAGTATTTATACAAGTTCGTTAGTTGGTTACTGTCGATCGCCGACTGTCCCGATCGATACTGTTTTAATTGGCGCGTAATCAGCCGCGGGCTGTTATCAGCGAGCAGTCAGCCGCGGGCTGACGTCATCGCGGCGGAGTGGCAGCCTGCGCCTGCGCCGGCTACCTGCAACCCTTCTGACCTACTTACAGACAGCAATAAACGCATTGAGTCGCGGTGACGTGTCGCCGGCGGCGCCGCGCCCGCAGGTAACCGTGCAGAAAAAACGCAAAACATTGGGACTTTCAGACATTGGACAAATTTACGATGTCCGCATAGTTCCGGCAACCCCGCACGGCGCCGGATGACACCGCACGACACTGACAGATAACGTTATTAACACTCGAGTGCACTAATACGTCAGCGAGTGCTACACCAGTAGGACTCGCTGACGTAGCTGCTTACTCATTTTTCCAATAAAATTCCGATCATAGCAACCCCATAAAGAACAAACCATGAAGAATCCACATCATTGCTTACAGCGACTCGACTGTACAGTTATAATAAATACTGTCGTTGACGATAGGTATGCGAATAGTTGGGTGTAAAAAAAATATCGATTCGGTGGCTGTTTTAACTTGTTTACCGAGTGTTTATTACTTTTAAATTTGTGTGTGGTACATGCGCCCTATGTTACTAGCACTTTGCCCGCGACTTCGTCCGCGTTCGTATTTACGATCTTTAACATTTATTTACGATCTTTACCCCTTAAACTTTATCCCCTTTACACCCCGTTAGGAGCAGATTTTTGAAAAACCCCGAAATACATATTTTTGTTTTAATTATTAGTACTGTATCGAATTTCGAGTTAATCCGACAGCGCTTTAAAATTTTTACTTACTTAGTTTGACACCCCGTTATTTCTCTATGGTAAAAGAATTTCCAAATACCCTTTCTTATTTATTTATTTATTTAACCATTTATGTACACACATAATAAACAGAGAAGAAGAAAAGAACAGAAAAAAGAACGTACAAGGGTGATGCTTATTTCTAAAGAAATCTCTTCCAGCACACCTGCGATAGGAAAGTAGATAAGAGATGTAGACACCGTGTGTAAAATTCGTGAGAAAGTAAACAACATAATAATCAAAACAATTCACTTAATAAACTAAAACAAATAATACTATCATACACTTACATACAAATATAAATACATACCTACTTCATAAATATATATCTTTATAATAAATAAATACAGTATCCTAGTGGATGCCTACGTCATAATAATTATCTGTGTGCCTTTCAGCCCAATCCGTTCAGTGGTTTGAGCTGTGATATAGACTACCCCTTTTCACCCCGTTGGGGGTACATTTTTGAAAAACCTGGTACACATTATTCTTTATAAGGCGATAAGTCTCCTCTTTGAGGAGTGGCTAAAGAGGCGCCACGGCGTCCTCGCCTTCCGCCTGACGCAGGTCCTCACCAGACATGGCAGCTTCGAGAGGGTCCTGTGTAGGACAAGGCGGGAGGAAAAACCACCACACTGGGCGTCGGGATGCCATGCGGATTCCCGGCCACCGTAGGCGCGGGCTTACGGACGGCGAGCAATGGGTAGCTCGCCGTCCGATAAGGACCAGGCCCAGGTCGACGGCGCGTTGTGTTCCACGCGCGCCTTAAAGAGATGTCAGCACAATTGGCGGGGTCCGCTAGGACCGATGCCTGCCAGGGGTCCTGCAAAGTCTGAAAGATACCGGCTTGGCAACAGGCAACTGAAGGAACACGGGTGGGTTTTAGTCAGTAAAAGTCTGACATGCCCTCCCGCTCCGCCTAGAGCGGGAGAAGTCATTTGATAATTTCCCAACATAAAAAAAGGTACTATCAAACCCCTAGAAAAAATGAAAATAAAAGAATAATGAACACACGACGCATAACACAACATGAACAACTTGACGTTTTCTTGGTCTGGCAGATTTTACAGCGCCACCTACCGCGTCTAATTGTGCATCTAAGCCAACCAAGGATTCACTCAAACGCACACAAAAAAAAACATTACAATCGGGCCCAGCCGTTTAGTTCAGTCACATACACACACACACACACACATACAGAAGAATAACATTATAATATAAAGAGTATTAATAATTACAAATATTAAAATTATGTATTGTACTTTTTACATTATTCTAATAATAGTGGCAAAATAAAAGTTAAGAAAAATCAATTGAAGTATGATTCTCATACAGTATTATAACTTCTATACTATATGGTTTAGGAGGCAGATTTTTTGAAACGTAATGGGTTTACTATAATGAACCCATTTTTATACATTTCGTTGCTGGCGATTCTGGGTTTTTTGTATATGATCTTTTAGCCATGTCTTTTAGAAAAACTAAAAATGGTTACTTATATCGTTTGCTTAGAGTATTCGTGCCAAGTTTCAAGTCTATTAACTCATGGAATAAGATTTTTCATACAAACGAAATCCCCCTTTTCACCCCCTTAAAGGTCGAATTTCCAAAAACCCCTTCTTAGTGCGCGCCTACGTCATAATAACTAAGTGTGTGCCAAATTTTTGTCCAATCCGTCCAGTGGTTTGAGCTGTGCGTTGATAGATCAGTCAATCAGTTACCCTTGCCTTTAGATTTTCATTTCGGTGACCTTTTAATTTCTGTGGCAATATAATTATATGTATATATTGCCAAACGGTGGATTGCTTTATGGGTCCTTCTCAAAAAAGTGGCACCACTGGAATAAATTTATCAATTTAAGAAAATGTATCAAATATTGAGTTTTTTGTACAGAAATCCATTCACAGTATTTATATTATACCGAATTGTTACAAGGGAACGAAATTTACAAATAAATAGACAAAATATAGCTAAAAAAAAATCTGCCTCACAGGTTAAACAGATTGTGACAGGTTAAAGATGGTTTGACTGTAATTTTGTAACAAAACCCGTCTTACTAGGAAAATCAAGTTACAATTTGGTGTGAATACTAACTAAACTAAATACTACTAACCAAAGTGTAACTTGATTTTCCTAGTAAGACGGGTTTTGTTACAAAATTACAGTTAAACTATCTTTAACCTGTCACAATCTCTTTAACCTGTGCATTCAAAACAGGTTGAAGAGAGTCAGGTTAAAGAAAAAAATAAGATTATGATCTGATACAAACAAAACGGTTACGTTTGTGAAGTTCACACTTATATAATAAGAATTAAGCACTAATTACATATTTTAACGTTTACATTAGCAAAGTATGTAGTTCAACTACAAATAAAAATATTAAAGTTAAATTAAGATAAATACCTGTCACAAACTCCGATTGTGGCACATCGACTTAATTTCTAAAAAAATGGCGCGAATTTCTACACTTCTTTCCTCGGCAGCGGTTAGCCCGATAGTCTGGTTAGTTTTATGCATGCGTGGGATGTAAGTACGTAATATAGTTTGTGTGATGCCTGTTAGTGTGCAACTATAGGTTATAGAGAAAATCATTCCGGACACAATTTGAACATGAATATCTCGAAAATTATGATTATTCTTAATGTATCGGTGAAATAATGTTAAATTTATGAATACTCATATCTGTATTTTAATAATTTTGAACCCTTATTAAAAATACTTATTTTTTTATTTCACCTCAAAGTGTTCCTCGTTGTGCTTGGACATGACTCGTTACTGAGAAACAGATATTACAATTTTATTTTGTTGTAAATATATTATTTATTTTTTCTTATCAATGTGAAAACTAGGCCGCAATGTGAAAAGTCTCGTTAAGTACAATGATGTACAGAGTTTATTAGATAGCATTTAAAAAATCACACATCAGAGCCACTTTTTTGAGAACAATCCTTATCATTTCGGTAGCATTTTAAATTAATCTCAAATATCTCGTATGTTTTTCACGATATTTTGATCCCATCTAACATACATTTATTGAACAGACTGAAGGACAATTTGAAATTAAAAACAAATAATAAGTTACTAAAATAAAAATAAAAACACCAAATGAGAAAAAATCACATGTTGGAAATTGACGCAGTGGATCAGTTATGGTACCATACAAAAAGCATAAAGCTCTCTCAGACTCCTGCCAATATAAATTCGGTCCCGTACCCTCCAAGCGTATGGTACCGGCAATATAACTTCACTCCGCCTGTATATTAAATTAGTAAAGCTGTTAGTGGCGTCCTCGCGGCAGACGGTGACGAGGCGGGCGGTGTCCATTACAAATTTACGAGTATCATCGTAACACCGGGAACATGATACGTGTTTGTTTGTTTGCTGGTATGCGGGGGTGCACGCGGGAGGCGCCACTATCATTGATACATCAGCGCGCACCATTAGTCGTCCTCGTCTTAGGATTAAGCTCTCGTCACCAAACAAAAAACTGTGGAACGACCGGGAACATTTCGCACTTAGTCACCTACCCCTATACGGCGACCGACCTGATTTGATAAATGACTCGATGTTGACAAATGACCGCTGACGACAAAATTAAATATCGGTTAATTTGTCGCCGCCATCGTGGACGTCGCGTTTGTTAACATACAGCTGTTCTATCTAGCGGGTATTTACTCGAGCCAATAAACTCCTCGCCGTATTGCCATGAGTGGGTATATAAATATAAGGTGCTTATTTGCGTGAGATGAGTACCTATCTAGGCTGTAGATGAGTATCTGGGCGGACTGCCTCGCGAGCTTATTGCTTTACTCTACGCTTTAGATTCTTTTAAGCGTTACCTCAGACCAAATAAAAAACCAAAACAGAGCACTGCGAACAATATAGTGAAGCATGCCAAAACTACACCACCGCTCTGTGCATACACGCTCAAACGCACACATTTACAACTATTTACAATCACACTACACCAAAATATGTGCACACATGCTTATGAAACCGGCCTCACGTTACTCTTGACAGTGGTCTGTCTTGGTTTTTTATTAGGTCTGAGAGCGTTACACAGAGAATCAATTTTACTGCACAATACGGCTCCAACTTTATAGAAAAGATTTATTCAAAACTAATTTAACTTGAGATTAAATTGAGAAATGTATGTCTAATTATATACGTTCCATTAAGATTTAATCGATTTGAATGCTGTCGGTAGAGCACCGCCGGACAATAGAACTAGCCCGCCGTACATACCTACCTAGTCACGGGCATTCATTGTTTAATCCACTTATCGTTGCGTTATCGGTCCCCGAGTGGAGCCCATACTGAACGAGGACCGAGCCGACCCGATGCAAGTATCGCGTCGGCTCGGTCGCACTCTACGTAAAAAACGTGGCGCCTCGGTATTAGAAGCCGGGTTATTTATAGGGGGATTAATAGGGTAGTATTGTGTCTCTGTCCCGCTCGTGCTTCAAGGGTAAGAGGGTCGCTGTCACACAAACAATTAGCCGAGCCCCGCCTGTCAGATAGCTCAATAAGAGCGCCCCGTGGACAATGCATGACGACGCGGACCCCGTGAGGTGCGGGGGGCGCGGGTTTCGCGACACGATTGTGCAACATCCCCGCTTGGCTCGTGCTATGTCATCTATACATAATTATGTTCCCAAAAAACTTTTTTTCCCTTCGTGGGTTGTGAACAGTTTGCGTCCTTCGAAGGTACACAATTAAGTCGGGTAACATTCTCTCGCACTGACTAACAAAAAAACCGGCCAAGTGCGAGTCGGACTCGCGCACGAAAGGTTCCGTACCATTATCTATAAAACGGCAAAAAAATCATGTCTGTTGTATGGGAGCCTCCCTTAAATATTTGTTTTATTTTAATTTAATTATTTATTTTTAAAGTGAATATATAACTAAATATTCTGTGAATATTTCAAGCGTCTAACTGTTGCCGTTATCAACATCGAGCTAAAACGAGCAAAAAAAACACGTTTGTTGTATGGGAGCCCCCTTAAATATTTATTTTATTCTGTTTTTAGTATTTGTTGTTATAGCGGCAACATCATCTGTGAAAATTTCAACTGTCTAACTATCACGGTTCATGAGATACAGCCTGGTGACAGACGGACAGACAGACAGACAGCGGAGCCTTAGTAATAGGGTCCCGTTTTACCCTTTGGGTACGGAACCCTAAAAACCAATCGCACGGGTATTTCAAATATGTGTAGGTATGTTTGCGGATGAATAGTTAGTGAAGTCAGTTCTCATTGTGATCGTTTACCATTCTCAGTTGATTTTTATGAAGCTATTAGTTGGTTTTCGCAATTATGATCGTTCAGGCGCAACTAGAATATCAAGTTACACATTTACATGAAGCTTTCAGAAGTTACTATCATTAATGTGAGGATGTCGCAAGCGCAATTGTTATAATTACGAAACGATCAGTAAACATTTACCTAACTATCATCACCAATATCCAAGAAAATCAATGAAGCAGGGTCGTCCTAATATCCTCCGGCATAGATTCCAAATTATACATAACCACGATTAACTTCCGAAGAGTTAGGCGATTTTCACACTGCCACGCATCACGCTGCATGTTGCGTGTCAACGCACGCGCGTGGATGCATTTTCTGTGTGTTGGACTGTGCATGTTTTCTATACAAATTGAGATACTTACAAGCAACGTTAGAACACGCATTCATGCTATGCTGCGTGGTGCATGGTAGCGATGGGCCGTTGAAGGTTTTTCCGTTAACGAAACGTCAAAGTTCATTTACGTTCGTCAACTAGTTAAATTCGTCAACTAGTTAACGCGCACTAATATCAACTTGTCAAGTCGTTAATACATTGACAGGAGTTCAACGGTTGATTCAACTCGTTCGTTGATTCAACGCCCATCGCTAGTGCGTGGCAGTGTGATAATCGCCTTAATGTTAGGATAGACAACCATTTACTACTACCATTTACTGAGAAGGTACCAAGATAACTTTGTCACAACAAAGGTTAATTATTTTGCACGAGCTGGTTTCCCACGCATTTCGTAATGTCCAGGAACCAGAAACCTGGCACCAGGATCAGACACCTACTAGGAAGTGGTACCTGTCTACCTACTCACTATACAAACAAAGCCGTGTTGTGGTGTTACAGATAATCCCCTTCCCAGCAACAATGGTGTTCACTGAACTACAGTATCTTGATAATCCTACTGCGAGGAATTACTTCAAGGAATGATGTTAATAACACGATTAGTAAATCTATTGTGGGCGCTGGTCTGTAGAACAACGGGAGAGGATGTATCGCCCTAAAACTCTATAAATTCACATTAGGTAATAATGACTTGCAAATAAAATTGATATTTATGTCCGAACTCCGACCATACGTAAAAATATATATTACAATCGCGGGTGATAACCTGAACGAGCCTCGTAGGATGTACGTCCACGCTCAGTCGTGGCAACCAGCAGCTGCTGGTTGATCATCAAGAACGAAACGAAAATCGCAACACCTAAGGTACTTAGGTATTTTTGCCTGTCTTAATTTCTTAAGCCAGGAAAATTATGAAGGGAATGTTGCATCACAGGATAGGTGTATTGTGTATTTATTCATGTGTTGTGTAGGTAGGTAGGACGGACGGCGACCTCATTCATTTTATGAGTTCTTAGACGTAATCGACTGATTTTGATCAATTTTGATAATTAGTAATTGTGAGAAAGGGAAAAGAATTTAAACAAAATTATTGAAAAGGCGAGGTTTTTGTTTAGCATGTGGCTGAAAGGGATTTTTCCAAATAAGTTAAGTATTCATGGAAAATCACTAATTTTCGCAATAACTTTTCCAAAAAATTACACGAGACTGACGTTTGATCATTTTTTTACAAGAAACAACTTTTGATTTTGAACATTAAAAAAAACATCATTAGATGGTCTACTTACATGTGGCTCAACCACTTTTTACAAACAAAATATAGCAGTAAAATAATGTTGAAAACCAAAAAATCCCTTATTTTAAACCCGGTCAGTAATTACCTATATTTTTACCTATTCTTTAGTAAACCATATCAAATAAAAAACACACATTAGTCTTCAACTATCCTTGAGATAAAATTATAATTATATTATGGTCTATTTCGCCTTTGATTTACTTAATGAACATAATATCATTAAGCAAATCAAAGGCGACATAAACCACTTTTTCGAGAGCGCAAAAGTGATGCAGCTATTAACAGGCGCTGTGACTGACACGAATGGTTTATCAAAATCAAAATCAAAAGTCATTTATTCAAATTAGCCTGAGAATCAGCACTTTTCGAACGTCAAAATTACATAAGACAGTCCCCCAAAACGCCCACCCTTCACCACTCCCCAGCAGCACAGCTGTCTGTTCAGTTAGAGAAAAATTGATTCTATACAAAAGTATACAAAATCATTTACATTACATACATAAAACTTAAATCAAATTATTAGCCATATGTCAGCTAGCACACGCCGATATACCAACCACAAAAAAAAAGATAAAATAAAAAATAAAACGAGAACTACTCAAGCAAAAATAAAAGTTAAACATAAATTACCTAAATAAAAGCCTCCAGGCACAAAGGGCGTGCCCGCTTACATATAGCTGTAACTGGAAGTTATAAATGATATACTAAGACCATCGAAATAAAATAAATAAAAAGTTAATTACTAATAAACCGAGATCAGCAAGACGACCAGTAACCAGAAGCAGCACCCTTTCACGAGCATAACGCAAAGATCAGCCATTACCCCCCTCGCCATATTTGAGGGAAGGAGACAACCCGATCCCCGACGCAACCGCAAGCAGTGACATCTAAGGGAGCATGACGAACCTGCTGCCGGTTGCTCAGGCAAAAATAATAATTATCAATTGTCGATGTCGACCACATATTGCAATACAACTCATACAGAATACATTGTTATGAGTAGATATGTCAACAATAAATTAAATTAAAAATAATATTAAAATAAATTTACTAAACAGTGCAAATAAAATAAAATAAAAAAATTACATGAACTCATATAACCTGTCAGTGGGTAAACTAATTCTGGAGAAAGAACATAAACATTGTCTTGAGTTAATCACAGCGACCAACTACTCTTATTATTTAAGTAGTCGTTTATAGAGTAGTACGCCTTTGAAAAAAGGTTGCATTTTACTTTAGCTTTAAATGCATTAGTAGGCAAATCTAGCAAAGAAGAGGGTAGCTTGTTATAAAAGGTTATACCCAGCCCAACAAATGAGTTATGAACCTTATGAAGCCGGTGAAAGGGAACTCGTAGTTTGTCCTTATTCCTAGTGTTAACACTGTGAATATCACTGTTTTTAGTGTATAAGTGAATAGTTTGCCTAATATACTGGGTGTTAGGGTAGTCACCGTTATCCTTGAAACTAGTGGTTTGGTGTCATCTATATTATACTTTTTCTATGGGACAAATCTTGAAATCGCGAAAAAAAAATCAGCTGTTCCATACATTTGTGTTCACTTAAATCGACAAAATGTTTGGAACAGCTGATATTTTTTTTGCGATTTCAAAGTTGGTCCCATAGAAAAAGTATATTATAGAAGACACAAAACCACTTGTTTCATGGATAACGGTGACTTAACACCCAGTATAAGATGTTGGCGAAGATGAATTGTGTTGCCACCGTGAGAATACCAATATCTTTAAAAAAATCTCTCAGAGAAACAGGCACAGGCACCTAGCTGGTAAATTGCTCGAACAGCTCGTTTTTGCAAGACAAATATATTTTGAATGTCAGCAGCTTTGGCCCACAGCAGAATACCGTAGGACATAACGCTATGAAAATAACTAAAATAGACTAACCGAGCAGTATCAACGTCAGTGTATTGTCTTACTTTTCTGACGGCGTAAGCGGCCGAACTGAGCCTCCCCGCTAAGCTCGATATATGTGGGCCCCACTGAAGTTTGGCATCTACTGTTATCCCCAGAAAAACTGCCGAGTTTACAGTTTCAAGCTCCTCTTTATTTAAGATGATGTTGGGCCCTAGATTTCTGACATTTGGTAAGGCGAACTTTACACATTTCGTTTTCTTAGCACTGAGAACTAGGTTATTTGTCGTAAACCAATCCGTTAGCATTGAGAGTGCACTGTTTACATCGTCAAAATCTTGCCTATTCCTGTCTACTTTAAAAATAAGAGAGGTATCATCTGCAAACAGTACAACTTCACAGACACCCTTTAGATAGAATGGTAAGTCATTGATATACACTAAAAAACAAGAATGGACCCAGTATGGAGCCTTGAGGTACACCTAACTGAACTGGTAGCCCGGAAGATTTTACACCATTAACATCTACACATTGGAACCTATTCTGTAAATAAGAATTTATAACGTTGAGAGTTTCGTTTTGCACACCGTAATGACGTAGTTTACGCAAAAGCGTGTCATGGTGCACGCAATCAAAGGCTTTGGAGAGATCACAGAAAACCCCAATAGCATTTTGCGAGTTTTTAATATGTGTTTCAGCAGAGCAACACCCGCATCTGTAGTTGAACGACCTTTTGTGAAGCCATATTGTTCATTATGAAGGAGGCTATTTAAATTAAAATGTCTTAGTAACTGCTTGAGGATTAAATATCAAATATTTTGCTAAATGTCACCACGAAAACTGTACTTTTATAGTGTTTCAATTTATTATTTTAAGCTTCCTCCTATTTAAATAATTAATTGACACAAGAGGATTTTTTTTGTATACGGAGCCTAAACTGGGGTGGTTTTTCAATTAATATTGGACGTATGATAAAGGAATATAAAGTAACTATTAGTTCTATACACAATTCTAAGCTTACAGTAGTACCTAAATCATTTGACATGTTTCCATTTATTTCCCTGTTCGTCTTGCGCGTTGATGTCTTTGCAACGTACCAACTGCAATTTACACTTTGTTTTAATACTATTATCCTACTTAATAACAATAATATAATATAATACATAAAATATATAATATAATATAATTTATAATTATAATTATAATTATAATTATAATTATAATTTATAATGTTTATAATTATATTATAAATGTGAAAGTTTGTGTGTTTGTGGGTTTGTGTGTTTGGATGTTTGTTACTCAATCACGCAAAAACGGCTGAATGGATTTGGATGAAATTTAGCAAACAGATAGTTTATAACCTGAAATAACACATACTTTTTATCTCGATATTTTCACGGGATCGAGACTTACGCGGGTGAAACCGCGGGGCGCAGCTAATTATAATAAATGAAAGAATATTTTTTATCCCGATAAGTTGTTCTTCGTTATTTTTTTATATTTTTGTTGTTCTTTCATTTAGCATAGAACAAATGCTTAAAATAGATTTAATGAAATCCTAATTAATTTTATTTTATTTTATATTATAAATGCGAACGTGAGTTTGTTTGTTTGATTGTTACGCTTTCATGCTACAATGGCAGAACGGATTTGGATTAAATTTGGCACATGGGTAGACCATAATCTGGATTGGGAATATACTTCTTATCCCGATGTTCCCACGGAATCGAGACTTATGCGGATGAAACCGCGGGGCGCAGCTAGTATTGTAATAATTCTAATAGTTTATGAATATTTAAATTATATTAATATGTTAATCTAAAATATGCATTCTACTTACGAGTCGCGAGCGTCAGATGACGTCATATCAATAACAAACACCTAAACTTTTGCATGTTTCATGTTGACCGATAAGATAACAGACACATGTTTAATTATAGTTTACCGAACAGTTTAGTCTGTAATTAATCCACTGTCTGTTACCACCTGATATATCATATAAATTGCAATGATTTTTAGATTTTATCGCAACTCATCCGTGCCTCGGAAAGCGCGTTAACCCATCAAATGTCAATCGGGCTTTTAAATACCGATAACACGTTGATCCCGGCTGTCATTAGTGGATCTTTGACAGTAGTCAGAAGGCCGAAAGTCTGACAACCAGTCCTTACCAAGGGGTATCGTATTACCCGGGTTGTGGAGGTCAGATAGGCAGTCGCTCCATGTAAAATACTGGTATTCAGCTGCATCCGGTTAGACTGGAAGCTGACCCAAACATACTTGGGAAAAGGCTAGGCAGATGATGATGATTTTTAGATTTTAAAAGTTAATCCGATTTAGTTTGGTCCTTCAAAAACTGTTTTGTGAATTGCAAAATTCTAAATGTAAATTTTTCAATTATCCTTTTCGCCCGTAAAAACAATTTTAAATAAAAACAAATACTACTCATAGGTATTCTACGCATATTTTTAAAAGATTTGAAATTCGACAGATTCTTATCGCAGATTATTATTATTAGATGATAACAATCTGCGTATCTCGTGAGATTATGGCCATCTGATAATTATCATTCGATATCACGCAAACGTGTTGTATAATAACGTGATGAATGTTAGGATTTATGTTTGTTTCATGACCACAACGCCGCCCCGCCGCAACCTCTCGCACGACTCCAATAAATCATTTCATTAGCATATATTAGCATAACGTAAAGTCAGAAAAAGTAAAGAAGAAAATAGTTTACTTTCTAGATAGAAAGTAAACTATTTTCTGTATTTAGAGCATTCACTCGTAATACAGTTAAAAGTCTCATAAAATTATTGTATTTATTTGTTTGTTGAAATGTAGTTGAAACACTACAACAAACTACAACTGCTAAGTTAAGTTTGTTCATGGGATAAATTCATGCCAACTACGGAACCCTAAATTGTGCGTGGTTCGACACGCACTTGGACGGTATTTTTTATTTGATGTATTCATAAAATTGGGCACATCTCAATTGAAAATCATAATGACAAAACAAAATAGCTTCAACTGTCTCTATTGACAAGCTATTTCTTTCGTCCGACCATTATGTTGTTATTAGGGAAATATTCTCTCCACATTTGCGTTGTGGGCGGGAATCGCAAAATGTCTTGTGATCCAAAATGATCTGTATCTGCAAAACGAGTATTTTGAAGAAAACGGGACAAGGAGCAATATACGGGATACGTCTCACAAATCGGATGTCAGTCCCGTGTATACGGGACGAATGGCAACCCTGGCTAAAGCCCATACTTCTTGTTGGATTGAGCCGTCAGCGCCAGGAGTACTTACTACGTGCTTGTGTTTTGTTCTCAGACCTCCGTCCGACACAATCTGACATTACTATTACTATAATGAGTCAGTACAAATGAAACTCATCTGTAGTAGTTATTCTGCGGAGGTTCGTTAGATAATGAATCCCGTCATTTGTCATTACGTTACAATCAATCGTTATTGTACTTGGAGATGTCGTTAATTAACATAATTAAATTACTTGCTCTCTAGACTTATTAATTTTCAGTCAAATTGTAGGTAGGCATAGATATCTTGACAAATAAATCACATTCGGAGCACAAACATTAGCATTCTCTGTAATTATCTCAAACTGCCGCAAATGAGTCAGAATTACTATTTTTAATTACTTATCTTCATAAGCTTCTGTAAAGTTTTGCTCACGCTTACATCTGTTGATTAAAAACATTAATTATCTTTTGGATACTATTAGATTGTATGGTATACTAAAAGGAAAATAAAATAAATAATTCAATACAGTGAATTCCACCCACTTACTAACGTGAGTTTAGTTATAATAATAGTGAGTGTGTCTGAATAATGTCAGTAGAATGACGTCACTAGAGCTAAAACAACGTGTGAACAGAGTTGTTAATGTTTACACTCCACTCTGTACAGTTGTCCCAGTAGTTTACCCATCGTATGGTTACTCGAGCCAGCGATCTCACTAATAAAATATATGTAATTCAGTTTCCTCTACAATACTATGTATTTAATCAATATTTTAAGGCGATGTGTCACTGAGAGCACGCTATGTCGTTGGTCCCGCTGTCATTTGTAGATCTTTGACAGTTGTTACGGGTCGTCAGAAGCCCGAAAGTCTGACAACCAGTCATACAAAGGGTTATCATGTTACCCAGTAACTGGGTTGTGGAGGTCAGATAGGTAGCCGCTCCATGTAAAATACTGGTATTCAGCTGCATTCGGTTAGACTGGAAGCCGACCCCAACATAGCTGGGAAAACGCTAGGCAGATGATGATGCGTTTCCTAATTAGGGTTTTTAATTTAAAGCATCTGCGCAAGTTTGGTCTCAAACCTGCAGGATCAAGTTAGATCTAGTCCCCTCAATACACTCCTACTGCTAGATATTTCGGTTATATAAAATAAAAAACTTTTTACAAAAAAAAAACAACCGACTTCCAAAAAAAACACTAAAAAGTGAAAAATAACTTTAATTTCGGAAGTTAGTGTCTTTGTTTCTCAATTTTCGTTTTTATTCCGAACGGATACCACTCTTTAAATAATTAAATTTAATGTGCGAACGAATACCAACTAAGGGCCAAGTATTTTTTTTTATAAACTATGTTACTTCCGAATTATACCTCCATCAATGTATGGATTTGAGGAGGAGAGGTGCCACGGATTCGAATTCAAGTTCCCGTGGCACCCCGAGGGGTATCCTCCAGGGGTGCCTTGGGTTGGGAATGATATTTTTGAATATTTTCTTTTTGACCGAGAAATTAATTTTTAAAAAGTGCTAATAATCTGCGGGAAATTCAAATATTTGAAAAGCGACGCTATTGGTCAGAGCGGATGTGACGTAACAGTCGATGACTCACAATATTTATTTATTTATTCTTCAACAAATTTACATTTGTGTCGAACACTGGTTTTAACAATAAAGACACGAATAATAATACACCTAGACATAGTCGTTTTAACAATAAAATGTAAATAGTGCCAAGTCAATGCTGCAAACACTCTTCCAAAAAGGAGTTTGTTGGAGAGGTTTGTTTGTTGCCATAGACTGTCACGTCACCACACCAAGCGCGCCAAATGGAGGGCGTTTAAATAGCCCGGGCGGTTGGATATTTTTAACATTTTTCTTTAAGTACTTTAAATTGCTTTTTGCCGTCGAATTTTTTTTTATCGAATAAAAATATAAAAAATTACATTGTATATTTCCTATTGAGAACCTCCTCCTTTTTGAAGAAGTTAGTTAAAAATACTTCTTACTTCCAAATGCAGCTATACCATCAAAGTAAGCACAGGAATACCCTCAAGCAAGATCGAATAAACTTTACATTCTATCGTTACTCTATCGAATGTTGTTTGAAAGTCATACAAGTGAAGTTAATCATGTATGTTAATCGTTTAAATTGTATTGTTTATATAAGAGCACAACAAAGATTTTGTTAGGACACATTTATTGAGCTGCGGTCCTTGAATACAGGACGCGGCTGCTATCGACGTTCTCGTGGGAAAAAATGATCTGTTGGAATTAAATAGTCGCTTAGAATGCAGTTTCTAAAATCAATATTCTTAAACTATTTAATATTCATAACATGAATGTTAATTCTGTCATTGAATGTGTTATTTATTGACAAAACACCTGGAGCTAGGCAAATCGATGATAATCTCAACTAATATTATATTCGAATGAAAGTTTGTCTATTTGGGTATTTGTCCTTGCTCTGTACTGCTCCTGTAAGGGCATACAAGTCGGGAATAATGCATAAAATTGTTCTGTTGAAATAAAAACTCGTATCCAGATCTATAGCTGTTGGATGGTGGTTTAAATTAAGTAAAATAGTTATATAAAGTCACTAAGGAATGATTTTCCATCGTCAGATCCAATTAATTTTATTTCACATAAACCTACATGGGCACTCATGGAACGTCAGAAGCTAGGTGTACGGTTCCAATTGGTCGAATCCTATGGAGAATACCCGGCAAGAAACTCCACGGTTACTCTTTTAAATATAATTCGCTTTTACAATATTTTCAAATTACAGTGTTAATAGGCATAGGAGGACAATGTAGGCCTTTCAACAAGTACCAGGTACTTTACAAAATAGAAGATGTTCAACAAATCTACATTCCACTAAGCCTACAACGTTCTCACATTCACAAAATAGAAAATAATCTATCTAAAAGACAAATAAGTAATCAAAAAGTAATAAATACCTATTTACCAAATGACGTGATTGCTATTACAACTGTAACAAATTGAATAATTATCATGTCCACAAAAGCCACTAATAAAGAATTGAAATTAAATTGTAGATAACTTATAACTCCAAATTGAAAAGTTTGTCATTACCTATTGCTTGTCATAAAATAACTACACACAAGCTGTCAAACCGTAATTTTGAATCCGTACATAAAAGTTATATTGAACAGTAATATTCAAGTTCCTAGCACAGCTTCCACGTTCTGTTGATCAACAGAGATGTCCGTATCCTCAAGACCTACCATTAAATTATTTTTATAGATAGTGTTAAAAACTTCTTCGATGAACGCACAAATGCTGACAAAATTTGAGTGAGTCAATGGCCATCGGACTACCATAGAGATATAATAACAGTAGAGTGCGCGTATAGCACAAATCGCTAGTGAGCGATATACTTATATTGATAAGTGCATGGCAGATAGGGGGCGGCTAAGCTCGGCCGCTTATGCTGTTAGAAAGATAAGACAGTTATCAGATGTAGAAACCGTGCGTTTGCTACTTCAGTTACTTCCACAGCATCATGTCGTATGGCTTTTTACTGTGGGGTCGGGCTGTGGACATTCAGTCCACCTTTATTTTGCTAAAGAGAGCAGTCAGAGCCATTTATAATCTATTAGCTTCCACCCGCGGCTTCGCCCGCGTGGTATGTCGATAAAAAGTAGCCTATGTCCTTCCCCGAGATGCCATCTATATCCATGCCAATTTTTTTCGAAATCCGTTCTGTGGTTTAGGCGTGAAAAGGTAACATACATACAGACAGACAGACAGACAGAGTCACTTTCGAATTTATAATATTAACATGGATGTCGCCGCGAATCTCTTAGGGAACTATTTAAAAGGATTAATATTATGACGGTACCTTGCCAATTTATTTATGCGTATTTTATGTATGTAAGATACAATTTAAATCTTTTTAATAAAATAAGTGATATATATATATAATTTTAATACTAGAAATAAAGATAAAAATAGATCAACCATTTTTCAGATTAGCTAAAGTACAAATATCTTTTACTGGTGGTACTGTGTTAAATGCTCTATCAAAAAACCTTGTGATATATTGCAATTAAATGAAAGAAAATTTAAAACTCAAAAAAATTACACTTTGTAAACAAGCTTATTACAAATAAGAGGATTATAAAATATCCAAGATAAGAATGCTTGGAAACATGCTGGTCTTGCTCCATAGGTCAATTTAGAGTCTGGACCAAATCAAACTGGTTGCTAAAGTTGTAGATTTTTACACTCTGTAATTACTTAAACTTACGCACTGACTTATTAGTATTACTTGTAACAATGTTAGGAATATTGTAATATCGTATACTTTTACAATTTTTGTAAATATGTGAGCACCACGTAGGTATGTAATATGTATCACATAATTCATTTATTTGTCATTGCTCCATTTATTTATAATTCTTTTTACATTTTGTGGTAAGTACTACTCTTAAGTAGTAATCTTATTCTAGGTGCATCGTCTTCACATATAATTATATAATTGATGTATACAAAATATTGTAAAACATTTTTAAAAGTAACGGTGGAGTTTCTTGCCCTTTATTTTCTCCATACGAAAACTACCTTTTGGAAGGGGCGACTAGAATCAGTTCTATTTCTTTGATTTTGACGTTCAAAAGTGCCTTATATGAACCTACTTGAAATAAATTATTTGACTTTTTTTTTTCATACGTAAATACATGCCAATCGGCAACCGAGCTATCGATAAGTTGTGAGTGTGATCGTAATATTATTGTAGGTTGTGTTTAGTCATAATTTTATTTATAGATAATAGATATTATTTTATTAATGAAACTCACTCAGTTATTTTAGTATTACATGTGTGCTTGTTGTTTATTCTGTTTTTTACTAAAACATAGTACAAACACACAAAGAAAATATAGACATAATTATAAAAATATAGACTCAATTACATGAATCATTCAATTCAGTTCAAACCCGTGCCTACTGTTCATCGTTTATTGCGCGCACTCTATACTATATTATATCTCTATACCTTTTAGTAACAACAACAACAAACTAATGATAATCCCTCCAGGCGACCATAACAACAACAACAAACTAATGATAATCCCTCCAGGCGACCATAATCTAGAATCCAGAAAGCCACGTAAAGAATGAGCATGCCAAATGTAATGTATTCACACAGTACCTTTTGTCATGTTGTGACAGAGAACATACGGGTTGACAGTGAATGGAGTAAAGTGCACTTACCGGCGCGTGTCTGACTGCGGCACCACACACCACTGTTGAGACTGTTACCCCACAAGCTGTATGTTCATTGGTCGGCTCCGACTGACTGCGGCACCTCACACCACTCTTGAGACTGTTACCCCACAAGCTGTATGTTCATTGGTCGGCTCCGACTGACTGCGGCACCACACACCACTGTTGAGACTGTTACCCCACAAGCTGTATGTTCATTGGTCGGCTCCGACTGACTGCGGCACCTCACACCACTCTTGAGACTGTTACCCCACAAGCTGTATGTTCATTGGTCGGCTCCGACTGACTGCGGCACCTCACACCACTCTTGAGACTGTTACCCCACAAGCTGTATGTTCATTGGTCGGCTCCGACTGACTGCGGCACCACACACCACTGTTGAGACTGTTACCCCACAAGCTGTATGTTCATTGGTCGGCTCCGACTGACTGCGGCACCACACACCACTCTTGAGACTGTTACCCCACATGCTGCATGTTCCTATGGACCAGATGCAGATACCCCAAATTTTTGTAGTGACAAGTAATGTTACTAACAAATATGGAAGTGATTCTGATTTATTAATTAAATGGAGAGGTGAAGGTGCTATCTGAAAGTGCACTAATTATAATTGAAACGCACTATAAATAAAGTAGGTACCCAATTGTAGCATGACATAAGGATTCCGAAAAGCTAAAAAAAAATGCTGTAACGAAAAAAAGACCACACTGATTTTGTTATTTCGGTATTCACAATAAAGAGAGCTTCTCTCACTCAATAACTCAGTGCACGAGATGATCTAAGATAGTAAGCACTCTGATATCGATCACAATTATTGTAAACACAAAAATGATAATTATATAATCAGCGGGATCTGTGAGATTTTGTGTCATGTTTCGGTTAAGGGCTCGTGCAAACTGGCGCGATATCGCGGGCGCAAGAAGGGTCGCGCTGCCTGGTGCGCTCGCGGTATTGCGCCAATCTGTACGAGCCATAATATGTGGCAAGTGTAGGGTAAGTTTGACGCTCGTTATAGATGTTTATTTACTTCCTCATGTCGTGGGAACCGTGCGCACCTACAAGGTCACGTAACCGGCTCGTGAGCTTCCCGTGTGCGCTGACAATTCGCGTCATTAATAATTCATAACTAGTAACGTCTAGTTCTGCTGTCCGACGCGCCGCCGAGAACACGACCCTGCTGACATTTTGATAATGATCTCAAGCTAGCCATCGCTTCATTATTTAGATGATCTGACCAATTTTTTCGATAGATTAGGCTAAGCGGGCTCGACTGTAACCGTAGCATATTTAAATCTTTTATTTCATAAAGTGCCTTATAAATTACATTTTTAAATCAATCTGCCTAGCCTTTTCCCAACTATGTTGGGGTCGGCTTCCAGTCTACCGGATGCAGCTGAATACCAGTATTTACTATTACATTTTTAAATATTAGAATATAATAATATAAAAACATTTAAAAATACAAAAAATAGTAGCCCACCGGTATCGGGAATAGGGTCCAAGCTACCGGCGGTCAGGGCTCCAGAGAGAGGAACCTTCTAACAACACGGGCCGTGTCCAGGAGTACCGCTTTCTGAATCAAGCCCTTAATCCAGCTGCCCAACGAGAGCCTCCATAGATGTTGGTCGAGGCTCTTGGCAATTAAGCCATTGGCTGATACGACTATCGGCACAATTATCGCAGAGTCCACATCCCACATGTCGACAACCTCGTTAGCCAAGTCAAGATACTTGATTTGTTTATCTTTCTCGGCCTTCACGAGGTTCTCGTCATGCGGGACCGCTTGTCAATGAAAATTGCGCGCCGCTCTGTTCGATCCACCACCACTATATCAGGCTTATTGGCAACAATAGTCCTATCAGTGATGATGGATCGATCCCAGTACAATGTGATATTTCCATTTTCGAGAAATGGGTCGGGCACATAGGTACCTGTAGTACGGCACTTTCGATTCCCCAAGGCTATAGTTTAGAGCAAGTTGCTGATGGATACTCTCCGTTAGCTAGACGAGAACACCCGGAGATGATGTGACGGATTGATTCTCCCGGTCGGTGGCATACCCGATAGATGTCAATCGTGCCGTCCTTCACAATAAATCTCCGGTAATAGTTCGTCATGATAACTTCGTCCATAATTACACAGACAAAACCTTCGGTTTCCCTAAAGAGGTCACCGAAACGCAGCCAGGCTACGGACGCTTGTAGATGTACATCGGGTCCATGTAGGGCCCGGAAAAAGCTTCCGTGAAGCTCCTTACTCAGCCATACCTCCCTGCGATCGTTAGTGTCAAGCACTACAGGCTTGCGCCAGTTCTCTTTCGCCAAGGAGAGCGGGGTGAGGCCCTTAATTGTCCACCGCGACCACATCTAGATGCATTCCTACGTCGGCTTCTAGGAATTATTCCCTGAGACTGCATATCTCGCGATTGTGGAGGGTTTAGAAAGCCTCGACCTCCACACTTTCGCGGGATATACAGTCTCATTATTATTTTGTTGTTAGTATAATGTTTTCTTGAAGCCTTATGAAAGGTTCGTGTGTCTACGTTTTCATTATAAAATTATCGAAAACATAATTATTAATATATTTATCGATTGCTCCTACCACAATAGCTGACTGATGACGTCACATGAACCTCTCTCGCTAGCCTGTGCGCGTACGCTACTGGCTACTGACCATTAAAACGAGCGATCGAGCATAGAACGTTTTTATTATTATTATTTATTTAAATTGTCATTAGACCCCTCAATACATGCGAATTCTAAAAAAAAATCTTACTTCATCCACATCACACCTGTATAGGGGGCGAACCTATTGACATCAACTGGCCACAAATATCGAGACTCCGGGCTGCTACTGAGAAATTCACTCTGCCCGAACCCAGACTCGAACCCAGGACTCCATGCTCACCAGTAGCGCTTGCGGCCACTAGGCCAACGAGGTAGTTAAGAAAACCTTAGTACCCAATTAACAAAGGCGTTCGTGCATGTGTTATGGATATGAGCTCGACTTCATGCGCCACGCCAGGAAACGTTCCTACTAAGTGTTTCATATGTATTGACGTATAAAAGCAACCTTTTAGCATATAACTCAAAAATAATTACCTTCAATATTTATTTATTAAAAATTTAAAATAACACATAAACTTCATTCTTTAATTACAATATTATTTTAATTCTCACTATCCCAGTTATTTTGCAAACATCTATCTTCTATTAATACTAATATTATAATTAATACTAATATTATAAAGCTGAAGAGTTTGTTTGTTTGTTTGAACGCGCTAATCTCAGGAACTACTGGTTGGAATTATAAAGATCGACACCTACACGGGTGAAACCGTGGGGCACAGCTAGTTAAATTATAATCACAACCCAAAACACTCGCGTTACAAACATGGCGGTCACATGTTTAATATGATGTATACCTAATTACCTACATACGTCAGACTATTTGTCTTGTTGTCTGCGAGCTATTTATTCTGCGACAAGCAACCGCAATCTAATCGCAACCATCTAATCTTATCTACGAGATAATGATAACACTATTAACGTTGATATCCGTCATGCGAACTGTCGGCCGCGACACATTTGCGAATATGACCTTCGAAATCAAACGTTTATTTTAAAATAACGTATCAACATTAAAGTGGAAAATACTTTAAGTAACCTGTACTTCAGAATATACAGGGTGTAGAAAGATCCATCACATAGCCGTCAACTACGCATTTTGTACATCAAATTAAGTAATACTGCACCCAAAATTATTGCTGGGAAGTGACTTTTATTTCTGGCGTGAAAATCGCTGTTTACCGTAGTGCGCAACGTAACGCACGCAAAACATTGTGTTTATGTGTGCATGCAACGGTTCAGGATATTTGGGGGTATTTTAAATTAAGTTATAAAATTTTAAACTAGCTTTCTTTAAAAAAACGTCTGAAATAGTTGGAACTTTGTCTATCAATAGCTCCGTAACGTGACAAAGATAACCTCTGATGTTAAGGGATTCCAAGTAAAATGAAGAGTGAAAAAATTTAATTTTATTTTAAAAAACTGGAAGAGAACTACCTATATATGTTCCTAGTAATGGGTAGTTATTTCGTTTCTTCAACTATGTCAGAATGCCGTGTTGGTGATAGAGTAAGAGCCGCATATATTTAGGGAATGTTAGTGCGGTGAATTGCCGAAACATATACACACTGGTGAGCGGTACACATGTGTACGCTCTTTAATAAATAATGATCTCGTATCTCGGTCTCGTATCGAATGAGGTCCTCTTTAAGACAAACTTATGTCTTCTGAAATACCTAGTCTGACCACTCTGCTCAAACACTTAATCTACAGCTGTTATTTTGAAATAAAATGTGGACTGCCATGAAATAATATTATAGAAAGTCATCACTGCATCAACATATTTTACTAAAAATAAACATTATTAAAATTTTTATAGATGCTGCTTGATAGATAAAATTATAAGTCCGAAAGTAACTCTGCCTGTCCGCTGTCTGTATGCTACCTTTTCGCCCCTTAACAGCTGAACTGCTTTAGATGAAAGTCATACGGATAGTTTTTGTATTCCAGCAGTACGTACCCATGGAATAATTCCCGAAGCCGCGTGCAAAAACTAGTATGTCTAAAATAAATATCTTAAAACACAAACCTAAAAAATCTTAGCACTTATCAGTAAACTAAAAATATGTTACTACATACTTCACCGCCGCCGTAGAAAGCCTCTACGTGGCTACGACGGTGCTACGAATGTCTACGAACGGCGTAGCCTAGCCTTAGTTCAATATGTATGGCGATTCCTTTTTATGATCCTATGCTGATATGATCAGGAGTATGAATCAAGACTGAGTGACTGGGGTATCTCTATTGAACTATTAATTAAATGTTTTGAATTGTGTAATGTTCTTTATTTTGCATACTATTGCATATATGGACAGGTCCACTCAATCTGTGTGGCTCTTTCCTCAAAAGACCATTTCAGACACCAATCTACATGGTCTTTACATGTTCTGACCAAGATTATGTCTTGACTTGAAAAGAAACTGTGACCTTTGAGTTTGTTTCGGCCTTTCTTCTCAGAGTTATAGTCAGATAGGAAACGACAACCTTATCTAGTTAAAAAAAAAATGAATAACGTGTAAAAGTGTTTGTACAAACCTACTTACAGAAATAAAATCACAACAAACTTCTTCTTCCCAGCTAAAGCACTAGGACGCGGTGAAGGGTGGGCGTTTTAGGGGACTGTTATGTAATTTTGATTTTTAACTTCGAAAAAAGTGCTGCAGCCTAGTATGAATAAATGACTTTTAATTTTCACTAAAGCAATTATTGTTTGCTTTATTTAAAGTGCCACCGGCTATACGATTGATAGAATGCTGCGAGTGATTTAAATAATATTTGATGCCAACTACTATTTAAACGTGACCCTCAATGTTTCAGATTTATAGAAATAAGAAAAAAATATAGTTTTGATTATTATATTAATATAGTTTTGATAGTTATAATTCAATATTCGCTGAAATAAACTGTGATACAATGCCGCCGATTGGAATTCGATCATCAGTGGTATTAGTACGTGAGTGTCACTGTAGCAGGTAGTGACAACGGGTTGTGTGACGTCAGCAGTTCACTCCCCACAGGCTCGCATTAGTGAGTCGAAGAAGATCACACCGTTCATAATTGTAACAGAGAACTACATAGAAGTTATTGATCTTCTCATCGATCGCAAACGCGTAGATTTTACAGCCGATTAAAAAATGTTGAAGGTGAAAATGTACAATTCTCTAATGAAATTACTGCAAATTTTTAGTGTCATCATTCCCTTAGGTCTAGGTGTAGGTGCGATACCTAAGTAGCATAGTTGCGACAACTAGCTCACTGTGATGAGTCGTCACACTCGTCACAGTGCACAGGCCTCTCGCCGCGCTCGTGTGAGAGTGTGAGAGCCGACACATTTGTACTACAAGTACATTAGCGCTATCTGCGTGTCCCATCGGCGACCATCCCGGCTCCTAATTTAAGAGCAATATCAATTTTATTTCGTGTGTCGCCGGCGTGGGGTATGCGCGGCGGAGCGGGGTGTGCGCGGGCGCCGGCGCTATGTGACACTCGCCACGGGACACACCGGGAGCTTGTGCAACATTCTACACACATGACATCAAACTGGACTACGTGAGAGATTGATGCAATGAACAGGTAAACTTGATCAATCAATTGTCACATTTGGATATTACAATTTATGTTCATTCATACCTATATGAAAATACTTATGATTAATCATCTTGAATGTCTACGTGATTTTCAATTAAAACAAATTAAATCACGAGCCATAATAATATTTGCTAATTTAGATTTGCATTGTGTGGTATTTTGTTAAAGCACGTAAACGTCAACAGAAGTGATAGGCCAGATATTTAAATCATCGTAGTGTAAAACCAAGTTTGCAGCTTCGAAAGACCTGTGCTAACTTTGTGGTACTCGAAAAAACTCTAAATTTTCGGACTTCTTTCAGTTTTTAGCTTAGCATAATAGCATAATCAGCCTATAATGTTCCCATTGCTGGGACACAGGCCTCCTATTTGTGAGAGGGAGCGGGCCGTAATCCACCACGCGGGCCCGGTGCGGGTTGGTAGATGTCACATGTCTTCGAATTTACACAAAGTAAAGCGCCTGTCAGGGTTCGAACCTACGACATACAACTCGTAAGTCGTGGCCGTTACCACTGGGCCACCACTGCTCTGTTTTATGCTTATAACTTCTAAAATGTGCATCCTATGTTGGTATCTCTACATTCTTAAAGTACATTTCATTTTCATTATTTAAGTTCATTTGCTACAATTCAGCGCAACCGTAGTTCTATAGGGTCTAACAGAACCCGAGATACAGAACTTCAAACATAGGCATTTCAAAAAACAAAAAAAAAAATCAACGATGAAAATAATGGGAGATGAAGGTGTAATGCAGTTATTTAGGATCGTTGAACGTGAACGTCCCACAAAATCAATACCTACAGTGCAATTTTTTGCGACCTATGAGTGATATCAGTATCAATAACAGGTATGAATGGCACAGCAGTGCGTAACGCTTCCCGGTATGTTCTGTGTCCAAGCGGCCGGTGTGTCGCTCGCCTGCCGGTGCGGTGCCTGTGTCGCGCCGCCTCAAAAGCCTTTCCGTGTTCCGCGCCCGCCCCCGTCCCGCGCCCCCACCCCGTGGGCCCCGCGACTGCACTTCCGCCGCCGCCTCAATTAAACCCGTCGATAAATTTCCAAACTTAATCAAATGACTGCAGTCGCGACTAACACACAAGACCCGGACACTCTGAGTGTCCGCCAGGTGAGGCGGTCGTCGACTGTCGCCAAGTTCATGACTGTGTGTATGAGTTCTGAGTGTCCGCCAGGTGAGGCGGTCGTCGACTGTCGCCAAGTTCATGACTGTGTGTATGAGTTCTGAGTGTCCGCCAGGTGAGGCGGTCGTCGACTGTCGCCAAGTTCATGACTGTGTGTATGAGTTCTGAGTGTCCGCCAGGTGAGGCGGTCGTCGACTGTCGCCAAGTTCATGACTGTGTGTATGAGTTCTGAGTGTCCGCCAGGTGAGGCGGTCGTCGACTGTCGCCAAGTTCATGACTGTGTGAATGAGTTCTTAGGACGCACTTCTAAAAGCCAAAATTTACAAGAAAATAATAATTGATTCTAGATACCCCTTCCAAAAATTGGTTTCCAAAATTATGTGAAGACGATTTACCTAGAATAAAATTATTATTTCTCAAAAATGCTTGGAAATTCGAGCATTATTCTGACAACCTTCTTCAAGATAAATAGAAAATGCTGTACTGGCAAATACAGGCGAACAGCCGGCCGGCAATGTTACTATGAAAATCCATATCTGTCGTCTTAGCGGCCAAATAAATTACTATGGAAACTCATATCTGTCGTGTTAAGGTATAAAAGTGGAACGAACTTTTTACTCCGACCCATATGTAGCTTAAGTAAGTTCGCAGCTTCGTTTTCGTTTTATTTAAATTTCGATTTAGCTTGCAAATAAAGAGTAAAAAAGAAACAAAGGAACATTGGCACGTGAAAAATTATCGATCGTTATTGATTCTGGAATTTATTCTTCACAAGGTTGACTAATCTATAACTAGTTTCCGCCCGCGGCTTCGCCCGCACGGTACGTCGATTAAACGTAGCCCTGTGCCAAATTTCATCCAAATCCGCTCAGCCGTTTTAGTGTGAAAGCGTAACAAACAAACAAACTCACTTACGCATTTATAATATTTGTTAATCTCGAGAGTAGCCTTCGGCGCGGGAGATATTATAGTGCACTAGCTTAGTGTGTGCGTAGACACAGGTGCAGTCTGTCTTCCCTCACTCTCATAGTCCGATGGGAGCATGCGGCAATCCGACACGACCGAAGAGAGATCAGGCGCAGGACCAACGGAGGCACGGGGGAATCACACCGCCAACTTCCAAACTCTGTTAATTACCCAGTTACTACAATAGGTACAAAGTATTTTTTTTTTAAAGCAATGACAGATAAGCTATGGTTTAGTAAGTAAGCTGAAAGTTGGAAAACATTTTGTCTCCAGGCGATAGGTATCAGTATCGTTCACTTAGGTGGTCTTATTTGAATCATTCAGTAATTTTTAGATCTATATGTGACAGAGCTGCTTACAATTTTAGGTAATATAATAAATATGTGACCCAGACAATACATAAGAGTCATACTCCATAAGAACATGACTCCATAAGAGTCATGTTCCATTTTAAATCGAGATGTTGGTTGGTAGATGGTATCCCGAATATCCCGACAACACGGTTGGCGCAGTGGCTGAGCGATGGACTGCTGCGCAACGTGTCGTGGGTTCGATGCCCGCACGGAACAAATATTTGTATGATCTGCAAGTAGTTGTTCCGGGTCTGGGTGTTAGTGTATGTGAGTTTCTATGTTTGTAACGCACCCACGATACAGGAAGAAATTCCTAGTGTGGGGCAACGTTTTTAAAAGAAAAAATATATATAAAAATATATATATATACATATATCTACAACAAAATTCACTTACTACCTTACAATGGATTTTTTCCACTGAAATAAGTTGAAGGATTCTAAAAATGACTCGCTTAACTGTTTTGGTGAAGTAAACTGTATTTAAGTCCTAATTATGATGACGTTATGTTATTATGATACGTTTCTGATATTTTGTTATCCTATTCCACAAAATATGATATTAATAAAGAATGTCTACAATTTACCTCTAACTGTTATAAGGATAACAAATTAAATAAACAAAATATTGTATGTGACGAAGTTTTCCTCATGAAATATTGAATTCTATGAAAGGCCGAGTGAGTACATAAGCAGATAAGGGGTGATTCAAACGACCGGAATACTGACATTGAAGTTCTGATCAATGTAAACAATTAGCGGAAAACGTGTGGAGTTTACCTTAACCTGCTGTGATTCTGAGTTGTTACATCAAACATGATGGTGTTATATTACTTGTTTTTTGCTTGAAAAACTTCGAAGACAAAATTAATTAACCGATATGCTACGTGCAGTAGAGGAACTAACGACTTCTTTGGGATCAATTTCGTTCTAGAGCCTACTTTCATACTGTATACTGATGGCGACTACATTTTAGAGTCCGTTGTTGGAATAAATGGGTTTTATTTTATCAAATAGCGGTGTTTATACACACAAATTAGTTGTAAACCTACTGTTCTTAAAATCTGTCACAGACGTCACATTTAACAAACGAAGTTAAACTTTTTGAATGTCTCCTACATAGTGCTTAAGTACAATAAGTACCTACAATAGACACTCAGCCGCCGCCACTTCTTTCTTAGCAATTATGTAGATTCCTTTAAAATTATATCCAATCAAAATCATACATGTGAAAATGGGAGCCGAATTATTAAGCCGAAAATATTATGCGTGGTTATCGACTTCGCCTGATACTTAATCCTGAAAAAGAACATACAACATTCTAAATTCATAAATTTAAAACAAAATTTCTTGTTTTTTCTGCCCCTTAAAGGTTAACAATGCTATTTAAAAATATAACTTCTTTGAATAGTCGAAGTATTTACACAAAGCACTTAGGATAAACTTTTACTGCTTATGCAATCGCTTTGCTTTAATAGGTACCTACGCCTAAATAGTAATTATGTCACGTTTCGGAATCGCTGATCAAAATAACGATGATGAAACTATCACGCTGTAGGCACAAATACCGCGTGTGGTGGACAAAGGCAATGCGCGCGCGCATGCATATCTTACGATAACCCGGCTAAATCCGGCCGAGCGACCGCAACCGCAGTGACGGACTCAGCCGTATCTTGTGGTCTTGTCCTCATAGCTAACAAACACCCAGCTAACGCTATGATACATTTGATTTGAGAACAACAGACGTCAATCGGTTCAGTCAAACGTAGTGTTTTACCAGAAGTGATAAAATAAAACCCAATCGTAGTTTACAATTCAGACTGATCGTTTACTAAATGGTAACAAGTAGTTTCTGGTGCCTACCTAAGTACCTACCTTTAGTTAGGTACTAGTCACTTAGAGGGCACTTTGATTATGATAACAAACCTGTGGTTGTAAGTTCGATTTCCAACTATTGATATTTGTATCTTTTGTGATTCTTTTTTTACATCTTGTTATACTATTAATGATACTTCGTAGAACGTACCTTCACATAAAAACATGAAGGTTGGGCTTGTTCTGACATCTTTGGTTACATTTATATAAATATCTATGATTAGGTGACTGTAAATGCGAAATGTGTGTGTGTCGTGTGTTTACAATCTACTGTATTATTTTAGTGATAGCTGTTCGTAATGAATTATCTGTAAGAACGCATCAGCCAGTGTCTATTAGTGTTCTGCCATTAGGTAGTATATACAGGAACGCAAGCGTTCATTAATTCACTAAAAACGCAGCTAAACTTCGCAGCAATGGGAAATTGCTGCGGGGGTCGACCTGGTTCTCACAAGGACAACTGTACGTCGGTTGCTCCCGCCCGCCGCGTCACCAGTCCTGCCGACTCTGTGTATTTTGACTGCTGAGACCAAAACAGGGAAGTTTTATTAAAAAAAGTGGCCGTCATTTTTAAACGACTTCAAAAAGGAGGAGGTCCTCAATTGAACTGTGTTTTTTTTGTTTTGGTAGGGGTAAACCTGAGGGGTAAACATGGAGTCGGTAGTGATTTAATTTTGTATATAGATGGCGCTTATACCACTTACCGTTTTTTCACTTCTGTCGGCAGTCCCCATTACTACTTATTTTTTTACCGACTTCTTAAAGGAGGAGGTTCTCAATTCGACTGTGTTTTTTTTTGGGTGTGTTAAGCGATTACTCCGCCAATTATGAATTGATTTTGATGATTTTTTTTTTGTTTGGTATGTCATTCTTCAGAGGTGGTCCCATATAAATTTTATTAACTTTTCTTGGGTAGTTTTAGAGTTAGCTTCAATAATACGTATTTAGAAGATATAAGATATTTATGAAGATATGTATAATGACATTACAATGACCAAGTAGTCTGAGATAGTGATAATACCTAAAAATCTTATGTAGTCTTGAAGCATAAGTAAGCATGCAGATGTTTACGATAAAATTATTATTTTTGCGGTGATCGTAAAGACTAATACTGCGGTCGCCGGCGCCGGTCGCGGCGCTACATCGGCTAATAATTGCTGCGCCTGAGTCGCGTCTCTCTCACACTATTTTTCTTACAGACACACGGCGGGAATGCTTTTATTCCTGCGACGCGGGACCTGTTAATGTGTTAATCCACTCAGATCGCCTTGTTTCTCTGTTATTAATAGCCAAGAAACAGACGTCGTCCATCCTGCTCGCTCGCGCTGGCGCCGCGTGGCGCAGACACGAATGACCCACACTCACACTCGCACACCTTACAATTTTGAATTATTAATAAGCAAGGCTCGGAAGGCACCGTGTGGTCAGCGTAACGCGTCGGGTTAATTTCGGAGGCTTATCGGCACATCTCGAGTTGTAGTGAGTCATTAGTAAGGGATGGTTGCGCAATGGCAGAAATGCACAGAGCACAGTGGGGCACCGCCGCGCGCCGTCGCGTCGTGACACACGTAATGTGGACGAAATACTTGAAACCTTTGTAACAATAGCATTCCAGACGAGGACATCTGGTGAGCGATAACAAAGCTTTTAGCTAACAGCCTGACCAACGGGACATGAACAAACCATCTAGCAAATAACCGACCCAGACCGACTTTTTTGTCGAAGGTCTAATGTTATTACAATAATTTTCATTAATGAGAACTCTATTGACTTTTTGTACAAATGAAAAGCCCTCAGCTCTTGACCTCATTACTTCACTTAAAGTTCAGAAAAGCCTCGAGAAGCAAGCAGGCTGCCGTTGTCAAGATTATTGCGCGCGGACGTAGCTGGTGCTGCAGTAGGCAGGCAAGTAGTGCGCAGTGCGGCCTGGTGCCTGTACGGCAAGCGAGTGTCAATCGCAAATCTGTCGATAGTGTCGATGTCCCCGAGTGGCCGCGTCGCTTTCTCACAGAGAGCCCGCGCCCTAATTAATTACTTCTACATCGAGAGCCACAAAAAAACGAAACTTGTCGCGGCTTAAGAGCGGCGGCGCCAGAGAGAGGTCCAGGCATGGGGGCGCGACGAGGGGGGGGCCGGGCAGGCGCCACTTGCCGCGCGCATGGGAAACAGTCCCGGCGCACTATGCGACAGTCCATCGCCTCACATTCAGATGTATCTGTCCTCTCCTCACTATCCCCTCTTATCACAAATGAATAATAAAATACGCGTTATCGACTCCGACGGCCGCTCCTCCAGTCACCACTAATACGTGAAGCTTCTAATGACCTTCACTATAAATATCACATTAAAGTTCCGGAGCTGAGATAGCTCCGCTTCGTCACCCCAGCGCTCCGCTCCATTCCGGATGCGCGGGATAAGAATTTTATAACATGTGTGCTTTCGGTTTACAGCCTGCCATTAATGGCTCCAAGTAACACTGGTTAACATTTAACTGAACAAGTGAACACCTATTATAGGAGTACACTCTAAACTGGTTAAAGTTCCCATAAGAAGGGAAAGCTATCACTTAGTAGGTACGTGAGCTGGAGTGAGTGGTACGGCCTCGTAGTTTTCATTTTATAACTTCATGGCCTAGTGCCCATTAACCACCGCGCATTCGTGTAGGCACCTAAGTTATCAACAAAAGTAGTATTGCGACGCTCGCGAGTCCCACCACAGCTGCATGGCTGAAGTTCATGTAATGTAGCCATCACTAATGACTATGTGGTGGGGTGGAGGGGGAAAGTCGCTCGCACATAAATGCTAATGTGTGAGCGATAGATGTCGCGATTGTCAGACGACATGTTGGACAACGTGTCGCGATATAGTGCGACGCGCGTAAACACAACCGTGCATTGTAGGACAACTCATGTCTTGTCTAATCGGGATCACTACACCTAGCTTAATAATAATAATACCATTTATTTCTGGTGACAAAGGCCCATCGAAATTTACCTTAACCTAAACATACATATTCTAAAACAAAACTTGTGTTAATAAATAAGGCTTAGACTAACATATTCTAAGCCTCATTTATTAACACAAGTTTAGTAGCACTTCAAAAGTAAAGTGTAAAGGTACTAGCTAGACTTTGTGCTGTCCTGGTGGCACTTGTCCGCGGCTGCGACGGAACACCACGTCCTTCGGCCGAAAGCCACAGCTTGGTGCTTTGCTTAGTGCTATACCGTGTGCTAGGTGACATGCTCTGCTGTGCGTTGGCATTAGAGGTTCGCATCCAACATTTGCATAAACTAGGTACTTACTTTGTTTGTTACTAACTCTCATATTTCACCGATGGCCTTATAAAATAGACCTGTGGCAAGTTTACACATACTTTTTTCCGTGGCGAATTTACTTTGTGGCGAATATACAACAACCCCTTTTAAATAACACTTAGGCCACTTTATCTTTATTAAAAGTAGTTCTTACTGACTCAGGACTAGCTGCTTCACTAACACGAAGTGGATGGCCTTTGTTTGCTGCACAAAAACCTCTGAGGGAGAGCTCTTATAAAATCTTATGAAGATGAGGCAATAAACATGAACTTGTGGTGTGTAACACCCCAGTGCTAACTAGCGTTGCCAGCTGTCCCGATTTGCGCGGGACGTCCCGATTTTCAGGGGTCTGGGGACGCGTCCCGATTTGCACCTGATCGGGACACTAAATGTCCCGATAAATCAATACATGTCCAAGACGACTCATTCACTTACGCGTCAATGGTTAAGGTGACGTGAAAATCTAAAAACTGAAACATTCTTCGACATGGATTACCTCTATGAAGAAGAATGTGAAGTCACAGAAGTAGTGCAAAATAAAGACTTGACGCCGGCGCCGCTCCAAAATGGCAAAATATTTTCAAAGACAATCAAAGTGAATTTTTTTGTGTCCCGATCTACAACCCTAAATCCCAATTTGTTTTACCTTCTGCCCCGATTTAAAAATAATCAGACCTGGCAACACTAGTGCTAACGGTCTTGTGTCACAAGATGACTTAGGGTCAGTTCACACCGAGACGTGACGCTACGCGTCGATGCTTGAAGAGGCCAGGCCGCGCGTGCAGCGGAGCGTATCTGCCAGTGTTTCCACTTTTAGGGATTTCTCCCTTTTTTAGGGTAAACTCGTAATTAATGTAATACGTCTAATTTTAGTTTACCATGTTAATATTGTGCTATTACCTTGGCTAAAGACGACATAAGAACTAAGTCGCACATAATTTAAAAGAGATTGTTCTGCATCCATACATCTTTCGCCCCAACTACCAACAGCGAAGGATAATTATTTTACGTGTTCTAAATTACATGTATAAGCCCATGAAGACAAAGTTTAATGACGGACAATTCGCAGGAAGCATTTATTTAAATAGAAAACAAAGATTTGAGGTTATATTTAGTCTGAAAAAATCCTTTCAATTGGTACCTACCTACTTAGAACTACATGCTAGTAAATGCCTGTCAGCTGTCACTAATGTTATTTCTATTGCACTAGCCACTTCGGCTAGTGAGGTTATGAGAATATGTAAAACATTTATAAGTTACCTATCTTATTTGGTGTTAAATAAAGTAGAAGTAGCATTTTACTTATTTGGTAAAGACATCGCGCCAGACTGAAAGATTGAATTCAAATAAAAACACACACTTTCTCGATAAAGATTTTATTATTGATCATCATTTTCTACGTTGGTAATTAAAATATTACTAAAAATTGTGCTCCCGACTGCACAATTTTTTTGATTTCTTGCAATACTCAAGTACCAAGTAATGGTATAACATAACATCACGCCTGTAGTCCCCGAACATCTGGCACATCAACTGGCACATCTCAACTGATTACTTTCTGTTTGAGTAATTCTTGATGAAGATGGTGCAGAATAATGTCTGGCAGCATGATCTGCTCTTTGCCAGGAAGGTTGGCATATATGGTGAGAAGCACGAACCTAAATAAAATAAAAAATAGATCATTTATTTGATTATGTTAACAGCAAGCAGTTTGGAAGCAGCACTATTTAAATAATAGTGGACTTTCAATGGTAGTATAATTCTTTCTATGATTATATTTCTGATATTCATTATGATGTTGAGTATCAGTTCTGAGTGCAATCACTTGATGTGAACGTGTTCTAGGTGCTAATGTCTTATTGCAGAGACGAGCACAGTTTCTACCAATATTGCTAACAGATGTGGTTCTTATCATCTCTTCGGTCATGGCCCAGCATGTTGTGCAAACAAGATCATGAGTTTGAACCTGAAAAAAAATTGGCACCAAATTGAGTTTTACAAAACAAAAGTTGCTTTAAAAAAATGGTGATGAAAAAATAGAAGCTGAAAAACATGATAAAAAAACATAGCATCGACGATGACGATCCAAACCATAAATCCCATAAATCTGAAATCAACGTTTGTAAAATGTAATTATTACGAGTAGGTATGTATAATAAGTAGAAGGGTAGAAGTGTGCGTTTGCCAAAGTTGTTGTATACAGTGAAAAATCAGGTCATCTTCCAACACCATGGAACCACCAGCAGAGCCACAATTAATACAATATCCACTTTCCATTTCGTATGCAAAGTCCGTTGCGAAATCCGTTATCAATGCCAGGTGTCGTACAGCAGATCACAAACTCCGTTTATCATAGCCAGGTACCTAACACGTTGTTGAAAGCAATCAGAGTCCGTAAAAAATAACAAGGTCGTCGAATCTATTCCGAAAATAAATAACAATAGGTAACTTCAAATATCTTGACAATTGAGTTGATTGACATGACATAACAAGGATTAGGGATGCCCATATATTAGGTCCGTATCGATTATATTTTAATCAAAATCGATACCGTTCATTACCCAGCGTGTTATTCTATGTATTTGAAATACTACAATGCATCTCACTTACGGGTAGTTTCTTCATCAAAAGGTAACAGCCAAAGTAACAGTCAACTATTCTTTAGGGAAGAACAGTTAACTGTTACTTTGGCTCTTACTTGTATTGAAGAAACTGGCAGTTAGGGTGTTTGTGCCTTGTATTCAGTTCGTATTCGTGATAATATGATTCGAAATAGCCTTCATAATAAATTAATAAATTTGTTGTTGTTTTTTTGAGCACTGCTTCGTTTTCATGTTTTTATATTCGTGAATTTCTCACATCGAGTTCTTTTTTACAGATCGAAATAGCCGTTATGCTTAATAGGCCGTTGACAGGCCTACACTGCCTTCTCATACCTATTAACACTGTAATTTGAAAACATTGTAAAATCCATGTTTTTAATAGAGTAACCGTGAGTTTCTTGCCGGCTCTTTTACGCCCATTCATGTATTTCTGATCCATTTTTATGCTGTTCGGAAAAAACACGTATATGAATCGAATACGAGGTAGTCCACAAACGCCTATACCTATGTGTAGTAATTGTATAGAAAAACATAATTAATTATTTAGGATGCATGAATTAGGATATGAAAATCGGTTTTGATATTGAATTCTTTTCGCATCTACTAAGGAGTATGGTACCAATAAAAACGTCGCACAAGTCACTACAGAACCGTTTTATCCTAGAGCGAAAAAGGTTGAAAAAGAAAGTACCTACGTACGGATGCGTATTACATCCGCGAGTGGTCAACTCAAGTAATCTCGCTCTTCATGTGTATGAAATGAAAGATTGGGCATCACTAATTGACATTGTCATGTCAAATCTGATTGACAAAGATGGCAGCATTTTTGATGATAGGAAGCGTAAATCGTTTTGTCTCTTTTAATTGTTTATTATAGAACGCAGAATGTCCGTGTCTGACTGTTATTCGCAATATGTTTATTAAAATATATTTTTATTTATTATATACGTCAGATGTCTGTTGGTCCTACGGCCATTTACGACAATATCCTTTGGTTGAACAAAAAAGAACCAACCAAGAAAAACGGGTATTCTTTGCTCCGTTGAGTTGAGAGGGGTCGGGCGGGGGTCAGTCGAATCAATGCATTGATAAACTGTTACCTAGAACAGTTTAGTTTCTGAAAAATGGTTTCGTTTTGCTTTACGAAAAACCTGGCACGTCCCAGTAATATTCGAAACAGACCTTACCCTAAAATACCCTACAAAAATTAGTACCGCCAAACGTGCTGTAATAGTTTTACTCTAAATCTAAGTAAATTAGGTACCCTAAGTTGGCATCACTGAGTAGAGACGGCGTAGTGCGGCGTAGCGCGACGCAGCGAAGTATTTTCCAATTATCTCTATTAAATATGTACCTTTTTGTGTAATAAATAAATTTATATTTTATATGACTACTTATCTTGAAAAAGTGCGCGCAGCGTCGCGTCTCGTCTCGGTGTGAACCGACCCTTAGACAAGCTTGGAAATATTCGTCAGTGGACTAAGAGAAGGAGTATTGACGGGTTTTCCGTTTTTTTATTTCTTACTTCTGTCGTTTAATGGAACACCGCCGGATTTTATTTCATAGGTAGGTACTAGGTATAGGTAACTTAGTACGGTACAAAATCCCGCGGCGTTCTTTCAAACGACTAAAGTAACAATTCGCTCGGTACATACCAGTGACCGCCATGTTTTTCTGTCATTTTTAATGTTCTGGGTGTCATCGTGTGATAGGAGTGTCCCGCCGCTCAGTGAGCCACTCAAACCGAACTGCTACTTGTTAGTATGCGCATAATCATGTCGCGGTACCTCGTGAGTCGCGGAAAAATGTCTTTGTTTTTATACACTTTATCGAAGGACAAGTTCGTTAAACTGTGAAGATAAGTCAAGTAACACTCATGTTCTAAATTCCATACCTATAGCTTACTTTGAATAAAGCCATTTCCCTCCAAATTACATCCGGTCTCCAGTCGTTGGAAAGCAAAACCTGGTGCAGACATAACTTATCTTCATCACGCGTCGATAATAATTTAGTAGTTATAGATGAGAAGCTATTTAAATAGAACGTGGCGCTGCTCGGCCATGCTGTGCCATGCTCTCGTGATTAGAACGTCGCGTGGTGTCCAATCGCATGCGAGCTGGACGATGGTTGCGTAACGGGGGCCTCAGCCGGCGCCGCCATTGGCCGCGGTTTGCAGTCAGTGACCACGTCACGCGGCGCACTGTCACGAACACGAACCGGTCACCTCACGCGGGCACCACTAGCAGTACCATAATATTCACTTAGAGCGTCACACGATGCAATGAGCTACATTGTTTCAATTATGACTCAACTGTCGCCAATTTCAACTTTTAAAAATAACTAAAATATTTTATATATGTATATATAGGTAATAATGCCCAAGACACGGGCTGTGCCTGTTTGGGATCAACGTGGCAACGTTACCTTAATATTATAATTTAAATGTTGATAAACGATATTTACTTTTAGTAGACTATATCGTGGAATTATACCTGCAGAAATCTACGTTTGATAAGCGTTAATTAAGTAAATAAGTACACATTCAAAACATGTTTGTAATGAGTGCTCGGTGTAACCGCTGTAGCGATAGTACCCGACTCAAGTCGTCTGATATCAACACCGTGGTTCTCAACAATAAGTATCTGGCGTAACGTTATCGTAATTCGCAGCGTATTACCGTCGCAGTGATTTATTTATGATCGTGAACATGAATCAATAATATGTTACTTTTGAGTACGGTATTAGCGTGTAGCCGATGGACAGCGTTGCCAGTGGTGGTCACCCCGCGGGCCATAAATATCCCGGTCCGAGGGGTCACGCCCGGCCAACCCCGCCCCCCGCCCCGCCCCCGCACCGCTCGGGGGCGGGGCACGGCTGGGCGGGGCGGAGGCTCTATATTTCCCGGAGGCAGGCGCGGGTCACGCGGGTCCCGGGTCCATCCCTCCCCGTTAACACGGTTTTCCTTTTGCTCGTTCGGGATGCTTTTAGTAGTTCTTTGTACGTTTCATTTTGGTCTCGTGATGATTGTAAGCTTGGATGTCGTGCGCACACAACACCGTCGTTAACCGCGTCCAGCATGTTTTAAGTAAATGTAGGTTTCAATACAATAGAATGTTATAAGATGGTCAGTTCGCAAAATGTATAGCCTAAAGTTGAAGAACATGTTTTTCTCCCATACATTCCAACTGCAAATGTAGGTAAGTTTGTACGCACAATATTGAGAGATTTACTTTAAGTTAAGACCATAGACTTCATATAGGTTTTCCTGTACCCAATGTGTTTTCCTGTACCTATAGAACTAGTTTCTGTGTATTTATCAAAATTTTTGGCTCTGTAGTTTCGTAGGTAAGGATGTTAATAGTAAATCATCTGTTTGCTTAAATAACTTTAAAATAATATATTTTTCACCTCACAAGTTCGGAAAGATTCAGTTTTTTTTAAATTTGAATTCAATAATTTTCTATCGGGTCCAAGCCACCCGCTAGGAATGCTCGTTAATTATTATGAGCCTGAATCAGACAATAAATCAAGCCGCTTGTCATGAATAAATCTTACAATTAAGTACCTAATTAGTATAAAATAATAGACCGTTGTAGGCGCGTTTGTCTGATGCGCCGACGTCTTTACGACGGTTTTAGGTTTTATGTGCGAACAACGCCACTGGGTCGTGTAAACACGCCGGAACATACTAGACATGCACACAGTGTAAGTAAGTGTTATGATGATCAATCATAAACCAACTGCTGGAAATAATTTAGTTTTTTATGTTCACAGAGTACACATCATATCAGTGAGAGGCATAGAGTTCAGTATTGTAGACACCCTGATCACAACTCGACGCCTAGTCGCCTACTGTCGCGCTATTGAAATCAAAATCAAAAAAGTCATATATTCAAACTAGGCTGAGAAGCACTTTTCGAACGTCAAAATTACATAAGACAGCCCCCCTTCACCACCTCCTAGTGCTTTAGCTGGGAAGAAGAAGTGGCGCAACAAACTCTCCAGCAGCACAGCTGTCTGTTTAGTTAGAAAAAAAATATTCTATACAATATTATGCAAAATCATTCACATTACGGAACACAAAAACATAAATCTAATTATTAGCCTTATGTCAGCTAGCACACGCCATTATACCAACCAAAAAAAAAAAACTATAAGTACTCAAGCAGAATTAAAAAGTAAATGTAAACGTAAAGTAATCCATACTTATATTATAAATTCGAAAGAAACTCTGTCTGTCTGTATGTTACCTTTTCACGCCTAAACCACTGAACGGATTTCGATAAAATTTGGCAAGGAGACAGATGGCATCCCAGGAAAGGACATAGGCTACTTTTTATCGACATACCACGCGGACGAAGCCGCGGGCGGAAGCTAGTATCTAAACAAAAGCCTCCAGGCACAAAGGGCGTGCCCGCTTACATATGTATATCTATTTATAGCTGTAACTAGAAGTTATAAATGATAAATTAGGACCATCGACGTCAGCCGGGCGTCGAAGGGCGCTTAATGTTCTCCGGTCACCATAAGGAGGGGCCTGCGGGCGGCGAAATTGGGTGCTGTGTCGTTGCCCGAACAGTCAGGTCCGAAGAGGTGGCACGCCGCACATCATGCGTGCCTTTATAGGAGGACGTGCGGTCGTGAGATCAGCCGCATTTTGTGATGGGGCCCGCTAGGCATGGCGGGCTGATACCAGTCGGGGGTGCAGCGAATGTACAAGTATCTCCCGGGCCCTCGACTCATGGTAGACGTAGGAACAGTAGGGTTTTAGTCGGTAGGAGTCCGACATAAAAGACCATATCGACGTAAAATTAATAAAAAGTTAATCACTAATAAGTTAATAACAATAACAAAACTATGATCAGCAAGACGACCAGTCACCACAAGCAGCACCCGTTCACGAGCGTAACGCAAAGATCAGCCATTACCCCCCTCGCCATATTTGAGGGAAGGAGGTAACCCGACCCCCGACGCTACCGCAAGCAGTGACATCTAAGGGAGCATGACGAACCTGCTGCCGGTTGCTCAAGCAAGAACAATAATAATCAATTGCCAGTCAAGAACAATAATGATCAATTGCCAGTCAAGAACAATAATGATCAATTGTGTTACCGCTCTCCAAATTATTGGACATAAAAACCAGTGTCGGTGTCGGATCACGAAAAAGATGTTCAAAATTAAAAAAAGAAAAATTCAACATAAATTAAAAATATTACATAGAAATAACCTGCTGGAGTTAAAATATAGACCAATACGTGTGGAATAAAGGCTCGTGCAAACAGACGCGAAATCGCGGGCGCGACAGGCAGCGGTACCTTTGTGCCCACAAAGGTACCGCTGCCTGTCGCGCCCGCGATTTCGCGTCTGTTTGCACGAGCCTTAAGATGAACTCGTTCGTTATAGTCGAAGTTGCCCTCTACTAGGCCGCTTTAAATCTTCAGTATTTTGCATAAACGGTGTGTCGAGCTCATAGCTAGCTTGTCAGTCATAATCAAATTCTATAGTTAGTTGGTTCTAAATAATGTAACGTGTAGGGGTCAAGAACATTCAGTTACATATTCTAGCATTCTTCATGTTTATTCCTGTTTCGGAGTGTGCACGGTACGTAAGGCGCTGTAATTCAGATTATAACTACAGAAACGTTTCATAAACTCGACAGTTATCCTGCTAAGGCTGCTAAGAACGTCTGCAGGTTCCTGCTTTGTCTACTATAAAGTGCAAAATTACTTTATTTTGGAAGACGGTGTCTGTGGTTTTGAATTCTCGTTTTTTTTCACCGACTCCTTACGGCGCTATCATTAGGCTCTCGCCCATTAACCCCACCGGCCCTGTCGTAACTCTGTCACCGACAGATGTCGCTAATGGCGGCACTGCTGCGCACGCGCCGCCGCACTTTTTGCCGTCAACTATTAATGGCAGTATCACGAGGCTCCGATGTGCAGATAAGCGGGTGTCAATAGATAATGTTTTCCTAATTATTTGGTGTCCCACTTGCTTTAGTTTGATCCTTAGGGTGGAAACATGTGCGCTGACCTTATGTCGCCGACTGGACGATTGTTAACTTTATGACCTTTTAGTTATGAAAACATTCTTGATCTTGACCAGAACCAGAACTCAGAAGTAACATGGCCGACGTTTTAAGGAGAAAATATTTAGAGGTATGCCTATAATTATAATTCGCTATCGGGATGACGGCTAACAGAGATGTATGGAAGACGTAGATACCTATGCTGCGCCGACCCTAACAATTTTGTAGCCGATTTATGACAACAGGTTTGTACCTATTAGGTACAGAGTGCGAAGTGCGTCGGGTCCGCCCCAATACAACAGGTTTGTACCGAACCTATTAAAGAGCTGGCGAAGTGCGTCAGGTCCGCTCGTACCTGCACCTCTGCCTAACCCTTCGGTGATAATAGGTGTGATGTTATGTAATTTATTACGGGTAATAGTCGCACGCTACGTACGAAGTGGGTGCCTCCGCGTTAATGAGTTTCATATCGCAGCCTAGATCTGGGAGCGAACTAGTTGACATTGACATCGGGAACTAACTACTTCTAACTCTAACAATTCTATGTATAGCACGCGCAGATAGGTAGCTACTGTACTCATGTATTCCCGAAGGGTTAAACAGTACTCTTTTTACCCGCCTGATTTTGACGTAAATATATTATATTATAATCATAAATATATTATATTATAACCCCAAAATATTTTATGATTTTGTCTGGTATGTATATAAGTTCCATAACTTCTAAACTGCTCATTAGAATTTAACAAATGTATGTTTGGGTATCAAATTAAAGGGCTTAATTACAATTTCAAAAACATCTATTTCAAAAAAATATAAGAATTATACTTAACCCCAAAACAATTCAAATAAAAATAAAACTAAAACCCAACTACGTCAGACAAGTCAACCAAATAAAAACTTTTTACAACAAAAAAAACAACTGAATTCCCAAAAAAACAATAAAATGTGAAAAATTTAACTTTACTTTCGGAAGTCGGTGGCAGAAAACGAAAATTGAAAACCAAAGACACCGAATACAGAATACACCAATGTACATAGCAGTGACAGGAACTTACTGTAAGGTAACATCATCCACATAGACTAACAGGAAAAAATACGTATTATTGAAGGTAACTCAAAAACTACCCAAGCAAAGGTAATAAACCACCAGGTACCGCCAGTGGTACCACCAATTTTGAAACATGTAAGTACTTCAATCAACCATATTGAAGCTAACTCAAAAACTACCCAAGCAAAGGTAATAAACCACCAGGTACCGCCAGTGGTACTACCAAATTTGAAACATGTAAGTACTTCAAACATTAGTGAGCTTGGTAGTAACGCATAACTACTTCCAGTTCATTTCTATTTTCCTGATAGTTATAGGTATAGGACATGACAGTTATAATTAACATATAAGACAGTTTTAAGATTTCTAATAACGAATTCCTTATATTCTTCTTTGTGTTAAATCTTTGGTGCTCAACTTAGTGAGATCGCTTAGGCGCCTATATAATTATATTATTCTGTGCATTTCTGTCACCCTGGTACTTTTCAAAACAACAAATGATTCAATTTCGAATCCTGTTTTTTACCATTATTGACCTAAGTAGTAAAAACAAATTATTTAAAAAACTAAAAACCCTTTAATTTGTTTTATTTCAAGCTTTTTAGTTTAATTAATTTATATACTTGGATTTTATTTGATACCCCTATTGTATTTTTTTTAAACCTTTTTTTTTGTTTGCAGATGAAATATATAAAAAAAAAATATAGCCTATGTCACTCCCACAATTAAGACGAACCTAACGACACCTCGTATGTTAAAATCCATCAAGCCGTTTAGGCTACAGAGCGTGCCAAATAAATAGACATACATACATACATACAAACATACATACATACCCTCCTTCTGGGGCAGTCGGGTAAAAAGTACCGCTTATGCACCCAGTTCCAATTTATTTCTGCTTTCCTGGTAGTTTTAATACATATTGTAAACAATTAGGACAGTTGAATTTTAAAACGTCTATCGATATCATTTATGCTCTTCTCTATGTTTGATCGTTGGCGCGTTTCGAGGAATACTTTTGGTACGCTTCATTTGGTGCGTTTCAAAGTAGGTGCGCTTCGAAGAATATCCCAAAATATCGATGTAAGTACATAAAAAACATACAATTGAACATAGAACCTCCTCTTTTTTGGAAGTCGTAAAAAGTTTTTGAATCATCCTAACTTATATTATTATAAATGTGAAAGTGAGTTAGTTTTTTGTAACAAGCTTTCACGCTAAAGCATCTGAGCAGATTTGGATGAAATTTGGCACATGGGTAGACTATGACCTGGAATAGGACATAGGATTTTTATCCCGATATTCCTACGCGGGTGAAACCGCGGGGCGCAGCTAGTGTATAAATGATATTTCATTGAAAAGTTGTAAGAGCACCGCTAGTTAAACAGACGTACTTACATAACAACATCACGCCTGTAATCCCCCAAGCATTAGGCAGGAGTGTATCAATAGTACTCCCACATTTCGTTCGTCCGTTTTCGTTTCGTTTCATTTACAGACGTGTAGCACATTTATTCAGCTAATCACCCGGAACCACTTACGCGAGTCTCCTACTCACCTTCGACTCGTAGAACCGTTACACAAAGTTGCAGTATTTTGCACATGTTATACTCGATGCGTTTTTTGTGGTCCATGTAAAAATCATGCGCATGGCCAGAGTGTGTGCAGGTGCGGCCACTTGCGGCCACTTGAGGCCACATGTCGGTGGGAACCCGCGACCTCGCGACACTGCGCTAGGCCTCTCAGAGCTTCGCCGGCCGTGATATATGGTGAAGGCGCTCTTTTTGTCCTCCTCTTCAAACACAGATATGTGAACATGCTTGTGATTGGTAGTTTCGCATACAAAAAGGACCTAACTAATTTTATTAATGCTGATTTCTTATTAATAAATGTTTTGATAATTGGTACGTACCTACTTACCTAGTTCCATTTAATTTTACAAGGCTGATTGGCACGTAATCAAATGCCCATTAAATTCAAGACGTATTCTCGTTCAACCTTCGCTATCAATTTTGTAAGTTTTACGAGCTTTATCTGATCTTATGTAGATATTGATCGTTATAGTACGATACTAAATCAACCGAAGATGGTGTTATTTGCTAATGACACATAATTAATTTTTTAAATAAACCGACAGTCACAACATCTTGACGACGTGAATAGCTGTATTCTTTAGGTACAAGATTGGTTTACGGTAAATAATTTGGTACTAAATGAAAAAAAAAACAAATGCATTCGATTTAAATTACCTAATGTTAGAAGTAGCGAATGTGACATCATATTGAATGGAGAAAAACTGGAATTTATTAATCAAACAGTTTTCCTGCGAATCACGCTTGACGAGAAATTACAATGGGGACCTCATATAACATCTCTTGCGGGGCGGCTAAGCTCGGCCGCTTATGCTGTTAGAAAGATAAGACAGTTAACAGATGTAGAAACCGCGCGTTTGGTCTATTTCAGTTACTTCCACAGCATTATGTCGTATGGCATTTTACTGTGGGGTCGGGCGGCTGACATTGAATCCATCTTTATTTTACAAAAAAGAGCTGTCAGAGCCATTTATAATCTACGTCGCCGCGAATCTCTCAGGGAACTATTTAAAAGGATTATGACGGTACCTTGCCAATTCATTTATGAGAATATTATGTATGTTAGAAAAAATCTAAATCTTTTTAACAAAATAAGTGATAGACATAATTTTAATACTAGAAATAAAGACAAAATAGATCAACCGTTTTTCAGATTAGCTAAAGTACAAACATCTTTTATGGGGTACTGCGTTAAATGCTACAACAAAATACCTTGTGATATATTGCAATTAAATGAAAGAACATTTAAAACCCATATTAAAAGTACACTTTGTAAACAAGCCTATTACAAATTAGAGGATTATATCCAGGATAAGAATGCATGGATACATGCTGGTCTTGCTCCATAGGACAATATTCGAGTCTGGACAAAATCAAACTGGTTGCTAATCTAGTTGTATAATTTACTTTATTTGTATGTCATAGATTTTTACACATTTTGTGATTACTTAAACTCACACACTGTCTTATTAGTATCATTTGTAACGTAAAAATGTTAGGAATATTGTGATATTGTATAGGTACCTACTTTTACAATGTTTGTAAATGTGTGAGCACCATGTATCTATCACATAATTTTATTAATCAATTTATTTGTCATTGCTCTATTTTTATTTTTTTTTACAAATTGTGGTACAGTAATCGTATTCTAGATGCATCGTATTCACATGTAATTATAATTGATTTATACAAAATATTGTAAACCATTTTTTTAAAAGAGTAACGGTGGAGTTTCTTGCCCATTCTTCTCCATACGAAAACTACCTTTTGGAAGGGGCAATTAGAATCAGTTCTATTTCTTAGTTTTTTTGACGTTCAAAAGTGCTTTTAATGTGCTTATTTGAAATAAATGATTTGACTTTGACTTTGACTTTATATATGTTAATGATAATATTACAATTTCTATGAATATATGTTAGTTCAATCGTCAAGGTTGTGGCAGGTAGTGGCGCGTCTGTTCCGCTACCCAGATACTTTGTAGAGATCAAAACAATAACGCATTACTCTATAAATTACTTAGCGATACATCAAACAAAAATAGACGAATGCATACACAGTCACACAAATAAACCAACCAGATGGAACGTGTAATAGAGGAGAGGGGGCAGGTGGGGGCAAATAGCCACGTAATGAACATTGATTGATTATCGAGTGCGATGGTCCGGCGCGGCAGCGTGGCGGCGGCGTGGCGGGAGCGTAGCGACGGCGGCGAGCGCGCTCTGGCGCCAGACGACTCAAGTGGTTCTATTAGTGTGCAGCGCGCGCCTGTTGGGCTAGGTCGGACATCAAGCAGATCTCTTACTGATCTCAGCGCGATGCTCGGTAATGTTGCACATGTAGATAACTAGCCGATGCTCCTGTATCGCATCATCTGGGATGCAAATAACGGTATCTTAACATCTGGCACTCGACGCTGGCTCATTGACAAATTAAAACATTACATTACACCTTGAAAATCTTTACGGTTTGAATGTGCTGTTCTGGGCGACTTGCCAATCTCAAATGATATCTAATTCAACAATACGTTACATGGAGATCAATATCTTAGTTCCAGGACTACGTCAGCTAATTCATCAGTTGGTTTTTGATAATATCTGCGTCTTGGGGGGAACCTATTTGAAAACTTGGAGTGATTTCAACATTTCTTACATAACGGTATAAAAAACTGAATACAACATTATTTCCGATTATATAATATTATTGCCGCTTTTAACGGCATATTATGCAGATCTTTTATAAACAATTGTATCCTACACTGGGACAGGGATCTTCTTTCTTCATCAATCTAATCTAATACTTAGGTACTAAGAATAACGCTGAAGTTTGTATTTTGTGTTTGAACGCGCTCATATCTGGAATCGTCGGATTTGAAAAATTGTTTTTGTATTTAATAGCCCAATTCATGAGGAAGGATAATAGGCTATTCAACATCACGCTACAATCCTAAGGAGCTGATAAAACAGTCAGAAAGAACGCTAAGCGAAAACAAAGTAACAGCGCGATGGGATGCGATCCGCGAAGGTCGGGGCCGAACTTTAGTTTCCAAATATGCGTCGCCATATTCAGGTTAGTCTATCTATGACCTAACTTAACCTCTCAACACATTCATTAGAAACGCCCACTCTATGGCCATGCTATTCACCACATGTTGCAGCTGATCTATTGCTCTGCGTAGTTACAGCCCATCTCCGAAATGCTCCTCTTATCAGCTCTACTGCGCGACCTTTGCATCTTCTCTTAATGCACAGCGCAGACTTCTCTGCTTGTCTATACATAGATGCAGGTGTTAGGTGATATACATAGCGTGTGTAGTCATAGATGTTGCGTAGCCACACTGTTGCACTTGTGTTATTAGGAGTTTGACTCACAACATTTTGAGTTCAGTGATTTTCGTTACGGTGCTTCTTCTACATACACCATAGTTCTACAATTATTTTAGCATACCTGGACTTTATCAAAACTAATATTATAAATACGAAAGTGAGTTTGTTTGTTTGTTACGCTTTCACGCTAATGCGGCTGAATGGATTTAGATGAAATATGGCACATGGGTAGACCATGACCTGGAATAGGACTTAGGATACTTTTTATCCGGATATTCCTACGGGATCGAGACTAACGCGAGGCGCAGCTAGTCTGAAAATTGAAATTAAATAAACGATTGTGGGAAGATCCTTTACATTGGCCAATTTTTATTTTTTTAGTCTATTACCTAACTTATCCATTTTTAATTATATTTTATTATTTATCTATTTTACCAATGCAATAATGTCAAAGAATATTCAATTTTACCTTTACCAATTTTATAATTTTTAATCATAATTTATTTTTAAATTCGTTTATAATGTGTACATGTAAATAGTTAGTAGTGTTATATAAAGGTGTATAGTACTTAGTAACATTAATAAAATAAAACTTCGTAGTTTGTATTTGTAACGTTTCCCTATGTTACCAATTTTTCTATACTAGCGCATAATAAATGGAGTGAAGCGCTAAGTAAGTTAGCCTATTTCTCTGAATCATTGTTAATAATGCATGTGGTGTTTACCTGTGACTGTTATTTTACGTTTTATAGTGTTTTTATTAGTGTAATCAATTGCTGGTGAAACTAATAAAATAAAATAAATAATGTAAGCAGAACTGAAAATCCTACCCCTTAAAAGATATCTAATGAGGATGTATTATATTGTACAATTCAGTGAGACTACTTACAACAGACTCATCTGCCTAGCCTTTTCCCATCTATGTTGGGGCTTCCAGTTTAACCAGATACACCCCTTGGTAAGACTGGTTGTCAGACTTTCGAGCTTCTAACGACCCATAACAACTGTCAAAGATCTAAAAATGGCTTAACGTGCTTTCCGAGCCACGGAGAGGTCTTGGTAACTAAAGACGGTCACCCATCCACGGACCAACCGCGGTAAGCGTAGCTTAATCTGATCGATCGACCCGTGTGGCTGTTATTAGTTAGCTACGAGCGCTCTTACGACAAACTAATGTATTTCTATTTTTTTTAATTTGTATTAGTGCCGTCTGATAGCAAGTGACTCTCTTATCTCTACAAAAAACCAATCGACTCATCTCCCGTTTCAACTACACAATATTTTACATTCGAGCGAAACATATAAGTTAAAGAACAAATTTGCATGTGAGTGCCTTGTAAGTACGAGAGAACTGTGTATAACATTCGTTTTTAGTAACGACACCACTATTTTTAATTTTTAGTAACGACAACACTATACAAATAAGTACAGTTAATGATTGCTAGAGTAATTTAGCGTGGACGAGGACTAGACAACGGGACATTTAGTACAGAACCAAGTAATTATGAAGGGCCTGGGCGCAGCTCCGCCCCGCAGCTTAGCCGGCGCCGCCCTACGGCCGCGCGCCGCCGGGCCGCGGGAAAATGCAATATAAATTCGATGCATAATTTTTCAGAGTCGGCTATAAATCGACGCGAATATAGCGTCCGTCCGGACGCCCGCTAATGTATCGCGTAAATCAGCCGCCGGGCCGACCAACGTAACACCGCGCTCGTGGCGATGTCAACCTTACTGCCGCCGAATAAGGTGGATATCAGTGTGCGGTCAGCAAAATAATTAGTTTAGCGTGGAACATTCGTAGCGTAGTTCAAGGGCAATGGCTCTAGCGGAGGTTGTTCGTATCTATGACGAACATCGCAGGACGATGTTCAGGATAATGACGAGCTAATGAATACAGGAGCTGATAAGGTAAGGATCCGCATGCCCTACGTTAAACATTTTATTAGTTTGTTTGTAAACAGTAACAGTCCTATCTGCTATCCGCCAAATAAAAACCTTTATTGAATACCTATATTTTATTTGTTTAAAATACCTGCAGATATGCTTGCTCCTTGTGTTTGTCGAGCCTCTACAGTGCGAGTAATTAGTAAAAGTTCGCAGTAGGTCGTAATTAACGTGTCGTGTCGTGCCGCTTATCACAGTTATCACATATCTCGTCACACAAAGAGAAGGTCTCCGCGGAAAACGAATCATTATTGCGTCACCGAGGGATGCTGAAATTCCTAAAGTAGGTATATCAAGTTACTGCAGCGGATAGTCCTACACTATTTATGGATACCTAATTGCCAACATCGAGAACTCTATTAGATATTAATATAATTGAACGTTTTAGAAATAGTTTTCTTCTATTTTATAAGTTTGTCATCGAAAGTGTCTTTATTAATTTGAATTCCAAAATCTACCTAACAGATACGCTTTGAGTAGTTAAGTATTATTATTGACTTCTCCATGCCATATATTATTATAAGTAAGCAAATGTGTGAACAACTTTGAAAGCTGAGATGTTAGTTAGCCCCGAATTCCAATGCAACACTGCATGAGACATGAAGGGAAGCTTGTTAGGTGCGGGTTAACTGTACACAACGTGACACATGCGGCGCGGGCGCAGCACGCCGGGAATGTGCCGCGCGAAGCAGGGGGCGTGCGCGTGATTTACACACTCACTACCTGTATGTTCTACACCTACTATACAGCTGATGCCAACAATCGTCTTCAGAGCACCCACACACGAGCAAAACTCTTTAATACGGCAATATTCAGACTTCGAGAGTGCGTGCCCTTACTTCCTCGTTCAAATTCGGTCTAAATACAAAATGCAGAGCTTTAACTGACTTTAAGTACCTGTATAGTGTGTTATTTTATGGCTCATGTGGTCACTAAACGCGCTAGGAACGCTGCGCCCGCCGTGGGCGTGAGGTACTCGGGCAGCAGCAGCCGGCGTCGGCGCCGCGTCTTGTGCGCACAGTTTATGTCCGTGAAGGGCCCCGACCCGCCCGCTACATGGCAGCTACAACTTCATGGTCCGATTGAGTCATAAATATTGTTTAACAAGTGCGATTCCCAATACTTTGTGAAACCCATTTACAAGTATAACACGTATGCTATTCCATTGCTGATGAAAATACAAACCCATCTATAAACTGGATGTATCTACATCCAGCACCTACTGTAAAATATTCCTTCGAAGCACACTGGGATTCAATGTTTTTTACGAACTGGGTGTAGATAAGTACAAGAGTTCTGCTCGTTGTAAAGTGTGTTGGTATGCACTCGAACCCGTAATCTGACGCAAATAGTAATACTTAGCAGCTCTGCGGTACAGCGGAGTGGTCGTGTGTATGGCGCGCCTACCTAATTGCCGGCGACCGCTATAAATTGTGCAGGAGTGGATACCGCGCCACCGCCGCCCCCCGACCGCGCATAAATCTGCGCCGGCGCGGCTAATGCAACCCGAGCCAACATGTGAGCCCCGCGCTGTACATCACACACGCGTTAATTATCCCCTATTTGTCATACTGAACACGAGGGGGGCAATATGAGGCGAGCTTGGCATTCCGGGGTGTAGAAAAATATGGCTCAATTTTGTATAAAACAGGGTCATTCATCTTCCAACTAGTAAAGTTTCATTAACATTAACTATTACGAAGACAATAATATGATTTAGGTGAAACCGTGAAACTCAGCATGTTGTATGTAGAAAACTCAGCTGTGGAATGTTTTTATTTTCATACATACGCGTATACGCTACCATTACAGTGTCCCAATTCGGTAGTGTAGTTAATTAACAATTTATGTTGTCTATGTGGTGTGTTGCATGTACCTAAAGTAAAATGTAGTAACCTAATAAACCCTCGGACTCATATTGAGTGCTATAGCTTAGAGGACCCGTGAGAGGTTTGACGATACTGTACAATGCCCATACACACACATACATGTCTTACACATTGTAATCAAACACACACACCGGAGCTAAATTTACATACAGTAGCTCGTGGGTCGACGCAGGTCGACGTAGGTTCACAGCATGTATGCACTAGCGGACAGGGATTCAAACCAAAACATAAGCAGCAATTATAATTGGTAGTTACAATCACGAAGGGAAAATCACTATAATAGGTAATCTTACTCTACTTTCGTTCCTTTAAACGAACGAAATCTTGAATCGTGTAGGTTAGCTAAAGACTTCATGTAGGACATTGGCGTCAGACCAGTGTAGCACAGTCCGATAGTGCTTGTTACGAGGTCCGTAACGCGTAAAGTGATAAAATATGATGCATTCAAAATGTGGCCACCGCCGCCGCCGCTGATACAACTACATGTAGAGGAAAATGGCACAGAAGGCGAACTCCTGGAATCCTGTAATTAAAGACCTACTAATATTAGGAACTTCAGTTGAACAAAATTACTAGACGTAAGTAGACCTGTCCCGAAAAGAGAATAAGGTTACAATCCTCACAGCGGGAGCGGGGGGTCCCCAACCAGCGGCATCTCCACCTGTAAGTCAAATAGAATGCTGACCCACGAGAAATCCTGCGAGTGATCGCACCTAAAAGCCGCACAGCGTGGTGCTCATGTCGGAGCAGTCATTTAAGAAAATGATTAGAAATAGTCACCATCACTACTCCAGCTATAGTTCAAAAACCACAGATACGAAAATAACTGCCACGAAATCCGCTGCAATGTAAACGCCGCGTCCTCATTTTTACGAGTCGTCATACCCAAATCAATGCTAAGAAAAACTATTACCCTTAGGGTTGCCAGTTAAAGCCATTTCATTTCCGGGCCAATTTGAGTGCCACGAATTCGGTCGGTAGGAAAATATACGAAAATAGATAAATTTTTGTAAATCGCTTTACTTGTAATATTTTACAAATATACTATTGTATCTATGGTTAAAACTAACTTACCTTCCTACGTTACACATACAACGAAGTGTATTTTAAAAATATTAAAACACAAAACTAAAAAAATAATTGCGCACCGCACCTAGCTTTTTTGCTAGCATTCACAATAAACTAAAAAACGTTTATTAAAACTTTGGTAAAAAATCAACATAACACAAAAAACTAGTGGCAGGTATTCGAAATCCGGAACTATAACTAAGTTTAATTCCTGGACACGTAGGTAATTTCGGGGCAATCCCGGATATCCGGGCCATCTGGCAACCCTAATTACCCTGGAAGTGAAGTTGACTGTACGAAGACGTCTTGGTCAGTGTGGCTATTTTTAATTCATTGTAATTCTGTAGATGTGTATATACACGAGTACCTATGTTATCGCACAATGAATGCAGATGACCTTCTGTGCGAAGGTGCCGCGTGTCACAATAAAGTGCGCGACAGACGACGCGGCCGCCTCGCCCTTAACATGCAAAACGCATCACAACCCCGTGCTTATGATATTTTACCTTACCGAACACGGTAAATATGGCCGCATACGTACCTAACCGCCGTAACTTTATGTTGCTGACGACACTCGCTGAGCCCGCGTAGGACGGACACGTTCTAATAATACGTACACTTGTAATAAACCTAAGGGAACGCTTTAAACCAAACAAACCAAACATATGTTTTTATATTACCTATTCTACTATTATAAAGTAAACAGAATTTGTTCTTACTGATCCACACCCAGTCGTCGAGTGTTTTTGGTAATATTTTAACTAATTACATGTAGGTGTTTAAATTAACATAATATATCTGAACAAGGTAATCTGAAACTCTAAATTGGAATCTATTACAAGTACTTATTTTCGACTAGCTGCGCCCCGCGGTTTCACCCGCGTAAGTCTCGATCCCGTGGGAATATCGAGATAAAAAGTATCCTAAGTGTTAATCCAGGTTATAAACTATCTGTTTGCCAAATTTCATCCAAATCCATTCAGTAGTTTTTACGTGAAAGAGTAACAAACATCCATCCATCCATACTTACAAACTTTCGCGTTTATAATATTAGTTAGATGATAAAAACTTTTTACAAAAAAACTTGTCTATGAAGTCGTGTATGAAGTCGTTTGTTGACTTCATACACGACTTCATAGACACATTTTAAAGTTTTCTTTTATCTTAAAAGTGGAACATGAGATCTATTGCGAATAATAATTAAAGTCTTTTAATTATTATTTATACAACTTCAAAAGTTTTTGGCCAGTGTGTGTGTCAGTGATGACTTATGGCACTGAAATGTGATCGCTAACAATGGGCCTCACTAGAAGGCTGAAAGTCACCCATAGTGCAATGGAGAGGGCTATGCTCGGAGGTTCCCTGCGTGATCGAATCAGAAATGAAGAGATCCGTAGGAGACCCAAGGTAACCGACATAAGCCGAAGTATTGCCGAACTTTAGTAGCAGTGGGCAGCAGGGCATATTGCTCGCAAAACAGATGGCCAATGGGGCCAAAAGTTTCTGCTGTGGTGACCGCGTACCGGAGAGAGAAAGTGCCCGGGTCTCGTTAAGCTTAGACATGAACACTATAGTCCCGGCCTAGAATTAAACATTTTAGAATGTCCGATCAAGACTAAACAAGACGAACAAACGGATGGACAAGGGACAGAAGAACTGATGCAAGAATTGCAAAATTATAAAATACCACTAGCTTACTCCTCGCCACTGTCCATTTCAGAGGCAAAAAAGAAGGACCTCAATAATTTAAGAGCAACGGGGATAATCCCACAAGAGCTCCACTTGTGGTACCAGTCTTTACCAACAAGTGAAGCCGTAATAAACAGACTTTTGGAGCCAGACATCACAGAGGAGGGAAAAGAAGTAGAGGACTGAACTGTAATTGAAATAACAATTCGTTCTATTATTTTTCAGCTTGTGTGCATGAGGTTGTTGCATCATTGCATCATTTGTGTTTATACTAATAGTATTTTTTTTATTTTCGTTGTTTTTTTCTAATAATTCCTTCAATAAAACTTGATTGAATTAGTTTCATTACTTATTCATGTCATATTTAAAACAAATCTTACCACATAAGCTTCGAATATTCAGTTAATTAGTATTTACAATATATATTTCGCACATCTAACAGTTAGTTCCACTTTACTTAAGTCTAGTTATTTTTCTTCAAAATAATTTAGAACTGAGAGAAAAATCACTAACTACGTTCGACCATTAACTAATTCACAACTAAGTCAGAGATTGTATAGAGAACAATTAATAAATTTCGTATTATTATTTTATATAATTAACATTATTTCGTATAATAAACTTTTCTCAATAATTAGAGGCTTTTCACGTGTTTTAGCTCTTATAATATAAATTTTATTTTAATTCCTTCAAATTTAAACTAAAACATAAAGTTATGTAAAGGTAAGCCAAAGTTATAACGATTTTATTTTCAAAAACTTTAACTCTCATTGTCTCAAAACACGATTTTTCGACTTAATGACTTTTCGCTCTACGGGGACGATATCGTCTACATAGACTAAGTGGGAAAAATACGTAATTATTGAAGCTAACTCAAAAACTTTTTGTTACGCTTTCACGCTAAAATAGCTGAACGGATGTGGATGAAATTTAGCACTTGAGTAGACTATGACCTGGAATTAGACATAGGATACTTTTATGCCAATATTCTCACGGGATTGAAACTTACGCGAGTGAAACCGCGGGGCGCAGCTAATATATTTTATATCCTATCCTAATCCTAACTAATATTACAAGTATGCAAAAGTGAGTTTGTTTGTTATGCTTTCACGCTGAAACGTCTGAATGGATTTGGATGAAATTTGGCACACGGGTAGACCTTGACCTGAAAAAGGACATAGGATACTTTTTATGGTGATATTCCCACGGGATCGAGAATTACGCGGGTGAAACCGCGGGGCGCAGCTAGTCTTATCATAAACTAGCTGCGCCCCGCGGTTTCACCCGCGTAAGTCTCGATCCCGTGGGAATATCGGGAGAAAAGTATCCTATGTCCTATTCTAGGTCATAGTCTACCCATGTGCCAAATTTCATCTAAATCGGTTCAACCGTTTTAGCGTGAAACCGTAACAAATGAACAAACTCACATTCGCATTTATAATATTAGTTAGGATTAGGATTAGGATTGTCGTATTTTTGTACCTGAAGAAAATTATTTGTCTCGCGATAGAGGAAAAATGTAATTTAGGTAATGGGTGAATATCCCGGCGGTAAATTATACGTGTCCACGTTGAGAATCGAGGTGTTAAATGATAGGATGATTCTTTTTTTTTTTATAGTGTACTACGTAACTTGGTTAAATTAGGGCCACATTTTTTTTTATATAAGTGTATGTAAATAATAAGGGGAAAAAGAACCGCCTTAAAATTCAAGTTAGGTGGCTTGTCCCAGCTCCATTTTTTGCTATATATAATTGCGTTCACCAAAGTAACAATTTAAGGTACAATAAAAAAATAACAATTTCGTTAGTATAAGACACATTATCTAAAAACAATTAAAACATATTAGAAAATCTAATTTAAAAGCACAGGATACTCGATCAAAGTTTGTCCAAGCAAAAATCTAAATTTTGGTGGCACTTGTTCAACTTAATATAACATAAAGTTTCGTGCGTGTGCGTTCAATCGTGTTTTATTATTGTTTTATTAGTGCGCCGGCACTTGCGCGTAATAGGGGTGTGATTAGTGCTGTGATTTCCCGCCCAAAACGTAATTATCATCTTGGGTGGCACGGGGGGACAAGAATTGTTCAATTTTTGGTAGATCGATTTGCTATTGATTTTAAAGTGTTTTAATAGTAAGCTACACGTTATAGGTAGTGATTTGGGTTACGCATAAATCAGTTATATTAATTTATTTGTAACTTAAAATTATGAGTTTATCAGACAAATCATAATAAATATATTATGTTTTAACAATAGAGAGTTTTATAAACCTATGAAAGTTATTGATAAATCCCGAGAATTTGTGAGATTGGTTACATTGAGCTTTATTAATTAGTGAGATTGAGGTCTATCACCAAATCCAATTTTGGTGCCACTGATTTTCAATTTTGGTGGGCACTTTCGATTTAGTTTTCAATTATGGTGGCCACACTAGACTTTAAACTAAAATATCTCAAAAAGTTATCGAGATATTCTCAGACCTCTTGAAGATCCTTCTAGCTTGGACTTTCTACTCTTATATCTGGTCCATATTTTTCACGACAACAGGAGAAAAAAATTCGCCAATTGATGAAAAATGCACTTTGTTGATATTGACCCTAATGCTGATGTATATTTTCAAATTATCTGCCTGCACTAGTTTTGTTTAACAATCAGTTTATTTGTAATGAAATAAATTATTTGATATAAAAAAGTAGGTACTTATGTATAAAATAATGATGGAAATAAATTGAAAGGTCATTATTTATTTGATGTGCAATGAATAATATCCCAACATATTATATTACTGCCTACCTTGTCGCCCGCGACTTCGTCTGCGATCTAGGATAAAAAGTAGGTAGCCTATATCCTTCTCCGGTCTATCCATGTGCCAAATTTCATCCAAATCTATTCAGTCGTTTTACCCTGAAAGCGTAACAAACAAACTCACTTTCACATTTTATAATTAGGATTAGGGTCCTGCTCCATGTTCCGCGTCTTGTCGTGCGATAAGTATGTGCAACGTATTTCATGCATTCACATTAATTTGTATGTAATCGTAAATTAAACCCATTGTCATTACTGACACAGTTTTGTCGCAACGATAGTGTTTCAATAGGTATAACGATGCCACTGTGCAACACCATCTAACAACTTTATATGTGCCGGTGCATTAGATGCCTCAGTACTCATAGTGCATTGTAGTAAGATGTATAATGGCATGATGCGTGTGTTTTTGACCGGTAGTAGACTACGTGTCGTATCAGTGTTGCGCCGGCACGGGTGCGATAGGGGCGGCAATCGTGCGCCGATGTATCAACTGTATCGACTGACGAAACACTCGATAACGTGACACTTGTTTTAATACACTGATCTTACTTCACCTGCTCACTCGAATAACTTTTTGCCTTCTTTAAACCTATTAACTCTTCAAGACTATTTTTCATAAAAGCATATTCCACCATTGCATTGAAATAGTAGTCCACCATTGCATTGTAATACCTATTTCGTCGTATCCTACGAATAGGGGCGTAACTGCATAATAGCTACTTTTCAGAAGACACTTTTTTGTGTTTAATTAAATTAAATATGAAAAAAATATGTATTAATGATTTCATATAATGTGTATTGGTATGGTTCAGCAAGGATTATTTTCAATAAATTATCTTTATATTTTATACCTACGCATTTTGTCCCTTAACTCCTTATTCTCTGTTTTATTAATGCGAAGTAGGGCTGAACTTACGTAGAAGAAAGTCACAAACGTAATTAGGGCTTCGTCTACGCAATGTAACCATTCCATAGAACACGGCCACAATCACCCAATATTGAAAATTGAATAAGAAATTAGAATGACTTAATTAAATACAAACTCGTTGATATTATGTTATTTGAACTAAATCAATACAATACAATTTAACAAAACATAACAGAAAGATAATGAAGAAAGAGGGCGCGACGCCGATTGTGGCTTTTTTCTTCGTTGAAAACGTAGTGCTTAAAATTGTGGCTTTTAGAAAACTAATTATTTGATAACCTGTACCGTTTTTAATTGTTTTTTAAACTGGTTATAATTATGTGGTATGACGAGCAGAATTGAATTATGCAATAAAAAAAGAAGTCCCCCATGTTCGTTAGGGCACTATTCGTAGGATACGACGATTTATTAGCTTCAAGCAACTGCCGCTGGTACTGGTATGACGCATTATAATAATAGTCCGTTGTTGAATACCACAGGCATGAATATCCACAAGTTTCCACCAACCTGTGCCTCCGGGACGTATCCCTGCCGGATCGGGGCCCTCAGCGACGAACTCGTGCTGATACTTCTTGATTTATTTAATGTTGTCCACTACATGTTACAACTCTATTAGATAGAATAAGTTTTCCATATAAATCGGTTAAAACTAGGTTGGTATGGCTACATACCAACCTAGTCGTCGCATGCTAATGCAACGACCTAAATTAAATGAAAGCGAATAAGCAAAGATCATTCCAGGTCCATACATTTTGTAATTAGGACATTAAATCAATCAAATCACTTCGGCACGTCAGTTTTATAAAGCTAGCAGTAAATCAAGGGCTACGTAAAAAAGTACAATTCGAGCGATATAACTTGGCAGTTCCGAACTTCCTCATGAGGACTGCGCAGTGACATTTTTTAGGAACCAAATGGTGACATGAGGCGAGTGTGAGTAAGAGAACATGCGCGAAAGTTCGTAGTGCCTATGATCAGACCTGCCAAGTTATATCGTAAGTTCGTAGTGCCTATGATTAGACCTGCCAAGTTATATCAGCCGTATTGTACTCGTTTGAGGAAGCTCGTGTACACATTATACTATTTATCGGAAAACTGACATTGAGTTTTTTTCATAAAATTCCTAAAGGATATTCAGTCTCCGCTTGCATAATGTCGGAATTCAATTCACAACACATGACAATTAAGTGGATGTTCGACAGAATGTTGTAACAGCCTCTGTTTACCTCATGATTAAGTAAGTACTTAGCTAACATTATTCTAAGCTCAACAAGTACATCGATCTGCGTCAATTCGCGCCCGATATGATAAGTTGACGTCAAACTCGTGTTGTTCCATACCTATTAGTTAATTAATTGTTTTCTTCGCGGTTTCGCACATAACAAGTGAGATAGTAAGTTAATTGAGCATTTACCTCAATTATATTCTCTGAAGGACGCGCTCTATGTAGGTACGCCTCAATGTTTGAGTTCGGAATGAACTCCAGCTGACTTAGAAACCCAAGAGGCAGAGTCGATGTTGTCCTTCTGCTAGATTTAAATTAATGTTAGGAAAGCTATAATTTTAGTTGTACTTACTCGTAATAATTTATTTCAGTACAAAAAAATTGAGTTACATGTTTCTAATTCTCCTTTGTTAAGTTTTCCTGTTTAAAACCAGAATAAAATTAAACGTTTCATATAAAACCATTATAAAACAACTCCACCGGCACGGCACCCATAACCCAACCTTCAAACCGGGCCACTGGAACGTGGCAGAAATAGCTATTGTAGTAGCTGACACTAGTAGTAAGTCCCCAGATGAGCTCGTTCACATAGGGCTCTGCTACCGCACAAAGAGTAACATTCATTTGACATTTGTAAGTTTTACTAACGTCCTTTTTCTCCGTCAGGTGTTCGTGTTATGCGCGGCGGCTAAGTGGCTTAGTAGCGTGCGTGTGAGATGTTTAGCGGCGGCGGCGGCGTGGGCGCGGGGTACAACGGCGGCGGCGGCGACTGCGCCGACGGCTACGGTCTAGGCTACGTAGCGGGTGGCGGACGCCTGCAGCAGTACGCCGCGCACTTCGCGCCCCATCAGAATGTCTGGCACCACCACCACCCCACGCACCACGAGACTTATGGTGAGTAGGTTCAACAAACAACCACCCCAAGCATGCATGCATGCCCCACGCACCGCGAGACTAACGGTGTGTCTATGTCTGGACTGTATAAATTTGTGTTCCTATATCTCGGCTGCTCATGCATGCCCCACGCACCGCGAGACTTATGGTGAGTAGGCTCAACAAACAACCACCCCAAGCATGCATCCATGCCCCACGTACCATGAGACTATGGTGATTTAGTTCAACAAACAACCACCCCAAGCATGCATGCATGCCCCACGCACCGCGAGACTTATGGTGAGTAGGTTCAACAAACAACCACCCCAAGCATGCATGCATGCCCCACGCACCGCGAGACTTATGGTGACTAGGTTCAACAAACAACCACCCCAAGCATGCATGCATGCCCCACGCACCGCGAGACTTATGGTGAGTAGGTTCAACAAACAACCACCCCAAGCATGCATGCATGCCCCACGCACCGCGAGACTTATGGTGAGTAGGTTTAACAAACAACCACCCCAAGGATGCATGCATGCCCCACGCACCGCGAGACTAACGGTGTGTCTGTGTCTGGACTGTATAACTTTGTGTTCCTATATCTCTGCTGCTCCCAGTGTCTCGGAAACAGTACAGGTCCAGCTGACCTATTGCTTAAAACCGGATAGAATTACGCTTGAAACTTGAGAAGTTGTAGAAGTTTTTCAACTTGCTCTCATTTGCGATGTCAGTAATTATTTTAAGATGGGTAAGTAAAAACCAGAAACAGAAATGTGGATAAGAAACAATTTATATGTTTAGGCTTATTTCTACATAACACACGTAAACTCAAACTCAAAGCATTTATTTCCAACTAGCTGCGCCCCGCGGTTTCACCCGCGTAAGTCCCGATCCCGTGGGAATATCGGGATAAAAAGTATCCTATGTCCTAATCTAGGTCTTGGTCTACGCATGTGTCTTTCATCCAAATCCATTCAGCCGTTTTAGCGTGCAAGCGTAACAAATATTCAAACAAACTCAGTTTCGCATTTATCTGGGGGCACTCCCGTGTCCCCGCCAAGACGAGCCAAGCGAAGCGCAAGGAGGGCACTGCCTACCTTTTCTCGAAGTGTTTCGTCGTTTTTTTGAACCCTCATAATCTGTGTTTGGATTATATCAGATAAACAAAATTCTCGGGATATGATGTCAATAGTACATTTATTAAACAAGTTCACAAACTCTAAACTTAGTCAAAATATGTGGCTTGGCCGTTTCCGGCCCGATCGCATCTACATTAGAAATAATTACTTTAATGAATGAATAATTCACCTATTGTTTAACAGGTAAGTAATGAACAGTGATACACCTTACGCCCTGTGACAGTAGCGAAACGGCCAAGTCACATATTTTGTCTAAGGTTTAGAGTTTGTGAAGTTAGGGCTAGTAAAGTCAAAGTCAAAGTCAAATAATTTATTTCAAATAGGCACATTAAAGGCACTTTTGAACGTCAAAAACAAAAAAATAGAACTGATTCTAGTTGCCCCTTCCAAAAGGTAGTTTTCGTATGGAGAAGAATGGGCATGAAACTCCACCGTTACTGTTTTAGAGTTAGGGCGTGTAGCGTTAGAAGCTTGGCTCTACATGAGATCTGATATCTGATAACTTTTTGACAGTGCGAGCCATATGGTCTCGTCGTGGCAACATTTTACCTGAAAATGTTTTTGTTGGGAGGATATTAGTTAAGATGGGATTTGCCTGTTTTTTATTTTTATTTAATGGAGAAGTACGGGCAAGAATCTTCACGGACACACTTTTAAATCTAAAACCGGCCAAGTGCGTGTCGAACCACGCACGGGTTCTGTAGCTGGGATGATTTTTTCCTAAGAACAAACTTAACATTATAGTTAAAAACTTCTCCCATACATATTCTGTATTCATTTTTCAACAATTATTGCCAAACTTGTGGCAGTGGGCAGAGCACATTGCTCGCAGAACAGATGGCCGATGGGGCCGAAGGAGTGACCACCGTGTACCGGAAGACGTAGCGTTGGAAGGACCTCCACAAGGTGGACCGATGACCTGGTGAAGGCCCCAGGTATCCGCTGAATGCGAGAAGCACAGAACCGGTCGAAGTGGCGGTGCTTGGGGGAGACTTATGTCCAGCAGTGGACGTCTTTCGGCTGAAATGATGATGACTCATCAAATCATCACCCATCTGTGGCACCAAATTGCTTTGTCTTTAGAACATAATGATCAACAATACAATGTATTAGTGCACGGAGACAAATAGAGTGATGAGTCGATAGGCACACGGGTTATACTTATAAATAACAAGTAAACTATGATGAGTCAGTCGTTACTTAGAGCATCGAACACAGATAAGAGAGGAATTCGCACGACGACGGCCCTATCACTACCTTTGTCCCTTTGTCTCCTCACTGATACAGTATTACGCAGAGACTGATGGTGGTACCACGGCTATGATACTACGGCTATTTTTAATTTGAATACATATAAGTATCAATACTTATTCCCATAAAAATGATTCGTACCTTTATACTATGAATGTAAGCCTGTATGAGTTCTTGTTTTGTATAAGTAATATTTGTTTTTATAAACAACAAACGATCTGAATGAACGAATGTATATGTATTTGTAGATATAAGGTAAATTGTTCATTAACCTATTGGTGCTGGCTGAGCTAATAAATAGAACAAATAAAATCAGACCAAGTGCGAGTCGGACCACGCACAATGAACGGTTCCGTAGTTGGGTTTAATTTATCCCAAGAACAAACTTAAGGGGCCGGCGGAGCATCGGTCGCAACTACAAATCAAGTGCTACAAATGTTGCGCTAGTGTACCTGTCGAAGCGATACACACAGCTACGGTGAACTGTACGCTCACGCACACATTGGCATTGCCATGATATTTGCTTGACGCGATAGCACTACTAGCTATTGAAAATTTATGTTCCGTAATACCTAAAATGATGAATGAAAACTTAAGGTTTTTTCAATAATCGATAATTTTTAACTTGATAAAATAAGCTATGTTTCTGCTGAAACAGTATTACAAATATTGTTGTTTATAATACAGAAAAAACAATATGAACACATGTCATTTACGCTGTAAAAATGTTCGAAATTCAATTCACTTAAACTTTATTTTAGGTAAGTTTTTGGGAAAAACAATGTAGGATCCTAGATAAATACTGCCTAAAAAATTGCAAATGATTTAGGTATTACGTTTGTATGGAAAATTCATCGGTCACCGCATCCTTAACATTCTAGTTGAAGAACATGTTCTCCCATACGTTCCAACTGCAAATGTTACAAACATACATTTGCAGTTAGAACGTATGGGAGAACACGCACAATATTGGTAGATTCGCCCTGTTATTGATTTCTTATAGGTTTTCCTGTTATCTATGTATAACTGTTATCTGTTGTCTATGTACTACAATATTTTCTGTATTTTTTTGGGGTAACTTTTATTAACTTCGAGCCTTGCAAACCGGATCTTGCAAACCTATAAACTGACATTTTAAAACGTTGGCCTCCTAGATGCCGTTTTGGGAACAATATTTTTAAGAGTCGATCGGCCGTACAGATCGTTAAGCCTTCGTTAGGCCTGCCGCATCCACCAATAGAGTTAAGATATATGCCAATGGAAAGATCTCTTCCAAGGCAATATTTCGTGATATGACGTTTCTCTCGATTGTTAGTACGAAAGGAGCGACAGAGCTCTAAATGTGAGTAATTAAGCATTATTGAAATTCATCACATAATTAGGTGATTAACTCTGAACTGACTAATAATAGGCAAAAATCGTGTTCGTAGCAAAGGTTATCCCTGGAAAGCTCTTTTTAGTGGTATATGAAATGAAATGAAATGAAATGAAATTGTTTATTCTGTAAATAGGATATTGGAATCACTTTTACACGTCATATTAAAAAATATTAAAAATAAGCTAGATGAGGTCGGCGTTTCCTATCTGACTACTCTGAGAAGAAAGGCCGAAACAAACTCAGAGGTCACAGTCTCTTTTAAAGTCCAGACATAATCTTGGTCAAGCCATATGAGGACCATGTAAATTCGAGTCTGAAATGGTCTTTTGAGGAAAGAACCACACAGATTTGAGTGGACCTGTCCAGTCAGTGCAAGCATTTGTCAGTAATGGCGGAGCTCAACTCAGAACTTAAGGAGCTCAGCAACTCGACGAACAATACCAAAGAAAGGACATTTGGGTAGGCCGCATAAAATTCTCAAATTGCCAGACCATTGATAAAGTTAACTGAGAACGAAAAAAAAATTTTTTTAAATTCACTTAGTCCTCACATTCACAATAATAAAATACTTTACAAAGTAATCATGTCATTTTGTATAGAATATTCAATAATGTCAATTTGTAAATAAAACTGGTTGATATACTTTGATGATTTTCCATATTATTCAAAATGTTACAATGCTTAGCAGAGCGAGCAGCTCAATCCCATGCTTTTTTGTCTTCTAAATAATCTGAAATTTTATAGTACCCTTTTCTACAAAGTTTGGTTTTAATGCAGCTTTTAAATCGTTTAATGGGTAAGTTTCGAATGTCAATGGGAAGTTTGTTATAAAAGCGTATACATTGACCCATGAACGAGTTGCCTACTCTGTGGAGACGAGTGCGATGGACAGCAAGATTGTGTTTATTCCTGGTATTTAAACTATGAATATCGGACATTTTCTTAAAATTAGATATATTTTTGTGTACATACAATAGGTTTTCAAATATATATTGTGAGGCTACAGTCAGAATATCTATTTCTCTGAATTTTTCTCGAAGGGAATCCCTTGGACCTAGGTTGTAAATGGCTCGAATAGCCCTTTTCTGTAAAACAAAGATAGCATTAATGTCCGCACAGGCTCCCCAGAGAAGAATCCCATAAGACAGAAGACTATGAAAATAACTAAAATAAACAATTCTGGCTGTATCTACGTCAGTTATCTGTATATATCTTATGGCTATTGGACGCCAAGAATTCCTTAACTTCGGTGTGCAATTTATTATCTATTTAGGTCATTATCTCCGAACTGACTAACAATTGGCAACATGATGTTAGAAGCAAGGGTTCTCTTCAAAAACCTCTTTTCATTGGTGTATATCTTATGGCTATTGGGTTAGGAAAATTCCTTAACTTTGGTGCCCCAGTAGTAACACTTATTTAGGTCATTAACTCCAAACTGACTGACAATTAGCAAAAGTCGTGTTACTAGCAAAGGGTCTCCATGGAAAGTTCTTTCCATTGGTGTATATCTTATGGCTATTGGGCTAAGAATATTTCTTAATTTCGGTACGGAAGTAGTCACCTATTTATGCCATTAACTCCGAACTGACTGACAATTGGCAATAGTCATGTTAATAGCAAAAGTTCCTCTCAAAAAGCTAAAGCCATTGATGTATATCTTATGGCTATTGGGCCAAGAATATTCCTTAACTTCGATGCCCAAGTATTCACACCTATTTGGGTCATTTACTAAGAACTGACTAACAATTGGCAAAAGTCGTGTTAGTAGGAAAGGTTCCCCTTGAAAAGCTCTTTCCATTGGTGTATATCATATGGCTATTGGGTTAAGAAAATTCCTAAACTTTGGTGTCCCAGTAGTCACATTTATTTAGGTCATTAACTCCAAACTGACTTACAATTAGCAAAAGTCGTGTTAGTAGCAAAAGTTCCCCTCAAAAAGCTAAAGCCATTGATGTATATCTTAAGGCTATTGGGCCAAGAAAATTCCTTAACTTCGATGCCCGAGTATTCACACCCATTTAGGTAATTTACTCCGAACTGACTTTCAATGGGCAAAAGTCGTGTTAGTAGGAAAGGTTCCCCTTGAAAAGCTCTTTCCATTGGTATATATCTTATTTTTATTGGGCGTCAGGGCAGAACCCCATAAGCAAGGGCCCATTCTCCTTTCAACATAATCGCAACCGTTTTCATGAATGAAACACGGAATGTTATGAATTAGAAAAAAAGAACGGTTTTTTTTGGAAGACGGTTGTTTTTTTTTGTAAAACTTTTCTTTTTTTCTTTTTAGTTGTGATAACTACCACACACAAATTCAAGGACCACTACCTGCTATGTAAATAACAGAGAGAGAAACTTAAAACATATCGTCCAAATAGGTAGTTTATGTGGACAAATTACGTAAAATTGAAGCTAACTCAAACACTACGCAAGCAAAGTTAATAAAAATATGGGACCACATGGATAGCATGACCTACCAAAAAAAAACAATCATCAAAATCAATTCATAATTGGCGGAGTAATAGCGTAGCAAAAACACAAGAATAAAAAACATACAGACGAATTGAGAACCTCCTCCGTTTTGAAGTTGGTTAAAAAGAGTAAGAACCTAGTCAATATCGTAGCACTGTGGCTGACACAGCAGAAATACCCACGAAGTTCCAATTCATATAAAACATTATAGGTAAAAACTGAATAACAAAGTTACCAAGAATTATCCCTATCAGTAAGTTAACAATAACTGAAATTCTATTATTAACGTGAATAATTCCTAACTAGCGGCGATTGACGCGGGCGGGAGGATAATGTAATGAGTGAACTAAGATGGGATTTACCCGACTGCAGAAGTAGTAGGAGGGATTGTAGAGCACGTAGCCACTGAGCCAGGCAGGCTGGGACCGGGAGAGTACATGGGAGACCTGGCTCCCAACCAGGTCACTGAATGAATGAGCCCCACTCCCACTACTCTGAACTGGCAATGGAAAGATTTGCTTTGCAATGACGAATATCTGTGGATAAACATGACTACTAATTAGTTATAGAAAAATAAACTCTTCAATAGGCAGTTTTAAAACTAAATTATTTTCTTTTTTCCGTGATACAATACCAAGACAAAAGCCACAAAGAATGTCCACACATCCACAAGTATAAGAATCACGTAATAAACTAAATACGAACAGAGATAAAATGTTAATTACAAAGTACTTGATGATAACCATTGTCAGATAGTTTTGTTATCACTAATATATTTAACATAAATGTTGGTATCTTATCGTTGTCCCAGCCAGGGTTATGTGCATTATAAATAATTGGTCATTTTAATTATAACTATGTACATACATTTTAAACTTATGTCACAATCTTATGAGTAAATCGTGTGTTACGCTATTTCGTCGATGAAATGCCCGATCACGCGGTCGCGTCCTGGCAGCGGCTGTTGGAAGGAGCTCGTGCGTCGTCGGTCACTATCAGTATTTACGCGAAGGCTGTAACCGCAGAGTGATTAATCCAATTCCCAGCCGATATGATTTTTCCCTTAAGCAGGATAAACGACTTGTTTTTGTTTGATCGGGAGAAGTCTGCTGTGAGTGATGAGCGATAGCGAGAGGTGTACATACATAGTTGCAGCATATTTTCATAATGCAAAGAAAATTATAATCAGTCAATTAGTCATAAATAACTTTAATGGCAAGAATGACCAAATGCATCCTGATAACAGTTGCACTCCATACTATAAAGTTAATTAAAATCGGCTTGTAATCATCCAACTGCAAGTCAAAGAACTCTTTTCATACAAGGAATCCCTTATTCATTACCTACTGATCTTATTAGCCTATCCATTGAGAATGGAGGTCATCAGCTTGTATAGTCGGACTATCTACCGGAACATATATCATTGATGATGAGGTAATGTTTGTTTGCAGCTGCATTTCAGATGATATTAAATGACTTTAAACTTTTACCTGTAGGTACTGTACCTAAGCCCTAGAATTCAGTTACGTACGTTTGTTATGGAAATTGAGGCTCAGTTTCTGAATTGCACCGCCGCCGTAACAGCAGAAGGCTGTCATGAATCAGCGGCGATAAGCGCATGCGGCGGCCGAGCAGGGCGGCGGCGGCGCGCGCGCAGCCACGGTCAGTCATAGCGTGACCTCTGACCGCGCGGGTCGCGACACCAACCTCGCACTATAAACTATCACTCATTACTAATTAACTAAGTCTTATCATCGAGCAACGACACGGATCTGATCTACTGACAATGGACGCGATGCAACTACCCGCGAATTGGTTACAAAACATGGCGCTGCTGGCAGGTCCGTAATATCTTATCGTATAATGTATTTCTTCTTGAAACGATTCCAATTATATTAATAGCTCATAGTCAGTGGGTGCTCACTTGTCAATACTTACTTAGGGGAGACTTGAGACGAACAAACTAGAGCCATTTATAAGTTCGTGATTATGATTACACAAATCCACGTGGATTTTTATAATGTTTTGTTGACATGTTTTGTTTTTATGGATGTTCCAAGCAACTGTTAACAATACAATGCTAACTATCTCATCTGAATGTTGTTGAATGACTGCTTCCAGCAATCTTCAATATCTTAAAATGTTGTATTCATAGGCGCTAAAATCCATATTGAAACTCTTCTTTCTGAATGTTATGTCGTAGTTTTCCCTTTTCCTTGTATTGTGTACTGAAAGATTTATTGTTGTCATGTGGTGTAACGTGCTTGTGTTGTGCAGCAGGCGGCGGCGGGGTGAGCGGCGTCGGCGGAGTGGCGGGGGGGCTGTACTCGCAGAACATGGTGATGGGCTCGTGGTGCGCGCCCTACGATGCTCTGCAGCGACCCACCGCTTACGGTAACAACACTTTACTACTAAATTACTTAAACTTAGAAAGAATAGAGGACGAAATCTGTGGAAAAGTTGCTACCCAATAGAAAGTCAATATGAATAAATTCTACTTATTAACTTTAAACATCTAGAAACGAATGTTTTCCACAGGTTCCCTATTGATGGCACCCTTTTACATGTCTTCATACACTTTCTTTACCATAATTTAATTCTGGAATCAGCCGCCATCTAAGTTTTGTCTCCCTCAGCTAAACAATCATCCTACAAATAATCCATCTAGTTTTCCTTGGTCTGCTTCTTAATAAATATTAATCGACATAATAAACGTAAACTCAATTTTTTTACCGACTTCAAAAAAAGGAGGAGGTTCTCAGTTCGTCGATCTTTTTTTTACCTAATGCCTTTTATTCCACATCATCAGAGATTTGTTGTTCTGTTAATATAGGTTATTTTTTAAATTTACTTTATGACGTAATATTAACACTATTCATCATAATCAATTAATCACTTCTTGATGAGTTTTCAGTTCATGATATATTCAGATACATATATTATATGTATATGCCATTTGTTATTGTTATTTCATAGATAACTAACCATCACACGTTATGATAAATCGTAGCGTAAAACAACGATAGTTTAAAAGAATGAGTGGGTAAAAAAATTGATAAATGGACCAATGAATTAGTAACTCGCTACGATTTATAATAGCTAATCATTTCATGTGTACGTAATATCGAATGTAAGCACATCCTCACCGTGAATGTAGGCACATCCTCACTGCGAATGTAGGTATGTACCTACATTCACATAGTGAGGATGCCCTCAACGTGAATGTAGGTATGTACCTACATTCACATAGTGAGGATGCCCTCAACGTGAATGTAGGCGCATCCTCACTGTGAATGTAGGCACATCCTCACCGCGAATGTAGGCGCATCCTCACTGTGAATGTAGGGACATCCTCACCGTGAATGTTGGTATGTACCTACATTCACATAGTGAGGATGCCCTCACCGCGAATGTAGGCGTATCGTCACTGTGAATGTAGGCGCATCCTCACTGTGAATGTAGGCACATCCTCACCGTGAATGTAGGCACATCCTCATCGTGTATGTAGGCACATCCTCACCGCGAATATAGGCACATCCTCACCGCGAATGTAGGCACATCCTCACCGCGAATGTAGGCGCATCCGCACCGCGAATGTAGGCGCATCCTCACCGTGAATGTAGGCACATCCTCACCGCGAATGTGGGCGCATCCTCACTGTGAATGTAGGCACATCCTCACCGTGAATGTAGGCACATACTCGCGAGATTTGCAGTCTCAGGGAATATTTCCTTCAAACTGACTTGCCATGCAGTGAGATGTGGTCGCAGTGGACAAGGGCCTTCCTCCGCTCTCCTTGGCGCAAGAGAACTGGCGCAAACCTGCAGTACTTGATACTAACGATCGTAAGGAAGTATGGCAAGGCAAAGGGGGTATTCCTCGAAGCGCAACTACTTTGAAACGCAACCAATGAAGCGCAAATAAAGCACGCACCCATGATGAAACATAGAGAAGAGCATGACGGATTCGTAATAAATGAGATCGATAGAAGATTTAAAACTGGCCTAATCGTTTATTTATTAAAACTACCAGGAAAGCAGAAATAAACTAGAATTAGGTGCATAAGCGATCCAATAGTCCAATACCTATAACTAAGTATCAGGAAAACGACTACTTAGCTCACTAATGCTACACGCTTTAAAATTTTAATAAAAAATAGCTAATAAAAAAATCAAGTATCGTGACTTAGCACACGAGGTTGTCGACATGTGTGAGTGTTTATCACTTTGTCGGCGTTGTTCATTATGTATATCCATACCAAATTACAGCTATCTAGTACCAACGGTCTCTGAGCTAAGCCGCGGACAGACAGACAGACGGACATGGCGAAACTATAAGGGTTCCTAGTTGACAACGGAACCCTAAAAACGATGTTACAATATTATTCAATAAGAATTTCTTGCAACTGCACCCTCGTTATATCACGTAGGTACCTATGTATTGTATGTAGGTACTTACCTTCATGCAGGTCAGGCGGTAAGAAGGTAATCTAATTCAGATAAATTAAGAAACTGAATGTGTTTCATTTTTTCCTGAATGTGTTTTCAGTAGGTAAGTACATATAATATACTAGCTTTTGCCCGCGGCTTCGCCCGCGTGGATGTCGGAAATTATCCCACGGGAATGTGCTACCGGGATAAAAGTATCCTATGTCCCATAACCCACGTGGTCTGTCTAGGCGACCTAGGCGTTACGGCGTAAAAGTAACAGACATGAGACAGCCAGTAACTTTATATATTAGTGGTAGTCCATATCTATATTGTGGTGATAGTGTGGATAGTATGGACAGCAGTATGAAACTGTCGGAAAGATGAATGAAAAAATATTGTATAAAGATTAATGAAAAAACTATGGCATATTGTATGGACGATGGAAACTAAGGCGAAAGCTTTGCGGCGGGAGCCTGCGAAATTCAAATTATCTTATGTTTTTTGCTTTTTACAGGTCAGTATCAAGTTTTATGTTGATCTAAATAATGAGTCGCAATTGTTTTAAATATTTATTTATCTAATCTAACTAATATTGCAGGAGTTGTATTCCTGTATCTAATGGTTATTATTCTGTAAAGCTACTTTGCTACGATCGCGAATCATATTTTATTCATATTGACATTCGAAACTTACCCATTAAACGATTTAAAAGCTGTATTAAAACCAAACTTTGTAAAAAAGGGTACTATACAATTTCAGATTATTTAGAAGACAAAAAGCATGGGATTGAGCTGCTCGCTCTGCTAACATTTTGTCATTTTGGCATTGTGACATTTTGAATAAGTACTATGGAAAATCATCAAAATATACCTACCAGTTTTATATACAAATTCACATTATTGAATATTATATGTAGGATATTGACAAATGATTACTTTGTAAAGTATTGAATTATTGTGAATGTGAGGATGAATGTGAATTTTCGTTCTCAGTTAGTTTTAACAATGGTCTGGCAATTTGAGAACTTTATGCGGCCTACACAAATGTCCTTTCTTTGGTATTGTTCGTCGAGTCGTTGAGCTCCTTAAGTTCTGAGCTGAGCTCCACTATTACTGACAAATGCTTGCAGTGACAGGACAGGTTCACTCAAATCTGTGTGGTTCATTCCTCAAAAGACCATTTCAGACTCTAATCTACATGGCCCTCATAGGGCCTGACCAATATGCCAATATCTGACCTAGGTATGTCCGGACTTTAAAAGAGACTGAGTTTGTTTCGGCCTTTCTTCTCAGAGTAGTCAGATAGGAAACGCCGACCTCATCTAGCTTAATTTTACATTTTTTGATATTATTACGACGTGTAAAAGTGATTCCAATAACCTATTTACAGAATAAACAATTTCATTTTAACATACAACCTGTCTGACACTGACTTGCATATGGCAAAAAACTTAAGATTTGAATTTCGCGGGCTACCGGCGCATGCCCCTTAAGAAAATCGCATCATTTGCACAACGCCATCTATCGAGTAAGTACTCACTGGTAAACTCAAACTCTTCGTTCCAAGCCAAGAGCCAAGTAGTAATAACTTTTGATTGAGTGGACAGATTCTCAAGATACGGACTATGACTATATTCTCAATCCCTTAACGCTCTTGAAGAGAGTCCCGCAAAAATGTCAATAATAAGTAGGTACTTACATGTGAATTTTAAAATCAAGAGGGTAAAGAAGGGTTTTTACCCTCATGAGGGATGATTTTAGAAGAACATAACTCTTTGTTGGTTACAAAAAGCATACATTTTCACAGCCCTAAGTTAAAAAAAAACTGGCCAAGTGCGTGTCGAACCATGCACAATGAAGGGTTCCGTAGTTGGGATGAATTAATTTATCAAACAAACTTTCGCAAAGTTTTATTGTCATTACGTCTATGGGCGTTTACTGTCCCTCAAAGTGTAGTTAAAAAAACATTGTAGTTAAAAAACTTGTTCTCGCATACAGAATGTTTGGGTTTTTGCAACTGCACATGTAAGTTAGTCGATTAAAAATTTTTGAGCTAAGTCGCGGACAGACAGACAGACAGACGGACATGGCGAAACTATAAAGCTTCCTTGTTGACTGCGGAACTCTAAAAATGATAGGTTTCCCATAAAAACTTTCATCCCCTATATCCCCCCCCCCCACTTAAATTTGTTTTTGAGAAAATAATTGCCTATGTTCTTCGCCGGGATGCCATCTATCTCTTTACCAAATTTTATCGAGATCCGTTCAGTGGATCAGGCGTGAAAAGGTAACATACAGAATTACAGACGGACAGACAGACAGAGTTACTATCGAATTTATACTTTTAAGCATCGATTAGTATGGATTATGTGTTCAATTCAAAATGAGCCAAACACTCGATAATTATGAATTCGGCGAAGGCATTCTTCTACGGAGACTCTTAACACCGCGATTCAGAAAATGACGTTAAATGAACAACGCCATCTATCGAGCACGAAGTGATACTGTCAAAATATATGGGAAAACGTTCGAACACTCTGTAAGGTATGTAGAAAAGATGTAGGGTTCCATGACTGACTTGACCTGACTTGACTTGACTTGACTTGACCTGACTTGACCTGACTTGACCTGACTTGACCTAACTTGACCTAACTTGATTTGGATTGAGTTGAGTTAACCTTGAGCAGGTATATTTTATCGCAGCAGGTACATTGGTAGTTGAAAGAAAAGTAGATTACGTATCTTGCTAAAGTGAGTAATTAATGCACTCGTGTTTATTTAGTAAGCGCGTTCGTGCCTTAATTACTCACTTTTTGCTCGATGTAACAATCTACAATTTTTAAGAAATTAAAATTTATCACCATTTTTTCATGATTAATATTTGTATCATGATTTAAAAGATAGATAGCGTCACCTATGGCACTACTACCAAACAATGGATTTGGAAAACTTGAATTAACCAAACTTTAAACTCTTATATCTTTTGATATTTTGAAGCGATTGCGATGAAACAAAAACTAAATGAAACATCGAGTTACACACAATATTTGAGTTTATAAGTTAACCATATTGATTTCGTACTTTTTACGTGATACTGGAACAATCAAACAAACGAACAGACAAACAGACAAACAGATAAACAGACAAACAGACAAACAGACAAAAATTCCAAAAATGGTAGAAATGGCATCTGTTGGTTATTCTTGGACACTCCAGCTAGGTTTTTTTTTTTTTTTTTCATTGTACAGAAACGCCTCGTCTACAGATTTATTATATGTATAGATATACAGGGTGTTAGGGTAGACACCGTTAAACTAGTGGTTTGGTGTCATCTATAATAAATACTTTTTCTATGGAACCAACCTTGAAATCGCGAAAAAAAAATCTGCTGTTCCATACATTTTGTCGATTTAAGTGAACAGAAAAGTATCCACTAGTTTCAAGGATAACGGTGTCTACCCTAACACCCAGTATAGCTACCTACTTCTCTCCCTAAGTAGTACCTACTTACCGTACCTTCAGCATCAAAAACACATAAGGATAAGTAATTCACTTTCGTTATCAACCTAGCTACTTAAATAAGGACTTATGGTAAACATCGACCGCTATTCAAAAGAAACGTGACTTCAGTTCAGATAGTTCTTATTATCCTCATAATTTTATCGTAATTAACCCCAAACAATGAATAATATAATAATATTTATTGTTCAATAGTCCAAAAAGGATTTTTATTTTATTTTCCTATCCTGTTTGAATGATTAGTTTTTATTGTAGTAGACACTACGGCACCACTGCCGGTCAGCGTTGCGCAAGTGGCTCGTCACTCACTTGACTTACGGTGCTTGCTTATCTATAGATACCTATTGCTATTAGTTAACTGAAGTTACTACGGCTGAGCCGTAGTAAGCACAACTTACAATAATAAATGTACCGTTGAGTAACCACAACTTACAAAAATAAATGAGATGATAGATGAAAAAAAGATGTTTCCACCTAGCAGACAAACTTATTTTTTCTGCTACCTCAAAAGGAAAAAACGGAACCCTTATAGGATCTATCGTGTGTCTGTCTGTCCGTCTGTTACAGCGAATTTGCTCCGAATCTAATGGACCGATTGCGTTGAAAGAGATCATCCACCGTCCATACATTTTTGGGCTAAATGTGAAAGTGCCAAACAAAAAAAAGGTATATTTCGTAAGATTACGTTTTTCTCTTCATTTTTATGACTACAAGGTATTACTTTAATTAGATTAATATTAATTATTTTAACTAAAACATACTGAAAACAGTATTTTTCAAAATCGTATAACATCGCAGGAGATTGCACTACAGATTTGGCCCAATAGTGAAAAGTGAAGAGAATAACGTGTGATTTTTTTTTTTTTTATTTGGTATGGTGTCCTTTGGTACAATTTCTGTGGCCCAAACACGGACGTGTAACGAAAATAAATGAATTTTGAATATGGGCGTTACATAATTGAACTAGAATCATTCGTACACTATTCGGGGGCAAAGTAAGTGCTCGTAGGGATCTTGACCATCTTCCGGGCTCTGGGATTGTTCTGAAAGCCGTGGAATACCTCTCCACTCCTCAAGCACTACAGGAAGTGTTGCCCTCTTGTCGCCATGTCACTATGTGCTAGCGACCGTTTTCGGGGGCCCATTATTGAGTCCCCCTGCCATTTTATCCGTGTATATAATTATAAAACATTGATCAGGCAGGGGCCATAGTCCTTCCATAGTTCTAGGTATCCATCCACTATAGCCACCCAACCCCATAACCCAATATGTTTTGTTTCCATGTTCAGCAATAGTCCTACCCCAACCGGGGTTGTCCTTGGGTGCACTTGCATAGTGCATAAAGGAATAATCGTCGGTTGGTGCCTCATTCCTTTTGAAATTGTCTAAGGGGCCTCTGCGAGTTGGCTTCGGCCCCTCGTACGCCTTCCAAAAGACCGGGAACCCATGGTCCCGAGATATGTAACACATAAAAATAATAATAGTAATGGGGTATCGTTGGAAAGGTCGTTTAAAAATAATGGGAATCTGTGATAACCATTTTTGGATTCAGGGATCCGTTTGCGAAATATTAAGCTTTAGAGTCAAGTGTGTCCCCCCCCCCCCCCCCTGCCAGCTAAATGGTTGGTTAGGGATATGTGAAAAAAAATGACGGCAGTAGTATAATAACAAAATTAATAGGAAAACTATCACAGCTAAGCAGGCCCCACAAGTTACCGAGTAATAATCGACCAACTTAAAGCAGTTGAATTTCTTGAAGAATATGTTTTTCAACTAAAATGTTAAGTTTGTTAAAATACAAATTCATCCAAACTACGGAACCCTTGACCGGTTTGTTTTTAAATCATATTTTCTTAATTGCTATTTATAATGAATTAATTTATATTATAATTACGCGCCGGATCAACTCGGGATGGATGAAATGGCGACAGGTCACAGGAACAACTTGCGACCCACGGATCAAGTTAAAGGGAAAATCTATAAGTCCGTTATAAGGCCTGTCGTACTGTATGGATCCGAATGCTGGGCCGTGAAGAAGACGGATGAAAAAAGAATGCATGTAGCGGAGATGAGAATGTTGAGATGGATGTGTGGAGTGACGAAAATGGATAAAGTAAGAAATGAGTATTTATGGGGAAGTTTAAAAGTGGCGCCAGTGACAGAAAAGTTGTAAGGTAATCTTTTGGCCTGGTATGGGCATGTGATGAGGAGGGACGAAACGCATGTGACTAAAAAAATTATGAATAATATGAATGTTGATGGATGGAGCGGGAGGGGAGGCCAAAGAAAAGATGGATGGAAAGTGTGAGGAATGATATGAAAGAGAAGGAAGTAATTAATGATAGCGTGATGGGAGAGAGAGGGAGAGTGGAAAAAGAAAACTCGTTGCGCCGACCCCAAGTAACATGGGATAAGGCAGGAAGATGATGAATTTGTATTATGAATTGCGTAGTTTTTTATAATTGTTTTTTTTAATTATTATTCAGGCTTACTTAATTCAATTATTGAGACTTTGCATGATTACTAAATTAGAAACGTTTGTTGGTACGCCCTCTGGCATAAGATAGCGCACTCTTAATTATCTTTATAATTATCTTACGATTATTATTGTACCTATGTTAAACAAATGAATATGTCGCAGCCACCTGGTTAAATTAGCCAGCTTATTGGACGCCTAGACCGTTCATTAAACGCATCCAATTAAATATCTGAAGGACAACTAGCCAAGTAATTGAGCACAACGTTTAACCTGATGGCTGAATGTCGTGTACTCATTTAGTTAAATTGGATATTGATGAATTTGTGATGTTTGGTTAGGGTGACTATGAATGAGTTCACAAATTATGTACTTTCAACTAACTACTTTTTACTAATACCTACCACTAAGTAGGTAACTAGCAATAGTGAAGGGTTTTAAAATAAATAAATGAGTTTTGATGAGAAGTGTGAACGTATAGGTACCTAATAAAAATACAAGTTTAGACTCAAACATTTAGCGAAAACTTGCAGAAGACGTCATTTGGCACCTCCATGTTTTCATACTATTGCTAATATTACACTATAATTTCATTTAAAATTGCATACAAGAACGAAAAATAACATTGACGGTTTGCGCTATTGACGCCTTATTTGTTTTGGTGACTACTAGCGCCGCAGTGGAAAAACTGAACTAAATTTGAATCACTCATCAATCATGGCGGAGTCTTGGTCAGTCATCTTCAAAGGGCTGACTTTCAATACGCCTAGTTGTTAAACGTTGAATGATTCTAGTTCAATTAAGAATCGGCCTAGGCATCCAATTTGATGCCAGCGTTTAATGAACGGCCTGACGTCCAATTAGCTGGCTAATTTAGCCAAATGGCTGCGACAAATATATGACCTATTATGACTTAAGATCCTTACTCTAACTGGTTCGACATCCGCACCGGAACAATTAACTTGAATTGGATTCATACATATAAATACATGCGTCGCTAGTTTTTCGGGCAATTACGTGCGTTCAATTAGTGAGCTGTAAGCGAATGTATCGGGTTTAGCGCACAGATGTACGGCGCGCCTTATCACCGGATAGTGATAACGCGGATATTCGCGGCTGTGCGGAGCCGCCTAATAACTGTACCTACTCGGGGATTAACAAAGTGCGCCGGAGTGGCCCCAGGGACTATAAGCGACAAGCAAGAAGTGGATAAGAGAGATGATTACCTATTTATATTTCTTCGTTACATATGTAAGCCGCCTTAGTTTGATCTGTTTATAATATTTTAAAAAAAAATATCGTCGTTGATTGTTAGCTACGCGGAATTGGACTATCAACGACGATATATACCCTTTTTGAGGAAACTGCCACAGCGTCATCAAGATTAGGTTATATTTTTGGAGTAATAAATTTACATAATAATAGGTTAAATCTAGACACATTTACAAGTACCTACTATAAGCTCTGTATCCGCGTATGGCGCGGCTGGCGGCTCCATATCGCTCGCTATCGCTATTGTTATTGTTCCACCTTCTTGGAAGCCGCGTGCTCAACATTGTTGACGCGCCCACTAAGGCCTTGCGTGTGCCATGTGTGTGACCCCGGCTATAGCTATGGGCACTGATAGCGATTGATAACGGCTATCATTGTCTTTTCCTGTACCTATAATAAGTTCACAGCTTTCATCATCATTCGGATCTCGTATCCTCACTTCATTGCCTTCTCAACTCTGCTTTTGTTCTGTCAGCTGCCAAGCTTTACTTAGTGTTAAGGTCTATTTAGGCATCGTCCTGTCCCCGAGCAGGCGCTAGCTATGCCACACTGACATGAGCGTGCGAACAGATGGCGTGCTGGAGATGTACGAGGAGGGGCGTGAGTGCGTCAACTGCGGTGCCAACAACACGCCGCTGTGGCGCCGCGACGCCACGGGCCACTACCTGTGCAACGCGTGCGGCCTCTACCACAAGATCAACGGCGTCAACCGCCCGCTCGTGAAGCCGAGCAAGCGGCTGGTGAGTCTCCCCCGACCGATAGTAACGCGCTCTGTTTGCGAACAGGTGCCGACGCAGACCTACTCACCCGCTTCTATAAGGAGGGCACCGTGCAGAGATGGATGAGTGTGGAGGGCATGGCCAGGGGCATGAAGAAGGTGAGTCGGTGGCGTGTAGACTAGTGCATGCATCCTACCACCCCGCGTCGCCCCCCCGCGACGTCACACGCACGCGGTTCCTGTAGATATCCTTACTTTTCGGGCTTTGGCGAGTGTTAGGAAACTACACGCTACCGCTCCCTCCTTCGAGTGCGCCGCTTTGAAGCACTCCGCTTGCACCGTTACAAGTTATACCTACTCAATAATATAACCTCCCGAATCGATTCACTGCAACGTTCCATTATTGACGATGGAATTAGATAAACGTATCGCGCCGAGATAACTAATCGATCGATAATTGCATGTTAGTGAGCATGGCGGCGGTGCGCGGGCGCAGCCGGTGTTACACGGTGACGTCACGCGCTAACGAGACGTCGCGACAATCAGTTGGCTCGCTCACCAGTAGATAGGTCGCAGATAGCGCGCATAGGGAGCCGCGCCTCGCTGTTAACAACGCCGCGCATATTGAACTTTATCGATCACCAACAAGAGTGTCGGCTAGTTATCTCGGCGCGTTGCACAGGCACACATATAGGACAGGTCTCGTCCAATGAGCGGCGGCCCCGCCTGCGCACGCACTCCTCGGACAATGCAACTTGTAGCGCATGCGCGTAGTTCTATGTGATGCGGTACAAGATGGCGGTGTGCGTTGTCACAGTGCGACAGTGCACTGTCTGGACACTGGGCTCATTGGACGAGTACTGTCTCGTGCTGGTCTGAGGTCACTGGTGGTGGATTCTGTAACGATGGTGTGCATGTGAGGTGCTTGAGTTTTGTTTGTTATATATCCTTGGTTATGGTGCTCTCCTTAAATCTACTTCTTCACTTTGTCGTTTTTTTTTGCATGTTTTACCTATTACTATCTATTCTACTATCTACAAGCTGACACGTTTTCCAGACCTTCAATTCTACAATGATCAGGAGTAGAGTAGTATACTAGTTTATTTAAAAATTCGACTACAAAACTGTTTAGTTATCTGTTGTAGGTACTTACTTAATTTATTTCCCATACCACTTACATTCAGACTATCTAACTAAACCAATGAGGGTCATGAATTAGTTGAACGTTCGACAGTCACATGTTTGGGAAATTAAACTACTTAACAAGGTCTTGCTTGAGTGATAGGTACACATACCTACTTCCGTTGATATGCGTGATTAAAGTGCTCATGCTGCTCTACAATCCTATACTTTCTTAAAGGTACAATTCCGTAGCCCAGCTCAGGCGGCAACAGCAGGCGACGTGCCACCGCGACACGAATGGTTTCTATGAAACCGACGTGTCTACGGAAGGTATTTCACATAAAAAATCATAGAAACCAGTCGTGTCGCGGTGATACGTCGCCTGTAGTTGCCACCTGCGGTCGGCTATGGAATGCTGATTCTAATGATTATAATTCTGCAAAGCCATAAGTATTTGTTACGGCGGTCGCGAATCATATTTTAATCAAAATACAACCTGATACTGTCTTGCAAATTGCAAAAAACGTAAGAAAATTTGAATTTCGCGGGCTACCTTATCGCATCCCCCTTAGGAGAGTATAGAGATTAGATAGCAAAGGTACTTGACAATACAACATACTTAGGAATCTATTACGTTACTCAAATAAAGTACCTAGGTACAGGGCCGGATTTAAGGCGGGGCAACAGGGGCCATGGCCCCGGGCCTCCACAAAATATGGGCAATATAATCAATTCACAAGGAACATTTTTTAGTTTTCTTTTCATGTCCTGGGTTGATGGTCTTAAAAATGGTACGTTGAATTACTTTGATACCGAAAGCCGTATTAAATCTATTTTTTTCATCTTTTCCATAAAATTTTCGGGGCCACCACTTCTTGGTTGCCCCAGGGCCTCCACACTTTTAAATCCGGCACTGCCTAGGTACCTACCATTAACGGGTACGTAAAGGCTCTTACATACTGGCGCGGTTTTTAACAAAACAATTTCTGAGAAAACTTCACGGCGAACAATGCGGCTGCGGCGGGAACGGCGGCATCGCGTCGCGCGTATGTCGCGCCAGTATTTAAGAGCCTTAAATCCTATTAACCAGGAATGTTGGGGATACCATGCAAATCCGCAATTGCTGAGTTTTCGCATATTTTATTTAGACATCTGCATCCGCATTAATCAATGGTGTAGGCCCCGCTCGCCCCTTGGATCTTGCCCCTAATTACCTAAGTTTACCCACTCGCCCCTTTCAATATTAGATGGCCCCAGTCGCCCCCGAAAATCCGGAGTCACACGTAATCTGTTCGATTTATGCCCTAACACGTGAGACTCCGGATTTTTAATTTGTCTGTCTGTGGGGTCTTGTTTACACCTTTTTAGTCGTAGTTGGGTTTTAGTTTTTATTACTTTAATTTTATTTTTATTCTTTTGGGGTCATAATATACTTTTTTTTGAAATGTGCTCATTAAGCCCTTTCATTTGATACCCAACATGGTACGAGTAAACTTTTTTTTTTTTTAGTTCCTGACTTTATGTCCTCTAGAGGGCGCCATTTTTAATTTAATCAAGACGCTTCCAACGATACCTCATTAGTCAAATTGTGATGAGTCGTTTAGAAGATATGAGGGAACAGATGAACATACATACATACATACATACCCGTCAAAATCATAACCCTCCTTTTTCTTCGCCGTAGTCGGGTAAAAAGCACAGTCAGCACTCTAAGTTTTTAAATATTAAAATAAATATTGTTTTAAACTTCAATCAAAACCTAACAAAAAGTACTAGGCTTGCATGAATTCAAGATAGTATTACAATCATTAGTATTATCCCAATATTAAAAATAGTTTATACCTAACAAAAAGTACTAGGATTGCATAAATCCAAGATACTATTATAATCATCATTAGGCGGGTTTTAGAGTCACACTGAGTCACGCTGAGCGTCGGCGCTGACGGCCCAATATGTATGATTATCGCACTCGTCACACGTCAGCGCTGAGCAGGATAATCATACATATTGGGCGGTCAGCGCCGACGCTCAGCGTCACTCAGCGTGACTCTAAGGCGGGTTTTAGAGTCACGCTGAGTCACGCTCAGCGTGACTCTAAAACCCGCCTAAAACCCGCCTAAAACCCGCCTTAGTATTATCCCAAAGATTTAGATGAAAGGCACACAAATAGTTTATAACTAACAAAAAAGTACTAGGCTTGCATACATTCACGTTTTGTTACACTTGGAAATAAGTAATAAACTAATTAGCAAATATAGCATTTAATTAGCATAAACGCGGGATGCGTTTATGCTAATTAAATGCGATATTTTTCACATTATAATACGAACATAGAAAGCATTCATAATATATTCGACTCTCATACGATTTTCTCAACGGGTAACATATTTTACCAAGCGTTTTATTTATTGGACCTATGAAAAAGGTTCCTTTTTTTCTTATAGGTAAGCCAGGTAGCAACAACTATCACAAGTGTCACGAGTTGGTGAGATTACAGATAGAGTTATTAAAGTAATCAAATATAGCGTTATTCATAATGTGTGCATTTTTCTGTCTGACTGTACCTTTTTTGGTTAAATTTCAAAGGAAATGCCGCAAGTGACGAGTCGATACATCAAAATAATGATTTAAATGTCAACTCGCCCCTTCGTAAGGGGCGAGTCAGTACACCAAAATTATTAAAAAAACCGGCCAAGTGCATGTCGTACCATGCACAATGAAGGGTTCCGTAGATGGGATGAATTTATAGAACAAATTTAACATTGTAGTTGAAAAACTTGTTCTCCGATACAGAATGTATGGGAGAACATGTTTTTACAACTGCAAATTTAAGTTGGTCGATTATTACTCGGTAACTTGTGGAGCCTACGTAGCGGTGATAGTTTTCCTTTTAATTTCGTTATATATACTACTGCCGTGAATTTTTTCACATATCCAAACCCAACCATTTAGCTGGCAGGGGGGGGGGGGGACACTTGGCTGTAACAAAAACTAGCACTTTAAAGCTTAATATTCCGCAAACGGATAACTGAATCCAACAATGGTTATCACAAACTCACATTATTTTTAAACGACCTTTCCAACGATACCCCGCACCATGGGATTGACGTGAAAAAAAAAACTATCCCCACTGCACGTGTAGGGGAGGTACAATAAAAAAAATCTTTTTTACGATTTTTCTTTACCACTTTGTCGGCGTCGTTTATATGAATATCCATACCAAATTACAGCTTTCTAGTACCAACGGTCTCTGAGCTAAGCCGCGGACAGACGGACAGACGGACATGGCGAAACTATAAGGGTTCCTTGTTGACTACGGAACCCTAAAAAAGGGGCGAGTGGGACAGTTTAATCAAAGGGGCAAGATCCAAGGGGCGAGCGGGGCCTACACCTAATCATGCGGTGTTCATGCGGATACAGTTGTGGGCGGAAAAGGGTGATTATAAGTAAAATCATAATCAACAAAACTTTTTCACGAAATACCTAGTCTTATAACCATCAAACACATAGGAATCATTTTGAGAGCTACTTATATTTTTAATTGATCATAATTTAATTATTATTTTATTATAATTGCCGCGAATTTAATTATGATCAACAAACAAAGAAACCGCGCTACAATTTACAAAAAAATACGAAGAAATTTTGAATTTCACCTTCCGCTTTGACGGATCCCGCATCCGTGGATGTGAGCTACCAAAATGCTAAAAAATCTGCATTCACAACCCTGGTCACGAATAAAAAAATATTGTTAACTAAATAATATATATTTTATTGATGAAAGAAAAAAAATATCTCATAAACACCTCTTCAGTTCCCCGAGATACAGACATATAGGACATAATTCTGAGTCTAGACGGTAGATTTTTCAGATTTTTTTTTATTAGATAGTTACAATTATGTACCTATCTACTTACATGTGTGTGTTTGGATAATATCACAAATCAACTACTTGTATATAAAAACAATTTCTCTCTGGTTTTTAGACTAGAATCAACTTTACAATTTTTTTTTTCCGTCGGGCGTACCTAATTAAGTGAATTACACTAATATATCAATACTGGTATTGCAACGTTTGCGTCAAAACCTTTTCTATAGAAATCAGGATTTTTGTCAGGACATTTTTCCATCTGGTACCCCACCCTACCTGAGCCTGTTGTAGCGCAACCCAATTTGTTGGTGATGGTTACCTACTGTAAAATTTGCACGAGTGCTACCACCATTTGTTCCATAGGTAGCAGTAGCACTCTTACACTATATAACGCCGTCCCTCCCACAGTCGGCGGCGCGGCGCCACGGGCAGTGCTGCACCAACTGCGGCTCACGCAACACCACGTTGTGGCGGCGCAACAACGACGGCGAGCCCGTCTGCAACGCGTGCGGCCTCTACTACAAGCTGCACGGTATCAACCGGTACGTACCACACACTTGCCATACGCAATGCAACTTCATCATCTAGATCATTCAGTCGCAAGAGGTCTCCCCGGGACTCATCTCCAAAGCGACTGGTCCTGTGCTGCCAACGGATTCCCAACTTAATTAATTTATTTATTTAAGATTTCTTGCACAACATTACAGAATGAAATCCTAAGGCGTTGCAGTTGTACCTAACAAAATTAGCAAACGAAATAACACTTATAAACTTACTTAACTACGTTTCATTCTTTTAGATTGTCCGAATTTATAAATCCTGCTGTTTCTGATAGTTTTTTGGTGACTCAACTTTCACATGAATAACGTTTATGTATCTCTACGATTTGACGAAATGAAACTAAATAATATCTAGCAATCCAAAAACTCTTAAACTAAGAACGTAAAAGAGCAATGTTAGGTATAATGTAAGTACTCTGCTCGTAAATCGTAGTCTACAATACCGTATGATCCCTCATAGGCATGGTAGCTACCTACTACCACCATCGATGGCGGGGGAATGGTCAATTTTCATCTAAGTATTTTCTTAAATCTATAAAAGTATTTAATTTAAAATTATAAAAAAATTGAGATCCTCGCAACAAGCCCTTTCATTTGATAAATCACAAGGTGCAGCTTGCAAAACTTTTTTTTAAATTTTCTATCTGGCCCCCTAAAGTGACCCCCATATTCAAAATTCATTTATTTTCGTTAAACGTGCGTCTTTGGGTCACAGAAATACATTAATAATTATGTGTACCAAATTTCAAATTAATCGGTCCATTGGATTCGGAGCGGTTGGCTGTGACAGACGGACAGACAGACACACGAGTGATCCTATAAGAGTTTTCCTTTTGAGGTGCGGAAACCTAAAAATCAGCTGTTCCGTACATTTTGTCGAGTTACCTATGCGAACACTATGCGAACATACAATATGGAGGGAACAGCTGATTTTTTTTCGCAATGTCAGGTTTGATCCCATACTTAGTTTAAGTTGTTCATAATGATGAATAAAGTCACGAGTCACCACTTATGTGAATAACATAGGCTATAATTTATAAATACATGACGCAGGCAAAGCTGCTGGCGAAAGCTAGTCACGAATAAAATAAATGAATTATCCAATTTTATCAGGCCTCTAGCAATGAGAAAGGACGGCATCCAGACGAGGAAACGTAAGCCAAAGAAATCTGGCAACGGAGCGAAGCCGCCACAAGACGCCAGCAAAAAAGATGAGCACAGCTCTCCAGGGATTGACGGTACGAGTCTTCATTCACATTTACCTACTTCCATCTACATTAGTATTTTAATATTCTTTTATTAGTTAGGCAGCTTCTTCACGCCAGTCGACAACCAAACACATATTTACAGCTGAAATCAAAAACGAAACACACAAGTGTAACACTACTGTCCTACACGTTAACTGTCATTCTTTTAGAGTAAGATATAGAATCTCAATTTTTCTGGGGTCGGGTAGGGACGGTTCCCTATATCTTCGAACAAAGCCCCTAAGTGATCAAACGAAACTAGGTACTCGAACTAAGCAACATCAGCACACTTGCACAAAATTTGAAACAATGAAACCACTTGTTATTACAGACAGCAAACAGAGTCTCCCAGAGGTGCCACTGCCGCTGACGCAGTCAATGTCTAGTCACAGCGCGTCGAAGAGCCGCGAGGCGCACGTGACGCCGGACACTTCGCCGCACGGGCACGCGCACGCGCACGCGCACGCTATGGGGCACACGCCGGCGCAGCAGCACGCGCACGCGCAGGCCGGCCACCACGCGCACGCGCAGTACCCGCTGGGCTTGCCCGGCGCTCCGTTCCTGTCCAACCCGTCGCTGTTCAACATCAAGAGCGAGCCCAGCAACGCCGCTGGCTACGACTCGTACCCGCCACACTCCACACCGCACTACCACTCGCAGCAACACTACCTGCACGCGTTACAGGTTAGTAACGACTACTGAGTCCCAGTTTTTGTCATTTTATTGTAACACACAACACAAGCCATTGCCGGCGACGACGTTGCTGCGTCGGCAAAGCAAATGGCTAAGCTTATTTACCATGTTTCTCTCTCTTTGTAAGGCTCCTTTCATTCTGCAGCGTGTCGCCGGTCGTGCGCACGCGACCGACGACACGCTGCACAATGAAAGGAGCCTTAGAGTGAGACGCACTCAAAAACCAACTATAATATGATATTGTTTTATTTATCCAAATTATCATTCAGTTTAAAGTACTATCTCTCCACTCCTTGGTAGGTACCATAATATTGCCTTGTCACCGGAGTTAGGTACACACAGCAAATTAGTTCGGTTTGCAGGGCACACCAACATAGAAGTTGGTGTGCGTGACGGAAATGAACGGATGACACGGGTGTATTACTTCGCCTTTTAATTAGTGTTTGCCTGTTTGCGTCTTATTATAATTATATAAAGCAATGAATACAAAAGAAAAATTTAAACATTTGTATAACTGATCCTGTGGCATAAGTGCGTAAGCATACGACTGACGATTCAAATGTCTTAGGATCGAATTTCACCTTCGCCTTCTTCGACTTTTTGCATTTTAAAAACATTACTTTCGTTTTGTTGAACTTTTATTTTTGTAATTATATAATCCACAATATTTTTATTAACTAGGTTTTTAAAATTACCTACAAATTATTACAAAGTTTTGTGCATGACAAAAATATTCTAAGTCGGACAATAATTAACGTTATTTTTCATATTCAAGTGGGCAATTTATTTATTAGTGATATGAATGAATAAACATGTTAGTAAGTGCGATAGGTATTAAGATACGGGTATCCTAAATTGTAATCTCACTAACAATAACATAATAGTAGATTATGCACTAAGGGGATAAAGTAGTGTCTTATGTAGCGGGCGCCGTATTGAATCCCGAGCAAAACGAAGGATTCTAGCGTTAACTCGCGAGCGGAGCGAGGGAGTTTAGAGTTAACCTGTAACAAAAATAGGTAGGTAGGTTAGTATTTAAGTAGGAAGGTAACTTACGTAATACATATATTAATTTTTAATGTATTTCATGTTATAAGAAAGTTATCTAAGAACCTTACGAAGGTTTACAATAATAATTATTATTTAACTTAGAGTCGAAACATCACCTATCAGTAGATCGCATACAAGCGATCGATTCTTGAGCGGGTAGGTAGTACCTATACTTACCTATACATAGTAAGTACATATATAGATATTTTAGTTACTCAAAATTGAATCAATAGGTAGGTACTTACTTTTGTGGCAAGAAAGCTGTGGTTCTGGGGCTTCATTTAGAAACGTTTCCACATTTCGAGATGTGAAAACTTTTGATTTCTTAGGACGATGTCCTTCCGATTTCCTTTTTAAAAATGCCAGTAATTTGGTGTATGTATTAATTTGTATATTATTGTTGATGCTTATTGTTGACCTGAGCATCGAATAGATGCACCATAGGCTACTTGACTTCTTTGTACATGATAAATGCTGGAAGTAGACTAAAAGCACTGATTCAGATACAGATTTGACGCCCTTTGTAGTTTTCCATTTGTAAAAATCGTCGTAGGCTTTAATGTAGGTACGATTCCTTGGACTTTTCTGGGAGTAGATTGTTGGCAATGCCAATGGCTTCGGATTTAATGTACTCCGGAGTCAAATCTTTATCGTCACTCGAAATTTTTGTGAAAATTTGTATGTATTGTAGTTAAGTAATTTGTTTTAAGTTTTAAGTTTTAAAGCAATTCAATTTTTAGTATTCGCGCCTGTTTATAATTTGTGTTCTATTTTTCTTTTTTTTATATTCTACTCGTGGTGGCCAGTTCGATTTTCGAACAATTAATTTTTAGTGCAGATCTTAAATGAATGCATGGAATTAGTATGTTGGTAGGTACTACTTATCGTAAATGTTCTACTTTATGTTCCAAATTCAAATCACATTAATGACCAGCGGGTCATAATGAAATTCAGTACAATATTATTACCCCTCCTAGACCTCAGGTCTTAAATGACTTACTTTAGGTTAGGTTTGCATGACATAGGTATAATTTGACATTGTCCAGCAGGTAGTGTGAAAAAACATTTAATTTACCCCCTGATATTTTTAATAACGGATTGGTTCGCCTTCACTATCTATTACTTGTTGCAATCGTATCCTCATGCTAGCAACCATATTAAAACACAAGTCAGTGCCACGAAACGATTCCCATGTTGAGGTAACGCCATCATATAAATTCAATTTAGACCTGACTTCAGATGAGTCTCAGTTTAGCACCATATGACCCCAAAGGTTTTCAATGGGGTTCAGTTCAGGACTTTTTGATGGCCAGTTAATCACAGTCAAATTTTCTTGGACGTTTAACCAACTTTGCATAAGTCGCGCGCGATTCACAGCGCAGTTATCATCAGTGATCGGAATAGGTACAGCTAATCTACCTAAAGTTCAAAGAACAAAGGCAAAAAAGTCGAGACTTCCTTACGACTAAAATATTTTTTCGGGACTAATATCGGGATTTCGGGACATCACTCAAGTACATTTAATATAAATGCTTAAAGGCTCGTGCAAACAGGCGCGATATCGCAGGCGCGACAGGCAGCGGTACCTTTGTCGACAAAGGTACCGCTGCCTGTCCAACCAAAATTAATAAAAACAACTATCGAATTCATTTCCTGTTTCTATTTTTTTTAATTTTTGATTATCTAAAGAAAATAAAAAAAGATAAGTACAGTAGGTACTGTTTTGCAACTGAAGTCGAGGTGTTGGTTTGAATTTTAGTTCATGACATCTAATTTTACTCCACACCTTAAGGCTCGTACAAACAGGCGCGATATCGCAGGCGCGACAGGCAACGGTACATTTGTCGACAAAAAAAAAAAAACTGAAACAGGAAATGAATTCGATAGATGTTTTACTTTATTAATTTTGGTTGTACTTAAGTAATGTTCCGAAACCCGAAACATTAGTCCCGAAAAAATACTTTGTCGTAAGGCGTCTCCACTTTGTCTCTGTTCTATTTCGAACTTTAGGTAGATTAGCTATACCTATTCCGATCACTGGTTATCCTGCACGAAGTAAATGTGTTCTTGCGGGTATGCAACGTGCACAGTTGGTAGCATCACGTTTTGTAAAACGTCCAAGTAACCTTGACTGGTATTGCGACCCCCTACCTGCACTAATTCAATGTTTCCCGAATCTGCATAACGATGGACCCACAATTGCACAGTTCTTCTCTATGAACAAAAATAAAATATTGTTACAAAACACAATTATCAATAACATGTGGATTATTAAAACATATTAAATTTCTTAACATAATAATAACATTTTGCTCCTCACCGATATCTTTAAACGCCTTGCAATTTCACTAATTGAAACGCTTTGCTCAAGCAAAATAATTATCTCAGCTCTTAAAAGTGTAGTTAAGTGATTCATATTGATTCACAAATAAAAGCACTTCTCAAAACACGCAGGGTATAATGTCTAAAAACGTAACGAAAGCTCGATAGTCAATAGCATTATGACTATGAACTTAATCTACCTACTATCTTATTATGATTTGTCATTTTTAGAGGGTAGACGATTAATGTATTCCAACGCAAATATAAAGAAGACTTGCTAATAGTATTTTATTAAACATACAAAAACATTGCGCCGTTAGCAGTTGGATTCGATCTTACGGCACCGGCGGCGTAAGATATTCTATACCGCACGCTCAACTAATGCGCCACGGAGAGGATTAATAAATTGGCTTAATTTATGCTTCTAGTGACAAGAAATTGCAAACGTGGACAACGAGTTATTGTGAAGCAAACACTAATGAATAGACGAAGCAATACACCCGTTGACTAACATCTATGTTAGTCTGCCCTGCAAACCGAACTAATTTGCTGTGTGTACATAGGAATGGCAAGCAGTGGCGGCCGAGGCGAGCAGGGGAACCGCCCAGGGCGTCGCTCTTGACGACATTTAGAATACTTACGTACCTACCTACCTACATGTAATAAGTAACCTTCTCGCCACCCTGTAGGTACGGTATCTACCTACCTACATGTTATGATCTTGTAAAGCAATAAAGATTTGAATTTAAGATGCATTTATTTCTCGTTTCCAGTACGGACTAGGCAACGGCGAGGAGGAGGAGGGCAGCGGCTTCCTGCACCAGCGCAACGTCACGGCGCACGCCAAGCTCATGGCGTCCACGTAGCGGCGCCCGCACGCGCGCTGAGCACGCCACGCGCGCCTGCACGGTGCGGCGCCACAGTGAACAGACAATGGACTAAACTCACGAACAACCCGTTCGTTTCGCGAATGTGATGACAACGAACCCCAAGTGCAGTCAGTTCCTTACAACTCGCCGTGAGTCAAGACTTCAGGGGGCGTGCACGACAATTTATCTAAGTGCCGCAACGCGAGCACGCCAACTCGGAGTCTATTCGTATTTATCGATACCAATAGCTATTTCAACTTCCATTAGTTAACTGATATTCAACAAAATGTGTAGATTGTAATTTTGTGTAATTGTGTTCCGATCGATCGAATGTACATAGGTACCTACTTAGGTCTGTATTTAGATTTAACGATTTAGGATTAGTGTTGTATTAGTATTATGTTGGAGATGGCGATGCATCGTAGGCTGTACCTAAATAGTCGCTCTGAGCTGAGCACCTTGCCATAATGACTGACACAATGGTAACGCAAGTATTAACTATTTAAATATTGTACCTAACGTTCCATGATAAATAATCTCTAAAAAACTAGTCCAATGATTCTCTATTAGAAAATGTTTTAAGCGTTGAAAATGGATTATGATGATGATAAGTAAAAATATCGATTAGATAGCTTTCAGACCAGCGCGAGCGCCGTCCAGTCAGCGCGGAGCCACATCAGTCCGTTTCTGTGTGTATTCAACTTTCAACATTAAATTCGAGATGTTTCTCGCTGCATCAGTGCACCTCGCTTGACTGAGAGTAATCTGATTACAAGCTGTCCTACTATGTAAATAAAGCCACGATAATATACGTAATTATTCAACTAAGTTAAACAGTACCTATTCACATTATGCCACCTGAACAATAAAAACGTGTGGGGTCACGGAACCCCCATCAGGAACGAAGTTCCTTCTCACATCCATCGGCCCGAGTACACTGCATGCCGGAGAAAGCGTGAATTTGGTCAAAATGTAAATCCAAGATGGCGGCTGCGAAAATTTTATTTTTATTTAAAATCCTATATTTAAAACAAAAATAAAATGTTGTGTACAATTTTATCCCACGACACTGTAGGTAATCACTTTGTGTGTGTTTGTGTACAATTTTATCCCACGACACTGTAGGTAATCACTTTCCTCTTTTCTTTTGTTTTTTTCTGCCGGCGTTCTCTCTCTCTTTTTTTCTTTTTGAATTAGAAGAAGACAGTCGCAAGCATGATCGCTTTTGGCATCACATTTTCTGAATATTTACAATCCTCGTAAAAGAACTTCGTTCCAATAACACATCTTTAACTTGATTGCAGGCAAATAAATAGCACCTAGATTCCTACGTATTTGAGAACGGCGTGATTGATAATTAACTAATAACTGTACTTAGCAGGAAAAAGACAAGCTTCATTTTTGGGCTTATATGTTTTGATGATCCAGTGAAGCGGAGTAAAAGTAATACTATTTTTAATACAGTATACAAGTACTTATATGAAAGGTTTAATATATCATGAATTGATTTCCTTACCATCATCATCTGTGTCAATACTAAGTCTAGAACTGTTCTTTCTTTATTGTTATACCAATCTTAAGAATTGAATTACAAAAGTGCCTATTACTTTATTTTCCTACAAATCCTATAAGTATGTAATATTAAATGAGCAATATTTGTATACGTACTTATATCCTATATATGCTACCATAATTTATAAACACGTTATTGAAAACGGCTAACGATTTCGATGAATGAACACGATACGGTGGCGAAAGATCGATCTAGCTAGGTTTCATATCTGGGAAAATTGGTTTACTCTATTCTCATAGCCTCGGGAATGTGATACAACGTTGGCACGTTGCTATGGACGATATTATGTTTATGTATTTTCACCCGAGCAGAGCTCGGTCGACCAGGTACTGTTTTAATACAGTTAAACAAATGAATAAAATGCACAAAATTCATTAGTCATAAAATTCAGTGATGCTCCGTAACGTGATGACTTCATACATGATCTGATAGTAAGTAATAGCCATGTGAACATGAACAAGCATAAGCAAGAGTAAGCATAAAGCAATGTGTTAGAATGTATTTTGAATAAATAAATAACAGTAGCATGCGAGGCAACCCAACACAATAATGTAAGTCTACCTAAATAAATTAGTTGGAATAAACAGCATTTAATATACTTGTACATACTAGTTAGAAATGTAATATTCAAATGAATAATAATTAGAAATAAAATATTCAGATGAAAACTAATAAAATAAAGCAGTTTATTTTGTATGATCTAGCACAAATTTTATCACAGTATGAATGGCATACGGAAAAACTTTAGGCTTATTATCGAAACACGAAAACTTAAATAAAATTGTAACAAATGCAATGAATAAATAAAACTTTCTTACATAACTTTTTTTGATAACAAGTCTCCAGTTTTTAATTAAATATAAACTAGGTACATGTACAAAGTGGAGTCTGTTGTATAGGTAGTATAATATTATGAAATATATAAGTGAGCGCACAGCACTGTGTTTTTATCTCCTTCCCGTCACTCCTCAGCCTCCAAGGACAGCTTCTTCAGTGCCTCTCCACTGAGCCGATAGTAACACCACTGCTCTTTGTTAGTCAGGTTCACCGCACCTTTGTTCTCATAGAAAGTGCGTGCTGGGTTCCAGTCTAGCACATGAAAGTCAAGGCGGCTACAACCGCCAGAGGAAGCTTCCTGAAAAATTATGTAAGTAATCATGTTATTTGATCAATTCAATGAATCAATAATCTTTATCTATGTAAACAGTCAACTCATTGTATTGTACCCAAAATTAGAATTAACTATAATCCATTTGAAATAAGATTAGACATTTAAATAAACCTTTTTTACAGTCTGTTCAACCGATTTTGACTTCTATTGCATTGGTGGCATGAGAAATGGCAGCTGCAGTAGACAGTTAGTACTGTGTTACCTTTTTTGCTTTTAATGCCATCCTTATGCCTACGGTATAGAAGTCAAAATCAGTTGAACGGACTGTATAAAGGTTTGTTTAAATGTCTAATCTTATTTCAAATGGAGTATAGGTACTATTAAATTTACCTTAGCAACAGCTTTGAATAGTCTCTTGCCCACTCCCTTCCGCCTCTGACTAGTACGTACATACAGGTCCTCCAGCATCATGGAGCTGCCCTCCCATGTGGAGTATGTTGGGAAGTACAACGCGTAACCCACCACCGGCTGCGTGCCGGGCCGCGTCACCTCAGCCACCTTACACTGGAATAGAGGAGGCTGCATCTCGAAACCGTCGCGTTGTAGCTCTGAAATATCACAGAAGAGTGGTCAAGGTGGTAACCATAACTTGTGTTTAATTACCATTACATTAATATTACACCAACGTACCTTTAACTGACATTTGAGGCCCTTTAGGCATGTTCTCGAAATCAGCAAGCTCCTGTTAAAATAATGTATTTTATCTAAGAAAATCGAATGTTATGGTTTTAAATAGGTACTTAATTTATGCATACAGTAAGTTTCTAGGACCTGTATCATTTCAGACACTGCTAACATGTCCTCTCTCTTTGCAGCACGGATTTGTACTTCATCATCACCGTATTTTTCAGCCATTTTTAATATTAAAGTTGTAGGTTTAAATTATTGTTATTTATTAGTTATGTTGATAGAAATTAATTTAAAAAATGTTCACGACAATTTTGAAAATTCTGTCAATCAATGGTCCTTGATCAGTTCTTGTCGTGCTTGAGTGCTTGATCATCTGACTGATCTGATTAGTCAGCTGTCAATGCAATGCTGTCATTCTGTTACTGTCAAATAGTATTCTGCTACTTTTTGGAATGTGTCCGGAAAGGTCAGTGTTTTTTATATAATAAGTACTTAGTATTAAGTAGTCAAGTTGTGAAAATTAAATAAACGAGTAATAATGGGTGTCTACTATTTATTATTTTCAATTTGGCTAGACGCTCTTTACTATTAATCTAAATCAATCGCATTTTTTGCAGAATTGCGTAGGACTACAGAGATTGCCCAGCTATTTGTGACGTTGCCCAATTTCAGAATGCACGCTCCTCAGAGTTCAGAATGCTCGCTCTTCAGTTCATTGGTTAGGTACTTATTACACGGTCCATAAACCTTTAATATGAGAGGTACTTGTAAGCAAAAAGGAGGGTTATGATTTTGTATGGTCACTGTAACAATAAGCGATATTTTCATACAGTAATATTGCCAAAATAATCAAAACGGATATGGTAAATATTTGATAGTTATTTGCTATGTTGCCAACACTTAGAATGAACGCTCTGAAAGCGCAGACACAGTCATTATGAAGATTAAATCGTCTATTACCCGTGGTCCCTCCCGTAGTTCCTGGAAGGTACTACGCGTAATTTTTTTACCCGAGAAGTATAATGCTGCCAAATTAAAATACTAAATACTCTTAAATTCATGCAAGCCTAGGGAGGGGCCACGGGTAATAGATGGATTAAATCAGCTGGAGACGTGGCTAACGCCCTCTATTATGTATATGAAAATCATCCCTTTATTTTCTCGGTAAAAAGTGGTCATCACAGGAAAACGTTTTGGTACCCGTCTGAATTACAGCTATACGTGTACCGTTTTTTTACGCAACTAAGTATAGTTGTGTAAAAAAAAAAAAATTAAAGTCATGCATTTAATTAACTGTATATTCATTAAATATAATACAAATGCGTAAAGAAATCAAATAAATCAGGTGATCGTACGATGTACGACCTTGCTAAAATAAAGTTAATCCACAGTTGAGTTTAGTATAAAAATATCATTATATCAATAACACTATAGTACATTTAACCTTAAACAGTAGGTTTTTATTATATTTTTTACAATATCTGTGAAAGTAAATATATTTATCTAATCTAATTTCCTTATTATAGCTTTTCTATATACTTATGCTTAATATTTACATTTGGATATATTTTATGCAAGACAGGAGTTGTTAAGTGGAAGAATTAGTTTATTTATATAAACTTGGTTTTGTTCTATTGAATATGTTAATATCTTATTTTTGGAACACATAATTAATGGAGATTCTATCAGTCAGCATAAAATGAACCCTCTTTACTCGCGACCTCTCCCTGAACATACATGAGAGTCGCACAATAATTGATAATATTTACATGATTGCTACAGGTTCTCTATTTCGTATTAGTCTACATGACAGCTGGCCTGTACACTGTGGCTCTCTTCTCGTCTTTCATAAACACAATATCCGTTGCATGGCATTATTCAAAAAATAAGTAGTCGAACACCAGACATCGAACTTTCAATGCACACTGATGTGCAGGTTTTTTAACCAACAAGCGGACTTGGATGTTTTCTTCTGGATGTACTCAAGTTTTGGGTACAAAATGTTCGACGCCTGAATGGTCATGTCCACAGCACACAGGTGTTGGCCGAGCGCACAGCTCACTCGCGGCTCGCGCGTCAGTGCGGGTACTCGTGGCGCAGGAACTCGGCCGCGTACGAGCTGCCCCACGCGCTCTGCGCTATGGAACTTGACGACGCTGCAATCAATCGATTTTATTATTTAAGGGGGATATGCCAAAGTAGCCCGCGAAATTCAAATTTTCTTACGTTTTTTGTATAGGTAAGTTTCAGATTGTATGTTGATTAAAACATGTTTCGCGACCGTAGCAAATATGGCTTTACAGAATTAAAATCATTAGATACAAGAATACAACTCCTTAAGTTAGATTACGAGGGTCATGCCAAAAGAAATTAGATACTCAAAAATTATATATTTTTTTCTTTATTACATGTATCAATCTTTTCGAAGGATTCACTCTGAGCACGTAAACACTTTTCCATACGTCTGAACCAATTGGAAAATACCTCTGACCACTCTTCTTTAGACACCTCAGCAATCTCGAAATTATAGGCAGTCGGTGCATTCTTTGCTTTCAAACCTTTCCTGTTTATTTTTTTTTGTTTCTTGGAAACAGATAAAAATCACAAGGCATTAGGTCAAGGGAATATGGTGGGTGAGGAAGGATAGACACGTTTTTTTAGGTAAAAAATTCGAGTGACGTGTGGGGGGGCACCGCATTCTCCTTGTGCCCGAGAAGGTGCTAGATTCCTGACTGCGGTCGCTTGTCACACCAAGCTAATATTACTGTTCGACGACAAACTGTTTCAAATATGTCAATAAATAAGCAGCCTGTAAGATAGTGAATTACTTGCCAGTGCCAAACAGATCATTTGAGGACCATCTAGATTTGTGTCTGAAATGGTCTTTTGAGAATAGAATCATACAGATTTGATTGGACCTGTCCAGTCAGTGCACGCATTTGTCAGTCATAGTGTAGCTCAACTCAGAACTTAAGGAGCTCAACGACTCGATGAGCAATACCAAAGAAACACATTTGGGTTTATGATTATGATTCGATAAATAAATATTTGATACGACCACGAATCATATTTAGATCAACATACAACCCGATACTGACCCGCAAATAGCAAAAAAACGTAAGAAAATTTGAATTTGTGCGTGATACCATGACTTCCGTTTAAAAAATCTTTCTACAATTACCCATGTTTGCAAAGTAGTAAATGATTTGATTTGCTTTATTTACACGCAAGAGGATATATTTATATTTGTAAAGAATGTAACAGTTTTATGGTAATTACAGTGTTCATACTTACATAATTGTGCGATCAGTTTCTGAGGTGTGATGGGTGTGGTGCGTGAGTCCGAACTTCGGTCGTCTTTCGTGTCGACATCTAAACAAGTAATGATTGTTGTTATTTCAAAATGATTATACGGGGTACAGGATTGGTGAAACGTAACATAAAATGTAACACACGTTGAAATGAATTCTGAAATTCACCTATTGTTTGTGTTACATTTCAAGTTATGTTGCACTAATGTATATCCGGCATATTATTATTATGTTTTATAAGTGTTCCAGTGCGATTGTAGCTAAAGACGAGTGTAGTGCAGTAGGTACCGGCGCCGGCGCCTTGAGCAGCTTGCTCATGGTGTTGCGCGGCGTGGGCACCGCTCCAGCGTGTGAGTGTACGTACCGGCGCCGGCGGGCAGGTCGCGGCGCTGCGCCTGCGCCTTGAGCAGCTTGCTCATGGTGTTGCGCGGCGTGGGCACCGCTCCAGCGTGTGAGTGTACGTACCGGCGCCGGCGGGCAGGTCGCGGCGCTGCGCCTGCGCCTTGAGCAGCTTGCTCATGGTGTTGCGCGGCGTGGGCACCGCTCCAGCGTGTGAGTGTACGTACCGGCGCCGGCGGGCAGGTCGCGGCGCTGCGCCTGCGCCTTGAGCAGCTTGCTCATGGTGTTGCGCGGCGTGGGCACCGCTCCAGCGTGTGAGTGTACGTACCGGCGCCGGCGGGCAGGTCGCGGCGCTGCGCCTGCGCCTTGAGCAGCTTGCTCATGGTGTTGCGCGGCGTGGGCACCGCTCCAGCGTGTGAGTGTACGTACCGGCGCCGGCGGGCAGGTCGCGGCGCTGCGCCTGCGCCTTGAGCAGCTTGCTCATGGTGTTGCGCGGCGTGGGCACCGCTCCAGCGTGTGAGTGTACGTACCGGCGCCGGCGGGCAGGTCGCGGCGCTGCGCCTGCGCCTTGAGCAGCTTGCTCATGGTGTTGCGCGGCGTGGGCGGCGGCCGCTCCAGCGTGCGGCCATGCACCACCGACATGTGACGCTCCAGCATGTACCTGCGGGGACATACGTTGTCAAATTCTTCAATAGAGGCATTGTTTACTTATTCTAAGTATAAAATTATATTTTTTTAAATTATATGTTCAATCTGTAAGTAGGTAGATCTTTTAACCGTTAACCGCATAGAGCGGAAGCTCTCCCGATTGGACCCGACCTCCACACAGAAGGTGCAGCGGAATAGGCGCCGGCGCGGCGCGAGCGCGGGCGCGGCGCTGTGACATATGCAACACGTACTCACCGGCGCTCGAAGCGCTCCACACAGAAGGTGCAGCGGAACAGGCGCCGGCGCGGCGCGAGCGCGGGCGCGGCGCTGTGACATATGCAACACGTACTCACCGGCGCTCGAAGCGCTCCACACAGAAGGTGCAGCGGAACAGGCGCCGGCGCGGCGCGAGCGCGGGCGCGGCGCTGTGACATATGCAACACGTACTCACCGGCGCTCGAAGCGCTCCACACAGAAGGTGCAGCGGAACAGGCGCCGGCGCGGCGCGAGCGCGGGCGCGGCGCTGTGACATATGCAACACGTACTCACCGGCGCTCGAAGCGCTCCACACAGAAGGTGCAGCGGAACAGGCGCCGGCGCGGCGCGAGCGCGGGCGCGGCGCTGTGACATATGCAACACGTACTCACCGGCGCTCGAAGCGCTCCACACAGAAGGTGCAGCGGAACAGGCGCCGGCGCGGCGCGAGCGCGGGCGCGGCGCTGTGACATATGCAACACGTACTCACCGGCGCTCGAAGCGCTCCACACAGAAGGTGCAGCGGAACAGGCGCCGGCGCGGCGCGAGCGCGGGCGCGGCGCTGTGACATATGCAACACGTACTCACCGGCGCTCGAAGCGCTCCACACAGAAGGTGCAGCGGAACAGGCGCCGGCGCGGCGCGAGCGCGGGCGCGGCGCTGTGACATATGCAACACGTACTCACCGGCGCTCGAAGCGCTCCACACAGAAGGTGCAGCGGAACAGGCGCCGGCGCGGCGCGAGCGCGGGCGCGGCGCTGTCGCTCGCCTCGTGCGACTTGCTGTGCGCCGCCAAGTTGTATCTGGGACATTATCATCAAAATCATTCATACAACTCTCTAAGTTAAAACATATTGAATAACCATTTCATGAAATCGAGTATGAGTCTTATGATTATTTATTTATTTTATAATTTATGATAATTTTTTAATAATTTTATTTCACTCTCAAAGTACAGCAAAAACTTAATCTAAGAGATACATTTTTTAAAGGTGTTTGATGGTTGTACAGCAGCACATAATTGTTGATATACCAACTCCCAAACTAAGTCAAGCTTGTATTTTGGAAGTTAGTGGTTAAATTTTTTTTTTATAGGTATTATAATTATAGTTCTATAGGTAGTCCAAAACCGGGAATAGGGGTAAAACTTTATACCTACACATAAAGTAAGTTTGCTGTTAAATGAACTTTATACATAAAGTTAATATTTATTTTACTGGAAATAACATTAATTGGAATTAGGGATTGGACAAAATATTGTGGGGAAAGTTTTTGAATATAGATGGCTTGAGACTAGGGGAAGACCAAAGAAACAATGAATGGACTGTGTGAAAGATGATATGGCTAGAAAGGGGGTGATAATTACCGAGATGACGACTAATAGGAAAGTATGGTAGGTGGGCTGACTCCAAATGAATTAGGATAAGAGTAAGAGAATGATGAATGCTGACCTCTCGGAGAACCTCTTCCCACACACTGCACACTCGTGCCTCTTCTCCCCGCTGTGCACGCGCTTGTGCCGCTTGAGGTGCGAGCGCGTCATGAGCGCCAGGCCGCACACGTCGCACGCGTGCGGCTTCACGCCCGAGTGCGACAGCTTGTGCATCTTGAACGACGACGTGTGGATGAACGACTTGCCGCACAAGTCGCACTGGAATAGGCAAAAAAAAACAGACTTTTGAAGTGGCTAAAATTTGGAACCTAGTTCCTTATCGCATGTTATACTATGCATGCACACCTGGCGAAAGAAAGCAGGACCAAAAAAGGACCAGCGGATTAAGCTATGTGTATGTGTTGTCTGTCTGTGAGTGAACGAGCAAATTTATAAGATGCTCGATTTGATAGTCATTGACCAAAAAAACTACCAACCAATATCTAAACTTATTCATTATTGACTACAAATATCTGAAAAATATTCCATAACTTCGTTCATCCAGTGACGTTTTGTTATGTGTATTATGTGTGTAGGTACTTAAATTTATTCAATCTGCCTAGCCTTATACCAACTATGTTGGGGTCGGCTTCCAGTCTAACCAGATACAACTGAATACCAGTATTTCACATGGAACGACTGCCTATCTGACCTCCACAACCCAGAAACTGAGTAATACGATACCCCTTGGTAAAACTGGTTGTCAGACTTTCGGGCTTCAGGCGACCCGTAACAACCGTCAAAGATCCACGAATAACAGCCGGGACCAACGGCTTAACATGCTTTCCGAGACACGAAGGAGGTTCGGTATGTAAAGATGGTCACCCATCCACGGACTAACCCCGGCAAGCGTAGCTTAACCTGATGGATTGATCCGTGTGGCTGTTATTAATTACCCACGAGTGTAATATTTTGACCGACACGACACTTTTGTTACGAAATAAAAGAGCCGTGATGGTTAAAATGCTACACTCTCATTCGCCAAGTTTGCAAAAGCGAAAGGAACTTCGTTCCAACCGGGTGTCCCAAGACACCTCTCTGACTGTTTTATTTGAAGTGAAACTTCTTAGGCGGCGATTCGAGAATTGGACGAGAATTTAGGGTGACATTTCAAGGACGCGTCACGTTTAGGCATATTTCGATACATGAGAAAGAAGAAAGATATAACTCTCTGTCTGGCACACTAAATATCTTATTTTTTTAAGAAGTTTCACTTTTATCATGTGTCTTTTATCTTATGACTTCCAAAAAGGAGGAGGTTCTATGTTCGACGTTATGTATGTTTTTTTTAAATCAAAGTCTAATTATTTATTTGGTAGTCTGGTACGAGATACTTTTATACAACTACATTAGCAACCAGATTGATTTTTTCTAGGCTCTAAATTGCCCAATGGAGCAAGACCAGCATGTTTCCAAGCATTCTTATTTTGGATATTGTTATGTACTGGCCACCAAGTGGCGACGTCTGTCGCGTTGACGGTTCAGACTCAAACTCAAACTCAAAGCATTTATTTCAATTAAACCATTTACAGGCACTTTTGAATTGTCAAGGAGTCAGTCAGTCAGAAATATGAAGCTAGTTGCCCATTCCAAAGCGTAGTAGGTACCTATGGAGAAGAACGGGCAAGAAACTCCATGGACACTCTTTTAAATCAAAATATTGTTACAATATAATGGTTACATTATTCATGTTGAAATTATACATGTGAGAACAATGTAGAAAGCACGTTAAAAGCGTCCGCAATTATAAAATAAGCACAATTCAAAAATTAAAATAAGCCATGGCAGCTAAGAAATGACCAGTCACAACTGACGGCGCCCGTTCACGAACATGACGCATGGATCAGCACCATTCAGCTCAACCATTTTGAAGGGAGCTAAATGATCCAACACATACGCCACCATCAGCGAGACATTTGAGTGAGCATGACATTCCCAGCCGCCAGGGCACATTCAAGTCAATGAAAGACAAAATACCCGGTAAATGGTAGCTCTATAGTACATAGTACTCACACCTGTGCAATTATATAATACAAAGGAGAGATTGAGTTTATACAATGCAAAGATAGTCTTACAATCTTCAGCAGCTCCAACAGCATTTTCGAATGTTAATTAGTTAGTTGTGGTTGTGGAGCAGGACCAGCATTAAGCCAAGCATTTTTATCAGAGATGTAATCCTCCAACTTATAATATGCCTGCCTACATAGTGTGCGTTTTATACAAGTTTTGAATTTCGTCTCATTCAGTTGAAGTATGTGGAGAGGGATTTTATTGTAACATTTTAAACAGTACCCCATGAAAGATGAGTCTACTTTAGCCAGTCTGAAACCTGGTTGAACTAATAAGTCCCTATTTCTAGTACTATAATTATGTATATCGCCTCTTTTACTAAAAAGATGTAATTTTTTTCTTACGTGCAAGATGTTTTCATATATATATTGACAAGGTACCGTCATGATGTTAATATCCTTAAACAGTTCCCTTAAAGCATCGCGCCTGCGTAGATTATAAATGGCTCTGATCGCTCTTTTCTGCAGAATAAAGATAGACTCGATGTCTGCAGCCCGTCCGTAAAAATACCGTAAGACATTATGCTATGAAAGTAACTAAAATAGACTAGCCTCGCGGTATCTACATCAGTAAATTGACGGATTTTTCTGACAGCATATGCTGCTGAACTCAGCCGTCCTGCAAGAGATGTTAAATGAGGACCCCATTGTAGCCCTGAGTCGAGCGTGATCCCCAGGAAAACAGTTTTATCGACGAATTCTAGTTTCTCTTGATTCAATATAATCTCACAATCCCTACTTTTGACATTTGGTAAAGAAAATTTTATGCACTTAGTCTTTTTTCCATTTAATACTAAATTATTAGCAGTGATTGGTTCACTTTTGGTTGACGTCTCTATCATTCATAAATTTGAAATAAAGATTATTGTTTTACAAAATGTGTATTTAATAAATTGGCGACGAGGATGTCGACTAAGTCAAGACTTCAATCGCTTCAAGAAACATTACAGAAATTACAAGAAATACAGCATAACATAGAATTAGAAACTCCAGACGAACAACTAGACCAAGAGATAGAAACCAGGTACGATTTCGAAGAGAAATGTATTATCTTATAGACAAAAGTTTTAATATATCAAAATAGAGACAATCGACGCGTTCTACCGCTACAAACATCAACATCACAGCTAAGTACAAATACACACCAAGAACCAGGCCCAAAAATTAATTTCCAGCCTTTTCAAGAAAAAGAGACCTTTGCAAACTTTACTAAAAGACTAACTGTATTTTTCTTACTTAACAAGATCGAAGACGCTAAATCGAAAGTTTACACCTTACTTGCTGCTCTACCACCAGAACTACATGAAAAATTACACGATTTATGCTCCCCGGATGATCCAATTGACATGAATTTTAAGGAGCTCACACAGATACTAGACGAATACGTTGACCCTAAACCTAGCATATGGGCTTTACAACACAAATTTATTACGCGCACACAACGTGAAGATGAAACAGTGGCAACATATGCCTCAGAATTAAAAAAAAGATCCTTGAACTGCGAATTTAAATGTCAAAATTGTCAAAAACCTACATTAGAAAGCCTTCTAGCCCTATAATTTATTCGGGGATTGAAAGACACTGATATACGAACAAAAATTCGTCAAGAACGGGAGACACCGCCTTTTACGAAACTGGTACATATAGCCACATCCATAGAAACGGGAAAATCAGAGAACCTAAGAATATCCGCAGGCATACACAAACATTCGGACACAGTTAATAGAATTACGAGCTCGATAAAAAGACCTAAGTATCCACGACCCTCATACTCACCACCGAGCAGACAGTTAACTTCTCAATCGTCTTCATCTCCGATAACGATTAAGGATTTAAGGGGAAAATGCTTTCGATGTGGCAAAGACGACCATCGAGCTAATGAGTGTGGCGCCATCAAATCTACCTGCCTGAAATGCAAGAAGACTGGACATCTGGCACGAGTCTGTTTACAGCGGAACTTAAATACCAATCAAATAGACGACCTAATTAAAAGTGTGATATCTGAAAAATATATGATCGCAGTAAAAATAGAGAACAAACAGGTTGGCATGGAATTCGACACAGGAGCGACCTTGTCTTCAATGTCACTCAAACAATACAAAAGCCTAAAATTAACAAACAAATTTTTCAAAACAGAAATGAAATTGAGAACTTACACTGGAGAAATTATCAAGCCTGCAGGAGTGACATACGTAAAAGGGACTTATAAAGACCAGACCTTCAGTGGGAAATTATACATAATCAATCAAAACGTTGACCCAATATTTGGAAGAAGCTGGATGAAAGAACTAAATGTGAAAATTGCAGACATAAGGATTTTACAAACAATCCGACAAACTTGATAAATTATTAGAAGAATTTGCAGCAACTGTTTTTAAATCAGGTTTGGGAAAAATACCCAACTATGAAGCTCACTTAAATCTTAAGGAAAATACACGACCGATTTTTATAAAACCGCGACGAATACCGTACGCGTTAAAGGAAAAAGTCGATACAGCAATTGAACGACTATGTGCAGAAGGAGTGATCACCAAAGTAGACCACTCAGATTGGGACACGCCAATCGTACCGATCGTGAAATCAATTGGGAGCATCCGACTATGTGCAGACTACAAGGTCACCCTTAACAAAGTCATCAGGGACGAACATTACCCAATTCCTATAATAGAGGATATTTGCAGAAATGAACGGAGGCATATACTTCTGCACCTTAGAAATTACCCAAGCCTATCTAAATTTGGTTATGGACGAAGAAAGCGCCCTCTTACAGACATTAAGTACGCACAAAGGTACTTACAAAGTCAATCGCTTGATGTTTGGAGTAAAAGTAGCACCAAGCCTTTGGCAGAATTTATGGACCAATTACTTCAAGGACTAGACGGAATAAAATGTTTTTTTGACGACATTATAATTCAAGGAGCACCAGAGGACCAACTCTTAACACGTCTAATACGAGTCTTGCAAAAACTGGAAGAGAGTAATCTCCACGTTAACAGAGAAAAATGTCATTGTTTTAAACGTAACATTAACTACCTCGGACACACAATCGATAAAGATGGTTTACATAAGAACAAAGACAAAGTAAAAGCCATCGTGAACACTGCAAGACCAACTAATACAAACGAACCACGAACCTTCCTTGGTATGGCAAACTACTACAACAAATTTATACCAAACTATTGCCTCTTTAACAAACTCACTAAATGAGTTACTAAAGAAAGAGAAAGATTTTCACTGGACCTCTAAATGTGAAGACAGTTTTATCAACATTAAGAAGGAGATTTTAAGCGAAAGAGTTCTTATTCACTTTGACCCAGAAAAACCACTGATACTAGCTACTGATGCTTCACCAACGGTCTTAGGAGCTGTTCTCTCTCACAAACTACCTGATGGCTCTGATAGACCAATCGCATTCGCCTCTAGATCACTTTCATTTAGTGAAAGGAAATATAGTCAAATTGACGAAGAAGCAACGGCGATCTACTGGGGCATAAAAAAATTCTTTCACTACTGTTACGGCAGAAAATTCACATTAGTGACGGACCATAAGCCCCTTACCTCAATTTTTCATCCCCACCAGACATTACCAGCATTGAGCACAATGAGATTATTTCATTACGCACATTTCTTATCGGGATTCAACTACGACATGGAATACAGAGCTTAAGCGAAACATTCAAACGCTGATTACCTATCAAGATTCCCTGTAGAAATAGCAAAAGAAACCTCAATAGACCAACATTGTTCATACCAACTACAGCAGATGAACGTCCTAGAAATTCGACCAGAAGTTATAGGTACCGAAACTAGAAAAGACAATGTACTTAAAACATTACTGGAAGAGCTACAAGCAGGTCACTCATTACGACAATATGGCTACGCCGATAATGAATTAACACTTCAAGACAACTGCATATTGAAAGTCAAAAGAAACTCGAGTGGTAATACCCAAAAGCTTACACATGCGTGTACTTGACGAACTACACACCGGACACATTGGTATACTTAAAATGAAATTACTAGCTCGCAGCTACATATACTGGAAAAATATAGATAGAGATATCGAGAACAAAGTAAAATCCTGTAGAGCCGATTAGAACAAAATGAATCACCAAAAGCACCCCCACACCATTGGGAACAACCTACAGGGCCATGGCAACGTCTTCATATAGATTTTGCAGGACCTATTTTAGGACATCAACTTCTAATAGTTGTGGATGCCTTTTCAAAGTGGGTGGAAGTCTTCCCAACAAAGACCACAAGTGCTTGGTGCATTTCTAAGTTGAAGGAATTATTCTGCACATTCGGCACACCATATACACTTGTTTCGGACAATGCAAGGCAGTTTGTCTCTCAAGAATTCAAGAGCTACCTTTCCGGCTGCGGTGTAACACACTCGACGTCAGCCCCGTATCACCCAGCCACTAACGGTCAGGCTGAACGTTACGTGCAAACAATTAAGAAAGCACTACGCGCAATGGAGGGGGAGAGGGGCGATGTTACGGATAAGCTCCTTGTCCTTAAGAACCGGCTCAGACGCACACCAAATCTGAACGGACAGACCCCCTATGAATTGATGTTTAGTCGGGAGGTGAGAACAAGGTTACACGTAATGTTTAGAGACTCATCTGCCCCGAAGGCGTTCAACCAAAACAGCACACCGCCTCCCACCAGGGCTTACTCCGTTGGTGATCGAGTCCAGGCTAGAGCCTACTCCGACCAGAGACGAAGATGGGAGTTCGGCACGATAGTGCGTCGCCTAGGCAGGCTTCATTATGAAGTGCAGACTGACGGTGGCGTCGTGTGGCGTAGACACCTAGAACAGCTGCTTCCAGCCCCGGGGGTAGGACAACCAGGAACCAGGCGGCGGAGGACTGTTATGTACTGGCCACCAAGTGGCGACGTCTGTCGCGTTGACGGTTGACGTCTCTATCATTCATGAATTTGAAATAAAGATTATTGTTTAGATATAATACTCTAATTTGTAATATGCTTCTTTACAAAGTGTACTTTTAATAACATGAGTTTTAAATTTTCTTTCATATCATTGCAATATATCACAAGGTATTTTGTGATAAAATTTAACGTAGTTCCCCATAAAAGATGTATTTACTTTAGCTAAGCTGAAAAATAGTGATCTATTTTACCTTTGTTTCTAGTACGGCTGAGTCCTGAGTGACGGCGCACCGCGCATGCGGAATGAACGGCGGATAAAACAAATGTTCGAGATGTTCGAACTTGTCCGGAGTGCGGGCGCATTCTACTGGCAGATTCGCTCATCTATACGCGTATTTTGATTATTACTGGCGGAGTGGCGGATAGTAACGTTAAATGTCACAAAGGCCGTTTTGACATGCCGCGATAACTTTGTATAAACGTATACGTAAGAGATCGAAAAATCAAATTCATAATCCTCATTAATTACTATGTTATCCATATACTATAACAATAAGTATCATTCGAAAGCACCAAATTTCACTTTATATTGGAAAAATGCATTAAAAAACTCGAATGAATCGTTGATTAATATTCTGACAGGACGTTATTGCAATGTCATGTCTTTGGGTTCGTTGGTAGGGCAACGGTAGTGCCATAGCAACAAACAACGGCGGTGCGCCGTCACTCAGGACGCCCACTAGACACGCATCAACTTTCAAAATCCGCAATCCTTCTGCGCGGTGCTCCATCACTCAGGACTCAGCCTAAGTATTAAAATTATGTCTATCACTTAATTTATTAAAAAGATGTCGATTTTTTCTTACATAGGTACATAATCTCTATATACATATATAAAACACAAGGGTGACTGACTGATCTATCAACGCACAGCTCAAACCACTAAACGGATTCGGCTGAAATTTGGTACACAGATAGTTATTATGTCGTAGGCGCGCACTAAGAACGGGTTTTTGGAAATTCGACCTCTAAGGGGGTGAAAAGGGGGGATTTCTTTTTTATGCAAAATCTTACTCCTTGAGTTAATAGACTTGAAAATTGGCACGATTATTTATCTATGTAAATAATAAAGTTTGCCATTTTTCGTTTTTTTTAAACTACCCCCTAAACGGGGATTGGGGGGTGTCCAAAGTTTGTATAGAAGAATTTTAACGCGCGGTCCGATTAGCTCTAAACACAGTTTTTATACTTAAAACCAAAAATAAAGAATAATGTGTATCAGAGTTTTTCAAAAATTTACTTAGTTGAAAAGGGTAATCTATATCACAGCTCAAACCACTGATCGGATTGGGCTGAAATTTGGCACACAGATCGTTATTAGGACGTAGGCATCAACCAAGAAAGGGTCTTTAGAAATTCGACCTTTAAGGTGGTGAAAAGGGGGAATTTTGTTTGAATGAAAATGAGATAATAGACTGGAAACTTGACACGAATACGTATAAGTAAATTATTAAGATTGTCATCTTCCGTTTTCCTAAACTACCCCCTTAACGGGGATTGGGGGGTGTCAAAGTTTGTATAGAAGAATTTTAACGCGCGGTCCTATTAAATCGAAACTCAGTATTTATAATTTAAACCAAGAATAAAGAATAATGTGAACCAGGGTTTTTTTTTAATCTACCCTCAACTGGGTGAAAGGGGTAGTCTATATCACAGCTCAACAGTCTAAACTACTGAACGGATTGGGCTGAAATTTGGCACACAGATAGTTATTATGTCGTAGACATCCACTAAGGAAGGGTTTTTGGAAATTCGACCTATACGGGGGTGAAAAGGGGGGAAAAATCTGCTCCTAACAGATCGTAACAGGGTAATAAAGTTCAAGGGGTAAAGATCATAAATAAATCTAAAGAACGTAAATATTAATAGAAAAATATCTTTCAAAGGGGGTGGACGGGTTGTTGAAATTTTCAGAGGAAAGTACTAAATCCACGCGGACGAAGTGCTAGTATTTTCATAAATGAATTGGCAAGGTACTGTCATAATATTAATCTTTTTAAATAGTTCCCTGAGAGATTCGCGGCGACATGGATTGTAAATGGCTCTGACAGCTCTCTTTTACAAAATAAACATGGATTTAATGTCAGCCGCCCGACCCCACAGTAAAAGCCATACGACATAATGCTGTGTAAGTAACTGAAATAGACCAAACGCGCGGTTTCTACATCTTAAAATCAAAAATCAAAAGTCATTTATTCAAACTAGGCTGAGAATCAGCACTTTTCGAACGTCAAAATTACATAAGACAGTCCCCCAAAACGCCCACCCTTCACCACTTCCTAGTGCTTAAGCTGGGAAGAAGTGGCGGAACAAACTCCCCAGCAGCACAGCTGTCTGTTTAGTTAGAAAAAAATGATTCTATATAATAGTATGCAAAATCATTAATATTACGGAACAAAAAAAAACATAAATCTAATTATTAGCCATATTTCAGCTAGCACACGCCATTATACAAACCAAAAAAAAAATCGAGAACTGTAAGTAGGTACTCAAGCAGAAATAAAAAGTAAATGTAAACATAAAATAATATCTAAATAAAAGCCTCCAGGCACAAAGGGCGTGCCCGCTTACATATAGCTATTTATAGCTATAACTAGAAGTTATAAATGATAAACTAGGACCATCGACGCAAAAATAAATAAAAAGTTAATTACTAATAACAATAACAAAACCAAGATCAGCAAGACGACCAGTCACCACAAGCAGCACCCGTTCACGAGCATAACGCAAAGATCAGCCATTACCCCCCTCGCCATATTTGAGAGAAGGAGGCAACCCGACCCCCGACGCTACCGCAAGCAGTGACATCTAAGGGAGCATGACGAACCTGCTGCCGGTTGCTCAGGCAAGAACAATAATGATCAATTGTCGAGGTCACTAGCTTACCACATATTGCAATACAACTCATATAGAAAACACTGTAATGTGTCACGATTATTTCAACAATAAATGAGATTAAAAATAATATTAAATTGACTATACAGTCAAATAAAATAAAATAAATTATATGAACTCATATAACCTGTCAGTAGGTGAGCTAATTCTGGAGAAAGAACATAAACATTGTCTTGAGTTAATCACAGCGACCAACTATTCTTATCATTTAAGTAGTCGTTAATGGAGTAGTACGCCTTTGAACAAAGGTTGCTTTTTACTTTAGCTTTAAACGTATTATAAGGCAAATCTAGCATAGAAGAGGGTAGCTTGTTATAAAAGGTTATACCAAGCTCAACAAATGAGTTATGAACCTTATGAAGCCTGTGAAAGGGAACTCGTAGTTTGTCCTTATTCCTAGTGTTAACACTGTGAATATCACTGTTTTTTGTGTATAGGTGTATATTTTGTCTAATGTATAAGATGTTGGCGAAGATGAATTGTGATGCCACCGTGAGAATACCAATATCTTTAAAAAAATCTCTCAGAGAAACTCTGGCACCTAGCTGGTAAATTGCTCGAACAGCTCGTTTTTGCAGGACAAATATATTTTGAATATCAGCTGCTTGGCCCACAGCAGAATACCGTATGACATAACGCTATGAAAATAACTAAAGTAGACTAACCGAGCAGTATCAACGTCAGAGTATTGTCTTACTTTCCTGACGGCGTAAGCGGCCGAACTGAGCCTCCCCGCTAGGCTCGATATATGTGGGCCCCACTGAAATTTGGCATCTACTGTTATCCCCAGAAAAAATGCCGAGTTTACAGTTTCAAGCACCTCTTTATCTAAGACGATGTTAGGTCCTAGATTTCTAACATTCGGTAAGCGAACTTTACTGTTAACCGTCTTGTCTTTCTTACAGCATAAGCGGCCGAGCTTAGCCCCAGGTAGGTTAGGTTAGGTTAGTGTGTGTCTAGCGTGATTTCCAGAAAAACTGTTTGATTAATAAATTCCAGTTTTTCTCCATTCAATATGATCTCACATTCATACATTTTTAATGTATGTTCATCGATATTTTCGTCAATTGTGGACAAATTTTGAATTCTTTCGGAAGAAAGAATTTTCAAAATGCCTCGTCTTCGCCTCGGCCCACATTTTCACGATCGTCCATCAATGCGCCAGTTGCAGGTCGGAAGAATTTCGGAAGTCGGTGGCATAAAACGAAAATTCAAAGGACTTCCGAAATTAAAGTTATTACCCGACTACGGCGAAATGATTTTGACCGGTATGTATGTATGTATGTTCATCTGTTCCCTCCTATCTTCTAAACCACTCATGACAATTTGAGAAATAAGGTAGCGTTGGAAGCGTCTTGATCGTCAGCTGGTAGGTTATGTGACGTCACATTAAATTGGCATGGCGCCCCCTAGAGGACATAAAGTCAGGAACTAAAAAAAAATATGTTTAATCGTACCATGTTGGGTATCAAATGAAAGGGCTTAATGAGCACATTTCAAAAGTATACATATTATAACCCCAAAACAATAAAAACAAATAAAGTAATAAAAACTAAAACCCAACTAAGACTAAAAAGGTATAAACAAGACACCACAGACAGACAAATTAAAAATCCGGAGTCACACGTAATCTGTTCGATTTATGCCCTAACACGTGTGACTCCAGATTTTTAATTTGTCTGTCTGTGGTGTCTTGTTGGTTTACTAATGTTTGCCATAATTTTATATGCCATAATTTCATTAGACATAACGCTTCAGTTGCCATAATCGTCAAATGACATAAAATCATTTTCCATAATTTCATTAGTCATAATCAGTGATAGGAATAGGTAGTGCCTATTTGCCTAAACTTCGAAGAACAGAGACGAGACTTCCTCAGGACTACATTTTTTCCGGGACATCTGTCCTGAAATTCGGGACAACACTTTTAAATACATAAAAAAAATATGTTATTTGGAATAAGTCTAATTTCAAGACTGCGTAGAGTCGGATTTACAGCGATGCGTTTCTGTCGCTAAAACCTAATTTTAGCAATTTTTTTAGTACTAACAATCTAAACATAGCTAGGGCTATACAAAAAATAGGTACTCCCTACCAATTTTTTGTACAAAACAATAAACGCTTGAAAGTAATGATTCTGACACATGTTATTATGGCAACTAATTTTATGGCAAATAAAAGTTATCTATTATAAAGAGGAAAGATTTGATTGTTTGTTTGCATTGAATAGGCTCCGAAACTACCGAACCGAATTGAAAAATTCTTTCACTGTTGGGAAGCTACACTATCCCCGGCTGACATAGGCTAAATTAAATTTTCAAAAAAAAATTGAGCTCCTTACTAAAACTCCAATAATGTAACCCAAGGTGTAAAAAAAATACCTAAAATTGCCGTAGATAAGTACTTACCCGTGCGAAGCCGGATCGAGCAGCTAGTGACTAATAAGTTAATATGACAAACTTTATTAGTACAAATGATAATATGGCAAGTAAATATTATGACAGGACGATTATGGAAAACAATATTAAGGCAAATGAAATTATGGCAAACAAGACAATACCGTCTTGTTTATACCTTTTTAGTCGTAGTTGGGTTTTAGTTTTTATTATTTTTCACATTGTAGTGTTGTTTTGGAAGTCGTCGTTTTTTTTTTTATTGTAAAAAGTTTAGGCAAAAATAAAATGATAAGGACGAATTGATAACCTCCTGCTTTTCGGAGTCGGTTAAAAATAATTTATTTTAATTATGACTATACTGACTAATAAAAATTACTCCATATGTTATTAACCATTTAGATAAGTACATAGGTCTCGTTAGTAGTGTACATTTGGACCACTGTTGCTTATTGCCTTTTCGTACACATCAGAAGAAAGTCCATGCAAAGGCCAAGTACATGTCGGACCACCCACAATGAACGGTTCCGTAGTTGGGATAAATTAAACCCCAGAACAAACTTAACATTGTAGTTGAAAAACATGTTCTCCCATACGTTCCAACTGCAAATGTAAGTTTGTGCGCAAAATATTGGATGATTTACCTTGTTATTTTAAGACCATAGACTTATTGTAGGTTTTCCTGCAATCTATAAGTATAGAACTATTTACTTTATGTTTATTTTTATTTTAGGCTCAGTAATTTCGGAGATAAGGGATGTTGGTCAATTTTCATCTATTTTCTTAAATATCCGTAAAAGTATTTCTTTTAAAATTATAAAAACAAAATGTATTTGAGATCCTCACAACAAGCCCTTTCATTTGATATGTCACACGATACAGTTTGCAAAACTTTATTTTTAATTTGGCCCCCAATAGTGACCATATTCAAAGTCCATTTATTTCCGTTCCTTACACGTCCGTTTTTGGGTCACAGAAATACATACGAAATTTCAACTTAATCGGTCCATTGGATTCAAAGCAAATTGGCTGTGACAGACGGACATACTGACTGACACACACGAAGTGATCCTATAAGGGTTCCGTTTTTTCCTTTTGAGGTACGGAACCCTAAAAATTACCAAAAAAATCATTCTGATCCGGAAAGTTTAGTGAGAACACACATAGGTATAGCTAGAAACATACCTGATAGTTCAATTTGCCCGTATGTATGTTGTTATGCCTCTGTAGCGCATTCTTAGACGGGAATAACTTATTGCACTCTTCACATTTCCAGTCACTTATTCCTGAAATTATAGTTTATATATGTATTTGTCGACAAGATTAAATACTCAAAAAAAAAAACACCAAAATTAGTAACACAGCTCATCATGTGCCTAGCTTCCAGTCTTAACAGATGCAGCTGAATACCAGTATTTTATATGGAGCACCCGCCTATCTAACCTCAACAACCCAGTTACTGAGTTATTCACCATAAGTGGTCTATGGTGAATAACTCAGTAACTGGGTTGTTCTTCAGGCTTCGTTAAAAAAAATGTTTTTTTTTTAATTTTATTGTTTTAAGAAAGATTATTTTCTTTTGACCGAATTATCAAATTTATTATCAACACAAATCGATCAGGCCCAATATAATTCATTTCTAGAAATAATAATAATAATAATAACCCCACCGCCGTATCTCTACGTTGACGTCGTGGTGGGGCTTGCGCGCTCCGAACTCTAGGTCTGTGCCGGTAGAGTTTACTTTGCCGGAACAGGTCTAGAGTGAGGAGCCAGACCAAGAGAGATACAAAAACAAGCAGGGCAGCATGTGGCGAGCTGTTCGGCAGTAGCGACCCCACGGACCCTATCTCCCGGGAGATGTCTTGTTCCTCACCTCTGGCTTGCCTTTATTGGCCGGATAGAGTGAACACTGACGAGGAACAGAGCTCCCACCTAGAGTTGTAAAAAAAAACCCTTTTAAACCAAAATCAATGGTTTAAAAACCGTTTTAAATTTGTTTAAAACGGTTTAAAACCATAACCACGTGGGCCGTACATTGATTGCGCATTACATTAAAAATTAAGTTAGAAAGGCTAATTGAAATCTTTCACCATTTTTATTAATTTACTAGCTTTTGCCCACGGCTTCGCCCGCGTGGATGTCGGAAATTATCCCACGGGAATGTGCTACCGGGATAAAAGTATCCTATGTCCCATAACCCACGTGGTCTGTCTAGGCGACCTAGGCGTTACGGCGTAAAAGTAACAGACATGAGACAGCCAGTAACTTTATATATTAGTGGTAGTCCATTTATCTATATTGTGGTGATAGTGTGGATAGTATGGACAGCAGTATGAAACTGTCGGAAAGATTAATGAAAAAATATTGTATAAAGATTAATGAAAAAACTATGGCATATTGTATGGAAGATGGAAACTAAGGCGAAAGCTTTGGGGGAGCCTGCGATATTCAAATTTTCTTATGTTTTTTGCTTTTTACAGGTCAGTATCAAGTTTTATGTTGATCTAAATAATGAGTCGCAGTTGTTTCAAATATTTATTTATCTAATCTAACTAATATTGCAGGAGTTGTATTCCTGTATCTAATGGTTATTATTCTGTAAAGCTACTATTTGCTACGATCGCGAATCATATTTTAATCATATTGACATTCGAAACTTACCCATTAAACGATTTAAAAGCTGTATTAAAACCAAACTTTGTAAAAAAGGGTACTATACAATTTCAGATTATTTAGAAGACAAAAAGCATGGGATTGAGCTGCTCGCTCTGCTAACATTTTGTTATTTTGGCATTGTGACATTTTGAATAAGTGAAAATCATCAAAATATACCTACCAGTTTTATATACAAATTCACATTATTGAATATTATATGTAGGATATTGACAAAATTACATGATTGCTTTGTAAAGTATTGTATTATTGTGAATGTGAGGACTATGTGGATGTTTATTTTGTTTTCAGTTAGTTTTAACAATGGTCTGGCAATTTGAGAACTTGATGCGGCCTACACAAATGTCCTTTCTTTGGTATTGTTCGTCGAGTCGTTGAGCTCCTTAAGTTCTGAGCTGAGCTCCACTATTACTGACAAATGCTTGCAGTGACAGGACAGGTTCACTCAAATCTGTGTGGTTCATTCCTCAAAAGACCATTTCAGACTCTAATCTACATGGCCCTCATAGGGCCTGACCAATATGCCAATATCTGACCTAGGTATGTCCGGACTTTAAAAGAGACTGAGTTTATTTCGGCTTTTCTTCTCAGAGTAGTCAGATAGGAAACGCCGACCTCATCTAGCTTAATTTTACAATTTTTTGATATTATTACGACGTGTAAAAGTGATTCCAATAACCTATTTACAGAATAAACAATTTCATTTTAACATACAACCTGCCTGACACTGACTTGCAAATTGCAAAAAACTTAAGATTTGAATTTCGCGGGCTACCGGCGCATCCCCCTTAAGAAAATCGCATCATTTGCACAACGCCATCTATCGAGTAAGTACTCACTGGTAAACTCAAACTCTTCGTTCCAAACCAAGAGCCAAGTAGTAATAACTTTTGATTGAGTGGACAGATTCTCAAGATACGGACTATGACTATATTCTCAATCCCTTAACGCTCTTGAAGAGAGTCCCGCAAAAATGTCAATAATAAGTACTTACATGTGAATTTTAAAATCAAGAGGGTAAAGAAGGGTTTTTACCCTCATGAGGGATGATTTTAGAAAAACGTAACTCTTTGTTAGTTACAAAAAGAATAAATTTTCACAGCCCTAACTTAAAAAAAAACCGGCCAAGTGCGTGTCCAACCATGCACAATGAAGGGTTCCGTAGTTGGGATGAATTATTTTATCAAACAAACTTTCGCAAAGTTTTATTGTTATTACGTCTATGGGCGTTTACTGTCCCTCAAAGTGTTAAAAAACTTGTTCTCGCATATATGTTTGGGTTTTTGCAACTGCACATGTAAGTTGGTCGATTTAAAGTTTTTGAGCTAAGTCGCGGACAGACAGACAGACAGACGGACATGGCGAAACTATAAAGCTTCCTTGTTGATTACGGAACTCTAAAAATGATAGGTTTCCCATAAAAACTTTCATCCCCTATATCCCCCCCCCCCCTTAAATTTGTTTTTGAGAAAATAATTGCCTATGTTCTTCGCCGGGATGCCATCTATCTCTTTACCAAATTTTATCGAGATCCGTTCAGTGGATCAGGCGTGAAAAGGTAACATACAGAATTACAGACGGACAGACAGACAGAGTTACTATCGAATTTATACTTTTAAGCATCAATTAGTATGGATTATGTGTTCAATTCAAAATGAGCCAAATGTTCGATAATTATGAATTCGGCGAAAGTCATTCTTCTACGGAGACTCTTAACACCGCGATTCAGAAAATGACGTTAAATGAACAACGCCATCTATCGAGCACGAAGTGATACTGTCAAAATATATGGGAAAACGTTTGAACACTCTGTAAGCTATGTAGAAAAGACGTAGGGTTCCATGACTGACTGACTTGACTTGACTTGACTTGACCTGACTTGACCTGACTTGACCTGACTTGACCTGAACTTGACCTAACTTGATTTGGATTGAGTTGAGTTAACCTTGAGCAGGTATATTTTATCGCAGCAGGTACATTGGTAGTTGAAAGAAAAGTAGATTACGTACCTTGCTAAAGTGAGTAATTAATGCACTCGTGTTTATTTAGTAAGCGCATTCGTGCCTTAATTACTCACTTTTTGCTCGATGTAACAATCTACAATTTTTAAGAAATTAAAATTTATCACCATTTTTTCATGATTAATATTTGTATCATGATTTAAAAGATAGATAGCGCCACCTATGGCACTACTACCAAACAATGGATCTGGAAAACTTGAATTAACCAAACTTTAGATTGGGTAAATTCACAATGTATCGCGTTATGTTTCCGCGCGAAGTATGTGAACATATGATGATTATGATCGTGTGTTACACACGTTCTCACAAACCTACCTGATTTTACGCTAGTGTCACTTTACGACAATAGATGTCGTTACGTGTATCTACATTACGTACCTAATGAAAATTTCTTCTTGAATACTTTAAACTCTTATATCTTTTGATATTTTGAAGCGATTGCGATGAAACAAAGACTAAATGAAACATCGAGTTACACACAATATTTGAGTGTATAAGTTAACCATATTGATTTCGTACTTTTTACGTGATACTGGAACAATCAAACAAACGAACAGACAAACAGACAAAAATTCCAAAAATGGTAGAAATGGCATCTGTTGGTTATTCTTGGACACTCCACCTACGTTTTTTTTTTTTTTTTCATTGTACAGTAACGCCTCGTCTACAGATTTATTATATGTATAGAAGATAGATGTGAGTCATTTAAGTATATTAACTACTTTTTAGGATTAGACAGACTGAAAACAAACTTGATATGCGTATTTATTAAAATATACATTAAAAAAATAAGTTTTAGCTAAGTATCAATAAAAAATAGTCTGATAAGGTTTTTACTTAGCTACTGCATATTTTTAGAATGTTTTTTCTTGTAAATATGCATGTAAAATTATTTATACAAATCGAGATTATTTCTAAAAAATATCAGGGAGTAGATGTGGTCCAGATGACTTCGTGTGAAGCCTCGGTTCATTCTATTTAAAAAAAAAACATTTTAAACCAATAATAAACCGCCAAGTGTGCTTTAAAACGTTTTAAACCAAAAAGACGGTTTAAAACCAAATGGTTTAAAACGTTTAAAAGACGTTTTGCATCTATACTCCCACCTCATTCTTGCCTTTATTGGCCGGCTTGAGTGGAGATTCACAAGAGCAAACGTGCTCGGAGGAAGGAAGTATTCCAGTAAGATTCTGGTAGGGATCTTGACCGTACTTCCGGGATTGTCCTGATAGCCGTGGATATCCTCTTTAGCACCTCAGGAAATGTTGCTCCCTTGTCGTTACGAAACTTTGTGCTAGCGACCGTTTTCGGGGGCCCATTATTGAGTGTGCAAGTCAGCCCCTGCCATTTTATCCGTGTACAGACATAAAACATTGATCAGGAAGGGGCCATAGTCCTTCCATAGTTCCAGGTTACCAGTCCAATTTAGCCGCCCAAATCCATAGTTCAATATCTTTGTTTTATTTCCATATCCTGCAATAGTATAACACCAACCGGGGGTTGTCCTTGGGTACCCTTGCATAGTGCTAACGGGGACAATCGTCGGTTGGTGCCCCATTTCATTAAAAATGTCTAACGGGCCCCTGCGAGTTGGCTTCGGCCCCTCCAACGCCTTCCAAAGGTCCGGGATCCCAGGGTCCCGAGAAAGTTGAAAGACATTAAAAAAATAGTCCACTTTAGCCACCCAAACTCATAATCCATTATCTTTGTTTCCCAATCCTGCAATAGTCCTACTCCAACCGGGGATTGTCCTTGGTTGCACTTGTATAGTGCGAACAGGGATAATCGTCGGTTGGTGAATTCATTCCATTAAAAACGTCTAACGGGCCTCTGCGAGTTGGGTTCGGCCCCTCGTACGTCTTCCAAAAGACCGGTCCCGAGATATGTAAACATATATAAAAAATAATAATAATTATAATTCATTGCATTTTTTTTTTTATTAACTTGATGCCAGATTTACAAAAATCGATCAGAAGTTCAGAACATGTTATGGTGAAATACCATCCCTAAAAGTATATTTCAATAAGGGAAGTCCCCAAAATAATTGCGGGGAATTACCTCTTTTCGACAAGTCATGGAACGGGACTACCAATGACGTAGTAATTTCTTTTCGAGCTATTACAAGTCCTAAACATTTAGAACTTTCCAATTATTTCCATTCATTCACTATTTGATTTAGAACCGTGTGTTTTAAAAATGTTTAAAACATTGTTTGAAACCTGTTTTAAACTGTGATTTTAAACACTTAATAAAAAACCGGCCGAGTGCGAGTCGGACTCGCGCACGAAGAGTTCCGTATCATTATCTATGAAACCGGCACAAAAAACATGTCTGTTGTATGCGAGCCTCCTTAAATATTTATTTTATTCTGTTTTTTAGTATTTTTTGTTATAGCGGCAACAGAAATCATCTGTGAAAATTTTAACTGTCTAACCATCACGGTTCATGAGATACAGCCTGGTGACAGACAGACAGACAGACAGACGGACGGACAGCGGAGTCTTAGTAATAGGGTCCTGTTTTACCCTTTGGGTACGGAACCCTAAAAACATTGTTTCATTTCAAACTGTTTTAAACATTGTTTAAAATACGTATTTTAAAACAAATTGTTTGTTTTATGCCAACCCTGCTCTTCTTAGATAGCAACATTAAAAGCATAACACCCTGGTGAATAAATATGTTACCTTTATGTAACGCGATGTGTATGTCGCAGGCTCGCTTGTGCTTGTAGTGCGCGCCGCACACCTCGCAGATGTAGGGCGGCTTGGAGCCGTCGTGCTTCTGTTTGTGCTGCTCCAAGCGCGCTGCAACATTGCCATGTCAATTGATGTATAGCTATCATCTAAATAAACCAACAGTGGAAACAAGTGAACTACGACAACTACCCTAACTGCTATGACATAAAGGCACGGAAATCGGCCAGCTGATATAAAACCAAACCTTTTTAACCCCCAATATTGTTCTTTTTAACCCTCCAATAACTTAAGATTTATATGACACACCTGTACTAATATTGTGTACTTAACAGTTCATTTAATGGACTAACCCTAATAGAAAATATTTTTTGGATCCCGCAACTCCACGTCAATGCGCGTATTTTGCGTTCAGTAAAGTTACCACTCACATAAAGAAGTATATTTAGCATCGCACTGGTCACACTGATGCACCACCTTGGTCTTCTTCTTCCTGGGCTGTGCCGGTATCATCTTACTCTTTAGTGGTCTGCCAATTTTTTTCTTGATATGTTGCATGTCATTGCTACTAAGGTCGTCAACACCCAAACTGTTATCGTCTTCATCATAGTTATCCATCTCAACTTTTAGACAGTTACCGAAGCCATTGCTGTATATGGGACTTTGAGATCTGAAAACAAGTTACACAGTGAACAATTAAAATAGATAATATACTAATGGATATTGACAATGTTGTGTGGTATCAGCTGACTAATTTTAACCAAGTTTGCAAACATGATTGTGAATATAATGTATAGATTAGGGTCAGTTGCTCATCTACCAACATTAGTGAGTCATTACTTCATTAGACTAAGACTTTTCATTCTCCCAGCTGATTATAGCATCCTCTTACGTCCACTGTAAGTTGGCCACACATCTACAAGTAAAAAATGCAGAGGTGTACATACCCTTCAGCAGAGTTCTCAATCTTGACCTCTGGCAGCAAGGTAGATGGGTCGTCCATGGTGTGCACAGCCAGCTTGTGAGCCGTCAGGCCAATGTCACCCCCTGTGGTACCCTTTGTGCCGCACTCCTCACATTTCCAACTAAAACAATCCAATAGAACTTACTTGACAAAAGTAATTTTTTTACGCTATTTTCTAAAGGTATGTCCAAACATTGCGCGGCATTTACAGGACACATTTCTGCCGCGCTCTAGTGTGAACTAGACCGATGAATGTTTGCGCGGCAGTACTGCGCGGCATATCCGAGAGACGCCGCGCACTTCAATTGGTATGAAAGCGGTTGCGTGTGTCGTAGCTCTGCTTATGATTATATTATTATGCAGGCGCCCAAACACAGCGCCCGACGCCGCGCGCGGCTTTCGCGCACGATTGCCGCGCAACGTTTGGACAAACCTTAAGATAAACATAAACTACTCAAAATAACCCCTTAAGTTAATTAGTGAAGTAAAGCACTAAACACTAAACTTTATTTTTGACATGTTTTATGGGTCCTTATTAATTACTTATTTATATCTCTATGTTATTAATGCTTCCAGCGTCAATTTTAGCGTTTTATTTATTTAAGTGGGTCGACGGAAAAACTGAAGTGCTTGAAAAAACATTTGTTGCACAAATTCTGGACCACATTATTTTGTTCTCAATTCGATTTTAAGCTTTGACTATACCCGTCACTTTCTGTCACTTTTTTTTTATAGCGGTGTTAATCTTGATTACTATGGCTGGTTTTCGTCGTCATTGGACATGCAAAGCTCAGGAGCTGTTGCTATGCTTCAGGAGGGACGCTCTTAGAGATCTATAGCAATACTTCTTGGTGAGTCGCGACGAGCTATCTGAAACAGATCCAGGAGACCGGGAGTGTAGCTAGGAGGCCTGGGTCAGGACGAATTAGAGCCACAATTTTCCACGAAGACCGGTATGTCAGGTTAACTGCACGACGAGAGCGTACTGTAACCGCCCGGGCCTTACAAAACCGGCTGCGGCAATCTACTGGTACCAGAGTCAGTGTTCAAACCAGTCGTAATCGACTCCACGAAGACGGTCAACGGTCCCAGTGCGTGCTATTCTACTCAAACTGACAAAAGCCCATCGAGCAGCGCGCTTATCGTACGCACGCGAGTATTTGAACTGGGCAACGGATAACTGGAAGGCTCAATACTCAATGTTTTATTGCATTCCATATATTACATAGATGGTATAACCAGTAAAAGATCAATATGAACCCTGTCGGGCCAGCAAAATTAGGAGAGAGGAAGCAGAAATGTAATATTATTATAAATTATTAGATGTTTTTAATTATGTAGGTAATATATTATTTGGTTAGTGTAAATAGGTATAGTATATTAGTTATTTTAATTTTATGTATTGATTAAGAATAATCTAGTAGAAGTATTCATTATTAGGCTGTACTCTTTACAGACGAATGTAAGGTCAAGTTTTTCAGTGATGATAAACGGGTTCGCGTGTGGAGAGAACAAGGTGAATGTTTCAGATCCACGGAACAGACCGTTTTGGGGGCCCAAGTGTTATGGTATGGGTGGGAATAAGCTTGGTAAGCAAAACAGAGCTGGTAATTCTGGATGAGGGTACTGTAACCGCCGACAGTTACATTGAGCAGGTAATCCAATCTCATGTTATCAAATTTTCACAAAGAGTGGGCACTGGTTTTTTTTTAATGCATGATAATGCTCGCGCGCATACAGCCCGTGCTACAAAAAGAATACCTTCTGAGGCTGCCATGGCCAACTATGAGTCCCGATCTCAACCCCATCGAGCATTTATGGGATGAGAAGCCATATAGAAAACTACAGCAATGTCAAACAAACAGCAGGAGCTCATTAACGCGCGTACACTCTATTAGGAACGAATTCCGGAACAAAATGTTACCCATCTTATTGAAAGTGTACCAGATAGGCTCAGAGGGTGCATACCATAGAGATATAATAAAGTATAGAGAGCGCGTATTGCACAAATCGCTTAGTGCAGATCGTAGACAAGTGAGCTATAGATACTTATATTGATAAGTGTATGACAGATAGGGATGTGCAAAGACGTGCCAATCGGCAACGAGCTATCGATAAGTTTTGTCGATAAGCTGTGACTGTGATCGTTATATTGTAGGTTGTGTTTAGTCATTATTATATTTATAGATATTATTTTATTTATGAAACTCACTCAGTTTTTTTAGTTTTACACGAGTATTCTTGTTGTTTATTCTGTTTTTTACTAAATTTAAATAGAACAAACAAACTAAGAAAATATAGACATATAAATATAGACTCAATTAAATGAATCATCCATTTTAATATTTTATTCTTGATTTAATTTTACTTTTTTGTAATTGTTCAAATTCAATTAAGCAGTTTAGATGTGATATCGTAATATTCCATACTTTACGTTTACGCTATAATACTTTCGCATTACAAATATTAGAAAGTACATCGTTCAAAAGTCACATTAAAATTATTTATAACAAAATAAAGATTATAAAATTTTGAGTATTCAAACATAAATACATTATGTAGCAAACATTTAAAAAATATTTTAAATATCGACTACAGCGTTGGTAGCGTCAACTCTCCTCACATCACTACAGTGTCACGCGGGGAGCGCGGTGCGCGGACGGGCCTGTGCGTGCCCGCCTCTCACGTCTCCTTCAACCCCGCGATACGCGATAGTTTTCATAAAAATAAATATAAAAATCAATTTACCGATGAAATGTAATATTGGATTTCAGTTTTGTGTATTTCCTAGTATGGTTTTTGCAAGATCAAACTGCTCATTAGACCATTTTGATGCGTAAATATTAAAAAAATGTCTGGAGGAACGCACACTGCTAGCACTCAACCACGACTACTAGCGCTCGCGGCAGGAACGTCGCGTTGATCTAACCTGTGTCTTCTGATCATAAGTTGATGCGCGCACTCTATACTAAATTATCTCTATGGTGCATACAGAGAAGAGGAGGCCCCACTCGCTACTAACCATAACATATTTCATCAAATGGTTACGGGAAATGGGCGACTTTGAGTTTCTTTCCCTAAAAAGTGCTTTGTTTGTGTAACTCAATCAAAATAAACAAATTCCATCTAATACTACAAACTTATATATTATATTATATTAGTATCCATAAAAAATAAATAAAACAAAAACCGTCCATGTGCGTGTCGAACCACGCACAATGAAGGGTTCCAAATTTATCATTGTAGTTGAAAAACTTGTTTTTACATGAGAACATGTTTTTACAACTGCAAATGTAAGTTGGTCGTTTATTACTCGGTAACTTGCAGAGCCTTCTTAGCTGTGATAGTTTTCCTTTTAATTTCGGTATATTACTTCTGCCGCGATTCTTTTCACATATCCAAAACCAACCATTTCTCTGGCAGAGGGGCACACTTGACTCTAACAAAAATTTGCACTATTTTTAAGCGACCTTTTCACCGACTCGAGACTACGGGATCAACGAAAAAAAAAGCATCACCACAATTGTGTAGGGGAGGCACCCTAAAAAAAAATATTTTTACCCGTCTGCCCCAGAAGGAGGGTAATGTTTTTCGGGAGTATGTATGTGTGTTTGTTTGTATGTATGTATGTCTTATTTCTTTGGCACGCTCTGTAGCCTAAACGGCTTGATGTATTTTAACATACGAGGCGTTGTTAGGCCACACTTAATTGTGAAAAGAGAAAAACAAGCATTGAACTTTGTTTTTTGTAAGGTATTGTAGGCGGGGACAAACAAAAGTTACAACATATTTCAGGTTATTGGTTTTGGTTTTCGCAGTCGGTTTTTTTATTTTTTATCATGATTTTATTTTACCACTTTGTCGGCGTGATTTATACGTACACCCATACCAAATTACAACTTTCTAGTACTAAGAATCTCTGAGCTAAGCCGCGGACATACATGTTGACTACAGAACCCTAAAAACCCATTTATTCTACTACTAATTACACTTTTTATGAAATGTTTGTAGTGTGTATTTAAATTAAATTTATCTTCAAACAAATTCTTAACATGCGAAATAATATTTTTAATTATTTAAGATTTTAATATTTTAATTTAATTCTAATTCTAATTATATGATAAAATAATTTATTTCTAATAAGTGTTAATTAATTAAATTTGTAGTAGTCGCCTCCTTGGCATAGGCCTCCCTCATTTTTTCCAGTAGTGTCTGTCCCTGGCTTTGGTCATCCAGTTCGGCCCTAGTCTTTGTATAAACAGGTCGACCCATCTTTTTTTTGGCGTCCCGTAAACCTTGTTCCTTCTCTTGGGATCCATTCTATTATTTTATGTATCCATATATACATCCACAATATATCCATAAAAACCATTGAATAATAATATTTAAAAAAAAACAGCCCAAAAATTTGGTGGGCTCTATTTTCTTTTGAGTAGTTTATTTGTCATCTATTTGTTTTATAATGAGTGATTGTAACACCAGTGTGATTGACGGGATACTTTTTCCTGTTTGTCACACTCAGTTTCCAGTTTGTCAAGAACTAATAAGAACTTATTATATTACTAAACTATTATTATCTCTTGCCCTATACAGGTCCTCCAGTAGATACCTAGGTATACTGACTTAATAACTTTTATGTCAGATCAATACTGAAACCTGAATAATCAGAATTTGCTTTAAAAAAATATCAAGATTATTTTGAATTAACTTTAAAGGTGCCATATATTTACATAGCGTTACTTTACTGTACAATGATATCAATTTACCTGTCACTGTTGGTTTTACTTCTCACTTTCCGTTTGTTTGTGGATATTTTTTTCTTTTTCTTCTCAACTTTGTATCTCTTTCGTTTACTCTGAGTGGCCAGTGGTTCGTCATCTGAGTCGTCATCATCCACATTATCACATACATAGTCATCATCATCATCATCAGCATCAAACTCTGCCTTCACATCTGACAACCGGACGGGCTGGACTGTTTGAGAATCAAATAGTGGGTTCTTGCTGAGGATAGCTTCGAAAGTCTCCTTCAACTTGACGTACTCTATCTCGGCTTGCTCGAGCACGTTGATGAGGTCGTAGCAGCTCTTGCACATGAACTTGCAGGCGGTGTGGCCGGCCAGGTCCATCTGCGTGAACTTGTGCAGGAAAGTGCTAAGCTTGGCGCCGGACGCGCGCGTTGTGGTGCAGTAGATATCCACGCACTCCAGGCTGCGCGTCGTGCACGCCACGCACTCCAGCTGCTCGTGCTTCACCAGCACTTCCACCTCTGTCTTGATGCCCTCCATGTCTTCCTTCTTCTCGATCTGCTCCACTTTATTATCGGAGTTCATTGTACTCGTTTCGGCCATTTCTATGAACTTCCAAATTCGACCCCGTCGATTATCAACTATCTATACATGAAGTAAAACTAAAGAAAATTAGTGACATTGAACAATGATCAATTTATTCGGCATCACTTCTTACTATCAAGCCAATTATATTTTTTACCAAAAGAAAAACAAAATGCATCGAATGACATTATCAAGCAAAGCTGTGTTTATTTTCCCGTTAACAATTCTGACAATTTGACGTTGACATACGTGCTTGACAGCTGGATGGCATTCACAGGAAAATAAGCATAATTCATTTCTAACTACGCAGTAAAGTAAAAGGCAAACTCATATGAGCTGAAGAAGAAACCACGATTCTAAGTACTGCCAACTTACTGCAAACTAAAAAAAAAATAACCCGTACCTTCTTACAAATATAAATATGTTTCCGAAATCTATACTTAATTCGAAACCGGAAGTAAATCCAGACTCGGACGTGATAACTTGGACTCGAACCAAACACCGCAGTCGCATTGATCACAGAGCACTCTACGCATTGACGATATGTTTGCGACCAATGAGGCAGTCAGTGAAGTAATGTATTAGAAAGAATCATGGCAGAATTTGTACAAAAAAATAAAGTTTTTTAGAGAAGTTGGAATTCTAATTCTTATACTCTTGGGTGCCTAAAGAGTATCTTCAGGCATTTACAATATTTTTATAACACCGCATTATAAATAACGAGGAGCTCATTATTTCAGAACAAAACGGCGGCTGTCAGTCTATTACTATACTATAAGCTGTCAGTGTAAGACCACCTCGGTGAAGTTAGCCGCACGATTTCATTATTATGAAATTTTGATAATGCTAATCGTTAGAGAGTGTTAGAGTGAAAAGAAAAATCGTTAGAGAGTAATTAGTTTTTATGTAAAAACAATTTTAATTTGTCGTGTGAAGTTGGTCCCTCTCCCCGCAAAAATGGACTTAGACGTATTTTTTTTTTTTTGAATCGTTTGCCTATCTCTAGAGAGAGATTGAGAGATACACAAAATCGTTAAAGAGTTAATATTTTATTTGTTATTAAATCATTTCTAAGAGCGTGAAGTTAGCCCACCTCTGTGAATTTAATTATTCTTAATTTTTTTTAATGCTAATCGTTAGAGAGAGTTAGAGAGAAAAGAAAAATCGTTAGAGAGTAATTAGTTTTATTTATCAAAATTTTTTTTTTTAAACTGAATAGGTTATAGTTTAGAAACGTGCCGCCTCGATAGGGGAGGGAGGAGAGGGGGAAGGGTTAGAAGATCACCCCACTCCCCCTTGCCGGAGATACAAAGTTTTTATTAAATGATTTTTAAATATGACAAATCTCATATGCTGGGGTCACACCAACGGGAAACGCCGTTGATTATCGCGATAATGGACGTTAACCGTTGGTGTAGCCACAACTTACCTCGAGTATTTGTCAACGGCATTCACATTGGCGTTTAACGTTGGGTGATAACTCTGGTGGCGGCATTTTAGGCAGATCAAAGAGATTTACCGCGAGAATTATTGCATTGAGTGAAGCGGCCAAACTTACGTTTCTCATTGTGCACCGTGAGCGCGACGGGATCGCACGGGTACATAATTATTTAGTGGAGCCGATCAGCCCATTATGGAATGGAATGGACTAACGAGAGAGCTTGACCAGGACCAGGGCCACTAACAATACCTATTATTTATTTATTTATACGTGTGGAGTCGCGTCGTCCGCGTATATTCTTCTAACAAATAAATAATATTATTCGACGATGAGATCGTAATAATAATCGTGAATGTCGATGTTACGAGTTACGACCGGCCGGCCGGACCGCGGACGGCGTTCGGTCCGGGTGGTTGCGGCGGGGCACGGCTACTGCGGATAGGCGTCCGCGGGTGCGATAAATGTTTTTTCTATGAACTTCCTTATTCAAAACTTTACCAAGTACTTAAAATTAAGTTTACAAAAACTTAGTTTTTGGATGATAGATTTATTTTTATACACAATCCATTTTATTGTCAAAACCAGTTATGATTAGAAAATATTTCAAGGGCGTGGATAAAGCAGCTCGCACCGGGCGCATAAAAGGCTAATTACGGCACTGAATAAAAGTAAATTATTCGTAAGTTCAAAGAAAAAAAAGATCATCACTACATAAGAAGCCCTTCCATTTGATATGTCACACTCACTCTCGCGGTTAAAGTCAAAGTCAAATAATTTATAGGTCCCCACAAAAAACGTAAATAAATACATTTTACATATATGTATTTATTTCCGTTTTACGACCCATATTTGGATCACATTCATACATAAGTAAGTGTATCTAATTACCAAATTTCAACTTAATCGGTCCAATAGATTCGGAGCAAATTGGCTGTGGCAGACGGACAGACGCCAGGGTCGGCGCTGACCTCGCCGCCAGTGCCTTTGCCACCTGGCCATCCCGGTAGCAGGCGCGGTCCAAGGGAGGGGTCCTGGGGGTCATGGCCCCTCCCCAAAATCATTCAAGCTGTCGAGAGAATGAATGATTTACGTGCTTTACTTACTAAAAACTGTAGGTACTTGAGCCACAGTGACCCCAATGGACCAGTTAGTATAAAAAAAATGTTTTTAGAGTACTTATCAATTAGGTAACCATTATTTTCTCTAAATATATTCCTCGGCACCTCCCCACAAAATCTTGGGCTGCGACCGCACCTGGCTGGTAGGATGTTGCCCTAGCTCCCAAATGTGAATTATAGAAGCCTTGCGGTAGGCGGCTAGGCAAGTGACCAGTGGACGGCATAATGTGGTTGTACCTACATGTATGCAGACTTATGAAGTTGTAAGTACGGCGTGCGGTACGGCGGCGGCGGGCAGTAAATTTTTTAGCGTTTCGTAGTCACCAAGGAACCTTTATAGTTTCCCATGTCTGTCTGTCCGCGGCTTAGCTCAGAGACTGTTGGTACTAGAAAACTCCAATTTGGTATGGGTATATACATATAAAAATCATGCATACATTTTTTTCATTACATCTCCCCTACACTTAAAGTGGAAACTTTTCTTTTTCTGGCCTATCCTTTTGTGTGGGCTTTGCGTAATATTGAGCTATATAGTGCTAAGTATTTGTTAGAATCAAGTTACCCCCCCCCTCCCCGCCAGCCAGCTAAATGGTTAGTTTTGGATATGTGAAAAAAATCACGGCAATTGTATGAATGTCACAGGGAAATGTGGAAACCAGGGATTTCACGAAATCGCTAGAGATACCACGAAATCACGGTAGATGTCGATTATTCTTGTATACTATATATAAGTCTTCTTTCTAAAAATGTTTAGTGATATGACAAAATGCTAATAATTATAATGTCAGTGATATGTCGTTTCACTTTCAACTAAATCTAGTAAAATGAGAAAAGTGTTGATGGATAAAAACAAAATTACTAATTAACTTATGCATTTTTATTTGATATCTACTAACCCTTCCCCCCTCTCCTCCCTCCCCTATCGAGGCGGCACGTTTCTAAACTTTATCCTGATCAGGTGCTAGGGTAAAACGCGTTCTCATAAATAATTTATTATCAATTAAAATATTAACTCTCTAATGATTTTTTTTAACTATCAATATCTCTCTAACGATTCTCAAACAATTAAAAAAAAAAAAGTCTTAGTCCATTTTTGCAGGAATGGGGGCTAACTTCACAAAACTTTGATAAATAAAACTAATTACTCTCTAACGATTTTTCTTTTCTCTCTAACTCTCTCTAACGATTAGCATTAACAAAAATTCAGAATAAAATCAGGGGCTAAATTCACAGAGGTGGGCTAACTTCACGCTCTTAGAAATGATTTAATAACAAATACAATATTAACTCTCTACCGATTTTGTGTAGGTACCTCTCAATCTCTCTCTAGAGATTCGAAAACGATAAAAAAAAATTACGTCTATGTCCATTTTTGCGGGGAGGGGGGCCAACTTCACACGAAAAATTAAAATTGCTTTTACATAAAAACTAATTACTCTCTAACGATTAGCATTATCAAAATTTCATAATAATGAAATCGTGCGGCTAACTTCACGGAGGTTGTAAGACCCGCCAGACGTATCGCTATCACAGATTACTAATATGTAGCAAAGCTAATCGCTATTGACTATACGTAGTGTTAAGTAGCAAAGAGTACATTTTTTGTAGGGTAATATGTAGTCTGTATTGACTATACGTAGTGTTAAGTAGCAAAGAGTACATTTTTTAGTAGGGTAATATGTAGTCTGTGGTCTGTCCATGGCAAAATACGTTCACGTTCACGGCACAGAGTACATTTTTATGTTCACGGCATGTGGGAAGAAAAACTTAATATGTTTATACCATTCCCCCTCTAAAAAGCTTATTTTATTCACTGAAAACAGTGAATAAAAAGCACTTAAATTTAGTCACTGTTTTGATGTTTGAATTTAGAACACATGAATATATTCGAACTCCATCTCAATGCTGTACAACCTCCTTGCGAAAAACTACTCGATACAAACTCCGATGTGATTGGTTGACATTTTCGACAAGGAGTTTAGCATTAGAATAAAAACTGTTTTGTGTTCTTTGCTGTCATTAGTAAATTGGCGCTATTTTAAATACTGTAAGTTGTATGAAAACAAAGTTTAGTGTTACTTCATAATAAATCGATTGAAAATGCATTCAAGTGATGAAGAAGATGTGTTAACACCCGAGTTTATGAAAGAGAGGGCGGCCGATATAGTAGAAAACTTGTTACCCAACAAATAACAGCTGGTTTACATCAAAGCCTACGATGAGTTTTGCAAATGAAAATCAAGCTTCTGGAAAATTTTCAGAGTCTGTTTTCCTAACTTATTTTAATGAGTTGTCGAAGAAAAAGAAGTCATTCAACATTTTGGAGAACGTATTCTATGCTACGGTGTACTATAAAACAAGGCATAACATTGACATAATAACATACTCAAAGTTGCAAGTTCTTATCCTCGTAGTCATGGTATAAAGTATAGTATGCAACTCTTGAATAAAACGGATTTATATCGAGGGCCATGAATCACTCGCGTCGCTCAGGATTCTAACACTTGAATCACTCGCTATGCTCGTGATGCATCTATGGCCCTCGCTTTAAATCCGTCCTTTATTCACTAATTGCATAATATACTATTAGAATTTGACTAGAAAGAATTTATCCGGACGCAGTGGCATCCTAGAGTATTGCTGTAATTGCATAGTTGGTCGCCGAACGTTCGGTTGTTGTGCCCATGTACCTAATAGCAGTTGTTTGGTATTTGGGATGGGCAAGGTATCAGGTTATCATTTTATTACCAGCTCAGCACTTAAATCATGTTTTTGTAGAAGAGGAATAAAGACATTAAATCAAGATGTTGGATTTTTTAAATTAATAATTTTGTAATGAACTTATTACACTAAGACGAACAACTGACCACACTTTCAACAGATTAAGGTTCGCTCATCAATATTTACACAAGCTTGATATTAATTTGAAGTCTTCAACTGGTAGATATAATCTATACAAAATCAAGGCGGGTTCAAACCCCCCCCGAAATGCGAGAAACCAGAATCTCAATCCAGAGATCAACCCCCTAGGGTACCTCCTTATACAGATAATTGTAATATATTTCGCATAGGCGTACTTTATAATCTACTAATCTACAATACCAGTAAAAGTATGCTTAAATACTGTATTTTTATCGACTCTGAATTTGTATTGAATAAATTCCTGCAACTTAAGCATTCTCTGAGATATACTGACCTCCCCCAGCCTCTCCCAGTCGGGGTGCTAAAATTGCATCTTTTTTACATCATCCTTCTCAAACTTTTCTGTATAATATTGGTGCCGATTCTCTTGTCTCAAAATTCTCTAAACTAAACTAAAAATCACTAAAATTTAGTTTAGTTAATATTGGTGCCGATTCTCTTGTCACAAAATTCTCTAACCTAAACTAAAAATCACTAAAATTTAGTTTAGTTAATATTGGTGCCGATTCTCTTGTCACAAAATTCTCTAAACTAAACTAAAAATCACTAAAATTTAGTTTAGTTAATATTGGTGCCGATTCTCTTGTCACAAAATTCTCTAAACTAAACTAAAAATCACTAAAATTTAGTTTAGTCCTGTCAAACGATCAAACACATTCTGAAATAGACTTTAAATGACACAACTTAACTATAATTTAGTTTGACAGCACTAAGATGGCACTGAGATTAGTTTAGTGAAAATGCTATTCTGAATTTGACGATTTAACCTAAAATTTTGTCCTATATCTAAAATCCTCTAACTAAATCTGACTATATTTAAAAATGTGTGGAATAAAATTAGATGTCATGAACTAAAATTCAAACCAACACCTCGACTTCAGTTACAAAAAACACTGTAGTACTGTAGTACTGTATTTTTTAATTTTCTTTTGCTAATGTCTCGAAAACGGTGTGTCCTATCGCAAAAATAATGAAAATTTCGACCCCCTTTAGAAATCCCTGAAACCCCTAATTCTCAACATGTTGGTAATTATTTATTATTTTTTGTCGTTATTTTCCATACAAAAACTGAAAAATTCCATTAAAAACACGTCGAGGAAGCCGAGCATGCGCGCCTCTGGCTCTAAAAAAAAACACGGGGTAGGGAAAACAAGTAATTACCAAGTGGACGCGCGCGGTTGTCAAATTCGATTTCAGTTGTGTCAAAATAAGTTTTAAATTTAGAGAATTTATTTGGCAGAGTAGCTCCAAGATTCCCATAGTCAAAAGTAAGGAATTTTAGTGTTTAGTGATAGTTTAGTTAGTTTAGTTCGGTGTACAAGAGATTCGGCACCATTATGTCGATACAGTTAAAATACTGTATTTTTAGCGACTCCGACTTTGTATTGAATAAATTCCTGCAATTCTGAGATATTCTAACCTCCCCCAGCCACTCCCAGGCGGGGTGCAAAAATTTTCGCACCCCGCCTCTTGCATCCTTTTATGCAGAAAAGTTAATGAAAAGTTTATTAAGTCGATAAAGTTACTTCTATTTCTGTATGATCGGTCAAAGAGAAAGAAAACCTAACTTATTCGAAGCTGGATGCTAAAAATTTCGAGCTCGCTACGCTCGCAATCATCTGGCTACGGCCCTGTCAGATAGTAACTTTTAAGATAGGTAACTACTTTGCATTTTTGCTTTCTTCGCACTTCGCAAGCGTCCTTGTCTTGAAACCCTTGCCGAGTAACTTTTTTATGAAAATAACGTTATTTTTAATAACCGACTTCCAAAAAGGAGGAGGTTCTATGTTCGTCGAATGTATATTTTTTTGTGTACCTATGTTCTTCGATATTTTAGTCAATTCTGAACCGATTAAAAAAAACTTTTTTAGTTCGAAAGGGTATACCTACTCCCGAAGTGGTCCCATAATTTTTATTAACTTTGACTGCGTAGTTTTTGAGTTAGCTTCAATAATTACGTATTTTTCCCACTTAGTCAATGTAGACGATATAATTTTACTCCGTCACTGATAATTACATAGCAGGTAGTGGTATTCGAATTTGTGTGGGGTAGGTACCACAACTAAAAAGTGAAAAATAAAAACTTTTTACAAAAATAAACAACCGACTTCCAAAAAAAACACAGAAAAAGTGAAAAATAACTTTAATTTCGGAAGTCGGTGGCAAAAAACGAAAATTAAAAAGCAAAGACTTCCGAAAAATAAATCGAACAGACAGAACAGATTACGTGTGACTCCGGATTTTTTATTTGTCAAATTGTGATGAGTTGGTACTAATAAGTAGTTTAGAAGATATGAGGGAACTCATGAACTTATATACGCCGTAGTCGGGTAAATAGGGGTTCGATAACGTTACGTAATAGCGTTATGTATAGTTCCAGTAACCATTTACGAACTATTTTCTTGGCTATATAACGAAAATCTATCGAAATGAAATCTTCAAGTAGGTATTCATTTAGTTACGATCCGGGTGGAATGGTAGAAAATGTAGAAATGATGGTTACTGGAACTCTACGTTCGTACGTAAAATTCACTAGTTTAAACGTGTTTTAACAGGATTATTCCGATAAAACCGTTTTGGCTGAGTTCCTAACGTAGGTAACCAATATGATAATCCTTAGATAAAATAAAAATTGCAAATTTTTGGCGCGAAATACTAATAGGTTAATTAAAAAACATTACCCTCCTTCTGGGACAGTCGGGTAAAAAAAAACACCCAAACCTATCGAGTAGGTATTGTATCAAAATAAAGGTAAATAATATAATATTCTATTCTTGGAGCACCGGCACCGTAGAAAAGGCACTGTGTTGCGCACTTTAGACGCAGCAAGTCCGCGAGGCATCGGGCCGTGGCGGGTCCCCACCCCCACGCCACGCTGCGACGGCGACGTCCGCTCTCTGGCCGCCGCCGCGCCGGGCGGGTACCGCGGGCCGCAGCGTGGGCCCCAGTCCACCAGTCTACTGACAGGCTCACCGGAGCGCGGTGTCATCCGCGCACACACGCCAACAACATAAGATCTCACGCGAACTTGCGTTCTCGATGTGTACAATCTATTTCTTTCTGTGATAGTGCATTACTGGTTTATGCTGTGAATCGATCCCTATAAAAGTGAAATTTAAAAAGTGACTCATCCATTTTTGAAAAAGTTCGGAAGTTGGAATTCGGAAAACGTTCCAGTTTTCAAGGAGCGGGTAACAATTTTTTTTTTTTTTTTAATGTAACTAACTACCCTACTAACGCTTTCTTTTTTGTAACATTTTTTTATAGACTGTCTCTGAATTATAGATAAATTATTTAATAAAATATTACCCTTGTCAATATATTTTGTTAAAGAGTCGGTTTAATTTCACCGATGTGTTGCCTCTGCAGCCAACCTCAGCAGGTTTAGTTAAATCATATTTGTTTATATAAGACGTGACAGGAGAATGGGTGTAGCAGCAAGAGCTTGAGAAGACGCAACTAGCTAATGTCTCTGCAAGTGGATTAGATAATTTAGTAACGAGAATGACGAGATAACGTGTTAATGTATTGATGTATTCCAGCTTCCAAGAGTTCGAGCCGAGTCTGTTACGGCTTCCACAGGAGAGACACGGTAGAGTGATGACAGGGGGCGCGCAGGCGCAGCCGCATCCATGCTTCCGCAATACAGCGTGTAACAAAAACCCTGTCCAATCCGTGAGGGTGTTGGTTGTTAGGAATCACACTGACAGTTTATTTATGTTTTTTTTTATCGATTTTTTTGTGTAATGGGGAATGAAGTGCGTTTATGAAGCTCTTACCGCGCATCAAACAGCATTTTCGCTGTCTTATTGTAGTGGTTGGTGTAGTAGTAAAAGCTGCGGCACCGTGACGCTGCGCCGGCGCCGAACAACGGGCAGGCCCAGTTCCAGCACGCGCCATACATGCGCATCTCTAAGCACGTTATGATCAGTTAACCTGAATTATTTATGACGGGGAACAGTAATTTACTTATATCAGACTCGACGGTTCTCATTTGAGTGACGGTTCTCGTTTTAGAGATGAAATAATCTAACGAACTATAGCTGTAATATTCTTACGAGAACAAACAACTTGGGTTAGTGTTTAAGTTAGCCTACGCGTGGTGTTTCGTACAGACTGTGTCTGTTCGTTTACGCCAAAATGCTGCGCTCCATATATATGATTGCTCTTTGGCAAACCCTAAGGCGGAACTTTAGCGACTCGGTGAGTGACCAGAAAGCCAATTCTCGTACTTAAAAAACGTACACATTCTGTCAAAGTTGTGAAAAATGTTTTTTTTTTACAGATTACGAATGAGATGCGAATGCGAACGCTCTTATAATAAAGGAATTGCACCTCTGATCTGACCACCGTAGGTTAGGACGGGTAGGTAGGATACATACATTGATGAGTTTTCACTTCAGGGTATGATCATTTGCGTCTTTGTGGGCTAGTAGCTTTTCCAAGCATTTTCGATGCAGCGATCCATTTCCTTTTCTTGCATGTTTTCGAAAGAACCTAACTGGCCCAAGTAGATGTACTCATCGACATAATGTATATCCTGCCTATATACTTCGACCCTACGCTTAGTGCTGTTGGTCTTGGTTTTTTTTTTCAGACCGATTCATCGCTAGTCCTACGTTCCAGGCTTGCCTTGCTTAGGTCTTGAAGCAATCACAAGTTCCAGGGCTATGGGGGCAAAAAGGACTATGTGGTCGGCAAATTGGAAGTTTGTCAACCTCCTGCTGTAGAATTCAATGCCCTTGGTCGTCTATGATGCTGCCAGTGTGAGTGTTCTCAATATCTCCTCGAGAGTGCTTGTGACAGTAGACATCATCATTCATCTATATCTATACTAATATTATAAAGAGGAAAGATTTGATTGTTTGTTTGTTTGTTTGCATTGAATAGGCTCCGAAACTACCGAACCGATTTGAAAAATTATTTCACTGTTGGGAACCTACACTATCCCCGGGTGACATAGGCTATATATTTTTTTTTAATAGGGCTCCTTACTGAAACTCCAATAATGTAACCCAAGGTTTAAAAAAAATACGTAAAATAGCCGTAGATAAGTACTTAGTGCTACCCGTGATAAACCGGGGCGAGCAGCTAGTCGTTCATCATTAAGCTTTGCAATACAGCAGATAGCATAAACTTATTTCATAGAAAATCGTTTCGCAGACACTCATTTATCATACATTCAAAACTCATTTAGAATCATCTTTTGGAATACATTTCATATCTAACTAATATTATAAACGCGAAAGTTTGTAAGTATGGATGGATGGATGGATGTTTGTTACTCTTTCACGCAAAAACGGCTGAATGGATTTGGATAAAATTTGGCAAACAGATAGTTTATAACCTGGATTAACAAATAGGATACTTAGGATCCCGATATTCCCACGGGATGAAACTAACGCGGGTGAAACCGCGGGGCGCAGCTAGTCCATAATAATTGAAAGACTTATCTATCACACGCACACAAGCATACCATACACACAATTATACCATAGGTACATCCAAGCAATAAAATTATACGCGGGCTTAAATTACACTCTAGGGGTAGGGCAAACTAGACTACGTGGAGTCGATTTTGCAGCGATTCGTATCTGTCACTAACTTTTGTAGCACAACATAATTTGACTTTTTAAGACAGTATTTTAATTTTTTGAATGCTATTTTATAGAAATATACGAGTTATTCCGTTCTAATACCAAAAACGAATACCACTGGTATTTGTTAGAACTCATATTTATTTTCAATTCCGAACCGATACCACTCTATAAATAATTAAATTTAATGTGCAAACGAATACCAACAACTTGAATTTGGTACAGTCAGCTCCGTCAAACCTATTTTTGTTTTCTAATATTTTTATGTGTTCGTAATAAAATACTATCCAAATACGCTTAATTCCAATATTTTTACAAAGGTATAGGTAAGATCACGCAGTCGATACTAGTGTTTAAAAGACTCGTTAAGGAACATTACTTGTCGTTGTGATCTTGTTTTCGTTACTGTGTAGTTATCTATAGTCATCATTAATTTTTCGTTGCTTTTATACTTATTTCGTATGTATGTATGTATGTATCTATTATTATTTAGGATATGTATGTATATGTGTATCTATTTTAGTATATTGTAAACTTATTATTTGCACCTACGACAGCCCCATTTTATGTCCAGGCAAATCACTGTCCATTCCAAGGTTGCCTGGAAGAGATCGCGGATAGCGATAAGGCCGCCCATTGTATATTTTGTAGTGTTTGTTATTGTTTTTTGTTATATATTTTTGTGGTGTACAATAAAGAATATATAAATAAAAATAAATAAATAAGAGTAGTTTAAGTGCATCATCTTACTACTGTTTTTGGGGTATTCCTCAAAACGCAACTAATGAAGCGCAACTAAAGTATTTCTCGAAACGCACCCACGATGAAACATAGAGAACGCAAACAAAGCATGACGGATTCGTAACAAATGATATCGATCAAATCAAATCAAATCATTTATTAAGTGTGTTTTTTGGGGAGGTTACATGGTCTTATAAAATACAAACATTGTGCTCAAAAAACTACCCATTGGGCTTACACTTTTTTAAGAAAATTCGTTCATTATTACTGAAGTATATTATATTATCGATACTCGATAAACGTTTTAAAATTCAACTGTCCTAATTGTTCAGTTATTCAAACTACGTTTTTGTTTTGAAAAGTACCAGGGTGCCAGAAATGAAAAGAAAATAGGCGCCTAAAAACAATATAATAGGTCTTTACCTATGAAATTGCCGTTTTGTATGAAAAAATTTAAACGAATTTTTTTCATGAATTTTTTATTTGTATTAATCGAAGTAATCACCCATGCAATCAATGCATCTTTGCCATCGCAGTGGCAGTTTATTGATGCCCTTCTTAAAGAAATCAGCTGGACGGGAGGCAACAAATTCTTCAAAGGCATTTTGTACTGCCTCTCGGGTATTGAATTTTTTTCCCGCCAAGAAGTTATCCAAATTCTGGAAAAAGTAGTAGTCTGTAGGCGCAAGGTCTGGTGAGTAAGGCGGATGACGGAGAGCTTCCAACCCCAGTTCTTGCAACTTGGAGACCGTCTGCTGTGCAGTATGAGGTCGCGCGTTGTCGTGCAGGAGCAGCGGAGACGAGCGATTGACCAATGCTGGTTGGAGATGCGCCAGCTTCTCCATCATTGTGTTCAGTTCTTCACAGTACACATCTGCAGTAATGCTCACCCCGTTTGGTAAGAAGCTGTGATGAATCACACCGGCGTTAGACCACCAAACAGTGACCATCACTTTTCTAGGGGTAAGTTTTCGTTTAGGGCATTGTTTAGGTGCTGAACCAGGATCCAACCAACTTGCTGAGCGCTTGCGGTTATCAAACAGAATCCATTTTTCATCGCAGGTAACAATGCGGTTCAAAATTCCTTCATTTGTGTGTCTGTTGAGCAGTGCAAGGCACGTCTCGACGCGTACTTCGCTCTGGCGATCATTGAGTTCGTGGGGCACCCATTTGTCAAGCTTTTTTACCTTGCCAATTTGACGCAAATGGACCAATATTGTTTTGACGCTAACGTCGAAAGCTGCTGCTAATTCAGCCGTAGATTGTGTATCATCAGCTTCCACAATCGCCTTTAATTCGTCATTGTCGACCAAAGTCTTCGGACGACCGCGAGGTTCATTTTTCAGGTCGAAATTTCCAGAACGGAAGCGAGCAAACCAATAACAGGTGGTGCGTTGGTTTGTAGTGTTAGCTCCGTAAACGTCGTTGATGTTGCGTGCCGCTTGTGCCGCGTTGCTGCCACGACGGTACTCATATTCCATAATTACTCGAATTTTTAACGTATCCATGATGACGAAAAAGATTGAAATGCGATGAAAATGTAACACTAATCAATAAAGAAATGACTACTTTTGGAAAAAACAATCCATAAAATACAATAGACGTAGATATATTTAGTAACCAATTCCGCTTGACTAGACTGGTTACTAAATATATCTACGTCTATTGTATTTTATAATGGATTTCCGCAAAGTCACGCCTGAATCAATTAACTAAAACAATCCATGTTTTTAAAATAAAATTAATTTGAAATTAGAATTCTTAGCCAAACAAAAATTATTTTGATTTGAAATGCAATTTCATAGGTAAAAACCTAATATAAAGTATTAGTTATTATTCACTATATCAATAGAAGTCTTAAAACTTTCCTATACCTTACCTATAACTATAATGTCCTATACCTATTATAACTATCAGGAAAACAGAAATTAACTGGAAGTAGTTGCTTTTGAAAAACACCTGTTATTCTGGTAGGCGTCTTTCGGAAAAGCCCCTGAATCTATAAAGGCCCCATATTTATCAAGAATTTTATATTTTTCATTATCACTTAATTAATATCTTATTCGTAAAGTTTCCTAACTCATTGGATTGATCGTTCACATTTTCGAAAAATGAAATTACATACAAAGCATTTCTACTGACTGTACCTTATATCTTCGAACTTGTTTTGGTATTAGTTTAAACTATGGTATCCGTTGGGAATAGAAAGTGGTATTAGGTTTTGGTATTAGAATGGAATGACTCAAATATACTATTATTCCAAATGAAATTCGTGTATTTTTATGAATAAGTGTTTTTTTATAATTGAACAAACGGACTCAAATTATTTAGTGGGACCAATGGGAATTAAAAATAAAATTACTGAATTATTCCCGTTCGACCCACTAACAAAACCAGTGGGATGAGCGGGAATAAATATAAATTAAATTCCCGTTCGTCCCACCAGTGAGATCATGGCAGGCAGTGGGACGAATGGGAATTCACGCCTTTTTGAAGTCGGTTCTAAAGTGGATTAACAGAACCCAACTTTTGTGACTCCTTGTTTTAAAACTCTTACGGATGTATCGTTTTCTAAATGTTTTAACCAAATGATTTAACCAAATTTGTTTAGATTATGGGCTGATTGGGTTTGTATGAAATTCGAAATTCGGTGCACGGGTGCACTACCTACACTTTGTCGTCTGACCACAGCACAGAGGTGCCAATAGATGGCTTATGTGCATAAATTCACGCTCACGTGTTCAATAAAATAAGAGTGGCAGACTAAACGTTGTTGCGGTCAAAGCTCCAGATTCGCCTGAACATACAACATAGCCTGACTATTGAAGAGTGACGTCACAGAATAGATGATAGTAGTACTGCGCCGGCCGTCTGGTGTTACAGTAGGTCCTAGAATCATCCGTAGGCTGTGGCGACCGCGTTGCGCATCGATGCCGCGTGCCGCAGTCTGGCAGCTCGCGCGGAAACACTGTTACGTTAACTGACATGCCCATGTTAACGTCAGTCGACCGATTTTAATGAAATCTGTACTAATCCATACCATAACATATTATATACCATATGTTCCCGTTAAACCGCGTCAATAAATGCAAAAAAAAAACGCATTTTTTTTTTTTATGTTAGTTTTGAAATATTCAAGAAACTATTAAATTGATACGTAAAAAAAACACTCTGTACACGCACACTTGTATTTCAACGTAGAAAGACAAGTGTGCGTGTACAACTGTACAGTGTTTCGTTTCTGTTTTTGAATACCTACCTATTTCACAAATCATTTTTTTATTTTTTATGATAATATTTTTTTAACATCTATGGTAGCTATACTATTGCGGGTTAACGGGAACGCCCGTTGTTAATTAACATACTGTATATGTTACCGGCCAAACCCGATTTTAGGATGAACTAGTTTTGCCTAGGCCAAACCAGTTCTCCCTACACGCGATAGGACGAACCAGTATAGCATAGGCCAAACTTGTTACCCATCGTCCTGTTACCGATAGAATAAACTAGTTTAGCCTAGGTCGGTCGGACTTTCAAAACGTTTCCTGGGGGCCAAGTCTACTAATTTATAAACGTGTCAGTGGTCTCACAATGATCAGTTTTTGACAGATTTTGTATGGCATACCTGTCAAAAACTGACCATTGTGAGACCACTGAAACGTTTATAAATTAGAATTGGCCCCCTGATTTAATGAAACATAGTAAAGTAGTACCAATTTTCAAATCGGGTAGTAAGAGTGATCCCTCTTATTATAGACCAATATCTGTGCTACCAGCATTAAGCAAAATATAAATATAAATCATGCTAGACCAAGTGTTGGCACATTTTAATTCAAATGGGATTTTACATAGTCATGAGTTTGGTTTCACGAAAGATAGGTCGATGACTGACGCAGGAGTAAAACTCATCAGTCACATTTTGGAATCCTGGGAGAAGTCCCAGGATGCAATTTGCATTTTCTGTGACCTCTCAAAGGCGTTTGACTGCGTCGACCACAATACACTGATCTGTAAATTACACCACTACGGAATTCGTGGACAAGCTGCTGGTCTTGTTCTTTCCTATCTATCAAACAGGCAGCAAAAAGTAAATGTTAATGGGGCGACGTCCTCGGGGTCTCTGGTTAAGATGAGCGTGAGCCTCAAGGTTAGATTCTTGGCCCTTTCCTATTTATAGTTTATATTAATGACCTTCCTTACATGATGGGTAAGCTATCGGATATAATTCTAATCGCCGATGACACTTCTCTTATTTTTTAAATAGATAGGAAAGATACGGATGTCTTACATGTCAGCGATAGTCTAGCAGTTCTTTAGAAATGGTTCGCAGCCAATAATCTTTTACTTAATGCGAACAAAACTAAATGTCTTAAGTTTTCATTACTACCTAATGTTCCTCGAGTACGACTAAATTTAAAACTTGATGACAAGAAATTAGATGTTCAAACTCAAACTCAAACTCAAATAAAAGTGCAATGGGGCGCCCACATTAGAGCTCTTTCAGGCAGATTAAGTTCAGCTGCATATGCAGTAAGAAAAATAAGGCAGTTGACTGATATAGCCACAGCTTATTTCCACAGTATTATGTCTTATGGCGTTCTGCTGTGGGGATCGGCAGCTGACGTAGATTCAATTTTCATTTTGCAAAAGAGGGCAATTCGCGCGATCTATAATATGGGTCCTCGTGAGTCCCTTAGAAATAAATTCAAAGAATTTGATATACTAACTCTACCTTCTCTTTACATCTTAGAAAGTGTTTTGTATGTTCGCAAAAACCTAGGACTTTTCAAAATAAGAAGCGATTTCTATAATATAAATACACGTAGTAAACATGAAATTGTGATACCCAAATATAGATTAACTAAAACTTATAAGTCGATTCTTATAAACAGTATCCGCTTTTATAATAAGTTGCCAAAGTTGGTTACAGAACTTAGCGATGGTAAATTCAAAACCCACATCAAACGTGTCCTTATCAAAAAAGCATATTATATTAAAGACTACGTTGAAGACAGGGAAGTTTGGGAATAATTCCTTCTGCACATGTGGCTTCCCTGGTACCTCATTAACGGCATAATTGTGTAAGAGTCTATTAACTGCTCCCAAATTACCATGTTTATTTTTGACATTCATCCCTGACAGTTATATGCATAGTATTATTTGACATTATATACCTACAATTCAAGGCTTTTGTGGACATGATAATTAATCAGATTGGTTACAGTTGTAATGGCAATCATGTCATTTGATATAAATAGGTTTGTAAATTGTAAAAGCCAATTATTTATAAAAGAACCGTGGTGTCTCTTGCCGGCTCTTCTCCATAGGAAACAACCAATTGGAACCGTGCACCTAGCTTCTCAAATATCATAAGTGCCCATGTAGGTTTAAGTGAAATAAAATATTTAGATTTTGACACCAGATAATTATAATCATAGTGCCAATTCCGCGCATGTCCACACGACAGGCGATCTGTTTGCGGATGGACGGAGATTTTATTGGTATGTCAGAAGTACTGTGAGAGGAAATTATAAAAGTGTGGTTAATTGTTTCATGTTCTTGTTTTGTATATTCTAATAAGTGTTATAATTGTCTCTTTTATTTTTATTGTTTTAGTTACTGTAATTGGTTGGAAAACAACCGTTGTAATTAAATAAATAAAATAAAATCTTGAGATTACATTTATTCTGTACTAGCTTTTGCCCACGGCTTCGCCCGCATGAAGGTCGGAAATTATCCCACGGGAACGTGGTACTGGGATAGAAAGTATTCTATGTCTCATAACCTATGTTATGGTCGAAGTAAAATATAAAGGAAGAGCTCATAGGGCTTCAACAAAATTCTTCCGCATCACTGTTAGTGGGAAAAGTGCCCAAAGGCTGGCAGCATTACCACGTTGTTGTGGTTCAACCCCAAACGGCTCAAAAATACCAATAAGGTTGTTATATTTGCGCCCATTTTGCGCCGTTTGAGGTTTTCTGCACCTGCAGCAGGCGCCCCAGCACAGCCCGCCGTGCTAAGAAGATGGTTTGGCGCGATGGTTTCGACACAGGTTGCATCCCACACCAAAGGTCTACCCAACTTCCAAGGCATTATGGTCATTCCGTCTGGTCTCTTCCCATCGTCGCGTACCAAGCTATTGGGTTCTAAAACACCTGGCACCCGGCGGTGACAAGAGCCCGACGGATGATGTCATTTATGCTTGTGTACCATGCCAACCGACCACCGTTCTTGCTGCAGGAAAGTCCGTGGTGTCCGCGGCGGTCGACTGCTTCACCGGACTGACAGCGATGTGGAGCCTCACAAGGAGCCCCCAAACGCAGACTTGTAGCGAGCTGGAAAGTGGTGTCACCCAGCATACTGCTTATCTTGGTTGACGGTAGCGCCTGACGGTAGGCCCAACTCCCAATCTCCCACATGAGTCGAAACATGCTAAACATTTTTTTACCGATTTCTTCAAAAAGGAGGAGATTCTCAATTCGTCTGTATGTTTTTTTATTTTTTATATGTATGTTACCCGATTACTCCGCCAATTATGAATCGATTTTGATGATTCTTTTTTTGTATGGTCATGCTTCAGAAGTGGTCCCATAAAAATTTTATTAACTTTGCTTGCGGAGTTTTTGAGTTAGCTTCAATATTACGTATGTGGCGATCCACATAATTTCTCTTGTGTAAATACTCTTTTGTTATTTTAACCTATGTCTACTTGTAGAAAACTTTTTCCTTTTGATTTATGTCAATTCTATTAAAGTCTGGGATTTCAGCTGTCACGAATTTTCACATCTTTTATTTCTAAAAATATAAACATTCCATTTAGCACCACGCTAAATATTGGTGACCCCGACGTGAAGTCGACGTCGGAAGAAAAATTTGAGGACTGCACCACGCCTTCGTCGACGTCCTAAGGCGTGGATCGAGTGTCGGTACGCCTACCTCCCTTTTGGCCTGAAGACCCCGATATTTGGTTCGCCCAAGTCGAGGCGCAGTTCGAGCTAGCAGGAATAAAGACGGACCAGACTAAATTCTACACGGTTCTACAGCAGTTGGATCATAGCATTGAGAGGGAAGTTCGCGATATCATCGTTAACCCACCACAGTCAGATAAGTACAATAAATTAAAACAAGAACTTATCAAACGATTATGTTCGTCGCGCGAACAACGCTTGCGACAACTGTTGACTCAAGAGGAATTAGGCGATAGAAAACCGAGCCAGTTCTTGCGCGATCTTCGATCTTTGGCCGGCGATGGTATCAGCGGTGATGTTTTACGCAGTTTGTGGTCAAAACGTCTTCCCACCGACGTGCAGGCGTTCATTGCGTCGCAGACTACCGCCACTCTTGATGACGTGGCAGAATTAGCCGACAAGGTGTGTGAAGTGACGTCACGCCGAGCAACGCAGATAGCAAGTACATCCGCAGTCACATTTGACGATATGCCCAAGAAGATGGAAGATTTGATAGCTGAACGCATTAGAACCGAGCTATCACATCGGGTTGCACAGCTTAATTTAGGCGAGAGAAGATTCGTTCAGAAGCCGATCAAGGCGTGATACTTCTGGTATTTGCTGGTATCACCGAAAATTCGGAGACAAGGCTCAGAAATGCACTCTTCCATGTAATTTCAAATCGAGAAATGCTCCCGACAGTCAGTAGAGGTGGCAAATGACTGTCAAATGACTAAGAGACGCCGTCTTTTTGTGACAGACTGTGCTACAAAGTTACAGTTTCTAATTGATACCGGATCAGACCTCTGTGTTTTGCCACGTAGACACGCACGTGATCACAGAAAACGCACCGAGTATTTCTTGACAGCGGCCAACGGCAGTAATACATACTTATGGCACCATTAAATTACATTTAAATCTGGGATTGCGCCGAGATTTTGAGTGGAATTCTGTTGTGGCTGACGTGGAAAAACCAATCATTGGCGCAGATTTCATGTCATACTATGGTTTATTGATCGATTGTAGGAATCAGCGTTTACTCGACAGTGTGGTCTCACTTTCAAGACCAATGCTGCTCAAGTCTTGTGAGTTACAGAGCGTCAAGGCAATCTCAGGTGTCAGTGAGTACCATTATCTCCTGGCGCAGTACCCTACTCTGACTAAGCCTTCAGGCATCCTTAGAGGTAAAACATTCCACTATTCATTATATTAAAACCACGCCCGGCCCACCCGTTTTTTGCAGACCTCGACGTCTTGCTCCAGAACGTTTAGCCATAGCCAAACAACAATTCGAAGACATGCTACGCGACGGTACTGCTCGTCGTTCAGATTCTCCTTGGTCATCTGCATTACATCTTGTACCGAAGAATGATGATGGATGGCGACCTTGTGGAGATTACCGTGGTCTGAACGCGCGTACAATTCCAGACCGATATCCTATCAGACACATAGAAGATTTTTCACTAAGGCTTGCAGGTTGCTCCGTTTTCTCCAAAATTGATCTTGTGAAGGCGTATAACCAAATTCCTGTTGCTGCTGACGATATCCAAAAAACAGCCATTACGACACCTTTCGGACTTTTTGAGTTTCCGTTTATGTCCTTCGGTCTCAAAAATGCAGCTCAGAATTTTCAAAGATTCATGGACGAAGTTCTTCGAGGCCTAGATTTTTGCTATTCCTATTTCGATGACGTTTTAATCTTGTCCAGGTCCGAATCTGAGCACCTCAAACATCTGGAACAGCTGTTCGAAAGATTGAGCACCTACGGAATTCTTATCAATGAAGCCAAGTGCAGTTTCGGTAAGAGCGAAATCATTTTCTTAGGATACAAGGTTTCGGCGCATGGCATTAATCCACTGGAAAGTAAGATACAGACATTAAAGGATTTTCCAGCTCCTAAGACAGCCAAAGGTTTACGTCGTTTCCTCGGCATGTTAAATTTTTATCGTCGATTCTTACCCAATGCAGCTGAAGACCAGGCAATTTTAGACGACATGCTTACAGGACCAGACGTAAAGGGCTCAAAACCTTTAATCTGGACTCCAGAAGTCCTCCAAGCATTCGACGATTGCAAAGAAAGTCTTTCAAAAACTACTCTACTTTCCCACCCTGTTCCTGACGCTGACATCGCTCTCGTTACTGATGCTTCAAATACTGCCTTAGGAGCAGTTCTACAGCAGCTAGTAGGTGGTCATTGGCAACCGCTAGCTTTCTTAACTAAGAAGCTGAGTAAGACACAACAGCTCTACAGTGCATATGACAGGGAACTGATCGCAATTTATGAAGGAGTTAGACATTTCAAGCATATGATTATAGGTCGTCACTTTGTCATTTACACCGACCATAAACCTATAACTTTCGCATTCCAGAAGAAAGACAAGAAATGCACGCCTCGTCAATTCACATACTTAGAACTGAATTCTCAGTAAACTACAGATATCAAGCATATATCAGGTAAAGATAACTTGACTGCTGATACTCTCTCAAGAACTTCGGCACTTCGCATTTGCCCTGATTTTGAAACTTTGTCGAGATCTCAACGTGAGGATCCAGAACTACAAGATTTATTGACAAAAGCTACATCACTGAAGCTCGAGGAAGTACCAATACCTGGAACTAATTTTAAAATTTTCTGTGATGTTTCCCTTCAGAAGTCACGACCATTTGTCACCAAAGGATTGAGAAAACAGTTTTTCGATAGCGTTCATGGTTTAAGTCATCCTGGTTCCAAAGCAAGCATTAAACTGGTAACCGACAGATATATTTGGCCTTCAGTACTTAAAGATTGTCGTGCTTGGGTTCAAGCCTGTGAAGACTGCCAGCGATCCAAGGTGCAAAGGCATACTTCGTCACCTTTAGGACATTTTAAGTTACCTGGTTGTCGTTTCTCTCATGTTCATATAGACCTAATAGGTCCATTACCTTCGTCTTGTGACTACAAATACTGACTGACTGCAATAGACAGGTTCACTCGATGGCCTGAAGTTATGCCACTACTGACACGGTAGCAAGAGCTTTTCATGAAATGTGGATTTCACGCTTTGGTTGCCCACAGACTGTTACCTCAGACCAGGGACGCCAGTTCGAAAGCCATTCATTCAAAGCACTCGCTGAACTATGTGGAATAAAGTTGCAACACACGACGGCGTATCATCCACAAGCGAACGGCATGGTGGAACGGTTCCATTGAACATTGAAAGCTGCGATCATGGCCCACAATGTCGCTCGTTGGTCAGAAATTCTCCCGACAGTTCTTTTAGGAATCAGAACAGCTCATAAAGCTGACCTGGAATGTTCTACTGCAGAAATGGTTTTTGGTGAACCCCTAACGATACCTGGCGAATTCTTCCAGCCCGTTCCTATCACTTCAGTGCGACCTGTGGATTTCGTTTCCCAACTCAGAGATTTTATGAAACAGTTGGAACCGGTCCCGGCTTCAAGACATTCAAGAAAAACACCTTTTGTCCACAAGGACCTAATGAAATGTAAATATGTGTTCCTCAGAAAGGATTCCTTACGTGGAGCCTTAGTAGCGCCTTATACTGGTCCAGTTAAGGTTGCAAAATTCTCCGATAAAACTGTGACCTTGGACCTGCCCAAAGGACCCCTGACAGTTTCCATAGATCGGGTCAAACCCGCATACATTATGGCAGAAGAAGATCCCATGGCCAACCCGACAACCACTAGCAATCCTCCTTACATTACGCGCTCGGGTCGTCATGTGAAGTTTACTGTGCCCCAGGAGTTTTGCACTACCGGGTGGATGATGTGGCGATCCACATAATTTCTCTTGTGTAAATACTCTTTTGTTATTTTAACCTATGTCTACTTTTAGAAAACTTTTTCCTTTTGATTTATGTCAATTCTATTAAAGTTTGGGATTTCAGCTGTCACGAATTTTCACGTCTTTTATTTCTAAAAATATAAACATTCCATTTAGCACCACGCTAAACGTATTTTTTCCCACTTAGTGTATGTAGACGATTGTTTGACTCAGTCACTGTTATTTACATAGCAGGTAGTGGTATTCGAATTTGTGTGGGGTAGGAACCACAACTAAAAGTGAAAAAAAAGACATTTTGGTGTTTTTTTTTGGAAGTCGTTTGGTTTTATTTTGGAAAAAGTTTTTCTATAATATTTATTTACATGAATATATATTTTATAAGTATGGATAGTATGGACGATTATAGACCATAAAAAACTCGTGTTTAATACGCCTCTGCTGCTCAAGGTGTTCGCTTGATGAAGTTGTAAGTCCGTGACGCCCCTCTGCACTCGATTGCTGATCGCCTGCGCATGCGCACTCATGTGTGCCAAGCCAACAGGTTTTATTATCCTTCGTTTGTGTTCACTTTACGCGTAATTTGATCCCGGGACCCTTGACATACATCACTTGGTAATCATAACTGTCCTACACAAAGATCGGTGGTTAGAGGATGTCCTGCTTGTAATTCCACGGCATCCATATTATAATAGAGGTTTCAAAATAAAAACATTTTATTTCACATAAACTTATGGGCACTTATGAAACGTCAGAAGCTAGGTGCACGGTTGTTATTGGTCGTTTCCTATGGAAACGAGCCGACAAGAAACTCGACGGTTACTCTTTAAAAAAATAATATGATTAGGCGGGAGGAAACGCCCGGGTGTCACCACTGCGTGGAGGATCCACGCATACAGTGGAGGTATCCACCCTGCTTAGGCGGAGCACCGCCGTGTCCTCGTGGAGGCGATTGGCGGCGACGACCTCTCGGCCCTGGCTCCAGGCTATGGTAGGGAGCGAGAGAGCATGGGAAGCCACCAGTAACCTCCTTCTGCGAAACAGTAATGCTCGCGAAGGAGGAGGCGGAACGCGTGAGGGAGAGGTAAAGGTTGCGCCCTCTGGCGCCCTCACGCCCCTAACCGCAGCCGTAGGAGACCCAGGCGGAGGCAGGGAATACCAGGCGGATTTCCGGCCACCGTAGGCGCGGGCTTGCGGACGGCGTGCAATGGGTAGCTCGCCGTCCGATTAGGACCAGGCCCGGGTCGTCGGCGCGTTGTGTTCCACGCGCGCCTCAAAGAGATGTCAGCACAATTGGCGGGGTCCGCTACGACCGACGCCTGCCAGGGTTTCGGGAAAGTTTCAGGGTTTCAGGGGTTGGGTTTTAATCAGTAAAAGTCACACGCCCTTCCGCTCCGCCCAGAGCGGGAGAAGTCATTTGATGATTTCCCAACCTCAAAAAAAAAATCCGGCCAAGTGCATGTCGTACCATGCACAATGAAGGGTTCCGTTAGTTGGGATGAATTTATTAAACAAACTTAACATTGTAGTTGAAAAACTTGAGAACATGTTTTTACAACTGCAAATTTAAGTTGGTCGATTATTACTCGGTAACTTGTGGAGCCTACGTAGCGGTGATAGTTTTCCTTTTAATTTCGTTATATATACTACTGCCGTGAAAACCCAGCCATTTATCTGGCAGGGGGGGGACACTTGGCTCTAACAAAAATTAGCACTTTAAAGCTTAATATTCCGCAAACGGGTCCCTGAATCCAAAAATAGTTTTAACAAACTCACATTATTGAACGACCTTTCCAACGATACCCCACACTATGGGATTGACGAGAAAAATAAACCATCCCAACTTTACGTGTAGGGGAGGTACCCTAAAAAAAATATGTTTTTAGATTTTATTTTACCACTTTGTCGGCGTTGTTTATATGTATATCCATACCAAATTACAGCTTTCTAGTACCAACGGTCTCTGAGCTAAGCCGCGGACAGACGGACAGACGGACATGGTGAAACTATAAGGGTTCCTTGTTGACTACGGAACCCTAAAAAGGCATTTCAACAAAGTACCAAGTACTTAAAAAAATTGAAAATGTTAAACAAATCTACAGTCCACTAAGCCTACAATGTTCTCACGTTTAGAAACACCATCCATAATTATTGAGTGCAGTGACTTTGGACTACAATGCACCACCATTTTGGACAAGCTAGGAGTACTATAATCACTGTAATCAGTGACCAGCTTGTCAAGGTTTAGTTGAAGTTTCGTAGGGGGCCTAGAAATGTTGGCTAGGGATAGACCTGTGGCGGTATCTACATCGCCACATGCGAACTACGCATCAAAGTCCTGACGTCAGACAGACGTCACATAAATCCTGCATCGCGCAATTAAAGTTTACCGTGCAGTGGACATATATACGAGAACCCAACATCAATCGTTGGGCAGTTCCCCGCCAGACACAACACCCGTCTGGTTGGAGGATCCTCCCTTTTCTATGGAGTATGAGTGAACTTTACACCCTGTTCCTGATACCCCTAAAGACCTACGTACGAGACATAAGTAATACGAAGTAGCAGCAGTCAATACTGCTAACTCCTACACTTACTTATCATGTGGCCCAGTGACACAGCTTGAGCAGATCCCGTAATGATAGCATAACAGACAATGACCCCGTGCTCCTAGTTCCTATGGCTGCGCATGCGCCGGCGACAGATTGAATTATGTCTTAATATGCCTCTCCCATAATACTTCACTATAGTGTATCAGCAGCTCTCCAACATTAAGGCTCTTACATACTGGCGCGACTTGTTGCGCGACGCGACGCTGCTGCTTTGTTCACCGTCAAGTTTTCTCAGAAATTGTTTTGTTAAAAGTCGCGTCGCGCGACGAGTCGCACCAGTATATAAGAGCCTTTACTCTGGAGACAATCCGATATTAACTACTACCTACTATTAACTTGTTGTTATTTCTATAGATCAAATCGAATTAGTTTCTACTTGATTCACTGTCTATGAGATGATTACCAAACCATACTAATTGTATCATGGTCCAGCGCAAGTCCTAATCAATTATGATAAAAATCAAAGTTTTTTTCCCAGTGGCTTTCACCGAATTCATCGGAATTACAGTTAAAAAATTGGTCGTTTTGTTAACTCCATTGTTTCTGCATTATCATGTTCATTATTAATTTGTTCAGCCGTGCTCGAAAGAAATGTTACACTTGATTTTAGTAATACGTAACCGTATATAAGAGCGATACAAAACAATGCGCACATGTAAATGTGGCAACGGTTGAAGAAAGCGAAATGAGCCAGCGATTGCTGCGCTGATGCCGATGTTTTTTTCCGCTTTCTAAATCCAGCCCCGAGAGGCTCGGCTTGCGAACTCATAAATATTTTATTATAAGTAGCGTGCCAGATGTTGTAAGGGCTTCATTGTAGGCCAAACACTAACGACATAGGATGAACACAATCAGAGGCAGTTTGGAAGAGCCGCCAGTGACAGTCGTTTTGTAAAGAAGGATATATTAAAAAGTGGTTCAATTGATTCTGCTCGTTATTCTGATCAAACTATTTTCAGTTTTTGCGCGTTGTATCCAAAGGCTGCATATAGTCACACGTAAGCTCGGACATCAACGTATTGTCACACGTAAGCTCGGACATCAACGTATTGTCACACGTAAGCTCGGACATCAACGTATTGTCACACGTAAGCTCGGAAATCAACGTATTGTCACACGTAAGCTCGGAAATCAACGTATTGTCACACGGAAGCTCGGAAATCAACGTATTACCTATCACACGTAAGCTCGGACATCAATGCGAAAGTCACCACAAATTACCCATTTAATCTTGTCACTTCAGTGATTGTGCATTGTCTCAATCATCGCTAAGTAGATTTATTATATCAAAATTACTTTGTTAATTTGAGATAGACCTAACTTTTTTTGCCAAGTCAGAAGCCCGTCTGTGGAATAATAACTCTGACACCAGGTTAGTCACTAACCGCACGAAAAATAAAACTTATCATTTTGCTTCTTTTTCTCTTTTAGGGTTCCGTACCTACCCAAATGGTAAAACGGCACCCTATTACTAAGACTCCGCTGTCCGACCGTCTGTCACCAGGCTGTATCTCATGAACCGTGATATTTAGATAGTTGAATTTGTTACAGATGATGTATTTCGGTTGCCGCTATAACAAAAAATACTAAAAAACAGAATAAAATAAATATTTAAACGGAAAAAAATATAGATCGACTCGCACTTGGCCGGTTTTTTTTTTAAATTACTGACTAATGTAGGGTCATTGCGCCGGTTTCCCGACCACCTCCAGTAAGCGACCATTTGTTTGACTAAGTTTCTTTAATTAAAGATAAAACCTTTCTATAAGAAATAAAAATAAATGGTATGCCATATTAAAATATTATTTGAATAGTTACGCAATAAGATATTACAAACATTTATACCAACTGCTTGACACAAAGATAAATAAAATTACAAAAAATAAAACCTACTTGAAAATTGAAAAGCAAAGACATTATTTTTCACTTTTTAGTTGTGGCCTGTGTACATACCCCACACAAATTCGAATACCACTACCTGCTATGTAAATAGCAGTGAAGGAGTAAATTAAAACATCATCTAGATAAACTAAGTGGGAAAAATACGTAATATGGAATCTAACTCAATAACTACGCAAGCAAAGTTAATAATATATTTATATGGGACCACCTCGGAAGCATGACTTACCATACAAAAAAGAATCGTCAAATTCGATTCATAATTGGCGGAGTAATTGCGAAAAATATATACAAAAAAAAAAACCTACAGACGAATTGAGAACCTCCTCCTTTTTGAAGAAGTCGGTTAAAAAAGGATTCTCAATTCACGTGGTCACTCAGTGGTGCGGGTGGACGTGCTGCTCAAGAGCAAAAACCGGCCAAGTGCATGTCGAACCATGCACTATGAAGGGTTCCGTAGTTGGGATGAATTTATCCAACAAACTTAACATTGTAATTTACAAACTTGTTCTCCCATACATTCTATAAGGGAGAACATGTTTTTGCAACTGCTTTAAGTTGGTCGACTATTACTCGGTAACTTGTGGAGCCTACGTAGCGGTAATAGTTTCCTTTTAATTTCGTTATAATATGTTACCAAACAAATCCGATTTTAGGATGAACTAGTTTCGCCTAGGCCAAACCAGATTTCCCTACACGCGATAGGACAAACCAGTATAGTCTAGCTAGGCCAAACTAGTTCATCCTGTTACCGATAGGATAAACCAGTTTAGCCTAGGTTGAATCGGTTTATCCTAGTTAGAATTTACATCGGAATTTAATCGGGTTGGCCGGTAACATAATTATATACTACTGCCGTGAATTTTTTCACATATCCAAAACCAACCATTTAGCTGGCAGGGGGGACACACACGGAGGACATGGTGGAGCATACGGTGGAGGTGTGCTCTGCTTGGGTGGAGCACCGCCGTGTCCTCGTGGAGGCGATTGGCGGCACTGACCTCTCGCGTCCAGCCCTGGTCCAGGCCATGGTACGGAGCGAGAGGGCATGGGAGACGGTCACCTCCTTCTGCGAAGCAGTGATGCTCGCGAAGGAGGAGGCGGAACGCGTGAGGGACTAACCGCCGCCGCTGGAGACATCCTGGGCGTCGGGAATCCCAGGCGGATTCCAGGCCACCATAGGCGCGGGCTTGCGGACGGCGAGCAATGGGTAGCTCGCCGTCCGATAAGGACCAGGCCCGGGTAGATGGCACGTCGTGTTCCACGCGCGCCTCAAAGAGATGTCAGCACACCTGACGTGGTCCGTTAGGACCGATGCCTGCCAGGGTTGCGGAATAGTCCGAAAGGGATACCGGGACCCTGGCAACAGGCAACTGAAGGAACACGGGTGGGTTTTAGTCAGTAAGAGTCTGACACGCCCTTCCGCTCCGCCCAGAGCGGGAGAAGTCATATGACGATTTCCCATCGAAAAAAGGGGGGGGCACATGCCTCCAATAAAAATTTGCTTTAAAGCTTAATATTTTACATACTGGAACGAAGCCTGCTGAACTTCAACATAAAAGACAAAAAGAGAGCTACAGATCTGAGGAAAATCACAAAACTAAAGGATGCTACCTTCCATACAAAAATATTGAAATGGAGATGGGCTGGTCATATGCTCCGCGATAGGAAAAATAAGTGATCTAAAGCTGTAACGGAATGGCAAATTAGAGATGGATCAAAAAGAAGTAGAGGAAGACAACGTAAACGATGGGACGATGATATAGTGGAGACAGCTGGTGCATTGTGGGCTAGAGACACACGAGACCGAGACAAATGGAGGAACCTGGGAGAGGCCTGTGCGTCAAAGGACGCGCTGATTAAAGAAGACAACGTTTTGTTTAATTTATTTTATATTGTAATTAGTTTTAGTTTTTTCAGTAAATAAAGGCTTATTATTATTATTTATTTCACAAACGGATCCCTAAATCCAAAAACGGTTTTCACAGACTCTCATTATTTTTGAACGACCTTTCCAACTATACCCCACACAATGAGATGGACGAGAAAAAAAAAAATTTTCTTGACAAAACTTGTTTAATTCACCCAAAAATACTGATCCTAAATATGTGGTCGCTAAGTTCGAAAATTACGATGGTATTTGCGACCACCAAGATTGATGATGGCAGTAATCAAAATAAATCAATCAACTCAGTCTATTGTAGTCTACTGCTGGACATGGGCCTCTCCCAGGCTGCGCCACAATACGGGTCCTCCGTTAATTAGATTTATGTTTTATGTTGTGTAATGTAAATGATTTTGCATACTTTTGTATAGAATCAATTTTTTCCTAACTGAAAAGACAGCTGTGCTGCTGGGGAGCTTGTTGCGCCACTTCTTCTTCCCAGCTAAAGCTCTAGGAAGTGGTGAAGGGTGGGCGTTTTGGGGGACTGTCTTATGTAATTTTGACGTTCGAAAAGTGCTGATTCTCAGCCTAGTTTGAATAAATGACTTTTGTTTTATATTTTTTTCAGCATTTTGATACAGCGCCAGTCAATTCGACCTCGTTGCAGAGAAACCAGAACTGCTCATATTTCGATGGAGTCGAAGGCTCTCTCGTAGTCAACAAATGCCATACACCGCAGCTGGTTGTACTCGTCGGTCGACCGTACAATTTGTCAATCAGTATGGGTGTGTTCTACGGTAGTGAAACTTTTTCAAAAACCGGCTTGTTCTGGTGACTGGAACTCGTCAAGTCTCCGGGCGAGACGATTCTCGAGAACAGCTTGTATTCGTAGCTCAGAAGTCAGATGGGTCTATAGTTCTTCAGCAAGGTATTGTCATCTTTTTTGACGAACAGAACTACCGCACTTCTGCTCCACACCTCGGGCGGCTGGATGATGGAGTTAAAGAACCACCCTTAACCGGCGCAACCACCGGACTAGAGAGACTAGATCGATGAGCTCCGCATTTTGTAACGTGTATCTACCTGTTGTTGCAGTGACCGTGGTGCGAGGGAGTGGCGCGCGCGCCGCGGGTATGCGTCCGAAGCGGTAGCGGCAGCATGCGCGCGCTCAAGCTGTGCCTCGCGCTGCTCGTGCTGGCGCTAGACATCGATGCACAAGGTTTGTACATCACTTAACACCTTATATTACGTCACGAGACATGTGTTTCCTGTAACCATAGAGATACCTTAAGACATTTTTCGTTGTTTTCGATCTATATGGCGGATTTGCGGAGAGGCCTCTTGTATAACTACTTATTTACTTCGTATTCTAATTCAAAAATCATAACCAGTCAAACGGTTAAATAATATCAAACAACAATCAAAAGGTTAAAAACAAAAATAGTATTGTGATTCACAGCTGCGTGAAATTATTTCCTCGGACTTCCTGCAGTTCTATAGGCTTATTTGCAAGAGATATAATGGTTAACTGTTAAAACAGGCTTATAGCGGTGTGCACCTGATTCAAGACTAGAGTACCGAGCACAAAGAGAATTAAACCACTTTAGAGCTGGTATACCGATTTCGTCAAGGCACACGACTCACTACTGCGGGCCGGGGGAAGAAATTACAGCGGTTGTGATTGGCCGATGCAACAATGTCAGGACGAAAGTTCCAAACATGATGCACAAGTCAATTTGACAACAACAATATCGATATCGATAAAGTCGACGTCTAAAATCCTAATTGAACAATAAATTATTTGAATTTGAATTTCACGAGAATTTATTATTCTCTCCGAAACGACAGGGATTGACATTGCTATTACTTAATTTTAATCTGGCTGTGAAATGCCTTGAACAAAGAACGTTATATTTATTTGGAAGGAAACCATTTCCACTTTTCTTTCAGGTACGGAATATTTTGAAATCTAAAATGTAAACTTAATGTTACTTTTTACTCGACTACGGCGAAGAAAAAAGGAGGGTTATGATTTTGACCGGTGTGTATGAATGTTCATCTGTTCCCTCCTATCTTCTAAACCACTCATCACAGTTTGACAAATGAGGTATCGTTGGACGCGTCTTGATCTTCCGCTGGTTAAAGGCTATACGTTATATACGGTTATAGGCTGACGTCACGTTGGATTAAAAATGGCGCCCTCTAGAAGACATAAAGTAAGGAACTAAAAAAAAAATTTTTATCGTACCATGTTGGGTATCAAATGAAAGGGCTTAATGAGCACATTTCAAATATATATATATATATATATATATATTATAACCCCTAAATAATTAAAAAAAAATTAAAGTAGGTAATAAAAACTAAAACCCAACTACGACTAAAAAGGTATAAACAAGACACCCCAGACAGACAAATTAAAAATCCGGAGTCACACGTAATCCGTTCGATTTATGCCCTAACACGTGTGACTCCGGATTTTTAATTTGTCTGACTGGGGTGTCAGACAAATTAACGTGTGACTCCGGATTTTTAATTTGTCTGACTGTGGTGTCAGACAAATTAAAAATCCGGAGTCACACGTGTTAGGGCATAAATCGAACGGATTACGTGTGACTCCGGATTTTTAATTTGTCTGTCTGGGGTGTCTTGTTTATACCTTTTTAGTCGTAGTTGAGTTTTAGTTTTTATTACTGAAATTTTTTTTACCATTAGGAAAGGTGTAGGCCCCGCTCGCCCCTTGGATCTTGCCCCTTTCATTTAAATGTCCCACTCGCCCCGTTTTTGAATAATTTTGGTGTACCGACTCGCCCCTTACGAAGGCGCGAGTAGAAAATTGTCATTTAAATAATTATTTTGATGTACCGATTCGCCCCTTGCGGCATTTCCTTTGAAATTTAACCAAAAAAGGTACAGTCAAACAGAAAAATGCACACATTATGAATAACGCTATGTTTGATTACTTTAATAACTCTATCTGTAATCTCACCATCTCATGACACTTATGATAGTTTTTGCTACCTAGCTTATCTATAAGTAATAACAAAAGGAACCTTTTTCATAGGTCCATTAAACAAAACGTTTGGTAAAATATGTTACTCGTTGAGAAAATCAAATCGGATTAGAGTCGAATATATTATGAATGAATCAAAAACCAAATCAAAAGTCATTTATTCAAACTAGGCTGAGAATCAGCACTTTTCGTACGTCAAAATTACATAAGACAGTCCTCCAAAACGAGAATGCTTTCTCTTTCTATGTTCGTATTATAATGTGGAAGGTATGCGTTTTGCGATATTTGCTAATTAGTTTATTACTTATCTCCAAGGGTAACTAAATGTAAATTTATGCAAGCCTAGTACTTTTTTGTTAGTTATAAACTATTTGTGTGCCTTTCTTCCAAATCTTATTAGTGGGATAATATTAATGATGATTGTAATACTGTCCCACATGACGAGAATCTCGTGAAAGAAGAGAAACAAATAAAATATCTCAACTTAGCACACGAGGTTGTCGACATGTGGAACATGAGCTCGGCTATCATTGTACCGATTGTCGTAACGGCTTATGGCCGAAAGCCTTGACCAACATCTCTCGAGGCTCTCGTTAGGCGGTTGGATCAAGGGCCTGATTCAGAAGGCTCCTTGATACGGCTCGCATTGTGAGGAGGTTCCTGTCTCTGCAACGCTAACCACCGGTAGCTTGGACCCTGCTCCCGACACTGGCGGGCGGACATCTATTCTTTATATTTTTAAATGTTTTTATAAAAATATTTAAAAATGTAAATAGATAAGAAAGAAAATAAATAAACGAAATTGTAATACTGTCTTGAATTCATGCGAGTCTAGTACTTTTTGTTAGGTTTTGATTGAAGTTTTAAGAAAACAATATTTATTTTAATATTTAAAAAACTTAGAGTGCTGACTGTACTTTTAACCTACTAACAATCGGGGGCGAGTGGGGCCATGTAATAGTCAATGGGGCGAGTGGGAACACTTATGTAATTAGGGGCAAGATCCAAGGGGCGAGCGGAGTCTACTCCTTACGAAACATCGTAATTTTTATCTTCATTATTATAATGTAGACTTTATTTTGAAGTTGTCACAACACTCTACAGTATTAGTGCAGATAGAAAGCGGCAGACGTATTGCAATACCCTAGTGAGAGAAAGGGACTTTTCAAAAAGACATCAACGCGTTGTAGATTTTTATGCCATTTTACGTAAACAACTAGTTTAACTTGAGCCCTGCAATTATTCTTAATACTATATTTACAATATTTTTTACTTACCGATAAAACGTTATGCAATCTTTTTTATAGCTGGATCTTCTAGACGATTTGCCACACCATTTAATTGAGCAGGAACTCATAATCGTTTTTATTTATACAGAAATGTTTTAAAAGGTATCAAAATAACCGCGTGTGCAGAGATCCAATAACTGGTCAAAACTAAAATGGCCACTCATAATTCCATCTACTACTCATCAGTGCAATTTCATTTATGTGTCGTGAGCCTGAATTGCCCGCATGAGCAGTCAAAGGCTTGTATAGTCATTGACCGTACATAACAACTGGAACGCAAGATATAATACTGAACAGAATAAAACCCCACTTTCCTTAATAAAATTGCACTATTGTTTTTCACAATTTTGCACATGTTGCAATAATTTTGAAACAATTGACATTATTGTTCTAAATATCGAACAGTAATGTAGTTATTCAAATATTCGTACAATTGGCACGTTGATAGCCATAACAAAGTATCGGGGCATTCGACTAATAGGTTAGGTATGGGCCGTTGTTTCGCAAGCGCAACACAAAATTGATGAATGGACAGGAGAGAGTGCGGGCACGTATCGGCGAAATGGAGATAGCATGGCGGCGAAGTGGCGAAAAACCTCATACACCGAGACGCGACGCGACGCGACGAGGCCCAGTGGTTTCGTGCTGCGCAGCGCGGCGCCGCCGCCGCCGCCGCGAAACGCATCGCGACGTCGTGAGGCGCATCGTGAAGTCGCTGGCAGCGCGACCTGCGTTGCGCGACGCCGCCGCCGGCGCCGAACGCCTCGCTGCGCAACGAAACACCGCGCTGCGCAACGAAACACCGTGCTGCACAGCAAGACTCCGCGCGGTGCAGCGGAACGTGAGCTCCCACCCCGCCGGCGCCGCGCCGCTTCTGCCCGCTGTCTACCATATTTGCAATCGTACCCTGCGTTCTCCTGTGTGATGTTTTCTTTTGACGTGATACGTCTTTAAAGGAGAATGGGCCCTTGCTTATGGGGTTCTGCCCTGAAGCCCAATAAAAATAAGATATATACCAAAGGAAAGAGCTTTTCAAGGGGAACCTTTCCTACTAACACGACTTTTGCCCATTGAAAGTCAGTTCGGAGTAAATGACCTAAATGGGTGTGAATACTCGGGCATCGAAGTTAAGGAACTTTCTTGGCCCAATAGCCATTACCTTTAGCCTTACAAAGATAAACATTTGGCTTTAGCTTTTTGAGGGGAACTTTTGCTACTAACATGACTATTGCCAATTGTTAGTCAGTACGGAGTTAATGGCATAAATAGGTGACTACTTCCGTACCCAAATTAAGTAATTTTCTTAGCCCAATAGCCATAAGATATACACCAATGGAAAGAGCTTTCCATGGAGAACCTTTGCTACAAACACGACTTTTGCTAATTGGCAGTCAGTTTGGAGTTAATGACTTAAATAAATGTGACTACTGGGACACCGAAGTTAAGGAATTTTCTTAACCTATTAATAATGACAGATAATGACCTAAATAGGTAAAATTGCACACTGAAGTTAAGGAATTCTTGGCGTCCAATAGCCATAAGATATATACCACTGAAAAGAGCTTTCCAGGGATAACCTTTGCTACGAAAACGAGTTTTGCCTATTATTAGTCAGTTCAGAGTTAATGACCTAATTATGTGATGAATTTCAATAATACTTAATTACTCACATTTAGAGCTCTGTAGCTCCTTTCGTACTAACAATCGAGAGAAACGTCATATCACGAAATATTGCCTTTGAAGAGATCTTTCCATTGGCATATATGTTAACTCTATAGGTGGATGCGGCAGGCTTAACGAAGGCTTAACTATCTGTACGGCCGATCGACTCTTAAAAACATTATTCCCAAAACGGCATCTAGGAGGCCAACGTTTTAAAATGTCAGTTTATAGATTTGCAAGATCGGGTTTGCAAGGGTCGAAGTTAATAAAAATTATTTCATTGTCTAAATACCTGAATTTCACTAATGCTTAATTACTCACATTTCGAGCTCTGTAGCTCCTTTCGTACTAACAATCGAGAGAAACGTCATGTCACGAAATATTGCCTTTGAAGAGATCTTTCCATTGGCATATATGTTAACTCTATAGGTGGATGCGGCAGGCTTAACGAAGGCTTAACTATCTGTACGGCCGATCGACTCTTAAAAACATTATTCCCAAAACGGCATCTAGGAGGCCAACGTTTTAAAATGTCAGTTTATAGATTTGCAAGATCCGGTTTGCAAGGGTCGAAGTTAATAAAAATTATTTCATTGTCTAAATACCTGAATTTCACTAATGCTTAATTACTCACATTTCGAGCTCTGTAGCTCCTTTCGTACTAACAATCGAGAGAAGCGTCCTATCACAAAATATTAGCCTTGAAGAGATCTTCCCATTGGCATATAGCTCTATTGGGGTACGCGTCAGGCTTAACGATCTGTCCGGTCGACCGACTCATAAAAACATTGTTCCTAAAATGGCATCTATTGGAGACCAATGTTTTAAAATGTTCGCTTAAAGGCTTCAAAGATGATGTTTGCAGGGCACTGAATCATTAAAAGTTATTTAATTGACGAAATACCAGAATTCCAATAATATTTAATCACTCACATTTAAAGCTCTGTAGCTCCTTTCGTACTAATGATCAAGAGAATAAGAAATATTCTTCTTGATGAGATCTTTCCATTGGTATATATCTTATCGCTATTGGGCTCAAGGGCAGAAACGCCCAATCTCCTTTGCTTTCATAAGACAACAAAATCGGGTGATACAGTTTGATGCTGCAGCTGCATAATATCTATCTTCTACCTACATCCAAAAAATTAAACCACTCGATAGCTAAAGGATCAAAGACGGCCGTGTCCACGACTAGGGTTGCCACCTTTTTTTTGCAATAAGAGTACAAGAAGAAGTATGGTAAGAAAAAAAAAGTACATATCAAATTAAAGTACCTACAAATTATATTTCTTTATTATGTTTAAATACATATGTTTTATTGCTTTTGTATCGTATCTCTACTAAACAATTGCACAGCATCTTTACAGTCTTCAATTAAATTAAAGTAAATAAGTAATTTCATTCATCATTTTTATCAAATTCAGAGATGCTCTGTTTCTTTCGTCTCGCCATTTGCTATTCATCAGTTTATCACAGAAAAAACTCTTTGTGTGAATGTTGACGTGGCGGGAATTGGCAATAAAAATGAAATAACTTTAAACAAGTTTTAGTAGTTTTGCTCAATTTCTTTGCAAACTAGTTTTGTATAATTTAGAAGCATTTTTTCAATTATTGTAAATGTGAGTACCATGGAGCCGTTTAGTATGGTATGATGTATGTTGACTTGAAATAGCATGGCAGATGAGAGTATGTCATGCTCACTTAAATGTCTCGCTGATGGTGGCACGTGTGTTGGATCATTCGGTTCCCTACAAAATGGTTGAGCTGGATGGTGCTGATCCACATGTCATGTTCGTGAACGGGCGCCGTCAGTTGAGACTGGTCACCTCTTATTTGCCAGAGCTTATTTTTAATCTTAAATTTTGAATTGCTTTTGATTCTTTTTTTGTTTTACATTGTTCTCACATATAGAAGCAACATGAATACTGTACCCAGGATTTTGTAATATCTATATCCATTTTTTAAAAGAGTCTCCTTGGAGTTTCTTGCCCGTTCTTCTCCATAGAGATCTACGTTTTGGAATGGGCAACTAGCTTCAACTCTCTGACTAACTGACCGACTCTTTGACAATTCAAAAGTGCCTGTAAATGGTTTAATTGAAATAAATGCTTTGAGTTTGAGTTTGAGTTTAAAAAATGTACGACAAATTTTTTCAAAATCTCAAATAAATCAAATCATACGAAATAAAGTATTTTCGTGTACTTTATTTATTCTCATAAAGTATAGAGTACAATTACCTGAAATAACGTACAATACTTTATTATAAAGTACGGGTGCAACCCTATCCACGACACAGCCAAAACCCATTAAAAGGTTTTTATTTATAATCGTCTTCCTTTTTCTCCTCTGCAAGAAGTCCAATAATTATAACAAGTTCAAGACAGTCTACCATTATAATTTTTCAAGCACTCGACTGAACTGCATCAAATCTACACGTAATCGGGACGGAAAAAAGTCGCCACGACGGCGCGGCGCGGCGTCGCGCTACGTCGCGAGGCATCTCAAAAAGTAGCGCGATTCCGCGGGGCGTTTTCGAACTATCTGAATAAAATATGTATATTTTTGTGTAGTACTTGCTTAAATAAAATTGTATTTGGTATCACTGTCTTAGAACTGACCCTAACTCGGACCTTGGCGTGCTGTTAGTTTTATTGCATTAGCCGTTACTATTGGCGCCGATTTCTTTCAATGCTTTTTAGGGTTCCGTCAAACGACTCGCGCTTAGCCGGTTTCTATAATTGGGCGGAAAGTCGGAAAATGACAATTTGGTGCCACCAAACTCATTATTTCTACATGGTTACTCAAAGCTCGTGTGACAAACTGTATTTTGTTATGATTGGTCAGGGAATGTGATCCTTCTCAAATCCGTACCTAACTCTATAAGTATCGGTCTTTTCGGCGAGGTTCAGATTTCCTTTCTAGCTTCTCCAAAATTATATTGCCATTGTCAACCCAAACCTGGCCGAGGCTAATATGTTAATGCCTGGCAAGTGTTGTGTTCGGTTTAGAATATAATGGCCAGTGGTATTCTCGTTGTTATTTCACAACATCGCACGGTACGTTCGTACTGCATCCATTCTTTGGTGTACGCTCCCCGAACGTCGTGATACCTCGCTGAATACTTTCGCAATCACCTTCTATATGAAAGCGAAGGTCTACTACCGTAAAAACTATAGTACTTACTTAGGTCGCCTCTTAGAAATGAAAAATCCTTCGATCAGTTGAGGTTAGAAATTATCGTTGATGGTGGCACTTACAGCCTTCGTTCCGATCGGTGTATTTCACCATCCTAACCTCGAAAAAGCTTTTCAGGAAAATACATTTTATAAATTAATCGTAACTGACATTTCCCCAGTCTATATTTGTTAGAAATGTTCACATCAAATATTACCCTCCTTCTGGGGCAGTCGGGTAAAAAACATGTTGTAATCTCTACTTTCTGCCAATTTTTGATACAATGTTATACAGGAAATAGAGATTTCAAAATATTGTTATGTGAATGTTTCGCCAGTGCAGACGTACAGTAAGAAATGCTACGCTATATTAAATTCTGGAAGAATTCCCACAAATCTAAGTTTTAGTTTTAAACGAGTACATAAGTGTGTCAAACAAAGGAAATCGCAGTGCAAACGAGGCCCGATCAAACAAGCGAAGGGTAGTTGTTTCACTCGGCGAGGGGTGGTTCGCTGACCGAGACCTCCTCCCCCTCACCCCCGGCCCGGCCACTACGGCTACGAGGCTATTCTTGACACATTTTCAAGTAGTAACTTTCGTAGCAGTGATTTCCTTGTCAGATGTTTCTTTTTACAATACAAGCTTTATATTAGGACCTATGAAACCGGCGTTTTGAATGGGGAATTTTAAAGAAGTTGCATTTTTCATACTAACATTTTCTTAATCTATTTAACAACCATGAACACTTTTAAAACTTTTATGCACTAATGTTTAAAAACTAAGATAACGTATGCCACTTAGATTAAGCGACAAAAATAAGTTTTGGCTAAGTTAAAAAAAAAATAGTGGTCATTTCTGCTAACAAAATGAGGAGTCATTTTTAAGGTATTTTTTATGTTTAGAAAACTATAAGTAATAAGGGTTTTTTACTATTGGTAGTTGTCTATGATGGTCATTATTCGATATAATACCAAGCAATTGATGAATATTTTAAATCATAGAAGTGACGAGGTTCTCTATTTGTGAGAAAAAAACGCCAATTTCCCAATATTAGCTTGCGCTGTTCGTATGTGTTTCCGTCAAATTGTCATTCATTTTTCAAGCACTTCCTGGCATCCGATGAGCTGAAACTTGGCATACTTATATAACTGCCGAGACATTTTGAAAAAAAAATACCATGGAGCTGGTCTGATGATGGAGCCGGAAGTTGCATAGGAACTCCTCAATCAAACAAGATAGCACCATCGTATTTGAACTCATTGTCTATGTATTAACAAGTATATACTTTGACACTAGGTGGTGTTCAGGGTTTGGCCATGGGAAAATTCTAAAATGTCAAGTTCCTAAGCCTATACATAGCCATGATAACACTAGTCAACTAATGTTTTTTCGAGGCTAAACGTAGGTGCTCTCTTCTTCATCAAAACATAGCTGGTATATTAAATAAAAAAGACCTTCTTGAAACTTCAATTGGGCCAGCAAACTTACACACAACCAGAAACAATAGCTGAAATTTTATATTTTTTTCATTGACATGACAAATAAGACCTTTGACCCATATATTGACTTCAACCCACCGATAGCTGACCTTCCAAATACCATTTTTTTGATCCCAACCAATGAGACGACTGTTTTCAAAACAATTAATTCCCTACAATCGACCAACTCACAGGGTATGATGACATAAACACCAACATTCTCAAATTATGCTCAAAAATTGTGTCGACACATATAAGCCATATGATTAACCTATCATTTACTTAAGGCTTATTCCCCTCGCGTCTAAAGCTCTCTATTGTTAAACCAATCCACAAGAAGGATGATGACCAATGACATGAACAACTATCGTCCAATAACGCTCATACCGATAATCTCAAAAGTTTTTGAAAAAGTAATGCATGCTAAACTTTACAGTTTCATAACGAAATACGACATTTTAAATGAAGAACAATTTGGATTTAGAAAACACAAATCTACCACATTGGCTTGTTTTGCTTTATTGAAATTAATAACCAAAAGTCTTAATGATAAAATACCAATTACCTCTGTTTTCCTAGACATGTCCAAGGCTTTCGATTTCGTCAATCATAAATTGCTTCTACTTAAATTGAATCGATATGGGATAAGAGGAAACGCATTGAAATGGCTCGAAAGCTACCTCACCCATCGACAACAATGTTTTGAAATCTCGAAACAAAATGGCGCCAAAAAATTGTCTGCAGATCTCCCTATCGGGAAAACAATTGTGGTGTTCCCCAAGGAACCATACTGGGACCACTTTTGTTTCTGCTGTATGCTAATGACTTAGCTAGCGTAACCCCCCGTAACTGCATCCTATATGCGGACGATACGACCCTTTGCATTCAAAACAATAAGTATGACGTAGGTGAGTACCAGACCGAAATTAACGAGACACTAAATAAAATTATCACACGGCTCAAAAAAAAAAATCTCCACATCAATATAAGCAAAACCAAAATGATGCAGTTCCAAACCTACAATAGTAAGCGTACAAGGTTAAAATGCAAAAATACAGCATTACAATGACACAATTGAAGAAGTTGAGAGTACAAAGTTCCTAGGAATAACAATAGACAAACACTAACTGGAAAGCTCATATTGACGAACTCTGCGCAAAGATAGATTCGTATACGTTTTATACAGACTAATATGTGTGGCTGGTTGATGCGACACTATGTGCATACCATGGCTATGTCGCATCAATTTTGGGTTATGGCATTATAATATGGGGCAATTCTGTAGAACTTAACAGAGTGTTTCAAGTGCAAAAGAAATGTATTCGCTTAATATGTGGAGCGCACCCACTGGACAGCTGTGTCCCACTATTCAAGAAAATTAAAATATTACCACTCCCAGCATTGTATATTTTTGAAATCTATATGTTTGTGTACCAAAATAAGCATGAATTTGTTCTGCATAATGATATTGTATCCAGACCTAGCCGCAAAGTTCACATGTTCCATGTACCTAGGCGAAATAATAAACTATTTTCTAATAATGTATTTTGTATGGCGACCAAAGTTTATAATAAACTACCAGACTGTTTTAAAACTCTAAACTTTGATTTAAAAGTAAATTATTCAATTATCTTCTAAATAAATGCTACTACTCGACCAATGATTTTATGAATGAAAAGTTGACAGCAATATTAGGAAATAATATTATATTTTCTTCTTAATATATCTTTGACCTAACTAACTTAATCCTTCTGAAATTTCCATAACTAATACTTGACTAATTTTCAATTTGAATGTTATCCAAAATAAAATATGAATATGTTATCCTAATCTATTTAATTCAATGCCAATTCAATGTGCGACAAACAAAACCCTGAAAATGTATTTGTACGCCGGAAACGGCAGAATATTATGTACTACAAAAACTATGTAACATCATAATATTCCTAGAAATTTTGTGACATCTACTCTGTCCACATTTTGGCTATTATAATTAATATTTAGGTCATTGATACGTAAGTAAGTGGTAGCGATAAGTCTCTGGTAAAAATGCATTATCTTTGTTTTTTTATGTTTATTTGTAAGTTGTTACTATTTAGCCAGTTTATTATAATTTTAATGGTGTAGTTTATATCGTTTTCATAATTTTCATTATTGTCGCATTTTAAGAGTGCAGTACTGTCGTCGGCAAACAGTACCATGGGATGGTGGATTTGGCGTGGGAGGTCGTTAAAGTTAATTAAAAATAACAAAGGCCCAAGGACGCTTCCCTGTGGTACACCGAATTTGATTTCTCTATTGGAAGACACGTATTTCAGTTCTAATTTAGACTTGCCACATATTTTGTAGATTTCTGTCATCTGTTTGCGACCGGATAAATATGTTTTATTAGGTTTAGGATATTCCCTCGAATGCCATAGGCGTTTAGTTTTTGGAGTAGTATGTTATGGTTGACAAAATCGAAAGCTTTCAACATATCTGTGTACCTATATAGCGCATATAAGCGTTTTTTTATCAACATTTAACATAATAGTATTCAACAGGTCAAAAATTGCCATGTTTATATTCCTATTTTTCCTAAACCCGTATTGCTCATGGCAAAGTATATTAAATTTGGTCAGGAAAGATGATATTGCTTCATATAAGACCTTTTCTATTATTTTAGAGAAAACTTATATTTTATTTTACCATATACATATACTTACTTCGTTTTAATTAGTTTAAATAACCTAGTACCTATCAAAAGCTTTTCACAAAGTTTTTCATATTGAATGTGGCTGCAGCTGCCAACATAATTTTTTCTGGGTGAATCCATCAAAATCATTATAATATGTCCTGAAATTAACTCGTAGGTACTTATAGTAAACAAAGACCCATTTCGTATTCTGCTTACATCTATCTGTTCAGCTATTTGCTAGCACTGTCTTCATGTATTAGTACCAAATTAGTACCTACTGATTGTGTTATCAGTGGGCAAGTGAATGGTTTCCTCGGTAGCGTGGTGTCATGTCGCGTGCCATAGGCCAGTCACTGGCGCCTGGCGCGCCCTGGCGAAGTGGCGACGAGGACGGGTCGCCGACCGCTGCTGCGCGAAGTGCGCCAGAATACAAAAAATAAATTACAAAAATCATCATCATGCTCTTATTCCAATTTTTTGTGGTCGTCATGCAGCATGTCTTCTTCAGCCATCATGCTGATGTGACGGCTAATTACTTAATTAAAGTCTAAATACTAATTTACTCCCTTCCTATCCATTATCGTAAACACAATCTATCCATCGTTTCTTTGGTCTTTCCTAATTTACTTCTTCCACATTCATCACATCACAATGCCCATACTGTGAGATGATAACAGATTTCCGCTCATCTTCTCGGTCGCCGGCGGCGCTACCTTACATGTATACACGAAATATCCCTCTAAATATTCTCATCATAGCTGCATGCAATCAATACAATGCCTTTTGTGGCCCAACAATCAAAATGTTGTTAGTTTGGTAACGGTAATTGCCTTTTGCCAATTGTGCATGGTGTATATAGAAATGAAAGAAAACGACTAAACTTACGTGACTTATATAGTTCTATCTAACTGCCCACTAGTAACGCCAAGAGTATAATTGAGCTTGTCGAGGAGAAAAGCGTGAACCTTGAACACGACACACACGACACGAAACTGATCCAGTTGAGATAGTGTGGAGCAATCTACGGCTGTGATTTAACGGAGCAAATAGCGGCTATTGTTGCGCCAATCATAAACAAGTCAGTTAAAGAAACTGCTAAATTGTACTAACACCGACAACTGACTCCCGCTGTGAGCCAACACCGGATACACCGAACACTTCGTTTACGTAAATTAAAGGGTTTAACCTAATTGTTCCCTTGGTGAAGTATGCCAACACCACCTCAATTCATTATAGGCCATAATAATGTCGCATTTCTAATAACATAGCTCATTAAGGCAGTCTTGCGATTCACGCAAGGGACCTTTTATTTGTCAGTCTTCAGATGGTCTTCAGCCTATATAATAAGCGATCTACTTCTGTACAGAGCAAAATATTGTGGAAGACTATAGTCTGTACTCACAGTATTATTGTACACACAATAAACGTGTAGCTGTCGCAAGTCACAACATTGCAACAAAGCAGCTAGCGGCTAGCAGGCGATCGTCCGATCAGTCTCGGTGGTCCATTGTTCATAGTCCGGGTCGCAACTTCCTCCTGTTTCATACTCCGAACCAGTCAGGTAACGGTGACAAGCACCGACCACGGGAAATATCGCAACTCATTTTATGGTCGGAATTTGATGAAACATTACAAAGCATTATGAATCGTTTATTCTACGGATATTTAAATTGTAGTTTCAGCTGTCGAATTTGTTATATCTTTATGCAAGTCACTACTTTGTACATACTTAGATAAAATTGAAACTACACTCGCGACAATCTAAGAAGTCCGTTTTGACGTTTCGTTCTCGTAAATGTAATAAAACGTTAAGCCTTGAGAATCAGTTTTTATCAATGTAGATAAGTCGTAAATTACAAACTCTCTAAGTATGTGCAATCGATATGTCCCGAGGATCAGTTTTTAAGAAACAATTTTTTTTTTTTCATCGCTACACAAAGCATTTTGATAGCTCAAAACGGACTTCTTAGATTGTCGCGAGTCTAGACACGATACAAAGTGTCTGACAATCTAATATCGTCGATTTAGTGTGAAATTGTACTCGATGTATCTAAACGCGTGCTATAGTTTCTTGAGCATAGGTACGTAAGGGTATGCAAGGTCTATTACTTCCAAGGGTTCAATTTAAGTTCACGGAAAGGTCGTGCAAACATAGTTAGACGTTAACACTTAAAAAATAAATAACGGTTAAGATTTAAATCGTGTAATATATTCTCAAACCGCACGCAAGAAAGGTATGAAATACGGATATTAATTAAGGTAAAATTGGAGCAACGTGTCGTGGTCAATATTTTTTAAACTTACGTTCATTCTTGTGTAGCGTGATGCAGGCACGAGACGTGCAGCTAATTGTTGACTTTACTTAATAAAATTATCATCTGGCTCATATTCAAAAAACCGTTGGTAAAAAATTAAAGTAATAAAAACTAAAACCCAACTACGACTAAAAAGGTATAAACAAGACACCACAGACAGACAAATTAAAAATCCGGCGTCACACGTGTTAGGGCATAAATCAAACAGATTACGTGTGACTCCGGATTTTTAAATTGTCTTGATACCCAACATGGTACGATTAAACAATTTTTTTTTTTAGTTCCTCACTTTACTAGAGGGCGCCATTTTTAATTTAGTGTGACGTCACATAGCCTATAACCAGCGGACGACCAAGACGCTTCCAACGATACCTCATTTGTGAAATTGCGATGAGTCGTTTAGAAGATATGAGGGAACAGATGAACATACATACATACCGGTCAAAATCATAACCCTCCTTTTTTCATCGCCGTAGTCGGGTAAAAAGCACCAACTTCTTTTCCGCGTATCTTTCTTGGGTCAGGGCATAACCATTCGTCACGTCGCAAAAATGTCGACAACGCAAGCATACAGTAGGTAATTTTACATAATAATTTCATAAGTTGCCTGGAGCACCTGCACATAATAATTACACATTCATAATATGTAGGAGGTGCTGTCAGGTGCTCTAGTTAGTAGATGATGGGATAAACTCACCATTTTATAAAGCAAGGGGGCACTTTCAGTACCTAACATAGTGGTTATTTTGTTGTTGTAATTTCAAATACAAATGCATGTAGAACGTACAAGTACATTCATACATGTGGAGGTCGACATACGTACATACATTATGAACTTGAAATAACATTATATTATTATGTATTGGTGAATGAAGATAATAATGCTAAGCTGTCGGAAATTCATTGTTTTCCAAATCGTCGTTAATAATCCGCGGCTTACAAAATGGACTCTTCCTTTTGTTTCTAAAGTATTTAAATGAATGAACACAGCTCATGAAGCCGTTCGAGGCTATAGGAATACAGTCTTATCCACCAATTGCCAAAGGAAATCCTCCAAAATCTATGTTAAGTTATAAAGCGTCTATCGTTACGCTTTACAACTTTACTTACTATAGCTATAGTTACTAAGATCTTTCTCATTACTTATGTTTTTGTAACAGTAATTAAGCAGAGCTTGGAGTTGGTACATCTTTCTCTTACCCAACACTGAAAGTCGAACCTTAAATTGATTTGACTCGAAGGCAAAATGAATGATGGATCAACTTAAATTAATTTGTTAATCCGTTCTGAATTTAATTTGAATTGTTATTACCGTTACATAATAAACGCGCTGCGTCGTCGCAACTCTCTGGCTCTTCGCGAAGAAGATCCTGTGACGGCTATTTGCAGTTAATTGACATTTCATTACTCAAATATAGACCGGAGAATCTTTTGTAATAGGCTCGTTGTGGCTATTGCGGTTATGAGTTCTCACAGATTACAAATAGATAGCGGGGAAAATTGATTGTAACACGTTAAATTAAAGTAAATCATGTCACGGATTGCCGTGACAGCGAGGCAATTCAGAAAACTTTATGAAACCATTCAGTTTATCAGCCTATGTATAGCACAAACCTCCTGCCTAAAGTCGTCTCATCACAACACTTTGGCGGCTTAACTACCTCAAATCCTCAAAAAAAAGTGTCTTGAAGTCCGTTTGGAATTTGACCCTGACCAAAAACGTAGGTTTGATAGAATTTTTGTTAAATTTTCATTACTACTTATTTAAGGCAGCAGGACATCAAATTAGTCCTATGGATGACTGTGAGAGGTGATCAGTTCGGTGGCATGACATAATAAATTCACTTATGGACTGTGATCGCGCAGCAGCGCGGGCGCGCATGGGGTCGCGCTCCGCCATGCGTGCTTCCGCCGTGCACCGCCACTTGCCACGCACACATCTACCAAGATATAACGACGTTTTTTCAACACTCCTCAGTCCTCCTGCGTAATAAACTTTGACAAAAATACGGAATAATTAAGACATCCATAACGGAAACAGAGTTAATTAAATGCTTTCTGCTGCCGATAAGAAACAAAGGCGAAATAAATTATTAAGCTTTTTGGAGTATACTCTTCAACCGATTTTCATAATATAAGGCCGCGGGGCGGTATGGTTTCATCTAAATCCGTTCAGTCGATTTAGCGTGAAAGCGTAACTAACTAACTCACTTTCGCATTTACTTATAATAGGATTAGGAATTTCATTTTTTTATTAGGATTAGGTTGCTTTTATTTACCCTCTTTGCCTTTTGCATATTCAAAGACAATCGTGTTAAGTATAAACTCCAGTCGTGTGTCGGAGCTGACACATACAGTCGCATGTTTTTGTAGAAAATCGCTTTATAGTTAGGTATGTAAGTATATGTAGCGTTGCTAGACGCGAGTACCTAAGCCAACATTTCTTAGTTGCAGATTTCATAAGCTGATTTTATATACAATAAGAATGTTTAGAAATATCCACTCACGTAAGTCTCTTACGAGTTACGACATCCAACAATAATAGAAACAACGAGTCAATACCCTTACATACTTACGAGCTGACAATGAAAACAATGTCTATTTGAGATGAAAGTAAAGATAAATCGTATAATGAGGCGCGTAATGCAGTAATGGCGGAGATGACGAATCAGATCGGAAACTATCGTCAGCTCGTAATTCGACAGATTGTCATCTCGATGAGATCGCGTCCGCCTTTCCCCAGCCGCACGTAATCGTCGTTTATAGAATAAATTGTCCTTGAAATTATTGGAAACTAACTGCAAGTAGGTAGGTACTTTCCCTCATGATCTCGGAGAAAAACAAGTCTTCAAAACTCATTTGAAGTCTCTATTTATCCGAAAGAAAATCTCAAAATCATTGAGTTGATGCGATATAAACGAATAACGATCTTCCATATGAAGTCATATATAGTTTTACAAGCCGTGCTCCCGGTGGGTGCGATTCCCCGGCAAAAATAACGATCTTCCATATAAAATTTCATCCACTTTAGAGGATTTTTTTTAAATTCTTCTTGACTTCTCACTTGCGTTATATCCACAGATCTCGTGCTTCTCACGACCTTAGGGTACATTGAAACCTCACCTTGCGCCTGGCGCAGGTCCTCACCGGACATGGCAGCTTCGGGAGGTTCCTGTGTAGGATTAGGCGGGAGGAAACGCCTGGGTGTCAACATTGTGTGGATCGCCCGGAGAACACTTGGGCGGAGCACCGCCGTGTCCTTGTGGAGGCGATTGGCGGCACTGACCTCTCGCGACCGGCCCTGGTCCTGGCCATGGTACGGAGCGAGAGGGCATGGGAAGCCGTCACCTCTTTCTGCGAAGCAGTAATGCTCGCGAAGGAGGAGGCGGGTCGCGTGAGGGAGAGGCAAAGTTTGCGCCCTCTGGCGCCCTCACGGCCCTAACCGCACCCGCAGGAGTCACCCTGGGCGTCGGGAATCCCAGGCGGATTCCCGGCCACCATAGGCGCGGGCTTGCGGATGGCGATCAATGGGTAGCTCGCCGTCCGATAAGGACCAGGCCCAGGTCGATGGCGAGTTGTGTTCCTTGCGCGCCTCAATGAGATGTCAGCACAATTCGCGGGGTCCGCTAGGACCGATGCCTGTCAGGGTTGCGGGAAAGTCCGAAAGGGATACCGGGACCTTGGCAACAGGCAACTGAAGGAACACGGGTGGGTTTTAGTCAGTAAAAGTCTGACACGCCCTTCCGCTCCGCTCAGAGCGGGAGAAGTCATTGGATGACTTCTAACGCTCAAAAAAAAAAGAAAGAAAGAGATTTTTTAATTGAAAATGAATTAAAACAAATCAGTTTTTCACATTTTTATTTATTAAAAATTCTTAGTATTCAGAACCCCAACTAACTAACTCTAACAATCTGTGCCCTAAAAATGTTTTTTTCACCATTTTATAGACCTCGCCTCCAACATTCACGTACAGTCACGGACTTTAATTGATGAGCCACCTGGCACTGTTCGTATTTTAGCCGTGTAATGCAAATCGAGTTTATTCGGTTCCTGACACGGAAAGTCATAATGTCTTCGTATTAGTAAAAGAAAATTATATTTAATAACTTTACCGGTTGGCTAACCTGAGAGCCATTACTACAAACTTGACAATAGAGTGACTACCCAAAGTCAACCAATTGCAGGTCTAGCAACAGTAACCTAGCAACGATTGTTTAAGCGTAGCGATAGTAACGTTAGCGTACGGAGAAATATAATAGTCATTTCGGCAACTTCGAAATTAACGTCTCTGACATCGACATTTCAACTGTCACTGTTATGTTTTCAGAATAACCGAGTTGAGAGTCAGTATTAAATAGATTGGATAACCTTAATGCAACATTTTATTTATTTTTATCATTGAGAACTTTATTAGTCAACCTCTATGGATAAGACTATTTCCGATTATAAGTAATTTATTTGTCATCTTGTTTACGAACGTGCGGTTTGAGTTCGTGTTTAATCGTGTAATCTCGTGATTGTATGAAACTGTAAAATTGAAAAGATTGAAGGTGGCTTATCAATTAAAGTCCGTGGCTGTACCTCTAAAACTCACGACACCATGCCGATGTCTCACTGTGAGCGAAATTGGGGAGCTATACAGAAGCGATCGAAAAAATATTTTCAATGTTAAAAGTCAACTAAAAAGATATAAACAAGACAGACAAAATCCGGAGTCACATGTAATCGGTGCGATTTATCCCTAACACGTGTGACTCCGGATTTATAATTTGTCTGTCTGTGATGTCTGTTTATATCTTTTTAGTTAACTTTTTTGTCGTAGTTGGGTTTTAGTTTTATAACTTTTTCTATTAATATAATTTATTTATTAAATCATATACCTAGTACATAAGCTAGGGTTATGTATGGAATAGAACATCGAGCAAATCGCCTCCACGACTTATTACTGCATGAGAAATTTCCTGGATGTTCCGTCTTGGTAATCAGAATTGGCCTCCTAGATAATGTGATTTAACACCACTGGATTTCTTTTTATGGGGTTAATACCCGACTACGGCGAAGCAAAAAGGAGGGTTATGATTTTAACCGGTATGTATGTGTGTTTGTATGTATGTAAGTATGTTCATGTGTACGGGTCAGTCCCAAAGTCCGACAGGCTTGAGTAGTGTCTGACCCACATCGGGAGACTATGAACCCGACCCCTGGCAGCCATGTTGGTCGAACCCACCGGAAGTGACGAGGGGGATTTATAGCGCGACGGCCTTCCGGTGCCCCATTTGTCTCTGCCTCTGCACACCTGTCATGAAAACGTTTTATTAACTTTACTAATATTCACTATTTAGTTTGGACGGCGCGGGCGGCAGCGTGGGAATTTATGGCCACTAGAGAGTATTGATGTTTACAATAACTTTGTACCTACTATTTGTGTACGCTTTAATGTAAAAGGTAAAGTTGTATTGTCTGGGAAAGATCAAAAAAATATTGTTGATGTTATGTTATTAAACTACGAAAGATTAAACCTGGTGTATGCTGCAGGGCGGCTATCGTGGCGCGTGGGCGAGGGCGAGGATGCGCCGGCGCCGCCGCCCCCCACCGTGGCCGCCATAGCGCTGTCGATCAAGTCCCGCGGTGAGTGACCACGGACAGACCAACAGTGCGCACTCCACCACATTTTGTTGTTCTGTAGTCACTAGTGTTTGTGCATGTCTTTTAGATTTTTTGGAGCAAGGGATTTTGAGAGCAGTCAAGCTGTTGACGGTATTGATAGTAAATATATATTTATATAGTAAATAAATATATATTTGCACTGGTTCATCATCATCATTCAGCCGTCAAACGTCTGATGCTGGACTTGTCCCCCCCCCCCCAAGCAGCGTGACAACGACCAGTCTTGTGCTGTGCTTCCAGCATCCAGAGGAATCCCGAACATCCCGACACCATGTCATCTTTCCACCTTGCGCGGCCTGCACTGGTTCATGCATTTTATTTTAATTGTTCTGCCGTTTTAGCAATTAAACCTTTAGAGCCCTAACACACGTACCAAACACGTACACGTGCGCAATCAATGGTTACGTGGGAATAGTGTCGCTGCAGCTTTTTGCAGTTGCATTGTGGCTGCGTTGTCGCTAGCAGTTGCGGTGCGGTTACGTTGTGGTTACCACAACACAAAATGAATGAGGGGCGCACAGTGTCGTTGCGTCGACGCAACGTTGTATGTGCGACGTGGCCTTGGTGTGGTTGGTATTACCCACACGGTTGATTTTAACCGCCGAATGTGGTCCGTGTGAATCATAGAAATATAAAATTCTTATAATAATTATGGTGGGAATAATTTTCATACAAATGAGCGCCCGCCCTCGTGTTTTCGTAGTAGTGTGGTTATAGTACGTGTGATCGGGTTATGATCTTAGAATTGCAAAAAAGGAGTCAATACGGATCAAAGCTTCACTTCTCAACAGATATTTTAATTCAAATCTTTATTGCTTGTCACATGTTTTTACAAGGCCTTAATAAAATAGGTACTGAGTTCACATGGACCATGTCGGGCACAACAATTCCATAAAATATGAGTAGTAACATGGTTCAAAAGATAAATGAAGTAAATAGGAATTCAATATTGTTAACATTTATGATATACGATAGTATATATTAACAACTAAATTGGGGGTTCAACCCCCAATTTAGTTGTTAATACACTAGGGTCGTGGGGTCCCAGTGCTCATCGAGTATTTCGGGACATCGCCCAGCGGTTGGTCGACTCTTCACGTGACCAGAAGGCTGGCCAATTTCTAGGTCAAAGAATCAGCATTCAACGTGGCAATGCTGCCAGCCTTTTGGGCACTTTTCCCACTGACAGCGATGCGGAAGAATTTTTTGACGCCCTATGAGCACTTCCTTTATATATAATTTTTTCCCTTTGTACATATTGCTAGACTTAGATTGTGTATTTTACAACTAAATTAGCAACCAGTTTGATTTTGTCCAGACTCTTAATCGTCCTATGGAGCGAGACCTGCATGTTTCCAACCATTCTTATCTTGGATATAAGCCTCTAATTTGTAATAAGCATGTCTACAATGTGTATTTTTAATATGAGTTTTAAATTTTCTTTCATTTAATTGCAATATATCACAAGGTATTTTGTTATAGCATTTAACGCAGTACCCCATAAAAGATGTTTGTACATTAGCTAATCTGAAAAATGGTTGATCTATTTTATCTTTATTTCTAGTATTAAAATGATGTCTATCATTTATTTTAATAAAAAGATTTAGATTTTTTCTTACATACATTATATTTTCATAAATGAATTGGCAAGGTACCGTCATAATATTAATCTTTTTAAATAATTCCCTGAGAGATTCGCGGCGACATAGATTATAAATGGCTCTGACGGCTCTCTTTTGCAAAACAAAGATGGATTCAATGTCAGCAGCCCGACCTCACAGTAAAATGCCATACGACATAATGCAGTGGAAGTAACTGAAATAGATCAAACGCGCGGTTTATACATCTGTTAACTGTCGTATCTTTCTAACAGCATAAGCGGCCGAGCTTAGCCGTCCCGCAAGAGATGTTTTATGAGGTCCCCATTGTAATTCTCGTCTAGCGTGATTCCCAGGAAAACTGTTTGATCAATAAATTCCAGTTTTTCTCCATTTAATATGATGTCACATTCGCTACTTCTAACATTGGGTAATTTAAATCGAATGCATTATTTTGTTTTTTTTTTATCATTTAGCACCAAATTATTTACCGTAAACCAATCTTGGACCTGAAGAATAGAGCTATTCACGTCGTCAAGGTTTTGTGACCGTCGGTTTATTTAAAAATTAATGATGTGTCATCTGCAAATAACACCATCTTCGGTTGATTTAGAAGTAATTGGGGTAAATCATTAATGTAAACTAAAAAGAGGAATGGACCCAATATCGAACCTTGAGGAACGCCCATTGCCATTTCAGACCCCAATGAGTTTACGCCGTTTACTTGAACTTTAACTTTTCTATCTTTCAGATATGATCTTAGTAAATCAAGAGCTGTTATTTAAATATACCTTCAGGGAAGGTAATTCCCCGTCTAAGAACGAATTTCGGAATTCCAAATTCGGAACGTACAGGGTGTATGTATGTGGGATTGGTAGGGAAATGAAATTCGGCATTCATTACACTAACTATTATTTATATAACAATACATCAAGGAAAAAATATAAAAATCTCAACTGTCTCGGCAAAAGTCACATCTGCTAAAAAAAAAAAAAACAAACTTATACTTCTTCGAAAAAATAAAGTACCCTGCATGAAGGATTTACTTACTCATTTCCTACAATTCTACCATCCTATTAGAAGTTTGTCCTCAGACTTCTATTTAAATGTTAAATAAAAAGAGAACAAAATACACTCGAACAACACTCGACACACTCGGTTAAACTCAACACATTTTTGACTTTGAAAACAACTAACAACAACCTACCCTATAGTTAAACAACACAAAACAATCATGGATTGCCAGAGAAACAACATCATACGAAATGACAACTCATTACTAAACGCAACTAAATAACTGCATAATTAGGGCAGTTTAAATAAAATAAATGTACCTCAGCCTTAGACCGGCCAGGTTTTCTTATGGTCAGCAGCTGTAGTAGTCTTTGTAGGTCCCTCTGCTGAACTGTCTGACTTCACAACCTCAAAGCGATCTCGTCCCAACATCTTGATTATTTTATACGGTCCGAGGCACTTGGGTCTTAATTTCATGTGGGTACCAAATTGAGTCCTTTTAATGGCTACATAATCTCCAACTGAATACTTTGTACTATCTTTCCTTTTCTTGTTGTAATTCTTCCTATTTTCTGCTTGTATTTCTTAAACAAAATCTTCTCTTTCTTGCACAACTCTTTCTCTATATTCTGCTTCTAACATATTTATCAATTCTACGTCCTCCTTTTGCTTCATTTTGCACCCTGTAAGTAGTTCAAATGGCGACATTCCAATATTTCGTTGATACGTGCTGTTTATTGCTCTCTGCACTCTGCTCACTTGACGATACCACAGCTTATCATCTTGAAAACATAACTTGGTTAATACTGACACCACATTTCTATGGATTCGCTCCACTACTACCAAAATCGTTGCTTATGAAAGCTGCACCTCTGTCTGATATTATCCTCCGTGGATTGCCCCAGGTCTGCTGATGCACCTTTAGGTTCTCTATCGCCTCCTTGGTGTTTCTGGTTTTAGTTGGGAACAACCACACAAACTTTGTGAAACCATCCACTACAGTTAGTATATAATTATACTGCTTTTTGGTTTCCGAACGGGGTCCGACGTGATCAAAATGCAAAGTGTCTAATGGTATGTCCCCCTAATCAATGTTATATTGCAAGCCTTCTTGCTTTCCGGCTTTCTTCATGGCCAACAAGCACGGTATACAAGAGACTAACACTTCTTCTATCTTCTTAGTAACATCATTTATATAATAATCTTTAATCAGCACCTCTAACATCTTCTTTTTCCCAAAATGACCATTTTCATGGACATTTTTTATAATATCATATTCCAAACCTTTAGGTATTACCAATAATCCTTCAGCCCCTTTGTACAGTAATCCGTTTTGCTCATAATAGTCTGAGTAAGGTTTATCTTCTAGTATGTCTAATATTGCTTTAACTCCTTCATCAATCTCCTGGGCTCTCCTTATCTGCATATTCTGAATATTCCTAGTAATCATACCAATATAGGGATTACGGCTGAGAGCATCTACATGTCTCATCTTCGTACCAGCTCTATGGTCTACAGTGCGGTGCGGTTATGGAATTCCCTTCCGCCTTATATTAGGGACTGCCAAACTGTTGCAGTGTTTAAAAGAAGAGTGAAAGAACACTATCTTTCCACTTCGTCATCGTTGCGTATGTATTTATTTATTTATTATAATGATGTATATTTATGAAGTAGGTATGTATGTTTATTTGTATGTAAGTGTATGATCATAAATTATTTGTTTTAGTTTATTAAGTGAATTGTTTTGATTATATGTATTTTACTTTCTTACGAATTTTACACACGGTGTCTACATCTCTTATCTACTTTCCTATCGCAGGTGTGCTGGAAGAGATTTCTTTAGAAATAAGCATCACCTTTGTACGTTTTTTTTCTGTTCTTTTCTTCTTCTCTGTTTATTATGTGTGTACATAAATGGTTAAATAAATAAATAAATTATAATCCTGCAACAATAAAACCCATCTGGCCACTCGTGTTGACAAATCTTTTTTCTTGAGTGTCATTTCGAAAGCCAAACAATCTGTCACTATTTTAAATGGAATACCCAACAAGTATCTTCTGATTTTTTTGACACCTTCAACCACAGCCAAGGCTTCCAACTCATAACTTGAATATTTCTTCTCAGCATCTGTAGTCTTTTTACTCATATAGTATACAGGATGCAATAATTGATCATTAGGATCTTTTTGTAATAAAATTGCTGAAAAAAGCTTGTTGCGAAGCATCCGTATGCATCTCTGTAGTCAATTTCGGATCAAATATTCTCAAAACTGGCTGTTCCGACTGGATCTTCTTCAGTGTTTCAAAAGTAATCTTATGAACATCTGTAAATTGAAATTGACCAATTTTTTTTCAACAGATCTGTTAGTGGTTTGGCTAAAGCAGAATAGCCCTCAAGAAATTTTCTAAAATAGGAGGTAAGACCAATAAAACTCTGTACCTGTTTCACCGTCCTTGGTATCGGATATTTCATCACCGCCTTTACTTTTTCAGTTGAGGGTCTAACAGTACCATTCTGCACTATATGACCCAAATATTCCACGCGTGTAGTGAGTAATTCACTCTTCTCCCAATTAATGATTAACCCATATTCAGCTGCCACCTTCAAAACTTGTTTTAGCCTATCTAACCCTTCTTCATAAGTTTTAGACGAAATAATTATATCGTCAATAAAAATTAGCGTAAACCCTTCAGATAATAAGTCAAGGAAAATTGCATTAATAAATCTAGTAAAGTAATTGGGGCATATGGTCAATCCGAACGATGCCTTTGTGAATTCATATTGCCCTGATTGGGTAACAAATGAAGTGTATTTAATACAGTCTTCTCTAATCTTCAAATGAAAAAATGCATCTTTTAAATCTAACTTACTATAAATAGTAGCTCCTGTTAACTTGTCTATGATCATCAATAATTGGTAAAGGAAAGTGATCCTTCACCATTTTTTCATTTATCTTTCGAAAGTCAACACAAACTCGCGTTTTACCGTTCTTCTTTTTAACTAAGACCAAGGGACTAGCATATTCCGAAAAACTTAGTTTCTCAATACCTTTCTCTAACCACTCTTCTACTTGATCAGTGACTAACTTTTTTTTTTTTGTGTGTGGGAATTCATCAAATGACTTCTCCCGCTCTGGGCGGAGCGGAAGGGCGTGTCAGACTTTTACTGACTAAAACCCACCCGTGTTCCTTCAGTTGCCTATTGCCAGGGTCCCTGTATCACTTTCGGACTATTCCGCAACCCTGGCAGCCATCGGTCCTAACGGACTCCGTCAGGTGTGCTGACATCTCTTTGAGGTACCTCCCGAAGCTGCCATGTCCGGTGAGGACCTGCGTCAGGTGGAAGGTGAGGACGCAGTGGCGCCTCTCCAGCCACTCCTCAAAGAGGGGACTTATCGCCGCAATTGTGGCGTGCCCAGCACTGGCTTGCGACAATCGCACTCTCCATGCCGCCATTAGATCCTGCCGGAGCTCTGTCCGCTGTGCCGCGATTTCTCGCGGCAGCGGAGTTACGCCCCGGCGCTTCATCTCCTCGCGCCACTCCCAGATAAGCGCGAGGACCTTCGTCTCCAGGTCCCATGGCGGTAATCCGGCAAGGAGGCTCGCCGCCTCACGAGAGACCGTGCGGTATCCCCGGGCCAGCCGTATGGCCATGACCCTTTGGGACGCGTTCAACCGGCGGGCTGGCCGCAGCCTAATGGAACGCGTCCACACCGGGGCCCCGTAAAGGGCCATGGACCGCATGACCCCCGCGTAGAGCCTCCGACAGGAGGCGTTTGGCCCCCCAAGATTGGGCAGGAGCCGCCCTAAGGCGGGCCCAGCCCGGTCCAGCCTGGGAGCCAAACGTCGGAAATGCTCCACGAAGTTCCACCGGCTGTCGAGGACGAGTCCTAGGTACTTCATCGTCGACTCGACGCCGATGTGGAACCCTCCTACCGTGGTTTGGGAACCCGACGGTGGCGCGTTCCGAGGGCCATGAAAACACATGACCTCGGACTTGTGCAAGGCCACCTCGAGTCCCAATTACCGGATTCTCTCGACAGCATAGCAAACTACGCTGACGCCGCTAGGATACCTTCTGCTCCTGTGCTGACAAACGCCGAGGACGCTGTGCCACTGGTATATTGTCCTTTAACACAATCGCCATCTCCAGCGGTGCTTCCTTGATTTGTGATGGCTGATATCCCTCAACCAGATTAGCCGCAGCTGCTCGAATACTGCGGGGAACATGGCTCAACTCAGTCGAGATTGACCCTTTAGTATCTACAATCAAACTCAATATTTCACCTTCAACGTGAGGCATAACGCTCACTTCACCTTTATTAAAAACAACCCTAACCAAATCTAAAAAAGGTTGTCCTAAAATCATTTTATATGGCATTGACTCTCTGGGCACAATAAAGAAAGTTAAATTATAAAAATAATCATGAATTTTTACGTCGCCTTTACACTTTCCGAAAGCTTCTACCTTCTTACAACCCAAACCTTAATACTTTATTTTCTTTCGTGAAAACACAGTTTGGAAGTTCGAAATATAGGTCTTCCGTTACAAGGTTGAGATCACTACCCGAATCAATTAGACTTTCGACACAAACACCACTTATTTCAACACGTATTTCCGATTTACGCAGTTTGTAAACATTCAAAATATTTTCAGTTTGACGTTTTGCGTCATGTCGATCACCGCCGTCATCGTCAGTCCTGCCAACCTCACACGTCAACTTTGCACACATAGAGATTTGACATCTTTTCTCGCCGCTTATGTTGTTAGCCGTGCACTGTGGCGCTACATGACCGAACACACCACATTTAAAATATTTGGTTCCCTTCTTACAGAATTATGCCACGTGATCCTTATCCCCACATTTTTACGACCTGCGATCATGTGTTTCCATTTTCTTCTTGCCATGCGACGACGAGGAAGGTGTGGCTACATTCCGCTTGGCCACCTTTGCCGTATTATTTTTCATCGTCTCGTATAACGACAGTTTCTCCTTTAATTGACTATATGTAGTAGCGCCATAAAGTATGGTTTTATTACTCTCATAGTCTTTAATACCTTCGACAATGTATTGCACCACAACATAGTCGGCAATCGTTGCACGCTTCCCTATCTCCTTCATCGAAATCATATATTCATAAAAAGACTCCTCTTTACGCTTCTTCCTTGAAGACAGCAATTCATGGGCTTCTGTGGAATTAAAACTGTCTGGAAATTCTTTGGCGATTGCCGCCTTCAGCTCATCAAACGTGCGATGTAGCTCAGTTCTAAGCCACATAGCCGCGACACCAGTAAGTGAGCGCCTGGCCACAATCAGTGTTTGTGCCAGCGTCCACTGCATAATATCCGCATGGTCCTCTACGTCTTGGGCCCATTTACTCGACGTATACGTTTTGTCTGTCCCATCAAACTTGGGCACTAGACCGTCGTACCACAACGACGGCGCAGCTGATGGAACCGCCGCCGTTTCCGTCGATTTGGACTTCTTTCCGAAATTTGGACCAATCTTTTTTTTTTGCTTCCACCCCACCTTTATTACTTCTTACACCGCTACATACACCTCAAAGACAAGTCATGGAAAATTTTCATCACCTCTTGCATCAAACAAAGCACCACTATTTAGGCAAATTTTCCGCTACCATCCCGGACGAGCCCCCAAAAATTGTGCCGCCGACGGTGACAGGAGCTCGTCGGATGATGTCATTAATATTAGCGTGCCGCGCTAAGCGACCCGCACTTCGGCTGCAAGACAGTCCGTGGTGTCCGAGGCTGTTGACAACTTCGCCACAGTGACAGCGATGAGGATAGTAAAATACTAAGTAACTATACAAAATCTCAAAATGTTTTTGTAAATGTTTCCTCAGGTAAATTTTAAAATAGTCGAGATATGAATTATATTACGCCTGATCAATTTGTTTTGATAATGATAATTCGAATTTAATTCTTGAAGAATAGTTAAGCCGAACAGGTTACTCAATATAGTATTATCTACATCTATTGTATGTTATAATGGATTTCCGCAAAGGCACGCCTGAATCAATTAACTATCTTTGATAATTCGGTCAAAACAAAAAACTCTTGCTTAAAACATTTTGAACTGTTTGTTTTATGAATAATTGAAAAAAAACAACTACTTTTTTCCCAACTCTGCTCAGCTTACGCCGCCAAAGAAACTGGCGAACTTTGGCTAAGAAGATACTCGTGAAAAAGCACCTAGGTATTACATTCATGTAAGTACACGTTTAGCCCGACTTGGAGCCTGTTGGAGCTGATGCAGAGAAATAATGTCACGATAGGAATTTAATGGAATGTGCAACAAGTACAAAACAACCCCCACAAGGCGTCGACCTGCGGCTTAGACTTGCGTGACTGTATCTAGAAGTTAGAACGTAGAAGAAAAGCATAAAAATAATTTTCCTTGACCGTGCATGTTACATAAATGTAGCTTTTCTTTGCGCACCATTATTTCGCTGAAACTACTTATTATTGTACCTATATGTAAGATTGAATTTCTGTTTTTGTTGCTCGTAGCGTTGAGGTCGTAGTTTGCACCATCTGATCAGAAAATGACGTTTGTGACTCTACAAGAGAACCTTTAGCAGACAGTGCATCACCCTATTATTTTATGAATAATTTTATTAACAAAATAATCGTCCTTTTATGGCTTCGCCGCAGTCGGGTAAAAAAATCGCTTGTTAGTCCGCCGGACGCTGTCGAGTAACTTTCACTGAGCAGTCATTATTTGCAATGAAACTGCGAACACCTCCACTTATAGTATTTTATTGTTATTTATAATGTAATAGGTTGATGTTCCGAGATGAGGTAAGATGTGGTTTATGGTCATTTTGGGTACCTGCGGTCGCAGCGCGTTCGTGATAGGTCGCGCAGGAAATAGTTGTGATGATGATAATGGCTAGCGAAAGTGGACAGTTATTGTTATTCTAACGAGCTTATAGTTCTAAGTAAAGAAATAATGCTTCTGTAGGAAAGAAAAAATAGGTAGCTTAGATGCAGTACCTATGGGTAGCGTAATAGAGTCAAACCTCTGCATAGCCAACTAAACAATGTGAAACGTTACAAATAATGCAATGACCGAGAGTGATATCTAGTCTAGTACGTATGCGATCGTGACCCGCAGTCGGCCGCGCATCGTCTTCGATGACTCACATCGCAGCGCATACAGCACACGTCATGCTCCGCCGCGGCGCCTCTATAAATGCTACCTTTTGTGCCGTCCACGCTTTTTTCGTCTACACCTGTCTAATGAACTTGTTGAATGCTGAACTTACATGACATACAAAAGTTACGAAACTATCCGGAAACATCCTTTGCGAGCATTTGGAAGTGATTAAGGACGTAAGTGTATCTAATTGATCTGCTGCACACAAAGTTCAACAACTGTTTCTGTTGACCGATAGGTACTTACTGGAGGCTCATGAGGTTCCATGAACTTGATGAGTGGTTTTCATTCGTATTCATAACAGGACCTGCGGTCCTGAGGTCACGTTCAAAGGACAATTGCCAAAAAATCACTAGCGTATCGACGCAAATCTAGGCTAGGGAAGCCCAAACGTAGGCTTCATTAAAAATCCGATTCCGAAAGTCCGTTTCCAAAGGAAAAAGTCATTTGCATAATTATCCATTTATTCAAGTCAGTAATCTATAAAAGTAGGTAACCGTTTCATTATGGTTTCATTACAAAGAGGAAATGACCTCCCACCCCCCTCCACCCGCCCCATGTCCTGGATAGATAAGTGGACGTGGTAATGCCGCGACCTGAAAAGACTGAAAACATTTCAATATCGATGTATCTACAACATACTTGAGGTAGGTAGCTATTGACCCACATTCGGGCCACCCCATTTGGGCCATTGTCAAATATGAATAAATGGATTTTCTATTGATTTATAAATGATTTCAGGAAATAAAAGTGTTTGGTCTGGTCACTATCAGTTTATTGAGATGTTCATTACTTGTGGTAGTTGGTTCATTGTAGAAAGGTCGGATATGGTTACGATGTCGTATGTCGTATCACGATTAGTCGTTTCGGTATTATTCTGACGAGTTCCGATTATTTAGTATCACTAACACTTACTTTCTATTTATGCAGCGCATACAGAGAGGCTCGGAGGTAAACCAGCACGTACAATACACGACCGTAAATGACACATCGACTTTTAGAAAGAGACTGTCACACAATAGTATGAGTAAAAGAGACGACGCTCTACAATTCCGTACTTGCTCTAAACTCGATATGCCATATTTACGGCGGGTACTGTTCAGTGACGTCACTCAGGCCTTATGACCAGGTGTGCTCATGACAGACGATCGCTTGTGTTGCAGCCATCCAGGACAGTCGCTGCTACCTGATGAACGGCGGCGCTGTCGAGAGCTTCTTTATCAGCGAGGATACGCCCGTCGGAAGTGTTATTGGTAAGTTCATAAAGCTGAACTCGAGTCCCTATGGCACCACACTCATTTAGATCGCTGCAACAGAAGACCAAATAATAATTGGCCAAATATTAAAGTCGAAACCTTGCTGATTTCCATATCTTTGTAACGAACTAATTATTTGTGACTATAGATCGCTATATACAGAAGATGCAATGCAAACAAACAATCTTTTGAGCAACAAGGTAATAGGTATAATAAATTGTTGACGCCGTCCGAGCGCTGTTTGACTCAAAAACTGTACTTTTCCACCGTACGGTGTAGCAATTTATCAAAGACTATCGCATTGCAGCAATTAATGCTTCATTAAGTTTATTATTATGGTTTGATTTATTAGCATCAGAAAGCTCAGTTACATGCTCTAGAATTTGTTGTAATGTTACAGGTACTTTAAGCGTAAATGGCGACCCTTCAGAGGAGCTCGGTGACATCACATTGCGGCTGCAGGAGAAGGGTGCAGCCGTGGGCATCGCGCCCGGCACTAAGAACGTAACCCTGCTGCGTGCTCTGGATCGCGAGGAGAAGCGGGGACCTTCCAACGTTTACGTCAACGTGCGCTGCGATAGGAGACACACCACTGACCCGGTTAGCAACGTTAAATTGCTCTGATATAGAAACCTACTTCGTACCTGAGTATGGGTATCATTTTGCGGAAGACATTTATATGAGTTGAAGTTGTACGAGGAATTGCCACAGAAAATGTAATGTTTTAGTTTTTACCTTGACAATCATTTGCTTATTCGCCGAAAAGAAACTACTTCAAAGCGACATCATGACATTGAGGGCTGTTTGAAAAAAAAATACAACAAATATCAAAAGCCAGCAGACGAGAGGTTCAAATTAGGCTGAAAAACAGCCCTTTTTGAACGTCAAAATTATATGAGGCAGTCCTCCAAAACGCCCGCCCTTCACCACTTCCTAGTGCTTTAGCTGGGAAGAAGAAATACGTAGCGCAACAAACTCACCACCTCACCCAGCAGCACAGCTGTCTGTTCAGTTCTAGAAGAACTTGATTCTTTATAGTAGTATGCAAATTAATTAACATTATGACACACAAAACATTAAATAAAATTATTTGCCATATACCTATACACACGCCAATATATTGTGGTCCAATATGAGATCTTCAGAAGCCAATGATGATTTAGTTGACCTACCGGATATCAGACAGAATTTGTAACATTATGTCGCATTGCTTTTATTGCCTGTTTGTTGTATGTTACAGAGCTTCATAATACCAGTGTCGGTGCGTGTGTGGGACGTGAACGACAACGCGCCGGCTTGGCTGGGCGCGCCCTATCGCGTGCGCCTGTCGGAGCTCACGGTGGTGGGCACGCGCGTGGCCGTGGGCGCACGCGCCTCCGACGCCGACCAGCCCGGCCCGCACGCTACCATACACTACTCCGTGCTGCCGGGACCCAACCATGTGAGACCACTACATTAACCAGCTCAGCCTATAGCCTCAGTCCACTACTACACATAGGTCTCCCCCTAGATGTACCATAACACCAGCTGCATCACACCCACGCATATCAACACTAACCTTACTAATGTGACAGAAACTTCCTTGGGTTACAGTTGAATTTTGAAAACCCTTGAATCTTCCGAGAATATTATATATAAAAGACGTTTAATTTCGACACCGAACCAATGTAAAGGCATAAAAATATTATTTCTAATTAGCTCAGACGGATAGAACCTACATCTTCCGTACTTAGCCTCCTCCTTTTGGCACCTCAGGAGTACCTCGGCTTCCCAAACGAGTTGGACAGCGTGTTGGTGGTGAAAAAGCCTCTGGACTACGAGACACTGAGCAACTTCACCGTGACCCTGCGAGCACAGGACGCAGGGACACCTCCCCTGCACAATGACACGGTGCTGCAAGTTCAAGTGCTTGATGCTGATGATCAGAACCCCAAGTTCTCGCACGAGCATTACACTGCCACACTGCCTGATGATGCCAAAGAGGTAAACACATAATTTCCTTGTGACTACCAGAAATGAAGATCGTCTTGTAATTGAACTCTTGAAAGATAATATTACATAGCAAGTTCTATAAACCACAACACATATTGGTGATCGTAGATGACATAACATGAGGTGTTTCAGCAAAATCAAAAGTCATTTAAAATCAAACTAGGCTTGATTCTAATCGGCACTTTTAGAATCTCAAAACTATATAAAACGCAACGTGTAAAATAACACTACTGCTACTTATCTAGTAAAAAATAATGTTGTTGGCATTTCATTTCATTTTGTGTTGAATCCAGGCATGGATTCAACACAAAATGAAATGAAATGCCAATTACATGCAATTTATAAACAAATAAAAAAAAACAAAATACAACTATGAATTACTAGATAACATTCAAATAAAGTGTCAAACAGTTTCAATTATAGTGTCAGATGTTGCAAAACTTGTTTCACAGGGTCATTTTTTTCAGTTTTTTTTTTTTTGACGTAGGAGCAGTATCGCATATAAAAAGTAAAGCGCCTAGTTGTAGTTCCATTGTCCTGCATAGACACGTGATTAAGCAAATGCCGCCAAATCCAAAAATAGTTCTTGAGGAAACGGCTTCAAACCTCTGTGGGGGCTCCGCGAAAATACTGGTTCATTGTGACCAGTAATTTCGCGGAGCCCCCACAGAGTCCTTGTGGAGCCCAGGGGCTCCGCGGAGCAATTTGCAAGTCAGTATCAGGTTGTATGTTGATCTAAATATTATTTGCGACCGTAACAAATATGGATTTACAGAATTATTAACATTAGAATCAGCAATACAACTCCTTAAGTTCACGTGATTGAAATCGTCATTCAATGCACTTGCATTGAATGACGATTTCATGAAATAATCATTCAATGCACTTGACTTGATTGAATTATTATGTGAACTCATATAACCAGTCATAAGGTAGGTAGGTAAGCCAATTCTAGAGAAAGAACATAAACATTATCTTGCGTTGAGATAATCAGAGATCAACTATCGGATATCAAAACGCAGAGTACCTACACACTAAAATGCTGACTGATTATTGAAGCTCGTAAAAAAACTCGAAGGGCATATTGGTATGGTGGACAAGTCATGCCAACTCTTTACGGTCTTTCATGTGAAAGTAAAAAAAAAAACTTGTATTTCAGGGTACAATCCTGGCGACATCGCCGGGTCCGATCTCCGCTGCGGACCAGGACGTGGGCATCAATGCGCCCCTCACGTACTCCACCGCCGGCGACAACAGCCGCCTGCTGGTGGTGGACAAGGACACCGGACAGGTTGCTGCCACCAAGCAACTCATCGATGAGCTCAGTCAGCCTGTCACTATCGTTATAAAGGTAATCTACTGGTAATCAATCATTATAGTATTCATAGATCGTTTGTAACGAATTTCAAATGTATTCGAATGGTAACCAAAAAATCGCACCAGAATTTCGTCCAACTGTAGTTGACTAAGAGAAGATTATGACTTCTCTAATAATCCGTTTTTGGTTTCCAAAGCCGGGTTAAATACCCGGACAAATTCCCGGATAAAATTCCATTTCTAATCATGATCTTGAACCGTCCGTATACACGCGTGTCGTGCATGACCGGTGTTTGTCCGTCGGTTACAGGCGACTCAGGTGGACAACTCGGACCGGTACGCGCTGGCCACGCTGAGCGTCAGCCGCGGCGCCGGCGCCGGCCAGGCGGGCGGCGTGCGCTTCCGGCGCCGCCAGTACTCCGCCGCCGTCAGCGAGGCCGCCGCGCCCGGCGCCACGCTGCTCACGCTGCACACCTCGCCGCCGCCCGTGCACATGCAACACGTATGTCATACTCATAGATAATCACGTGATCGATCGCAGGCCCTCGCGTGACCACAGTTACACCCGGTTTTTGAATTGAGAATTTGTGTTGAAGTTGAAGTTGAGAACTTGTCAAACAGCATTACGTAAGGTGATTCTTTCAATGTGGCTCGCTTAAATTACGTTTTTTGTAAAGAAAGAACGATGGGCAACCTACCTAAAGATAAAGACCTAAAGATAAATAAAAAAAGTTTTTATTTGTGGTACCTACTGCTGTCATTAGTAAATTGGCGCTATTATATTAAATACTGTTAGTTTTATGAACACAAAGTTTAGTGTTACTTCATAATAAATCGATTGAAAATGCATTCAAGTGATGAAGAAGATGTGTTAACACCCGAGTTTATGAAAGAGAGGGCGGCCGATATAGTAGAAAACTTGCTACCCAACAAATCAGGTTGCTTACATCAAAGCCTACGATGAGTTTTGCAAATGGAAAAATGAAAATCAAGCTTCTGGAACATTTACAGAGTTTGTTTTCCTAACTTATTTTAATGAGTTGTCGAAGAAAAAGAAGTCATCGACATTTTGGAGTACCTACGTATTCTATGCTACGGTGTACTATAAAAACAAGGCATAACATTGATATAGTAACATATTCGAAGTTGCAAGTTCTTTTTCTCGTAGTCATGGTATAAAGTATAGTATGCAACTCTGGAATAAAACGGATTTATGCCGTGGGCCATGAATCACTCGCGTCACTCAGGATTCTAACACTTGAATCACTAGCTATGCTCGTGCTCAAATCATCATGAATCACTCCCTTTTTTTTTTTTGTGTGGGAAATCATCAAATGACTTCTCCCGGTCTGGGTGGAGCGGAAGGGCGTTAAAGTTAGACTTTTACTGACTAAAACCCACCCGTGTTCCTTCATTTGCCTGTTGTCAAGGTCCCGTAGAATCCTTCACTTGCTCCTGATTCATCTATGGCCCTCGCTTAAAATCCGTCCTTTATTCACTATTGCCTTAAATATTTATTTTATTCTGTTTTTTAGTGTTTTAATTGTTGTTATGGCGGCAACAGAAATATATCATCTGTGAAAATTTCAACTGTCTAACTATCACGGTTCTTGAGATACAGCCTGGTGACAGACGGACAGACAGGCAGACAGCGGAGCCTTAATAATAGGGTTCCGTTTTACAATTGAGAGCCTACTCCTCTTTGAGTCGGTTAATAAAAAGAAAAAGAAACCTTCCAATAGAACTTATGACTCGACTGCCAAACGAGAGCATCTATTGATGTTGGTTAATGTAGTGCAAATAATGTAATTATAAGTATAATTATGGATCGTCAATTGTAATGCTATTTAAATAGCTCGCTTGGACCTATCGTCCTTTTGAAGTCCGGGCTTTCGACTTAATGCTAGTATAGAGTTTGACAAGTTCTCAACTTCAAAATAACGTGACCATTGTCAAAATAATGTATGTACATCCTAAAAAAAAACCAAACATGTAAAATACAATTTTTTATCCACTTTCTGATCTAATCGAACCTTCATTGTATGGTTTCCAGAACAACCTTCAGTTCTACGTGTCGGACCGCTCGTTCCTGGACAAGTTCGCCATCAACAGCGCCGGCGAGGTGGTGCTGCGCCGGCCGCTGGACTACGAGTCCAGTGACCAGTACCACTACCAGGTCATGGTCACCGACGGCGTCTCGGTAACACACTATTACTAACTGAAAACTATTTTTTAATGAGTTTTTTAATTATCTTCGTCTTTATCCGATGCAGTTTGTGCAATGTACTATCATCATCATCTCTCTGCCCTTGCCCATGGCACTTGCGGTCGGCGCAACTAGTTTTTCTGCCATTCTCTTATGTCAACTCTATCATACGCATTTTTCTTGAATTTAATTCTATTAGTTAGTCAATAAAGGGGTTCGGGCACGGATGTATGGACTCTGATCCTGGACCCAATAGATATAAATAGTATATCGTTAGAAAGGTATATTCTCATAGAGCACGAATAGTTATGGCGCTTGTCCTGATATGTTGTCCGATTGGAGTACGCGTACTTTGAATATTAAATCATTTTTTGATTATAGCTCTAAGTATTTTTGATATATATTTCAAACGGTTGAACCGATTTTAATGATTTAGATCTTAAATCAAAGGTATAATCTCTCCAGTATTATAGGGTTCATAAAATATGAAAAACATTCAAGATGGCGACCGTGAGTTTTAATGATGTGTTGGGATTTACCGTAATGAGTTAGGATTTATTTATTTTTTGCTCGAAAATGGAAAATAAGTACATGATTTTTATTTTTATTACTTTCTTTACATACATACGTAAATATCACGCCTGTCTCTCAGAGGGGTAGGCAGAGACTATAGATCCTATACCCAACTTTCACTCCCATAAGTCAAAGTAGGCTCCAACCCAGCACTACATACAATAATAATAATATGCTTGCGCGCTTCGAAAACTAGGTCTGTGCTGGTAGAGTTTACTTTGGCGGAACAGGTATGGGATGAGGAGCCAGACCAAGAGAGATACAGAAACCCGCAGGGCAGCATATGGCGAGCTGTTAGGCAGTAGCGACCCCACGGACCCTATCTCCCGGGAGAAATCTTGTTCCACACCTCTGGCTTGCCTTTATTGGCTGGCTGGACTAGAGGAGGATCACTGACGAGGAACAGAGCTCCCAACTCATTCGTGCCTTGATTGTGCTCGGAGGAAGGAAGTATTCCAGTAGAAGCTGGCAGGGATCTTGACCGTACTTCCGGGATTGTCCTGATAGTCGTGGAATATATCTCCACACCTCTTAAGCACCTCAGGACATGTTGCCCCTTTGTCGCTACGACACTTTGTGATAGCGATCGTTTTCGGGGGCCCATTATTGAGTGTGCAAGTCACCCCCTGCCATTATATTTGTGTATTTTATATAAAACATTGCTCAGGCAGGGGCATTGTTCTTTCCATAGTTCAATATAACCAGTACACTAAGCTACCCAAACCCATAATCCAATATTTTTTTTCCTTATCCTGCAATAGTCCTATACCAACCGGGGGTTGTCCTTGGCTGCACTTGCATAGGGATAATCGTCGGTTGGTGCCTCATTACATTTAAAATTCTCAAAGGGGCCTCTGCGAGTTGGCTTCGGCTCCTCGTACGCCGTCTTTTATTAATTTTGCTTGCGTAGTTTTTGAGTTAGCTTCAATATTAGGTACGTATTTACCCCACTTAGGTTATCTAGATGATGTTTTCATTTGCTCCTTCACTGTTATTTACATCAGCTCGTGGTATTCGAATTTGTGTGGGGTAGGCACCACAACTAAAAAGTGAAAAATAAAAAACTTTATTTAGGAGGAGGGGGCACTCTAGAGACCAAAGGCGGGGGCCGATCTTTTACCGACTTGGAGGTAAAAGGAGGAGGTTCTCAATTCGTCTGTACTTTTTTTTTGTGTGTTTATTACGCGATTACTCTGCCAATTTTATTATGAATATAATTTGATGACTCTTTTTTTGTTTGGTAGGTCATGCTCCAAAGGTGGTCCCATATTTATTAACTTTGCTTGCGTACCTAGTTTTTGAGTTAGCTTAAATATAACGTATTTTTCCCACGTATATGTGGACGATGTTTTATGTTACTCCGTCACTGTTATTTACATAGCAGCTAGTGATATTCGAATTTGTGTGGGGTAGGTACTACAACTAAAAAGTGAAAAATAAATACTTTTTACAAATAAAAAAACAACCGACTTCCAAAAACCACACTAAAAAGTGAAAAATTATTTTAACTTCGGAAGTCAGTGGCAAAAAACGAAAGTGAAAAGCAAAGACATCGACTTCCGAAATTAACGTTATTTTTCACTTTCTTTGTGTTTTTTTTGGAAGTCGGTTAGTTTTTTTTGTAATGATGAATCATATCAATCCATCTGTCACAAGCTTGTGAGTGTCACAAAGACATGACAGTAATCAAAATTCAATATGGCGAAAACCAGACGCCATATAGAGCAAAAGAAAAAAAAAATATCGACGAACTATGTCAAGTGGGGTCTCATTGAATAGGTCTTTGGAAATCTAGGTTTCTCTAATCATTTTTAGGGTTCCGTAGTCAACAAGGAACCCTTATAGTTTCGCCATGTCCGTCTGTCTGTCTGTCCACGGCTTAGCTCTAGACTCTCAGTACTAGAAAGCCGTAACCGGTACCTATAGGTTCATAGGTATAAATCACGCTGACAAAACGGTAAAATAAAATCATGAAAGAGCGAGACGGAGTGGGATGCTGGCGGCCCCAGGGCTCGAATTGTTTAGGTAATTGCTTTTTACGGTGAAAATAAGGGTCATTAAAAAAATAAACTTTAGACCTGCTTTATAGTTAGTTCAGATAGTATGCAAGTTTTCATGATCGAATTATTTTGAACTAGTTATTGAATACCAGCGGTTTATAGTTCGGTTTAGAGGTAACTTTGGATGTTTTTCTCAAAACTCTTCGGATAGACTTTATTTAGCTTTGGTTTACAGACTAGTAAGTATAAGCCCAAAGAATATGATGCACTATGTATCCATCCTGGGCAGCTCTTGGTCCAACTCCCATATATGGATGGTCCGTAAAAAATATGTAAAATGTAAATGATATGCATACAAATGAAATAATAATGTGTTATTTAACATAGTTACTGAAATTATTTAATAAAATGCGCCATTGGTTGGTTGGTATTCATCAATAAAAAATACTCAACAAAAAATAGTTTTTACAAAACTCCTCGGATAGATTTTATTGAGCTTTGATTTACAGACTAGTTTAAGCCCAAGGAACATAATGCCCTATGTGTCCATTCTGGGCAGCAGTTGGTCCAACTCCGATTTATGGATGGTCAACGTCCTTTTGAACGAATTATGGGACCAACTATGAAATCGCGAAAAAGAAACAGCTATCCCTTATAGTTTAGAACCGGTACCGGTTTTAGACTATAGTATGGAACAGCAAATTTTTATTCGCGATTTCAAAGTTGTTCCCATATTAAAAGTTTTTCGGTTCGATGGTCTACAGAACTTTTTTTGTAAACTTAATCCTAATGTTTTAACACGTTACATTAAAAAAAATTGACGCCCCATGAGCCCTACCTTTATATATAATTTTTTTCCCTTTCTACATAGCTTGTGCATAGCAGCCATGTTAGCATTAGATTGTAATATAAAAAAAAAAAGATTTTATTGTTTCTCATACAATTATTGTTCTACAGCACAAAATTGAGGCAGCCCCGGTAAGTTATAAAGATACTTGTGATTGGGTTACCTCGCAACTTCCCATGGGTTACTAACTTAATACGAGTAATTGTATACCATCAAACCCAAAAAAAAGGATAATTAGATACAAATACAAATACAAAATACAAAAATGTTTATTTCAATAATTACACGTTGTAGATACGTTAAACAGTTGGTGGCGTCCCCTTTTAAGCATATAGATGCCTGTGCCAGGGGGCGCCGATAGGTACTATTATTATGTAATGTTTTTCATTTGATTTCAGAACGACACGGCATCAATAAACATCACGGTGCTGAACGTGAACGAGTGGGAGCCGCGGTTCCGCTACCCGCAATACGAGTTCCGTGTGGACGAGGACCATCACGACGATGCTGAGCTGCTGCCCGTCGGCAGGCTCGACGTGTTCGACGGAGACAAAAGAGACACCGTCACGCTCACGCTGAGGGGCTCCGGCGCTGAGTGAGTATCTTGTAGCCACGTTAAACAAATATCAGCCTATTATGGTCCCAGTGCAGGTCAAAGGCCTCTACTCATACAGATAAGGCACCAGAATCGATCGCCACACTTGCTCAAAAAGGCTATTTCAGACGTAGATATACAGGTTTTCTCACGATGTTTTTCCTTCACCGACGTCAATTGTCCAAGAACTTGGAAAGTACATATGAATTGGAAAAGTGACATTGAGACTTGCCCAGATTTAAACACCCAGGGCCACACGTGCATGAGAGGCGATGCCTTAACCACTGGGCCATCACGACATTTTTAACCACATTAGGATATAGAATTTCAAGCTATCACAGTATCAGAATGATGGTATAACCCGTGGTTGTTGTAGCATGCTGTACATCAACTCGACGGGCGACATGTTCCTGCGCGGCGGGGCACTGCGCTCGCTCAACTCGTCCGTGCTGCACGTCGTCGCTACTGCCGTCGACTCCGGCGCGCCGCCTCGACAGGTACATACACTATTCATCTGCAGCCTATAAAACAATATCGCTATCATCATTTTCGTAGAATGAGAAAAGCTTTCGATTTAGTTGACCACAAAATGACACTTGCGGTGAGCTCTACGGCATCAGAGGTACTGCTTTAGAATGGCTGAAAGCTATCTTAATATAATAAAATCCAACGCACAGCCTAAACCGCTGGGTCTAGAAGCATTAAATTTTGCACAAGAGTTTCTAATAGTATAGCGAACATAAAGGTGAGCATTAACGAAGGATTTTTTTAAAGTTTCTCCTAAAGCGATTTAATAAGGGGTGAAAGTTTAATAGATGTTCGAAATTATTCCCGTCCAATTGTTGCAACGTTCTACAGATCATAACTTCGACTCTATGAATCAGGGGTGCCTCAATACATACAGGGTGTAAAAAGACCCATCACATAGCCGTCAACTACGCATTCTGTACCTACATCAAATTAGGTAACATTGCACAAAAGTAATTGTTGGGACTTTTATTTTTGGTGTGAAAAATCGTTGTTTACGGTAGTGCGCAACATAACGCACGCAAAACATTGCGTTTATGGTTTATGGGTGCATGCCACGGTTAAGGGTTTGTAGAGATTGAGTTTTAACATTTAAAACTTGCTTTCTTTAAAAAAAAACGTCTGAAAAAGTTGGAACTACCTTCAATAACTCCGTAACCAGAAGGTTCTTAGGTATGGTTCTGAACAAAAATTGATCACAATGCCGGGAATAACAAGTGACTTTCGGCTTCGTTAAGTGTCTTTCTACACCCGTTATAGTATCTACAAGTGCGTACTTTATAAAGACGATTCACGTGTCAGCAGTATTACCTGAAATAATAAAATATTCACAACAATAATAAGTAAATAGAACTGTTGATACATAAACTACGATAGTAGTTCTGAAGTTGCGAACTGAACATAATCTAACTATCTAAATAATATTATAAACGCGAAAGTTTGTTAGTATGGATGGATGGATGTTTGTTACTCTTTCATGCAAAAACTACTGAACGGATTTTGATGAAAGAATCGTCGGCAAAACACACCCAACTCCGCCACAGATGAAACCACTGTAGTTTTGAAGACATCACTTCTTTACTCAGGCCAAGGCTCATATCTGTCCCGGGGGAATTCAGTTATGATAATGTTAAGTTGATGTTAGGTTCGGAGATTATGTTAGATTATGTTAGGTTTAGATAGGCTTGCTGGCGATGGCTGCGGTCTCACAGGTGGTGAGCCGCATACGTCGCCTAGGGCTGGAGGTGGCCCTCAGCAAGTCGGAGGCCATGGTGTTTCATGGCCCCCGGCGGGCGCCGCCACCCGGCTCACACATCGTGGTCGGGGGGGCTCGGATCGCTGTCGAGTCTACCATGAAGTACCTGGGATTGGTGCTCGACAGCCGGTGGGACTTCGGGCCCCACTTCCGACGGCTGGCGCCCAAGTTGCTGGGCGCTGCTGGGGCGCTGTCAACGCTGCTTCCCAATCTGGGGGGCACGAGCGCCGCTTGTAGGCGGCTCTACGTGGGGATCGTGCGGTCGATGGCCCTTTACGGGGCCCCGATCTGGGCGGCTGACCTGACGGCCGATAGTATCGCAGTTCTGCGCAAGCCGCAGAGAGCGATGGCCGTCAGAGTCATCAGAGGGTACCGCACGATCTCCTACGAGGCGGCTTGTGCACTGGCCGGATCCGCGCCCTGGGACCTCGAGGCGAAAGTACTCGCGTCATCGTACCGGTGGCGCGAGGAAGCGAGGGCGCGGGGCGAGCAACCGATGCAGCGACACATAGAGCTGCATCGGTCTCAGCTTCGCGAGGTCCTGGTGGCGGAATGGCGGGACAGGCTTTCACGCCCTACCGCATCATCGAGACATCATCGATATGACATCATCGAGGCGGTCCGGCCGGTGCTCGAGCACTGGCTCGGGAGGAGGCACGGCTCCCTGTCGTTTCGGGTGACGCACTCGGGGCATGGTTGCTTCGGGAAGTACCTGTGTCGCATAAACAGGGAGCCGGACGCTCGGTGTCACCACTGCGTCGACTGCCGGGACGACACGGCGCGGCATACGCTGGCAGAGTGTGCCGCTTGGGAGGAGCCGCGCCGAGCCCTCATTTCAGAAGTAGGGAGTGACTTGTCGCTGTCGGCCGTAGTGAATGCCATGGTCGGCAGCGAGGAGTCCTGGGACGCGGTGGTTTCCTTTTAGAGAAGGAGGCTGCGGAAAGGGAGAGGGAGATCTCGTCCGCTCACCCAGCCCGCAGCAGGCGCACCGGGCGTCGGCGGAGGGCGGATAACGCCCTCTTCCAGCCCCCCTAAATGGGTCCAGGGTCCAGGTCCATGGGTGACGGACTCGGGGACGTCTGTCGCCCCCCACACATCAGGACACGAGGTGGCGGCGCATAGTGTTCCACGCGCGCCCCTCTTAGACGTCACGGGGCTAGTGAAACACCTCACTCCCCCCCCTGAACACCGGGGTGGTTTTTAGTCAGTAAGAGTCTGACAGACCCAGGGCCCCAGGGCGGAGGACATCAATGAGGACTTTCCACCCCGGAAAAAAAAAAAAAAGAAGAAGGTTTACCTAGATAGGCTATGTTAGGTTAGGTTAGGATAGGTTTTATATCTCAGGCCTTTTTCTAACCATTTTTTTTTTAGTTGTGTTTGTTTATTTATTACTCAGTAGTGTAGAGTCTGCTCCAATAAAACTCACTTTTATGCACACTTAATACTTTTATTATTTCACTTGCTTGCAACACAGTTAGTAACAGACTGACCTAAAAGCTAACGCGCTACACCGGCAACCAACAAGAGTGGGTACTGGATGTAGCGCGCCGCCTCGTTTGGTGTGTTCTGTGGACAAAATACACCCAGCTCCGCCGGTCATATATTAATTATGACTCGAAACACATAACAAAAATAAGCATATTTATTATGACATCCATAAGGATTTTCCACGCCCGCGCCGCGTCTGTCAGACTCTTACTAACTAAAAACCACCCCGGTGTTCCCTTCCCACACTTGGACCATGAGATCTCGGGTGCCTTCTACGATCCCCGGACCTAATTAATATAACCTTTTTTTTTTATCGCTGAGAAATGCATTACGCATCCCCGCTCGTGGGGGACAAGTCTTAGGTATGTGGGACTCCTGTCGCTAACGACAGTATACCCACTAAAAAACAGCGGTGTTCCCACATCGCCGTGATGGGAGGGCCATGGGATACCGGTTCAGCCTTTACATCCACAACCCTCCCGGCGCTTGCCCGCCTAGCTGGCGGGCCCCACCTGCCCCCCATATTGGGGGGCTACGTGAATGGCTGGGAACACCTGGCCATTCCCGTCAGACACTGGTGGAGACCTGTGCAATACAGGCAAGGGTGAACCCGCACCCATGGCCTGCTGGCCTCCACCTGGGAGGAGTCGGAGATGACTATCGAAATAACGTCTTTTTCGACCGCTCCTCCGCCTTCGTAATTTACATAACCTAACCTAACCTAACATTGTCAGAACTGAATAACCCTGGGACAGATTTTGATGCGCCTTGGTCTGAGTAAAGGGAGAAGTAATGTCTTCAAAACTACTGTGGTTTCATCTGTGGCGGACGTCTGTGTGCCGCCAATACATATCTAACCTAACCTAACATTGTCAGAACTGAATAAACCCAGGACAGATTTTGACGCGCCTTGGCCTGAGTAAAGGGAGAAGTAATGTCTTCAAAACTATAGTGGTTTCATCTGTGGCGGACGTCTGTGTATCGCCAATACATACCTAACCTAACCTGACCTAACATTGTCGGAACTAAATAACCCTGGGACAGATTTTGATGCGCCTTGGACTGAGTAAAGGGAGAAGCAGTGTCTTCAAAACTGCAGTGGTCTGGCCATCTGTGGCGGACGTGGGTGTGCCGCCCATACATTCTTGCCCACGATCCTTTGGCACACAGATAGATTATAACCTGGATTAACACATAGGATACTTTTTATCCCGATATTCCCACAGGATCGAGACTTACGCGGGTGAAACCGCGGGGCGCAGCTACGTATAATTATATACCTATTATAAACAGCGAGATTTTTTATAATTTTTTTCAGACGTCAGTACCAGTGACGGTGCACCTGAGCTCGCGCCTGCTGGCGCCGGGCGGCGCGGGCGGCGCGGGCGGCGCGGGCGCGGGCGGCGCGCGCGCCGTGCTGGCGCTGTTCGCGGCGGCGCTGGCGGCGCTCGCGCTGCTCGTGTGCGCGCTACTTGGATACATATACAGAGTGTGAGACACACATTCTTCTAATTTTTATTGGATAGACGGAATGAAAAGAAATAAATGATTATGTCGACATATTTTTAGAATGATCATTGTCTTCGACTGCTGTTTAAAGTTTATGCCATCTAAATCAAACACTCTTGTACAATGTCACCTCAGATACACACCATAATGTCGTATCACGCAAATCTACTACGAAAGTGGCATCGCTGAACTGAATAACGTTTAGTAACTTATTCCTTTGGTCTATTCATAAAAAAGTTGGATGCTCCAAATAATTTTGTTGATTATCTTTTTTGACGTTACATCCCTAACAACTACGAGCTCATATTTTCTCGCAGTCGTCGTCGATCAAAGCGCAGCGCGGGTGGGTCAGGCACCGGCTATGTAACACATGAGAAGCCGCCGGCGGACCCCATCGCCCCCACGCCGCACCACGCCATCGCCAGCCCCACCAGCCCCACCAGCCCGCACGTGCCCACCGGGGCGGCCGGGGCGCTGCGACCTGCAGGCTCGTCGGGTTCCCTGCTGAGCGTCAGTGCAGGTGCCAGCACTATCCTGGCTAACTCTACGTCTAGTTTAGATCTGCAGCAGGATGCGGCGCATGGAGGACAACATAGTAAGTTACCTATTATGTTACTTACCTACTGTTTGTTTTGTAATCAATTAATATAATTGGAATCAATTTCTTAAACCAAAACTATGGTTCAGTATGATTTTTACTTCGCTTGTGGCTGCGTCAGGTAGCAGGTGATCGTCGATTATGGCTAGTAACTAAGTTTTTAGGGTTCCTTCAACAAGGAACCCTTATAGTTTTCGCCATGTCCGTCTGTCTATCTGTCTGCCGGTCTGTCTGTCCGCGGCTTAGCTCAGAGACTGTTAGTTCTAAAAAGCTGTAATTTCGCATAGGTAGAAGTACTTATACCCACACATATTAATCACGCCGACAAAGTGGCAAAATAAAATGATGATGAAAAAAACCTAAATGTTTTTTTCTCGTCTATCCCATGGTGTAGGGTGAAAATATTGTGAGTTTGTGCAAACTGCCAGCTAAATGGTTGGTTTTGGATATGTGAACAAATTCACAGCAGTAGTATAAGTAGGTATATAACGAAATTAAAAGGAAAACTATCACAGCTATAAGTAGCCTTTACAATTTAACGAAAAAAAATCGTCCAACTTACATTTGCAGTTGCAAAAACATATGTTCTCCCATACATTCGGTATGGGGGAACATGTTTTTCAACAACAATGTTAAGTTTGTTCTTGGGATAAATTAATCCCAACTACGGAACTCTTCATTGTGCGTGGTCCAACACGCACATGGCCGGTTTTTCCACTTAGATCTGAGGATGCGTTGTGATAATTATGAGTTTCATAATGTTGAGTATGTAGGATGTAAGTATACAGATTTCTTTGGTATCCATAACTTTTGAAGAAGGATTAGGGATAAATATGAGGAAATAATGTTAGTAAACAAAATGGATACATGGTGTACATTTGTGAAATTCAAGTAAGTATGCTTGTCGTGCTTTACTGATCCATCTAATCTGAAATCCATTTGGAACAGAACTACTTGTTTAGTAGATACCTAACTTGCTGAATTTGTTCAGCAGGTGCATCATCAGGTCGTCAGTCACAACGTTTCCCGCGCAGCAAGGTGGCGCCCATGCCCGCGCGCGCCCCCAGCCCGGGCGCGGCCCCCGGCGCGGGCGCGGGGCCCGGCGCGGGTGCGGGGGCCGGCGCGGGCCCGGGGCCCGGCGCGGGGGGCGCGGCCGGCGGCTTGTCGCTCATGAGCGACCACCTGGGCGCGCGCTCGGCGGGGCGCTCGGGCGTGGCGTGGCCCTCCGCCACCATACCCGCGCGCGTCAAGAAGCTCAGCTGGGACGACGCCGCGCCCGATGGACATCATAAGGTGCGCTCTACTTACCGGTCACCACCTTAGCTTACCAAAGCACTAGGAAATGGTGAAGGGCGAGTGTATTGGGGGTAATTTTGACATTCGAAAAGTGCTGATTCTCAGATTAGTTTGAATAAATGACTTTTGATTTGATTTGATTCAATCATCTAGGCTAGGCTTACAGTTCCATGAATAGACTCAAGCCTTTCACATACAAGCAGTCATCTTTCAACACATTTGTAGTTCAGAGAGAGAGATCTGTGGGTCGCATCAAACACAACTACACGCTTCTTTATTTCGGCGTCAATAAGACTAATTTTCACATCTGTACCTATCTACTAACCCCAGCTTAACCTAGGAATTATCGTTAAGTGTGTATAACAGAAATACATTTCCAGGACAGAGGGGAGGAGGTGACAGACGCGACCAACCCAGCCGTGGCCGAGCACATGAACCTTACCGTCTACTTCTGACCGGCGGGGAGCCGGCGCGGCGTGCTGACTTACCACACGTAGGAAACAAACAACACGCTAGTGATACAAAACAACATGCTCATATACAACGTGGAGCAACTAACGATAACAAGGCTAGAATTAATGATCGTTTTAAAAATAACATATTATCAGATATTGAGTCTACGGTAAACAGGGGTTTAGGTGGCAAAAATATGTCTAGACAAGATGCAGTTAACCCATCTGATAGTATATATTCTTTGCAAGTCAAGACTGCAGCAAATAATAATGATCTACAACTTGGACAAGGCTCTCACAAAGGTGAGAACATTGAAGCTAAAAATGATGTTCCATTATCAGGGTCTGCTATAAAAACCGATCCCGCAATAAATTACACCTTAAAAGCAAACAGCGATCAACCCACAGATGCTCTGAACACTGTTGGAATACCAGTCTTTAACAATTCTTTATCACACGATTATTTATACACAAACCATCCCGTTCCGGCTACAAATTACTACATCCCTGGTTTAAGCGAACCATCCTCACCGTCTAACTATCCTACTATGGTTATGGGCCATCCCGGTCATCCCAGTCATGCCATTATATTAGAAAATGATTCGAGATCAACAAGAAACCGCCTCCTTCCGACTCACATCTTACTCGCTAGTAACACGAAACGTACGAAGCACCTCAAACCTCCTGCTAATAGTAAGCTCACAAGTAAACCTGTGACAATACATCACATCACTTCTATCGCTTATCCTGTGCAGTCTTCGAGTCAATCGGCTTTGTTCCATGCTCCATCCAACTATGCTTTACCAGCTAGCCATCCTAACCAACAAAGAGTAAATCATCCAAACACGAACCAGCAGCAACCAATATCCATCATAGCCGGTGGCCAGTACTCTCAGGGGGACCAAAGATACACGACACCTCCAACTGCCCCGGTGCTTTATGAGGAGGAACCTCTTCCTCTAAGTGCCAATGATCTTCCACCAGCGTACGCCACGATAGACCCTAAGAAGCTGCGCTCTAGACACGTCAGACCTGCGGTGTTCAAGAGAAGAGGAATGGCCAACAGCCAACAGTACCAACTGTTGTGAGAGACCATAGATATATCTATGTGAGAGACAGAAGTGGATGGATTGATGCATATTTATGGTGTCACAGTTATGGGGCATTATTTTAGACAGTTCCTTTTTTATTTTCTAGGAATACAAGGAAAGTTCAAATTGTGTAGTTCCTAACTTCCTGCGGGCTTTAGGTACCATAACTGCAGTGCGTCTTCCGTGCAACCAATTTAAGTTATCCAGATCAGAATGATTACGTAGGTACCTATAACTGCAGTGCGTCTTGACTAATTTCTAAACCCCTGTCATGGTCACTACAGATATATTGTAAACTACAAATACGTTGTGAGGCTGTGGTAAGATTTATACCTACCATTACCAAAATGTGTATATTGTGTATAATACAAGAATTAGTAGGTACTGATGGTTTGAGGCTTTGTATGTATTTACTATTACAATGAAGAAACGAATGTGAAAAATGAATTAATTGTAAGTTAAGTAACTGATTGATGAGACATTGTAAATTAAGTAACTGATTTTATTAGTGAAATTAACTGTAAATAGTTTATAGTACTTAATAGAAAACCTAGGGTTTTTGTTTTTTAGCAATTTTATAAATTTTATAAGAGACAAACTGTAGGTACTGCCACTTTGTAAAGATTTATGGTGGCGACAATACATAACGAATATTGTGTAAAAATAATTTCGTTGTAAGAACATTTGGAATTACAATATTTATACTATTTGGATAAGTATGTACGAACTGTTATAATAATGTTTTGTTTATTTGGGTTGTTTTATTTTGGTAATCCAGCAATCAGACACGTAAATCCCACAAATATGTAAAAAAGACCTGTCCGATCTGTAAGGGTGTTGGTAAGTATCGTACTGCAATTTTCAGGAAAAAAGGAAAATAAAAACGCATTTTTTTCAACGGCGAGATTTCTGTCTGAAATATTTTCTTGTTTCATGCGTTTTGGATTACTTTTATTTTTCGGTAGTCGGGTAGGCCTTTGCTCAGCAGTGGGACAGTTTACGCTAACATAAAAAAGGCGGGTTACAGTTTTCTAAACATATTTTTTTTATGGAATCACGGTTTATTATTTTGCTTCAATTAGGTATGAATCTAAACACTAACACTAACAAAACTAACTATTACTTAACTAATGGAATCCGAACTAATATTAATTAAAACTAAACCAAAAACTGGCTTTTACCTTGGTCAGAGGCTAAGCATTGCCATACAACGTGGCAATGCCGCCAGTCTCTTGGGTACACTACCTACCAGCCGACAGCGATGCGGAGGAATTCGCCATATTGTAGATATTAATTGTTTATTTGTATAGTTAGTTTTAACTAATATTAGTTAGGATTCCATTAATTACATATATTATTTTTTTATACCTACTTTTCCGTTTTAGCGCTTGATAAACGTTACCACAACGTAAGTAAGGGCCATGCACACCTCGTTTTTTAAACGAGCCGTCGACGCGCGTTTATAGCGATACAGACAAGATACGCACGCAAGTCAGACGCAGCCTGTAGACCTTTGTACACCTGTATAAATTCAAATACGCGTTTGAATCGATACAGACGCGCGTGTGTAGCGATACAGACGCGATGCAAATGCGTGTGTGTGTTTTTTGTTCCAAAGACGTGCGGTGCACCCAATTGCTCGATTGCTACTAGCGTAGATCCACACTTCCCTCGTTGCGGGGGAAACCCCGCCGGTAGGAAAGGCGCGCGCGCTAACGGTCGCGTCGGTGTCGCGCGTTTGAATCGATACAAGCGCTATACTAACGCGCGTGTGTATCGATACAGACGCGCCGGTGCCGCGCGTTTGTATCGACACAAACGACAACAAACTGCTGTGTAGGTTAAAAGCGCGCCATCGACGCGCGTTTTTAAAACGCGCGTCGATGGCGCGTTCAAAAGCATGGTGTGCACAGGCCCTTAGGGTTATAAACTAGTATGTAATAAATATTTTAATCATGCTCTTTATTGTATTTTAAACATATTTATTTACTTAAACAATCACCATACTCAGCCTATAATGTTCCCGCTGCTGGGACACAGGCCTCGTCTCTAGTGCGTAACTGCGCCACCACTCGGGCACAGTGCGGTAGATGTCACATGTCTTCAAATTTGGTTCTCGACATGCTGGTTTCCTCGCGATGTTTTCGTTCACCGTTTTGAGAGCAGTGGTGATGAAATAATTTACACAAAGTAAAGCGCCTGTCAGGGTTCGAACCAATGACTATAAAGCCTGGTTTAATTATATTTGGTTCGAACCTACGCCCTTATAACTCGTAAGTCGCGGCCGTTACCACTGGACTGGACACTGCTCTCTTAAACATTATAATAAATATAAATATATTTACTTACATATTTGTAATGTGCTCGTCAACACCATCTTTTGATACCAAACGTCATGATTAGGTAGGTATCTACATTTTTTATTTCGGGGTCAGAAAACGTGTCAACTCCACCATATTCAGGATTAATATAGCCTGTGTCTCTCCGACCATTATTATCATTGACCGAGCGAGCGTAACGAGCGAAGCGTCTCTGTATCAAGTCTGCCAAAATCGGCAACTCGAGAGGGACCTAGACCATGAGCTAGCTAGACCTTAGGCTCGAGCGGGACCTAGACCATGAGCTAGCTAGACCTTAGGCTCGAGCGGGACCTAGACCATGAGCTAGTTAGACCTTAGGCTCGAGCGGGAGCTAGACCATGAGCTAGCTAGACCTTAGGCTCGAGCGGGACCTAGACCATGAGCTAGTTAGACCTTAGGCTCGAGCGGGACCAATCAGTCTCGCGGCAACCTTCGTTGCTGAACAAGGTCCTCGCAATACTTTGTATTTCCCGAGTCTTAATATAGCAGTAGATATTTATCGGCACAGTGTTAAAATCACACAGGTCAAAAACCTTGAATAAGTATTGGAAATATTGCGTTGCTCAGTTGGAATTGGGACGTTACAGGTAGGTAGGAGTTTATTGGTGTGTCGGACCACGCACAATGAAGGGTTCCGTAGTTGGGATGAAGTTATCCAAAGAACAAAGACCATAGATTTCTTATAGGTTTTCCTGTGGGTAATCTATAGACCTATTTTCTGTTTTTTTTTCTTCAAAATTTTAGGCTCAGTAGTTTCGGATATAAATTAATGGTCAATTTTCAAATATTTTCTTAGATATCATTAAAAGCATTTATTATAAAATTATTTTTTTTAAATTGAGATCGTCGCAATAACCTCCCCTTTCATTTGATATGTCACACGGTATAGTTTACAAAATTTCTTTTTTAGATTTTATAATTTATATATATCGAAAATGCATTTTTCGCTAGATATCCGTGTTTGGGTCACAGATATACATAATATGTAGTGTACCTACCAAATTTCAACTTAATTTCCATTGGATTCGGAGCAAACTGGCTGTGACGAACAGACAGACACACGAGTGATCCTTTTGAGGTACGGAACCCTAAAAAGTGTAAAAACACAAACAATTGCAGGAAACATAAACTTCTCGTAATCTACATCTCGAAACTTTTATTTTCTGAGGAGAAACCTCGTCGGGTATATATAGGTACATGGTACTGTCACGGACTTTAATTGATAAGCCACCTTCAAACTTTTCAATTTTACAGTTTCATACATTCACGAGATTACAAGATTAAGGTTGATGCGCTAGGGTGGCCCGCGAAATTCAAATTTTCTTACGTTTTTTGCAATTTGCAGGTCAGTATCAGGTTGTATGTTGATCTAAATATTATTAGCGGCCGTAACAAATATGGATTTACAGAATTATAAACATTAGAATCAGCAATACAACTCTCTAAGTACATGTAAGTGTATTGACTGACGATTTCATGAAATTTTCATCCTTTTTTCGCGGGCCACCCTAGCGCATCAACCTTAAACACGAACTCAAACCGCACGCTCGTAAACAAGATGACAAATAAATTACTTATAATCGGAAATAGTCTTATCCATAGAGGTTGACTAATAAGTTCTCAACTGTTCTCAATGATAAAAATAAATAAAATTATCCAATCTATTCGATACTGACCTCCTTTGAATTAGAGCTCATTAACTCGATTATTCTGAAAACTTATCTGAAGACAGTGACAGTTGAAATGTCGATGTCAGAGACGTTAATTTCGAAGTTGTCGAAATGACTATTAATATTTCTCCATACGCTAACGTTACTATCGCTACGCTTAAACAATCGTTGCTAGGTTACTGTTGCTAGACCTGCAATTGGTTGACTTTGGGTAATCACTCTGCTGTCAAATTTGTAGTCTGGCTCTCAGGTTAGCCAACCGGTAAAGTTATTAAATATAATTTTCTTTTACTAATACGAAGACATTATGACTTTCCGTGTCGGGAACCGAATAAACCCGATTTGCATTACACGGCTAAAATACGAACAATGCCAGATGGCTGATCAACTAAAGTCCGTGACTGTACATGGATCTCAAGCGTTATGATGTTTTGATGTGTTGAAAGTCTCAATCTCAACGCACAGCTGACCTTGTAATGAAAGTTGTTAGCCGATGTTGCACAACACTGTGCGCGCAACTCAACTTCATTGAGATGCGCGGGAGCAAGCATTACATACACTCCTCCATGTGATGCAACATGTTATTATTGTTTTGTTATGGACACGGAAATGACAATGTGGATTCTAATAGGTTTTGGTAAACTTATTTTCATCACCATCTACCTACCTATGAGATTTTTTTTTAGAATTCAGTATCAGTAGGACCACAGCTGCATAAGTAGATATAAGAAAATATAAAAAAAATCTATAAGTAGTATAGTAGGTAGGATTCTTCTAATCAATGAAGATTCAGGCGTCATACGTAATAAATCGGTTTCTTTTAAACCCTGCGCAAAGCAAATGACCTAGGTTTATCCCAAAAACCTAGGTCATTTGCTTTGCGCAGGGTTTAAATCTTACCTACTTAGGCGTGTGTTGTGGCGGGACATTTTTGTTAGCAACATTTTGCAACTTTCTGAGAAATAATGACAACACTCGTGAATGTGTAGGTATATTTGGGTCAACACAATTATGGGTACAGAGCATGCAATTATAAAACAAAAATGTTAAAGAATGTCAGGGTTTATTCAATTTGAACATAATATTGATCACTCCTTCTGTATTCCATTGTTGTATTGTAGGTACTGTGTGTAGGTACGTTTACACCCGCATGTTGCCCATGTATGTCCTGTGGGCGGCCCTATTGTCATCAACCCAGGCACAAATCCAAACTCCGGGCAACTACCTGTCAAATTCCAGATGGGAAAAATCCAATAACACTTTGCCCGACACTGGAATCAAACTCAGGACCTCATGTTCTACGCTTTCCTTGCAACTAGGTAGACCAACACCAGGCATTCAAGTTTATTCAATAGGTGTAAGTTGGTTTTGTGGTTCACATAGGTTTGTGATACGTGGTTACCAAAGAGAATAATCCTAATTCATTGGTGGTTACCATAGAAGAAGGTGGTTACAAACCGGTTTATTCAAAGTTTTGTAAGTTGATAAGAGGGACAATGCTGAGACGGAGATCTCAGAATTCATTTGCCGTGGTTACCTTCGTGTTAGTCATTTTCCTCATTCGGGTCGCTTGCGAATTCGCGATCTACAGCCTATACACCTATTGATATTATAAAGTATGAATGCTCAATCATATGTACCTACCTTCTACCTAAAATATATAGTTGCTGTTTCTTAAAGATTGTCAATGCCAAGTGCATTAAGATCATTGACACCATTCATCAATGCCAATATCATTGCCGATACATCCGCGTGATTTGGCAAAGCACGCATACGTCACGTCTGAATACATGCAATATTCCCCACCTCCTCTCGGCCGCGTCCGGGGTACCACCACACACGCGGCAATTTCTCCTCGTGCAACAACAGTGCGCAGCTAACAGACCAGCGACCAATACTCTCGGATAGCTCTTGGAGTCTCCGGCAGAACAGTTGCGACTCGCGTCGCCGATCTACGCAGTAAAAGTGATAATATTTGCCAAATATTAAAGTGCACACTCATCAGCTTTAGGAGAGGTATGTAACTTTCCAATTCTGGACGTTTCTGCGAGTCGCAATTTTTAATTAATTATATGCATATCGAAAAGAAAGTTCATGTAGTAGAGTAGGTAAAATAAGGATTTTTTAAATATTTTTTGCTTGATTTAGCAAACTTAATTAGGTTTTCACCAGCAGTTTATTTATATACGAGTAGCAAACAAAATAGCACCCGGTACGGTCTGCATCAACAAGTCGTGGTTTTAAAGGATAAGGGACGTGTTTATGTAGTTATTATAAAGTAAACAAGCCAATACTTTTTTGACAGTTTCCTGACATTAATACTCATGGAATAGATTATTAATACGCTTTTATTATAATTCGTGTTGAGACTCACTGAAAATGCAATTAATGAATAGTTCTGCGGGAAGCGAATGCTAACAAACAAATAAAAACTTTTAACAAAAAACTACAAAGTGAAAAATAACTTTAAATTCGAATACCACTACCTACTATGTAAATGACAGTGTCCGGACTGTCAGGAACTCATACATTGAAGCTGAAGAAAAACTTTTTATAAAAAAAAAAGTTTTTTGTTGTACTACAATAAGTATTTATTTTTAATTTTTTTTGTTGTGGTACCTACCCGACTAACCCGACAACATTTCGAATACCACTGTCTGCCATCATCATACGTATTATTATATTTTAACGTACATAAAGGCTAAGTGGGGAAAACTACGTATTATTGAATCTAACTCAAAAACTACGCCAGCAAAGTTAATAAAAAAAATATGGGAGCACCTCTGAACTATGACCTACCAAACAAAAAAGAATCATCAAAATCAATTCATAATTGGCGGAGTAAGAAAAAAGGAAACATACAGTCGAATTGAGAAACTCCTTCTTTTTGAAGTCGGTTATAAATTAATATGCAAGCTTTCTCTACCCAAGAATTTTCCAAATTCGGTCCACAATTGACGAAAATATCGATGAACATAGGTATGTAGGTACATGAGGTCTCCGTCCTTTAAAAGTGCAAGAGCATTCAGATATTTCAGATATCGAAGCGAAAATCATTTTGTGCTCAAGTTAGGTAGAATATAGGTACCTACCTACAGGTATTAATAGCACATGGTCATGATCTTGTTGGCCTTTCTCTGTTCGTAATCCAAGCCAGTTCCAAGTTTATGCGTTCTCGCAAATTCAATTCAACTTAACGGAACTGCATATAGTAGGTACTTATGCAATAATTATACCTACACATTTATATCCTGGTCGTGATTGGTCGTATAGAAAATACCTGTTGATCGATGTAATCCTTGCGTTTACGGGCCGGGCCGCGTCCGCCACCCGCGCTGCGCTTTCACCTGGGCTTGCGTAATAACCGCGTGAACCAGCCTGACCCTGCACCGGCCATCGCACGTAATAGATAACAACGGCCCGAGAGCGAGAGGCCGCGTGCGGAGTGACTCACACTGTTTGGAAAGAAACGAATCTAGGCTTTACGGATCTGGGTAGATCAATACGAAATGTTTGACAATTGTTTGAAAACTTTTGGTGGTTTTGTAAGCGTCGGTCGGAAAATAATTTGACGTACCTACCTACTACCTAGATAGGTAGGTACCATAGTAACAAAAGGCTTTTGTTCCTTGTGCACCGGCACCGTTAGAGATATAGGGAAGCAGGTACCTAAGTTACTCCGGCTTTATTTCAAGGACGCTTGTCTTCTATGTTCCAGATGTCGCGGTTTCCATTGGAGGCGGTAGCCCTGCTGTTTCTGGCAGGCTCCGCGTCAACGACGGACCAAAACAGCTCACTGGTTCAAGAAAACTGGTGCGGCGAGCAGCAGAACTTGTGTGGGCTACATGATGACGATGGACCGTGGATGTCCGTGCTGCAGCAGTGGGCACTCAGTGCCCCCGAGCACGAAGAGAGACAAGGTGAGACCCTACTCAGTTACCTCGTTTGTTGCGGCTTGCGAGACGTCGACCTGGATGATGGAAGACTTTTAGATACTTATGTACCATATTTTATGCAAAATATTTAGAGATAATCTATTCTATTGTAAATTAAAATTAATTATGGAATAAACCATGACATCTATAACGTTTCCAGGTCGCATAATGGCGCTACCCCCGGCGCAAGGTTACTACGTGACGGACCGCTTGGACGGGCCCCTGCTGAGCCCGCCACCGCCACCACCACACGCGCCGCAGCACGGCAAGCAGCCCAACCACCCCAACCACCCGCTGCCGCCGGGCGCGCGCCCGTACGACGAGTGGCAGTACTCACCCCCGCTACAACACACCACTGGCAAGATCGTCAACAGACCACCCAACCCGTACAAGGACAAATTCAAGCCAAGCCCAAGCTATGTGAGTCTAAGTACCTAGACGAGGGACCCGTAAACAAGACATCTTGTTTACTTACATCTTTTTAGTTGACTTTTTTTGTCGTAGTTGGGTTTTAGTTTTTAACTTTTATTTTTATTTAATTTTTTTTGGGGTTAAGCCAGCAAGTTCAGAACCCCTTTCATTTGACAACCATTATGGCTTCATTAAAAAAACAATCTTTTTGTTCATGACTTTTTGCGAAGTCACACAGCATATAACCAGCGGACGATCAAGACGTTTCCAACGATACCTCATTTGTCAAATTATGATGAGTAGTTTAGTATTTAATTTCTAGTGTTAGGTACCTAATCGGCCACCGTGATTTTTAAGCTGACCACCGTATATCACTTAACTGTAGGACCTCGCTTTAGGTACTCCCAGGCCAGCAACAACAATGGTGCCGATTCTCTTGTACACCGCACTAAACTAACTAAACTATCACTAAAATTCCTTACTTTTGACTATGGGAATCTTGGAGCTATTCTGCCAAATAAATTCTCTAAATTTAAAACTTATTTTGACACAACTAAAATCGAATTTGACAACCGCGCGCCTCCACTTGGTACTTGTTTTTCCTACCTCGTGTTTTTTTTTTAGAGCCAGAGGCGCGCATGCTTGGCAGCCTCGACGTGTTTTTAGTGGAATTTTTCAGTTTTTGTATGAAAATAACGAAAAAAAAAAAATTACCAACACGTTGAGAATTACGGGTTTAAGGATTTCCTAAAGGGGGTCGAAATTTTCATTTTTTTGCGATAGGACACACCGTTTTCGAGATTTAAGCAAAAGAAAATAAAAAAATACAGTACTGTTTTTTGTAACTGAATTCGAGGTGTTCGTTTGAATTTTAGTTCATGACATTTAATTTTATTCCACACATTTTTAATCGCGATTAAATATAGTCAGATTTAGTTAGAAGATTTTAGTTATAGGACAAAATTTTAGGTTAAATCGTCAAATTCAGAATAGCATTTTCACTAAACTAATCTCAGTGCCATCTTAGTGCTGTCAAACTAAATTATAGTTAAGTTGTGTCATATATAGTCTATTTCAGAATGAATTTGATCGTTTGACAGGAGTAAACCAAATTTTAGTGATTTTTAGTTTAGTTTAGAGAATTTTGTGACAAGAGAATCGGCACCAATGACCAACTTACATTGGTTTCGCAACTCTCCTTAGCCGGCACCAGTCCAGAACCAGCCGATCCCTGTGCACAGTCACGCAGTAGACCGCGTGGACGAGAACCGCCAACCGCCGCAGAAGCAGGTTTCCGAGACCGACCTGTACCTGCTGGGGGCTATTGAGAAGCTGGTGTGGCGCGCCGATCTGTTCGAGAAGAGGCTGCGGAAGCTGGAGGAGAGCGTGCATCTGATGGTCGCTGGAGTTGACTCTAAAGAGGGTGAGGATACAAGGTCACATTAACTTAGCTAGCGAAACTCCGAAGACGTGATGGGTTTCGTTAACAAATTACGATAAAACAACAAACAAACAACAAAAGCAGACGTGTGACTCCGGATTTATGATTTGTCTGTCTGTGGGGTCTTGTTTATACCTTTTTAGTCGTATTTGGGTTTTAGTTTTTATTACTTTAATTTTTTTTTAATTCTCTTGGGTTTAGCATAGCATAATCAGCCTATAATGTTCCCACTGCACACTGCACACCTGGGACACAGGCCTCCTCTCTGTGAGAGGGTGCGGGCCGTAATCTACCACGCGGGCCCAGTGCGGGTTGGTAGATGTCACATATCTTCGAATTTTTGGTTCTAGGCCGGTTTCCTCACGATGTTTTCCTTCACCGTTTTGAGAGCAGTGGCGATGTAATAATTTACACAAAGTAAAGCGCCTGTCAGGGTTCGAACCAACGACCTACAACTCGTAAGTCGTGGCCATTACCACTGGGCCACCACTGCTTTTGGGGTTATAATATATTTTTTTTTGAAATGTGCTCATTAAGCCGTTTCATTTGATACCCAACATGGTACTAACTGTTAACAATAACCTATTAATTTCAAGTAATTACAGCGGACATCGGTCAACGCCGTACTTGAAATATAATTATAAGTTTAGAATATACATTTTTTTGCTTTATCGTCATTAGATAGGCTTCAGATCTATGGATCATGAAGCACAAATATGGTATCTATTTGCCTCAGTATTGTGACTTGTGTTACATAGTAATTGACATTTAGCGCCGTCTTTAGTGGTCGTGTGTTTGTTGAATATGCTACTAGGTCCAAATTCAGGTCGGTTTTCTTGATCGGGAAAATGCTGTCGATGTAACGTCGTATGTATGTCATGCAGACGATCATCTTTCAAACTGACTCACACAGCTACGCTAAAAATCTCTGGCTGTTACCTATGATTACAACACATGCATGCAAACAAGTTTTATTATTCTACATTATGATTCAGATACAAAACACTTTCGCCATTGATTCAAGAGAAAGTCCAGTGAGGTAAATGTCACATGTTATCAGAGCCGTGCGCGGAGAACTTCACGCGGGTGGGCGCCGGCTGCTACCACGTCTCGTCCGACGCCGTCAACTGGAAGGGCGCCAGTTACGGGTGCCGCCGCCTCAAGAGCAACATGCTGGAGATCGACTCCGACCGGGAGAAGGAACAGCTCACCGCCAGCATCTTCAGCGACAAGAAACTTAAAGGTGAGCTTGACACTAGGTACCTACTGAATATTGTTGTTGATTTGACTATTAGATGGATAGAATGGACATAGCCAAAATTAATAACTACTTATTGAGAGTTTTTTAAATAGGCCTAGATTGAACGCATCAAGTTTTTCCGAGTAAGTATTTTATTAATCTGTGCTCCATCTTTCCTTGCCCACCCCACTTTGTACTTATTTAATTATTTAAAGAATAATTAAGTATATTTTGTACTATTTCCTGCTGCTTATGGAGACCTTAATACAAACCAGGGATACATACTTATAAATCCCGTGAAGTTCCTTACAATCGTGAGAGCGGAAAAACAAACGGAAATGTACCTACCAAAAATGTGCTCGCTTGTTGAATGTGTCTGGTTGTTCAAGCACATCAGAGCCTTGGTGTACGTACTGTCGGGATCGTGCGTGTACGCTTTGCTACACCTTATTTGACCTTATAGCTAGAAGAATTATTCCCAATATTGTATTGACCGGCAGATTCGCTAAAGCTTCGCTCAGTTGCTAACAATGTGCAACTATCACCACTTTTTCCAATGCATAAAATGAATAAAAACCAGTAGGTAACTAGGTAGCTAATTTATTCGCAACGTAATATAGGTAAGTAGGTATTGTCTGCCCTTAACAGGGGTTCAAACTTAATATAACTTATATTATTTTATGTGTCCATTTTTTGTGTGGCATTTTGAAGAACTACCAGCAGATCCAGGATTTATTTCTGGGGCACATGGGCCAAACCGTAGGCCAGACAGATAAAATTGTCTCTGCCGACATTGGTAGTACCTAAAGTTTAAGCAACCTCAAATTTCTTAGCATGAACCTCCGATATGTCGAAAATACTGCAGCATTAATTTTGAAATACAATATAATTATGTTAAAGTTGAAGATTGATGCTAGGCACTGTGTTTGACGAACACACGATTACATAAAATCTGGATAGAAAAATAATCTAAAGTCCTCAAAACCGAACTATAAACCGCTGGTATTCAAAAAAATACTAAATAGAACTTTGCATAATAACTGAACTAATTATAAAGCAGGTCTTATGTTTTTTTTATTACCTTTATTTTCACCGTAAAAAGCAATTAAGTAGGTAGATACCTAAACTATTCGAGCCTTGGAGCCGCCAGCAGACCAGTCCGTTTCGCTCTCACTCAGTCCGCGAGTAGTATGGTGTGAGCGAGATAAAAAGTGAATTTGAGCTGAGGTAGTATGCTCTTGAGAGTATTTGGGCTGCAAGAGCGAGCGAAGCGAGCTTAAAGAAATATAAAGCTGAAATTCTGTCAGCGACTGATGCTCTTCTAGGCATTGTCGAATTAGATACCTCTGGGCCCGAGTACGAACTGACTGCACGATTTTGAGCCTTAGTGGTTACGACACTAAGGCTCAAACACATGTGAGGCACGGGTGTTTGGGTATTTGATCAAAGTTTGATCTCACATTTATTACCGTACCTCACAAGTGTTCAAATATGTGACTGTGTCTGGCGCCGGCTTTAAAAGTTTGCGGGGCGGCACGCGCCCCCGCGCTCCCCGGTTATGCTCTTGTTAGTAGGTACCTACCTTATACTTGTGGGTAGCACGTTACTAAGTCAGTCATGGTTATCTGCGACATTCGCTGGGAGGGTTAGCTTAGGTCAAAGGCATATTTAACAAACAAGCACAGGATTGAAGCGATTGATGTTGTAGATTACACGTTTTTAATTAAAATTTAATATTGGTAACTCATACGTTTGTTAATCTTGTGTTCACATTCGAGAACGCAGTGAAAGTAGATAGCCGACATGTGTGTAACTTTTAAATAATCCTTCAATGTTTAGGAGGAGACTACTGGACGGGCGGCCTGAACCCGGGCCTGCTGTGGATCTGGTCGCACTCGGCGCGGCCGGTGGGCGCCAACAGTACGGGGCCGGTCGCCGGCGACGGGCGCTGCCTGGCCTGGGTCAGCGACCCCGCGCGAGCCGCGCTGGCCTACCGCGGGCACGACTGCGCGCTGCGCCACCGGTACATTTGTGAGAAGGAAGAGGACACGACCAAGCTCAGCAACGAGATCGAGAGGGTCGCCAGGAAACTCAGGGCGGGAAGGAAACCAAAGATTTTATGGACTGACGACGAGCCGTGAGACGTGCTCCGATTTTATAGTATAGGATAAATTGTGTCTATTTACCTTGTATTCCTAGGATTTAATATTTATTTTAATCTTAATCTTACCACCATAAACTTACTCGAATAGTAGACTTATCGATATTAAAGAAATCAAGCTTTTTTAATGTTTGATGAAAGCGCGGATATTTGTGAACGAAATTAAATTTTTGGATAAAATAAATAAATAAACATGAACGTTTTACACTATCTTATATTCCTATAATATTTACAACGTTTTAAGAAATCACAACAAAATAACTTATTAATAAGTAAATAAATATTTATTTATTCATCGACTGCAAGTACCTCGTAATGCAAAAAAAAAACTTACATTTCAAGTGTTTGAATAATTCCCTTCATATTTGAATCAAAATCTGGCAATCAATTTGGTCCTCGGCTGAACCAACTTTGGACAAAACATTGGTAGATAACTGACCACAGCTAAGTGATATCTTTGTTTACAGATTGGCTTTGAATAGTTACCAGCGACAAAATGAGGTGGAATAGAACATCATTTTATCGCTAAAGTACTACTAAATATTTAAAGTGACTTCAACTTTCCAACAATAAAGCAAGTATAATACAATTTAATTAATATTGAAAATGTAGACGGTACATAGAAGGACACTTGGTAATGTGGCGCATGGCGTTGTGGTCAATAAGGTCCCCTCAACATAGGCACGGGAAACCTTGGTTGATTTTTGATTGTGAAAATGTAAAAGTTATTGACTCATAAGGTTTATAACAAATGCCTTTTTGTACTTGTAAGTGTTAATAGTTATTAGTACGAAAACATTCCATTCTTGACGTAGAGTTATAGCATTTTGATAATAGTATACTGATTGTGCTAATTTTTCAATTTTATAATATAGCAAGTTATCTAGCACGATAAAATTAATTTCTTTTAAACAATATTCAAATAATTTTGGAGATCAAAGTATAAAAATAACAATGGTCGCTCCTAACTTAATATAATCCTTATATTATTTCTCGTAAAAACCTTAATTTCGTGAAATACTTACCCTCTTCATCATTACAACGTGTAAAGTAAAACACTGAAAGACAAAACTTGCTAAGATGTCAAGATATATAGTAGGTAACTGTACTCCTTTATAATGATGGAAAGCCTCTCTCTAACGAAATTCACAATTCAATCGCATTACAAAGTAATTATACAATATTTACAATTCGGTGGACGATAGAATTTCAGGTGTTAATCTGAACAAAACGTTTGATATTATTTTACAATATCACAGTTACAAGTAGTTTGTTGAATTATTGTAGTTGACTGTGCGACGCAAACTTGTATAGTAGAGAAGGATTAACTGAAGTATGGCCTATGACGTAGATAAATATGTAAACAGCAATGCGTGATCGCCATCGGACACTTTGCTTTTGGCCTGTACAAGTATCTTCGTGAGTGATAAGTACTAGGTCTTCACTAGTTATTTGGTGAAACTTCACATACGTGACAGGTATCTGGTCATTAGCAATGAAAGGAAGAAGAAAAAATGTTAAATCATATTTTGGTGCGACACGTTTAAACACGCATTCGTGCAGCGATTGACGAGGTTTACTTAAAATGAGAATTTTAAGAAAAGTTTGTGAAGTTTCGCCAGATAAGCAAAGACCCCGTATAACAGTACACGCCGATATAAAAGTGTCGTATAACATAATGTCCCCGTGCGCCCCGACGGGCGGACTCGTCTAGTTGAAGTGGAACTTGAACTGGAAGGGCGAGCCGTGCTGGAAGTGGTGGAAGGGGTTGCCGAACGGGCCGCCGCGCGCCGCGTCCGGGTCCAGCGGGTCGGCGCCCGCGTCGAAGGCCGCGCGCTTGTCCGGGTCCGTCAGCACCTGCAGGCCGATTATGATCTTATTAATGAACGACTTAAAGTAGAACATTCATAGATTGGGGCTGTTTTATTGCCAATAATTTTTAATAAAAAAACAATCTTGATAATTATATAAATTGATTTTGAACCTAAGTCTATTCCTGTCGTTTTAAAAGTAACTGTAAGGCTAAGAAATCACGGAGCGGTTTTCACCCGCGCCCGCCGCGGTGGTAGAACTGCGGTTTTATTTCTAAACTCGAAACCGGAGATGTGCGCACGCGCCGCCGCACACAAGGGTGAGATACTCCCTGGCCGCGCCACAGTGGAACATTAAAAAGACATGTTTCTAGATAATTTGTACGCTAAATGTACTATACGGAACGTGCGTACATTTATTTAGTGTTTACTATATTCGGGTGCGCCTAGTAGTTAACACGCGGCCAGGCACACGCGGCCAGGCACACGCGGCCAGGCACACGCGGCCAGGCACACGCGGCCAGGCACACGCGGCCAGGCACACGCGGCCAGGCACACGCGGCCAGGCACACGCGGCCAGGCACACGCGGCCAGGCACACGCGGCCAGGCACACACGGCCCCGCACACCGGAGCCGGCGCCGGTGCGAACCGCGCCGTGAGTTCTTAGCCTTAGTGTAACTCATGATCGATGTACCAAATTTCATCCAAATCTGTTCAACTGCAGTTTATTTATTTGTTACGCTTTCACACTAAAACTACTGAACAGATGTGAATGAAATTTGACACATAGGTAGACCTGTATTATAGACCTGTATGACCTGGATTAGGAGGACCAGGATACTTTAGTTGAGTAAAAATCATAAGTAGTACCTCCTTGGCGGCGGCGATGTCGATGAACTTCTTCTCCGCCAGCTTCTTGTCGTCTCCCTGGAAGTTGTCGGGGTGCCACTTCTGTGCCGCCTTGCGGTACGCCTTGATCACCTCCTGCTTCGTTGCTGACCTGTTCATATAACATTACATTATTGTTAAAATAAACGAAACAAAAGTAGTACCTGGCGTGATAGTAGCTGGCGATCTGTAGTTTCTGCAGGGAAGAAGGCGTGAGTAAGTGAGTGAGTGTATTGATACAATTATGATACAAAAAAGATTTTAAAGCATGACATGAAGGTTGGTTTTTATAAAAAAAAAATGAATTTCAGATATGAGATTTGTTCACAATAAAAATGAAACTACTACAAAAAAAGTCCCGAGCTAAAGGACAATGCCCCCTAATATAGGGCACCCTGTACCAAGCCGAAAAGTCCGCTGTCACAACCAAACCTAGTGTATTTGGAGGAATTTAATGCTCTTTCTATATTGTTAACTATTTTTTACATGGATTCCCGCAATTCGTATTTATTTACCATTTACCTACTTCATATTTTGAGGTTAAGTTCGAGAAAGTGAATGACACGAAATGTTAGTTGGTGACATGTAAGGTGGTAATATCGGTCGCTTTTTATTCTTGATTTGGTGATAGTTTCCTGATGGATGATTGATTATACAATACAAAACTCATAGTAAATAATAATTCTTGTTGTCAGTTTATTTAAATATAATAATAATGAATATCAATAATCATGTAGGTACCTACTCACTCGCAGTAAGTGCAGCTGGTGGTCTGAATAAGTAATCAATTAGTACTGTATTTACTGATTCCTTATGTCTTGAAATCCTATCATAACATCAGGCCTGTTTTCTCAGAAGAGTTAGGCAGAGTTGTATTTACCCACTAGGTACCCACTTCTCAAACTTGAAATGTTAGTTAATAATAATAAGGTAATAATGTTGTTAGTACATACTAAGGTACTTACATCAAAAATGAAAAACGTAGTTAAGATTAATTAATAAATTATATAATATTCATTTTTCCATAATGTATAAGACCTCGACCACTAGAGAAAAGAAATGTACAAATAAAACAATAGGTACGACATTTGGGTGGCACTCGGAAACGCCTTGCAACATGTAGCATGGACTGTCCACATCCAAAGCACATATCACTGCACATTGTGACCGAATGTCGGTTCAGGTATCAGTTCGGAATCAAAGGGAGTTTTTGTTGTATCAATGTGAAGCGTTCGTAACATTATGAATAGGTACTAGGTACCAGGATTGATCTGAAAGCATAAAAACTGGTATTTAATTCTTAAATTGAACGAATAGTCCCGGGTAGGTACTTTAGAAGCTAACTATAATATAAATGCTTCTACTAGGTGAGGTTATACTTACAGGCCGGCTCACCTGTGCAATCTATGATGTTAAAACACGATGATAGCCGCGGATTTTATTTTCTAATTTGTAATTTATTCTAAATTGTTCTTACAATACAAGCGAACAGGTTATATATCGGCGACGCTGACTTGCTCGCCGATGTCTTACTCAAGATGGAGGCATCGCTGACGATTATCACACAAAGACTACGTTATGAAAAAGCACCTGAACCCCCGTTTTTGCTAATATATTTATGTATTATAACTAAAATCAAATAGTTCAGATGAAACCAATATTAAAAGTAACGTCATCCGTAATAATCCGTGACGGCGCCACAGAACAATAATTAATGCAATACGTCACAGTAAAAATAGCATTTTATTTTTTTAATCGAGCCCTTTTCTTTAAATGCAAGTGTATTCCAAAATAACAATTTAAATTATTACGACGCGACGCGTGACCTAAAGATTTGTTTGACACACTAACAATATATTATACCCTAATATTAAATCATTAAATAGCAAATCAGTACCTACATAATTATCTTCTTTATTTAATGTTCGTTGGCAGGTACCTATATTTTTTAAAGTAGTAGCAACATTCAGAAATAACATTTATGTCTACGACTGAAAGACTTCTTGGATCTATGGTCATGAATAAAACATTATTTAAAAAAAAAAGTGCAATGACAGTGACATCACATATGCGGAAAATACGTACGTATACAAGTAAAAAAATACTTTTATTTTGCGTAACCGAAAGCCGGGAATCGTTTTCATAACAAAAACGTAAATCGGATTAAAAAAATAGGAGTATTTTTATGAGCTACATTTGGTTGTGACAGACTAGCTCCCAAGTTGGTACGACACTGTGGCATTCTCCTTTCTTCGCTAGCGAGAAAGAAACTTATTAATTAATTCTAAGTTGAGAGCCATGTTCGAACTCACCTCTTAACTCCTAATATTTTGTAGTAGTCCCTCTGCTCAGACTGTTTCTGCAGTTTCTGCGCGCGGCTGAGGCCGTCCTTCGCGCGCTGCAGACCTTCTTCTAATTCTAATGCCTCTTTGAATGACTGGATAGCTGTAGAAGAGAGATTGAAGTAGGTATTAATAAATTGATATCAGATAAATATGCATTTTCAATTAATTTATATCTTTTGAACGGGGACGTTTGGGGTCAAGGTAAGTAGCAACATGTTTGATTTTTTTTTATTTGCATTCCGAAAAACAAAAAAGTTGTTGTAAAAAAAAAACATTTCCATGGTAATTACAGGTAATGTATTTGATATAAAGATTCCGACGAAACTGAATACTTACCTAAAACAATGTTCAAAAATCGTATGAAATCGAAGTTGGAATTTCAGTGCGTAGGCTGTTATGCGATCCACCATTAAGTAGGAAAATAATAATAGTAAAACAGCTAGCACTCACCATCGTCGAACATGTCCAGCCCCAGCAGTGCGTCCCCGCGGTCACACAACACTCGCGCGTCTCTCTGCAGCTAGCACTCACCATCGTCGAACATGTCCAGCCCCAGCAGTGCGTCCCCGCGGTCACACAACACTCGCGCGTCTCTCTGCAGCTAGCACTCACCATCGTCGAACATGTCCAGCCCCAGCAGTGCGTCCCCGCGGTCACACAACACTCGCGCGTCTCTCTGCAGCTAGCACTCACCATCGTCGAACATGTCCAGCCCCAGCAGTGCGTCCCCGCGGTCACACAACACTCGCGCGTCTCTCTGCAGCTAGCACTCACCATCGTCGAACATGTCCAGCCCCAGCAGTGCGTCCCCGCGGTCACACAACACTCGCGCGTCTCTCTGCAGCTAGCACTCACCATCGTCGAACATGTCCAGCCCCAGCAGTGCGTCCCCGCGGTCACACAACACTCGCGCGTCTCTCTGCAGCTAGCACTCACCATCGTCGAACATGTCCAGCCCCAGCAGTGCGTCCCCGCGGTCACACAACACTCGCGCGTCTCTCTGCAGCTAGCACTCACCATCGTCGAACATGTCCAGCCCCAGCAGTGCGTCCCCGCGGTCACACAACACTCGCGCGTCTCTCTGCAGCTAGCACTCACCATCGTCGAACATGTCCAGCCCCAGCAGTGCGTCCCCGCGGTCACACAACACTCGCGCGTCTCTCTGCAGCTAGCACTCACCATCGTCGAACATGTCCAGCCCCAGCAGTGCGTCCCCGCGGTCACACAACACTCGCGCGTCTCTCTGCAGCTAGCACTCACCATCGTCGAACATGTCCAGCCCCAGCAGTGCGTCCCCGCGGTCACACAACACTCGCGCGTCTCTCTGCAGCTAGCACTCACCATCGTCGAACATGTCCAGCCCCAGCAGTGCGTCCCCGCGGTCACACAACACTCGCGCGTCTCTCTGCAGCTAGCACTCACCATCGTCGAACATGTCCAGCCCCAGCAGTGCGTCCCCGCGGTCACACAACACTCGCGCGTCTCTCTGCAGCTAGCACTCACCATCGTCGAACATGTCCAGCCCCAGCAGTGCGTCCCCGCGGTCACACAACACTCGCGCGTCTCTCTGCAGCTAGCACTCACCATCGTCGAACATGTCCAGCCCCAGCAGTGCGTCCCCGCGGTCACACAACACTCGCGCGTCTCTCTGCAGCTAGCACTCACCATCGTCGAACATGTCCAGCCCCAGCAGTGCGTCCCCGCGGTCACACAACACTCGCGCGTCTCTCTGCAGCTAGCACTCACCATCGTCGAACATGTCCAGCCCCAGCAGTGCGTCCCCGCGGTCACACAACACTCGCGCGTCTCTCTGCAGCTAGCACTCACCATCGTCGAACATGTCCAGCCCCAGCAGTGCGTCCCCGCGGTCACACAACACTCGCGCGTCTCTCTGCAGCTAGCACTCACCATCGTCGAACATGTCCAGCCCCAGCAGTGCGTCCCCGCGGTCACACAACACTCGCGCGTCTCTCTGCAGCTAGCACTCACCATCGTCGAACATGTCCAGCCCCAGCAGTGCGTCCCCGCGGTCACACAACACTCGCGCGTCTCTCTGCAGCTAGCACTCACCATCGTCGAACATGTCCAGCCCCAGCAGTGCGTCCCCGCGGTCACACAACACTCGCGCGTCTCTCTGCAGCTAGCACTCACCATCGTCGAACATGTCCAGCCCCAGCAGTGCGTCCCCGCGGTCACACAACACTCGCGCGTCTCTCTGCAGCTAGCACTCACCATCGTCGAACATGTCCAGCCCCAGCAGTGCGTCCCCGCGGTCACACAACACTCGCGCGTCTCTCTGCAGCTAGCACTCACCATCGTCGAACATGTCCAGCCCCAGCAGTGCGTCCCCGCGGTCACACAACACTCGCGCGTCTCTCTGCAGCTAGCACTCACCATCGTCGAACATGTCCAGCCCCAGCAGTGCGTCCCCGCGGTCACACAACACTCGCGCGTCTCTCTGCAGCTAGCACTCACCATCGTCGAACATGTCCAGCCCCAGCAGTGCGTCCCCGCGGTCACACAACACTCGCGCGTCTCTCTGAAGCTCGAGCGCGGCGCCGCATGCTGCCAACGCTTCTGTATTTTGTTCATCCTGTGTACACACACATGGTAAGTATAGAGTTGGGTCAAATCTTATAAATAATTAGGCCCTGTACTATTGAAATAGAAACGTTTCAATAGTACAGGGACTTTAATTAATTGGTGTTACTTCAAGACGAGATAGGTATTTTAATATAAATAAAAAACGCTCCTTTCGAGCACATGCATTGTAAAGTAGGTTTCAGTTTGTAAAATAATATAGTAGCAGCTTGGACGTCTTTCAGCTGAATGATGACGTCACAGCACTGACCTTAGTGAGACAGCTGCACAGCCACTTGCGCGCCTCGAACACGACCAGCGTGACGTCATCCTCAGCCTTCAGCACCTTGTTCGCGGCCGCGGCACAGCCGGCGAAGTCTCTGGCCTCACTTAACTCCTCACACTCCAGCAGTAACTTGTCCACTTTCTTCACCTTCTTGTAGAACGGGAAGCATTTCTTGTGCTCAGGGTCTAGTCTCAGACATTCTCGGATTTCCTGTAAAAAATTTTTTTTGGGCTGCGGTTTTGGGAGATTTTGAAACAAACATTCAGAAGGATTCACGGAAAGCACTCACACACAAACCCGTCACACACAAACCCGTCACACACATGAAAACTACTAGATATACTGAAATAGCATTAACGATGGTATAGATATAACGTATGTATGTTTGCACATAAATTTACTGGATGTACGCGCTCTGAATATTATAGGAACCTTTTGTTATATTAGCTAAGGTAAATAAAGGATATTTTCTCATTGTAACAATAAAAATTTACCAAGAGAAAAGCTGTGCAAGTAAAACGGAATAAGAATTTTTTGGCGCGTGGCCAAAATCGGAACTAACGCCGCCAATTTCACAAATGTTTACCAACAACGCCCCCCTGTCAATGTCAACCAGGAGCCAACAGATCCTTGCAGCAGTGCGAGCATTTGTTACCTTAAGCGCATCGCTGACGTGTCCCAGCCGGTACAGCAGCGTGGCGAGGCGGTAGTAACCGTCCGTTGAGTCTTGTTGCAGCCGGTTTACGGACCTGATGTCCGACACGGCTGAGAACAGGTCGTTCTGCAAGGAAATGGATAGGTTACCGCTCTATCAGGAACAGTGAAAAGGGATGATATGAAGACGAGTTGTCAGATGGCACAGTAGGAGTCTTGAAAATTGTGTGGTTGACAAATTTTATTATGGTGTACTAAATTACCAGCGCTATGTAGCACTCGGCCCTGAGCTGGCGCAGCTGCGCGGACCAGGGCGACACGTCCAGCAGGCGCGTGGCGAGCTCCACGCATGCGCGGTAGTCTCCTCCTCGGTAATACGCCTCCACCAGGCGCAGGTCATCGATGTACTCGTCGATCTTGTGGTACTGACTGATCGCTTCCTCATTGTACGGCTCGGCGTACGTCTGGGGACAACGAAATACGCAATTTAGAAGTCATCAGGAACAGGGCCGTAGCCAGGAATTCATTTCGGTGGGGGTTATTACAAACTTTTTTTAAAATAAATTAAGTACTTATTTCTGATTTCAAAGAGGGTAGAAAAGTAGTCAAAAAGATTTTAAAAAAAAGAGTAATTTCCTCTTTTTCGGAAACCTTAAAAAAATGATTGAAAGAAAAGCGAGCTCGAAATTTTTAGCATCCAGCTTCGAATAAGTTAGGTTTTCTTTCTCTTTGACCGATCATACAGTAAGAGAAGTAACTTTATCGACTTAATATGCAGAAAAGTTTGAGAAGGATGATGCAAGAACGAGCGAAGCGAGCTCGAAAATTTTAGCACCCCGCCTGGGAGAGGCTGGGGGAGGTTAGTAAATCTCTGAGAATGCTGAAGTTGCAGGAATTTATTCAATACAAAGTCAGAGTCGATAAAAATACAGTATTTAAGCATACTTTTACAGGTATTGTAGATTATAAAGTACGCCTATGCGAAATAGATTACAATTCTCATAAGGAGTAATCAATCTGTATAAGGAGGTACCCTAGGGGGTCGGTCTCTGGATTGAGATTCTGGTTTCTCGCATTTCCGGGGGGGTTTGAACCCCCAAACCCCCCCCCCCCTGCCTATGGCCCTGATCAGGAACATACAGTTTGTAAAAGTTGAGATACAACAAGGGCCCACTTTTTGGGGGGCACCAACATAGCAGACATTTTGTGCGATCAAATCTGAGCGTCTTTTCATCGTTTGTCAGACGACAAACAATTCGCGACGTCGGTACTTTGTGTCCTTTTATGAGAATGTCCGCATGGAACGGGTAGTATAGTAAGAAAACCAACCGGCCAAGTGCATGTCGGACAATGGTTCCGTAGTTGGGATGTATTTATCCCAAGAAGAAACTTAAAATTGTAGTTGAAAAACTTTTTCTCACATACGTTCAAACTGCAAATTTAAGTTTGTACGCACAATATTGAGAGATTTACCATGTTTTTTTTAAGACTATAGACTTCTTATAGGTTTTTCTGCAATCTATAAGTATAGAACTATAATAATTCTGTTTTTTTTTTTAATTTTAATTTCACTAGTTTCGGAGTTATGGGGTCCCCCCCATAACTCCGAAACTAGTGAAATTAAAATTGGTCAATTTTCATCTATTTTCTTAAATATCTTTAAAAGCATTTATTTAAAAAAATATTTAAGCCCATTCATTTTATATGTCACACAAAACAGTTTGCAAGACTTTTTTTTTTCTAATTTCCCCCTTATTCAAAATTCAATTATTTACGTCACACGTCCGTGTTTGGGTCACAAAATACATTATGTGTACCAAATTTCAATTTAATCGCTCCATTGGATTCGGAGGAAATTGACTGTGCCAGACGGACAGGCAGACACACGAGTGATCACGGGTTCCGTTTTTTTCTTTTGATGTACGGAACCCTAAACACGGCCGCCTATACCCAGGAGTAGGTGATTCCGGGCTATCAGTCGTTCAAACAGTATGTGATCCTAATAATTATAAGAGTAAGTATTGAGTGATTTCCATAGCTACCGGTAAGAGGAACCTACAGGAAGTATGAAGAAATCAACCTGTATACAGTATATTGTCTAACGAAGGGCGTTCCCGTAAACCTGCAATAGAATAGCGCCTATACAAGCAAAAAAAAAAAAAACTTACCATTAAAAATGTAAGTACCTACCTATAGGTATAGTTTTTATAAGTATGCTGCTGTTATTTAAACCAGTGTTTATTGATGCCTGTTCATTAGGTACTACAATGCATTGTATACGTTTTTAGAAATTGTCTACTTACACGATCATAAACCAATATTTTACGTTTATCGGGAATACATTTCGTGATCATTATAAAAACGTTAGCGTTACAGTGAGCCTGCAATCGGTGCGTCAATCGAAGCGATGCGAACGATAACACGCGTTCTTTCAAGTACATAATATGATGATGTATTAGGATAACTTAGTAGTTATTAATAGGTAGGTAAACTTGTAAATACAGGCCCATAAATACTTGTGCGATAGGCGATAGCATACAATTTGTTTTATGTTACTGCTTGTGATTATGAAGCAATGGCTATGCTACGAAATAATAAATTGTGAACACATGAAACTCATTATGTAAAATTTTAACTCAACCAAAACGGCATGAATGACTTATTTAGGTACTTAGTGCATTGTAAGTACACCTACACTACAGTCCACAGTACTTTTTCAATAAACCTGTAGGTACTTACCCTATTCAAAATTGTAGTTGTTCTTGTAAGAAACCATTCTGTCGGTTGTAAAGGGCAATAAAAACTAACAAGACTAGGTTTCCCGTAAGTATAAAATCTAAATTTCAATACGATCGGTTACCTGAAGCGCGAAGTAATGACAACAAAAGTAGACAATGTCAAGGTCATCACGTGCACCGATCAGCTGATCAAACAGCAGATCAAGTAGTTCACGAACGTGAACAATGCCGAAGCGCATCGTGAACAATAAACTGATGCAAATGCAACTAAACAAACGATTACTTTTTATATTCTAAACTAGCTGTGCCCCGCAGGTTCACCCGCGTAGGTCTCGAACTCTCGATCCCGTGTGTTCCCACACGACACGGATCGAGACCTATAGGGACAATATGTCCGATTCGGCTTAATTAAAAAGTATTTTACTGCTACATAAATACCCTTGATGATAAAACTATTTATTTGAATAAGAATTAATACTACGATACGAATGTAACCAACTTTTGTTTCTATCGTCGACCTAATTAAATTTTAGAACACACAAAAGCTGCTATCTATACTCCCTCACGGACTTTTTTGTAGGTAATAATTAGTACTTTCATGTAGTACATAATTTTTATGTATCATCAATAGTTTTCTCAACACACGCCAAATAATGAATTTTATAGGCAAAATTTTGCTACTTTGGGTTACATTATTGCCATTTTCTTAAGGATCTCTATTTTTTTTTAAATAAATATCTGTATAAATTATAGCCTATTTTACTTCCTGATAATTTAGCTTTCTATTGGTGAAAAAGTGGTTAAAATTGGTCCAGTGATTTCGGAGCCTATTCGGTACAAACAAACAAAAAAATCTTTCCTCTTTATAATATTAGTAGTTACTTTAATTGCATAAGTTGCATAGGTATACCTACATAGCTTTGTTTTATTAAAATGTTTTTTTTTAACTAAAAAGTAAGTAATTCGAACAGCACCCTAATTGCGTAAGTAACACACTTTCAATCACAATCTGAATGATTTTGAAGGCTATTGTTATTCCATTGCTTTATGTTTGAAACATTTCCATGTCTGTTCAACAAAGTAAATAACGAAATGAATGTCATTTAACTTTTAAAATGAAAACCATTGCTACTGATAGCGTGTTACGCAACTACCCCGCAGGAAATGTGGGATGGACATCAGAATTTATGTGAGGGTGACAGATTCTAGTGTACAATTTTTTTTTTGTTGCAACACCTAAAGGAACTGTGAGTAAAACATTGAGTAGGTAATTCAATCTATAAATAACACGCAAAAATAAGCAAAAGTTCAAGTAAATTTTCTTATGTGGGTCTGGGGCGTTTTGAAGCGCGTCGTGAGTAAATGGTGTTGCAACATGAATAATTGAGCATCAACATAAATTCGCCACACCGGACGTATGACCACGGATCGTTGCAACCACTGTTACAATCTTATTGTTTAACATTTTTAATTCAGCGTCAGTGCAGCAGATTGATAAAACCTCCTTACTTCGCGTTGGAATTAAGTACTTGCCTTTTTGTCGTGAAGTCAGTGATGCGAGAGTTACGACAATTTGAAATGAGTATTTAATGTCACGGTCAAATTAAAAACTGATTGAAACGCAGCCGATCTATTCACTAAAATTCTCACCATGAAAACTAAGGGGAAGTGAGCTGTCAATCCACGTGATGATAGGGAATGACAATATTGACAGCTCACTTCAAGCACACTTCCCCTAAGATTTAGAGATGGGTTGTAACAGGTTAAACACGATATCTGTTATCACTGTTACTGTGACAAAAAAAATAACAGATCCAAATATCTGTTATTAAATCACAGCCTGTTATTTTTGTACGGTCGATAAATACGCAGTCTGTTATTTTTGTACGGACGATAAATACGTATTTAGATCTCAATCGAATATCTTCTTTATTTCTTATCGTTAAAGTCGAAAATCGAATCCGAAGTTTTAACAGTAACAGCCGCGGTAACAGTCTTGAGGATCTGTGATTTTAAGTAACAGATATTTTTTATTGTTAGGAACAATTGCTACCTATCTGCTATTTGTTTTAAATAAAATCTGTCATTTCTATCTGTGAAGATAAATACTCCTCACTCCTACTAAGATTTCATGGTGAGATTTTTACAGAATAGGCCAGCATTACTGAAAGAGTCTAGATTCATTATAACAAAGTCATCATTATGCAAAAAAATTGAATATTTTCGTAATTTTGACCTCTGAAATAAGAAAATCAAACATTTTTCGTCAAAGAGACACTACCTAAGTACCTACATTATTTAAATATTTACGAAAGGAATCTTTGATGTTATGAAGAAGCTTTAAAACTTCAACTACATTATTACAATAGCATAATTATGACGAAATACTGTAAAGAACCTTATCTTATCATAATTAAACTATACCTTTCTTAGTAAGAAAGTAGGTAATAAGAGAGTGGAGTGGCATTTCTACTAATACTCGTATTATACTTCAGCGGGTTTTAAGCATTGATATCAGAACTTAGATTATTACAGAGATAATCACCATGGATTATTAAAAATTACCATATTAAATTATGAACAGACATCCATGTGGAAACAAAAATCATTGTGCCGTAAGCTGTAACTGAAACAGTATAATTTCTTCCATTTGTAGAACTCTTTGTCAAAGATTAGTAATTTAGTTTTGACCTTTATGACCTATAGATAAGATACTCACGACTTGTAGGTAGTCTTCTTTGGCATCTACGTACTGTGCCAGTTTCAGGTACACATTGGCTCGGTGCAGGCGTGCCGCTGTGAAGTCAGACTTTATCTCCAATACCTGGAAATTACCTAAAAGTTATTCATGGTCCAATTTTAGCAATACACAGGAAACATTTAAAGAAAATAAAGTTTAATGTGCCATACTTACTGCAATTAATAATAATGTATAGTCAAAGTTATCTGAGGATAATGTAAACTGACAAAAAATATATAATTAAATTATCTGATAAACAAATCACAACACATTTGACAAAATAATTTTCAAGAGTGTGTCACTTTATTTGTTTGCATTTCTCTCAACAAAAACATCTAAATCTAAATTACAACATTCACTTGGCTAAAATTTAAATACAGTCACACAACAGATGACAAGTATCTTACCTTAGTGAAGTCTTGTAGTGCAAACTTGGCTTTCCCAAGTGCGTAGTATACTGTGCCACGTTTGAAGTAAGTGAGGTAGTTATGTGGGTCTCCCTCTGTGGACAATTAAACACGTAAAATAAATAACAAACAATTATTAACTGATCTCAGACACAATGCCAAAATGTCAGTTATAAGAGTAAATGCGGAACAGCTGTTGTTCACTCTTACTTTTAATTAATTAAATTAATTTCTAAAAACATGCTGAATGCCAGTAGCCAGTATAATCTTTATATTAGTCTTTATTTAAATGTTGAAGTATTTGAAGTAAGTACTTTTTACTTAAATTTTATCTGATTAGATTCAAGTTTTGTTACCTATTAGAGGTAGTAGTAGATAGGTATCATAATTTATTGTTATACTTCATTTTCTATAGAGTCAGCAATGCCTGTGCATTCATAAACAAAAATTGGGGATATAGTAGTTCACAAAAAATCTGTGCACAGTACTGGCCACTCTCATTATTCGCAACCTTGACACGCAATGCTGGTGTCACGGGACACGTACGTAGAGGGTGCAGGCACTTACCCACGGCTGCGTGGTAGTGTGTCAGAGCATCCGAGAGCTGCCCTCGCGCCAGGAAGTCGCGCCCCAGCTCCAGGTGTTTGTTAACCTCCGCCGGCGTCGCACACTCTGAAACTACACGCCAACGAGTCAAAACTCGTACTTTCACACAAAAATCAACAAGAAAACCCACAAATGTGCAGGTTATTAGTAAAAAAAATTACACACATTCTAACATTACTTCTAGCACTAATAAGACAAGGCATGGTGTGACTTTGTTCCAGTTGATATTCACTAAGTAGTCCATTATTAATCTAGTAATTAATTACAGCAGTCTTTCTATCTAATTTACAACAAATCAATTTCAATACAAAATAATTATTTGACAGAGCCACAATCCATCTTTCGTTCGTCTCTTTTCGTGGTTTTTTCTGATTGGTCCAAATCAGACAAGGTAAGACAAACGAACGATTGCCATTACTAGAAAAAAAGCTTTTCAAACATTCAAAACTAATTATTTTGAACTTTATCTAAACATAATTATATAATTAAAATAACTGTGATTTTATTGTTTAAAAATTATTTTAGTTGTTCAAGAGAATGTTGTACTTCAGGGTCACTCTTCTTTCCTGTTTTCGAACGAAAAACAACAGAGTTGCCATGTATTCCAAAAAAATATTTTTTTTTTAGTTGTACGATTACGACTTTCGATCGATATATATCGTATCGATATTTCAAAAAAATATCGATATATCGGTGACATTTTGAAATTTTCAAATCAAAATATTTTATTTCACATAAACCTACAATCCAATTAGTCGTTTCCTATTGAGAAGAGCCGGCAAGAAACTTCACGGTTACTTTTTTAGGGGTATGAGGAACAGGGTGTAAATTTCACTCATCCACCATAGAAAAGAGAGGATCCTCCGACCAGACGGGTATTGTGTCTGGCGGGCAACTGCCCAACGATTTATGTTGGGTTCTCGTATATATGTCCACTGCACGGTAAACTTTAATTGCGCGATGCAGGATTTATGTGACATCAGGATGACGTCAGGTCTTTGATGCGTAGTTCGCATGTGGCGATGTAGATACCGCCACATCACTCGCCTCCGGAGACCGGAGGTCGATAGTGGGCTGAGTCTTGTATCTTCCGATGCTTGCCAGTGCCAGTTGTGGTTCCAGTGAGTCGGAACCGGGTGCTGTATTGTTCGCGGTGGGTCGGAATTGTTTGCGGCGGTTGTGGTGATTGAAGTGATTGCGGTGATTCCCCAATGGGTCGGGGTGATGAGTGATTGAGGTGATTCCCCAGTGGGGAACCACAACTGGCACTGGCAAGCATCGCAAGATACAAGACTCAGCCCACCATCGACCTCCGGTCTCCGGACATGCGAACTACGCATCAAAAACCTGACGTCAGACAGACGTCACATAAATCCTGCATCGCGCAATTAAAGTTTACCGTGCAGTGGACATATATACGAGAACCCAACATCAATCGTTGGGTCACACTCGACGCGCGCCAGCGGCAGCGGTCGGACGTGCGCAGTGCAAGTGCGAGTGCTCCCGATTCCGGAATCAAGTGTTCCTGAACTTCTATAGTCGTAGAGACTATCTTCTGCTACTAGTTGTTTGCCTTTTTCAAGGCACAGCTAGTAAAGTATTCTTAACAGATTACTTATCACAAAACGTATCGTCGCGTGTTTGGCCCCTTCTGGGTACCCCTTCAGGGTAAAACCACAGTTTCGTGGTTCTCGGTGGAAACCTATACGGTGCCAACGAAGCCGAGAGGGTGCTGCCCCAATTGCACCCGCCGATTCCCCTTCAGGGTTGAGGCAGTCACGTTGGACGGGTCCCAGTGTCCGGCCTTGGGGGATCTCCTAGTCGGCATTGGTGACAGTTTTGCTTCAACAGCTACACACCCGGTGTGGTTGGGTGTGTCTACCCCTTCGCACCGGACCCCGTTAGGACCCCGTTGCACAAATAAGATAGGCAACGGGCCAAAGCAAGCTTAGGGCTCACCTTAAGTACTCAACCTCCCTGTCTATACCCGACAGGGAGGGTTTACACATCCCCGGGCTTTCCTCCCGGGGAGATAGGAATAGGATTTCTCTCTAGTAGTTTTTAAAATAGATTTATGTTAGGTAATAGGATTTAGATAGTTAGTCATGGCGATGGCGATGGACCCTCTCATAAGGAGGCTCCTCTCCATAATCATTAGGCTATTAGCCGAGCCCACCCCAGAGCAAAAGATAGCTATTCGCAAAGAGGTAGACGCATTGTTGCCTCTACTAGATGAGCCCAGTCCCTCAGACTCTAACATCGCTGACTTCAGCGATGCATTAGTTAGTCAATCTCTCCCGGCAATTGACCTGGCTGGCCCTTCTGTCCGCCGCTCTCCCAGTCCGGCCTTCAGCCCAGCCGCGTTAGACTCAGACATAGTGTCAATGGACACTACAGAGCCCGCTTCCTCAAAGCGGGCCGTCACTCCGTTTGCGTACGCGCCCTCTCTCACAGCTCATGCCTCTGACTCAGAGAGCAATGCTTCTCCTTCGTCCTCTCCGTCCCAATCCGAAGACGACGGGTTCACCCCAGTCCTAGGAAAAGGAAGTAAAAGGAAGAAGAAGAAGCATAGCTCCGGTCAAGCGAGCAAAGTAATCGCCGTCGATGACGATTCCCCCACCCCTACCCCCGTAGCGCAGGTAGCCGCGGTAGCGCCGAGTAGCGCAACCGCAGCTACAGCTAACATAACTTCCCCCTCCACCTCTCTCGCCGCGACCGTCGCACAAGTTGCTACCCCCGCGCGCTCTAACTCTAACTCTAATAATACTTCGAGCTCTAAAAAGCTCCCGCCCCCTCCCCCCGTGTTCATTCAGGACAAGGGGAAGTGGACCGAAGTGTCCAAATGGTGTTCCGACAGAAAGATCGGTTTCACCAACGCAAAGTCTACCCTACAGGGTATTAAAGTCACGGTCCCGACCTCTACCGACTATCGTGAGCTTACTAAGCTCCTGCGAGCCAGAGGTGTGTCATTCCACACCTTCTCGCTCGCCGAGGACAGACAAATTAGGGTTGTCATAAAGCGCATCCCTAAAGAGATCGCCTCTGACGATATTAAAGACGACCTTCTGTCGCAAAACGTACCCGTGGACGAGGTCCACCGCATGCACCGCTCGCGAGGCGGTGAAGCATTCGACATGGTTCTTGTCGTCTGCTCTCCGGTAGAGGGGCATCACCCCATTTTTAATATTAAATATCTCTGCAATCTTACCGGCTTCATTATAGAGAAGCCGCGTAAGAACGGGAATATAGGGCAATGCCATCGTTGCCAGCTATACGGGCACTCGCAGAGGCATTGCCATGCGAAACCCAGGTGCGTAAAGTGCCTGGGCGAGCACGGCACGGCCGACTGCACCCGTCCCAAGGACCGTAATCTATGCCTCAGCCCTCCCAGCTGTGTGCTATGCGGACAGGACGGTCACCCAGCCAACTACCGGGGCTGCTCTAAAGCGCCCAAATCATCCTCTCCCAAGCTCAAAAAGCGTGCTGACAATCGTCAGCAAAGGGAATGTCCCACATCACTTCCTTCCTCTCAGATCCCACATAGGCTCAGCCCTCAGAGGCCCAGTCCGTGGAATAAACTCCACCATCATCATGAGGTATTCCCTCAGCTAGCCACAGCTAAGCCCCCAGCCCCCCCGCAAACCCCTATTTATTCTCTCTTGGATCCGCGTATCCAAACTCTCCCTCCGGCGCACTATGCGTCACCCTCCCGCCCCGTGCAATATGCACCCCCCTCCCCCCCCCGCGCCCTCCGCGCCCCCCGCAAAACGCGCACCCGCTCCCGTAGCATCGCGCCCCGCTCCCTCCCCCGCCTCCGCTCCCGTGGCCTCCCGCGCATACTTGTCTGATCCTTTCAATATGATCACGACGACGTACATGCAATTTCTGTCCCCCCGCGCTACTCGCATGGCCGCCGAACTCCAGGCGGCCCGAGATAGATGCGATCTCACACAGATCACTTTGATCTACAACGCTTATCCAGATATTAAGCAAGCCCTTATGGACCTCACTAAACCGACCCAATAATGGATAAAGCCATCTTATCTAGGTTCAAACCCCGATCCCTTATCTTAGGCATCTTCAATGCAAATGGCATCCAAGGTCAACGAGACGAGTTAGCTCTCTTTCTCCGCGACCATAAAATAGATATTCTCCTATTACAGGAAACATTTTTAAAACCTAGCCACCGCGATCCCTCCATAGCCAACTATCGTTTAGTCCGTAACGATAGAACGCATTGCCACAAGGGCGGCACTCTCATTTATTATAGAAAGGAGCTATATTGCATCCCTATGGACCCTCCTACCCTCTCTCTCATAGAAGTCTCAATATGCCGCTTAGGCATGTCAGGCCACCAACCGATCACTATAGTGTCGGCGTATCACCCTCCCAGCGGCGGTTCAGAGGACTTTCAGTCCCTCTCGAACGATATCTCTACCCTTCTCGGCTTGAGTAGCTCCGTTATCATAGCGGGCGACTTCAATGCCAAACATCCCTCATGGAATAGTTCCACTAACACCACTAGAGGGCGACACTTGTTCGACCTCTCATCCTCCCTGACCTTTGACGTCATCGCTCCGATGACTCCCACCCACTACCCTCATAATCCCAACCATGCCCCCGATGTCCTAGACCTGGCGCTCCTTAAGAACGTCAGCCTACGATTAGACTCTATAGAAACGGTAGACGAGCTTAACTCTGACCACCGTCCGATAGTCATAAAACTGGCCCCCCGCATAGGTCTCTCTGACCCCTCTCATCCCTCCGCAACCAAAAGGATCACGGACTGGAAGAAAGTAAGCGAAAAGCTGAAATCCAACACGTCCGCCCAGCTGGATGCCATCCCCGATCAATTCAACTCTACCGCGGACACGACGGCCGCGATCGACTTGCTTACTGATCACGTGCAATCTGTCGTGAACGATTGTTCTAAGGAGGTTCCAGCGACGGATGACCGTCGCTGGGCCCTCCCGGCAGATGTGCGTGAGCTGATAACCGAGAAGAACGCGGCCACTCGTGCTTACAGCGTCTTTCCCTGTGCCGCTAACAAAGCCCATATGCGCTATTTACAGAGATCTGTAAAGACACGCGTAGCGGAGCTGCGTAACACGGGCTGGGATAAGATGCTGAGCGAACTAGAGCCCACCCACCTAGCCTTCTGGGATCTCACCAGAAAGCTAAGGTCTGATAAAATCACTAGTATGCCCCCCTTAGTACGCCCCGATAAGTCAATCGCTTTCGATGACCAAGAAAAAGCAGAGTGTCTAGCCGACAGTCTAGAGGCTCAATGCTCTCCCAGTACCCTGCATGTAGACCAAGCTCACCTCGATGAGGTAGACGCTGAAGTCGAACGCAGGTCATCCCTCCCCCCTGTAGAAGACCCCGATGACCCCGTGACCCCGGTCGCACCCGACGAGGTACACGAGATCATCAAAAGTCTTTAAACTCGAAAAGCCCCCGGCTCAGATGGTATCACCAATAAGGTGGTCCAGCTGTTCCCAGCCCACCTCATAATGCTACTGGCCACCATCTTCAATGGTGCCCTTAGCAATAACATATTCCCCCAAGCGTGGAAAGAAGCCACAGTCATAGGTATCCCGAAACCCGGCAAGCCCAAGTCGGATCCCTCGAGTTACCGTCCCATCAGTCTGCTCAAGGTTCTAGGCAAAATCTACGAGAGGCTTATTTATAAGCGTATCAGAGATTATGCAGAGACCAAGGGCCTCATTCCCCACGAACAGTTCGGTTTTCGAACTCAGCACTGTAGCGTGCATCAGGCACACCGGATCGTAGAATACGCCACAGCTGGTTTCCAGCGAGGCAATACGACCGGTGCTATCTTCTTCGATATAGCGAAAGCATTCGACAAAGTCTGGCACAACGGATTGATATACAAGCTATACCAACTCGGTGTGCCGGATCGTCTAGTACTCATAGTACGGGACTTTTTGTCGAACCGCACCTTCCGCTACCGTATCGAAGGAGCTCTATCCTCCCCCAGACCCATTAGAGCGGGCGTCCCTCAGGGCTCCGTGATCTCCCCTCTCATATTCACCCTATTCACTAGCGACATCCCTAAGAGTAGAAAGGCACAGTTGGCTCTGTTCGCAGACGATACGGCCATCTACTATAAGGGAATCAGTAATGACAACATACGCACCACTCTCCAGAGGGCTGTCAATAACCTTGGCGCCTGGTTCAGGAAGTGGCGTATCGAAGTCAATCCTGATAAAAGCCAAGCGGTTTTCTTCCAAAAATCGCGAGGTAGCTTCACCCTCCCCCCCCCCAGACCGATCACCATGTTCGGCAAGCCGATCCCTTGGGAGAAGCAAGCCAAATACCTAGGTGTGATCCTAGACCAACATCTCACGTTTCGAGAGCACATAAAGCAGGTTCGTTCGCGAGCCGCTTTCGCTCTAGGTAGACTCCACTCTGTTCTAAATGCACGAAGCAAATTGTCACTCAAGTGCAAATTGCGAACTTACACCACGTGCATTCGCCCCATCATGACCTATGCGGGTCCAGTCTTCGCCCAGGCTAAGGCTCACCATATCCATAGGATGCAAACCCTCCAAAACCGTTTCCTTCGTAAGGCCACGGGAGCTCCCTACTTCGTTCGCAACGAGATCTTACATCTCGATTTAAAGATTCCCACTATCCGCCAGTTTCTAAAACGCCTTGCAAAGCGTTATTTCGATACGGCTGTCAAACATCGCAACCCTCTGGTTGTCGATGCAGCTACCTATGTCCCTTCTAATATTAGTCGTATTCGCCGTCCCAGGCATGTCCTATCTGAGCCAGATGACCCCATCACCCTCTTACAGGAGAGCAATAGGGCCACCAGTACAGTGCACAAACACAGACGCCTACCGTCATTCCGACCTCGCCGACGAGGTCCAGCACGACCGCGACCCCGTGTAAATTCGTCCCCCCGTCCCTTGTCCGATGATGTGCCAGCCCGCGCCGCAGCTGAGCACGTAGCTTTAAATTCCCCTGATAATAATAATGATACTATTTTTATCCAGCCCGTCCCGCCTTGCCGTCCTCCCGTCAGTGATGCGCCCTAAGCCGAGGTCCGTACCCCAAAGGGGGTGCCCTTAGCGAGCGCACACTTAGTTTATAATTTAGCATAGTTTGTTTGCCCCTGGCTGGAGGCTTTAAGTTTAGGAGCTTAAGGCAGCCACAGGAAAGTCCGGTTAAGTAGTCACGGATTCAGAATCCAACTACGAGATGCCCTAGTTAAAAAAAAAAAAAAACAATCGTTGGGCAGTTGCCTGCCAGACACAACACCCGTCTGGTCGGAGGATCCTCCCTTTTCTATGGAGTTTGAGTGAACTTTACACCCTGTTCCTCATACCCCTAAACTTTAAAAAAAATAATTGGCTGTTACAATATTTTCGAATTACAGTGTTATTAGGTATGGGAGGACAGTGTAGGCCTTTCAACAAGTACCAGGTAAGTACTAATAAAAATAGAAAATGTTCAACAAATCTACTACAGTCTACTAAGCCTACATCGTTCTCACATTCACAAAATGGAAAAGAATCTAAACAAGAGATAAGGAAGAAAATGGGTTGTTAGTTTTTTTTATTTATTAGAATCCTTATCCATGCAATGATTTAGGTATTTGAATTTCGCGTTAGTGCATTGAATGATGATTTCATGAAATTTTGATTCAATGCACTTACATGAACTTAGAGAGTTGTATTGCTGATTCTAATGTTTATAATTCTGTAAATCAATATTTTTGTTACGGCCGCAAATAATAGTTCTATTCTATTCTATTTTTACACGACTGTCCAAAAAGGAGTGTAATCACAGAATAAGTAGTCTTAAATAAGTGTAATGTTTTCAGAGTTCTTGTATGTATGTATGTTTGTATGTATGTGAGTTTCTTTATTCCACCATAACTTTAAAATGCCTAAACGGATTTGGATGTATCGTTAGAATCCTTACATTATCCCGAGTGACATAAGACATGTTTTTTTTTGAAAAAAATCAATATGGCGGCAGTATGGCTCCTTTTTCAAATGTCAAAAATAAAAAAAATCTTCTATTATTTACAAGATGGGTATCCAATTAAAGGCCTTGATGAGCACATTCCACAACTATATAATTTATTGGCATAATTTTTACATAGGTAGGGTGTACATGCAAAAAAACATTTCATCTTTGGCTGCAAACGATTTAATCAGACTTTAGTAACACTGCAAATGTCTAAATGAGTGAATAGTTTGGTAGTTGATTGAGTTATTATTAGAATTCTTTCATCATCATACAGTATACTTAGGCAAGTAATAAAAAATAAATGGTATCATTAACACAATGCCAACTATTGCATAGCGGTAAACAAAAATGTAAACTTCGAAAATAATAAAACTTGTCACTAAAATGTATAAAATAAAAATAAATAATTAAAAAATCGGGGGACCTCTTAGATTAAAGTGTTCCACAGAACAGTCCCCCGACTGCAATGACAATTTTATCAACTTTTTTTTTACTTTTTAGTTCGTTTTTTAGCAAGGCAGTCGTGTTTTAATTTTTTTAATTATTTATTATGGCAAACAAAGCCGATGTCGACCATTCTGCCAATGTCTAAAGTGAGTTGGAAAAGCAAGTATTGTGTAGCGAAAAAAAAAAAAATGTATAACTATAAATCTTCGATGGTCTATTTGAAGTTATGTAGATCTTGTAGGGTCAGTACTGGACTGGTAGATCAACATAATTACAACCTGATACTAATTCTGTCAGTCCTGCCACAGATGATTAAAAAAAAAAAAACATTTTACGGCTCTGAATTCCAGCAATTTTAGTTAGTGGCGCCAACGGTGTTGCTACTGGAAAAAATAAATTTATTGAAAAAAAAAAATAGTTTCTGATACATTTTCGATACTTGATATTTTATATCGATATATCGAAATAAAAAATTTCGCTACAAAAAATCGATATATCGAAAAAAAAAAACCATATATTGGTATTTTTCTGCAAGCCTACTTTCTGAAACAATATTTAATTCAATTTATTTGAAAGAAGTTACATATTTTTATTCGTAGACGTTCACGTACTACCTTTTATAGTATTTCGGAGAGAAATAATGAAAACTAAAAAGTAAGTGTCAAATTTTCTGTAACTTTTTCATGTAATTTCTGGCAACACCGTCGCCCCTTCTTTCATTTCCAAAGGAAAATAACAAACGGTTAGTGTGCTAGAATTTGTTGAAATTTTCTAAATATTTACGGTATGGATGAAAAATAAGTGATAAACTAAATAGTATAACGATGTATAAATTTTCTGGAGTACTCAAAAACTTTAGATTTACTTTAGTCACGAAGATAAATTTAGATTAGTGTCGGTTGTCAACATAACCTATCTTGCAAAGTTGGTTGGTTATCGTGGTTGTTCATCTTTTGGTTACTTTGGTGTTTTAGAAATGGCTGACGCAGCGCCATCCACAGCGCCTAAGGCGAAAGTGCCTAAGAAGGTGCCCAAAGAGAAGGCACCTAAGGCTGCCCCCGTGGCGCCCGCAGAGCCACCGAAGGCAGTGCGCAAAGTGTCGTCGAAGCCCCGCCACGGCAGGCTGTACGCCAAGGCCGTCTTCACAGGATACAAGCGTGGTCTGCGCAACCAGCATGAGAACACAGCCCTCCTGAAGGTAGTAAACTTGAGCGATTTACCCTTTGTCAGTGTTGAAAGTGTCCATGAGGTAGTGTAGTAGCATGCTCTAGTGCTTACATCAAAAACAGTCTCTGTCCAGTAAAAGTGTACCAGTCCAGTCCAGTCCACACACATATTGAACTACTTGTCATTGTTGATATATGAATTGCAGAGGAACTTCAAATAAAAGTATTATTGTTACCAAACTCTTCAAATAGTCCTTTTTGTTTTATATGCAATAATAATGTGTCATTCATAACATTAGTCTGTGTCCAAGCTGCAGGTTATAAGGTCTTGAGAGTTGTAGAGAGAATACTGTGCCTTGTCCAGTAGTACTGCTTTCTGTATCAGGAGAACCATCAGCCGTTGAATATCGCCAGCCATTTGTTGTGACTGTTGACTATCAGATCAATATAATTTGACAGTACTAGTATTATGTTGAAGGTTCAACAGCTACTGTGTTATGTTAAATTAAATTAAATTTAGATTCTACATGTTCTTTAAAAAAAATCTGATCTAAATGATGCTTTATGACATTTGAAACCTGAACCATTGTGTGGACAAAATTCCTACTGATATACATCCTCCCTACTACTTCAGATATCTTTTTATACATTAAACTTTATTATTATTTATTACAATTCCAGATCGAAGGTGCAAGGAGCCGTGACGATGCAGACTTCTATGCTGGCAAGCGTTGTGTGTACGTATACCGTGCCAAGAAGAGGACGCCCATCGCCGGGGGTCCCCGCGGCAAGAAGACCAAACTGCGCGCCATCTGGGGCAAGGTGACCAGACCGCACGGTAACTCCGGCGGCGTGCGCGCGCGCTTCCGCTCCAACCTGCCCGCACAGGCCATGGGACACAGGATACGCGTGGTCAGTACAGATTTGCTACTTTCATTTACTTTTCCAAACACAGTATTCACATACCTTCATTAATTATTTCCATAATCTTTTCATCTCAGTGACATCTGTATTGCAATTATACCTTGGTATTCAGATAATTTATTATGATTGTGGCTGTAACATAGCAGATATTTAAAAATAATAATCTGGGCACTCTTCTACAATAATTAGATCTAATTATTTCATGTTGGGCTGGAATATTTCATTTTTAATTCTGAATTTCTGTGCTTACCTACTAAAGTTCAAATTCTAATGATTAACTTTATTTTGATATCCTAAATGATGTTTAGACATTTGAAACCTGAACTAAATGTGGTCAAAATTTCACTGATAGCATACACCAATGAAAATGGTCTCAACAGTAAAGGAACTGGTAATTATCACAATGTTTTATCTTTGTTTCAGATGTTGTATCCCTCCAGGATCTAAGAACCTCCTGTTAAGTAATATAAGTCCAAAATAAAAGCCCAAAAAAATCAAAAATTGTTTCCTTTTTGATATACAGTATTTTGACATCAGTGGCTACAATTTGTACTTCAAAGACCGCCCATACTGCCAAGACAGGAAGGCACTGCCACTGTCAGATTGTTACCACTGATGACTAAAATGACTACCACGGGTGACTATACAAACATGAAATTGTGCCAAATGAAGTTATATCTACTTAGTAATAAGCCTTGAAGTTATATCTACTTAGTAATGACCTTTAAGTAATGTAAAGGCCTAAATTATAGTCGCAATATAAGTACAGTCAGGGAGATTAATTGTTAAGTAAATTGACACTAATTTAATTTGCCGTTATAACAAGAATGCCAGTTGTGATTTCAAAATCAAAATCAAAATATTTTATTTCACATAAACCTACATGGGCACTTATGAAACGTCAGAAGCTAGGTGCACGGTTCCAATTGGTCGTTTCCTATGGAGAAGAGCCGGCAAGAAACTCCACGGTTACTCTTTTAAAAATAATTGGCTTTTACAATATTTTTAAATTACAGTGTTAGTAGGCATGGGAGGACAATGTAGGCCTTTCAACAAGTAAGTACCAGGTACTTAACAAAATAGATGTTCAGCAAATCTACAGTCCAATAAGCCCACAGAGTTCTCACATTCACAAAATAGAAAATAATCTATATAAAAGACAAACAATAAAAATAAACCTATTTCAGCCAAATGACGTGATTGCTATTACAACTTTAACAAATTGAATAATTATCATGTCCACAAAAGCCACTAGGAGTGGAAATTAAATTGGAGGTATCTATAATAATAGGAATAATGTCAAATACAATGATTATGTCAAGGATGAATGTAAAGAAAATAAACATGGTAATTTGGGAGCAGTTAATAGACTCTTACATAATTATGCCGTTTATAAGGTACCAGGGAAACCACATGTGCAGAAGGAATTATTGCCAAACTTCCTTGTCATCAACGTAGTCTTTAATCTTATAATATGCTTTTTTGATAAGGACACGTTTGATATGGGTTTTAAATTTTCCATCGCTAAGTTCTGTAACCGACTTTGGCAACTTGTTATAAAAGCGGATACTGTTTATAAGAAATGACTTGCTTGTTTTAGTTAATCTAAATTTGGGTATGACAATTTCGTGTCTACTACGTGTATTTATATTATGGAAATCGCTTCTTATTTTGAAAAGTCCTAAGTTTTTGCGAACATACAAAATACTTTCAATATAGAGAGAAGACAGAGTCAGTATATCAATTTCTTTGAATTTGTTTCTAAGGGACTCGCGAGGACTCATTTTATAGATCGCGCGGATTGCCCTCTTCTGTAAAATGAAAATTGAATCTACTTCAGCTGCCGATCCCCACAGCAGAACGCCATAAGACATAATACTGTGGAAATAAGCAAAGTATACTAGGTAACCTAGCTGTGGCTATATCAGTCAACTGCCTTATTTTTCTTACTGCATATGCAGCTGAACTTAGTCTACCTGAAAGAGTTCTGATGTGGGCGCCCCATTGTAATTTTGAATCTTAGACCCACTTGAGGTACATTTGGTAATGAGAACCTAATACATTTAGTTTTGTTCGCATTAAGTAAAAGATTATTAGCTGCGAACCATTCCGAAAGAGTAGCCAGACTATCGTTGACATGTGAGACATCTGTATCTTTTCTATCTATTTTAAAAATAAGAGAAGTGTCGTCAGCGAATAGTATTATATCCGACAAGTTAGCCATCATGTAAGGAAGGTCATTTATATAAACTAGAAATAAGAAAGGGCCGAGTATTGAACCTTGAGGCACGCCCATTTTAACTAGAGACCCCGAGGACGTTGCCCCGTTAACATTTACTTTTTGCTGCCTGTTTGATAGGTAAGAAAGAACAAGATCAGCAGCTTGTCCACGAATTCCGTAGTGGTGTAATTTACAGATCAGTGTATTGTGGTCGACGCAGTCAAATGCTTTTGAGAGGTCACAGAAAATGCCAATTGCATCCTGGGACTTCTCCCAGGATTCTAAAATGTGACTGATGAGTTTTACTCCCGCGTCTGTCGTCGACCTACCTTTCGTGAAACCAAACTGGTGACTATGTAAAATCCTATTTGAGTTAAAATGTGACAGCATCTGGTCTAGCATGATTTTTTCATCGATTTTGCTCAATGCTGGTAATACAGATATTGGTCTATAGTTAGATTTGAATACACAAACAATTTAATTTGGTAGTCAAGTTGCTTATTAATTAATGTCCCTGACTACATCGTCTACATCATAATCTAACCCAAATTTTGTTCCCAGAGTTAGTAAACTCTTTGATTTAGCTCTTGGTCTAAATATTGTACTTCTAAACTAAGACCCAACTGGATCTGTGACTTGGCGAAAAATTGCGACTAATTAGCGACAAAATTGGGATGGTCCCCAGATTGGCCACCTATACCTTTATGTCTTTTGAACCAGTGACCGACTAATTCTGATATTTGGCGACAACTTTCGACTATACTCCATTTGAAATAAGATAAGACGTATAGATAAGCCTTTTTACATTCCGTTCAACCGATTTTGAATTCTATTGCGTTGGTGGCATGACAAATGGCAGCCGCAGTAGATAGTTAGTATTGTGTAACTTTTTTGCTTTTAATGCTCCTTATGCCTACGGTATAGAAGTCAAAATCGGTTGAACGGACTGTAAAAGGGTTGGTTTTAATGTCTAATCTTATTTCAAATGTGGTATAAGTAATAAGACTTACTTAGGTAAGTATCAAAATTAAAATCCCTGGGCTCCCCCAGGGATTTTAATCTGGCATGCCAGTGTCACAGTCACAGGGTTGTCTCATTGGATTAGTTACCTACTTATCTCACATACCTACTGCGTCAGTTTTCATATCTTCCTTGCTTATGGTCTTGTACACAAAACTGCGTTGCGACGTCGCATCGCAAAAATCAGCGATGGTCGCCTAAGATTTTCTTAGCGCGCTTAGCTTCTGCGTTGCGAATTCGCACGAATTCGCAGTTTTGTGTACAAGCCCTATACAATACTTGACAAATTCATTGGAACGCTGGTAATAACACTTTAACGTGTCTGACAGAGCAGGCGGTGGCTATTTGGACTCATCCTATCTCCATTACGTTGCCAGACGAAAGCAGATTACGATGAAAGTATCCTGTCGATGTAAATACTTGCTTTAAGGTGGATGCGCTAATAGCCCGCGAAATTCAAATTTTCTCACGTTTTTTGCAATTTGCAAGTCAGTATCAGGCTGTATGTTGATCTAAATATTATTTGCGACCGTAACAAACATGGATTTACATAATTATAATCATTAGAATCAGCAATTCAACTCCTTAAGTTCAAGTTCATGTAAGTGCATTGAATGACTATATATTCTACTTACATAATTGGTATACATAGGGTAGGTAACAAAGAAGTCGGAAATCACTATCGTGTCAACAAAATAAATATAGACGACACCAACAATGCTACAGGTTTACCCATGCAAGTGCCTCAGACCAACCTGCTAGCCAGTCATTGTCTTGTACTAGCTAGTAGCTAGGGTTACTTCCGCAAAACAAAACATTTTAAACTTCCTATAATTGAACACCAGTAGTATAAGTGCAACCGCAAACCGCAGCGGTGCGGCATGTTGCGGCTGCGCGTCGGTAGGCACGTGTGCGTGCGCGTGCTGACGAGCGCCACCCAGTGCGGCTGATCATTACGGCACGCTTGTATGAGCTACGGCACGTTCATGAGCTATGTGGGAGCTGATCTTTATGAGTTTAATAGCTTTAGAATGGTTAATTGATTCAGGCATGATTTTGCGGAAATCCATTATAAGATAAGTAGGTACCTACAATAGACGAGACGTAGATATATCTAGTAACCTATTCCGCTTTAACTATTCCTCAAGACTCATAAAAAACGAACACGACGTGTTGGCACACCGAGCACTGGACGTAGAGAAACTCACTCACTCTGCGTAGACTAGAAACCTACTAGTTAGGTAATCCTAACTATCCTAACTATATATCTATCTAACCATAATAAATAATTCTGTACTGTATCCTAACTATTATGTTATATACGAAAGTGAGTTTGTTTGTTACGCGTCCACCTAGTCTCATCTTGGTGACGTTGGAGACCTTTCTGTACTGCCAAATACGTGTCAGCTTAGGTACTCATCGCAGCTTTGGCCATCTGAGTCGGGAGTCCATCTCGCTCTCTCTTGATCTCTTTCGCTTCCTCCGTCAGTAAGTAGCGATCCGAGGCGTATAAACTCGCTGACAAATTCTAGATCTGCGAGTTCTCCCGTTCTGGAGAGTTGACCGGTTCTGTCGATGATCATGATTTTTGTCTTCGACTTGTTGAGAGTGAGTCCAACCAGCCCACTCTCGTATTTTACTCTGTGAAACAGATCAGCTAGATCCTTTTATGAAGATGCAATGTGTAGTATCGTCCGCATATCTCAGGTTGCTTATCTTTATTCCCCCGACAGAGACGCTTCCCTCCCATTCTTCTGAAGCTTTCCTCACTATGTATTTATTCACCATATATACAACGTGTAACCCTAAATGCGCAAAACCTTAGACACCCCAACTGTTTTTAATACAATAACATTTTTAATACAATAATTGACCTATTTCAGAGAGAAAATTAATCAAAATTGTAAAGGTTTTATGTGCTGTTTTAGTTTTGGAAGATTCGTATTTGCATTGAAATAAAATCTATTCTTACCCCGCGTATGAGACAATTTAAATTGGTCGACACCAATTTGTGTTAGTTTACCTATTTTGGGGGGTTTGCGCATGTGATGGCTTGACCTAATTAATAAATAGACACAGCAACGTTTTTTAATGACGATTTTTTGAAAAATGTGACCTATCTTAAAAAGTGGTTCAATTAATTCTGCTCGTTATTCTGATCAAACTATTTTCAGGTTTTGCGCATTTAACGTTACGCGTTGTATTAAAGAGAATAGGAGAAAAAATACACCCCTGTCTTTTCTTCTCCTTTTTTTCTGGCTTGAAAGGGCCTGCTATGATGTCATTAATCCTTACCATGGATACCCCATCTTGGTACATATTAGCGATCAACGAGACGAGATGTTGATGAGTACGCCCAACTCTTGTAGGTAATACGGTCCACAGGCAATCCTATCTGACGCAATCAAATGTCTTCGAGTATTCGATGAAGCACATTCGTATTGGCGTGTTGGACTCTCGGTTTTTCTCAATTATTTGCCTCACACTCACAATCTGTTGTCACAATGTTCTTTGTGCCTCGACCTTTCACGAAACCCACCTGTTCACTGAAGGTACGATTGTAGTCGTCGATTGATTAGGTAGGTACGTAAAGCATTATCTTGCTTGCTAGCATGAGATAAGATCTGTGTGACTGTCCGGTATACTTAGTTCGTGCACGTTCTCTAATCTTCTCCATTATTTCTAAGCTTTACAATGTATTTTACCAATTTTTATTTTTTGAATAAATTTATTATTATTATATATTATTATGTTCTTGTTGAGCCTTGCTTCTTGCGTTTTCCAACTACAATCAAATCAAATCAAATCATTTATTTGCTTGAATATGGGTAGGTACATGAGGTGATATTTATACAGACGATCTTTAGACCATATCCTACCTTAATAGGTGTGCAAATATTTATTATACAATAAAATATAATAATAAATCCGACGTTAATCATACATTTATCTATCTACATCTACACTAATATTATAAAGAGGAAAGATTTGTATTTTTGTGTGTATGTTTGTAATGAATAAACTCAAAAACTACTCTGCCGATTTCAAAAAATTTTTCACCACTAGAAAGCTACATTCACCGGGAGTAACATACTAGGCTATATTTATTGCTAGAAAAGATTAGGGATCCTTACTAAAACTCCAATAATGTAAGCCAAGGTGTAAAAAAATTACCTTAGATATTCTTTAAATCGCGTGCGCTGCGAAAACTATTGATGATAGAATAAAATAATGTACTACGACTTTGCAGAACACATAATTATTTAAAAAAGTGTCGCGACAGTATATGTCTAGCTATTATAGTTATGCCACAATAAGTGTTATTTTATTTTGAAAATTTAATTGAAATGACGCCGCTAGAAAAGGCTCTTTATTTGTATCTTGGTATTAATCCTTATCAAAATAAATAACTTCATTATTAAGACTGCTTTAATATAATACCTTCATATAACTTGAATTATTCAATTCGGACATTCTATTCGAAAGATATCACGAGTTTAAAAATGTAAGTATAGCTCCAAAAAATACCGGCTCATACATTCAGTATAGAATGGCTTTTTTCTTGATGATATCTCGGTAGATAGGTAGGATAGGGTAGGTAGGGTAGGTAGGTAGGGTAGGTAGGTAGGGTAGGTAGGTAGGGTAGGTAGGTAGGGTAGGTAGGTAGGGTAGGTAGGTAGGGTAGGTAGGTAGGGTAGGTAGGTAGGGTAGGTAGGTAGGGTAGGTAGGTAGGGTAGGTAGGTAGGGTAGGTAGGTAGGGTAGGTAGGTAGGGTAGGTAGGTAGGGTAGGTAGGTAGGGTAGGTAGGTAGGGTAGGTAGGTAGGGTAGGTAGGTAGGGTAGGTAGGTAGGGTAGGTAGGTAGGGTAGGTAGGTAGGGTAGGTAGGTAGGGTAGGTAGGTAGGGTAGGTAGGTAGGGTAGGTAGGTAGGGTAGGTAGGTAGGGTAGGTAGGTAGGGTAGGTAGGTAGGGTAGGTAGGTAGGGTAGGTAGGTAGGGTAGGTAGGTAGGGTAGGTAGGTAGGGTAGGTAGGTAGGGTAGGTAGGTAGGGTAGGTAGGTAGGGTAGGTAGGTAGGGTAGGTAGGTAGGGTAGGTAGGTAGGGTAGGTAGGTAGGGTAGGTAGGTAGGGTAGGTAGGTAGGGTAGGTAGGTAGGGTAGGTAGGTAGGGTAGGTAGGTAGGGTAGGTAGGTAGGGTAGGTAGGTAGGGTAGGTAGGTAGGGTAGGTAGGTAGGGTAGGTAGGTAGGGTAGGTAGGTAGGGTAGGTAGGTAGGGTAGGTAGGTAGGGTAGGTAGGTAGGGTAGGTAGGTAGGGTAGGTAGGTAGGGTAGGTAGGTAGGGTAGGTAGGTAGGGTAGGTAGGTAGGGTAGGTAGGTAGGGTAGGTAGGTAGGGTAGGTAGGTAGGGTAGGTAGGTAGGGTAGGTAGGTAGGGTAGGTAGGTAGGGTAGGTAGGTAGGGTAGGTAGGTAGGGTAGGTAGGTAGGGTAGGTAGGTAGGGTAGGTAGGTAGGGTAGGTAGGTAGGGTAGGTAGGTAGGGTAGGTAGGTAGGGTAGGTAGGTAGGGTAGGTAGGTAGGGTAGGTAGGTAGGGTAGGTAGGTAGGGTAGGTAGGTAGGGTAGGTAGGTAGGGTAGGTAGGTAGGGTAGGTAGGTAGGGTAGGTAGGTAGGGTAGGTAGGTAGGGTAGGTAGGTAGGGTAGGTAGGTAGGGTAGGTAGGTAGGGTAGGTAGGTAGGGTAGGTAGGTAGGGTAGGTAGGTAGGGTAGGTAGGTAGGGTAGGTAGGTAGGGTAGGTAGGTAGGGTAGGTAGGTAGGGTAGGTAGGTAGGGTAGGTAGGTAGGGTAGGTAGGTAGGGTAGGTAGGTAGGGTAGGTAGGTAGGGTAGGTAGGTAGGGTAGGTAGGTAGGGTAGGTAGGTAGGGTAGGTAGGTAGGGTAGGTAGGTAGGGTAGGTAGGTAGGGTAGGTAGGTAGGGTAGGTAGGTAGGGTAGGTAGGTAGGGTAGGTAGGTAGGGTAGGTAGGTAGGGTAGGTAGGTAGGGTAGGTAGGTAGGGTAGGTAGGTAGGGTAGGTAGGTAGGGTAGGTAGGTAGGGTAGGTAGGTAGGGTAGGTAGGTAGGGTAGGTAGGTAGGGTAGGTAGGTAGGGTAGGTAGGTAGGGTAGGTAGGTAGGGTAGGTAGGTAGGGTAGGTAGGTAGGGTAGGTAGGGTAGGTAGGGTAGGTAGGGTAGGTAGGTAGGGTAGGTAGGTACAGGTAGGGCAGGGTAGGTGCGCTGTAGATAAGTACTTAGTGCTACCCGTGCGAAGCGGGGGCGGGCAGCTAGTAGCAAATATAATTATTGGGGTGTTTATGACATTAATTTATTACATTTATCATTCAAATAATCATTAACGCTATAATAAGCTTTATTAATCAAATAAGTCTTTAATCTATTCTTAAATGATATAATAGTTATTTGTTATACAAGAGTGCAAAGTTGCTTTTTAACCGCGTGTTCAATTTTGATGACCGAGCAAGCGAAGGATTCTAAAATTTAATCACGAGCGTAGCGAGTGATTCAAAATTAGAATCCTGAGCGTTAGCGAGGGAATCAAAAGAGCACGAGGTGAAAAATCTTTGCACTCGAGTGCAACACGTAACTTTTCATTCCACCTCAGCGAGGAAATGACTAAATGCAAAAAAAAAAACGTTTACAATCACAAGATAGGTACACTTTTATTTCAGTTTAGGTATTAATTACTACATTATGACAGGTAAGTAATATAGAATAATCTTTAAATTATAACAAAATATTACTAAGGTATAATTAAGAAAATTTTAAAGTAACGTTGCTACAGTTATTTAAATTGAGTGTAATATTTTTGTTTGGTACTGTAATATTGGTGTTAGTCACTTGTGTACTGTTTTTCGGTAAACTATCTGTCATACTTAATAGTTGTACCGATTCATCGGATTCCCTTGGCGTGAATGTTGGAGAGAGAGGGAGATGGTTAGGTGTTTCATAACGGCTTATTTTTGATGTAGAAGGGCCAGTCCAAGGATCCGATTGAGGCTCTTTCAGTGTAATGGCTCCTACGATGCCTTCACATATTTTAGACTTATTTTGGATGGAATCCTCTATGTATCCCTCTACAACTGCATTGGACTTCCAGCCTCCGTGGCGCTTAAGGGACAGGAGATCAGCTCCGGAATCAGCCAAAAGTGTGGCTGAAGTTCGTCGGAAACAATGACCCGTGTACAACAGGGGTTCTGGAAGTTCAAGAAATGTTGCTATTTCTCGTGGGATACTGCCAATTTTATTAGTACCCATAGGCTGTCTAACACACTTTCCATTGCGATACTGTAGAAAAAATCGATTGATTGGAGTGTTAGGCGGGCGTAAGGCTTGATATTTCTCAACAATCGTTACGTATTCCTTGCGAATGACGAAGTTGCGGTCTCTTTTTGTCTTTGTATTAGGTAAATTAATTAATAGTAAGTCATCTGAATGTTTCTCAATGTTTTTGACATTAAGTTGTGTTAGTTCATTAGTTCGACATGCTCCGTTTATTCCAATAATAAGAACAACCTGTAACGTAAAGAGTATTGTAGTAGATAAATGAATAAAATTGATATGAACGCATAATTATGCCTATCAACATCTACTAAGTATACTATTTAATTGAGATTAATATACTTAAGTAGATACTGAATGTGCAACTGACTTACTTTTGCCGCCAAATATACGGAATCGGGTGCTTCGTTAAGAAACTTTTCAATATCAGATACTGTGAAAACCTTCGATTTTTTTGGTTGATGACCAGATGAGGCTCTTTTTAAAAATGCCACTAATTTAGGATAGGTATCGATATGTTTGTCTTTTTTCATCTTTATTGTTGCTTTTAGCATCGAATACGTACTCCATAGAGTGCTTGCTTTCTTGTTCTCGGATAATTCTATAAAATATGCCAGCAAAACGTTTTCTGAGAAAGTTTTGGCTCCTTTTGCTAGTCGCCACGTGTTGAACATATCGTACTGTTTTAAATACTTCTCGCGTGATTGTTGAGGGAGAAAGCTCATTTGCGCATTATTAACAGTTTCAGTTAATTCTGTTGGCGTCAAGCAAACTTCCTCGTCGCTAGAATCACTCATTTTAGTTTTTTCACTTGTTTTCAAGTTTCTTGTTTTTAATATAAGGTTTAACAATGACGTGAAAAAATGCCGCGTAAAGAACCGCGTACAAAGCAAATTGAAAAAAGAACACCAAGAAGGTTCCGAGTCTGAGTTTTTAACAAATTAAAAAAAAGTTGTATGATATATTCGGCACCATAGAGGTAGCAGTAAATAGGTTTAATGTTTTTTTTAATTCACAAACTTAGTGCACACGATGTTCTAAATTCAATTTACTTTATCCTCTAGAGAATAAAAACGGCTTTTCCACTCAGATATTGAAGATTAAAAATACTCTTTCCGAGATGGTGGGATGAAAATGTTTTTTTTTATTTACATGACGTAAACAAGAGTGTCAATATTTTTTAGGTAGTCCCGGCGCCTGTTGCTGAATTGGCTGTCGGCGCTGACTTTGATTGACAGTTTGGCGTATGGAGTAGATAGGCAGGGTAGGCATAATTAAAAAAACATGTAATAGAGCATTTTTTTTCCATATTCCAGTAATAAAGTTATAAAGTACTACCCGAAACCGAACTAGTAAGATAAGGATTAATAATTTTATTCGCAAAAAAGGTTAGGTTAAAAAAAAAAAAGGTTAGATTAGAACTGTGACCCCCTGACGCCAATGTGGCCAAAAACGACTAGAATGTGCAGAAAAACATATTTTAGTTACGGTTAGTTAGTTGGGGTTCTAAATACAGGAAAGGTGTCTATAAACACCGCGCCGCCGGTGTCCATTATGGGAACCGGAGGTGCCGGCAGCCGATGTTTTTAATCTCGGCTGCCGGCAGTAATGTCATTGCCGCCGGTTCCCAATGGCGTTATTTTTGGGAGCCGGCGCCGGCAGCGGAGGCACTCCCTATTTTTTATCTATTTTATATATGGTGTATCTATTTATACACGAAATCTCTTACGGGGTCATTGTAATCATCATTATGAACCACTTTCAAAGGGACCAAGAAAAAAAATATGCTGTTCCCTACATTTTGACGAGCTATGCGAACATAAGCTTAGGGTGAGCTGAATGTTTTATATTTATGGTGCCCAAGATACAGGCAGTGCCTAATTTGGTACCAACGATGTCCCAATAATGTAATATTAATGTTGACATTTTTGTTCCTTACTTTGCTTTTGTTGGTAAGTTGGGGTGCTACTGATATTGTAGATATATAGCAAATAATTTAATTTCATGTTTTATGTTTCGTAATTTTAATTACTTTGCTTATTATTGTATAGACTCAAGTTTTCTAACAGAACGGCTGTGCTGCTGGGGAGTTTGTTACTGTTGGAGTTTCATCGTCGATAACGTTCAGTATTTCCAGTTCGCTTTATAGATTGCGAAATCGGAATTTCCACACACTATACTTATCTCCATCAAATTGTCTGATGTTCCTTTTAGATCTTGAATCCATTTTCAAGCACTCCCACTAAAATAACTTTTTATTTATAGTGGTTATTTCACAGATTTTTATTTTTTATTTTTATTATTTCAGTATCCTTTAATTTCACTTTATTATTTATTCTCACTTTGGCTTAGCGCTCTGGTCCCATAACCTGTTAGGGTTAATGGTTGGACACCAAAGTAAAGACCGTTTTAAGGATTTCAATAATACGTTTATTATCCTTTTCTTTATAGATTGGAAGGTGTGTTCTACTAGTATTATGAGAGACGTGTGATCCCACACAAGGCTCCAAGTATAGTACAGTCTCTATGAGAAAGTAAGGATTTCAGTCAAGTGGTAAGGGCGGGCTCGGATAATTAAAAGTAATATTTATGGGTTAGAAAGAGAACGACTATAGTGCAAGTGTTGAAGTAGGATTGATTTGTTTTTGCTTTACTCCAACAGTTAATTCTTCTTCCCAGCTAAAGCACTTTAAGAAGTGTGACCGTCTTTCGTAATTTTGAAGTTTGAAAAGTGCTGATTCTCAGTCTAGTTTGAATATGACTTTTGATTTTATGGTTACGTCAATGAAAATTATGTACATTCTGACTTGTCCATTGCTACGTCATAGTAACGAACGATCAGACAACCTCGCTGTGTACACAGAGATGTTACTCAGCTCAGTGTAAGTTACTACTCTAATAGGTAGGTACATCAGTCGGCCTACCGCGTACCAGGGGGTCTACGTACTCCCTAAGCATGAAATCCGTTTCATTTACGGTTAAAATAATAACTAGGGTCCGAACTAAGAACGAATGATAACATGATATGATAGTTTGTCCCTACTCCCGATATCGATATGTATTTGCATGTCCTAAGAATTGAAGTTGACACTTGTTTTATGGATAAACTATTCGGATGGGCCCGTGTCTTCGTTGACGGTAAGTCCGTCAACGAAGCTACCTACTACTTGTCCTGTACAACCCCCTTGTACAGGACAAGTAGTAGGGCCAATGCTTCAAATTACTGAATCGGAACGCCTGTGCTATGGGATGACCTATCAACATTCCACACGTTGAAAAAAGACACTAGATGGTTAGTCTCTGTTAGGTACCTACTGTTTATCTCTATAAATTCATGAAAGGGACACTCACGGATATCTATGGGTACACTCCTATGGCTATGTGTAGGCATTTCATTTCACATCATGCATTTAAAGACAAAGATGACAGCTACAGCTTGCAAACACAAAGGGTAATTGACTTCAGCGATAATTACGTGAACTTAGCCAATAATAGCCAGCTTTACTAACTATCTAATGTAAAAGACTTGTTCAATGGTAATTTTAAAATTATCCTAACCGTCACACGAAACCTATAACAATGGTGGTTGGCAAAATGAGTGTGAGTTTGCAGATTAGTCGAGATAAGCAGCATCACGGGCCCGTACATTATGGTCAGTACATGGTGATTATATCTGGGTACTTATCTACGTCACATTACATGGGGTGTGTGTTTATGTGTGTGACTATAACGTGCTCACGCGCTTCGCCACGTGATTGTTTGTTTTTGTGTGTTTACATACAATCTTTGATGAGTTTTTAACAACATTGATGCCGAGATAAAAGTCATTGACATAGCTTGATCTTATAACGATAATGATATGTTGACTCATAGACCTAATCTGTTCAGTATTTTAATTATTAGTTATGTGAACTGCCTGCCCTCATTTGCCATGTAAGTCCCTGAATCAGCCATATAGGTAGGTACCTAATTAATGTCTGCCCGACTCTCGAATTCTCCGCGAACTTTGATTTCCTCTAATGAACGCTACATTAAAGGGCCAAATTGGGGATAATTCTTAATCATCACGTTCGGTGATGTTATGTTCAGTTTATTGGATTCTTTGTGTAAAACAAAAAAGTTCTGTAATCTCGAGTTCGCTTCCAGAAGAAAAGTTTTTATGCAACGATTAAAGAAAGCAGAACAATGTGATGTAATGAATTGATTTGCCGCAGCCGTCAACTCCGAAAGAAAGAAAATGGAATAAAAATAATTTTTTAAGCACCGTGATAACGAAATATTCTTTAAAGCATTTTTTATAAATCGATTTATTCAATACGCTAAAATGATTTATTTAAGAAAATAAAGTGTTCTTCAATCAACTATAATTGTGTGGGGAGACCGAGTGTAAATCATAGCTGCGAAGTTCATTACCGCCGCGATAACAGAATGAGACCGTCTTAAAACAATTGAACCACCCCAAATGTTTCTAGCAACTAAAAATGTAGTACGTAAATATTTCTTGTGCCCACTTTGATAAAATGTTGTGAAACAGGATACAAGCTAGTAGGCTACTTTCCCTTCTATAATACACAAACACAGGTGCATAAGTAGATGTGAGCACATTTCATGATGGCGGATAGCGGTCAGCTGTTGGAAAGTGCGTCTGAGTGGTCTCGCGACAACCGGAGCGTGACGCGGCAGTGTTCACGATCATCGGAGTGGCATGCATGGATGCATCCATACGGCCCTTTCACATCGTCGTAGGTAGGCCACAAATTAAATGTGTCACACGCCAGGAAATTTCTTAAAGAGAGGTGGTATGGAAACTAAAATGGGATAAAAAAACAAGCAGCATCATCCGTAAAAATTATGAAACGGCTTGTGCTAGATCCACCGCCAATGTTGTGCTGTGTTGCAAGTTGGCAACCACACATAAAATCCCGAGTTATTTTGAATTTTTCACGACATTCGCACATGATTTTATTAATATGTACGTAGTAACCTATGTAGTATAAATCTCTCGACTTTCTTTAATTTCTCTCTTTTTTTTTTGTGTGTGATATAATTTGTTTCCATTCTAAACATAGGTAATTTAGTTGTCCATCTGAAAATTATTGTAAGTAATATTATTGTGCCTGTAAGTTATTTTCGAATTGTAAATGGGACAACGCGTCCCATTTACAATTCATACAGGACTATAGATAAGTCATGTCAATGTGGACTCTGTGACAGTTTTGTGATATGGGTTGGGACAAACTTAACTTGATGTGATCGACTTCTTTTGAAAATAATCTCATTTACTGAGTCAAAGTTAATGTCTGTCGTACATCAAGAATTGGCTCTTTACGTCGCTCATGAGCGTGCTGTTACTAACAATAATTCAACGACTAATAACAATTAATCGACTGGTCTAGTAGTCGCAGGGATGACTGTTAAACTTGGGGTCCTGGCTTCACACCCCCGGCCCCCCGACTCTTGGTAGAAGTAGGAATAGTGGGTTCTTAGTCGGAAGGAGTCCGACATAACATCCATGAGGATCTCCCCACGGAAAAAAAAAAGGTCTGGCTAAATGTTTCTGGGTTTGGTTTTCCATCCAAGAATTTCTCAGTAGCAGCTCGGACTCTGGATTTGGTCCAGGGTGATGGCAATATGTTCGTTTCTTACTGGGACTTAAACATGACTGGCCAAAAATGGGTGCACTTTGGTATACCTAGTCTGCATATTTCTTCGGCCAATGTAATTTGAAGCGTGCATGGTGTTTTGTTACTTAATTAATTTCATATACGTTGGTGCCCACCACCGCTGCATATAATATTTATACCTGTGCGGGGCGCAATCGATACTGTTCAAGTAGGTATTTGTGTCACGGCTGGTGCTCCAGTTCGCGCTGTCGACCACTGGGTCAGTCCGTTTGTATGGACCCTTATCTTCGCGCGCTGTTGCCGAATGGGGTAAGTAGAGCTCGTAGATAATAGATTCCGTATAGTCTGTCTATTGGCAGTGACATCTGTCGCATGGCTTGTTGCCAAGTGAATTGTGATGATGAATGATGATAGAAGATATCTGATAACATCACAATATACTGTGGCAACACACCACTTATTGCCATAGCCAACCCGTGACATAACACCCCGCTTTGCCATAGCCAACCTATAGCAACACACCCCTTATTGCCATAGCCAACCTATAGCAACACACCCCTTATTGCCATAGCCAACCTATAGCAACACACCCCTTATTGCCATAGCCAACCTATAGCAACACACCCCTTATTGCCATAGCCAACCTATAGAAACACACCCCTTATTGCCATAGCCAACCTATAGCAACACACCCCTTATTGCCATAGCCAACCTATAGCAACACACCCCTTATTGCCATAGCCAACCTATAGCAACACACCCCTTATTGCCATAGCCAACCTATAGCAACACACCCCTTATTGCCATAGCCAACCTATAGCAACACACCCCTTATTGCCATAGCCAACCTATAGCAACACACCCCGCATTGCCATAGCCAACGTGTTTAGGGCAAAGATTGTGTGGACATATCTTCTTCTTAAGAAAATCAAGCCTGAGGTTGGAGTCCAATCTTATTTGATGTGGTAGTAGGGCACCGAAGGTTGCTTCTGGTAGTCTTATATGATCTGATAGTCGCCTGTGTAACAACTACTGTTCCCACCTCTCCCGGATTTTCGGGAGACTCTCGGAATTAAAAAATCTCCTGGAAGGAATTTCAAATAAACAAATTCTCCCGGAATTTAAAATTCACAAGCACTGGCGATATAATTGAGAGTGGCGAAAATCTTACGACTGCGTGTGGTACCTACTACTGGCCAAAGCAGTCGTGAACTCGCGACACTCACGCACGATCATGCGATGCAATCGTACGGCTGGCACGCGCGCGTGCATTAGTACAGGTTAGTTAAAGACCAGATATTTAAAAGTCTGTGCGGTCATATGGAAAATATAAGTTCAAAAGAAATAGTAAAAAAATGCCAGTTTTTTTTTTCTCCTGGACTATTTTATTTCAGACTAACAAGAGGTGGCAGCCCTAGAAACAACCCATAAACTGCTGGCTGGTGGCTTTCATTTACTTATTTTACAGGACATAAGTGTAGGTAAATAGTTAAAATTTTCTATAGTTTTACGTTATGTAAAAAAATTATGATAATTAATAATGTACGATGGCTGACCTAAACGGAGCGATATCACACATCATAATCTTAATTATAAAATAATCCATAATACTTATTGCATTATTTGTTTATATTAAACTAGCTACCCGCCCCGGCTTTGCACGGGTAGCAATAAGTACTTATCTACGGCGCACCTACCTACCCTGCCTACCTACCCTACCTACCTACCCTGCCTACCTACCCTACCTACCTACCCTACCTACCTACCCTGCCTACCTACCCTACCTACCTACCTTGCCTACCTACCCTACCTACCTACCCTGCCTATCTACCCTACCTACCTACCCTGCCTACCTACCTACCTACCCTACCCTGCCTACCCTACCTACCTACCCTACCTACCTACTCTACCTACCTACCCTGCCTACCTACCCTACCTACCTACCCTACCTACCTACCCTACCTACCTACCCTGCCTATCTACCCTACCTACCTACCCTGCCTACCTACCCTACCTACCTACCCTGCCTACCTACCCTACCTACCTACCCTGCCTACCTACCCTACCTACCTACCCTGCATACCTACCCTACCTACCTACCTACCTACCCTACCTACCTAGTCTACCTTTCCTACCTACCCTACCTACCTCCTATCTACTACCTACCTACTCTACCTACCTACCTACCCTACCTACTCTAACTACCTACCTACCCTACCTAATCTACCTACCTACCAACCCTAAGTAAAAAAAGTCTCCTATGTCCTTCTCCTGGTTCTAAGTTACCTCCCCACCAATTTTCAGCCAAATCAGTTCAGCCGTTCTTGAGTTATAAGTGGAGTAACTAACACGACATTCTTTTATATATATAGATATATCATTCATTCTATCGAATTCTGAATCGCTGAAGTACTTCCCATGGTGGTCTAATCAAAGCAAACAGTAGTGTGCCGATAAAAACTAATGACCAGACTTCGTCCGTCCTACAAGTAAAACTTCATTATAATAAATAGTACATTACTGTCGCGGCCTGCAACTGGCGCATTGATGGACGATCGTGAAACTACGCGAGTCCATCAATGCCTGGTTGCGGTCAAAGCTTGAGTACTTTCTCAAAAAATGCGCGGAAATTCAAATTGAGTAAATTAAAAAAAAAATACGGAATCAATGACGGACAACAATAATGTTTCATGCACCAATAATTAATTTGTTTCTTCTGTACTTTAAACAGCTTTATTTGCAAGCGAAATCAAAATTTTAATAGAATCTTTGTTAAGTTACCTCCTTGGTTACCGGTGTTGAAGTAAAAAGTTTTTAAATAACACGACAAATATGAGTTTTTATAGTAAATTATTTGGCCGCTAAACACGACAGATAAGGATTCTCATAGTAACATTGCCGGCCGCATCGACACATGTTTTCGATCAGTACAGCAATTTCGATTTATCTCGAAGAAGGTTGTCAAAATAATGCTCGAATTACCAAACATGTTTGAGAAAAAATAATGCACACCACGCAGGTTAGCGCCAGATCGGTTAAAGGTTGCTAAAGCAGAATTTGAAGCTTTGTTACAGATAGGTACGTGCCGGCCATCAGAATCACCATGGGCCTCTCCGCTTCATCTCGCTCTTAAGCGGGACAACAGCTGGCGCCTGTGTGGTGATTTCCGGATGCTCAACGCCAGGACGGTCCCAGACAGTTACCCCATACGCCATATCCAGGATTTTCCCACAACCTTGCTGGGTGCACCGTCTTCTCCACAATAGACCTGTTGAAGGCATATAATCAGATTCGCGTCAATCCAAACAACTGTTGAATGGCAATAACTCGCTACGCTTGGAGAAGGTCAAACTACCTGGCACACATACAGAGCTGTTTTGCGATGTAAGTAACACAACGCCTCGACCATATGTAACGAAGAAGTTACGACGACAGGTCTTTGAGAGCCTTCACTCTCTTAGCCATCCCGGTACCAACGCCAGTATCCGACTGATCACCGACCGCTATGTATGGCCTAGTATTAGGAAGGATTGTAGGGAATGGGCGCGTACTTGCCTAGCATGCCAAAGGGCAAAGGTTCATAGACATGTATCAGCACCGTTGGGCACGTACAAGCTTCCACGCGCCAGGTTCAGGGACCTACATATTGATTTATTTGGTCCCCTACCACTATCGCAAGGATACCGGTATCGCCTCACAGCAATCGATCGTTTTACGCGATGGCCTGAGGCAATACCCTTACAGGATATAACAGCCGAGACGGTAGCAAAAGCCCTCCTTAGCGGCTGGATATCCCGTTTCGGCTGCCCCACGAACGTCGTTACAGATCGTGGGGGGCAATTTGAATCGGCTCTATTTTGCCACTTATCGCAAATAGCCGGTTTTCAACATAAAAGGACGACGGCCTATCATCCAGCCTCTAATGGGCTAGTGGAGAGGTTTCATCGGCAGCCTTAAAGCCGCTATAACTTGCCACGCTGATAGCAGCTGGGTCGACTCTCTTCCCCTGGTACTATTAGGGGTACGCAGCACCTTTAAAGAGGGCATTAAGGCAACACCAGCTGAACTGGTGTATGGGGAATCACTCCGCTTACCAGGAGACTTTTTTAGCCCAAAGGACCAAGGAGACCCAGACGTCACCAGTTACATTGCGCGCCTACGGAGCTTCGCAAATAATTTGCAACCTACTCCAGCGTCACGACATAGTGGACGTCGCTCACCCTTCGTTTACAAGGATTTGGCCACATCCACACACGTCTTCCTTCGTGACGACACTGTGGCCGAATCATTGAAGCCTGCCTACACTGGTCCTTATGAGGTCATACAACGGGGAGACAAAGCGTTCAAGCTATTGGTGAAAGGTAAGATGGTCACCGTATCGATCGACAGAATAAAACCTGCCTACATACTGCGTGATCCTGATACCACAACATACTCAAGACAACCCCCACTCACTACCTCATACTTCTACTCACACACACGCCCCAATCAGTAACTCAACCCAAAATTACACTCTTACTCACATTCGGAATACAAGTCACGGTCACGATGACGACGAACCTGACGCCGCCGCCGGAGAGAGCACGGTCAGATTAACACGTTCGGGACGCAGAGTGAGATTCCCAGATTATTATCGCCCGTAGGACGGTCTCTGGAGCGGGGTGGTGTAGCGTAGCTACTTTTTCAATTTATAATGTATTTAAATTAAAAGGTATCTTTAGTGAAGTTAGTCAGTATTGTACAAACAAACAAACAAATAGTAGTATTACCTGAGCGAGCGCCCGCGCCTTGTCTATCTATCCCCTTCTAACTTGCGCTTGCGCTCGTAGGCCTCACCAGTCGAGAATCGTCACTGGTCGTAAGCGCATGTCGCCCTCACTCGTAACCGGTAAACATTCGGCACTCGAGATCTAGTGTTTAGTTTTTAAGGCTTATACCTAGATGTGCTATATAGTGTGGAACTATTAACTGTGCCTATCGCTTTCTTTCTGTGCTCTTCATTTCTCCTTCTATTGTGTTATCTGTGTCCTGTTAACTTCATAAACTATTTGGACAATATATTTCTTCCTTTCCGTAAGCTGTGTGTTTGCTTATTTATCGCAACCCTAAACAGCTTCAAACCCTACAAGAACTCATATAAAACAAACATGTTCGCGGCTCAAGAAATGAAATGAAATGAAATTGTTTATTCTGTAAATAGGATATTGAAATCACTTTTACACGTCATATTAAAAATAAGCTAGATGAGGTCGGCGTTTCCTATCTGACTACTCTGAGAAGAAAGGCCGAAACAAACTCAGAGGTCACAGTCTCTTTTAAAGTCCAGACATAATCTTGTTCAGGCCATGTGAGGACCATGTAGATTAGAGTCTGAAATGGTCTTTTGAGGAAAGAACCACACAGATTTGTGTGGACCTGTCCAGTCAGTGCAAGCATTTGTCAGTAACCGAGGAGCTCAACTCAGAGTTTAAGGAGCTCATTTGGGTAGGCCGCATAAAGTTTTTGAGAACTTTATGCGGCCTACCCAAATGTCCTTGCCAGACCATCGATAAAACTAACTGAGAACGAAAAAAATATAAAAACAAAATAAAAATCCAAATAGTCCTCACATTCAAAATAATTAAAATAATACAATACTTTACAAAGTAATCATGTCATTTTGTATATAATATTCAATAAAGTAAATTTGTATATAAAATGGTAGGTATATTTTGATGATTTACCACAATATTCAAAATGTCACAAGGCTTAGCAGGGCGAGCAGCTCAATCCCATGCTTTTTTGTCTTCTAAATAATCTGATATTTTATAGTACCCTTTTCTACAAAGTTTGGTTTTAATACAACTTTTAAATCGTTTAATGGGTAAGTTTCGTATATCAATGGGAAGTTTGTTATAAAAGCGTATACATTGACCCATGAACGAGTTGCCTACTCTGTGGAGACGAGTGCGATGTACAGCAAGATTGTGTTTATTCCTGGTATTTAAACTATGAATATCGGACATTTTCTTAAAATTTGATATATTTTGTGTACATACAATAGGTTTTCAAATATATATTGTGAGGTTACAGTCAGAATATCTATTTCTTTGAATTTTTCTCGAAGGGAATCTCTTGGGCCTAGGTTGTAAATGGCTCGAATAGCCCTTTACTGTAAAACAAAGATAGCATTAATTTCCGCACAGGCTCCCCATAGAAGAATCCCATATGACAGAAGACTATGAAAACAACTAAAACAAACAATTCTGGCTGTATCTACGTCAGTTTTCTGTCTAACTTTCTAAGTAAATTATGTGCATTGAAATGTCCTATTATTGAAGACATGGTATGTACTGATAATCCCCAAAGGTCAGCAGTATTTTTACATCGAGTTCTTTAAAAGATTCTTTAATGTCTTTAGCATTAGCAATTGTGAATTCAAAAAGTTTGTCCTATTCTGGTACACATTCTTTTAGTATTGAATAAGCAGAAGTGGAGGACGACGATGACAGAGTTTTGGTTGTTAAAATTGGAATATTAGTGAAGAAATTTTCAAACTCAGTTGCCACCTGCCCGTCTGCCTTAATATCTACATCATTGATTTTTAGATGGAAGTCACGATTCCGTACTGTCGTTCTGTTTCGTTCCGTTTCGGAATTAATAATATTCCAAGTTGTTTTAATTTTATTCCCAGAAGATTTTATTTTATTTTTAATATATATGGCTTTTGCTGAGGAACAGGATCTTTTAAAAATTTTAGAATAATTTTTAACATATCTTGAAAAGTTATACAATTCAAATAACCTCTGCCTACTTTTGTAAATACCTGGTGTTGCCCAATCACTAAATAAAACGCGGTCACAAACAAGCAATGTTTTTGAGGTGAAAACCTTCCTAAACTCACAATTGATGAGGTTAAATAGTAAACTATACGCTTGATCCGGGTCGTTGTGATAAGGCAAACCTGGTAGTTTTTCTATTAAATTATTTTTAAATTGATCTAAGCGACGTTTATTTACAGGAACAAAACTCACAAGTTTTCTTTGAGCTCTGACTTTTTTCTGAGGGAAAATAAGGGTGGCCCAAGGGCCACTTCCTCCGCAGCTTAGCCTAATCCAATAGAGTAATACCCAAATAATATTATATGTATAATGTTTATATTCATGATTAATAGACGAATAAATATTATGCCTTAAAAATTTATGCAAGTCCAAATTATGCTACAACAAATTAGACCAAATGACAGTTATGCTAACCTTAGTATTATGCCAAAGACTCGCCAAAGAATTATTATGCCGCAGTATTATTATGCTAATAAAAGTTATGCGAAAACGTTATGCCAAACAATATTACGCCTTCAAATTGTATGCCAAGATAAAGTTGGTACTGTATAACAACCTTCCTCTATACACACAAGGCCCTCATGTTCGTCAGCATGCGTCCCTCGTCACTCGTCGGCAGGACGAGGGTCCAGCTGATCGTAGATAGCGACACAATGCGCTTCCTTTGATGAGGTACCGGGCAGTGACCATTGTAGACAATCGCGTTTGTCACTTGCGCCTGTAGGCTTACCGCCGAACTCACAGTCATTGGTCATCTAACCATATTTGTTACCGCTACAGTTGTTGGATAGTGACCCAACATCGCATACCGGTGTAACATTAATATTATAGCCACTTTGCAAGTAGAGTTATGTACTTAACCACTGTTAAGTAACGAGACGAGTTTCAGTTTCAACCTTTCCTTGCAATTTTGATTTTGTTCCGTCCCTGTCTTATTTTTAACCGACTTTAAAAAAAGGAGGAGGTTCTCAATTCGTCTATATACCTATATGTTTATTTATGTTAAGCGATCTTTTCGTCAATTGTGGACCGATTTTGAAAATTCCCATATTGCTTGGGAAGTTTTTGAGTTAGCTTCATATTTTTTCCACTTAGTGTATATGTTGATGATGTTAAAATAACTTCCGTCACTGTTTATTTATTTATTTACACACCTCTTACCTACCACTACCATTACAGATCTGCGATCCAATGCGATAGAGATGCCTTACATTCTATATCCTATAAAATTACATACTACTGGTATAACGTAAACCTACATCTAAATAACATATTATAAATAATGCAGCTTTTGCGAATTCACTCAAGTTGCACCACAATACATCAACCCTCTCGTGAACCTCGTTCACCACACGCATGGCTCTAGAGAGAGGAGTCCTCGTCAGTAGGTTGGTTCTGGCTGCAGGCACAGCAAGCAGGGGCGGGCGGCGCCACCTCCACACGTACCGGTCAGGCACACAAAGTTCCAGGTGCCGCAGCACTCCCGGGTTATGCGCCCCGCCACGCAGTAGCTTCACTACATACACTGCGAGTGCAAAGTCCCGTCTCACCTTTAGGGCGTTGTACCGTACCATACCCAGTACAAATAGTGTAGGGTACATCAATGGGTAAAAAGGATATACCCCATACAGCTTGAAATACAAGTGTCTAGTGAACTTGTTTTGAACACGTTCCAACATGACACTATATTTCGCCTCATAAGGAGCCCATATGACTGCACTATGTTCAAGGTGACTCCTGACTAGCGCGACATCAAATTTTCGCAAGACGTCATTATCAACCGTATCGAAGGCCTTTTTAAAATCTAAGTACGCAACATCAATCTGTACTCCAGAGTCTACTACAGACGCCGGTATCATCTGCACATTAACTGCTTAATAGATTATAGGCAATTGAAATTGGCCTTGATTTAGTATATTTTTGCCTTGATTAGTCAAAATCTTAACTACCTATGTGAATTGTTAAGAAAAAAGTATCTGCGTGCGGTGGTCATAAACATAAACCCTATTAGATGTTGTACCTTTTGGATTTTTCTGATTATATCATTTGAGGACTGGACCATTCAGGCTATGTTGTTAAATATGGTACATAACATCGCACCTAAATGTGTATTTATCCTATATTTTCCTTCGCCGTATGTATAAGTTGTTACTGTCTTTTAAAGACGCATTGACAACAGTTAAAATAGCACATTTTTTTACATTACAAATTGTGTGGGAGACAGTCTGTCTTAGGTACTTACATACACCTATTACAATTGAGGAGACACGAAATTTCAAAATTATTACACATTTTTCGCGAATAACAAGGTATATTTATGTTTTTATTCTTTAAAAGGTGCATAGGTTTAGGTAGTCAGTTGTTCATCCAGGACTAGTAGCTAGTAACTATTTTGCAATTTCAGGGGGCCTACCACCACAGCAGTATTATTTTAATTCGATATCCGTGATTTTAATCTTACTTCGTGGGGGAAAGAGATGATGCTATACGTCCCGTAGAGCTTCATCTCTTTCCTACACTGAAGTAATATAAAAATAATAATGCTGTAAGCGGTGGTGGTAGGCCCCCTGAAGTTCGCCAATTAAGTCTATTTTCCAACGTCTATGATTATCCATCAATCTACTTCATTGCTGTGTTCCGTTCAAAGACGTCAGCAGCCTATTAGGTAATCTGTCTGATCCTCATTATCTAGGCTTGCTGTGTTCGGCCTAGAGTTAGCCTCAATGATTGCAGGTGATCAAAGGATTACGTTAGTCTTCCCGGAAGCTTCCTTTTCAAGAGTGAGATTAACTCATCAGAATCAAGCGTGAGCCTCATTGCTGATGAAAGGCTTGGTGCAGACGAAGGTAAAGTGATGATGATAATGTGATAGATAATCTAATCTTCTGGATATTTCAACATTTTGCTGTTTTGTCTCTTGGATTATCTATTTGTATTGGTGATTTTTTTTATTAACCTAAAACCCGGAGTTTTTTAATTTGTATTATGAAGCCTGTGTATGTGTACTTGTATAATTTTAAGAACACTAGTATAAAATTAAGTTTGTATGGGAAAAACCCATAAAAACTCACAAACCTGGTGCCAATCGTTCTTTGGACTATAAGTAAAAAAATATAGTTTTTCACTCCCAAGACTACACTAGTCCTCAATGCAACAAATTTTATGTGTTATTTGAAGAATAACCTGATTGGTAGAGTAATTTGAGCGCGGAAATTTTATTTGAATTGTTTCATTGTGCCCCGTGTTTCATAGATCCTAGGAGATCTAGATATAGTATATAATTATACTATAGTATATTTACTCGTCCCTCTAAGTATATTTCTAAATCCCGTGTGAGTACCTACTTGTAAATAATTGTTTGATTATTTTACCTGTAGCATACAAGTCGAGTACCTGCAGCCACGAGCTGAGTGTGTCGTATCGTATGTAGCGAGCCTTAGAGAATGTTCCCGAGGGAGCGCGAGCAGACCATTTACGACTTCTGGCGCAGTTAGTGAGCGATAAAATGACGCTACATATTTTATTTGAATGGTTACCCTATTTTCTTTTTGATTTTTGTCCCAACAGTACAAAGAAGAATATTTTATTGGTTGTGTGCACACTTGGATGGACAGCATTTACCTACATAGGTACATAATAACTTTGAGTACATATATGTATGTTTAAATATAGGCTATTCTCGGTTGAGTGTCATAGTGAGTAAGATCAAATCACATACTTGTATTCTGCAAACATGGAGCATTTTATCACCCCAGCTCCCGGATTGGATAATGAAGTGAAGGATGTCAGTGTGCTAAGAATAGCTGCGCGGACGCAGGCCGCCGGCCGAACTGACAGGATCCTGTCGCCGCGCTATTCCTGACCGCGTGGGAGGGGCTTACCTACTTGTGGCACTATTTATTTTTTTATTTACCAACAAATTCGGCCGTGCACTTCATGTTGACTAGTACAATAAAGTAAACTGCTACTGAACGCAAACGATGATTGGTGATCTAGTGATCGGAGACTTTGTTTGCTGGATATTTGAAGTCTAACAATAAAAAAAAAAAAAAAAAAAGAACATACAGACAAATTGAGAACCTCCTCCTTTTTGAAGAAGTCGGTTAAAAAATCTACAAACACTGTAGGAATGCTTATGTGACGCTTTAGTACGCTTATGTGGGAAGGAATTGACTTTCGTTTTCAATCACACGATGGGAAAAATGGCTTGTATCTACTTGATACAAGCCTTTTTTAACCGACTTCTTCAAAAAGGAGGAGGTTCTCAATTCGTCTGTATGATTTTTTAATTTTTTGTTTCTTTGTATGTTACTCGATTTCTCCGCCAATTATGAATCGTTTTGATGTTTTTTTTTTTTTTGTTGCTTCATAGGTGGTCCCATATAAATTTTATTAACTTTGCTTGCGTAGTTTTTGAGTTAGCTTCAGTATTACGTATTTTTTCCCACTTAGTGTATGTAGATGATATATTGATTGACTCCGTCACTGTTATTTACATAGCAGGTAGTGGTATTCGAATTTGTGTGGGGTAGATTCACTGTATGAGAATAGCTCATGCAATGTTTAAATGATTGCCAGTCAGCAAGCTAGTAGCAGGGCTGACGTTCCAGAGGACCTAGAGCCATGCAATTAAATTGGCAATCGCAAAGCGTTCCGTTTGTCTACAACTAATTTCAACAGGATTGACCTGAGCATTTCGGTAGCTTCTGTCGGTCCAAAACATTCTTGACTTCTCCATGATCGTTATCACTGACTAGCTTCTGCCCGCAACTTCCTCCGCATGGTATTCCTTGCTCCCCCGACCGGCGCCGTCGCATCGCAAATTGACTGCCCGCGCTATTATTTCGTTTTCGCTAAGATTACTTTTTATTTTTGTTCTTTTTCCTCGACTCCTAAGGATCCTAGCATGATGTTAAACTATAAGCCTTCCTCAACAATTGCGCTATCAAATGCCAGATTTTTTCAAGCCGACTGGTTCAGACTGGTTCGACTGGTTTTAGAGATTAGCGCTTTCATACAAACAAACTAAAAACAAACTCTTTAGCTTTATTATTAGTATAGATAGAATGTCACTTTGACTGAATGTCCTCAGGATGCGCTAGCTATATTGAAGCATCGCCAATCAAGCAGGCTAGTTCATGTCGATGCATGTGACGGCTGAAATACGAAGTTGTTCACTTAAGTGACTTCTGCTGGAACCAGTCATTACGTCAAAGAACATCATTGTTGTTGTTCACGTGTGCCGCCGGCCGCCGCCCGTGCGTGCAGTACGCGCGTAGTAGCGCGCAAATGACAGCCTGTTGAACCAAATTACTGTAATTTTGCGAACATTCTATGATCTCCCGGCACTTGAGTTGTTTAGGCGAAACAAGAGGCTAAGTGAGTTCCTGAAAGTAGATGTTTGCAGTTTTTTGAGATTTATTATACTAGCACAGTTGAAAACTAAAGTTAAAAAAAAGGTCAAGCCATTCCATTCAACGTCATCTAGTTAGACCGCCGATCCTAACCTATTGGAGAAAATGCTAGAACGTTGACACAAGAACGTGGAAGAAAGGAAAAACATGTGCAAAATGATGTCAGACTCCAGAACTTTCCATAGTGGAGCGACAAACTGTTTGACTCAATTGAGTCAAGTGGGCCAAAGTTGGGTCGGCCCCCTGCACCGGGGTCCACATGATCCAGCCCACTTAACTGTGGCATTGCTTTATTTATAGTCACATGTACAGCACATGTACGAGGCAGTAAAATGACTAACTGCATGAGTAAACTAATTACCTGTTCACATCAGGGAGTTACAATAGAGTCCGTTATAATCATATTGGGTGGTGGACAGATTGTCCACATGTCAGCAGCAGATGGGAAGACACTGCAGTCGATCTATCTTCAACCATCCGCTGTCATTTAGTTGTTTTTACTAATAATTTTGAGAGATTACTGCACCACGTTCATGATTTATACATCTGTTCACAATATTCAATACTGTATCATGCCTTTTATATTCTTGGATAGAGTTAGAAGTAATTTGCAAATTGTTTTGGATTTACATGGGATCTTTCTACTGCGTATAAATTGTGACGTATTTCTACCGCTTATTTTGGCGTCTCTTATTTTGACATGTATTTGATGGCTATAATATCAAGACAGTGCAACTTTGGGAATATTAAAGCAATTTATATGTTCAGCAGTAGACTACGAAGGAATGATTTCATTTAACATACATTTTCATCAATTCAAAGTAACTCTTATACAACCGGGTTCAGTATAACCGTCAATCTATATTCTAGATTGGCCGTGAACTATAAAATCGACCAAATACTTGAACTGTATCCAATGCATAAAACTGACAGATCACAGGAGTCGCGGTGTCGGAGATAAGAGTGACGTATCATACTAATTATAGCTATTTTACAGTACCGCGCACGTGGGAGGCAGCCCTAGTATGAGTTCTGAGAGTGCGGCAAGAGCTAGGCGACAACTATATTTGACAAAGAGAATGTTTTTTTTTTTTGGACGTGAATAAAAAAAGACCCTTTGCTTCCATAATGGGAGGCATTTAAAAAAAACGGATGATAACAAAATCGGGTGCGACAGTTTGATGCTGCAGCTACATATTATTATCTATCACCTATATCACAAAATTTAATTACACCCATGTAACGCGCGATTTTAAAACTGCCCGCGACGCCGCGGATGAGAACCCCGCGGCATCAAACAAAACTACCGCCACTGGTCTGCGGAACGCGCTCCGCACTACACGTGCGCCCGCACGACTGACAGACTAATCTTAAAAATCTATTGGAATTCTTCTATAATTTTTGTAAACCAGTGTGTTTTGTGTTTGATATAAACAAATTACATGTCCATACTGTATTAATTTAATTAATAAAGTCCTACGATTTAAAACCACTCGATAGCTAAAGGATCAAAGAATTCGTCTTAAAGAAAATATTACTCGTATAACATACACGTATTCACGTAAAACACACGGCTGTGTCCAAAACTCAACTACACCCCATTTTTTATTTATTTATCGTCATTTATCCTAAATTATTTCGCAATTCCTACATTAATTAGTACCCATATATTATCATAACCTAACTAAAACTATTAACAACTAAAATATGGCGTGGAAAAACTTCTCCGCATCGCTATCGACTGGTAATGTACCCAAGAGACTTGCGGCATTACCACGTTGTATGGCAATGTGGGTTTGACTATAGGTACATATCTGACTAACCCTTAAGGGAAAACTGGCGTAATGTTATCCTGGAACAACACAGACATTCGTCTCAGTGTGGAACGAAAACTCTTGCTTTGCAATTGTCCCACTGCACTCTGCAGGGCAATGCTAATACAAAACGAACTAGCAGTCACTACGCTACGCTGCTGATCAGTGCTATTGTGGGCTGGTGATTTCAGTCTATAAGACCTGGTTTCCATTCAATGAAATTATACTAATACCGAAATTAATCCTATCTTTTTGAATGCTCTAGAACTGTAGATCAAAAATATGATTGGTTAGTACTTACAACCGCAATAAACAGAAGCTGGAAGGAAGACGCTCATAATAATATCAGTTACTTATAAATAATAGTAGAATTATTAATTTTTGCTAATAGTTGAACGTACGAGGATAATAATTATTTGCAGTACATTAGCACTATTATCAGGATCGTAAAGAAGATTGTTAGGAGTAATAATACAGACATACATACCTAATTGTAAATGTACCATCAACTGCAGATTCTTGTTTCATGGAGAACATGTATCTACATGGTTTTTTGTCTGTAAGGATGATAGAATTGTTATTTAAAATAATTTATTATTTACCCTTAACTTTGCAAGAAGACTCAGGATATTATGTATTAGAATTCTGTCAATGTCCAATAAGTTTATGGTATATTAATTAGATATGTTTGTGTTGGCAAGGTGATATGGCCAAGAAAGTATGAATAATGGACCAAAAGGAAACATTGCGACGAGTGCACTTCATGCCACGGGATAAGGGCTAGAGGAGACAAATGATGACCCTTTCACTAACATAGGTTCAACAAGTTAAAACCAAGTGATCCAAGAAAGAAATCTACAGCTTAGCGTCTTTAGTACATTAGCAGGTCAACTCCGCCATATTGAATGTCAAGGAGCACAGGTGGAGTTGCGGTCGCGCCACTAGTGACGACACGAACGAACGAGCGCACACATGCACATGCACACGTGTGCGTATGTTTGTGTGTATGAGTTAGTGTTGCGATCACCTTAACCCTGTTACTGGATGAACGAATGAGGTCGTCGCTTTTAAATGAGCGTTAAGTCATCGCCCGGATTTAGTTGTTGTTATTTATTGCTGTTATGAGGTCAATTAAATAGTTAACCAGTCTTACCAAGGGGTATCGGGTACCCAGTTACTGGGTTGTGGAGGTCAGATAGGCAGTCGCTCCTAAAATACTGGTATTCGGCTGCATCCGGTCAGACTGGAAACCGACCCCAACATAGTTGGGAAAAGGCTAGGCAGATTGATTTGAGGTCAATAGGTTGTGTCATTGAGGTTTCCTACGCATTGACTTGGCGGAATGTAGCTTATTCTGTCGTAGTTGAAGTTCTTTATGGTGATCCCGATTGACCTGGTAATATCAGCCGCACAGGTGCGAAAGGAGTTAGAAGGTTTAATTAAAAGAAATTATCTAGATAACTTGCTAGGGAAGCTTCCGTAGTTCTTTTATTTTTTAAGTGCAAGTTCATGAATTATGGATTTCAATAAATAAAATTAATGTTTTCATTTAAAAACTTTAATTTTATTTATTTATTCCAATAACTCGTGCGCAATCACGTAAAAATAAAAGCATTTTCACTGTAAATAAACGTCAAAGCATATTGATTTATTCATTGAACAGCTCCGCTGATCTCACATGAGCTCTGTAACCTTAAGAGAATCATAAAATAGGTTTTCAAGTTTTATCACCTGTTACATCACATGATTAATGCTTTCATGCTATTTTAATGGCTATAAAAAACATACATGAAAAACAGAATGTACAATAATTATTAAAATTCTTGGTAGTAGTAGGCAGTGTACATAATTTGTAAATTTTATCTATAGCCTGGACTTTGATCGCTGGCTAATCGTTTGAATAAAACTCTTCCAAATGGATAGATAGCAAACATTTTAAGGTAAAATAAAAGTTAGAGACTTCTTTTCAGATCGTGTTTGAACATATGATTCGATTATGGAACAATATTAGTTTGATTACAATGTTATGGTAATGATTCAACTCAGACTACTACCTACCTACTAGGCTGCAAGGAAAGAGCCGTCACAGGTGTTGTTACTAAATAGGCTTTCGTCCGACTTATACATGTAATTAACATATAAGTGTTTAGATATTTGTATGGCAGTCCATGGCAAAACAAGTAAGATCACAACTATATACTTAAATAAGACCTTAAATGTACCATGTTTTAAAGCAAATAAATATATTCTATTCTACAAACACCAAATCAGCTTCATACAGATTCCATTATTATGTAACTAGACAAGGATTATCTCAAGTGGTAGAACAGATGACCTTCAAAGGAGACACAAGTATTGCTCATCTGATTCATACAACAATAGAAGCATTAGATGTAACGAATGAGGAAATTATTTCTGAAATGAACTTATGTGTGCCCTCAACTATTGCAAAGACAAACAGCTGTAATGTTGTCAGAGTTAATTCACTTTAAACTAATCTTGCAATTTCTGTGATTGTAATCTAGGGAGTGATTAGCATACATTGAATGCACTATTGTGAAACCCCATTTAATAAAGAGACATAAATGTACCTATTATGGTACAAATCACGTACGTTCTGTATTTATGTTTACTTACATCTGCATTTAAGTTTCTCAGTTAGTAATTTCACAATCATGGGCTTACTAACTAATATTTTTTCACGATATAAGTTGCTATGGACACGACACAAAAGAAGTAGACTAACATACATGGTTCATCTTGGAGAAGAAAATCAAGTGCATCCGTGATGCTAGCTAGTGTTTACTAGACAAAAGATTGTGTATCTGTAGTAACACTAATGATGTAGGTGGAACACGGGTCTCGCCGCGTGACGACGACGTCACGCCGACGCCCGTGCACCGCCGTGCATCGCACTGACGCTGACAAGCGAAAAATTTATAATTACCGTGTAGACGTTATAATTATATGGTCGAAGGGACAATGTAGGTGAGATACAGTTTTTATGTGTTGTACTTAGATGATAACTAACTGCGCCCCGCGGTTCCCGCATAAGTCTCGCTCCCGTGGGAATATAGGGATAAAAAGTATCCTATGTCCTATTCCAGGTCATGGTCTACCCATGTGCCAAGTTTCATCCAAATACGTTCAGCCATTTTAGCGTGAAAGCGTAACAAACAAACAAACACACTCAATTTCGCATTTATTATAGGTAATACAAAGTTAGGATTAGGATTATGTTGCTTGTGTTTCTGGCAAGGAATAGGTCACTAGACCACACGGCTGCCGTACAATAATAATAGGTGTTTCTCAAAAAGTTATTGTTAGATATCACTTGAAATTGTAATTCGAAGCATAAAATAATTCGATACAAAAAAAAAGTACTAGTCTGGCAAAGGCCAACAAATTATCGAGTAAAAGCTAATTCCACGAACAATGTTAATGGCTCCATTATTTAGCAAGGGCAATCGGTAATCGGAACACGTCTGAATTCTATCTAAAGGCAGAAAATGTACAGAAAAATATCGAAAAAATTCCGTTACGCGTTCATGATTGGGTTTAGAATCATCTTGTCATCTCTAATTCAGATGTTTTATTTAGTGGTTGTAGTTCACAGGTTATTATTACCCGACTGCCCCAGAAGGAGGGTAATTATCGAGAGTAATGTTTGTCTATTTCTGTAGAACGCTCGGTACCCTGAACGGCTTGATGGATTTTCATATATGAGGTGTCGTTAGATTAGTCATTGTGGGAGTGTCATAGGCTATAACGTATTTTTATCAAGGGAAGGTTTAAAAAAAAAAAACTTCAATATTGGTATCAAATAAAAGCTAGTAATTGGTCAATTACAAATATATATACCTACCTACATAATAAACTAAAAAACTTGAAATAAAGCAAATTATTAAAAAATACAAAATACCAGACTGCAAAAACAAATAGGTGGGTAACAAAAAAAGAGAAAAACAAGCATTATAATACAATTATATAGAATTTTGGTATTACAGGCTCAACAAACCAATAACCTGAAATATGGTGTAACTTTTTTTGTATTGTTATTGTATGTGTACTTGTGTTGTTGTATTATTTTAATTAAAAATAAAACTGAAATTATTGATGCTAACTCAAAAACTACCAAAGCAAAGATAATAAAATTGATACGGCCGTGCAAGCTTCCTCTACCAAATGAAAAAGAATTTTCAAAATCGGTCCACAATAATTGATGAAAATATCGATGAATATAAAAACAAATACAGACGAACATAGAACCTCCTCTTTTTTTTGGAGTCGATATATTTAGATTTAATTCCGTGATAATTAGATCCAGGTTTGGATGCAGTATCTAGATAATAGCATAATCAGCCTATAATGTTCCCACTGCTGGGACACAGGCCTCCTCTCTTAGAGAGGTGATCTAGATAATGCGGAATTAAAACTATATATTTTTACATGACAATAATACTATCTTGGATTTCCGCAATTTTCAAGAACCAAAGTTAACATTCACGGCGTGCACCTGGGTCGAATTATTTGAAGAAATCAGGTTTATCGTCAATCTAAAAGTATTAATGTTTCATTTTCAGAAACATTAAACCAAAACAAATACCTGAAACTTATTACTATTTCAGGTATTAGTCTATATAAAAAGTTTGAATTAATGAGCACACAAAAACTACTCGTAAGAAATGTAAAGAGAATCCGATAATTCGGTATCTTAGATATTATTTTGTTTTCGAGCTTCGTCTCCGAGTTCGTTGACCTCTAGAGGGCAGTGACGCGTACTGGTCAAGACGCAGATCCCGGGAGAATCTGGAAAAATATCAAGATGAAAATATAATTTTCATATTTGATCTTGATTGTGTTAATGGGAGCTATTTCACGATAAAAGTAATGTAATAGGAGCCAGTATTTGAAAACACGCCCGTTTGGATTGGTAGAGTACTTACTTACTGAAAGTGAGGCTATTTCCTGCTGAAAAGAACAAAACTAGACCAATATAAATATAACTTTAATAACTTTAATAATATAACTTTAAGCCCAAGGCATCTGTTGGACTAGTCATGTTATTAACTATTCTATCAATAATACTTAAGTGAAGCGAACGACATCTTAAAAATTTCAACTAAGTGACGAAAGCGTAAATCCAAATCTGTTATTTTTTCATCTTGTAGGAAGCAGGGTCGATAGGTACGCATTATCCGTTTCACCGATTCGATTTGTCTGAATAATTTGGTCTTTTTCTCACGCTATATTTTCGGTCGGTCCTCGAGTGAGGAATAATGTAGGAAGGGACTACCCTTCTACCTGGCTAGCCCTTTATACCTCCTGCCAGTCTGATCCTACCTCCATTACCTTAAGTACGTCGATAACATCTGTATCTGATGGTTATAGAGGTCTGAGAGCAATGTAAGCTTCACGGAAAGAAAAAGGTATAATAGTCAGTCACGATAGAGAGTTGTACTTTCCTGTTCAAGTGATTAGAGATTCTTGTACTCACAAAGGACCTACGCATATTGCTGTCTAGGCAATTTAATGATTGTAAAGTGCTCCCTATACCTACCTACAATATAACTAAATTAAAAATCTCGAATGTATAAAACATTGACAAAATACAGTTTATACCAAAATAACTCACCCTTTTAATTTGACATTTTTACATTCGGGTATTCAGCGTTCGTGTTAACATTTGATCTTGATCCTATGAATGCGAGGTGCGTTTTTGAGGCCAAGGGTGTAATAGTACGTGTTACTACTTACAACTGTTACAACTTACCTACTACTGCATAACTTATGTTTTCCTTCAAAGCGTATTGACCTATTTGTTTATTTATAAGTGGATAAGAACAAGTTGTATGTTTACATTGTCGTGACGAACTACTTATAAATAAATCAGAGTGTTCCACTACAGGGAAAATAAATAAATAAATAGCTTTTCCAATACAAGAAGGGACGATCATTCATAACTACGATTAATAACTGCGAGTGACTACTTATGTTTATATTTGTCAAGCAAATATACATGTTCAAAACGATTTGCGAAACATTTGTGTACATAAGGCTTTCACCGTACAAAAATAACGCTGGTTCCTCGTGAATACAATGGAGTATCATATTGTTGTCGCCCGGGGCAATGGACCCATACTCACAAGTTCAAATAGAAATCCATTGCGGATATCAAGATACAACATAAATAATGTGCCTTGAACACAAGGAACATTTTATAAATTTCTATTTTACGTATTACCTCAGTAAAAGACAGTTGTTAGTCATGCGTTTCTCAAAAGCTTAGGTATTAAATTGTATTACAGTCAACCCATTTTCCTGTAAAAAAAACTTAATTAAAAAGTAAATTAAGGTTTCTAGAAAAAAACCGGCCAAGTGCATGCACAATGAAGGGTTCCGTAGTTGGGATGAATTTATAAAACAAACTTAACATTGTAATTGAAAAACTTGTTCTCCGATACAGAATGTATGGAAGAACATGTTTTTACAGCTGCAAATTTAAGTTGGTCGATTATTACTCGGTAACTTGTGGAGCCCACGTAGCGGTGATAGTTTTCCTTTTAATTTCGTTATATATACTACTGCCGTGAATTTTTTCACATATCCAACCCCAACCATTTAGCTGGCAGGGGGGGGGGGGGCACTTGGCTCTAACAAAAATTAGCACTTTAAAGCTTAATATTCCGCAAACGGATCCCTGAATCCAAAAATAGTTTTCACAAACTAACATTATTTTTAAACGACCTTTCCAACGATGCCCCACACTATGGGATTGACGAGAAAAAAAAAAACACGTCCTGAATTCCGGCGTAGCAATGCCACTACACTGTCATGAACCCGTAGCTCTAAATTGTAGGTAACAACAGCTGGACAGTCGGCACAACGACCCGGTCGGCCATCAAAGTCCCGTTGGGAACACCAAACTGACATCTTTGTTAATTCTCCAACCACATGTTATGTCCACACTAATTTTTCTTCTGATAAAATGGGAACCTCTTTTGTTGTAAGTACAAGCAAACAGTAAAACTCTATTACTTAAAGTTTGTGTGTTTACTGGTTCACTGCTATACTGTAGTCGTACGTCGAAGAGCCACAGACTCTATATTTAATGACTGAAGCACTGACTACGGAACAAATTGGATAAAAGGACTAGAGTGCAGCTCCTGAACTACGTTTGTATTATGGTGATGAAGTTATACTTATGGCAATAGTTTAGTAGAATATAATATTCGCATGTTAGACGTGTATTTTTGGGTACTGCTGCCTATCTCATAAATAATGTGGTATGTATGAAAGAATTTCAGGTTTTTGTATTCGTTTTAAGATAAAATATATAAAAGAGAAAAAGATTCAATATGATTTTCGAATATGAATTCCTATATTTATTCATCCATACATGTTCTACCCACTGTTATTGGCTCGTCGGGATCACCTCGGGATATAGATTCTCAAAGTCAATGTCGAACACTCGCATTCACCACAGAGGTTATTACTTTCTGTCCGATATTGTTTAAAAACATTATAATTTACTAGCACTTGATGCATAAATTATTGAAATCGACATATTTGTTTGTACAGCCCGTGAAAACACACCCGACCACGTCATCGCGTCCCTCTTAATAAAAGTAAACTCTAAAATAACTTGCATCGATATCATCAAGTTATTTTTGAATGTTATGGGAAACGTGCAATAGAAAATATCTTAAAAAGTTAAGGAGAATTAGAGATAAGCAGGTTAGATCGTTCTTTGATTGACTCAAGAGAATTGGATTGTACAAATGATAGGAATGGGAGGAATAATATGAATAAATTAAGACGTCTGAACCGGGTTTAGTCTTACTTTGTTTCTCAGATAATTTACCATTTGCCGCTGGTTTGTCTTGAGTTAATGGAATAACAAGTTATATTTCCTCTTTTGTTTGATTCAGGAACTGGTTAAATTCAAATTCAAATGAGTTAATTCAAGTAACATAGCCTCATAATAATTTTTCACGCGTAAATAAAATTAATGAGCATGCATATAAAAATTTTGATAAGTTTCCTCCTTGGTTGCTATGTGTTGAAGTACAAAATTCGTTCCACTATTAAATAATACGACAGATATGAGTATTCATAGTAATTTATTTAGCCGCTAAACACGTCAGATATGGATTTTCAAACAAACATTGCCGGCCGGGCGCAGGATCACATGTATTCGACCAGCACTCAATATAGATTTATCTCGAAGAAGGTTGTCAAAATAATGCTTCAATTTCCATGCATGTTTGAGAAAAAAATGTTTTTTTCTGTCGACTTCTAGTTTGACCCGATGCGGCGGAATCAGTATGTAACTGAGTTAGTGCTATCTGATCCGCAACAACGCTACTATCGAAAAAAGAATCTCTGGTCTTACACTTTTGCCTAACTCATAAGTAGTGAGCTAACTATCAGACGCATCTACCCTTGAAAAGGCTCAGGACATGAAAAAATCTAGGTCAGAAATGGCTGAACTGACCCATAATTAAGTCTACAAATTTTATTAACCGAAGATTAGGGTCTGACATTGACCAGGCAATGTTTCACGAACATAATATTGTAATAAATTATAATATTTTAAAAGTGCGCTTGGTTTGTGTTACTGAAAAAAAAATATGAATAGGGAACCAGCATATCATCATTATGAGTAATTATAAACCATCACCGTACAAGGATTTGGTTCATCTACAGCTGAGTATTAGGTAATTAGGTCCACAGCACATTGTAAATAGTTCATATTTCGCTATTTCTTATTCCAGTGTCAAACATGTAACAAAATTCACAATTAGTACTTATACAGGGTGTAAGGAACAGCCCTCCGCAAATTAACAGGGGGCATTCAGTTCCTTATTTTGAATCATATTCCACCGGAAATTATCCTGTACCGTAGTATTTATCGAACCTAGAACATCAGCCTCTGAGGCACTTATCTGTTTAAAATCAAGTTGATAAAAATTCAAAACGTTCCAAGTCAAATACGTTTTGAATATTCAAATTGAAATTGCGAACGACTTGAGAGATTAGCTACCAAGTAAAGGGGTATAATTTATATTGTTTTTCGCCGATATGTATTCTTTTGGCAAATATTTGTTTCATACAAATTACTTCTAAAGTAGATAGTGCCGTGCTACTGAACTTTACCATGTTATTTGGTATATCATTGACAAAGGCAATAAAAGGCTTAATTGAAAGCTGCCTTTATATAAACAGTAAAAAAAGACTACGCCGTACACTATTTTCTTTATTCGTTTTCATAGATGCGCATTGAGTTATACATTTCCAAATATGTATTACGATTGATAAATAAGATGAACTCATTTTTAACCGACTGCAAAATGGAGGAGGTATTTTCGGAGGGTATGTTTTTATTTTTATGTATGTACAGAGATTTCTTAGTGATAACTGGGCCGATTCGACCGATCTGTAGAAGAAACGTAACCGACATAGCCCGAAGAATTGCTAAACTTAAGTGGCAGTGGGCAGGCACATTGCTCGCAGATGGCACATGGGCCGTAGGCAGGGGGGGGTTTGGGGGTTCAAACTCCCCCCGAAATGCGAGAAACCAGAATCTCAATCCAGAGATCGACCCCCTAGGGTACCTCCTTATACAGATTATTGTAATCTATTTCGCATAGGCGTACTTTATAATCTACAATACCAGTAAAAGTATGCTTAAATACTGTATTGTTATCGACTCTGACTTTGTATTGAATAAATTCCTGCAACTTCAGCATTCTCTGAGATATACTAACCTCCCCCAGCCTCTCCCAGGCGGGTTGCTAAAATTTTCGAGCTCGCTTCACTCGCTCTTGCACCTTTTTTGCATCATCCTTCTAAAACTTTTCTGCATAGTAGGTCGATAAAGTTACATCTCTTTCTGTATGATCGGTCAAGACAATTTTTTTTTAACTTATTGCATGCAGCTGGATGCTACAAACGAGCTGCTTCCATGGTGAACCGATGACCTGGTGAAGGAAACAGGAATCCGCTGGATGCGAGAAGCACAGAACACGTCGTGCTTAGGGGGAACCTATGTGCAGCAGTGGACGTCTTTTGACTGAAATAATGACTGGGCCGATTTAGATGAGTCGGTGGCAAAAAAAGAAAATACAAATCCAAAGACACCGACTTCCGAAATTAAAACATTTTCTTATTTTTCACTTTGTAGTGTTTTTTTGGAAGTCGTTTTTTCACATTAAAAACCGGGCAACAAACACTTGCATTAATGATTTCGTAAAAACAATCTCGTCGAATGACGTGACCTTGTCCAAGTTATAACTAAGAGTTCCTCTAAGCAAAATTACTTAGAAACAGTCAAATTATGTTCAGTCACTTTAAACTACAAGACGCACTTAGGACAGGTTAAGTTATCGTTCAAATGGCTCATCTAAGTACCTGCCATTACTTCTCAACTAAACGTCACTTAAGTCTTTTGTGCCTATTTCCAAGTTAATGTATGTCATGAAGGGTATTTAAAATGAACCTTTACCTCTAATTATTTCACATTTCTTTTCAGACAATAACAAGACACATCACTCACTACATTTCAATGAAATTCTACGAAATAAACAGGGTTGTTGTAGTTCGTTATTAGAAAGGTTTTTAATTATACATAAGGTTTTCAAAGTTTTCATTTAGTATTGTAAGAATTTCGTTCGACCTTCAAACGAAGTTCTTACAATAATAAATAACACTTCAAAACTTCGTTAAAAACTCTTGTAAAGTCTGTACTGAAAATAATAATTACAAATTGGAGACACGGCATTGACCCAAATACAAAACTATTTGTTTACATTTTTAATTTTACCTACAATTAAAATGTAACGAAAGCTTAATTTCGACCATTAAAATAATAATAACCGTTGGTATATCAATACTTGGGCCACGCATGAAAGCTGTTCGTGGCGACAAGTTCAGTCTGTCGTAGGCCCGCGCGCCGCCCGCCCGTGCTACGCCGCTACGAAGCTACGCCGTAGAGGCCCGTGTTTACACTTTGTGTAGCGAACTTCTCAAGTTTTCTTGCAGAAATGTAAGTAATATTATTGTCTTAAAAAAAGACTTTTGATAATCGGTTAAGTGAATCGTTATATTAAGAACAATGAAGGATTATAAAATGTTTATTCGCACGAATGATTAATTTTGTAATTAACAAAAATAAAACAAAAAGGTAAATTGTTTCAACTTTATAATTTGTATGTTCATTCGTTCAGTTCATAAATACTTGTTTGGTAGGCATTATCGGTGAAACGTAAACATAATGTTTGTTGAGCTTTCACGTTAATGAGTCGAAATAATACCGTGAAATTATTTGATACCCTCGTTAATTAATTGCACCACCGATTTTAATGAGATTTCTATGAAAATCAGCTATTATATTAACATGTTCTCATAATCTCACATGAATAATTGCCTCTTTACTAAATTGAATGAATAAAACGCCCACTTTCAATCCGGTTGTGTTCAGTTGTTGTCGCAGTTATTATATTGTTATATTAAAATATTACACGATGTATAACTTTTGTGAGTAATTTCCTTTAATTTTAATTCGTGGCTTGTTGCCCGTTTTCTGGTGTTTAAGGGTATTTTCCTTCTTCTTTCTCCACAATCAGCATATAATAATGAGTGAAACGTGAGGATGCTACGCAAAGGGTTACTTAAGTTAACATACAGAGGATGACTGTATAAGTTTACAAGTCATACTCTAAATGTAACCTTTTGACGGGAACTACAGTTGTAGAGTATATTGTTTGCTGGAAACCGGGCGATATGTTTATTACAAAAATGTAATGTGTAAAGTAGATAAATAGAAACCGTTTTTATTATATTACTTAGTTCAAATATTACTACCTAAACTAAACTAAGTTTATTTAAAAATACTACATAGGTACTTCAAATGAAACTTGTCAAGCTTTCACAGCGAGGCGCGTCCAACAGTGTGTGCTGCACGTACCGCTATAACGTGTACATTTTAACACCATAATATTATTACGGAGCCGGGTTACTGACCTACATGTACAGCAGCCATTCATGAAGGTATTCATGAAGGTATTCATATAAGTGGAATGGGTCATCTAAAACTTAATAGAAAAATCTACCGGGATTGGCGTGGATTATTCTTTGGGAAACGTGCGAAACTAAGTCTCTCTTTTGTCATCTTTAATTATAAAAGACGTCCATTTTAACTTTTAACCGGTAATTATTTACATATTTTTCAATAGTAACTACGTAAGTATCATTTTTGTTTTGATTTTGCGGACTGAACTGTATGAATAGCTGCTTAGTAAGAACTTCATAAGTTATTTTTAGAAATTATTGACTTAATGTTGGGTGAAAACGTGATGATTTAAATAGCTAACCCATTATCCAGCGTGATGACTAATGTTCCTTCTTATTATGTGTGGAAAGGGGCATGTGCTCTGCATTAGGAACACTACAAGCGACACTATTACTTGAACAGCTTTTGTCGCTCAAAACGCTGAAGGCTCGATTTATCTCTGTCGAGCTGAAAGTTTATTCCCAGCGCGACAAGCCATTACCTGTCTCCGTGTCGGGGGCAATACACCCATTGCCTGTTATTATAAATATATACGGGCTTTATGTCTGGAACTCTCTGAGTTGTGGATGACAAACATGCAGACTGCCTGCTCGTACATTTGTTTGATTGTCGGATATTATTCATAGGGGTCAATGGCTTGATTCCAATTGTTTGACAGTATTTATTGTCTCAGGCTGGCACATCTGCTGTAAAATGTATACATGCGATTTAATATTCAATTTTCACGAATGATGCCCTTGGAAGTAGTATCTGAGCTATGGTGGGTAATAGATACATACAATCATCAGCTTTAGTTAGCAATATCGCTTTTCGTAACTTAACAATTCAGCAGTAATATCCCAGCACTGAAACCACAGAATACCTTTCTGATAATTATGTTTCATTGTAACGTGTAACGTGTAACGCCTGCGACGCGACGTCGCGCGGCGTCAACGTGTTTGTGAATGTACTAACTTTGCCTTACTCTGGGATCTCTGGGTAGTCATTACTTGACACGTTTCTGTGAACATGGCAGAGATTTGTAATTAACTTCTGAATTCGAAACTATTATTAAAATACCCACGTACTTTTCCCACTTATTTCGATGATAAGAAGCAATTAATATGGTTTTAATTTCGCATAAGCATAAGCATAATCAGCCTATAATGTTCCCTCTCTGTGAGAGGGAGCAGGCCGTAATCCACCACGCGAGCCCAGTGCGAGATGGTTGGTAGATTGCACATGTCTTCGAATTTTTGGTTCTAATCATTTTTGTATTAATTTCGCGATACAAAAATGTTATAAACAAGTTACTTTTTTATTTAATTGCTCACATGTAAAGCAATGGTCATCAATGCTTACATCTACTAATGTTACGTCTTTGGCCACTAGAATAGCCTCAGACAATAAGCGATATTTACAAACAGAGCATTCAGGTCTTTGAATGTCGAAAACTCTCAACAAAAGCATTAGGTACCAGACGTTAGTCAATCACAACGTAGTCCCAACAATGTTATTTAACCGCTAAACCAAAGCCAATGCTCTGCACAACTGTCTCATGATAGTATCTCACCGAATGTGTTTACGACGCCATAACACATCACACCGCAAATAAAAACGTTATGATAGATATATAATGTTAGTTTGTATCAGCTCGTAAATGTAATGCCTTGTCTGCACTGATGTATGAATGTAATATAGTGTCATGCATTCATGAAGGTCATGGCTACAGGACAAAGAGATGTTGGATCGTGATTACAAGGCATTATCCCGTCAGAGATGACGCGACCATACGTGAGGATCTATTGAACTGTTTATTACTAGATACGCACACAAACATTCATACAAACTAGAACGCCCCCTAGCCCTAGCCCTACAGGTCTTTTATGCAATGCTGGGTGAAAATCAACTGGAGTAGTTGTGAAAATACAATACTAAGTCGGTATTTGAAGAGATAGAATACAACACTAAAGGGCCACAATTTAACTAAATATAACAACAATATGGGTCAAGGAGTATTTGATGTAACGGGAATTTTGTAGATTTTGAGGATGATGTATGCAAAAAAAAATCTTTTACATGAAATAGGAATTTCATTGATTAATTTAATTCGTTTTTTGTATAGCTTCATCATAATACGTCTACAACTAGATTTTTTCTTGAAGAACTTTCTTTGAACTAGGCATTATCGTGGAAAACTCTCTCTAGTACTTTGTCCATCATTATCTGTGTCCAAGATAATTTGGTCGTGGTTATATTAAGTAATTTCTGAACATAGAGTTCGTGTCACCTCGTCAATATTCTGTCGTGCGTGTCCGACCGAGCATGTCATGGTGTCCATACTGTCCATAGAATAAAATGATATCATGCGCTCTATGGTGTGTTTGCTTTGAAGGTCAGTATCAGTCATTTCTTATAAACAGTATCCGCTTTTATAACAAGTTGCCAAAGTCGGTTACAGAACTTAGCGATGGAAAATTTAAAACCCATATCAAACGTGTCCTTATCAAAAAAGCATATTATAAGATTAAAGACTACGTTGATGACAAGGAAGTTTGGCAATAATTCCTTCTGCACATGTGGCTTCCCTGGTACCTAAACGGCATAATTATGTAAGAGTCTATTAACTGCTCCCAAATTACCATGTTTATTCTCTTTACATTCATCCTTGACATAATCATTGTATTTGACATTATTCCTATTATTATAGATACCTCCAATTTAATTTCAACTCCTAGTAGCTTTTGTGGACATGATAATTATTCAATTTGTTACAGTTGTAATAGCAATCACGTCATTTGGCTGAAATAGGTTTTTATTTTTATTTTTTATTGTTTGTCTTTTATATAGATTATTTTCTATTTTGTGAATGTGAGAACTTTGTAGGCTTATTGGACTGTAGATTTACTGAACATCTATTTTGTTAAGTACCTGGTACTTACTTGTTGAAAGGCCTACATTGTCCTCCCATGCCTACTAATACTGTAATTTGAAAATATTGTAAAAGCCAATTATTTTTAAAAGAGTAACCGTGGAGTTTCTTGCCGGCTCTTCTCCATAGGAAACGACCAATTGGAACCGTGCACCTAGCTTCTGACGTTTCATAAGTGCCCATGTAGGTTTATGTGAAATAAAATTTTTTTTTTTTTTTTTTTTTTTGTATCATTATCACATGAGATAGAATTGCTTATTGCATTTGTTGTTAATAAAGGCCATTATGCACATTTTGATGGAGGCAGATAGGAGGGCTTAAGGCGATAGCAGACCGCATTGGTTTATAAGATTCTATTTAATAAAAATCGTAGGTGGTGACAGCGGCGCCTGCTGATGCGGCCGAGCGGCGACTGCAGATAAACCGGACGGACATGAACGCACGAACTGAATAAAATAAAAGACAACTAAAACCACCGACGATACTCTCCGGTAATAACCAATGTAGTGAGTTAACAATTCACAGTTAGTGTTAGTAGGTGTAACACAAAATAGACACCTAATTACTTCATTCTCTGGACAACTTTTTGATTTTTCCTAGTAACCACTTCCGTATCTCAATGACTGGAGCTTGCTCATGCATTGGTGCTACAAATCATTAATTGTTGTTAGTTAAAGGAACAACTTCTTCGAACAGATCAATCACACTTATATTTTATTATCAACGTTATCGTAAAATTAATTGAGTTGAATAATTTGTGGCAAAAAATCTTGTAAAAGAAATAATGTTGTATTATGATTTGACGATTAAACTCAAACAGAGTTGATTATGATTATTGTGGATAAGGGGCTTATAGTCCCAATCAATCAATCAAGTTAAGTTCATTTGTGTGAGGGGAGTCCCATGCCATGTCGGTGACGTCACCAGTTCGCGGTCACCATTCAAGGTCAGGTCACCACTACGTCATACGTCTGCGGTCTCTGAAGGTCCGGCTTTTGTAGCAGACTTCGATCCTTGGAAATGTATGGTGATCCTTATGATACGTTGGTTTGTTTATTTTTCTAGGTAACTACCTCTACCGGTTGTTTACGGTGTCAGACAACATTTCCTTCTGAAATATTTTTATGAACTTAGTGCACAACGTAGAAAATCAACATAAATCTCTCAAAAACATTGTAAATCTCTCAATATTTTGCGTACAAACTTACATTTGCAGTTGGAATGTTTGGGAGAACATGATTTTCAACTAAAATGTTAAGTTTGTTCTTGGAATAAATTCATCCCAACTACGGAACCCTATATTGTGCATGTTCCGACACGCACTTGACCGAATCTTGTGAGAATAAATCTCTTGTTCTACTAACGATCGCCATTATATATTATTTCTTAATAACCCAACAGTGTTGTCAAAATATAGAATTTCATCGTAGCCGTCAATAATCCAGTAAGTTTATCACGCTAATCACGCTAATCGTTGATATTTTAGTTTATTCATCATGTAGAAAGGAAAGACGTGCTGTTTCTCGTGATGGTGAATTGTGACAGAAAGTGATGATCTAGATAACATTGACCCAGGTTAGGATCTGAGTGACATGCGCCATGACTTGTGCGCTATTGATACTGTATCAGCGGCCATGATAATGCATTCTCGTTGTGATCTCTTTCGATATGCATTTATTATGTACTAGAGACGCGCGTGAAATGTTCTGATGTGGCGACACATGTCAAAAGATCAACATTATTGTGCTATATTTAAGTTAAATATTAATATTATATATCAATTTGCTGCCCGCCCCGTCTACCCTTACGCCGGGCAATTTTTCAAAATTTTCTCTTCATAAGAACCTTCCTCAAACTTCAAGGATTATTAAAAAAAAATAGCCGTTCTTGAGTTTTGCGCTTAGAAACACATTTAGCTAGATAAGATACAGAATACTATCCATACAGAATACTATCCGTCCACAACTCACAGATAATCCGTCTTCCAATTACGATGTACGAGCGGGTCGTGAAAGTAGAACAAATAAACATGTAAACAAACTATCTGCTTCATTTAAATACATTATTTTGGATAGGGATTTAGGCTTCCTTAACATTTGGATAGGTATTGACTGTATCACTTCTGTGACCGACTGAGAGGCGCCAAGCGGCACTGCCATAAACTATTACGCTTTGACCTCACTGGAGATCGAACTCAGAACTAGGCCCTTCATTAATGTGCCATCAAAAGACGTTTGCATGCTAGAACCGGTTAAGCTTTTAAGCGTTAAGCGTAAAGCGTTAAATTAAGCGTCTTTACAGCTTTTGCCCCCGACTTCGTCCGCTTACAGACTTTAATTCTTTTGACCCGTTTAGTGGTGGAGTTCCTAACATTGCTTTTTATGCACTTTACCTACAGCTGCGAAACTGTTTTATAGAAATAGATTCTATTTGTACTGGCACCGCACTGTCTGTCAGTCTGTGAGTCAGTCACGAAACTTTTGTTATAAATAGACTTGCAGCAGCGGCGCAGTTCACGCTATTCCGACCACCGCACAAGGTCAGTGTCAATGGATCGCGTGTTCGTTCAGATACGAGACCCTATGTCACATGAGGGTAATTTGAGAAGATTGATAGTGTTCTATTCGTAGTTATCATAAAGTAGGATAATGTTTCCACTACTGACTGCTCCAGTGGTCGCAAGCTACTTAGCTAGCTATTTGTACATCTCTGCCTAACTTTTCGGGAAAACAGGCGTAATTTTATGTAATGTTTCCACTACTGTCTTGATCACAATCCTCATGCATGTTTTATTTTAGTACCAGCCAGAGATCTAGAGAGTAATAATAGCCCTGAACTGGGATCTGTACTGGGATAAATTGTAGTACATTCATCATCTTTCACAGCCTTTTGTCCCGTTAAAAAGTCCTTTTGCATAAACCGCCCTCTGATTACATAATACTTCCCTGTTTTCTGCCAATCAGGCCTTTCCGACAATCTTAATTACATAGGTCGTCGACCCATCTTGCCATTGTTTCTACAAAATATTGTTATTGCAGCTTGTCAAACCATATTGTACCTATATAATTGTAGACATTCGTTTTGCGGTGTCTCGCAAAATTAGGAACAGTATCCTTTCTATCATAAAACGCGCTAATATAAAGGTCTGTACCTGTATTATAAGGCATGTAATATACAATACAACCCTCGTTTGTCCACATTGTGGTGATAGTATCGAGCTCACTAACGAGCTGCAATTGTGTTAGCTGCACAAACATGTTTGTTCATCCGATGACGAACGTAAGTGATCAAATCATCATTCTAACATAATTCAGTAATATCATTATAATTTGCCTCTATGACGGTTGTTGTAGCGGTAATTGAGAGGCTCGTGTGTCAGCTGTGGAAAGTTTCAGACATTGCGAGTTTATTTTCAGTATGTCATGGGTATAATGATCATATTATGTTTGTTGTAAATCCTTGTTTGATGTTCGTGACTAGTGTTGACTTAGTAGATTACTAGATATCTAATTCATAAAAATATTGCAAGAATAGATATTTAAACACGAGAGTAATGTAATAAAACTGCTCCCGACAATTTTTTTTAAACATTACGAATTTTATTTGTTCAAGCGACAAAATCCAAATTTTACGTTTTCGTTTTGTTAATTCGTAAAACCGGCGTCCTAGTTTTCAGAACGCGTACTGTTCGAAATTTAATAAAAACGTGTCAAATCAAGTTTTATATCGGACGTAAATACGAAAAAGGAATGGTGCTTGTGGAAGGTTTCCGTGAACTATCGGGTCGCATCGTAACATTTTAAGGGAGTTTTTGGGTTGGCACGCGATGTATGGCTGGGCGCTGTGCACGAGGAGATGTAAAGTTTGTGGAAGTGACCATTTACGAATTGAATATAAATCAAGCCTCATAATATATTGCTAATAGGTTACATACTTTAAATTATTATAATCGCGACGTTTGGCAGCAGATGTTCATCGTATGCGGTTGAACTCAAAAGACCATAATATTGCTGCTCCTTAGCTGTCTCTACTCCACCCACTTATAGACTCGATATTTTCATTCACCGACTCGTTCAGAACACAATTATGTCTCTTCCATGCTTCTCAAGAACTCTCTGTGACTACAATTTAATTGGAAGCGGCTGCACAGTGCACCGTGCCCTCACTTTGTTCCCGCCTGCTCGCGAGTCCCGGTACTCCCGGGGAATAGCAGCGGTGCTGGCTTTTACCGCCAGTCGCGACAATTACTTGTACCAAACTTCGTCTTTAGTTTTCTTATGTAACTGGATTTTAAGTGATATTATGGCTAGATAAGTTAAGAAGTTTTGAACATTCTGGAGCTAAGTGGAATCCTTAGGATGTTAAGATAGTACAATGTTTTGCCGTGATTGTTCAGTTCAACGCAACAACGGTTACCTACATGATGAATAGTAGTTATAACTTTATGGTAAAGGTCTTCAGGCAATGAAACATAACCATATCCAGCAGACAGAAAAAAGAAAGAAATATATTTCGTTTGGGACGTACGTACAGTACGTACTGTTAAACTGGGTAAAGACTGAAACAGGGAAATCTGCTCTAACTTTTCATTTCAAAGTGATTTGAAGCTTCTTCGGTACTTCAAGTTAAATTCAAATCACAATCAACCTGCACAATCAAAATGCAACGTTAACACATGGTAAAGTTGTAACCAAAAACATTAATTAGTTGCTTCAGTCTGAGCGAATCTCATCAGTTTGCGGGTGGTCGGTGAACGGTCATGAATGTGGCCAACTTTGCCAATATCTTCACTCTGTCCGACACTTCGCGCTGACGAAAGTTTTGTCTCAAGGCTTAGGCTTACTCGTCTACAGTATCACGTTCACTCGACGAACTAAAAAGTAACACTAGCACTAGCATTTTTTCCTAATGCAATCATAACGTTTTTCGCTTCATCGTGTTAACAATGTCAAAGTGGAATAAAAACAAATAGTATAATAACAATAATGGTGTAAATCGGAATGGCTATCATTGATCAGTGACATGATCATAGATTTAAATACATTATTTTCCCGCATCGCCGGTATGGCCACCTCTTGGAACTCCTATTCTTATTAAATAATGTCAGCAATTTTTCAATTTACCTGCGTTATGAGATGATGCATAAAGAGAGATAATGTTTCTCAGAAAATCTCGTCGTTTTATGCTGTGTGAATCAGGTTATGATGGCGGGAAGCGAGTCATCTGAATATTTCAGTGAAAACTTTGAGGAAGCTGGCAAAGCGACGTGTAATGAATTATTTAACTGTTGTAATGTATTTGTTACAGTACTCAGTTCCACTGTTCATATTCCATTATCCCGAGTGTTTCTACTATAATATATTTTAGAAAGTTTTAAGATTTAACGTCATTTGTAGGGGTGGCTTTAGGTTACCAACCGTCAAGGGATGGTCTCTCTCACATTGTCAAATAGTTTTATCTGTTAGTAATAAATAATTATGTTTTTGTTTAACGATTTTTGTACACCGTTCCGAAAGCTTCCTGTAGGCACTACTTAACAATAAAAACTCAGTAAAAAGTTATCCGTGTTGAATACAGTCTGAAACATCGAAGCTGTGTACTTTTCTGTGACGCAAATCAGTGTCCGCGACGTCCGCCTATCGATTTCTTGACGAATAGGCAAAGAACGACTGTACGTATGTAGGAGGTAGCTATTAGATTATGAACTAGGGTCCCTATTGTTCTGGCCGGGTGTATCCTTCACGGCTTTTACTACAGCGATCCATGAGTAATCCGAGATTAAACCTCCAACTGTCACTAACGAGACACAATAGAATTTTAATTGTTATCGCCTACGTACTTATAATTAGATGAATACATAATAAAGCACACGTACTTACAGTTCAGACAAACTTCCTCTCTATATTTGCTTTTTAACCGAATTCGGTTATGCAATCAATCTGCCGGCTTAACCGAATCCAGCTGAATACCAGTATTTTACATGAAGCCACTGCCTATCTGAACTCTACAACCCAGTTACTGGGTAACCCGATACCCCTTCTTGGTAAGACTGGTTTTCACACTTTTTGGGCTTCTGAGTATCCGAAGATCTTCAAATGACAGCCAGGACCATTGACAAACGTGCTTTCCGAAACACGGAGGGTCTCGATATGTAATGGACGGTCACCCATCCACGAACCTACCGCGGCAAGCGTAGCTTAACCTCCGCTCGACCCGTACGGCTTTTATCATTTAGCTACGAGTTTCGAACACATACATACCGGGCGTGAGTACCGAGTAGAGACCTTTCAGTCACTGAACATTTTATTTTTATTCAATCTTTTACAGTTTCCAAGCAGCGCTAATTAATTACTTTCTATCCAGCGAGTCTATTCATTAATACTAATCTCTATCTGCTCGTAATTAAGAGTTTGACTCTTCAAACAATTTTACGAGGCCCTAATGATTGTTAAACATTGTTTAGAAGCTATGAAGATGTTCGGAAGCAATCAGCGTGATTGGCTTGACTCCTGCTCGTTGAATAACTTTGTTATGATTGATATTGATTGGTCTGTTGATGACTTGCGGATTGATTGAAGAGGAGGCAGATAATTTTTTGAGTCGGTTTAATTATGGTCACGCAGTCGTTATTGCAAAAACTATATAAATGATCAAAAGGGATAAAAAAGATAAGGATAAATATTAGCACGCTTGATAAGGATGTAGAAAAGAACTTTCGGCATTAAAACATTTAAATAATAATGATAAGAAAAACAGAAAAATATAAATGGTACCAATTTTTTTCTAGTATTTAGTATTTCTGCTGTTATGAACATAGGAGGATACTATACCCATCCTCTCCACTTTATCATTTTCTCCACCTTTTGCACATACACACACATGTAGGGCAACCGGCTCTTATTTTCAGGAAATAGGTTCCCTCCCATCATAAATAATAATATGAAGACATTAATTGGTTGATGTTGTTGATATTATATGCCGTTCGTGGATAAATTACGACAAAAACAATAGAGTGGCTATTCCCTTTTGTTTCTCCACTACTTTACAGTATAAAACGATTTATTATCGTTGGATCCCAGTTTTTTCGTTAACCTAGTAGGTGTGATATATGTACATATAAGTCGATACTCGTCTGATCCGCCGCCGCACGGCTTCAAGTTAGTGCTCCACGAGATTTGACTTTCGCAGCCGACCACCACGTATTTATTGAACTAGTTGTGAAGTAGGGATTTTGGATTATCTATAGAAGTGAAAAGGGATAAGAGAACGATTGTGAGGACCACAGCGCAGTGTTTATTTGTGTTAGTTCCCTATAAGAATATTAAGTAAATCGTAGCAGAGGAGGTTTTCACGTAATTTTTTTGTTAGTTCCATATTTCTAAGGCAAAATAAAATTCCTAGGAGATACCTACCCAGTACTAGGAAACCTAATTTTTACATATCTACCGAAGTTAACTGGAAAATTAAATACTTTTCATGCGGGCACTGCAAGCACCTACCTACTCCGTCAAATCAGCTTGTAAACCTTCAGTGTGGCCATGTACCTATCGCCATTTATGAAGATGCATGGAGTAGAAAGGTCACGTTCAGAATTCTAGAGCAGGTTCGTAATAAAAACTCTTAGTGTGAAGACTAGGAAATTTTCGAGGAAACTACAGTTTAAAAGCAAGTTAAATGAAAGTAGAATCTTTAAACTGAGCAAATATTGCCTCGCTCAGGTAAGTACTTGAGTAACCAAAACTTTCCAGAATGATCCAGTTAAAGGGGGTTTTCCGTTGCCAAGGAGAATGTTGAGTAGTTCCTCATAGTAGTTGGTAGACTTACATTTGTATGCATTAGGGGAACGCCGCCGTTTGCACGGACTGCGGGCACGTTCTCAAGGGGGGAGGCGGGAGGGTAGTCCTCCCATCAGTGAAGGAACTCTTTCACTAATGTAGTGTTTTTGTATAATGAAGGTTATACATAAATTAATTTGCGTTTGTAGTTTTTCTTGTTTCCAGTTATATTCCGGAGGGAGAATCTTGTAATGAAAATTCCATGCATGTCACTAAAATGAATTATGACTGAACGTAGATCATACATACTGGGTATCAGACTACCAGTATATGTATAATATAATCATTCCTATAATTATTGTAAATGTAATTAGCTTATAGATTTTTAAATACATTAGTCATACAGCGGTTTTCAACAATATTTCGATTCGTTTTTTGGCAGCAAAACAAAAAAAAGCATCTTTGAATTGAAATCTTTTAAATTTTGTACACATACCTACTCCATGTTAAAGCATCAGACAGATCGTAGCTAGCAAATTTGTGAAGCTTCGTCATTCTGGCGAAAATGTCATTACCCTCCAAAAAAAAACATACCGTAGTGAAGCCTGAAACCTCGTGAGACAATATTTACTTAATGGCGAATATGTGGTCCTCATCAGTATCGGGAGGCCAATCTCGCCTAAAACACGTCCTTGACCCAGAAACAAAGCTATCAAGAACTTTATCGCTTGGTTCTTTTCGTTTTTATCGCTATTTACAAAGTACATTATTTACTTGTATAGTATAAATGTAGTTTATATTATTTATTTTATTATTGCTGCTTGTTTTCATCGTAAAATAGCTTTTGTATTTTTTTATCTTTTCGCAGTTCTATTAAAGAGAGCGAGCTTGTTCGTCAATCATTGTTGCCATACCAAGCACAAATTCCATATTAGGTGTTGCTACTAAATTAATAATATTATTATGTAGTACCTATGTACAAACATTTTGAACACTAAAATTATGAACATGAGGGAACAATTTAATTGAATGTATTAACAGTATCAAGGTGTAATATGATACAATAATGGGGAGAATGGTGTGTCGTAATTGCATATTAAATTCAGCCCACATCTCGCGAACTATGAACAACACATAATAATCTGTATGTCTACATTAATTTAATTTAATAATGTACCAAATTGACTAAATACTATTGGGTCGTGCTAAAATATACCTATATGAAATAGTTTAGATATACAGCTTGGCTTAAATTGTCCATGTTAGGTACCTACTAATGCTGATGACTATATGCGATACGTCTAACACTGGAAAGCAATGTTATAAATAGACAATTTATCATATCTAAGGAAAAACCCTCAAGGAAATTCACAGATAAATTAATACGCGATTCTGAGCACATCTTTTAGCAGAAAAGGTTGGCACAATCTCGGCACCATCACATTATAATGAATAATAATTAGCTGTGTCACAGATTAGTAAACAAATGAAGTGATCAAGTTAAAACAAAGGAGCGCGTTAGTGACTAGTTATAACAAGCGCCAGAGGCGCGCGCTCGTTAAACGCAACAAAATTTCCACATGTTGTTGTAACTTTTGAACCCTCAACATGCTCAGTATAACTGTGTTTCTTTAAAGTTTATTACTGATTCGGGAGGGGCGCGCGTCGTACGCGCGCCTTTGGACTGCAGTGCTTGATGTAATTCGTTACATATGAATTCATACAATTTTATTGAGTGCCCAAAACGCATTTCAAACTAGAACCTTAGTCAAATATAACTGTTCACAGATTTTACTAAAAAGATTTGATTACGAGACTGCCCATAGGACAAATTGAGTTTAAAACCCCATTTACACGATGCAAGTTTCTTGCATACAATATAATTGAAGCAAGAAATGACTTGCGCCGTTTAAACACTGTTTAGACAGTGCTACGTTTGTAGTTATAGCTTTTAATTATGGTACGAACCGTGTATATCAGGATTTAAAAGGAGTTTGTAAAGTGTCACTCACGCCTGCACGACGACAGTCTCTTTCTTAAACTACTTTCGTGCGTCATCGCGGGTGAAAATATTGAAACACATTTTTTTATTTTCATCTCCCTATGATTCTTTGTTCCTATGAATGATGGCTCTAAGCACGCTCCCACGTGATGTGCGGTTTAGTACCTAGTGGTTACTTCTCTGATCTTGATTGGATTCGTGACGTCACTTTCATTGTCATATCGTCTGAAAACGATAGTGGTTCTTCTTAATCCCCCAACAACGCTATACCCTTGTCCTATATTTAAACGATAATTGTGGCACGGTCAAGGTATTGGGATGAGTGTTGAGAGGCCGGGAGTTTAAATCTAGACACGCGGCAGCGTGTCAAACTAAGTTCAAGAAAAGTACTGGCGACGCAGCAGCCGTGTTATAAATGACACAAATTAAGATGTCAATGTCAACTGACGTATGTTGTTCCGTATGTTCTTACTTACGAAAAAGTCATTTATTGATCCATTGAAGGGACAATCTACATAAGAGCACCACTTTAGCTACTTTTCTTTCGTAAACTAGGTACCTATTAGCAATGATTGGTATCGGCTTCCAATCGATCTATATGCGGAGGAGTATTATAAATCATATTATACCCAGAGCGGTTGTAATCCGACCTCCGCAAGCCAATTACTGGAATGCGACATATTCGATTTGTACGAAACCAGCAAAAAATTGATTAAACCATGGCAAATGGATCAGTATTCGTTAGTATAGAATATTAAACTTCTAATTATTATCCATTTAGATCATGTCCATAATAATGAATGTAGGAATGGAATGTTATGACAGGATAGTGAAACGGGACGTGAAGATGGATGACAGATGTGACCCATGAACGAGTGACAGAGACGAATGTAAGAATTAGTCAAAGAGCGAAAGAGATAGTGAATGAATGTTTAAACATAGAATAAGTTGAGAAAAAAAGAAGATTGCAGATGACGTAAGGAAGACGATAAAGACGTAGGGAGTAAAGACGAAAATTAATTAAATGGAATAAGAAGAAATCTGCTGTTTGATTCTCGACATATAGTTCAAATCCCACAACTTTTTGGGGGCTCGTCCGGGATAGAGCAATATTTCAAGTTTCGGACCCCAACAGAAAATTCAAAAAACAAAATTTCCGAACCAAAGACGCCATAACAAAAAAAAGACGAGCAGATTGCTAAAAGACGGTAAGACGGTAATAATATTTACAGAAGACGAAGACGAGGAAAACAAGTAGCATGGGAGGGAATTCGCCGAAACATGGGAAAACTCGCCGCCAAGCCAACTACGACGAAGACGAACATGACGCATCGACATCGGCTGGGCAAGGTTTTAACCGTGATCAGGCTATTTTCCATGAGAGCCTTGTCCCAAATTTCAGTGGGCAAGACAAAACGTTTTCAGTAGCCAAGTGGGCGCAGGACGTTGATGATAATGCCGAGATTTTTCAGTGGTCGCCCCTACAAACTCTGATCGTAGCCAGAAGGGCTTTAATCGGAACTGCTGCGCTGTGGCTCAGATCTGAAAAACCTTATAAAAGCTGGGAGGATTTAAAGGCTGGATTACTGAAGGAGTTTCCAGATTTGGTGGATAGCAAAACCATTCACGAGATGATGGCCGCCAGAAAGAAAAAGAAGGACGAAAGTTGTTTAGACTACGTGCTAGTCATGAAGGAAATGGGAAAACGCGGCAAGATTCCCGATTATGTAGCCATAAAATACATTATCGACGGTATAATTGACTCAGAAGTTAACAAAATGTTGTTGTACGGAGTTACGACTTATTCTGATCTGAAAGAGAAAATAAAAATATATGAGATGATCAAAGAGAAGATGAGGACGGATAACAGTGGTCACAGTCGATACAAGAAGCCTGAAATTCATGAAAATGGCACGGCGATCAAGAGGTGTTACAGCTGTGGTGAAAGAGATCATCAGTCGTCCAGGTGTCCAAATAAAGAAAAAGGTCTTAAATGTTTTAAGTGTAACGAATTTGGACATATTTCTACGCAATGCATTCGGTCTACGAATGAAAAGACCCAAAACCGAGAACAAGAACGACGGGGCGGAAAACCGAATTTTCACGAAGAAAAGCGAACGATGTGTGTGACCGACTTCACTCCGAACATTCGCGAGGCTGCGGTTGGCAAAACTGACGACATTGTCACTATTGACAGGAGTACCAACTTCAGTGACAGCGACAAGATGGCGATGCCAGTGGGAACTGACGCCAACTTCACTGATGTTTACGTCGAAGAGAAAACGCCGGCACAGATTAGATTTGAAAATGCCTGCAAAACGATTTTTGTGAATAAGTGCGAAGTAAATGCGTTAATTGACTCTGGTAGCGAGATAAATTTGGTGTGTACCGAATTTTATGTTCATCTTGGAGCTCCCGAGTCTGTAAATACTGTCACGAATCTGGTGGGATTAGGCGGCAGTATTGTGTCTACGAAAAAGTTTACCGCTTGCGTACTGTTAGACGGACACGAATATAACGATATTGCGTTTCATGTTGTTCCTAGGCATGCTTTGCCGTGTAGTGTTATATTGGGTCAAGAATTCCTCAAAGATGTTTTCACAATTATGTCGAAGGGGTCAATACTGATTGCTCCAAACGTAAACAGTTGGTTATCAAGGCTTGTGTCTGTAGTAAGTCAGGATGAGTTTGTTTTAGGTAGAATTGAAGATAAGCAGGTGAAACAAGAGGTTATTGAATGCGTGAAGAAGTATAAACCTGTACAGACAAAGGAGGCGCCGATAGAATTGAGGATAGTGCTGAAGGATGACGTACCGGTGGCTCAGCGACCAAGACGTATTTCTTTAGCTGAACAACATATTGTTGAAAAACAAGTATCAGAGTGGCTCAAGGATGGAATCATTCGTGTAAGTTTTTCAGAATATTCCTCACCCCTGGTGTTAGTAAAGAAGAAAGATGGCAGTACTAGAGTATGTGTAGACTATAGACCTATAAACAAAAAGATGATTAAAGATGAATTTCCTCTGCCTATTATTGACGATTTGATTGATAAACTTAAAGGTGCTCGAGTTTTTAGTGTGCTAGATTTAAAAAATGGATTCTTTCATTTGAGAGTCAATAAAGAAAGCATAAAGTACACTGCCTTTGTTACACACAATGGACAATATGAATTTTTGAGGGCGCCGTTCGGTTTGTCGGTTTGCCCAAAGTATTTTATGAGATTTGTGACTATGGTGTTTCAGGAACTTATAGCAAAAGGAATATTGGTAATATTCATCGATGACTTATTAATACCCGCTATTGATGAATGTCAAGCATTGCAGCGGTTAAAAGAAGTATTAGCTGTTGCATCACAGTACGGCTTACAGATTAATTGGAAAAAGGCGCAATTACTATGTCGAAGAATAGAGTACTTAGGACACATTATAGAAGATGGAAAAGTTCAACCGTCTCAGGACAAAACAGATGCTGTAACCAGGTACCCTGAACCCAAGACTTTAAAGCAACTTCATAGTTTTGTTGGATTAACCTCATATTTTAGAAAGTATATTAAAGATTTTGCATTGATAGCTAAGCCGTTAACTGATTTGTTGAAGAAGGGTGTTGATTTTGTGTTTGAGGATGTTCAGAAAAGTGCGTTTAAAGTGCTGAAGAATGCTTTGGCTAGTAGCCCAGTGTTAAGGATTTATGATCCTCAATTATTAACTGAATTGCATACCGATGCCTCTGCAATAGCATACAGTGCTATCTTATTACAGAGAGACCATTTAGGTGAGTTACATCCTGTATATTACTACAGTAGGAAGACCAGTGATGCTGAGAAGAAGTATAGTAGCTATGAGCTGGAAGCTTTGGCTATTGTTGAAGGAGTCAAGAAGTTTAGGCATTACTTGTACGGTAAACACTTTAAAATTATTACAGATTGTCAAGCCTTTCAGAAGACATTGAATAAGAAGGACCTAGCAACTAGAGTAGCCAGATGGGTATTATTGCTTGAAGAGTATGATTATGTGATTGAACATCGACCAGGAGGAAAAATGCAGCATGCAGACGCTTTGAGCAGAAATCCATTTGTGGGAGCTGTTGAGTTAAGCCTGCATGATCAAGTCAAGCAAGCACAGATGTTGGATGAAGGTATAAAAGCGATTATAGAGATTGCAAAACTTCAGCCATATGAAGACTATATTTATAGCGATGGTTTACTTTACAAAGGACTAGAAAGAAAGTTGGTAATACCAAGAAGTTTAGAATTTGAGATTCTAAGAAGAATACACCAGAAGGGTCATTTTGGAAAAAGAAAAATGATAGAACTGTTAGAACAAGAATATTACATCAAAAATATTAACAAGAAGATTGAAGAGTTTTTACTGACGTGCATACCATGTCTGCTAGCGACCAAAAAAGAAGGTAAACAGGAGGGATTCTTAAGTTGTATTCACAAAGAAGGTATTCCTTTACATACTATTCACTGTGATCATATTGGACCACTTTCAGAGACGAGAAAGATGTATAATTATATTTTGACGGTTGTAGACGGATTCACAAAGTTTGTGTGGTTGTTTCCAGTGAAGGGAACTACAAGTAAGGAGACCATAGACAAGTTAAAGATTCATCAGCAAACGTTTGGAAACCCTATACGTTTGATTTCAGATCGTGGTAGTGCTTTTACCAGCAATGACTTTAAGGAGTTTTGTGAAAAGGAGAATATTCAACATGTAACCATAACAACAGGTGTACCCAGAGGGAACGGTCAAGTGGAGCGCATTCACAGAATAATAATAGCAGTGCTAACAAAGCTGTGTATTGAAGAACCATCTCAATGGTACAAGCATGTCAGCCGGGTGCAAAGAACACTGAATAGCACATACCAAAGAAGCATTGACACCACTCCCTTTGAACTCATGTTGGGTACAAAGATGAAAACCAAAGAAGATATTGAGATTTATGATTTGCTTCAGCAAGAGCATAGAAGTAATTTCGTGCAGAATAGAGAAGACTTGAAGATGAAGGCGAAAGAACAAATAAGAAAAGTTCAAGATGAAAATTGTAAGACGTTTAATAGAAGAAGAAAGGAAAGTCGGAAATATACAGTAGGAGATGTTGTAGCCATCAAACGTACACAGTTCGGTGTTGGATTGAAGCTAAAGCCGAAGTATCTAGGGCCATACAGAGTCACTAAAGTTAAGAGAAATGATCGATATGATGTTGAAAAGATGGATCATATGGCAGAAGGTTCTCGAGTGACTTCTTCCTCGGCAGATAATATGAAGCCATGGCCAGTGTCTGGAAATAATGTCGAGTTAGGTGAGTAGGTTTTGTTGGTCAGTTAGGTTAGGGTACACCTTTGGGGTTTATTCTTGACCTAATGTTTCACTATGATGGTATATTTTAGGTCGTGTTATGTTGTTATCTTTAAGTTACTAGTACGGATACTTTTAAGTTTTGTAATAGTTTTTTTTTAGTAAGATCAAATAAGGATTGACTGGGGACAGTCATATAGCAGAATGGCCGAGCTGTAGGAATGGAATGTTATGACAGGATAGTGAAACGGGACGTGAAGATGGATGACAGATGTGACCCATGAACGAGTGACAGAGACGAATGTAAGAATTAGTCAAAGAGCGAAAGAGATAGTGAATGAATGTTTAAACATAGAATAAGTTGAGAAAAAAAGAAGATTGCAGATGACGTAAGGAAGACGATAAAGACGTAGGGAGTAAAGACGAAAATTAATTAAATGGAATAAGAAGAAATCTGCTGTTTGATTCTCGACATATAGTTCAAATCCCACATGAAGTACCTATTAGTGTATAGAACTCTAGGCTACAACCAATCATACGAATATCGTCCACGTTTATCGCAATTTTACCATTAACTAAATTAGATCATAGAGTACATTACATACTAAGTATTCTTTAATATTAAATACCGTGCATCAAAACTAAGTAGTACCACTTACTAGTCCCAAGTAGTAATACTAATAGCCTATATTAGTCAGCGTTACTCTACAATAAATTGACCGTTAGTAATGATAGTCTATGTCACCAGTTCATTGGACTTTTACCTATTGTTTGACGCGGCTGGTGTGGGAGGACTTGTGATGATTTTAATGACTATTCTGATGTCATTTTACGAAGCACGAATTTGTATGAAAGGTAACCAAATGGATAGAATATGCCACTACTTAAACCACCAGCCTATGCCACTAGGTTACTTGCTATCCACCTGAATGATACACACACAGCATGTTATCATTAATATTGGGTGAAATCAGAAGAGATCGCTGTCCCTGTGAAGATAGGTCAAGCGATACCGGGGTTTCGTCACTATAGTGTAGGTATGGTAGAATAAGCGACTCATAACATCGCTAAGACTTCGAACTGGCTACTTGGTGTCCATCCCTCACACAATCCATCCATCTTTAAAATAACCATAAAATAATAAAAATAAGTTCCTCTCTGTAATCCTTCCCAGTCATAAATTCTCTCTCTAATTAAGTTATTTTATGTATGACAGAAAAAAACATAAGGAAATTGCAATCTTAATAGTTATGAATGTTATTTAATATGGTAACTCTTTTCTAGCTTCAATTTTGTTATATTTTAAACTTTATTCACTTATAAACTTTACAGCTCTACTTTAAGATTAAATTACGCAAAACTGGAATTTAAGTTATAAACAAGAAAACACAAAGAATAAAATAATTCTAATGTCAACAGAAACTCTGAAACTATTCAGCTACTGCGTTCAGTCAGTTATTACTTAATTGTGTCAATTACTTTAGATGTTATATTGCGAAACTTTTGAAAGATAAATATTGTTGTTTAATATAAACTGAGAAGTTTCAAGGTTTTGTTTTAGAGAGCTCAATTTAAGATATCTTGTAGGACGGTACGCTATAAATACAAACATTATTTACCACAACTCAATTCACAGGTAAATACAAAACCAGAGATTATTTGTAGTTCGAAGTTACTTTGTCGGAACTGGGGAGCTTTAACATCTCATTCATTTCCATTCATGTCATCTCACGGCTCCACCCGCGCGGTATACTTCTTTTTAAAGAAAAATTCATTAAGTTACGTCCTTCTCTGGGTTCCAAGCCGCCGCCGCCGCCCACCTGCGAAATGTAATAAAAATCGGTTCAGTAGTTGACGCGACATACAAAAGAGACAGACACTATCAGCTGCTAGGATACCAACATCTGTTTAATAAAACTGCTTTTTATCTTCAAATATTAAGTTTGAAGACAGTAAGTGGTTTGAAGTGCGTGGGAAGATACTTAGTAACGTTATAAAATTGTTTTCTAAAAGAAATGCCAAGATTTTATCGCAAAAACTGCCTTATATTTAAACGTTTAGTAGTTAGTTATTCAAAAGATTTCGTCAAAATGTTATCATGATTTCATTTGTATTAAAATTTTCGTAATTTTATCGGGAGTGTACTAGACACTCAGTGCCATTCTGAGTAGAAATTAATCTAGGGAGGAAGCCTCAGTGAATAGCAAATGGTTTACCGTTTAAATGATGAGAATTTGTAGTTATTCACCCAGGAGTACTGACATCAACCAGTCATTGTTTTGGTCTAGATTTCTGACTAACATTAATCTTACCTAGGGCTAGTCGATTAATCTTACCTAGGGCTGGGTATCGTAATTGATACCGATATCGTATTAGATTATTGGATAAAAGAAGCAAAACCTAACCACATTGCGATACAACAGATGACTCTCACATAACTGGGATAAGTAAGTCTACAACGGTTTTTTTTGTCTTTGCTTATTTTGTCCAAAGTTTATAATTTTACCTCAACTTCACATCTTACTCCCTTTTGATCATCTAGAAACTTTATAATCTTTGACCTTACATTATTGTTCAGGTGTAAACTTCATAAAGAAAGCAATTTCCCGGCTTTTCGCCGGGGGCGTAATATCACGGCGCGCGCGTTCCTTTATGAAGCAATTTGTAGGCAACGGAACGGTTCACTTCTAAATAGCTGTTTATGATAGGTCCTTACAAATGTTGTACAACATTTTTGTAGTCAAACACGCGTTTGTTTTACTTGTCAAGTTATAAGTTCGCCCGTAGTGGATGCTCGCGGGCTGGTATATTAGGTACCGTACTCAGCAAGACCAAACATGGCTGGTTCGTCATAACGTGAGTATCATAACTAACGAATATGTTCTGTTTAATGAGCTATGGGTGCACTAAACTTAAAAAAGCTCAATCTTTAGGTGAGCTTTAGAAGACCTTTCCAACTTTTGAGTTACTAAATATAAAAGGTTCAGTCAATAAAGGGTTTCATATCTTAAAGCTCCGATTAGTATGCAGAACGATTCGTTTGGCAGCAACCGGTCGTTATACTCGCAAATACTTGTTTAATTTTCCAGCTTTCTATTCATAGGGTAAATATTCCCCAGTCCATTGAATCGACCTCCCTAATCGTCTCTATATTAAAATTCAGGATCAGTTTATAACTTGTTACAGTCGGGGCACGTGTCTCCCCGGGGAGATTACAACCTCTCGGAGTTCACACATACATTTTTATTAAGGGGCGGCTTTTAGTAAAACTGGTATGTTGCTTGTATCGTCAATTGGGCTTGAAGTAGCCATAAATAATCCATCGTCTTTTATATGGAAACGCAAAACTTTACTTAGGGAAATTGGCAGAATACTACCTATCACCTTTCTCCATAAAAATTGACAAGTTTTTTGGATTCCTCTACCTAGGAAATACCTCTCTATTTATTTGTGGGGATTGATTTAAGGCTCTTACATACTGGCGCGACTGGTCGCTCGACGCGACTTTTAACAGTGAATTTCTGAGAAAACTTCACGGTGAACAATGCAGCGGGGTCTCGTAGCGCGACAAGTCGCGCCTGTTTGTGGGAGCCTTTAATCGTAAAAATCACTTTGTCACCAACATTTTCAAATAAACTAATTTTGTTAAATTTTTGCAAAATTAATTATGGAATATAGGAAATTAATTATTATAATTTATACTGAGCTATAATTAAAAGTGCAATCACGAGTACCACCCACGGCAGGTGTCGTGTAGCCTAGCTTTACGATTAATGCTAATTGCTTTGACATCTCTGCGAGACACGTGTCGGTCTGATCTCAGGCCGTGGCTCGGTGACTACTGGAGAAAAGATCAGAAGTGCAGGTCTAAGGTTGTCCCTCTGTGATCTCTTGCTAGCTCAATAATGAGGGAATCTCACCGGACAACGTTCGTGTTGGATGGAAAGACAATGAAAGTAGAATGGAGATAACTATTTATTATACGTTAGCAGAACACTACGGCTCTTTACAAGATTATAAAATTACACAATTAGTGTGTTATACGGCACTTTACAAAATTATAGCACAAGATTATAGGATTATGGCTATATAACAGACAGCAACGAGGTTCGGCAAGCTCCAAAGATGAAGTGTCGAATCAAATCGAAACGAATCCAAATGAGAGTATGTGGCGTTTTGAATTTGATTTGAAAATCGAATGATGAAGTGGCCTGACAAAAACATTGCCAGCAATAAGTGATCGGATGAGTGAGGAAGGTTGGACCTCGTCACAAGGTTGCATCATCAATGTACAGTACAGTATCACGGTGTGGGACCAAATTGTAGATTTAGCTTGTAATTCTAATCAATAAAATTAAAGTAATAAAAACTAAAACCCAACTACGACTAAAAAGGTATAAACAAGACACCACGGACAGACAAATTAAAAATCCGGAGTCAAACGTGTTAGGGCATAAATCGAACAGATTACGTGTGACTCCGGATTTTTTATTTGTCTGTCCGTACCATGTTAGGTATCAAATGAAAGGGTTTAATGAGCACATTTCAAAAATATATATATTATAACCCCAAAAGAATTTTAAACAAAATTAAAGTAAAAACTAAAACCCAACTACGACGGATTTTTAATTTGTCTGTCTGTGGTGTCTTGTTTATACCTTTTTAGTCGTAGTTGGGTTTTAGTTTTTATTACTTTAATTTTATTGATTAGTATTACCAGCTAAATCTAGTCTAATCTAGAGTATTATTCCATAATGCCACAAACCATACCAACCATACTGATTAACCGATTACACACAAAAAGCTCTAAACACTAGGTTGTCCACGGTCGACCACCGCGCGCCCGCCCCAGGGGAAAGCCGGGAAATTGTCGATGGAAAACAGGAAGCGATGCGTGCAGGGTTACTCAGTGGTTATGAGTGGTCACGGTCGAGCGGACCGCGGGAGAAATTATGATTGTACGCCGTCGAGCAGTGAGCCGTGAGGGGGTTGATCAGCGATGTGCTGTGGGTCCCCCTGGCACAGCAACATGCTAAGTGGATCCCTTCTTGTCAGAGTCACAATGTACAGATGCCGAATATTTCTTTTCCGTGCTTGTAATTATAACTTTTGTTTTTACTAAGTAATACGAGTTTATTATTATTTAATAAGCATTTAGTTCTGTGGATTAAAAAAAAAAACATATACCAGACAGATTCTGTGAATGTTGCAGGAATCCGCTGGATACGGGCAGCACAGAACCGGTCGAAATGGCGGCTCTTGGGCGACGCCTATGTCCACCAGTGGACGTCTTTCGGCTGAAATGATGATGATGATGATGATACTTATACCACAATGCATTATTACATTTTACCATCTATATCTATACATATAATAAATCTGTAGACGAGGCGTTTCTGTACAATGAAAAAAAAAAAAACAAAATGTAGTTGGAGTGTCCAAGAATAACCAACAGATGCCATTTCTACCATTTTTGGAATTTTTGTCTGTTTGTCTGTTTGTCTGTTCGTTTGTTTGATTGTTCCAGTATCACGTAAAAAGTACGAAATCAATATGGTTAACTTATAAACTCAAATATTGTGTGTAACTCGATGTTTCTTTTGGTCTTTGTTTCATCGCAATCGCTTCAAAATATCCAAAGATATAAGAGTTTAAAGTATTCAAGAAGAAATTTTCATTAGGTACCTACGTAATGTAGATACACGTAACGACATCTATTGACGTAAAATGACACTAGCGTAAAATCAGGTAGGTTTGTGAGAACGTGTGTAACACACGATCATAATCATCATATGTTCACATACTTCGCGCGGAAACATAACGCGATACATTGTGAATTTACCCAATCTAAAGTTTGGTTAATTCAAGTTTTCCAAATCTATTATTTGGTAGTAGTGCCATAGGTGGCGCTATCTATCTTTTAAATCATGATACAAATTAATCATGAAAAATGGTGATAAATTTTAATTTCTTAAAAATTTTAGATTGTTACATCGAGCAAAAAGTGAGTAATTAAGGCACGAATGCGCTTACTAAATTAACACGAGTGCATTAATTACTCACTTTAGCAAGGTAGGTACGTAATCTACTTTTCTTTCAACTACCAATGTACCTGCTGCGATAAAATATACCTGCTCAAGGTTAACTCAACTCAATCCAAATCAAGTTAGGTCAAGTTAGGTCAAGTCAGGTCAAGTCAGGTCAAGTCAAGTCAAGTCAGGTCAAGTCAGACATGGAACCCTAAAAACAGTCTTTTCTACATAGCTTACAGAGTGTTCGAACGTTTTCCCATATATTTTGACAGTATCACTTCGTGCTCGATAGATGGCGTTGTTCATTTAACGTCATTTTCTGAATCGCGGTGTTAAGAGTCTCCGTAGAAGAATGACTTTCGCCGAATTCATAATTATCTAGCATTTGGCTCATTTTGAATTGAACACATAATCCATACAAATCGATGCTTAAAAGTATAAATTCGATAGTAACTGTCTGTCTGTCCGTCTGTAATTCTGTATGTTACCTTTTCACGCCTGACCCACTGAACGGATCTCGATAAAATTTGGTAAAGAGATAGATGGCATCCCGGGGAAGAACATAGGCAATTATTTTCTCAAAAACAAATTTAAGGGGGGGGGGGGGGATATAGGGGATGAAAGTTTTTATGGGAAACCTATCATTTTTAGAGTTCCGTAGTCAACAAGGAAGCTTTATAGTTTCGCCATGTCCGTCTGTCTGTCTGTCTGTCCGCGACTTAGCTCAAAAACTTTTAATCGACCAACTTACATGTGCAGTTGCAAAAACCCAAACATTCTGTATGCGAGAACAAGTTTTTTAACTACAATGTTAACACTTTGAGGAACAGTAAACGTCCATAGACGTAATAACAATAAAACTTTGCGAAAGTTTGTTTGATAAATAATTCATCCCAACTACGGAACCCTTCATTGTGCATGGTTCGACATGCACTTGGCCGGTTTTTTTTTAACTTAGGGCTGTGAAAATTTATGCTTTTTGTAACTAACAAAGAGTTACGTTTTTCTAAAATCATCCCTCATGAGGGCAAAAACCCTTCTTTATCCTCTTGATTTTAAAATTCACATGTAAGTACTTATTATTGACATTTTTGCGGGACTCTCTTCAAGAGCGTTAAGGGATTGAGAATATATTCATAGTCCGTATCTTGAGAATCTGTCCACTCAATCAAAAGTTATTACTACTTTGCTCTTGGCTTGGAACGAAGAGTTCGAGTTTACCAGTGAGTACTTACTCGATAGATGGCGTTGTGCAAATGATCCCGGTAGCCCGCGAAATTCAAATCTTAAGTTTTTTGCAATTTGCAAGTCAGTGTCAGGCAGGTTGTATGTTGAAATGAAATGAAATGAAATTGTTTATTCTGTAAATAGGTTATTGGAATCAGTTTTACACGTCGTAATAATATCAAAAAATTGTAAAATTAAGCTAGATGAGGTCGGCGTTTCCTATCTGACTACTCTGAGAAGAAAGGCCGAAACAAACTCACAGTCTCTTTTAAAGTCCGGACATACCTAGGTCAGATATTGGCATATTGGTCAGGCCCTATGAGGACCATGTAGATTAGAGTCTGAAATGGTCTTTTGAGGAATGAACCACACAGATTTGAGTGAACCTGTCCTGTCACTGCAAGCATTTGTCAGTAATAGTGGAGCTCAGCTCAGAACTTAAGGAGCTCAACGACTCGACGAACAATACCAAAGAAAGGACATTTGTGTAGGCCGCATAAAGTTCTCAAATTGTTAGACCATTGTTAAAACTAACTGAGAACGAAAAAATATAAGAATAAAAACAAAATAAACATCCACATAGTCCTCACATTCACAATAATAAAATACTTTACAAAGTAATCATGTCATTTTGTCAATATCCTACATGTAATATTCAATAATGTGTATTTGTATATAAAACTGGTAGGTATATTTTGATGATTTTCCATAGTACTTATTCAAAATGTCACAATGCCAAAATGACAAAATGTTAACAGAGCGAGCAGCTCAATCCCATGCTTTTTGTCTTCAAAATAATCTGAAATTGTATAGTACCCTTTTTTACAAAGTTTGGTTTCAATAACGCTTTTAAATCGTTTAATGGGTAAGTTTCGAATGTCAATATGATTAAAATATGATTCGCGATCGTAGCAAATAGTAGCTTTACAGAATAATAACCATTAGATACAGGAATACAACTCTTGCAATATTAGTTAGATTAGATAAATAAATATGTGATACAACTGCGACTCATTATTTAGATCAACATAAAACTTGATACTGACCTGTAAAAAGCAAAAAACATAAGAAAATTTGAATTTCGCAGGCTCCCCCAAAGCTTTCGCCTTAGTTTCCATCGTCCATACAATATGCCATAGTTTTTTCATGAATCTTTATACAATACTTTTTCATTAATCTTTCCGACAGTTTCATACTGCTGTCCATACTATCCACACTATCACCACAATATAGATATGGACTACCACTAATATAAAGTTACTGGCTGTCTCATGTCTGTTACTTTTACGCCGTAACGCCTAGGTCGCCTAGACAGACCACGTGGGTTATGGGACATAGGATACTTTTATCCCGGTAGCACATTCCCGTGGGATAATTTCCGACATCCACGCGGGCGAAGCCGCGGGCAAAAGCTAGTAATATATAAATATTTTGAAGAAAAGAAGGAAAATATATTTATTTAGCACAGACAGAGCACACAACACAACGTAACTACAAGTAAACAAGTGCATGTCGTACCATGCACAATGCAGGGTTCCGTTAGTTGGGATGAATTTATAAAACAAACTTAACATTGTAGTTGAAAAACTTGTTCTCCGATACAGAATGTATGGGAGAACATGTATTTACAAGTGCAAATTTAAGTTGGTCGATTATTACTCGGTAACTTGTGGAGCCTACGTAGCGGTGATAGTTTTCCTTTTAATTTCGTTATATATACTACTGTCGTAAATTTTTTCACATATCCAAACCCAACCATTTAGCTGGCAGGTGGGGGGGACACTTGGCTCTAACAAAAATTAGCACTTCAAAGCTTAATATTCCGCAAATGGATTCCTGAATCCAAAAATGGTTTTAACAAACTCACATTATTTTTAAACGACCTTTCCAATGATACCCCACACTATGGGATTGACGAGAAAAAAAGAAACCATCCCCACTTTACGTGTCACAAAAAAATCGAAAATCTATTTTTTTATCACTTTGTCGGCCTAACATATAAACAATATGTTATATCCATACCAAATTACAGCTTTCTAGTACCAACGTTCTCTGAGCTAAGCCGCGGACAGACGGACACACGAACATGGCGAAACTATAAGGGTTCCTTGTTGACTACGGAACCCTAAAAAGACACAATTAAAAAAAAGAAACAGAAACAACCCTCTGCCTACACTCCTCGCGTCATGGCCGTACAAGAGCTAATGTAAATTCTTACAGAATTTACGTAACCGTAAACACGCGGCCGGTTTGCCAATAAGCCTTCCACGAAAAGTTCGTAATTTGCAGGAATAAACTGTTCCGACCGCGAGTACAGCCAGTTCTGAAAATCCCTTTTATATTCCCTGGAACCTAGCCTGAAACACTATAAAACTTTAATTATTCATTCGCAATAGGAGGTCATACATGAAATACCAGGATAGTGCAAATATTAAAACAGAAATGATTTAATACTTTACGGACTTTTCCATGATGGATGAATGTTCACACAAAGACTTAGTGTAATTTCGCATACCGGCCAAGGGTGATATATTGATATTTGATAATGGAATAACGGATGGCTGCCGTTAATCCATTAACAAATATATCTCTGATTCATGGAAAAGTGCACAAACAAAACAGGACATGATTTAGTTAACAAGCGTCCTGCACGAGCTGTACCGCTACTCGCACCCACTTGACTGCGCTGAACAGAAACTAATTATAATGATGTATTGCTCAGTATGAAACAATAAGCTTTAACTTTCATACGGTTTGTTTATGAAAAAGGTGTACAGGAGGTTGGGGATTTATTTAGAAATGTTAAAATAAAAATCTTTTTTACAAAAAAAAAAAAACGACTTAAAAAAAAAAACACTCAAAACTGAATTACAAAAAAAAAGTTTTTATTTTTCACTTTTTAGTAGTGGTACCTACCCCACACAAATTCGAATACCACTAGCTGATGTAAATAACAGTGAAGGAGTAAATGAAGACATCGTCTAGATAAACTAATTGGGAAAAATACGTAATATTGAAGCTAACTCAAAAAATACGCAAGCAAAGTTAATAAAATTTATATGGGACCACCTCGGAAGCATGACCTACCATACAAAAAAAGAATCATCAAAATCGATTCATAATTGGCGGAGTAATCGCGTAACAAACATACAAAAAAAAAAAACGTACAGACGAATTGAGAACCTCCTCCTTTTTGAAGAAGTCGGTTAAAAATAACGAATACACGACTGTTTTGCCGCCACAAATGTAAGCTGAGAGATTCCGGTATAAACATAATTACAAAAAACAGAAAGCGGGTCGGCTCCTATTCCATGGGACTTAACATAATTGGCGAAATTTGGGTGTACGATATATGTACACCTCTACCTTGCGGTTCGGGGGAAAAAGGTGTAATGTGTTGTGTAATTTTAACAAACCTAACTGGAAACTACTAAATACTTTGCCCGACCCGAATTGAATCAATGCGACAGCGGAGCCCCGAGCCCGGCACCATTTAACATATGTAGGTCATTAGAACTTTTCCCTATGCTAAATTCAATGGAGCCCGAAGTCATACTTCCACTTCACCCGAGTTTCCCGTACAAACAATGCATCTATGAGCAAGCAGTTACATGATTGTGACATTTATTTAATAACATTTTCTTCCCACGCTCCCCTTTTTAACCGACTTCAAAAAGGAGGAGGTTCTCAATTCGACTGTTTTTGGTATATTTCTTACGCGATTACTCCGTCAATTAGGAATTCATTATGATGATTCCTTTTTTTGTTTGGTAGGTTATGCTTCAGAGGTTGTCCGTATATTGTAACTTTGCTTGCGTAGTTTTTGAGTTAGCTTCAATAATACGTATTTTTCTCACTTAGCCTTCATGGGTGATGTTTTAAGTTCCGGTCACTATTATTTGCATAGCAGGTAGTGGTATTCGATTTGCGTCGGGTAGGTGCCACAAGGTATACAATGTTTACTTTAACTTTTACTTTAGCGCAGTAAATGGTCCCATGTAATGAATAGGAATTGATATACAATGCGTAGTTACGTGAAAAATCATTAAAAACACTAAAGTTAAATTATTTTTTATTTCCTACAGTGCTATATGCAAAGTGGAATGTAGAGTTTGTGTGTGTGTTTAGTTATTTACTCTCGATTCAAGCAAACATTTTCTCTGTGTCGTTGCTAGGATTGACTTTGACGTGTTTTAGAGTTAAACGTATTTTCGTACAGAACTGTATACTAGGTAGCTATCACCGATAAATAGAATAGTAGAGATAGTACAAGCAATGATTTCATAAAAAAAATTTGCGGTTTGCAAAGTGTGTATAGGTAAATCGATGAATTAAACTTCTTTTTTAGTCTCAGGGTAAGGAAACGATGCCTCTCTTTTGGTCCCACTCGATATTGCGTTTACTGCACTTTACAATACGAGTCTGTGACACTTGTTAGTACAGTACATGTACCTACAGTTTTAAACCTGACAGCAACATTATAGCGACAACAATAAAGATCGCGGTGATGCTAAATCAGAGGTAAATTAATTGTGAAACGCTGATTACAAAAGAAACCGTATTTTACGAATTCAAACTTAAGTTCCTAATCGTGTCCAATTGACAAGTATCAGGAAGGCATTCTCTCGGTGGCCGGAGTATTGGCCATAGACAATGCTGTGGGTGTCGGGTCAAGTGTAGTTTGTTTTGGGCAAAGTTCAGTGGTGACTCACTCACTCTATAATATTTCTGGTTTGAGTTATTTACAATACATCATGGTTAACTAAAATTGATAACTACAATTAAATCATTGTTGAGTTATCGTGTTTGTAAACATAAATACTTGGCCTTGTGCTCTGTGATTAAGGAAAATTGTGGTTTATTGTGATTATGGTAGTTATTTATTAATTTAATGTTTATGTACCAATGGTTACAGTACTATTGAACTCAGCGGGAGAAAAGAGGTACCTACACGAAAATAATAGGCTATTCGTGTCCTTTGCCGTGTAGACTAGCAGAGGGCTACACTACTACTGCAAAGGTCCTTTCTCATGTAAATATGAGATAGTTCTGGTGGGTGGAAGATTGCAATAAATCAATACCCACCATGTTTGTATAGCCCTTTTAGCATTTTTCGCATATGAGTATGACCGCCATATTTCTCCCAGTTTTATAGAAGGATATCAATGATGAGAATAAATAACTTCTCTAAGAACCGTAAACGACTGGAAATAATCTTTCTCGTATCAACTTTGGAAACAATAATACGAGAAGGAATCAATGTCTGGGCTATAATGAATATCTAGGTTAGCTCAGAATAACTCCTTGATTAATAACACGTGTGCGCGACCTATGTACGAGTACTTACCTAGTGTTTCGCACGATCTGAAATTGTGTATATTTTTAACCGACTTCTAAAAGCAGGAGGTAATCAATTCGGATTTTTACTAGCTGCGCCCCGCGGTTTCACACGCGTACGTCTCGATCCCGTGGGAATATCGGAATAAAAAGTATACTATGTCCAGGTCATGGTCTACCCAAACCCCCCCTGTGCCAAATTTTATTCAAATCCGTTGGAGCCGTTTTCGCGTGTAAGCGTAACACACAAACAAACAATCTCATTTTCGCATTTATAATATAATATTAGTAATGATATAATATTTTTGTCTGAAAGGGTATAACTTCCGATATGATCCCATTGTTATCAGGTCAGGATTTGATGATGGGATCTTTGCGAAATCGAGGGAACTCTTCAAATATTATAGGCACACCTATAGCGGTTTGGGCCTCTCTGAAAACACAATTCGGTGAAGTGGAACTGAATCAAATCAAATCTTTTATTGCAAATATGCACAGCATACAACATTTGAAACATGCACGCTGTAAGGGCACTACAAAACAAAACAAAAATTAAATTAATAAATTACATTACAATAATACATTACTATTACTTCATTCATTATTATTACTACTTAATATAAATTAAATTAAATATGTTAGAAAGAGATTAAAGTTGTTTGAAATTTAAGTACTTAGTGACATTAATAAAATAATTTTATACATAGAGATATATAACATTTGATAAATAAATGATAAATGATAAATGATTTATTTCTGTAAGTAGGTTTGTACAAACACTTTTACACGTCAAACACATTTTTAAAACTAGATGAGGTCGGCGTTTCCTATCTGACTACTCTGAGAAGAAAGGCCGAAACAAACTCAGAGGTCACAGTCTCTTTTAAAGTCCAGACATAATCTTGGTCAGATCATGTGAAGACCATGTAGATTGGTGTCTGAAATGGTCTTTTGAGGAAAGAACCACACAGATTGAGTGGACCTGTCCAGTCAGTGCACGCATTTGTCAGTGATCGTGCAGCTCAACTCAGAATTTAAGGAGCTCAACGATTTGACGAACAATACCAAAAACAGGACATTTGTGTAGGCCGCATAAATTACTCAAACTGCCAGACCATGATTAATTAAAACTAAGGAAAAATAAATAATAAAAAGAAAAGAATGATCCACATAGTCTTCACATTCACAATAATTAAAATAATATAATACTTTACAAAGTAAATAATTCATGTCATTGTCATGTCAAATAATCTTGGTCAGATCATTTGAGGACCATGTAGATTTGTCTGAGATGGTCTTTTGAGGAAAGAACCATACAGATTTGAGTGGACCTGTCCAGTCAGTGCACGCATTTGTCAGTCATCGTGTAGCTCAACTCAGAACTTAAGGAGCTCAACGACTCGACGAACAATACCAAAGAAAGGACATTGGGGTAGGCCGCCTGTAGTACTCAAACTGCCAGATAAATAAAATATATTATCCACATAGTCCTCAAATTCACAATAATTAAAATAATAATAATATTATACTTCACAAAGTAAATATTCATGTCACTATATATGTATATAATAAAATACAAAGTTATCAAAAATAACAAAATTCAATAAATAAATTTAAAAAAAATTGGAAGAAATTGGAGCAGCTCAATCCCAAGCCTTTTTGTCCTCAATGTAATCTTTAATGGTATAAAACGCTTTTTGGCACAACTTACTTTTAATAAATGTTTTGAATTTATTAAGGCTAAGATCTTGTACGTGGCTTGGAAGCTTATTGTAAAAGCGTATACATTGACATCTGAACAAGCCACCTATTTTCTTGAGCCTAGTTGTAGGTACAACAAATTTGTCTTTGTTCCTAGTATTAATATTATGGATATCACTGTATTTTTTTAAACAATTTTATATTTTTATGGGCATATAAAAGATTTTCAAAAATATACAGAGAAGGCAATTTATCTCCTTAAATTTCTCTCTGAGAGAGTGTCTCGGACTTAATTTATAAATTGATCGAACAGCTCTTTTTTGCAAAACAAACATAGTCTGAATGTCGGCGGCATTTCCCCACAATAGAATACCGTACGACATTACACTATGAAAATAGCTAAAGTACACTAAACGGGCTGTCTCTATGTCAGTTAAATTACGAATTTTTCTAACAGCATATGCCGCGGAGCTTAGTTTTTTTGACAATTTATCTATATGTGGGCCCCACTGAAGCTTAGCATCTAAAGTTAAGCCTAAGAATATTGTGCTATCTTCAGGATTCAGTTCTTCGCCCTTTATCAACACATTAGTTTTCACCTGCCTAGCGTGAGGTAGCGTAAACTTAATGCATTTGGTTTTTTTTTCATTAAGGAGTAAATTGTTAATATTAAACCAGTGAACTACTTTTGAGATCGCGCTATTTACATCGTCAGTAACCAGCTGCTGACGTTTAAGTTTAAACAAAAGTGAAGTGTCATCCGCAAACAACACTATTTCATGATTATCCTTTATGAGGTAAGGCAAGTCATTAATATAAATAAGAAACAAGAAAGGACCAAGAATCGAGCCCTTCTTATTCCCATTAACGTCAACGCTCTGAATCCTATTACTCAAGTATGAAGTAAGAAGATCCAGAGCGGTGTTCCGGATTCCGTAGTGGCGGAGTTTCCTGATTAACGTTTCATGAACAACGCAATCGAATGCCTTAGACAAGTCACAAAAGATGCCCAAGGCATCGCATTTATCTTCCCATGCATTATAAATATGTCCTAAAAGTTCAACACCGGCACCGGCATCAGTAGTTGAACGACCCCTTGTGAATCCGAACTGTTCGCTATGTAACAATTTATGTCTATTAAAAAATCTTTACAATTGCTCTAAAATTAACTTCTCAAAAATTTTACTAAAGGTAGTACTGAAATAGGTGTATAATTTGAGGGGTCTGATGTACTACCTGATTTAAACAAAGGTATTATTTTACTATTTTTCATAAGGTCAGGATTTATGCTTTATTTTAGCTTCTTATCTTCTTACTGATGATGAAAACCACAGTTGGCCACCGAAAATACTCAATAATAAGCATTTCACGGGTTGCGATTCGATTAAGTAATAGTTGCCAAGCAATTTATGCTCGTCATAATATATGGTGAAGTGGAGCTGAAGGTGAAATGGTGAAGTGGAGCTGATGGTGAAATGCGAGGTGGAAAATGGAAAGGTATAGCTTGATGTGTAGCCGTGTCTATCAGTAGAACTCCTCAACGATTAACGTCCTTGCATCGGGAAAAGCAACACTATGTAAAAGGTGATGAGGTGATGTTTTTAAAATAAATAAAATGCTGTATCTATTACTTTACTGTCTAAGCCAGGAGTTAAAACTAGTAGGAGTTAGATACCCTTCAATGCAGTAGCATTGCACATTCTGAGTCGACGTCAACTGGCTTCCTGCAGGTTTTCATTCTAACAATAGGTCACGTTTTGCAATGTTTCGTCGATCAATACAATTGCTAACAACTATGAATTATGAGAATTCTAATGAAAATGGGAAATCTCGAGACTATTGTTTTGTTTTTTGCTGTATCTGCTTCTAATTTCCGATCAAAATAAATACCGGTTAGTAACATAAGTATGTTACAATCGTACAATGTTCTGATATTTGATGTGAAAAAAGAAACATTAAAATCCAAATGCCTGGTTATTATTATTAATATTTTTTCAGACATTTTTTGGCTGATCATTGTGTAACGTGAAACGACTCTCTTAATTTTAAAAGTCATGAGATCAATGGATCTCGAAACTAAGTGCTCTTTCAAGCATCCTAACGTGCCAAAAGATTTTTAGGGTTCCGGTCCGTACCCAGAGGGTAAAACGGGACCCTTTTACTAAGACTCTGCTGTCCGTCCGTCTGTCTGTCTGACCGTCTATCACCAGGCTGTATCTCATGAACCGTGATAGTAAGATAACTGAAATTTTCACAGATGATGTATTTCTGTTGCCGCTATAACAATAAATACTAAAAAACAGAATAAAATAAATATTTAAGGGGGCTCCCATACAACAAACATGATTTTTTTTGCTCGTTTTTAAGATAATGGTACGGAACCCTTCGTGTGCGAGTCCGACTCGCACTTGGCCGGTTTTTAATCTTATTTCTATGCTTGTTATTGACAAATATCATATTAAAAAATCTTATTTTATAATTTGACATGACAGATTTAACTTCTGGAAACCAGGAACATTTATCAACTTATGCACTTGTCTAAATACCCGGATGAGCATTGTATATAACATATATACTTACCTATATTATACAAATGCAACCTACAGAAAGTTGCATTATATATACAGTATTTGTTTTTCCTCAACGACAGAGTGTTATAAGGACATAAGTTATGCAACTGTTGCTCGGAACATGTGCATCATAATGTGCTCCGGAGTCCAGATGGTGATCTCTTTTACCTATGTATATAATATTTTTTGTATGTAACATTATGTTTTTATAATTAATTATTGCTTAAGCAGAATAAGATAGGTACCTAAGCATAATTGGTTTGTTGTGATGCGACTGTAAATTTATGAACGTTTAGGAAAAACCTAATAAAAAACCACTTCGCTACAACTAAATGTGTGTATAGTGCACTTAATTCTACAGGTCGACGTCAGATTTTAAATCACTAGTGCTAGCACCAACTTTTATCAAAATAGTACCTATTGCAGTATTTCCCTGCATAAAATCTTCGAGCTTGGATCTTTTTATTAATTTTCTGGCCATCGATGTTGTCGTCTTAAATCTTCCGATAATTTTCATTTTTTTGAATTTGAATCTGACAATGAAAAAAGGATGAGCAATTTTTTAGGGCGGACGTCAGTCGCGGTTCCATTTCTTGGTGATAAACATCTATGTATGTTTAAATAATTTCTTGGTGAACTATGTGGTGGAAATAATAGTAAATTATCAGCAGTGCAGTTTCGTGAATATTATCTGAGTTTTATGGTACGTATCGAATTCTGTCTGTGCTACCTTACTCGCTCTTTCCCCAAGGTATGTCTTTAGTCTTTTCGCTGGTCTAAAAACATCTTATTTGTCATAGGATAGGTTTGTTAAGAACCAGAGAAAAGGCCTATTTTGGCCTTTTACCGGCAGGGATTGGGAGCCCGCCTGATCCAGTGCTTCGTCAGCGGTCGTGGACCTGTTACTCCGGCAGTTCAGTACGCAGAACGTCGTGCTACGCACCGTCCCCGCCTGCCCACGTACCTGGCGGCCCAGCGTTTGACCAATTTATCCTCAATTTATAACTTAACTTTAATTTCTTCATTGCGAAGCGTCGTGCCTCCGGAATTTTCCCTATTGAAGATCATAAGAATTCGGCTAATCGATTTAGGGTTTTTTATTACACGCAAATGATCTTGTAAATTGAAATAAATTACGTTGGTGTCAGGCTAACATTCGGTTGCGGTCCTTATTCGGCGCGTTGCGTTTACGCGAATAGGGTACGGATTATAAGCGTTTGCAATTGCTAATACACACCGAACTCCGATGCGTTACTAAATTCACCTGAGATATTTACTCTGAAAGTTTTCCTATATTAATCCGGCCATAAATCTAACATTATAAAAAATAATAATAATATAATTTGTAATTTGTACGTCCCGTTTTTATATTTTCGGCAGTGTTTTTATATTCTTTTGTATAAGCGAAATTATACGTATATAACGAAGCAACATGTTTTATTTCGTTACATTATGTAATATTAGGTGCCTTCGGAACTTATGTTGGTTGTGTCGCGAAAAAAAATGAACAGTCATGAAGTACAAAGTACACCTGAGTCAATCACAACACAGTTTCCTTCCACCACTAAACTGCTTATCATAATTTATAATAAACCGCAGATATTGCAAACAGTTGAAATAATATGTTAATAAAAGTGACCAATAGGCTGTTAGACGGGCGGCACGCTATCATGCGTATTTTCCTCAACAAACAAATAAACATACTATAGTACTTTTACGTACGGAATCCGCTGAATCAGTGAAAAAGTTAGTAGCTCCGTGAATGGAAACATTGGTTTTATTTGCTGCGGGACTATTCCCGCATTATTTGCAGGGTAACATGGAAAGGAAATTCATACGAGGAAAGTCAATCAGCCTAGCCTTTTCCTAACTATGTTAGGGTCGGCTTCCAGTCTAACGGGATGCAGCTGAATACCGGTGTTTTACATGGAGCGACTGCCTATCTGACCTCCACAACCCAGTAACGGGATACCCCTTGGTAAGACTTATTGTCAGATTTTCGGGCTTCTGACGACCCGTAATGACTGTCAAAGATTCACGAATGATAGCCAGGACCAACGGCTTAACGTGCTTTCCGAGGCGGGACGAGGAAAGTGTTATTCATGCTTTCTTCAGCTGAGAAGGCTACATAGGCAGTCTCCTCAGCCCCCTCCTATATTACTGTTGTCACCAATTGGTGCAGCAAGGTTCTATTATAAACTCTGCGGTGTTTTATTATAATTGATGACAAGTTATTAAGATGTCGAAGTCATTCATCACTGAAACTCCGCTAAAATATAAAGAACTAAGAGACGTCTCTACTGTGCAGAATAAAAAAAAATCTTTCTTTTCTTTCTAGAACACAACGAAAACTACCTCTTTAGAGACACCTCTTTAGGCAGCCTTGACTCTTGAAGGCCGAACTTTACTATAAAAATCTCTTCGAACTTGAACGTCTTTAATAAAGGATCGGTCGGGAAGCAATCGGGGTCGACTCGGTGACGTCAGCCCCATAGTCCCCTTAACAGTATTGGAATAGAAATAGATACATTTTGTGATTTCTGTACCGTTGATTCAGCGAAGTTCATTTCGAAAAGATAGTGTTCTATCAATAGACATACTTTAGTTCTCCGCGCGGGTTTCCTTCGCACAAAACGTTTATAGATATCATTCTCTTGACCTTATCCCAATCTATCTATATCTATTTGGGGTCGGCGCAACGGTCTTCTTTTTCCATACTTCTCTATTCGTGTTCAGATAAATAACATTTTCAATGAGTAGTGGTCATCCCGGAACGAATATACAGCTCTTGCAAGGCGATGAGTTTTGTTGATCTACATAATTATGTATCAACAAAGCTCAACGCTCATGGAAGGTGATGATAGATTATGGCTTTTGAAAAAGAAGTCTACTCAAAGCTGAGCGCCATACTATACCCACTGGAAATCCTGTTATCTCGATGAATGAAGGTACCGCAAACCACATGGTGAGAAAATTAGCGAGGTATGTTCGGCAACGTGATTTGTGGAAGCTAATATTCTGGTATCACGATTATTCGATAAATTACAGACTTACGGAACCTTATCATGAAGTAACAGTAAAGGCCACAAATACTTGGTGTGTTAAATATTCGTAAAGCTCTGTCCCTTACGCGGAATACTAATCGAGTTAGTGACGTCACTACGTTGTTGGTACTTCAGATGTCCTGCTATTAAGGAGTGCACCCACATTCACTGATAGTGATGATGTCACTTTTGTTAGTTCAATCACTGCTATAAATTATAGACTTTAATAGCGATCAGTACTTACGGTATCCGATTAGCACAAAACCGCGAACTTCTTCGCACCCTGAAAAAAAACGAATGATAAAACCTTATGACAGTGCCTGGCCTAGGGATCGAGCTCAGGACTCCATGCTCTGCAGTCGCACTTATAGCCACTTGTACAAAAACTCAGGATTGGTTTTACTTTCGCAAATCGGGCCATTGCATTGCTCAGTAGTCCAGCGTGTGTACTCTCTAGGATATTCCGTATATGTCCAGTTCCCCGTAGCGCTAGCAAGCGGTTGCTTAACTTGTTGTATCCGATGTAAGTTATTCATATTTGGCGACTGCACACGTCTGTTGTGCTAAACTTCGTAGTTGTATTATTATTTATTTAATACTTTAAGCACACAAATGTACAGAGGTAGACATAATGCCTGAGGCATTTTCTACCAGTCAACCTTTGGGTGATGCAGAGACAAACAGTGGTAGGTGCAATAACTAAAATTGTGGAATAAAAAATAAAATGGCAATTGTTAAATTGTGTATCTGTGGTTATATGTCGTTCAGTGATTGTCGCTTGCTCTTGTAGGCCTACACTAGTTTTATCACGTGATTTATTCGATTACTATGAATAATATGTAAACATCCTGTTACTTTAGGTACCTACCTATTTTAAAGATGAAATAATAAAAATTAATTCCATTGTTCACTTTTCTCTTTTGTGAAGTTTCCAATATATTATATTTGAAGGCTGCTAAAAACTAGTAATTTAACCTTGTAAAAGAGCTTTATATGAGCAGAAATCATTTTTAAAGCTTTAGTTTACAACACATTCGATTAAATATGCGGCAATGGGCAGCAATGACCTAATGGGAACGTTTATCGCGAACCGTAGACATTGATTGCTGTATACGGGTCGGTCCACATAAACGTACACAAGGAAAAATCAAGGTAGGAACGTAGGAGGTAACAGAACGTTATTTCATCGGGCTACGTAAAGGCGTTACTCACCATCAAAGTAATACAATCTTTTAGTTACCTCTAACAATCGTTATACACGTAATTTGATAAATAATCTTTGTTTTTTTTGCTGGCCTGTTCTGTCCCACTCGTGAAAAAGGACTTCATCAATTTCTACCTTTTACACCCACAAAGCAGTTGTAAATACAGGTCATTGGTCTTTAAAACTACTATTTACCAAGCGACTTCTCATCATACTTTCCAACTATCAAAGTACCAGGAAATAAGTAGCTCAATTTTATTCTTACGTCGTCTTCGCCTTGATGCATGACGTCACAGATTCAAGCTGTCAGCAATGAAATGTAAATATGTAACAATCGCGACGTTCGCTCCGCAAGCATACGTCATGAGCATTCAGAACACGTACACAAGCCCAAACATCTTGTGTAACTCGGCTCACTGTGTTGCCAGATGACGATGAAATTAGATGAATTAACTTTTAGAGAATTTGTATTTAAAAGTTAGTTATAACTTTGGGCTACCACTGCTCATTGTTCACGAGTTTTTGTTTGTGAATTCGAACCTAGACAAACACCATCACCACTGCTCTCAAAACGGTGAAGGAAAAAATCGTGAGGAAACTGGCATGTCCTAGAACCAAACATTCGATGATTATGTATAAACATCTACCAACCCGCACTGGGCCCGCGTGGTAGATTACAGCACACTCCCTCTCGAAGAGACGAGGCCTGTGTCCCAGCAGTGGGAACATTATAGGCTGATTATGCTTATGCTATAACATTACTTCGAAAATTAGGAACCTAATTTATCGTGGGTCAAACCTTCATCGTTTCAGAGCTTGAATGATTTAATTATAAAAAATAATTTTGTACAACAAAAGAGGATGTCTAAAATATCCTGTAATTTCAGAAACATTTAAACTAAACTATAATATAATATTACCTATTATCAAAGATGTTACTCAGCAAATCACGCTTAAGTAGATATCAAAGAGATTTAAAGCAAAATCCAATTTACAAATCGTTTCAATTTGCTTTTATTCTATAAAAAGGTATATTTGTACCTACGTATTTAAATACGTACGCTGATGAATAATCAAGCACCGGTTATTTCACAAATTGTTTTCTCGTCAGAGCTAATTAGCTTTTAGCGGTCATAACACTATTGTACTCTTCTTTGAAGCGTTTTCTTCATTAAAATTAGTATGATGATGTTTTAGAAAACATTATCGTTAAGCAATAACAATCTTAACTTCAAAGTTCATCGTGATTACTCTGACGTCATTTGGGTACGTCATAATTATTTTAATATCAAAATCTACCATATTGTGCAGATATCGATTTACTTAATGAAATTCATAACTTAATTTGACATTATACTGCCTACATAGTTGAGACGAAGATTAAGGGGTTTATTTATAAACGTTGCTAATGGCGTTAAAGTTAAGTAATGATTAGCGACTGTTTAACCATACATTTTTGACGCTTGAACGTCACTTAACTTTAATCATCGTTTATGAATAAACCCCTAAGTTTAATGTTTTTTTCAATCACAATCTATGGCACTATCTAGGACTTGCCCCCACTGTCTTTCTTATTGAAGTGGCAATACTCGGTAGGTACACTTGTCTCTCTCACGTATTGCCACACTCGGGGACGATATTGTGATTCTCTCCGGTGTTTCCCGTCATGACGACAATGCCTTGCGAAGTGCACGTGTGCGTACAAGCATTGTCAATTAATTCTTTTGTTAGACTTCGATTCAATGTGGTTTCTCCCGTAAGCAGTTCGATCTATATTTTGAGAGCCGAACTTAAAAGGAGCAAGTTCTATTATAACGTTTTTGATACGATTTGAATTTAATTTATCGTTTTTAAGCCCCAGAAAGTGGTAAATTAATTTTATTGCTAATAAGAAAAAATGTACTTACTGTGTTTGTTTGTTATGCATCGCCTAAGTTTCAATTATTGAAGACTTAGCCAGCTTGGATCGTGCTAACCAATGATGTTGTCTTCTAGTTTTCTTGAAAATCTAAGGCTAGTACACGAGTAAGGGTAACTTGTTTAAACCTTCGTGTAAGACTTTTTTTTGTAAAATAATTGATACAAAAATAATTCGAGAGATGATTAGTCTTATCTTTTTTTGTACCAACATCTCATATTTACTAATATCGGAAAAAATGTTATCTTGATTACCTTTAAAACTGCTCATTTGTTGAGTTTTTCTCATAATTATTTTAAGACTAATTTGAAAATAACCTCTGGGGCTCCGGGGCACAAAAACCATTACATTACTCTGAAGAAAAAACTAGTGCTCTGTCAACCGCACGTACACAATTAGAATTTGACAGCGCTGTAGTTTCGCTTCACTGTATTTCTTAGTAGTAAGGGCAGTTTTCTTAGTTAAAATGTTATTACTGACATGTGGTACCTACATGTACCTACATGTCTGTTTACTAATATAGACATTTAGGTGCTTTGGTTCCCTAGGAGGATAGCGGTTCCGTTTGTTATCAGTGTTATCACCGCTCTCATGAAAATCTGTCTTTTTAGGGTTCCGTACCCAAAGGGTAAAACGGGACCCTGTCTGTCTGTCCGTCTGTCACCAGGCTGTATCTCATGAACCGTGATAGCTAGACAGTTGAAATTTTCACAGATGATGTATTTCTGTTGCCACTATAACAACAAATACTAAAAAACAGAATAAAATAAATATTTAAGGGGGCTCCCCCTCCCATAACCAACCAACGTGATTTTTTTGCCGTTTTGGTACTTGGCCGGTTTTTTTTTGTATTTGATCAAATATCGTTCCATATTTAGACAGCCGTTATTATTGTGACCGTTCACAGCTGTCTAAGCAACCCAAAGCTTTAGTTTATGTAATATTTCTCCTAAATGTCTTCTGAATTCTTGTGCGAATTTATTACCACACTTAAATCATTCAAATTAATCCATCTTTGATTTATAATTTTTATTGCTCATAATTACGGTGAATTTGTAGAATGGTTCTATCAACATTCGCCGATTCAAATGGATATTTAGTTTTTTTACTGGTTACCTTTATCTAAATTAAAATCTATTTCATAAAAAATGTTGATGTACTTATGTTACATTTCAACAAACATTTCTGGAGACTGCTGCAATTCTTGATAATATTAGCTTACATAAGTTTTTGTTGTTCGTTGGCAAATACTATGTTGGAGATATATGTGATTTAGTGGTCGTTAGAGGCACGATACTATCCACTTTTCTAGACAATAGTAACAATATTCATGTCTAGTCTGAGCTCTTGTTTCTTAAACAATAAGTCGTAAAATTTTTGCTTCAACAATTAGATATACCTTCAGTTTCAAATGTTGACAACATTACATCAACATCTATTATAGTTTGAATTTCTCATCATTGTCAAGTTTTTGTCGATTCAATATTTTCCTTCATTCACATATCGCGAGACAATGATTTATATGAAAACATCAAATAAGAACTGTCAGCCATTCATTCGTTGTTCTCTGAAAGAGACTTGATTTGTTATCTGTATGAATGAGCACAAAATATGTTTAGTTACGTTGACTCTCTCTCTCTCTGTACGTGATAATCTTCTAAAATTCAGGCTGTTACTTGCCACTTTGCCCTCACCATCTTAACTATCTCAATTTAAGAATAAATTATTTAATACCGTTTTACCCTATTACATGGGACTTAAACATAGGTAACTGGCGAAATGTGGGTGTTCTATATTTAGGTAATTTCTTTTTAACGTTAAAATAATGGTAGGTTATTAAATAAATCAAAACATAGTAGGTATCTGTTTTATATTTATTAGAATTTTATATACTTAAAGGGTTATTGGTACTATTAACAATATAATATTATAGGTACAACTAACCACTAATCAACTAATTAAATCCTAACTAATATTAATTAAAACAGTTCGTTTTAATATAAACAATAAATAACTAAAATATGGCGTCTCTTTATATTTAGTTCAGTTTATTATGCAAAGTTTCAGTATCTAATTTGATTCTTTTTTTTATACTAGCGGTTTATTGTTCGGTTTGGAGGTAACCTATTAATTTTTTTCTGTAGAGACAATTTTATGGAATCTTGTTTTCGCCAAACATAGTACTTAACATTAATCCTCAACTTTACGATAATATATTTATTTCAAAACTAATGCAGCAGTATTTTGATATAACGGAAGATACCAGCAGGGGGATATATCAGGGGATTCGACATGCTATGCAATTTGAGGAATTGTAGACTCTTATGTAATCTATAAAGAAAGTACTTTATTTAGAGTCCTTAACTGTATCATAATAACAACTAGAGTGCAATACAAACAGACTTACAAACATCTCGAATGCTCCCGCACGATCTCTCGATTGTCTCGTCCTTTAATAAACATAGGTCTATTATTAGCAGGACATAGTAATGACATACAGTGCAAGTGTTTGCCTAGCAACGGTCGCTCGGAGGTCAGGGTCGGACTGACGATACTAACTTATCCGTAGAACAGAGTCCGATGTGATCATGGAGCAAAAACGAGTTAAATAGCTAGACGAGATAAGGAATACGAACTCTACCGACGTACGTTTTTAGAATTTTCGTATCGTACATTAGCTTCACATTAAAACGCACGAAGCGATCAAGCGAAGGCGCGCGGGAAGCGAGGGCGGCTCGAGCGCCCCATCCGTTCGTCAGTCTGGCCGCTGTTTGTTGCAGACAGGGCTTTTCTGGGTCATGCGCTTATTTAAAAAATAAAAACTTGTGTTTTGCATGGAAATACGTTTATGTTTTTAGAGATGTCAATGTTGAGCTAATGTTGTTGTAATGTTATTTTTAATGATCCTGTTTTTGATGTCTTCTTTAGAAGACCCAGAAAGGCCCGAGCTTAGTTCAGTCTTTTCAAATGTTCCTGCTGTTTTATATAAAGAAACGAAAAAAAAAGTCTCACCGTTTGAATACTGAAAACTATCAAACCTACAGATCGGACTTTTTTCTACGGATGAGTCGAATTGAATTTGCTGACTAGTCGAGACTTATGATGCGCGAACTTGAAATGTAGGAGTGTAGAAGATTAGCAAAGTGAAATTAGTTAAATACTTAGTGAAGGTGAAGAAAAATGTGATGCAGAAAGAAATGCTATGAGGTATAAATAATCTAATAATTTTATAATGGGGTTAGACAGGGGTGACTATTGAGATGACGGCTGATGTGGTTTAAGGAAGAAGACATGCTGAGTTCCCAAATAAATATTGGGATAAGGGCAGGAGGATGCTAATGAATGCTAGCTAGCTATATACATGATTTATCTTCATAATATTTATAATAAATGAATACAAAAAATTACAAAATATGAAATTGTGAAAATGTGAAATGTATTGTGCGTGTGCCGCTGAGCGACAAGATTTGTCAGCAGTCGGATTGCGCATTAACCATTAAACTTCCGAGCCTACATTTTCAAAAAACCGTTGACCGCTGCATCGTTATCACCCGGCACAGTGTCAACATAACTTTTTAAAATTTTCAGCTTTAAACATTTCTGATTCCCCTTTGTTACAATCTTTCTCGGTAAGGCGTAACTAGTCTCATCCACAGAAGCACCGATGTCGATTATCTTTAGTCCATGTCTAATAAAGGAGCACGCTAGACTGAGTAGTAGAAAAAGTGATACTTACCTAGTAGTATATAAGGAATCTAGTTGTTTTCTAAAGAGCTAAAGGTCAAGGTCAGTGTCGTATTATTGTTAGACCGAGTCGAGACAGGTGACACGAGTGACGTGCAGTTAGGCTAAGAGTACCTATTCTAGAAATATCACGGAAATATATTTATACTGATATTTATTAGCGTTGCTATTAAAATGGAAGTCGCTTTTTTAGATGATGATGCTAAATTACAGATTTAATATTGTTAGGATTAAGAATTTTCCAGTGTTAAAGTATTTTGGGGACTTGGTTTGAGGTTGAGTAAATGAAAAATAAATGTCTTCTACCAAAACTATACAAGTACTTTTCAAAATAGGCTGTTTAAATGTATATCACAGTAACTGTACTGATTCCCATTTTCCGGGTCTTTTACAGCTAATTTCACACTTCCACCTTCGCCAACAAACATTGTGGTTGTGGTAAAATTCAACTTCTAAACAAAGATTCCAAAGGAGCAAGACCTTCTAGATGTCTTTAATCAGTGTGATTGCCCTGCGGTTGCTCTAGTTAATGCCAAAGAATAAATGTTGTGTTCTAATTACCTAGATTCTGTTACACAGCAAAGGTTTTTAAAGTCCCTACTAAAGTTGTACTTTTGATGTTTTAAGTAGACTGAATAAATAATATTGTTCAGAAAAGAGAACTACAATGAAGGAGTGCTCACAACATGTACTATGTAGATTGTAGGTACTTTGTTTACTAACATTGAATACAAATGATCAATTGCCAAACATGCTTCTAAACACTATTAAGAGAAACGTGTTCCATACATCAGCCACACAATTCTTTCTATAACGTTATTAAGAGATGAAGACGTGTTGCGACTCGAATGAAAGAAATCGTAACACATGAGATGTACCAGCCCTTGAGGATTGCAATACAGACAGGATTGAACATGTTGATGAAGAAATGTTGCGAAAGCAGTACCTTGTTATGTATTGAGCTGCAAATTAGAAGTTAATGGAACTGATAAATACGTCATGTATACGCTACAGTTGAATTGAGTCATTCTATTCTAATACCAAAAACTAATACCACTGGTATTTGTTTCAATTCATATTTATTTTCTATTCCGAACGGATACCATTGTTTAAACGAATACCAAAACAAGTTCGAAGATATAAGGTACAGTCAGTAAAAATGCTTTGTATGTTATTTCATTTTTCGAAGATGTGAACGATGAATCTGCTTATGAGTTGAGAAACTTTACGAACAAGATATTATGTGATAATGAAAAAAGTCAAATCCTTGATAAATATGGGGCCTTTATAGACTTCAGGGGCTTTTCCGAAAGACGCGTACCAGAATAACAGGTGTTTTTCATAAGCAACTACTTCCAATTAGTTTCTGTTTTCCTGATAGTTATAATAGGTATAGGACATTACAGTTATAGGTAAGGTATAGGACAGTTTTAAGACTTCTATCGATATAGTGAATAATATTAACGAATACTTTATATTCCTCTTTGTGTGTAAACGTTGGCTGTTGTGCAACTTTTTAGGCGCCTATTTTCTTTTCATTTCTGTCACTCTGGTACTTTTCATAACAACAAATGATTCAATTTAAAAACCTGTATTTTTATCATTATTGAGCTAAGTAGTAATAAGTCGCTTAAGCACCTAGTTCCAGTTAATTTCTGCTTTCCTGGTAGTTTGAATAACTGAACAATTAGGACAGTTGAATCTTAAAACGTCTATCGATATCATTTGTTACGAATCCGTCATAGAATACTTTAGTTGCGCTTTATTGGTTGCGTTTTGAGGAATACCCCAAAAAAAGTAGCACTTAAACTACTCTTACCTATACCTTTGTAAAAATTCAAATAAAAATATTAGAAAACAAAAATTTGATTAGGTTTGACGGAGCTGACTGTACCAAATTCAAGTTGTTGGTATTCGTTTGCACATTAAATTTAATTATTTAAAGAATGGTATCGGTTCGTAATAGAAAATAAATATGAGTTCCAACAAATACCAGTGGTATTAGTTTTTGGTATTAGAATGGAATAACTCGTTGAATTAATCGAATAAACCAAAGTACCTACCGATTTCAGTTACCTGGCATACTTATGATTTTCACGAGCCGAAAGGACGTCATAATGTTGTATATGGTAATAACATAAAGTTATGTATTGTATGTTGTTGAAAAGGAAATATCAGTGAGCGAGCTCAGGGTGGGCCGTGGGTCTTATTATGCTGAAAATTATCGCAAATAACTTACTTTTTTTGTTCATTTGGAATGGAGAATGATGTTGGTAAACTTTTTCACTTTGATATTCATGACATGCGTTTCGTGCAACTTTTTTTTTATCTGTCCCACACGATATATACAATAGGATACTTGACATAACGATGTCTCTTGAAAACATGACCACTACATAAGTTAAGAACGTACATTTTTTTCTGACCGTAAGAAAACTTTGTGTCTCGTGAATATTATGATATCATGTCTATTGTTGGATAGAACTACCCAGCCCATTAAGAAACACTGGTCTGCTGCAAGATAAGAAATATTATACAGGTTGTTCGGCAGAACGTTGAACATACGAAAATGGATAGGTGGGGTCATCTGCTACTTACTCAGCCCTAATTTATTTGGCGCTGGCCCCCGGACATTCAAAAAAATTTTTTTTGCTTTCTTTTGGTTTCACCGCTTTCTTAACTTAAGTGTAATTTCTATAAAAAAATGGGTAAAATAGGTAATATATACATATATATATATATATTTTATTTTTTTAATACACTTTAAAGTTAACAAAGTGATGAAACTAGAAGAAATCAAAAAACATATTTTTTTTAATATCCAGAGGGCGAGGGTCAAATAAATTAGGTCATCTGCTACTGCAGATGACCCCACCTGTCCACCATTTTCGTATGTTCAACGTTCTGCCAAACATCCTGTATAAGGATAATATCACACTCTAGTTGACACGCTTATTGATTTATTAAAAGCTAATATCTAAATTGACATAAAATAAATTGCGCTTCGGAATGCGCAGAATAATTTGGCATTTAGAAGCACAATTTATTTTATATCAATGTGGATGTTGGCTCATTTCACTTGACTCTGTGTGGGACCCCGAGTATGTATCGGAAATTATTGCATTAAATTCTGTTGTTCATTTTGGCGTACACCGCAGTTTGTTTACCACACAACGGAGGCCTTACTGTTTTGCAAAGTCCCACCTATGTTTAGGAAACGTGTAAACATCGTTTACAAACTCACTAAGTACTATGCAATAAAAAGAGTGATTATCCAACGTATAGTGTTTGTCAAATGATCTCACTGAAGTAGTAATGAGTGGGGGTCAAGGCTCCTAACTTACTTGCAAAAACACGCTTCATAAACATTCTACTTGTACTAAACACCATGGACACATTTTTCGGTAGTGTGTTAGTATATAAAATGCTAAGTATTTTTTGCACGTCAATAGCTACCTCCATACAGGGAAAGAATGTGTGCAAATCTGCATTTGCACAGATTTTCACACCGCAGCCGGTCAGCCGGCAGCCGGTCGTTTCTGTAAAAATCACACCGTGAAAACATAAGTGAAGTGAGGTGTCAACAGTGACAATCCCTAGCATCGGGTGGAAAGATCACTTCAAGCTTGCTTCACCTAAGTTTTCACGGTCAGATTTTTACTTACATCATTTTAATAGGTACTTTAAATTTAGAGAGACTCATGATGTTTTTAAATCGCAATATTCGTCGTAGGTCCTAATATTTACTATCCTTTCGTGACTTCATTTTTAACCGACTTCTTCAAAAAGGAGGAGGTTATCAATTCGTCTGTATGTTTTTTTTTTTTTTGTATGTTTGTTACGCGACTACTACCAATTATGAATTGATTTCGATGATTCTTTTTTTGTTTGGTAGGTCATGCTTCCGAGGTGGTCCCATATAAATTTTATTAACATTGCTTGCGTAATTTTTGAGTTAGCTTCAATATTACGTATTTTTCCCACTTAGTTTATCTAGACGATATCCTGTTTGACTCCTTCACTGTTATTTACATAGCAGGTAGTGGTATTCGGATTTGTGTGGGGTAGGTACCACAACTAGCTTCTAACGTTTCATAAGTGCCCATGTAGGTTTATGTGAAATAAAATATTTTGATTTTGATTTTGACTAAAAAGTGAAAAATAAAAACTTTTTACAAAAAAAAAAAAACAACCGACTTCCAAAAAAAACACAAAAAAAGTGAAAAATAACTTTAATTTCGGAAGTCGGTGGCAAAATACGGAAATTGAAAAGCAAAGACACCGACTTCCGAAATTAAAGTTATTTTTCACTTTTTTAGTGTTTTTTTTGGAAGTCGGTTGTTTTTTTTTTTTGTATAAGATCTATAACTAAGTTTCCCGCCTGATACTTGGTCGTTTGGGTAACCATTTGACACTCATAAAGCGATTGGCTATAGCAATTGGCGCCACACATTTGCAACATCACACCCACGCAAACATTGTACAGTTGTTGGTACTTACTTAATCTTGTCGGTAGGTACCTACTAATTTATGAATCAGAATCAGAAGTCGTTGTTAAAAGTATTTATGAGATTAACCACAGTTGAAATGTCAGTATTTTCTTTAGGATCCGGAATAATGGATTATTATCTATAGAAAGATTATTTTATAATTATAATATTCCCATGAAGAAGAACAGTCTATTTCATCTGAACTTAAAAGTTTAAAACAGTTGCCTAAAACACTGTACATATTAATATAAGGCACTAGGATGGCTGTTGTGTAACCTCCGCCATCCCGGGGGAAATCAGATATTCGCCGTTCTTATAACGTAAAGGTACCTTTTATCTTATTTGGGAAAACTAGAGCTTTATCCTAAAGTCGGACAGTAAGTTTTGATTCATATTTATCTAGTGTTGCACATGAAGCGGAGTTTCAGTTAAATTGAAATGCTTTATAATCAAGAGCCATATGGCCGCCAGAAAGTGAAAAGTTCTTGTGGCAATTCTTTGAAAGATAATATTAAAATAAAAAAAAATTGTTTTTTTCAGACTATTATTAGGTCCATATTTTGTTAGTATTAGGTACATTATCTTAAAACTAATGTTAGTCATGACGAAATATATATTAAACCGCAGTTATGAATTTGAAGACTTGAAAACATACACATCTAAGAAAGATCAATTAGTTCGTTCTTCAAAGTGATCACGCGGTTGACCCCTACACATCGTTCAAAATAACTTTTAAACAATTCAAAGGAAAAACATAACAAATGATGTAAATTGTTTTAAAATTGCTACATACACACTTTTTGCAACAACTCTAATAGTATGTAAGTACATACTGGCGTCCATTTTTCAATTTTTTGTTTGGAGGGAAAAATGCACTCGACAAAAACTTTAGATCTCTTCTGAATAGTTGGCGATTAGCTTTTTTTTGTTTTGTGTGTACTCGTTAACTTTTCGTAGTTTCTATGCAAATGAAAAACTGTAATATAAAGATTTGAAAATATTTCTTAATTGAAAACATTTTGAACTTTAAAAAATACGAATTATCGAGATAACATCTCCACAAACCAATTTACCCATACTCAGATTTGTTCATTATCACAAAAATTTAATGACAATACAATTTGTAGGTATAATATGACAAAAGGGTAGTATAAAGTATATCAATGAGTGTATTACCTAAAATCTTCAGTAACAACCTCGTTTCGGATCACAGCAGTGTTAGCCTAGTGGTGTGACCGTCGGAGGAGTGTAAGTGCGGTCTCGAGTTCGAACCTAAGGCGTACCTATGTATTAATTATTGCTTAATTCAAAAACGGTGAACGAAAACATCGTGAGGAAAAGGAAACCAGTATGCCTGAGAAATTTCTGTGAAGCCAAGTCAGAGGCCAATGGCTGCATAAAACCTGGTTAAAAAAAAAGCGGATCACAATAGTGGAAATGGTTCGTTAATCTAAACAAATGAAACATAAATCAATCATTTTCGTGAAGGGAATACTTTGTAGTTTAAGACAATAAACAAAACAAGTGAAAGGATTTCCAGTCTTTGTCTTACGTACTCGTACGAGTACTAGATTCAATGAAAAGGTCTTTTGTGGAGCCAAGATTAAATCATCATAAATCACAATACTTATTTATACTGAAAATAAAATTGTCTTTGACATTCATTATTGGCTTAAGAAGATACATTATAACATACCCACGATATCATTTCATCCCCAAGGTGACACAACATCGACCGACGCGCCAAATGTAACCATAGATTCAGTACATGATTCTAGACCCGCTAAGAGTATACATATTTGGAAAAAAAAAAATATCCGTTTCATAAAAATTCAAAATTAAGGTCAAAAGTGGAAAAGCAAGTTAAAAAAAAATAATCGACCAATTTAAACGCCGCGGCGGGTATCAGAACCATGTACTGAATAAAGTAACAGGTTGCGTGTCGCTGTACCTGCCACCCTGTATATACTATTTTACATTGAAACAATTTGTCTTCTTCCTTTTTAGTCTGCTTACAATCTCGCAATGGCAATATCCTAATCCTAACTATATGCATACTAATATACTAATACTAATCCTACTAATATTATAAATGTGAAAGTGAATGAGTAAATGTGTTTGTGTGTTTGGATGTTTGTTACTCAATCACGCAAAAACGGCTGAATGGATTTGGATGAAATTTGGCAAACAGATAGTTTATAACCTGGATTAACACATAGGATACTTTTTATCCCGATATTCCCACGGGATCGAGACTTACGCGGGTGAAACCGCGGGGCGCAGCTATAATATTATAAATTCGAAAGTAACTCTGTCTGTCTGTCTATATGTTACCTTTTCACGCCTAAACTACTGAACGGAATTCGACAAAATTTGGCAAGGAGATAAATGGCACCCTGGGGAAGGACATAGGGTACATTTTATCGACATACCGCGCGGGCGAAGCCGTGGGCGGAAGTTAGTATTATTATATGTATATGCGAAAGTGAGTTTGTTTATTTGTTACGCTTTCACGCTAAGGGCGGATTCGACCAAACTTGGATAAGTCTTATCCTGGGAATAAAATCACGAATTACTAGAGTTAGACAACTTTTCGTTTTACCAAATCTTAATCTCGGATTATCTGTCTATCTGGGAGTAAATCGTAATACCGCCGAAATGCATCGAGTAAACAAGTTATCCGAGAAAAATTTAATGGCGGCCGCTTCATTAACAGCTGACAATCATGATAAGCAAACAATAAATTGTACATTAACATTGACAGCTACCTACTTTCCCAAGCTATAATACGGCAAATGAGAGTTGAGATTAGTTATGCTTCTGCACCGATCCGTTTGGAAAAACAATGTTTTTTTGCTGGGTATTACATTCGTTCACAGTTATTCCGCTATTTCTAATCCAAGTATAGCTATACGTTACATTGCATGGAAAAACGACTGTTGATTTTACTCGAGAATAAAATCGTGGAATAGATTATTCCCCGTATAGTTACTCGTGTATAAATTCGAGTTTGGTCGAATCCACGGATTTGGATGAAAGGCACAGGGGTAGACCATGACCTGGAATAGGACATAGGATACTTTTTATCCCGACATACTCACGAGATCGAGATTTACGCGGGTGAAACCGCGGGTCGCAGCTAGTCTATGATAAAAAAGACAAGCTCATGGTGTGGTTCAGTAGACAATCTCTCAACCTCAAGCCATGTGTTGTTTTGTTGTCAGGAAAATTTCCATAGCAGCTTCGAGTCTGTTTTGTGGTCCGATTGTTATTTTGACATTAGGTATCCCCCCCTCTCCCTATTACATGGCACTTGTAAAGTAACTGGTAAAATGGTGGAAATACATGTCTACCTACACCCTTCAGGTATACAGGCGTGAGTACACGTTGATATTTTCCGTTCGTTTGATGCCTTTGATGTAGAATTCTAGAACTTGTGGAGACGGAAATACTTTTTACACACGTTTGGAAAAGTTTAACTTCATTTTCTTAGCTAGGAACTAGCCAAAACATAATGTTACTAACAGAATGGAAACTTGTTTAAAAAACCAGTAACAAAAAATACCTACTTCTTTACTGAGATTCAAACAGTAATTGTTGTGTTTTTATTGCTAGCTAACCAAATGTACAAAAAGTTGTCACAAGCAGAGAGGCAAAGTAGCAAACCAGTTGATTGAAGGTGAACAATTATGTAACATCTTAACACTTCAAGTGAGTGATTCAATAAAGAAAAAGGTCTTTTGATGTTCGTTCTAGAACTTTCCAAGCACTTTATGGACCGCGAGTGAGAAGCTTCAAACTTTTTTTCCTTATAGATATCTGCATGTAAAACGCTTTAGCAAAATGTCACTGCTAGCACACGTCTAGTTTTCGAGAAAAAAAGTTGCTAAAGTTTCAACAAATTCAATACTAAAGTTAAAATATCGCCGGTCCATAAAGTCAGTGCTTCCCTTTCCAGATTGGATCAATTTATATTATCTAAAGTATTATTGATAACTTGTGATTATGTAATCATCATCCTCATATCCTTATCACAATATATTCTGAACCTTTTTCTTCCATACTAATAGCCGTTTTCTCAGACTTCACTTCCTTGAGAAGGAAGTGAAGTCTTGTTATCTGTCTCACATTCCATTCATATTTTCGTTGGGCTCCTTCTTTTCTTCATCCACATTTATACTAAACACTTTTTTTGCTATAATTATGCTCCTCTTTCCTCCGCATCACATGTCCATACTGCAGCAAATAAGTGACTACTTAGCTAAGCTGTCGCAAGCTACTTTCAAACTCTGTCTTCATATTCCATTTGATTAGCAGTTTCATTCTACAAAGCGGCTATACCTACTATGTGGCAACTTTCAATGAGCACCTGTTCCACAAATTGGTAGGTATTATGTATGTCTCTTTGATGTAGTACATTATGTATGTTGGGACTTCGTTGTCAGTGCAACTGTTATCATAAATTTTAAGTCTTTGTCGACAGAATGTCGTTTTGTTAGGTTTAGATTCAATAATTTGATTAGACTCTATATCTTGGCTTTTTATCAAGTGACCCACACTTGATAAAAAGCCAAGATAGATCTTCATGATCTGACCCGACAGTATTTATAATGTTTTATAATACCTCCTTCGTAACAGGTATCTAAAGAACTCGACGTTCAAATAATAAGACTCACCTTTTAGCCTAAAAACCGTATGTAACACGGATTCTGTTTTTCTGTGTATGCGAAAAATAGTATGATTTCAAATGTCAAAGCCGCTTATTTGAGCACTCTCTTTGACTCCATTAAGTAACATTTAATTGTTCTTGTTCCAGGTTGACGGTGCGGACAGCGATGCGTTAACGCGACGATACTAGTAGTTGGATCATTAAAATCAAAGCCGGGATCAAGTGACCGCTGCGCCCGCGCGCCGCCGCCCTCGCCGCCGCCGCCGCACCACTCCATCGCCGCGAGCCACAGCACGCGCACGCGCCGCGCTCCCGCGATATTTGCTCCGATACAGTATCCCAAAGTGACTGATTAGTGTAATAGACGTAATCACTTACTGATTGCAGAAGTCTCTTCATTAAGTCTATCGACTGGTATTTTAATTGATACGCCTTTTTGTTAACATTTTCTCCTATAAACGGACAAGTGCATTGAGTAAGTGGAGAAGGCTACATTCCAAACCGGTGTCGTTCTTTAATGGACGAGGTGTGTACCACTCTGTGTGTGTTTTAGTAGTTATCGGGAGGTGACTGGTTCAGTTTTCAGAGTGTACAGCTTTTCCTTTGCAGTAAATAGTGATATACAGTAAGAAAAGTTAACTGGAAACTTGTGAACTCACCTCAGCGTAGAGCTCTCCAGCCATAATGTAATAGTGCCGACAAAAAGTGAGAAGCATTCAAGAGAAAAATGGCTCGCGGAACGCTGAGTGAAAACGAGCGCCAATGCTTAGACGCAGGCGCAAAAAATCAATCAGAACGTCTCCAAGAGTCGGAAAAAACACTTAGTGATTGCAAATCGAATGGACTTAGAGTGCGCTTCCTAGACGAGGAAGGAAAAACGGAAAGGATGGTCAGCGCTGACGAGGTCGACTGCACTGTCTCACGAGTCAAGAAGATACATATTCTGAAGAACAGAAGCTCAAGCGAAACGAGCATTCTGCTGAGGAACCCGTCTCTCATGAAGAGGCGTTCCAGTTCCGAACGCCGGTTCAGTGACGGACTCACCGAAAATCTAAACAACAACAACCTGAACGAAAACCTGAACGGAAGAATAAAAACGACAGAGTTTGACAAATCCGATAAGACTGATGAAGCTGATCAAACCAAAGAAGTAAACGGCCAGAGCTTTAAAAAGAACTGCAACGTTTACAGCGTGAACCAGGCAAAAACCTTGACTCCAGAGAGGAAGAAGTCATTACCGCTGACGATGCCGAGGCTGATCGGCCACAAGATTCAGGAGAACGGACAAAACAAGTCGATCTTGCCGGCTGAAGTATTTTTGGCAGATGGTGCGTCCGGGAAGGACTTCACCGCTCGAGCGATTGGGCGACTCTCTAGAGGAATCGGGAAGCTGCTCCGTCGCACAAACAGCGTGCGCATTAGTGATCCCGATCCGGTGTACAAAGTGGCGTATCTCGGGAATGTACTCACCGGCTGGGCTAGAGGTCAGTTTTGCTTAGTCATTTGTTATTATATTATAGAAAGATAAAAAAGAAGGCGTGAGTTTATCTATGTGTAAGTATTTAGAAAGATGGAAGTAACATAAAAAACGTGAAAATACATATGAAACGTAGTAAAGATAACATAAAAAGTGAATTTTGGCAATTACTGGTCGTTTTACAACCGAGTTACCCAAACTTCAGTTTACAGACGAAGTTCGTCACGCTCTGTCTCTTGCCAGCCGGCACAACGGCCTGTTATATAATATTATCACTTACGGTATCTCTTAATAAAAAGTGTTTGTTGCTCAACCTTACAGTTATCAGATGAGGTATTTGGGTCAGCGTATTGATAGGTCATTTCGCAAAACACAGAAAAAACGGCGGTCCCAAGCTAGTCCCCTGCGAAACACCGGGCCGTTGCTACATTCCAATGAGCAAATTGATTATGTATTGGGTTGGTTTCAACACAAATGCACGTACAAGTTACAATAACTTATTTGTGTTTAGTAACATAATTACGGTTGTTGTAAAAAGATTAGTTTAAATAGGAAGTTATCAAGCAAACGCTCAGGTTAATGTCAGAATGAATTGTTATTAATATTACATTGAAGCCTAAGTAAACATGAGAAGTAAATAATAAGATAACGGTAATGTTAGAAAACGTATCTATTTAGGTCCCAGCACGTAATGGTGTATAGTTTTTTATAGTCATGGCAATAGAATCATCGTTTACTGAGGTTGCGTAAGTGGTTCAAGGCGAAGCGGCCGAGCAAAACGGTCGGATCTCCAAATTAGTAAATTAACTTCAAATTAAATTCAATATTAAACATTCATAATGCACCATTTAAAGCGATATCCGAATTTTAACGTCCATTACAAGCACGAAGAAACACGTTAATTGATGTATTGATTCTATTTATGTAATTGCATCTTACAATATTTTTATAGATACAAGAATACAAAATATTTCTATCACTGAAATACTCTATAGTGTTCCGTTAATGATAAATTATTATTGCATTGCTACTAAAATACTGAATAATTATTGTTCATCCTATTCTACACCGTATCAAATTTTTATTATATTATGATTTTGCGTTTACCTCAGTTTTAGAACTCGTTCCAACGAACGACAAACTGTTTTGTTGACAAAACTATACTTCCAATCGAATATCTGCAATGTATCGTAATAGCGTAAAAAAAGTTACTTATCACTCAATTTTCTATGATTACCAATAAATTATATGAATATATAACTTTTATAACAATAGCTGTAGACATAACAACGGAAGCTTACAAGAGATATGAAAATATTTGAAACATTTTAGCATAATTTATCTTCTTCGCTAAATGACAATGTAAAATGCAGGACGAGCAGTATGCAAACATGCAAACACGAGACGTAAATGTTTCAATTTAAATAAATACTTCGAACGAAGCGAAAGGAATGTCGATGTTAATCAGTAAGAGACTTTCGTTTTGGACGCATCTGTCATGCGTCGCTGTGTCCAATAATTGGCGAAATATCCAAAACGTTCTTAGAGAAACTGAACATTTGAACAAACCTTATCACACGATGATGCTGCAGATTGCAGTTATTTAAAAGTTTGTTTATAGAATGATAAAAAATACTTGAAAAAAGTAGGTGAAGATCGCACACTATTTGGACAAGTGTTGATATTGAATTTACATTTGAAGATGTAAATGCGACCAAATATTAGGATTTGATTCAAGTTTGTGATAAATTATGGCTGTCCAAATCCTACCTCGGCCATGTTTTTGCACGAGGCATTCTAATGTCAAATCTATTTAATAATTATGCATTTATCTTTAATGCCCGTCTTTTACTATTTCATACGAACACGTTAGCTTTTCATGAATCTTTATGAAACCTTTAAACTCATAATTATCTGTCGCGATACATGATGTGGTAATATTTTGTATTCATAACTGCCATCCATCTTTTTTGGTAAACGGCTCTTCATAATGTCTATTCTGGCTCAGATTTTCTCAGCTAGAGAAGCTGTAGTTATTAATTATTTTGATCTATCAATGTCATTTTCGGATATATGTAAATAGTTTAATTTTTAGAATGACATTTTCTATATTTTAAATTAAAAGTTAAGATTTAAAACCAATGCTGGAAAATAGGTTGAAATTACAAGTGAAGAAAGTAAACATTCAAATCAGCATTATCCAAAGAAAGTTGTAGTAGTCAATGTAGTGAACATAAAAGGTTGTGATCAGAATCAGTGTCAACCTGGATGCGGACTTTATTCACGAGTGAAAGTCCGCAGCATCTGCACGGTGCATCCTAATGTACTTTTACTTGATCCGAGCACTGAATCATTAACATTCTTATCATAGGTGACGTTATGAGATAAGCTTAACTGCGCAGAATGTTAAGATCATGGCTAAACCTGTTATGGTCATTAGTCACACACTTGACGAGTTTCGTTTATGGTGTTAATTGCTCATTGTTCACGTGAGCTTGACGTGACCGGAGGATGTTTTTGTTTATTTTACCTTTGACATAAGCGCGATCAACAAGCAACCACATACAATCATTGAAAAGATGCGAATTGGTTGAATAATGTTAAATTAAATAAGTTTGATTTGAAAACCATGTTGCTAACTAGACCGATTTTGAGTACAAAAGACGTTTATATAGTGAGTACAATATTAAAATTTCCTATATAAGCAATATTAAAAAAAATACTACTAGAATTGTCAGAATTAGCAAAATGCAATCTGTTTTTGAATTGTTAAAGAATGTATAGCTATAATTTCTGTTTTCTAATACTAGCGTAGGTTATGAGCGTGAACCAAAGAAAATGCTCGAAAGCCACCATGAGCATGGGCCAGCCTTTCACTGTCATTACAATCTTTACACTGGGCAAGTTATTGTCGGACACAACCGCAGCAAACTCTCTATACACAAGAACATCATTTTTGTTTAAACATCTGTATCATCAATATTTATGTATCACGGATATTCCGTGTTACTCGAATTTAAAAAAACATTGAACTTCTTGAATGTCACATTCAAGGTTATATATAGAAATGCAGTAAAAAACAACGTGGGTAAACAATTATCATCCATTGTGTAAAATCTTATTGTTTCTTGTCGCTTAAGAAAATAATATGTTGTTTATATGCAAGAATCACTTGACCCGAGATTTATATTTCTGCTTGTCCATCCATGAGAACTGTTTCTATCTGGTTAAGTTTTCGATTTTATCTTATCAATGGATCTTATTCGTGGATCTTTGACAGTCGTTACGGGTCTTCAGAAGCCCGAAAGTCTGACAATCAGTCTTACCAAGGGGTATCATATTACCGGAGTACAGTTACTGGAGGTCAGATAGGCAGTCGCTCCATGTAAAATACTGGTATTCAGCTGCATCCGGTTAGACTGGAAGCCGACTCCAGCATAGTTGGGAATTGGCTAGGTAGATTGTTTTTTTTTTATCATAACAATTACTTTAACCTGCTAAATGCACACTAGGCCCATTGTATAATACTTTTAACATATAAATGTTTATTCGATACAGCTATCTACATGATCCGCGTCGAAGAAAACACGAAACAATATTTATATAAGTAACAACCATTTCTCTGTAAATGTTTAGTTCCTTCTTTAGATATATGGGGAATGTGAAATATTGCTGTTATTTCAACATGCCTTTATGAAACTTGAATAATTTATAGTTCAGTGTTTGGTTCCAAATCTTTAGCAATGATCGTCAAGGCTAAATCTAAATGATGATATTGTATCTACAAATGTATGGCCACCGGTCGCAGTTCGTCTTATTTTATCTATAATATTGCTGTAATGTGATTTTTATTTATAATCATTATTATTAGTCGCTTTTATATACTAATTGGTCTAAGATAATATTTCTTGTCTTCATTATTGTAGTTTATTCACTTAAGGTCAGATGTCCGATGAGAATAAAAAGATAAAAATAATTTAATAAACGTCATAGGTGTTGATACGGGGCAATTAAACCATTGCCTCAATGCTCTTTGGCGACTTTATAGTGAAAACTTATTTTTTTTTGTACTTATATCAGTTTCATCGACATCCACGTTTCAACTTTCTAGATATATTTAACCTTTAATAACACCATGATCATTATCTGTAATTACTCTGACCTGTAGCTTGAATTCGCGAATGTATTCGCGTGGGATCGTTTTGATGTAGGATTACGTATTCAAGAAACGTTTGCATTTTGAACAAGAACATCTAATTCCATAACAACTCACTTTGTGTACAAGTTCAAGTAGATTGTGGATATCTCCCCTCGGCACACCTGACGCACTATAGGTTCCACTTCCACCTGAGACTGTCACTGGACCCCATGCTACAGCGGAAGTGCACGATTGCTTTCTGTCTCATTTGCACCTAGCGTCTCGCTCGCACTCTTTTTTCGTATCGCATTCCAAGCATCATTGTTTGGTCGGTCGCTCCCACAGACACGCTCGGCGGCGTCTACTAAGCTAACTGACGGTATATCTACCATCCTTTTAAGCTCTATCAATTAAGAATTAAAGTCTAATTTCCTTCGTATCACTACCCTCGTTTTGTCCCTAGTCTACTGGTTTTGTAGCATTTGTTAACGCTATTCTTCATTATGAATGTACTAGTAAATTGTAATGAAACGTTCACCCTTTGCTTTGATGTTCTAAAAGGAATTCAAACGTTTTGGTGCCATCTATTTTCTGAGTTCTATGAGTAATTTTGTTTTAATGTCTGAACTGTTCTTGTTAGATTTATTAAAATATTATAAAATGTCTCAATTTGCTGTTTAGTATTCCTTACATCAAATTAATCTTAAGTTGTTGAACAAACTTTCGTCTAAATTGAAGTGAGTTTAGCGTTCTTAGTCATGAAGAGATATCAAATGATAATTTCATGTTTTTTCATATGCGTCGTTTCGTTAACAATTATTAATTGTTACTTTTTACCGTGTTAAACAAATCGAAAAAAAAACATAAGTTTGACAGGAAAATACGCTATATTACACCGTTATGATTTGACGCACTGAGTTTCGATTAACATTTTTTATTATTTTGGTGTTGATTGAGTTAATTTAATAATTGGAATTAGAGTGTGACGAAAAAAACATCGTCTCCGTCTAAAACTTTAACCCCAGATTACATTGGCTATCATTAGTAATGGTGACATAAGTATTTGTAGAAGCCTTAGATTAATTAGAATTACTTATGAGTACTTATTCCACTATTTAACTGCAATAGGTAATTTTATCTTATAAAATCACAATCCTTTGTACCGAAACCGTTCTGTCGATCAAATCTATTAAAAAGTCGTTACTCAGCCACAAGTAATTCTAAACTCGGGCACATTCGAGCAGGTTTTATGTGAAAAGAAACAAAACAACACGAATTAACTATAATTTTAGTAATCAAGCCGTGACTGGCGTCACGTAACAACTCTTTATGATCACTAAAAAGATTTTTTATCGTACTTTCGGAGTGAATTGGGCATTGCGCTTGCGCGTACCCTGAGCCAAAATGTTCGCTTTTTGTATCTTGGGCTTTTTATAATTGAACCTTGGATTATGCGTTGAATTATGTAAAGTATTACCTAATGGTCACATATATACAATTGATACTGTAACTGGAACAAAAAATATGGCATTCATAGAAATGAAAAAGTTCAATTCTTGACAACTTCAATACCTACATAACTTTGCTCATCACCCTAAGTTATATTAATTATTATAATAATGATTGATGTTAATGTTCTTCATGACGATGATGGTATATTTAAAGTTAATAAGTGACCCTCGACTACGATAAACATAAGTCCAACCATAAAATTTTAAATAAAGCTCTGTGTTTACGTCAGTCACTTCCTAATTAACGCAAAATAATTTAACGTTTCGCTGTTTATCATTGATAAATTAAATTGAATAATTAAAAAAAATATTTAACATTAACCAAACCCGTTGGTTAACTTAACCCGCTATTTTTTTGGCCAATTTGCCTTCACAGTGTTCGGTTTTACAGTCTTCCAATAAATTATCTTGTACGGTGTATCTACCTGTCTTCAATTCTTCACATTTAATTGATATTTTCATTTTATTATACCTACTCGTATAGTCTGTGCACTATTCATTCAGTTTAAACGAATGGCTGGTTAGCTAGAACTACCTGTCACGAGGTACATAGGGCAGTCTGATTAGCATTCATACCATAATTAATATGCTAAACGCGGTTCAATTGCTTCATAATTGTTACTCCAATGTGTTAGTACTTGTTATACCTACCACAGGTACTGATCTGATCATTCATACAGAACAAATGAATTGAATGATAAAGTGATTGAATTAGATGAATCAGACTTAAAACTTGATTTGGTGTAGGTATTTATAACCAGTATTGTTGCATTCAAATGTTATAATTGCATTGTTATATTATTGCTTAACAGTTTAAAACACGGATTTATTCAAGTAGGTAGGTACTCTGCAAGGTAGAATTTGAACAAAACTCATTCAGAACGAAATAAGTCCTAATTTCTCGACATTCCTAAGCTTGTATTACAACAACTAAGAGATACCCAGCCCCGATGTTTGCATGCAAGCGAGTCGATTACCGTTGATAACCGAGCGGTTATCGTAACCCGTCGGTAACCCACTTCACAACAGGTGCAACCGACACTCGCTTAGATTTTTAATTTTATTTCTTTCCGACATAACTGGCCGGAAGAATTTCACTTTTTTCATTTGCTGTAGCTTTCATCTGCAATTATGTATTCTAATAATTGTTCTTTTGTTGGTGAGCATGTACTTATGTATAAATGTATGTATGTTTGCATCTATATGCACATTGGTAACACATTTTGGCTGTAGCGCGTGAAATTACAAAATATTTTATGCGTTAGCGATAAACTACAATGAATATACCAAGTACAGTGTTAAGTATAGGCCGGTAAAGTAGCGGCCCATTAAAATGCCTCTCTGGACGAGTACCTACATACGTACTCGTAGTACCTCATAAAATGCGGTGTAATGCACACTTCCTATAATACGATTAATAAGCGATTACGATTATATTGCAGCATCGTGTAAGTTTTTACCGTTTATGCGTTTTCAAAATTATTGGTCTTCTATAAACAAATTGTATGTTGTCATTGACGGTCATTGTTAAACCGTATAACTTACCTACTTAATTTAAATAATTTCCTATTTTATTACACATGGGTGCATACATGGTGCACGGGTCGTTCCGCTTTTGGAACTACTTCCTTTTACAGTTCAGTGAATTCGAATAAGAAACCCTTTTTTAATGTTTCTGTTTCTGTGAATCCCCTGAAGTGTGACTAAGAGACTGCTACCAACTGTTTTAGTGTGAGAAATAGCTTCCACCTTTATCTTTTACGTAAATATCTGCAATATCTTGACATCTTCCAAAACAAATGTCAAATGTATGGCTCCATTTTCCGACATTTATTTAATTATCTATCAAACTACTTCAACTCAGCCTATCGCAGTTCACTGCTGGACATAGGCCTCTCTCAAGCAACGTCACAACACGGGACGGTATCTCGTCTAGGCAGATTGGCTGAAAATCAACGTGCTCATTTAATATGTAGTCACTGCATGACACGCAACGGCTGCAACCCAAATGATGAAAGACACTGCATTAAAGATGTCTGCTCTATAAAATACATGTTCATCGTATTTTCTTACACTGCATGCTAAACGGCCTCTCGTACGCATTGTCACGGCTGGCTGCCCCTAGAAAGTACAACGTGAAGGTCACCACATACTGGACTGACTGAGGTAACCATAATGTAATGCAGCTTTGAAACAGCACGTGCCTAGAATATTTAGCATAGATCATTTGTGAGGTGCCTCTCTGAAGTTTGGGACGAAACAGTTCAGTTGCGTAGTGGCGTCAGTGCTATTATCTATTCTGTGGTAGTGGTATGTTGCCATGGTGATGATCCTAAAATAGTTGATGTAGAAACACCAAGGTTGCGGGTGCAAAACTGGATGTATGATACGGTAAGGTAAGCAAATCTAAGGGGATCCCTTCTTTTCGCATAATGTTTTTGTCCTAATTTTCTTTGGCATAACTATTTCGATATATTTTTTTTGGTCTAATAATTCTTTGCCATAATTGGCATGCAGGATATGTTGAAATAATGATCTTGTTGGATAATTTGTTTCGGCATAATTTTAATTCGCATAATGTGTCTAAGCGTAATAAAACTAGTTAGATTAGGGAAATATTTTTACTCGCAAAAAAGGTTAGGTTAGGTTAGAACTGTGATCCCCTACACACGAGACTAGCGAGCGAAGCGAGCGGTGACGCGGCAGCGGCTGGCGAGTAACAAAAACCACTAGAATATATAGAAAAAAATACTTTAGTTAGGGGTTTTGAATACTGGAAGGCCGCGCCCCGCCGGTATTCATTGTTAATGTCATTATGCGTAGGTAGGTTATATTGATGCTTATACATTATTATCATTAGTGAAACGTATGCTTAAAATAATTATGCGTAAGCTGTTATGCGTAAACGTGTCGAAGGTATCATTAGATGGCTTGAAATCAACCAATTCATAGAATGTCATAAAGTTCTGATGATTAATAGGTACCTATGAAAATCTGTGCTATTTAGCATTTTTGTAGGTGATGAATTCTACTTTACCTCTGTAGGCATGGGCAATTTAAGGACTCGGTAAAAATTTAATGTCCTTCGGTTATTAAACATTTTCCATTGTTTTCCAAAGTGCTCCCTTCAAGCTGCCTTTGTTTCTGTGAAACTTACAACAATGGGCTCATAAAAACTTGAACCCTAATGCACGCTTAACGTGACATGAGTCACAGATGTCGTGGAGTTTTCGTATGAGGGATTCGACTAACTTCTCGACACCACATAGGTATCACGGTGTTGTGTGCTAAGCTGTATTTCTCCTGGAACTTACATTTGTGGTCGTTGTAAAAAGAACTCGATAAACAAACAGGTATAAAATGTCACGCACAAACTATTAAAATTAAGTGTTATTCTTTTTTGGTATTTGTATTTTTTTTTTCTCTATGGTTTGGGTTAGACTAAGGATAATTAAAAAAATTAAGTACCGAATCTTTTTAAACATCATTAAATCTATTCAATATTTTGTAAAGGAAAAATAAAGTGCCTTTAATTGTTTTTAATAAAATGTAAGTAATTTAAAAAACTTAATTGCTTATCATTAGGTATATTTTGAAGTTTTTATTTCATACCAATAAGCCTTTTGCCACATTTTTTACCGTTACAATGCAAATATTTTGCTGATAATCATAAAACACATTCCTAAGTGAACAGAAAAACAAAGTTCTTATTAAAAATGTGCGCACACGCAATATTGCATTCCATGCAAAAAATACTGACACAGATTCTTAATACTTTGTAATGCAAATACTGTCATAATCTGCATGATTTATGTTTTTATTTGCGTCATAATTTAAGGAGATTTGGCCCATATTCCATCAATATATTCCATATTCATCTGTTCGTAAAACGCCAGCAAAAGTGCCAGCAAGCGCCCATTAGAGTATTGATTTTTTCTGAAAATAGTTCTCAATAATAGTACCGTAGTTGAATTGAGGGAGAAAAGTAGAGAGCGTCACCAATCCCCATTCACCAGTAGATAAATCCCTACATACTTGTACCAAGCGTACTGATTGTGGCTATAATTATAATATTAATAATCTTCTTACCGACCGTGAAGCATCACCAGCAGCGTGGCTGTCATGGAATGCCCATGTGAAGTTACGCGGTGATGCAAACTACTATTTTTAACCGCCTTCCAAATTGCAGTTCTCAATTGGTCTTTAATTTTCACATGCAATATTTCGTCGTTTTAGAATCGGCCGGCAAGCGTGAAATATTCCGGTATTCTGACTGTGAGCAATTAATTCAATCGTTGACAAATACGAATGCTTGCGATAACATTGCAATGAGAAACGAAAGGAATTTTCGTGATTTTAACGTTCGATTTCTAGAATACAGAAGAAATTGTTGTTTGATTCGACATTTCTCTCTGTTTAGGTGTATTTTGGTTCAAAACTAAATCGTACAATTATCAAAAGACATAACATAACGCCTGTATTGCGAAGGGTTATGTAGAGGTATTTACTTTCAAACAACCAAAAGAGGTTTATACCTAGATAAAAAAATACCATTTCAATTAGGCATAATGATTTTAGTGTTAGATTGTATTTAAGTTTTGTCAAAATAATTATGAAATAAATATATACAATGTGAGTAATTTACAGATAAGTAGTATGAATTTCCAAAATGTTATTTAGGTACGTTAATGCGTGTATTTAATAAGGGATTCATTAATGTAGTATTCATCGTCGAGTTGATGAAATTCATAGTCACGGAAAGGCCACAATAGCCGTTGGCGGTTGTTGTGTCAATGGCGCCTCCACCATAATGTAAGTAAGGAGAAAGGAGATGCTAAAGTTCTTATTTTACTACAAGACGTGCGCGAGGGTTTTCTCTTTGGCATAATTTTTTATGACGGAATTTTCCATAAGTACTAACTTTTATCCCCGATTTAACCCCAAAATTCATGCCAGACCCCAGCGGTTTAGTCTGTGCGTTTGCAGTCAGTGAATGAATTTGAAGGTGCGTAAAGTTCTTAATAGTTAGTTCTTTTTGGTTAAAAAGTTAAAAGTTTTTAGACTAATAGTTACAAAATCTAATTTCAGTCACTCTTTCTTACATGAAAAATAAAATTGTGACACAAACACCATTAATATTCTTACAACAAAACTTCCTTTATCCAGATTCAGTATATTGCATAGATACGTGTGTCAATAGTCGACTTTATTTAGCAACTATGGACAATTTCGTACACCCCTCCACTCAGGTGCAACAATAAGTGGAACCAGACATATCGCAACTGTTGACACAACTTGTTCGCACGTTTGTACTATGTGGATAAAATGATGCAGGAAAAAAACGTGGCGAATTAAAACAGTTTATAATTGTTAAAATCACGCCGATATTGTTTTTCCTTATCGCTATATTGTTCTTAGTAATATGTTATTGTTTTGTTGAGTACATAGGGAAAGAAACCTCGGTCGCGTTGCTTGGGTTAAATTTGCAATGTTTCACAAAATGTTAAATCATAGTTTATTCCATTTATTATTGTATTGTAAGCAAGATAAGAGCAATATTCTAAGATTCTGGTCCATACAACTTTAGTGAGGGTGTGAGACCGTCAATACCCTACTCACACAGACTCTAGGAAAACAATAATATTTTACAAGCCTTGCTATCTGTTCAAATGCTTTCTTGTCTGAAAAAGAAACAACTAGACATTATATTCATGCTTATATTTGTAAACAGCAAATGTTACCATTTTACAAGTAGCAAGAAAATGAGTTCTTTATAATTTTTTAACAATTATCTGCACTTTTTCATTAAATATACCAAAAAGCATTACAACGAAATCCACGTAGTTAAGCTAGCCATTTTAGTTCAGCAATTACAAAAATAATAATCGATAATATTAATTATTTTCGTGCAGCAAGTCTGAGTTTCGTAATATTATACGCAAGTGATCAGTTTCATAACCTGGATAATTCATAATTAAATTAACACAGTTCATTGCCTGTATGCACACGTATTTATGTAATAATCGTTCAAATGTATGATTATGAACCAGTTTGCGATGTTCAATAACTTTTGCACGCGATTCAGTCAAATGTAGAGATTATAAAAGTTTGAACTGTTTTGGAACAACTTTAGGTGGTTGGGACACAAACAGCAAATCAATATTATAATAGTCTGTACACTGTACGAGCTTTATATTGGAAACAGCTCTTTTTATTATGATGAAAAGATTAAGTAAACTAGTTTGTCAATGGAACTGAATTTCTAATGTCTGACTTCCGGAAGTACAGTCATAGCAGAGGTTGTTCACATAAACTCCAAACTACATGTTTAAATATAGTAGATCCCTCTAAAGATTATGGAATTGTCTAAATCTCACAGGTATGTAACTGTCAAAAAGTGTGGTGACTGGTGACCGCATCTTGAAAATGAAACTTACCAAAAAACAGTTGAAACATAAACGAACACACGACGCGATCGTGAAACACGCCCAAGAAGGCATTACTTCTCAACGATTTATAAGCGCACAGATACAATCTGTGCAAACTGGCCCGGGCAGCAGTGTGCACAGCGATCGCGCCATCTGGTGTCAAATACGAGTAACATTGCCGCGATAATTGTACGAAACGGTGCGAGTTTAAACAAGCTTACTATCTTACCAATAATAATTAATGAGGATTACTGGATCGGTGATAGGAATTAAATATGCTTGTGTGGCTTAGACTCAGGCCTGTAGTAATCCACCGAGCTTTTTCGGGAATAAACATCCTTTATCCCTAAATTAACGTAGGTATCGTAAATAATCGGAAATATTCGATTGATTTATGTATTGAATATACTTCACGGAGTCACGAACTAAGGTAATTCGTATATTATTGCAAAGCCTCTCACTTCACTTTGCATAAAATATTACCAAAATGTAACAGGACTTTACAGGACTGAATTTTATAACTACATTAGCTTCTGCCCGTGAAATTTCATTTAAAAAATAGGCTATCAAATTAAAAAATAATGTTTCAAATCCGACTTGTAGTTCCAGAGATTAGCGCGTTCAAATAAACAAAAAACAACTCAGCTATCAATTTAAAAATTGTATTCGTTGATAAAGCGTAAGCTTAGCTTATTATTCGTTTATTGATGTGAACGTGTTAGCACAATCGTTCCTACTTACTACTGTAATTACTTTGGTTATAATAACTAGAGTGCACAGCAACAATTGAGTTGCGAGTGGCTCGGGTGAGAGGTTGAATTAGATAAGATAATGAAACACGACTCTATAGCGTCTGCGTTCACCTTAAGAAGTTCATTTATATTATAGATTTCTGAAGACAATTAAATGAATATGGCGACGATTAGACCAGAGATTGATTAAATTGCAATAAAACAACGTGAGGGTGAGTAAGGCTAGGTAGGGGAATTATAGTAGAAAAGTGAGAGGTAGGGGCATGAGACATGAGACCATTTTTGTGAACTTGCGACTTAATTATGTACGAAAACTATAACCACAAATTAATGTTAAGCTAGCTAATTGTATACTTTCAGCACGTGTCCAGTCAAATAACATGTTTTAGAATATTGTATTTAAAAAAGTGGTCACAGAAGATTACCCCTAGGAACTATGACATAGATACAAATAATAATCCATTTTACTCAGTCTATGAAAACTACAATAAGTATAAATATTTTATTGTAATGAACATCCGGCCATCTAGCCTTATGAACATATTCCGTTACATAATAATTAACACTTTGTTAAAGTAATCACTGCACCGGTACTTACGCCATTGTGCGCCTGCGCAGTACGTTCACACTTAATCGATGTTACGCCGGACTACAGAGCCTGCTGTACTCAGTTTTTATTAACTGATAAGCGATGGAATGTCGGAGTAGAGTGCGTAGAAAGTGTGTTGCAAGGTGAAACTGTTTTGTTTTGAATTAAAATACTATCTACTTACTACAGAAGAATAGAGCCTATGAGGGAGCTGAAAAGTACCTCTAGGCGCAAAATGTTATTCCCTTCCATTCACTCTGTCAGCCGTCACGTTATCATTCGCTCCTATTTCATTCATAATATCATCACACTATTCATTCATCTTTTCCTGGGTATCCCTCTCTTCATAAGGTGTGTAAAGGTACCACCGCATTCTAACGACGCAAAAAGCTGTGTGTCATAATAATGTATCTGGTTTGGAAGAAAACGGTGTAAAAATACAGATACATCACTTCTAATCACCTTTGCCCTTGAGAGCTCAAGGACACATAGAGCAAACACATAAACAGCTTCCCCGATCATAAAATCTTTATTGATGATCATTATTACCTGTACAGGTAAATAAAAAAACCGATAAAAAGGAACTTTGATATTTCCCCTTCATTCACAAACTTGGTGTTTTTATTACATTTGGGATCAACTAATTGAATACAAAGAAACGCGTAAAAAAAAAACCTTGAATAATAACATCACATCACATCTCCCTTGAATTCCTCGAGTGTGTAGGCAGACAGAAGTCTTAGGGTATTTCGCAAAGCTTTGAGTATTGAGCGAAAATCCTAGTGTTTTTTCCCGTTTTTCTACGATTGTTAACTTACTATGTTAATTGCAACTTACATCACACCACACATCATTTACAATTTAATTGTAATTCAATTAAATAAAAAGAATGATACCATAAAAAGATCTCCGGATTGTGAAGTAATTTGGCAATCATAGCTATTAAACAAGACATGTGTTTTTAATAAATTCCACATAATAAATTGATGAAACTTATTTTTGAAAAAAAAAACATTATATATAATCCGCGTCACTGAGTAAAACGATTATTTTCTCAAAGTATGCAAATTGAAAAACTGTAAAATTAAAATGTTGCTTCATGTATTTGTTAATTATTTTATTATTACTATAAAAATAATATTTTTAGGTACTAGTCTGGGAAAAATCGTAAATTTTCTTTGTTTAATGTATTTTCTTGGTGTGTTTCGATGAAGTACGTTGATTTCTAACACAATTAAGTATTTGCATAAGCGTAGATGATGGGCGATAAGAATTAAACATTCGTTTTCTTATATTAGTTAGTTCAGGTATATGTAGAGATCATTCCCAATGATAATTAACCACATTGGCTCGCAACGTGATTTATAGATAAACTTTTACGTGAGAAAACACGTTTAGTCCAACATTAAATCTACATAATTTATAGCCATAAAATATAAAATGGGACTGAGATAACAATGGAGTATATATACGGAAGGAAAATACATCCTATTTATAAAATCATAGAAAATTGCTTAGCAATTTTATAAGTAAAATAAACAAACAATTCAACAAATAAATATCAATACAAAATCAATTCTGGTTTGTGGTTTCCTTCACCTTGCCTTCGATAAATTTCAAATCAGAAATGCAGATTGATATATTTGAAAGCGTACTCTACCATTTTAGAATAAGGTTTTATTTTAAGTGGCAGTTACTATAGCTGGGTAGAACAGGCTAAACTAGTTATACAATGATGTATTTATACAAGTCTAACATTCACATTTGGATACGTTTTTAGGCAGGACTTGAACTTATTTGTAACGGTCAAATGACAATATAAAAATATCTGTTTTCATGGAAAGGAAAAAGCAACTACAATATATATGTACATATCTTAGTACTTAGATTTTGATAATTACTTTGAGCGTTTACAGTAGGTATAGGTATCTTGAGTGGTTTAATAATCTAATCAAAATTTCCCACGGTAATCAAACAGCTCCTTACAATCATGAATGGTTACAGAATCATGGCACGAGCAGATATGATAAGGACTTAGAGAGAGACTTTGTTATCTGTCGGTAAAACTACATATCAATAGTAAAATAACTATTTATAGGTACCAGTTATAAGATCGTTGAATAAAAAGTCATTTTAAACTCCTCGTATCTACGGAAAGACACGTTTCCACTTCGAAGGAATTGTCAATATTGAAATGCGGCACCTACACTTGTTTATTTACTAAGAATATTGCAATAGAACGCACGGCTTTCAAATCAAAATGTTTACAAACGATTGAAAAACAATGTTTCCAGCGTAAACACAAGTACAACCGCGGTAACAAGTCATTACACGCAAAGGACGACGCTGATATTGTTTATTTGCAAAACGTTATGCAAGGTGTGTACCTACTTGTAACGTGACAGCCTGCTGATGAACTTTAATGATGTTAATCTTATGACTATGATGAAGTTAGAACTCCGTAATTGAAGGAGATACCATTCGCGGCTTTGTTACTGAAAATATTGTAAAAATTTGCAATGTCAAGATCGATTTCATGGTATAATTATCTTTAAACAGATCTTTAGCAAATAAAATCAAATAAGTGGAAAGAGTGCTTGTTGAATCAGTACCATCAAATACTTCACTTACAGTAAATATCATGAGTGTCACATACGTCGGTACTTTGTAAAAGTGCTTCTCATTACTTGCTATTAGTACTTTTTTGGTAATCAGTCAGTGATAATGATAATTTAGTACTTAGTGAGTTACTCTAATTTATTCAATGTTCGACCCATCATTTATTTTCAAGCTCAGCAGTAAACTGAGATGCTCAAATGAATATCTGCATGTAGTCAACATTATTCGTAGCATTATAACACGTGAACGTTAGATCATCAAACGAAATCTCCTCTGTTTGTATTTGAACTGGTATGCAACAAACCGCTATACGCACTTTAATCCTTGGATTATATAACATCAACAAGCACACTCGACTCGTTACACATTAATGATGTAATGCGTAGCCAATGTACCAGGAGTCCATACGTTACATACAGCATGTAGTCGCACGTGATGGTCGCAGCGAGGTTCACGCGATCGCATCCAATCAGTCACAGGTTTGAATCAGACGATCGCGTTACGGTGTGGAATTGATTCCCATGTAACGCGTGACTGGAGGCTGTAAATGAGTTGTCTAGAAACGCATTATGTTATAATTGGACTGGCGGTTGATGGCGAGTGTACTATTGTATTGTGGACAGCTAGACAAACAAAAAATATGAATGCAGATCATAATCAAAATTGAACTCCCCGGTCAATCTGACAACTGTTATTGTCATGTATTAAAGTTGTCTAACTAATATTGTTCAAAAACTCAATTTTTCTCATGAGGTAGACTTTCTTTTTTTATGTGACAGACATTTTTACAAAGAAAATAAAATACTTAAAGCACCCCGTCTCGTCAATCTTTTCTCAAGTTGAACAATCGGTTGAGTCTCACAAAAACGTCGGGAAAAAACACGTTTTTCGAATAATACTGTCACGTACATATTCTAGAAGTGTAATTAAGTGGGGTATGTTGAACTGGCTCACCTTTCAGAGGGCACGTTGATAACTTGATAATACTTCGGGACAGGGCAACGCGCCGGGTCAAAGATACCACATGTATGATAACAGTGATAGTGATGATATAAACAATAATAGAAACGTTTTGAAGCATAATCAGCCTATACTGTGTTGTTGTGTCCCACTGCTGGGACACAAGCCTCCTCTCAGGAAACGGAGAGTGGGCCTTAGTCTACCATGCGGGTTGGTTAACGTTTTGAAGACGACAGGAATTTTGTAAAGATTTAAAGAATCTGATTGTAAAGCAAAATAAAAACAGACGCGTTTTCTCAAAATTAATCTCATAAACTCAAAACTTGACATAGGAGTTGAAGCGCCAAACTAGTAATACTAAGAATCTGGTAAATTTTCGAAGCCTATGCAATATATTTAAAAAAAAATGACATTAGTAATCTGTTCTGTGATCGGATAGATATTCCAAACGCTGTTTTGACTTTCTTTTCATTTTGTTCGCAAAATGTTGATGTTAAAAACTAAAGGTTAAAACATCATAGTTCATTTTTCTGTTTTTATCTTTCATCGTTTAGTAAAAGTTACGTAAAGGCCACTCCACTAAATTAACAAACAAGTCATTTAACTGAAGGTAGGTAGTTGAAGTAAACACAAGCAAAAAAAAAAATTAACAGTTTTGTACAATCTTTGCTGAAAAAAAACTATGTTAAAATTTTGGGTGGAAATACAACGGCTCAAACAGCAGCCTTTGTTCCGAAATATCTGAACAATTTTATAACTTTAGGGCCATGTACTTAAAGAAATCCAAACAAGAACAAAGTTTATGGTATATTAATTTATTAATTGCCAGAATACCTATTTACCTCTCAGATAAAGTTTAATTGGTTAGTAAGGAGTGAATTGAAATTAATACCTAATACAAATTATATCAGCAGTATCAGCTTATAATCAACTATGCAATCAGCTCTAGTTCTTATTTACTTATGACAAGTAAATATTATAATCTTTGCGAGTGATTAAATACGCACATTAGCGCTATAACTACGCAAAATACCCAATTATTTGAGATAAGTATAATATCATTCTCAATCGCAGTTTTATATGTTTGCGATTACAGTATAATCTCGTCAGATTAAAGGTAATCCGTCGATTACCTTGCTATTTGGTACACAATTACCATATTAATATACATATGTATTTATGTCCTGGCTTCATGCGATAGGTCATTTGATTGATCTTTACTTTTCATTTTGTGTTTCTTTCATAGATATTCACATATTTTCATATGTTCACACTTCCTGATACTTGCGACTTTCTCTCTTTGTGTTTTGAATGCAGCCTTAGTTAACGTCGCGTTTGTCATCATTCATTTTTATCGTCATCATCCAATTTAACTTTATTCACTGTATATGCCTCTCGTCACTTGTGCCATCCTAACTACATATATCCAGACTAATATTATAAATTCGAAAGTAAGTCTGTCTGTCTGTCTGTATGTTACCTTTTCACGCCTAAACCACTGAACAGATTTAGACAAAATTTGGCAAGAAGATAGATGGCACCCTGGGGAAGGACATAGGCTTCCTTTTATGGACAAACCGCGCGGGCGGAAGGTAGTAATATTATAAATGCCAAAGTGAGTTTGTTTGTTACGCTTTCACGCTAAAACAGCTGAACGGATTTGGATTAAATTTGGCACAGGAGTAGGAATAGGACGTATGATACTCTGTGAAACCGCGGGGCGGAGCTAGTTGTATATATTCATAATGAACTGTAATCATATTACATTTGCATATTTGAAAGCGAACCGACCATTTTAAGATGCCCCTTGAAACCGCGAGGCAATATCTTTTTCTCAATTAATAATATTACGCGAATAAAGATAATAGAGGTACAAATGAACTTAGTTTCTTCTTCAAGAATAAAAATGCATTAAAACAATGATCATAGTGTTTTTGAAGTATTTTGAGTTCAAACATTGTTTTAGTATGAGAGACCAACGATTATGCTTTTGCTATTCTGAAAATAAATATGATATATTATTATGAGTCCTAGTCTAAAATAATAATGAAAAGAGCAAAGTTCTGAAAGTTGATCATCATTTGGGTAATGACGAAATAATATGTTCGCAGCAAAAAATATAATATGAACATTATGCGTGTGATCTTAGTGACGGACACAGTGACAAACTTACAAATGATATGACAAATAATCACCCATTGATTTACTGCACTCGTTGCTGCGAAGGAAGCATCTCTATTTCTTAAAATAATTGTTAAACGTGTATAATTTTATTTTGGATTGCCTGCGTTTAAACATTTTATAGATACAACGATAAGATATTCGTTGAGGTTAAAATATTTCATGTAGATACAGGTCTCACAGAATTATAAGAGGTATTATTTACATGAACCTTGATGTGTTGATTTATATTTAAAGTGTATAAATAAATGTGAAGATGTATGTCAAGTTTTGATGACATTGGTCTCAAAGTATTAAGAAGTAATAAGGAGTACAGCTCTCAAATGTGTAGCCATTGTTCTATGGCAAATGTGGGATGTTTCAATAATTACAGCACTTACAAAATTTGCCGAAGACTGTCATTACTTTAATATTAGCTCTCTGTTTGCAAGTCATCTAAAAAGCTTGATTTATTACCTATTTGTTGGATTTCCTGATGTCGGTTTTTTATGAGAATAATTAAGTTCATATTATAGGCTCGTGCAAACGGGCGCGACAGGCAGCGCCTTTAAGGTCTATAACGGAGTTAGGTGTACATACGCAGAAGGCTTACAACGCTCTGCGCGTTCAGTACACTAATGCGCTGAGGATATTGTTAGGGCTGCCTCGGTTTTGCAGTGCATCGGGCATGTTTGCGGAAGCGCGAATAGATAGCTCACGCCATCATGCGCAAACGGTGTTCATCGATGTTGCGGCGATTCAGGGGTAGCCCTAACAGCATTTTAGCTACACTGGCACTGGACAGGGTCGATGGACCATTTATCAGGCTCTGGGTATTGGGCTGGCAGACTTGTGCGTGCACAATCATGTTCATGTAGCCAACTAATTTATAAGTTTTGTATTTTTTAGTTATTTTGTTTACAAACATAGGCTACGTTCATACCAACACTATATGAAACCCTTGGTCCGAAAAAAAATAATTGAATTTGAATATAATACCATGCCTAATATCATAAAAATTCGGCAGTCATCGCTAATGTAGAGAACCACAACCTAGCAACAGATTTTATTGCACAACGCTGAACTTGTGACGCAAAAATTCTTGGAAATTCTTCTGCCGAAGTTCAATATTTTGGAAGTTAAACAGTGAATTAACTAAGTAATTAGATTGCATCTTAGTTTCTATATAAAGAGCTCATGATGAGAGTTTTACGTCAACGGCTATGATTACTCACGATCCAACTACAGTGTAATCTTTGTGTTAGGGTTTGTTCCAAAGCTGTTATGGTATCCTTATCGTTGTGAAGATTACCTGGTGTCTCCATGACGTCATCGTCTGGACATCAAGTAACTACCTGTGTTGACTATGTAAACTGTGACGTCGTCCAATATGGCCACCCGGGGACTTTGCGGCCATCGTGTTGCAACGTGCTTCTGTTGTATGTATGGTTTTGATGATTTCAACAATACCGTTCATCTCTGTGTTATTTTTTTGTTAGTAATCCTAGTTACTAGTTTATTTTACTAGTTTTATATTTCTATGTAATCAAATATTTTTGAGAATGTTGGTCAACCTGTAAGTGGCGACTGTGTCAATCGAGGCTATCTATTATTACATTTATTACTAAACATAAGATTAATTGTATTTATATTGTACCTGTGGTGTATACAGTACCTGTTGATAACCTTTATTAATAAATAAATAAATCTCTTAGCTGATTCGAATGCCGTTCGTCAATAGTGGTGATTGTAAAATATTCAATGCTCAGTCAGAATGTTGTTGCAAGAAGCAAAAGTAATTTATCTCAAACAAGCCAAGTTTCATAGAAGAATGTCATTGTTTTTAGCTCTTTAAACTTGTTTCAAGAATATTTTCCACGTTCAACCAGCGTGGGTTTTGTAAGTACTCAAATCAAACATTGGCAAAAACTGTTTAAACTTTTAGAAAAACTGCTATTATGTCTTTATTTTGTTTCTAAAATAAAAATAGCATTAGGATATAATTTTGAAACTGTATTGGATAAAAAACTTGCCAAGAATCTTTTGGCACTTATTTTGAATGACCTTTTTATGCTTCGGTTATTTATTATGAAGCTGTTTCCTTATGCGATTACTGATTTTTTTCAAATAAATGTAATGTGGTTCTTCATGAATTAAATTTCTCGTTGTTTTCTTAAAACGTTTGTATAGTTATCTAGCTATAAATATAGTGTGTCACTATCCTAAATTATCTATATTAGAAAAATATTATCATCTTTGATTTTTCATCTATTGATACAAGACGCAGCCAAGCTATCATTTTTATGCGACAGCTGAACAATTGACACAACTAATAATCGTCTACTGTATTCATAAAATCGATCACACATTATCAATCTACGGAACAGGCAACATGATGTTTTCAGACAATGATGTAACCAACCCAAATAATATTACTTTGGCTTTTTCTTCTTAATTTATTTGCAATTTGTACAGTCCACTTGGAATTCCTGCACAAGGAAAAGGCATACAAAAACCAAACCAGTGAAATAAGGAAGTGCTTGAAGGAATTATTAATCTTAAAACATAAGTGATGCCCTTTTTGTCGGCAAAAATTATCGATAATTTCATCTGTTCACGGCAACCAACACCGAACGAGTGAAAGTGGACGAACTTGACAGGAGTCGGCGCATTCCGTGGTGACACGGAGATGTGAAACCTGTTGGAGAAAGGCTTCATGGTCACAAGAGTGTGTGGCCTTGTGGCTGCGGAGTCAAGTGTCAGGAGCTGTTGGAAGATTGGGCGATGTAAACAGCAAGGATATCTTTCTTTAGTCGTTCTGCTTTTAAACGGCTTATTGTTTTGATAGTATCCGGTTAGCTTGGAATATCATCAAGTATTAATATGGCAAAATGGTCTGACATAGAGAAATTGGTTGGTGCCCTCATTTTACTGGGACCTACTAATTGATAAAATGCTTTTAAGATGAAAAATAGGTACTCCGTAAGTAATTAATTTAAACTGTTAATTTAATATTGAGACCTGTTGATTAAACCTCAATATTTAGATTATTGAAGCCGGAACTAAATGATTCCATGCCAAAAATAAAACTTGTCGTGTGATAAATCTTTAATAGCTGCAAAATTATAATAAAGTTGATCGATTTTTTCGTCGTTTCAATCAGTATTAATTTAATTGTCTGCAAAACCTTCCAATTATTTCAAGTCATTATTTTGTTGAATGATTTACCTTATTATTTTGCTGGATGATTTTTATTGTCATTCAGTTATGGTTATATTTATATTATTACTGCATGTAATATTTGGCTGTAATAGATATCAATTTATTATTTTTTATAATTTGCTGCTGTCTAGCAAATATCAATACTATAGTGTTATCGTGATAATAAAACCTTACATTTTCTTGTGAACGTGTATAAAAAAATAGTATTATCATATTTTTATGATCTAATTTAGTCATTCGTCAAACCGTAACTTATCAAAAAGAAGCCTTTAATAATAACATGATTATATTTCTCCTTTACGCATACTAATCGCACAGGTATCTTTTTAAATACTTACATGTTTTCAAAATTCAAAACTTTCCCGACGATGAGAGCTTTACATCACTATGTCACTCACGGCAGAACCCGCATGCATCATATCAGATTTAATTTCTCTAATGGACTTAATATCGTTGATGGGAGAGACAATAGATTCGTTGAATAGAGGCATATGATGTGCCATTATTATAATATTGATCATAACAGGTATTGGAACCGTCATTACATATTTGTGTTTTCATTGGGTTTCAAATCTGTTTTCATCTGTATGCACTATTACAAGGATAAATCCAAGGTCACCACCTTACTTTGCCCTTGTCTTGGTGCATACAGATGAAAACAGATTTGAAACCCAATGAAAACACAAATATGTAATGACGGTTCCAATACCTGTTATGATCAATATTATAATAATGGCACATCATATGCCTCTATTCAACGAATCTATTGTCGTATAGGTTCGATCTCTACGAATTGTTTGAAAATGTTTCAATTTTTACCCGACTGCGACGAAGCAAAAAAAGGAGGGTGTATCAGCTTTAGACCGCATCATTTTGTCTATCGATACAATGTCTTAATCGACCTTTATCACACAGCCATGAACTAATAATTTTGTCAATATTGTGATTCTTTCACAGCCAGTTGGCGAATTTTCGGCTCAAGAATAATGACTTACTATTATCATGTTCTTCTATCGTTTCGATGGCACGTCCTATAGTTCATAAGTACAAAACGACGTTTATCATTTGCACACTATTTGATAAGTAATAAGGCCAATAAGATAGATAATATAGAGAGCAGTCTGTGGTGGCCCAGTAGTAGTTAGAGTTGTAGGTCGTCGGTTCGAACCCTGTCAGGCGCTTTAATTTGTGTAAATTGTTTCATAATTACTGCTCTCCAAATGGTGAAGGAAACTATCGTGAGGAAACCGACATGTCCTAGAACTAATAATTCGAAGACATGTGACATACGATCCCGAACTGGGCCCGCGTGGTGGATTACGGCCCACTATCTCACCGGGAGGACGCCTGGGTCCCAGCAGTGGGAACATTATAGGCTGATTATGCTAAGGCCAATAAATTAATTTTGATCATAAATCATTTTTTTGCCATCAAATTCAATCGTTGAAACGTTTATTAGGGAACTACAATAATTTCTAAATAATACATCGGGGATAAGTTATTGAGGCTTAACATCACACTCATCTAGTGCTATCTGTAGTCATAATAGTTAGCTGTGATAGTATAATAGGTAGGTGTGCATGAGCCGGCACTCGAACCCGTTACGTTTAACGGCCGGGAGCGCCGCCCACTGCGCACCGCTTAATCGTTTGAATAGCGATCTTTAATATGGTCGAGTTAAGTGCGTTTTAATTATTTACTGATAACTACATAGGTGCTGCTACATAGGTGCTGCCGGTGCAAAGCTTGTGCTAACACGAATCGCTATCAGAATAATTCTTAACAGATTTTTAAATTCATAATAATAATTATTTATAAAAAAAAAAACTGTCATTACAATTGGTATGCTTTTGTTAAATTTTTAATTTTGGTTCCGGAACTTCTACTCAATAAGGATCTACATTTTAACAAATTATTTACTAGTACTCTTTCAGTATTTACTTTGACGTTGTCATTTGTAGACCAACTTTCCTTTAGCATCCGTTCCCAAAGATGGTTGCCAACAGCTTTCCATCATTTATTCCGCAAATCACACAACAGATGCCATCGCGTTCGCAATTCTTCCTCATATTCTGTTCACGTTTATGGCCACCTGATTGTTTTTCACGCCAAGAATGTAAACAGAAAGGTCTTTAGAATGTTGCATATTAACTTCATTACCATTTATTTTTGCAACAGTGAATTTGATATCTATCTTTACCGATTGAAGAGAAAAGCTTGTGCGGTGTCACATAAACATAATTATTAACTTTGTTTGGGTACTTTTTGAGTTGCCTTCAATAATACGTATTTTTCCCACTTAGCCTATGTGGAAGATGTTATAATAACTTCGTTAATTAATTAATTTTTAAATTTCGGAAATCGATGGCTAAATACGATAATTCAAGTTCAAGTTTTTTGCAAGACATCGACTGGGGGGTGTTAGCGACTACTGTATAGTCGCTCATGAACGCTTCCAATGCGTGGATAGCTACTGTTATTGATATCTAAACTTTTGAGTAATTAGTAGAAACAGATAGAATATAAGTAGCTACTTTATAAAACATAAAAATTAAATCTCTTTTGAATGAGTTTTATTAAGTCCAATGCATTATAATGTTTAGGACATTTTAGTGTCCTTTTTTATGCAAAAAAACCTACCTAACCTTTTACGACATATTTCGGACTTTAGATACAAAGCAGCCTTTGTGTTCGGAAGCATAAAAAACCTTAACCGTAACATGAAATACCACCTCTCAACCTTATGGTCCCAACACAGTGCGTGGCGGTGATATGAAGGTCATATTACATCTGCAGTTCGATGACTTATCTTAATTGCATATTAGTAAACAGAACCTGGTCGACCGAGCTCGGCTCGGGTGAAAATAGAGAAAACGAATTGTCCCAGAAATGGAACTATACACCAATATTGCAATTTTCATCGAAATCGTTAAGGCTCGTGTAAACAGGCGCGATATCGCAGGCGCGACACGCAGCGGTACCTTTGTCGACAAAGGTACCGCTGCCTGTCGCGCCCGCGATATAGCGTCTGTTTGTGGGAGCCTTTAGAGAACATGATGATATTCGAAAACATGATTAAAAATATGAATACAACTAATTGCATATTTAATAATATAGGATTTCATCTTGGTTAGTTCATAGATATTAATAAAGATGTATAATTGAGAAAGCGTATCTTTGCTAATTGTAACCATCTTCTATTGCTGCTCTGATTCATCTTCGTCATTAATTGACTAATATCTTGTAACTGGTTTTATATTACTTTGTGGTAATTATAAAAGTTTGGCATTTACATATTTCAAGATTTTGATTCCTTCTGCTAACTTATTCGGGGTTAAACACGAATGCTGTTACTATTTCTAAATCGACAACCACTACTTATCAGGCACATGAGAATGGTAATTTTGTCTAAAGGAACGGTAATGTATCCATCAGATATCAGTAACATTTTGGAGCATCGCGGACAAAATGGATTATTAATCTATAATATAAATGGAATATTATAAAAAAATACAGATTGATTGCTGTAATCTTCGAGACTATCGGACATGTCGACTTCCGTAACATTTCGAATTTATGGACCGTTAGATAATTTATAAAATTTTATATCCATATTTAAAAAAACTTGTTCATCTATTAATTCTATCAGCCTGCACCTCACTTCAAGTTTTTAAGAAACCTCACAATTTTAGTTTCTTCTGTGATAAATTCTGATATAGTATATTCAAAAGACAGTTTTTTTTCACATTGTAAAAATTATCAAACTGTCATTAATATAAAAAAAATCATCATTCCATCGAACAAGAATGTTTCCCATCATCATCATCATCTCGTGGCTCATAGTATATTTGCGGTCGGCGCAACATTTAGCTTTTTTTTTCTTCCCTATTACCAATATACACTTCTCTATTCGTCGTCATCACGGTAGTCAGTCCTGGAATTTTTGCTATAATCTGTCAAAAAGGTACAGCTTAACAAATTATAATATCGTAAGCCCGAAACTATTGATAACCGTTAACAAAGCAATACATAAGCCATTGCTGCGCTAAGATTTATAGTAATAGAATAGTATGTAAATATGAATATAATTATAACAATACTGGAATTCCGAATACTTGAAACAGATAGATCACATAGCAAATGTGCTTTATCTGTGCTCTACATACAAAACGGCTCTATATTGTGTAGAGCCGATACCTACTGAGTATCCGAAGATTTAGGCGCCAATTCCTGCACCTATATACTCGTACATTTTGTTTAGACGCAACAGTTAACAGTAATGCTAGTTTCTTTTAACCATCTCGACCTTACGCATCGAACGCGTTCGGCGCTCCGATTGACCCTTTACCAGTGAAGGCCAGCGATGGGCCAATCAGAGCGCCGAACGCGGTCGATGCGTAAAGTCGAGATAGTTAAAAGAAACTCACACTAGGGCCTCAGGTGACTTTAAAAAACGTTTGCAATCCATCAGGGGGAAACGTTTGCTATCCATCAGGGGGAAATGTTTGCTATCCATCAGGGGGAAACGTTTGCTATCCATCAGGGGGTCAATAAGGGGGGGTATAAAAAGGCTACTAGTTTTATATTTTTTACAATACAAAAGTTACGGCTGGTACATCCACATTTTATTACGATTTACGTACTTATTACAAAATGATACGTTGCCAAGCGCTATACAACGTTGTTACTTCAATTTGTACCGTTCCAATTAAATCCGAATGGTAGGTAGATAGGGGCGTCAAAAATAGACTTTACCTGACGGACTTCAAGAACTGGTCCGCGGACGTAATTGTCAAACCTGTTCCAAATCAATCGCCGCTAAAATAGTTGTTTGCTTTGCTTTGACTGGGGCTTGGGAACACGAAGCCTGAGGCTCCGATTGTTTGTAGGAAAAAGTAGCTCATTACTGCATAATAGAATGAGCTTGATGGTGGTAAACAATCTGTTTTCTTCATCAGTTCCAAATGCGGGTAATTTAACCGCCTCATCAGATTATAGATTAAATTAAATGCGTAGTATAACCTTAATTGATTGATAATTTTTTAAACTTTTAGAAAGAGGCTCTAATGAGGTATTAGTGTTAAGTAATGATCATCATTACGTACCTACTTATGATAAATCAAGAAAATGTCTATTTCAGATTTACAATAATGGGAATTTAATATGCTTAACTTTATTATATCGCGGATCATATTTTCTGTTTATAACTGCTTTCTATAATATAATGCGATCACTGATCAGTCTGAAATAACACCGATGGCATCAACTACCAATATCCTGCTTGTAGGGAGCTAACTGGCCATCGCCCTACTTTTGCGAGCTTCTGCACTCTCAAAGCTAAGGTCTTGTGCAGACGAAGCGATCCGCACGAATCAAGCGTACCTACTGTCGGTCAAGAAGTCAAAGTAGGCACTAGGCGCCAATGCATTCCGTCATGCGACTGTGAAATCAAAACATAGGCGTGAATACGTGAGTAGATTTTGATGTTGTATGGCGGCATAATGATTTGTCAAACCAACTTACATACCAGCAACGACGAGAGGACTGTATTCGGTACGAGAGCAGCAGATCAAATTACCTAATATCTTACAGAACTAATTACCACTATTTGAGTAGCTCCGTCCACCGACATAAAATACATTAATAATAGTGAGCGTCGTGCAAGCTTCGATATAAACGGTACCTTAGTCTGAAATTGGGGAACCCAAGACGTATCGATGCTAATCGCATGAATCGCGCTTGTAGTGTTCATCTGAACCAACTTTACAGCTAATGTAGTGTACCCAGTACCTCGTAACTTGTATAGTGCTAGTATGCGGCCGCTTCAGATTTATTACAGTGTTCGCCTTCGATATGGTATGCGATAGAATGCAGTTACTTGCTGTTCAGGTGATCATTAAAGAGAGAAGCTTGCTTCGTGCATTCAATATCGTATTTCTTATTAATATTATGTTCAATATGTACTAAAACGCAAATTCTATTCAACTTGTGCACAGGTTGTGCAGAATTTATTTTGTGTTTTAGTACCTACGTATTGAACAAATAAAACGAAACAATTCAAACTATGTATTTTTGGATCCTATTTTTTGTTTGAAGTTATAAATAATATGGATGAATTTTATAATTATTAGTGAATATAAACATTAAATTCTAATATTTTACACTATAAGGCACGTGCGGATGTGATGTCAAGCAGGTGTAATGAGATTTTAATTAGTGCGTCAGTGGGCATGGTTTCGACACCACATATGTTTTGTACGTAGGTATATCTTTCTTTGTGAATCTAGGTCACAACAATAGTATATTATGCAATTAGTGAATAAAGGACGGATTTAAAGCGAGGGCCATAGATGCATCACGAGCATGGGAAGGATTCTATGATGATTGAATCACGAGCATAGCGAGTGATTTAAGTGTTAGAATCCTGAGTGACGCGAGCGATTCATGGCCCTCGATGTAAATCCGTTTTATTCAACAGTTGCATACTATACTTTATACCATGACTACGAGAAAAAGAACTTGCACCTAGGAGTATTTTATTATGTCAATGTTATGCCTTTTTTTTATAGTACACCGTAGCATAGAATACGTACTCCAAAATGTCGATGACTTCTTTTTCTTCGACAACTCATTAAAATAAGTTAGGAAAACAGACTCTGAAAATGTTCCAGAAGCTTGATTTTCATTTTTCCATTTGCAAAACTCATCGTAGGCTTTGATGTAAACCAGCCGTGATTTGTTGGGTAGCAAGTTTTCGACTATATCGGCCGCCCTCTCTTTTATAAACTCTTGGTGTTAACACATCTTCTTCATCACTTGAATGGTTTTTCAATCGATTTATTATGAAGTAACACTAAACTTTGTGTTCATACAACTTACAGTACTTATTTAAAATAGCGGCAATTTACTAATCACAACAAAGAACACTAAACAGTTATTATTCTAATGCTAAACTCCTTGTCGAAAATGTCAACCAATCACATCGGAGTTTGTATCGAGTATTTATTCGCAAGGAGGCTGTACAGCATTGAGATGGAGTTCGAATATATTGATGTGCTCTAAATTCAAACTCCAAAACAGTGACTATAATTGCTTTTTATTCACTGTTTTCAGTGAATAAAATAAGCTTTTTAGAGGGGGAATGGTTTAAAATAATTATTGTGAAGACGCTGCAAGAAAAATTTGCTAGAGAATGAAAATTATGAGATAGAATTTTTTGCAATTAATATAGGACTCAGCTTTTTTATGTGATGTGGGAATTTCAGATAAAATTGCTCGGATTTATTATGAAAATTCTTCTTCACACTTTTTTGTTGTAAAAATGAAAAATCAGAGTGGTGGACCTATGTGTGTGTCCATACTGCCCCATCTCAAATCCACCCTGTAAGTACGTATACCATGATGGTCATTACAAATACTACAATAACACTTCTCGTGAATTGTGCCACTGTTATGATGTGGGGCAACCTTTACATTGAATTTATTACTAACCTCAACACATTGCTCTTACAACCTCATTCAAGCGTAGGCAGTTTGGAACTGTGGACATATTTGAAATTGCTCCACAAGGACATTTGAAGTGTTTTCGTGAAATGAGAGTTTTGGTAAAACTAACTTTAATTATCTATTTATATCGTGTCAGTTAAAGTTATTAGAAAAATCTCAATCTGCTCGCAGTACCCTGAAAATAGTCAGTTCAAAAAACAAAACACACATAATCTTCGAATTTTGTTTATTATGTTTCAATAAACTCATAAACTACATTGAAGTAGCAAATAAAGAAACGTGAGTTACGCAAACGAGCCGCAACCACTGAATTAATGTTGTTTCTCTTAATGTCATTTTCGAAACACGTATTACGAGAAACTATTAATCTTTCTTCAGAATTTATAATTATCTACTCTTTTTACTAACCACGGAATAAACTAGTATCTTAGGAATAGTCAGTGAAGTGACCGAGTGGGATGGTGGCCAAGTGACCACAAAGCTTTCGCCGGAATGACACACTCGTGCACCAGACTACACAAATAAACGTTACTACCATTATTACAAATATAAGACTCCCAAGATTCACCGAACAGTCACATTTATATCCCATAAACATTGAGCGAGATGTATCGAGACCTTGGTTGGGTCATACACACACATACTCATGTCGGTCATACATCTGTAGTTCGTAGTCATACACAGTTGAGTCGCGGCCAAATTATAAGCATCTGTTGCAGATTGCAACCACTTGGGTGGTAAGCTACGTTGTAAATATGTGGCGCGGCTTTATCGGAAATACTATATTATAAAAGATTTGTATTTTTGTTTGCAATGAATAAACTCAAAAGCGACTGGACTGATTTATTTAAAAATACCACCAGTAGAATGCTTTATAATCACTGAGTGAAGGCTGAAGGCTATTATTTTATAAAGATATCATGTGGGCGAAGCCGCTGGCTGAAGCTAGACGGGAATTATTTCAGACTTGGAAAATTCAAAAGTGTCTAGCTAATTCCTGAACTTGCACCATAAGTCACTAAATGTGTTTAGTTCATGTCTCTCTCTTTAATCTTCAAACGATTCTCAGAAATAGACTTATGATTAAAATTCGTTTAGCGACAAATACCTTCCATAATGACGTACGCAAAATATGTGCTTTGACGTGGAGTTGTCGACACCAGCCAGTATTACCTAAATGCCTCAGTGAATCGTGGTGCAAGTGTCTCTGTAATAATTATTTGTCCTGTTAAGATACCTATTAAAATACCTACAGGCAATGTTGATTTTATGAGACATAACTAATATATTAATTTTATTTGTTACAGGTAAGCATAATTTGGAGTGTCCTAGTTTTTGCAGAAATTATGGTAGGCGTGACTATATTCCTTATTTATTATTCTATAATTTGGAAAACCAAGTAAGAATATGCGGAATATACATTATTATGCGGAAGATTCCAGAATTTAGAAGGGGTGAAGTTTTCTGAAGCACAAAAACTAAAACATAATATCGTAGCAGTCACGTAAGACCGTATGTTACTAGGTAGAGTTTATTGACACTAATTCAAGACCATATTACAGGGTTCAAGTTTTTTTAATATAAATAAAAAAGCTGTTTCGCTATCAAGTGGCATTGTGAGACATTCAGTAATTTGCACGTCAATAAATGACTAAAATCATTATTATTTCGAAAATAACATAAATAGACGTTTAATTTGAACTAGTTTGAATATTATAAAATCATAAATATGAACACATTTACGGTTCGTTTCGTGTTGATTTGTCTTTGTCTCAGTTTTTTTGTTCCATTGTAAGAAACAAAGGTTACCTATTCAAAACATGTATTTTCGTAAAGGTTCGTACTCACGGCGAGCATTCTCTTCGCGAATTTCTTTTGAAAACAAGAACATTCAGTCGTGGACCGTACATTTTCTCGCGAGCACAGCTATAAGCCTTTGACAATTATTTTACCTGTGATTTTACATTACTGTCGAAATTACAATGATCTTTATTATTTTTACATTATGGTTGCTGTTGGATTGCTGCTGTCAGAGGTAAAATAACTATGAAAGGACTGTATTAGAATTTGTTTTTCGTGTTTGTGTTCATTTAGACACCAAACTGTTCGTTTCGTAACAAAAGTTCGTGCAACGAATGTTTGCAATACAAATTCGTGAAGCGAATGCTCGTGGTTAGTAGGTACCTACCGTCCATAATATCAACCAAAGTAACTGATCTGCCGACAATGTAGAGGCTGACTAATATACCAGTCTCCACTATTTTGACTAATAGCCTCACCGACACGCCCATTAAATACCTGAATAACTAGTTCTGTTTGACGCGTTCATTATTAGCTATTACTCTCGTTTAGCTACTTGAATGTAATTACATAACTAACTTAGTTTTTTCTCATTTTATCAGTTTTCGTGAAATTATCATGAAAATGTACACTTTTCAGTCAAAGTTGTGATTTGTTTGGTTAATTGTTTTGATTCCTTGACCCAAATTAATGTACTAGGAGCACAATAGTTGGAGTCAATGAAAAATATCGATAAGCATGGTAGAAGTTCTGGTTATGGTTGGTAGAAATCTACTTCATTAAGCAACAGTTGTGAGAATTCACACTTTAGTAACAACTAAGCTCCGGTGAAGGCAATATTATCTGACATATTTGAGTTGATTTAGTTTTAAGAATATCTTTCTACTGTTAAAAGATCAGCAATTTCAACAACAAACTTTGTTACAAATTGAAGCCTTTAATAACAATCATACTACAAACTAAACTAAAACGATTCAATATTCGTTAATAACGCCTCAATGAACTTTGTGATTTAATTAAAATTTAACTAGATATTTTTAACTTTACGTAAGTGGTGATCAGCGTCTGACGTCAGAGAGCTCGTCCCATCTGGTTTGTTATTATCTATGCAAATAAAATACCAAAATATTCCGGCGTGTGGAATTTAACAGTCAACAGTTCCAAGTACTTCTTGATTTCTTTATTTTTTCATAACGTTTAAGTTTGCGACAAGTAATAAACCGCCTGAACAAAGTACTTATGTACTCATAAATATATACATACACAACATTATACATAATATGTATATGACACAACCCATTGGCCATACATAATATATTGACAAAGTTTTAAATAAAGATTTTATTCCAATTACTGAGAACATAATATTGATATACCTAAGTAAATGGATCTGCCATTTAAATATCAGTAATTCACGTTTTTTTTTTATGGTTAGCAGCTGGGGTTTTCACAAGTCTTAACGAAAAGCTTCATAAAATACCATAGACGTTGATATATTTAGTAACCTATTCCGCTTGACTATTCTTCAAGAGTCCGAAAAACCCTGTAAGAAATCGACACGTGTTTCACCTCTCAACGAGGCATCCTCAGGATGACGATTGACCAATGGCAAACCAGAACGCGACGTGTTACCACACCGAGCGCTGGACGCAAAGCGAAAGCTTCATAATAAAAACACACATACGTAATGTAACTACATTATTATTATCAAAATAATAATTTTCCTTAAAATATTTTAAACCTTTAAAGTATGAAACTTTAAAGCTAAATACAGATTAGTTGAAAAACGATAATTTCAAAATTATTTCACAGATTATCGATCGAAAAGGTCGAACAGCCAAAACTGGATGTAATAATAAATGGCCATTGATTTCCGTAAAAGTGACGTCCGAGCCCAATCACTTCCTTGTTTATTTTTTATATGTTGGCACCAACATCAGCTTAATTTGATAAACTTTCGTCCGTAAGTATACCCAAAATAAAAAATGATGTAAATATATATTATATCAAAGTCAAATTGATCCAAAATTCAATACGTTTTAAATTGTTATTGATAACTACTATGTAACAATAGTATTTACAAACAGTAATGATTCTTTCTCTTCAGTAACCGTAGAAAAAGTATCCCACAGTACGTACATATTATGCAACACAGGCCAATACTGCCTCTCCAATTGATGGTACTTTCTACAAAAGAAATAGAACATGAAATAGGCATCTAAATAGTAGGAACATCATCGAAACACAGTGTTTTCAAACCTATCATTTGTTATGCTAACAAATCACTCACCTTTACACAACACTTACACAACGCTTACACAACGACCCCGAACATAGCGTGGTCATACAACAACACGTCTTCATTATGTTTGTTTATTCTGCTAAATCTTGAAAGCATGTGTTGACATAGTTTTTACTAACACATGTACAGATTTACTGTACTTTAGATAAGTGATTTGTTGGAAAAAACAAAATAATGTGAAGACGATCCGGGGTTGAATGAAGTTTTGTGGTCATTTTGTGGTTGATTGATTATTTTGATGATTTGAGTGAGTTGTGTTGATTGATTGAATATTAATTATAAAAACGAATCAAATTTTAATATAGGTAGCAAGTTTGTTGCTCTGGACAGTGACCAAAGAGTTTGAAACGATGACTGAAATCGAATTGCAGTATCAACTAAAACTTGATAATAAAAATTGATGACGATAAACGTGCATTCAATTATTACGCTTATGTGTTAAATACATATATCTCATTGAATGTTTGCTTTTATTGAAACCACATACAAATAGGTACCTATTGTTTAAATTTCAGTGGTTAAATCCACAATATCAGTATTCATAAAATGAGTGAGCACAACTTATTACCAGCAAGCGACCGAGTTTCATCCTTGGGCAACTTGTTTACAAAATGCTATTTGTTTTGATTACCAATTACTGTCACAGAAAATATCAATTTACCAAAGTATACAAGTAAAGTAATAATTGTAGCATGTAGCGTTAACGTAGTAAGTATTAAATAAGTAGTCGTAGCAAGTTAGGACAAAACGAAATAAATTGAGCCGGGATTTAAGTATTCATTTAATTTCATTTTACTTTTACTTTCTTAGTAATATTCTCTGTGACAAAGTAATTATTAAAAATTCTAATCAAATTTTACTTCCGTATAATATTCTGATTATTCCCATCCTTTCATTAATCATGCGTGTAATTGTGCACGGCATCGTAAATCCTTCTGTAGTGTGCCCGGAATGCCCCGGAAGACGCGGCGCCTAGTCTCGCCACGTGACTTCCTTTCCTATAAGTTCGTGATTGGTGTGACGTGTCTGTGTTGTGTCCGATATTTGGTGACGTTCGTCGATTTTGACAAATTAGGTGCTACCTTATAAGAAAGAAAGAAATACATACCTACTTTATATTTATAACAAAAACTTACTTATACTTAGATGGCTTTTATTGCCTTTTGTTTTCCATTTAACGGTTATTAACAAAACAAAAAAAAACGGGAGATGGTATCTCAGAATTACTGTTTCATTTAGGGATAATTTGTAAATCATCAGATAATTTTAATCTGGGGAGGAGGAGATAAATTATGTCAAACAGCCGGCGCCGTATTTATTCTTCAGATAAAAGTTAAATGATGATTAAAAAATCGGCCTTTGTGAAGTTAATGTTTGAATGGTTGATTTGTATTACGAAATGGATCATTAACATTAATGATTTCACTAATTCAATCAAAGAACCACTAAAATCGAGTCTAAAGCTGCTTTCTGCTAACATATTTGTATGGTGTATTTTGTTGATTAATTTGTAGTAAATTATTTAATGTAGGAAAACCCTACATATTAACACGATATCGACCCAAGATGTGGAATTGTAACAAATACCTATAATATGTTTGTATATTACAGTAAGTAATCTAGAAATAACAGGAAAGTGCAGTAAGTAAATAAACATGTATAGTAAGTACTTAAGTAGGTACCCATCGCTTACCATCATGCACAAGCTGTAAAAGGCAATTGATGGAAATGAGGAAGTCGACTCTTGGCACTCGTGCGCAGATGAGATTGTTAGGTACGACAACTATTTTTCCCACGTGTTGTCTTTATTAATAGTAACAAACATAACGGGGTATAATCCCAATCTACTCAGTTGTAGTATAGAATTATTACGTAAAAATTATAAAAGAAATACCAAATCAATATTGGCATGTACTATGACGATTGTTTAAAGTCAACATCATTGCAGTGTGATTTTTTTGGTTTTCTCCCATAAGTGTTCAGGTTCGCGTGTGCACTTTCATTTGGCATGCAACTGTGGGCTTATCGTAGGGTAAATGGCCGCCTTTAAAACGCTCAAACTTCACATCCACTTATAAGCAGTTCTATCGGGCAGTCGGGCTCGATACTTGGACTTGTGATTTCCTCTTCTAAAACATACAGTAAATCCGGAAATATGTTCAAACTTCGGTACACGGCATTTTTAACTGTAATTCTTCAATAATTAAGGTCATAATGATGAGCATTTTATGTCTGTTAATAAACTTAAAAGCTACCTTCATTGAAATATATTTTACTTGCTGTTACGTCATCGTAACATGATTTCCTGAATACGTAACATCATCTTCATAAAAGGATTAAATGTCATAATAATAACTTTTTTAAAGCTCTTTATTAAAAATTAATTTGGGGAAGTGCGGCCTAATTGGACACTACCTTGCATTATGTAAAAAATAGAGATAGATTATGAAACACCTACTTATTCGTGTTTATTGTCACTTGAATGCCACACATCCATTATTCTTATCATCATATCTGTAAATATTGACTATTAGCGGTTCATCTTTGGTATAGGTAACTGTCATGGTTCCTCACCTGCCTATACTAAGTATACTTATTCCAAAATGACACTTGAAGAGTATCTAAGTAATAAGGTACCCTCGGCCTACTTTTGATTTGTTAAAATTTTTAGTGATTTTAGTCATTCTACTTAACTAGGCTACACATCTCTGTAATAACACCTATCATTATAGCCAATAAGCCTACTTTAGCCTCTATACATTTTCTGAGAAGTTCAAACCAATCGAAGGCTTCATAGAAAACAATTTATATAATGTTGTGTTACATCATTTACGCCAACGCCGACGCCAAGTGGCTGAAGGTATGTGGGTTACACCGTATTTGAGCTAATAAGAGACCTGGTTTCTGTGAAAAATTATGTAATGAGCTTGACTCACCTTTTCCATACAGCATCCAAATATAGATAGACGGCTATGAGTTGAATGACATTATGTTACGATCGAATATGGTTCCGGTAAACAAAATGCCATTTTGACCCTTTCTGTGGGTGTTATAAAGTGCAGCGGTATCCTTCTGTGGACTATTACCGTGCTTTACGACTACAGCCATATTCTTTCATAGCCATTTACTATAGTTATGTTGAGTACACGCCTTCGTGCTCGGTAATGTGTACGTAGTAATAAGTCGAACAAGGATCATAACCATCTGTTAAATAACTTACCATGTGTTTACTACTCGTTGTACCGGTCTACTGGGGGACATGCTCAGCAGTCGATACGAGGTCGAAGAATGTGTTATGTGATGACAGTACTTAATATTCTAAAGGTTAGTTCACACATGACCAGCCATTTTATGGAGTCGACAACCTTTAGGTCTGATTTATTCTACTCTATTGGGAACGAAAATGTTTTGATTTAGTTTGGAGTTGTTTCCAAGAAAATAATAAACGAGTTCATAACAGGCAAGAGGCAGGTAAACGACGTATTTGACCAACTTTGGCTTCTAGATTGGTTTAGCCACGGAATTAAAAGGTACAGAAATACCGCAAAAGAAAATCAACTCATACATGTACAGAAAACAATATTTGCATAAAATTCGCAAAAATAAAAAAGTCTTGAATCGAGTATTTTTGTTATTGTAGATTGTTCTGGAATTTCTGTACCTATATCATAATTTTCTGTCTCAGCGAAGTATTTAAGTCACTTCAGTGATTGACGTAGATAAATAATTATGCCAAACCGGTCTTAGTCAGTTTTGGCTTACCACAGAATTTACGATCAGATTAAAAATAAAACGTGAGATAAAATAGATGAGATAATTGTATTATTTCTGAATGATATAGAATGATGACGATGAACAGGGAAGATAATGTAAATTGTATAAATTATTCCAAAATAAACGGTGCAGTCGACTCTCCATAAAATTGGATTTTTATGCAAAGTGCTGAATTTGCAAACGAAGTAGTTTGTCTTCATAGTAAACAAACTGAGGTAAAACAGGTTACCTCTGAATAAATTCATTCCATCATTGAATTAAGGTGTTTGTTGTTGCCTCCCTCTAAATAAAGTATGTAGTGTTTCAGACTTTTATTTAATTTACGAGTGTGCTCAATACGGTCCTATTTATTACGTAAACCTTATTAACCTACCCTGTTTTATTACGTAAACCATCCTTATCCAGCCTTGGCGCGTCCAAGTAAAATTATATCATGTGCCGTTTTGTTAGATATCTACCTATATAGTCCATCATTATATACTGTGTATGTACGAGTGATGGTTAATAAAATAATACATCCCATGCTGACTTCGGCTACGGTGACTATTTCTGTTTCTAAAGACTATTATAGGTTACGGGTATGTGCCCTGATATGGCTAATGTAACCTAACCTAAAAATGGGTACCTCCATCAAATACTTCCACAAGTTCGATTTATATCAGCCAATCCACTCCGCTAGTAAGCAACGGTGCGCGCGCGCCACGCGGCCTCGATCCGAGCGCCACTTTCTACAACCGACGAGTTTTTACGTGATCCGGCGCATGTGTTGCGACATCACCGGATTATATTTGTACCTATTGGTTATCTGCCTGACCCTTTTTGATAACAGGTTACCAATTGGACCCATCAATTGCCTTACGTTGCGTTATTACGTTTTGCTAGTAGGAATTTATTCAGTTGCCCCCCAACTGAATAACTCCGTACTGTTGTTTTTATTTAAAAATGTTTTACTTACTAAAATTATTATTCATTATAATTTTAATAATATCTAAATCAATTCACGCTGACACACGATAAGTAAAGCAAGTTGAACCACTCTAGTTTTTCTGACAACCGGAATAGAGGCGTAAAAAGAACCTAAAAGGCCCATTAATAAGGCATGAGCGGATTAAATTGTGAACAATATTAATTTAAGCAAATTACATCAAGATGTGTATTTTTTACTGCTGTTGTTTGACTACCTTTTGCTTTAACCCGGAAATATTTAAAATGTTAGATCCTATCCCGAAAGAATCATGGCGATTTGTAGTTACTTACATGTAGGTAACGTATGAATAATGTCCTCATGTCTTTAAAGTTAATTGATAATTAATGCGACACTACGTTTCCTCTTGATTGAATATAAACCGGTTATTTTATTTTAAGTTTCACAAAAAAAAACTAACAAAATGTTTTGTTAATTTTTTTGAATTAAGTTAATGTAGTGTGTTTTTGAATTAAAATAATTAAGTTAATGCGATTTAAACTTAAAGAACAACTTAATGTAGTTTTAAACTGCATTTTATTCTAGATATTATAACATGCGTTTCCGTGATGAACGATTATGGTTTAGTTATAAATAGGTTACAGTAAATTATAATTTACATAAAAAGAACTTATCTCTAGAAGTCGTTAGACGATAACTATTAATTATAATGTTTCATGACGGCGTCAAAACTCAACCCGTAAACATACCGGTCAAAATCATAATTCTCCTTTTTGCTTCGCCGTAGTCGGGTAAAAACTATAGGTACCTACTTAAGTATTTAAGTATTTCCTATAGTTTTAACATAAAAAAACAAGTAAAAAAAATTATGGAGGGTATTGTATAGTGCATATAGCATTACTAGCTTTATAACCCGCGGCTTTGCCCGTGTGGATGTCGGAAAATATCCCAGGGGAGCGGCCTACCGTGATTAAAAGTACCCTATGTCCTAAACCAGGTCATGGTCTATTTGTGTATCAAATTTCATCGAAACCTATTCAGCCATTAATTAAGAGGTGAAAGCGTAACAAATAAACAAACAAACTCACTTTCGCGTTTATAATATTAGTTAGGATTGTAAAGGCGATGATAGGTAGCATGCAGCGTCCTATTTCTGAAATACTGCAAGTATCTACTGCACACACTCTATATCTGATGCGCGTGTATCACAGTGAACGTGGCAGTTATGCCAATTTCCCCAACTTCCCCTTTTCCAGTCTATTCAGTAAACATTAGCCTAAATAAAACCACCACGAAATTATTTTTCAGGGAAACGAGTTAGTTTATGTATGAGCTTACCTACTCGATGTCGAATGGTAGGTACGTGATACTCCGAGCAAATTATACCTTCCAACATATTATGTATTCTAAGAAAAACAGGTTTTGTGCTTATAATATGATACAGACTATCATTACATAATTAAATTATGCTCCATTGTATTAGTAACTGCCATTTACCACGGTATTGGCAGTTGTTATGATTAAGGCTGTACCCTACCTCAGATTTTATCTCGCTCGCACCATACTACTCGCGACCTGAGTGAGAGCGAGACGGAGTGGGGCGCTAGCAGCTCTCATGCCTTGAAAAGTTTAGGTAATTGCATTTTACGGAGAAAATAATGGTAATTTATGAACACCAGCGGTTTATAGTTCTTTTAGAGGTAACTTTGGATTTTTTCAATACTCAATACTCAATATATTTATTTGCATTCCACAATGTTAACTTAGGTGGTAGGTACATTATAAAATATACATAATTTTAGATCATTGTGGACCCTGTCGGGCACAGCAAGATAGGATACAGGAAGAGGGCTAATATTATATATTATTATTATTTGAAAGAAATAAATTATAGGTAAATGTTTTTCTACTACTCACTCCCACTTTAATTTTAGTTATAGCGAAACTTTTTAGTAGGTAGGTATTTTTCGAGTCAGGCATAGCGGGACTAGAGCATAGGTGGACTAACCGTTTCTTTCTATAGAGAAAATTTTATGTAATCTTGTTTTCGCCAAACATGACCTAGGATGGATAACATGGACCTAGCATCAATCCTCAACTTTAATAAATAAATAAAAAGTATATTAATATAATAAACGTTTTTAATGGTTGAAAGAAATTTTTTGAGGTATCTTCGTCATTTTTAGGGTTCCGTAAAAACGGAAACCTTATAGGATCACTCGTGTGTCTGTCTGTCCGTCTGTCACAACCAATTTGCTCCAAATCCAATGGACCGATTAAGTTAAAATTTGGTTCATATTATGTAGGTATTTCTGTGATCCAAATACGGACATGTCTGCCTGCCTAGCCTTTTCCCACCTATGTTGGGGTCGGCTTCCAGTCTAACCGGATGCAGCTGAATACCAGTATTTTACATGGAGCGACTGCCTATCTGACCTCCACAACCCAGCTAACCAAATACGGACATGTAACGTAAATAAATTAATTTTGAACCTGCTTAAAGGTACTTATATTATCAATGCCCTCTTGAAAAGAAAGGATTTCATAATCCGTTCAGAAAAAATAACGGGGATTTGAATTTGTTATGTTTTCAGGCGGGTAAAGACGGAAGTTGGTTATAGTTAGTAATAAAATATCAATGATTATTTAAACTACACGTGTACAAATCCTATGGTACAGATAAAAACAGGTATCTTGCAATGAATAAATTACTACTACATACGTTTTGAATAATTTTATCATAACAAATGCATAATATTAACATTATAATTTACATCAACATACATGAATCGCATCACATGTCAATAACCTTATGTCGACGTTGTCAGAGGATCGCAAACGATAAGTCGCGCTAGGAATGCGCCTACTTGCGCACTAGCTAATGTGAAGTGGTAGTACTAGTAACCCAGCGGTTCAGTTACTAACTACGAATTAACTTCATACTAAATCCCCTAAGACTTCATAACAGCGGAACTTTGCGTACATAAACTTATGTCACCCAAAAAAAGCGTCTTTTTGCGCAGTAAGCGTGACTAGAACGTGACCCGCTGCGCTTCGAATTAAAACCGTTTTTACCTGTTAAATTATCTGTTAGAATTGAACAGGTAAAAACGGTTGAAGATTTACATCTTCAACCGTTTTCTGTCTGTTATGTCACAAAACGTAAATGTTTATTTCGGCAGTTACATACTTACATCACTAGGACTTGGCCGACCGCCTCGCCTCATTTTGGACCCGGGTTTGCACAATTTAAAAAATACTGTACAAAGGCCGACTTAATGCCTGAGGAATTTTCTACCAGTCAACCTTAGGGTGATGCAGAGACAAACATGGCAGGTGCAACATACGGGATAGATAATTCGAAAAAGGATAAATCTATATATATATAAAACACAAGAGTGACTGACTGATCTATCAACGCACAGCTTAAACCACTGGACAGATTAGGCTGAAATTTGGCACACAGATAGTTATTATGACGTAGGCGCGCACTAAAAACGGGTTTTTGGAAATTCGACCTTTAAGGGGGAGAAAAGGGTGGATTTCGTTTGTATGTAAAATCTTACTCCTTGAGTTAATAGACTCGAAAATTGGCACGAATATTTATCTATGTAAATAATAAAATTTGCCATTTTTCGTTTTTTTAAACTACCCCTTAAATAGGGATTGGGGTGTCTTTTTCGAATCAAAGTTTGTATAGAAGAATTTTAACGCGCGGTCCGATTAACTCGAAACTTAATATTTATAATTTAAACCAAAAATAAAGAATAATGTAAACCAGGGTTTTTCAAAAATCTACCCCCAACGATAGTAGATAGTTATAGATATATATAGAGGTATAGATAGGGTAGTCTATATCACAGCTCAAACCACTGAACGGATTGGGCTGAAATTTGGTACACAGATAGTTATTATGACGTAGACATCCACTACAAATGAAAGATAGGGTTTTTGGAAATTCTTTTACCATAGAGCAATAACAGGGTGTCAAACTAAGTAAGTAAAAATTTTAACGCGCTGTCGGATGAACTCGAAACTCGATACGGTACCTACTAATACGGGGTTTTTAAAAAATCAGCAGGGTATAAAAGGGATAAAGTTTAAGGGGTAAAGATTGTAAATAAATGTTACAGATCGTAAATATTAAATTTCAAAAACTATCTTTCAAAGGGAGTGGAGAGGTTGTGGAAGTTTTTAGAGGGAAGTACGAGATCCACGCGGACGAAGTGGCGGGCAAAGTGCTATTAGTAATACATATATACTTAAATACATACATATAAACAGAATAAACTTTGTCAGTGTGTGTTGTATTAATAAGCTCGTTACCCATTTTACTTAACCCTTTGTTGTAAAGGATCTGTAACTGTGAAAAAAGTTATGTCATTAGGTTTTCACATATTGTGATAATTTGCGCAAAACGTTACTTTAATAAAACATGACCTATTCGCGTTGTTTTACTTTCGCACTCACCTACAGACCCCGGGTTTGTTTACAGATTTAGCTACAGGTGCGTTTCTTTGAAGCAAACAGATCCGGATTTCCTTGTAGATTGAAGTGTTATGAATTTTAGTATCTATAGCTGTCATCATTATACAGCTAAAGAATTTAGACTAAAGCAAACAATTCCTTAATTACAGCTTTCAACATATTTTTTAAGTTTTCGACCTCAAACGATTTCTCTTATATCGTGAGTGGGTTTACAATACCAAATCTCGCATACATAATCATCATCAAACATAACAGTCAAAAGTTTCAAAAAAATGCTGAACACCAATTCTACATCCACTAGTTCCTAAATACGAATGAGGGTGCACCGGCAGCGGCGGCCGCGGCACGAGGCTTGAGCTTGTGCTTACATTTTTACTCAGTCTACAAAAAATACAAAAGTTGGTTACCGTCGGCGGCGCCACGTTACCGTCGGCGGCGCCACTCCAAAAGGTAATTCTGTAGTCTGAGCTTTTTTTACTCGCGTAATATTGCTGTAAGCTTCCTAGAGCGTAGGAAACAAATTGACTGCTATTTTATTTTCAGTAATCTATTCATAACATTTTGTACATAGATTTGATAACATTATTTCCCATTGCTGAGAAGTTTATAGTGAATTGATGAATGCTTGCGTTTTACTATCTAATTGCACAAAACTGACAAACGACTATCACTAAAATGATGGCAGTGAACACAACGCAATAAATAATGGTTACATTATTGTCAAAATGCATTGCAAAATTTAGGTAGAGGTTTGATTCACGGCTCTATATTTTATACCAGCAAGCCTTTTGAAAAAGAAACTACAATTATAATAATTCCTTGGGAGCTAACATACTTGGAATGATCCTATACCACTGGTGATTAATCAACTTAAGATAAGCTCAAATATTACTTATACCTACACATAGACGATTCCTCTAAAATCGCTATAAGCATATGCCTTGCCTGTACAGGCAGAGCATATGCTTAGAGCTATTTACGTACGTACTCCTTCATTCAAAAGAATCATGTGAGTACATCAAACTACTCAACAACGACGGACACAGTAGAAGTTAATTATTCCTAGACACATAGTTGGTCCGTCACGACGCCGTTAACGAATGTTAATGAGCAGAGTCGTGGCATCACGCGCGGGCATGACGGATCGACCACTATGTCGTGGAAATAGGGAAATACGGGAAAAAGTTCCGTTGGAAAATGTGACTAAGAGGCTAAGATCAACGAACGAAGAGGTTAAAATCTGTAGAAATCGGAGAAAGAATCGATCAAAATTTAAGCCAAATTATGGCTCGATCTTAGAAGGTCGACCAATATTTGTTTATTAAGTAGACGAACCAAATCCAGACGTTCGTTCGTTTCTTTGTTTTGGCCAAAAACCGACTGAAGGTAAACATAAATTAAGGAGTTTACAAGCGAAACTAACGAGTGGCTTTTGCACGAATAGGATTAAATCACCAAATCTGTCCTAGAAAATGGTGGCAAATATTTGCCGTCTAATTGGGACAAATGTGGTCGGAAACACAGTGTATTAAGACATATGTCGCTAATTCTACATAGATATGTGACACAACTCGCACGGCTCGTGTCCCGGTAAAGTGCGAAGTGCGTGTTCTAGCCAGATGTCTGGAGAAATGCAAGCTCTAATTAATATTGAATGTAATTGGGGCGTGGAAGTCCAGCAGAATGTTGATGAAGATCGTGTGTCACGAGCACCATAGTACTTGTGAACTATGTGGAGCGCAGGACAAGGATCTATGCATATACATAAGACAGTGAGAAGGGTCATCTTATGCTGTATTGTTAACTATTCATTGGTTTACTGTGTACATCTGCATTTTCTGAAAAATTCTTAGTGCCATTAGTTAATGGCACTAAGAATTTTACGATCAATGTTGTCACTTTGTTTATGAATATTTCTCACTTATTTTTTATTTTAGCTGTAAAGTTTTATAATGTATCAGTTTCCAGTTTTATTTGAGATAAACCAATAATGATAATAATATTACTTAACAGTATTTTTACCATCCATTGAGTATTTTCATCTCCTTATAACATTATGATCTTTAATCATATAATCTTTTAAAGTCGCTCAAACCTTAACAACCTCATTCCCTTACCGCAGCCGTAGGCTCATATCTACCATATTAACCTTTTAACTCACTTAGACACATCAATTACAAGTAATTAAGCGTGTATGAATCATGCGCACCCGTTCTGTGCCATACGAGGCTGTCTAAATAAGAAACAATATTGCAATTGTATTATTATGAAACAATATGTGACCTACTGAGTACTAGGTGTTTCGGTACAAATTCGAAATTGTTGTGCGGACTTGTGAAATTATATTTTAAAATATTTTAGTTCAGTAACATAATTATATTCTTTAGAGGACTTGTTAAAACAAACCAAGTCTTCGGTTTTAATAATAATATTATGTATTTTATTCTTAGAGTAAATAAGAAGAAGAAAGGAGTTGGTTATTTGAAAAAAAAAATGATATAAAATGTACCCACGAAGATAATTGTGAAGTTGTAAACTCAGCCGAGTGCAAAGTGCTGTAGAAAATTAGAACTGCACAATTCTTTGGTCAATTTTTTTAACGCAATGCGCGGTCACACGCAAGTGGTAAATTATCTGTTTTATCTACATTACAAAGTAGTTTTCTAACCAAACAATACCTGCTTAACACACAAACTAACACAGATGAGTAATCTCATTGTTACACTTAGCAATATCTCATGAGTAAACTGTATTTATTTACTCTGGTGGTGCATTGATCACACATTTACACACACAGTTAGTATAAGAATTAATGCACTTCCCAGTTCAAATAGGAGTTTATCAGTTCGGTTGACTCACTGAGTCCCGGGTATGTGAGTCGACAGTTAATTGTAACTGCTTACTTTACCTTGTTGCAAGTTCTTCAACCATTTTGACATTTGACGAAATTACTTGACAATTTTTCGTCAAGTATTGAAAAGTCGTTTCATGTAAGAGTTTAAAACCAGAACTCTAAATACATATAGCAATTAAGGCTTATAGACACGACAATATTAATGAAAAAATAATCGCATTAAATTCAATACCTAATGCTAATAATATGCTTACATTATCATTAGTATTAGCCTTGGCTTATCTAAAACTAGAATTCAGTTTAGACTGACCTATCTAGGCAGGCCTATAAAATAGCTGAAATTATTGAAGTAGACTGGTTAAGCAAGGAAATAAAACTAAATAGGTAGCGAATGATGATAGTTTTAATAAATCAGAGCGAAATATCAAATAACTTCTTATCCTCATTGCAGTATACTCTTTTCTTTTGGAAAAAGTTACAATAGAATTATATATTTGAAGAATTATGTACCTACCTATTAGATAATGATCTTAGAAGATATTGAAGCAAGCCTATAACTAAAGAAATGAAATGTTACAATCATAACAGTAAGTATTACGTTAGATTGACCTTTCGATATAAATCGTCATTTTAGTCTTAGATGACTTACCAAGCAACTAAACAGATAAACAAAACACATCTGACTGTCCCGACTTAACAAATGATGACACAACAGAACGTTGTCTCAAGTTTTGGTCATCTCACAACATTCTCACAGTTAACTCGACACTTATTGTATCGATTCAATACATAATAACACTGTGGCAATGTATTACAATCGGCATTGAGAAGGCCGCCTCAGACTTAGTAATGTGGGCAAACAAAAAATACTAAACATGCTGGTAATGTAATAATAGGTAGGTACTGTTATTTGGACGTGTGAGATGAAAGCTATTGTAGACTACGTTTTGAGTTCTGTTAGTTATTGTTGTACATGAATATTATGCTTATGACTTGAAAATGTTTCATAAAAAAGCTATTGATTCCGTTCATGAAGTTATTGTAGATATAGACAATCCGTAATTAATAACTTAATCAAATCAAAATAGTACTGTTGTCAATTATAATATCGCATTACAACCATAAATTATCGTTTTAAATTGGTTAATGATTCGTTAGTGCAGCAGATTTAGTGCATTCGTGACGTAGTATTTTCATGTCACCTACAAAAATTTCGTAATGGTATAATAGATTAGCTTCACGAAGTTTTTGTGTTTTTTCTTATCCAATTTAGTCATGTTTGTTTTTGGACAGATCCAATTGAATCATGTTTGTGGTCATCATCAATATGTAGAGTTAGTTATTTAATCATGAAGATTAAGAAGATAGTATTTTTAAACAATTTACAAAAAAGATATCTGGGCGTTTCCTTTAAATACGAAATTTGAACATCACAGCAACACAAGCAATAGGCCGGGACGAACACTATCGCGTGCAGCCCGCCTGTGCCGCTTGCATTGCAAATAACATCGGTCGGTAAAGCAGGACACGCGTTTTGAAACAGGATATGTATAACGAACCTTAATTGTTTTACAAAATTACGCCATGTCCGTGGTTGGTACTTGCTCAATAATTGAGTGCTTAAGGTTTTTTTGCTGAATTTATCAACTTTAATTGAAGGAAATTCATCGAAATACCTAATACCTACTGTTTAATAATCGTTTATTGATTGCAGTTGAAGGATACCGTCTTCGTTTTTAGGGTCAATGTTACAATGACATCAAACTTTAAATAATTAGTGGCACATAAAAGAATAAGAATCACAATCGTAATCGCATTCGTATTAAAGAATTAAAAGTTTAATTAGTAGAGCTACGAGTGTTTCCTTCAATCTGGGGCCTATTTAATAAAACCGACAGGTGACAAGCGATAATCCGACAACTTGACAAGTTTCTCTCAATCATTTTCTGCTTTTATACCCGATATAGGTACCTACTCAATATTTATTGCATTCGACAATGAGAACTTGAGAATAATGTTATTAATATAAAATATTGTTACTTATATTTAATAGGCCCCTGGTAATGGTTTGTATGAACAAAAGTATGTCCACGGCACTACATCCGATCTCAATGCGAACGCCTTTACACATAAACTTATACCGCATGTAACAAAACCCCTGTCCGATATCGAGAGGCGCACCAGGCACCGCAATAACACTCAATATGAAAGATATTACTATTTAAAAACTACGTTTTTAATACCAAAATTACCCCTATTTCATTAAATTAGCATATTTTCTACAGAGGTATGACTCCCGCTAAACGACGGTTCGCCCGCGCCCTATGTAATCCCAGTAAAACTCCCCTTGTTTTTTCCTTTTTTCCAAAAAAAAAAAACCAAATAAATAGATTCTCAGTATGATTCTTAACAACCCTCACGGATCGGACAAGGTTTTTGTTACACGCTGTATAGGCTGACGCAATCTTAACATGAGTAGATGCTGTCGCGCATACACATGATATAATCGCATTTCCACTTACTATTACGACACTACACCGAGGTACGACACATCATGTCATTATTTTGTCAATGCTCCTATACTTTTGACAGCAGTGGTATCTGTCTTGTGTGTATTTTTGAAACTTCTTTTAACTATCTTCTTTAACTATAATTATATAAATTAAATTCACTTTTCTTCTGTGTGTTACCGCGTTGTTCTAATTGATTACGCAACGGATTTTGATGCGGTTTTCACCATCGTTTAGAGAATTTTATTCCAGAAAAATTACATGTTTGTGTGAAAAACATTAATGTTCAACGAATGCGGGCCATAGACGTTCAAGTAATTTGATCAAACAGGCTGGTTCAAACAGTTTGATCAAATAGAAATACAAAAATTCATATTTCTTCATGCCATTTGACAGCTAATTTTCATCAAATTGTTTGAACCAGCCTGTTTGATCAAATTACTCGAACTTCTATGGCCCGCATTACATAAGAAATCCGAATGTTTCGTCAAGTCGTAAAAACCGTGTGAAGCGGGGGTCACCAGACCTTTTTAAAAGATCTAGAAACTTCGGCGGCCGTAATAAAAGAAATAGCACATAATTTAATTAGGAGTCGTCTTAAATTCTAAGAACGAATTAGTATTCTTTTCGCCGCTTGAACATTATCATTGCCACTTCAATATAGGTTAATTCCCTAATTATGCATTCAAATTGCTCTTGGAATGCCTAAAATATAATTATTGTATTCTATAAATAAGAATCTTAATTCCTTACTAGTTGACTGGCCGCGGATTGGAAATGTCAATGACGGTAGGTTTAATATTAATTTCTTTTATGGACTTGTTATTGTTTTGGTCTATTGAAGATTTTTGGAGTAAGAAATCTTTTAACTCAACTGGTCATTATCAAGGATTGTTCTTTTTTATTCGGTGCTTAACTCAGGTTTATTATTGTTTTTTGATTTATCATCTGTCTGTCGAATATATAATTTAAGGACTAGCAAAGAATACATACGAATGTAGGCAACTAGTTATTAGTTATTAATGTTTAAAGAATGTTGCGTTAATGAGTGACATTAAAGGGATAATGAAAATGAACAAGCACCTGCGACCTGCGATCAGCAAACTGAGATGAATATTCAAATTCCCTCGATAGATTGTGATTGCAGTGCAAATTGCAAAAGATTTTAATTGGAAAAAATCTCGACAAACACTTTGTAGAATTCCAACAAATTGCTCTTTCAAGATTTAAACATTATATAAAATCCCGCGTTGTATAAAGGACTCGACATTTTTGCACGGTACAGCGAATACTGCGAAAAGTGAAGATGAGTTTTTATTGTATAGTTCGCTTTTACCCTGGCGTGCTCTGTCACACAAAAATCATTCGTGTGTAATCCCTTCATAGTTGACATTTAAGATTCACGCCACGGCAACAAAATAAGCACAATCTGTTAATACTTAATTGAGTAGTTTCAGAATTGACGAGATTCGGGTCGTCAAAGTTCATAGAATCATCACATCAATATATTAGTGATTGTAGTAGATAATAGTAGAAATTGCAGGCCTAGTTACGTTTCTTAATTCTTAAATATTTATTACGTAGTCGCGGCAGCAGCGGCCGGGGAGCGTTACTTCCAAGTTGGTCGCTTTCCATAATATCATAATAAATTGGAAATCCAATAATCCGCCATGATGCACAACAAAAATAAAGCGACACCAACGCCTCTACCGGTGGATAATCAAACTATTTTACGATATATTATGATCACAAATGTTTGGCCACACCATGAAGTAGTAGTGCGTTTAACTGTTCATATCGTTGGGCATTCAATGATCACGCCAGACCACATCTTGATGTGACTTGTGGTCGAACACTTCATGAAATGATCAATTCTATGATCTGGCCACGACCGACACATAAACCTTCCGAATTTACACAGAATAACAGGAAAAACCAGTTTAATTTGTATTATGTAGGTAGTTATAGGTAGTTATAGATTAAACGCTGAAGTGGTTAGGTACATACTAGAACAAATAAATAGTTATTAAAAAAAAAAACTCAATTTTCAAATTGGAAGCGATTGCTTATTCTCCTCTCCTCTGCCAGAATTTGGCAGAGGTTATAACGATTGTAATCGAACTAAAGAAAAATAATTATTTTTGTCATTTTAAACGTATATTGTATTGTTATTTTTTTGTTTTCAGGTAAGCGAGACGTCATTTTATTAAAGTTATCGAGACTGGTAAGTTTAGGGCGCCATCTCCAAGGACGAAGGAATCGCGATAGTCGCGCTGTCCTTCAAATGATCGCCGCGATGATATCGCTGTGTGGAGATGGATTCGTAGTGTTCCTATTGAATTTTATGGCACGGGCGAGACTATCGCCGTGGCTTTCCCGCCCGTGGAGATGGCGCCTGAGGTTTTATTTTAGATGGAGTCATCATGGAGTGAGTCACCCTGACTCAGGACACTGCAGGTATATTAATGAAGTGTATAATTAAACTTAGTTCCTGCATAATGAGAAACCTCATCACCCGTTACAACTAATTATGAAAATGGATTGTTCAAAAAACAATCCATGATTTTAATCCTATTCAAAATCTTATGTTCTCGGAATATATTATTATGTGGTTGTTGAAAGGATAAGAATTTCAATTGATTTATGTACCAATAAAATACAGAAATTACGTTTATTTGCGGTAAAACATGAAGCAAAGAAAAACACAAAAAGAACAGATTGGACACATTGGAGGAGAATATGCGAGCTGGTTTTAGATCTATACAAAACAACAATAACTTCCCAATACATCGCAATAAGAAGCTGATTACCAAACAATAAGACAAAACACTTGACAAGTGCATACGAATAACAAAATAATATCAAGGCGAACTATCAGACCGGATTGGTATGCATGAATGGACCAAGCCTGCACGACCATACCACTGAACCTAAGACACAGGAAAACCAACCTAATGATCAAACACTTAAACTTCAATTTCTATTAGTTACTCATAAAATCTAAGATTAAGTACACAGCGTATAAAATTAAACTTTATTGTTAAGTCTTATGGTTGTTAATCCTTCAATGACGATACAGAATCTATGTTCTAAGCTATTTCGTGGTCATTGTACCTTTATAAGGCTCGGTTCTGCAGGCTTACCGGCCTTATTCGGTGCGCGTGCACGCGATAAGTTAGCAGTGCGTTATTCGTGGATTATTAAATCATGTCATTGGCACACATAACTCGGAGGAAGGCTTTTGTTTAGTTTTGCAAGAGTTCTGAATGTGGCTCTACTGTAGGAGGATTATCTTTGTGAACAGATTTAGAGTAGGTACATGATCTGAAGGCTTTTTTGTAGTTGTCTAAAATCGCTGAAACGCTGTGAAAAAGCGTAGTGATCAATGGTCGTTCTTTGTCTCGTTTATATTTTGAAGAGGCCTCTAAAATAATTACTTACCTACTGACAAAATTGTAAAACTAATTAGTAGTAATAACGAGTATATTAACCCCCAATAGTGTTCCTAGCAACTTGAACACAGTGTATAAGAACGTAGATCAGTGTAATTACCGCTTGACTAGATTAGCTCATTTATTCATCGCCTCAACCTCATGAAACCTTGGTCTGGGGTCAACGATCACTTAAGTAGAGGTTTTATTTTAACATCTATTTGGGGCTTATTGAAAAACAAACTTAACGACCTAAATAGTCTCTCTCAGGAATCACATGGTAAGATGAAGGGTTCTTAGCTTCTTCTTTCTATGGGGTAGATATGCTAAAAGACGGAACGGCAAATGTCGGTGTATATCGGGTATGTGGCTTCGTCCACTCACGTTCATAGGTACATCTGGCCAGGGCATACAAAGAACACAAATACAGTCCACATCCAAGCATTCAGAAACCGCCTGCGCTGGTCTCCCTCCACTACATCTATCCATCGCGACCACGCGCGTCCTCCTTCCAGTTTTGACGTGATATTAAGGTGCATAATTTTGAAAAAAAAAAGTAAATTAAACGCTACAGTTGCAAAATACATTCCCACATCCACCAACAATGTCATTGACATTACTTGGCGCCCGCAACTCAGCACTCGAACCGTGCACCCGCCGTGTGGGCGTGGGAGAGCCGTTTGTAACGCGGTACACTAATCTGAGATTATCGCCGCAGGTGACGAGAACACGTTTCATATTCCATACGAATTTGTGATGTAATGTGGAGTTGAGAATTAATCGTTATAGCATAGATTACGGGTAATCAACAGGTTTAAGAAGAAACGATAGAAGCAGTTTAGGTGTTTATTAGCATAACCATGGCTGTCCTTCCCGAAGTCATATATTTCGCCAGTTATTATTAAGTCCCGTGTAATGGAGATGGGCGCGAGCCTATTGTCATCAATAGAGCAAAAATCTAAAATCAGAGCAGAAAATCCTAATGGAAAACCCAAAAACACTATGCCCAACCTGGGAATCGTACCCAGGGCCTTACGGTCAGCAGACACGCTTGCGACCCCTAGCCCAACGAGGCAGTCAATAGCCAGAATGCTAACTAGCCTAGGTTAATAATTTGTGAATTTCCTCGTAAGTTAAGGACTATTGAATGTTGTTTCTATTTATACATCTCGATCATCTGAATCATCATTGTTTATTGGAAGTATCTCGGAATTGTCTTCCTGTTTGTTTGACTCAAACATAGGTAATAATTAAATAACGTATAAAATCAGCCTTATGTGCCGGTGACATAATACTGTAACTATGCAAATATTTTCACCAAAACACGTTGGTCGTTTGTTGATGCTATCCTTCCTAATATATCACACGTATCTACTGAATAATATTTGAATAAAGCAAAGCACGCTAATTAATCTAATCTGAGACTAGATCGCGTCACTGCAGACAGTAGGCGTTGGTAACAATCTTTATCAGACTGATGTAATGGTTTTTTAATCTTTATTATAATGTACATCGTAATAGGATTAATTAAACTATTAATTTAATAATTTGGTGATTTAATTATGGGCAACAGGGAAAATACATTGTTGGGCAGAATAGTGTAAGATATTATATGTAGGTATATAATACTGTTTATTATGTACACCATACGAATTGTATGTATTTTACATGTAGAAATTTTACATGGGTGATACAATGGGCGGTCTTATCGCTAAAAGCGATCTTCTAAAGACAAACTTTAGAAGTTACAGTTAAAATCATTATGTATTTTAAATGTTGTATTACTTAATGATAACAATAATTTATTTTGACCCAATTCGACTCAGACACACTTCAGGAAGAACTTTTAGAGCGTATAAAACACACATATGACTCAACTAACCTAAAAGCGGGTTGTACAAAGCGAGTAGTAGGAACACGTGTAGCCTCAGTTTCTTTGATAAACTACGATAACACATAAATACACGAACATTATAGTTTACAAAACAACTTCTTACAGGTATTAAACAAATATTTTTATGTTGGATTACTTTTTCTTGAGTTTTCCGGCGTGAGGTGTGTCTCGATTACTCTTAACGTATAGACATACTTACTACCTAATTTACTCAAAGAATTCCTAGTTTTTTTTTAAAGAAATAAGCATTTCCTTTGTACTCTAAATTATAATTATGTCGTATCTATTTGTATTTCACTGTGTGTACCAACATAAATAATAAAATTATTAAATAAATATATAAAGTTCTGTTTTGTAATTTTACAATCAATAGGTAAATAAGCATTCGTCTTAAATCTTTTACATTTTAGCGTGATTATCTAAACAAGCTAACTTTCGCTTTAGTAACTACAATTTGTAACCTATTTATATTAAGGAGATTATTTCTAAATCAGCTTATCTTCCAAAGTTTACCGAGTATTATTATAATAAATACTAAACAGGGCCATTCAGTAATTTTCCCACGACGCTTCAACACACAGATCGAACAAAAATACTCCAACTCAGGTATTCTTTAAATATTTTGAATGATGCACCTTCGAGAATATAACCACCTTAAGTTAAACTCATGATGAACTCATTAGGATCATAATTATAAGTCGAAAGATGCCCATTGCTGGACATAGGCCTCTCCAAACACTGCCCCTTCTATCGGTTCTGTGCTTCCCGTATCCAGCGGATTCCTGCGGCCGTGGGGAGACTTCCAACCATACGTCTTCCGGTACGCGGTCGCCTCTCCAGAACCTTTCGGCTCCATCGGTCATCTGTTCTGCCTAAAGTAGTTATCTATATACCAATAAAAACATACCTACTGTCTTTTACCCAAAACCCATTAATTCCGCGAACCGCGAATGGACAGAACATTTTTACAGTAAGGTAAACAAATAAAACAATCGTAAAGAAATCTGAAGCGAACCGCGCTGATGGAATTATTACTTTTGCTCAAAAATAGTACAGCAATTTATGAGGTTCATGAGTAACATATTATTATATCGAAAACTAAAATGTGTGTACATACTTAGTGAATAATTATTGGCAGATATTGATCGATGTGGAAATTTCCTGTAGGTAATTACCTACACGCAATAGTTTTAAACATTAGCAAAATGTTAGGAATCATCAAATACGTACAACAAAAGTCAATAATAGTACCTAATAATATCAGTTTCCTTTTATTATTTGCTATATTTTAAGCCAATCTCTAATACATGTGTTATCATTACTACTGATAATACATACATATATCTACTTACTTCCATTGACTAAGTATATCATTACATTAGTCATACCTTCAGCAATAATTATGAATGAAAATCGATATTCCTCCGAATTTCCCGTCGGTGTCAATATTTTCGCAATAATGAATTTTCCAAGGAAAAGCTTTTTCCTCAACAGTGTTGCACTGATTGACTGACTCATTCAGTACATTCCATGAAATACGTGTTATTTCAGATGAGTATTCGATAGGTATTCTGAATCGCGAATGAATAATTTTGACCAGTTGCCAGATACCCGGACGATAGTATTTATTTGTCTTATTTTATTGGTTTTGAAATGAAAACTGCAACAGCGTAGTTGCTACTTGCTACTGTTGCTACCACAATTTTGTTTACAAATGTAATATAAACATTCAGAATCATTTGTGAAAAACTAGCACCCTGACAGCTTTTTCAAAATGATGAGTAAAGACTTGACGCTGAAGTCAGATGACGTCATTAAGGGAAATGCCAAAGAACCAAAAACTACAGGCACATTACTAGGAAAAATACACGGTACGCAAATAAATTCCCAGCTAAAAGTGTTGTTTGTAAAGACTGGGCGACTAGCGACTAGGTACAGTCAACAGTACGTCTAAACAATGAATCCCGCCCTTGCTGCTACGACATAAAGACGCCGCCGGCGTTACCATGGACGTGCGTTACATTACATACACACGAGGTGTTTGTTTACGTCAGATCTCTCTGTTCCCTTTGTACCTTAACGTTCTCCGTAAACTTCAATTGATTTTTCTGAAAAAATGTTATTTTTGTTCGCCTTCAGTCTAGGAATCCTAGTACTTACCTAAAGATAAAATGTGATCGTAAGATCATTTAGCTCCTGCTAAAGCATCTTTTATTATGACATAAGGACTTACAGCCGGTTTGTGATTTAAGTATTTGAAGTTGAGAATTGCTCAAACTCTTCTTAAGCATTACTTAAGGTGATTCCATATAAAGTCTTCGCAATTATTTTTCCTCACATTCACAAGAAATTGGTTTTAAAATCCATGAATTCATAAGCCCTTGGTACTGAATAATACCTGTGATTATGAAGGAATACGTAATGCGAAGAAATGTTTTTCAAACTTTCTAGCCGGGAGAAATTCTCTAGAATTCTGTAAAGGGCGCGTAGAATTTCAATTTTCGTAATAAGCATGACTAATCATTTACTTTCGAGCACAAATTTTGCCATAATGTACTTTTTACCAGTGCATCAACATGTCGGAACATATGAATCAGTTATCGGCTTCGACAGACATGGTACCGCCTATCGGTACCACGTCTGTCGAAGCCGATAACTATACTAACTAACGGTTCTCACAATCTTACGGTGACATTCATATTTAAATTGGTGAATTGATTTTTTCAATTATCTATGTAGGTATTTTGTTTTCTCTTCTACTCTTACACACGTTGTCTACATCTCTATTTATCTAATTTCCTTTCGCAGGTATGCTGGAAGAGATTCCTATAGAAATAAGCATCGCATTTACGTATTGTTCTGTTCCTTTATTCTTGTATGTTTTTCATGTGAGCATAATAGTTAAATAAAATAAATACATAAAGAATTTTATAGCAAAAAGTATGATTGATGGAAAAAGGCCATGTACCCAACTCAAACAAGGTTGTTTGTTTGAACTGAGTACACACATTAGAGACGATTGGCTGGCCACTCCACTGGATGGTGCTCACGACTATTGAGGAGCGTTTAAGGGAGGGGGTGATCAACATTTCGGAAACCTTCAAAGCACTGGAAAGGGTTGATCAATAGAGTGCTGCAAGGTTCCTGAATGACATTGACAGGGGGGCTAAAAAAATGTGAATGTTGGTAAACATTTTTGAAATTGTTACAGTAATTGACAAAACAAGATGGTGGATGAAAAGAACCTTGTAACGTTGTAAGTTGGTTTGGTGGGTTTGTCAAATAACGTCCACTTTACGCTCTTTTGGTCGGAAAACTGTCGTAGAACGTGTGACCAGAACTTTTGCCAGTTGTAAGGGGTACATGGAAACATTTAAAAAAAAATATTATTTATCTAAAGACATAATAAGCATAAAATAGGCATGGATCATCAAAAGGTAGGTAATTATCACAGTAAATTTTCCTCTTGTAATCATCTCAGGGTAGGTATGTATGTATCTCAATTATAATATTTTGATGTTTTAAATTACATCTAATGCTAGCGAGTGCCATTGACACTGATTAGTGATAAAAAATAATGTAAGTACGTACATTATGTTAATTATTTGTACAAATTCTGAGAATGATTAGCAGTTTCAGCGTCATAGTCTAATCAAAAATATGTACCTTTGTGCGAAATGATTACAGTAGTAAACATCATTATTATCTATCAATCAACAGCAATTGCGCGATTATCGTAAACGTCCTAATTCGTAACTCGTGGGTAGCCAATCAAAGTTGTGAGATAAATAAGTTTTTATACCTAAAAAAAAAAACAGGCGTTATGATATGTTAAGTTAATGTGCTAAAGTGCAAAAATATCGAAGATCACAGAAGCAATGATGTGGCCACGGGTCTTCTGACTGAACTAAGATCTGCATTGCCTTGCGATCAATACTTATCTGATCCTTTTAGTAGACAAGGAGAGGGATGATTGGTCAAGAAGATCAGTGTTAAACTTAAATTATTGTTAAGTTGAAATGTTTGTTGTTAGATTCAAGCTTACAGGAATCGGGCACATTGAAATGCTGAAACTTGACCAGCGACCCGCTTTCTTGTTATCGCTCGTCTTAGACCACGATTTGATCAACAAATGCCTAAGATTGCTGAGCTAAGACGATCACCAAGTGATTTGTTTTTGTTGTAGGTATTCCCGGATCTTCGAACAATCGGTCTTGCATGTTACGTGATTCTAACAAATTATCTGTTATTTAAGCTGTGACGTGGGTTAGTTTTTCAGACGTGCTTGTAAATAGAAAAACGAGAATTTAATGTTTACAAACTATTTATCTGAGCTAAACATGAATGCTAAAATGAATTTTCTTACAATTTTTTTTGTTAAATTTAATTCTATCTCCCGAATTTAGAACGACACCTGGAGACTTACGGTACCTACTTAGGTATCTACTCGCAAAAAAGTTATTACTATAACCTTTTTATTCTCATTAAGATGGAACTCTTGAAATACATGGTGAATAGTAAAAGAGCAGGTCTCTATAGTGATTGAAAAGTAAGTAAGTAAAGTAAATGGAATTTAGAATCGTTTTCTCCCTTCAGGTATATCACAAACTTATAGAAGTTTAATCCAAGGTGAAACTTCTATAAGTTTGTCCACCTTTGTTTCTGAAGAGATCCACAACAAACCTAAGTTAAAAATACTTCAGCTACAAAATGTCTGATGAATCAAAACTTTTAACATCACACTCCTGTCACTTGACACGAGATATCTCGTGTCTACAGTCTGCGTGCCAAAAACTGCCTTCAATAATCCATGATCCACCAATTCGTTGCGAGCATACTATACTTTCTACGCTCGCTATAAAAACACTATGCATAGTAATTGTCGTGCGCCTGCGCAACACTTGCATAACCCGCGGTATCCGCTGCTTCCTGCTATTGTGCGATGTTTATATAATAAGTATAATAACTTTATAATTTAATCTGCTTTATGAGAGAATTATGTTGATTGTTGTTTAATTGGTGAGTTTGAGATGAAAGAATTTGGAGCGTGGCGAATGTTTGTTTTAGTGACCAATTTATGAGACCACGCTGAGCACCGCTACGCTCACAAGCACATGTGTGTTCTATGTACCGTAGAGTTCTGTATTACCTACCAAAATTGAATCATTTGATTGAATGAAATATGAGGCGCCGAGCTTTAGAGACAGACTATCACACCGGTCCTACTTATGGTCCAGGAACAACGCTCTACAAAACCGATATTTTTGATAAAATATGTGCCGTGTTTCGTCCGGTAAGTAGTGTATTTTGTTACCAGCATAATGTAGAATTTAATTTAAATTTTAAAAAGGAGGGTTTGGTTCGCTTGCCTTACATGTTGGACCCTGGGGCTAAAGGCTTGTCGTTATGAGCGAGTCAGGGGGCAGTCACTCGCATTTTTGAGCAGTGTCTTGATTTATTCAATTATGCGAAGTATGCCAGTGTAATGTACTGGACTTCGGCAGCCATATAACTTAGTCAGCGAGGCATATCACGCAAGACATTGTTTATTAATAACTGAGGGGGGCGACTTATCATGCCACTAAATATTACCCATTATTATAATTATATTATTATGGACAAACTTTTTATAAAGCACAAACATGTGTGTAAAAAAAAAACGATAAATATCGCGAGTCATCTTTGTTATTGATTGACTGTTAAATGACTAGGTATTAAATAATAATTGTCAAGCAATTATTTTAATCATATTTAATTATCTTTGATATACCTACAGTTAGTTCGATAAAGTGTAATGGTATATTGTATTATCGCCATTCATAAAACCAACGTCAGCAATTTTTTTCGAACTAATAATTTAAATAACAGTTCAGAAACAATTGAAAAAATTACTTTTAGATAAAAAGATCAGTTTTTTTTACCTAAACCGTGCTTACAAGTACCATTTACCTGCCTAAGCATCTCAAAGTCTACAACCGTTGCTCACAAAACTTCGAACCGAAATAAATTCAAAAACTCGCACATTTCTTTTCAAACAATAGTTCGCGCCAAAACGGGGTTTCTTCGGGTCAATACCAGCACAAAGTCAATACTAATGTCCCATTGTATAGTGGGAACGTCCTCAATACTTCGACACACTTAAAACGACAATTATTAATCTACACTTCTTTATTCATCTCTCCTTCAGTATTATATGTTCATACGGCAGCGGTACGTGAGGTAGCAATGTATATAGTACGCAACGAAAACTATGTAGGTGAGTTTTATTCACGATAGAAGGTAGGTCCCATTGTCGTGTCAAAATATGATATACGGTACTTATATGTCCCATCACTATTGTTCCGATGACTTCTGAGTTGTTAGGGCTGCCACTGAGATCGTCACCTTAGATAATGTATACCTACTGAGTGTTAGGGTAGACACCGTTATCCTTGAAACTAGTGCTTTAAGGTCATCTATAATATACTTTTTCTATGGGACCAATCTTGAAATCGCGAAAAAAAAAAGCAGCTGTTCCATACATTTCTGTTCACTTAAATCGACAAAATGTATGGAACAGCTGTTTTTTTTTGTATAATAGGCATTCATACCAGTAATTTTTAATCTTACTGTTCTGTTTTAATCGTTTTTGTATGTACTGCTGTTGGTGTACCAAATAAATAAATAAATCAATAATTGTGTTATTGATTTATAAAATAATATGTCTAGGTAGAGTATTAAAGAATACGATCGACTAGAATCAATTGAAGAAAAACTTTAATAATATGCATAATTCGATAGCATGTGTGTGATTGTATTAGTTAATTTATTCATATTGCATATTTATCAACTACCCTTTTTTTGAATTTAGTAGGTACCTACTTACGTTGTCAAATATACTTTATTTATTTTTATGTAATAATACGTGTTCGATAAAACACAAAAATGAATACTTCAATTACAAATTCATGTCGTAACTATTTTAATAGCAGTCATAAAAAAACAATAATGAGCGGTCATAATTCATTGTAAGTAATAATTTTACTGTCTAATGTTGAGACTGCAAATAATACCTAAAATAATAGGTAGGTAAAGGCTTTTTTATGTGAAGGTATCATAAATCGCTAACATACATATTAGGTACGTAGGACAGTACGTGGAGCAGTGGTGGCCCAGTGGTGACGGCCGTGATTTACGATTTGTAGGTCGTATCGAACCCAGACATGCACTTTACTTTGAGTAAATTATTTCATCACAACTGCTTTCAAAATGGTGACGTAAAACATCGTGAGGAACCTAGAACCAAAACTTTGAAGACATGTGACGTCGTGTGTGTGTGGCGTGATGAAGTACGGCCCTCACCGAGAGGAGGCCTTTCAGCAGTGGGAATATTATAGGCTGATTATGTTATGTAAAGTGTTTAGGATATTACTCTAACAGAAGAACATCGCAAATCTTAAGACAATAAAATGACTACTTACATTTCATAATATTTTACTAGATAGTATGTTTTAAATATCTTGCAATACGAGAGGTATACATATGTCAGCCGGCAGTGGACTGCTTTAAGCTGATGATTATGATGAATTGAATAACTACAGAAGTGTCAACCCTATTGGCACGTCACGCCGACATAGTGACGTCACATCCTCTACGATTTGCATCCGACAGCCGGCCGCTCTCTTAGTATTGTCGCTATTGTTATTATGTGCTAATAACATCTAAGTGTGCAATAAACACAGAAACTGTTATATATTGACACACTTATTGCATTATTTACTCATGTTTAAGAATTTATGGGAAATTATTGTGGTAGGATTGGTAATGAGTTTTTCCGCATATTTCAGTGTAACCGCACCGTTTGTTTTTTGTTTTGCATTGTAATCCAAAGTGTAAAAAATCTTATGCCGGCAATGGCAAAGGAAAAGCGTGTGTGATAAAAGGAAAGGGAGACTTTTGCCCAGAAGTGGCGCATTAGTGGGCTAAAAAGAAAGAAAGAAAAATTATTGGGTATGTATGTTATTAAGTTCTGAAAACAATAAGTATCGATAAAAATATCACAATCGCGATAGATATCAGAACCACAACCTGTCAATAGTATCGAGAGGTGCTTTCTCCGATAAAATATTCTAACAGAAAAATGACACTATTACGTATTGTATCGATATCGTGGTGCATCCCTTTGGAAAATTTGATTTTTTTACAAAGTGATCATGTCTTAGCTAAACAAAGCATTAAGTGAAATAAAAACTACCTATTTATCTATCTACCTTTCTTTCTTTATTTAGGTACCAACGTATTTGTACAGGAAGCCATAGGTATGTAAGTGTAGATAGAGTTGTTCATAGCACTATAACCGGTAGCAGACTTGATTCTTTTGATTGATTGATTATCTACATTGACCCGCGGGTCGGCCGGCGCTGATTGATCAACTTCCTACTTCAGTTTGCTAAGTTCCTTCCCGGAAAAAGCCTTTGAAAACTTACTGTTCATTATTCTAAAGAAAGAGACAAAAAACCTTCTCTGCATAGATTAGACAAGGATACAATTAGTGCATACAGATTGTGTACAAGTTGGGAAAGTCCGCGACTCCTCGATCGAGTTCGTTGGAGAAAGCTTACGCCTACCTACCTAGGCAGCCCTTGATTCAGTCTAGGCATATAGGTTTATGTGAATAGCTAGGGTAAAAGCTAGTTCTACCAGAAGTCACTTGCAAGTGCTGTTTTGACACCAATTCGAACCATAAAGGTGCCGTGACCATAATCTACCTAAAACTTTTTTGGATTGAATGAAATAACTTTGAATGAAAAGTTGATGTCTAACAAGAATGGGCTCAATTCTCAAAATCCATCATTTGTCTGACATTATTGTGATAGTATTTTCATCTTAACGTTTTGTTAAGTGTATCATTTATGTAAGATAAAGGACACCTCTAAAAAATTCGTAACCAAAACGGTTTCACAATTATATAAATGTCAGTATAATTTGGTGAAGTATATTCGTCTGTATGTTTTTTTTTTTTTTTGTATGTTTGTTACGCGTTTACTCCGCCAATTATGAATCGATTTTGATGATTCTTTTTTTGTTTGGTAGGTTATGCTTCCGAGGTGGTCCCATATAAATTGTATAAACTTTGCTTGCGTAGTTTTTGAGTTAGCTTCAATATTACGTATTTTTCCCCACTTAGTTTATCTAGACGATATCCTGTTTGACTCCTTCACTGTTATTTACATAGCAGGTAGTGTTATTCGGATTATGCGGTAGGTACCACAACTAAAAAGTGAAAAATAAAAACTTTTTACAAAAAAAAAAACAACCGACTTCCAAAAAAAACACTAAAACAGTGAAAAATAACTTTAATTTCGGAAGTCGGTGGCAAAAAACGGAAATTGAAAAGCAAAGACACCGACTTCCGAAATTAAAGTTATTTTTCACTGTTTTTTTTAGTGTTTTTTTTGGAAGTCGGTTGTTTTTTTTTTTGTAAAAAGTTTTTATATTTATACAGAATGTTCATTCCAATTACATTTTTATAACAACCTCGTTACAGGAGACTTCCTCAAAATTTCTAAGTTTCTCAGCCTTCACGTAAGTAAACGCACGTGATATGGGCAGATAATTTGAAGAAAAACAGCCTTCAGTAACTCGAGCACAGACACACTTCCGCATGTAACTATTCCATTACCCGCTTGCTTCCGAGCGCGCGCCTGCGCGGGGGAACACGACCCGCAGTGAATACTGAACAGGAGGAAGTGTTGGTTTCCTTATTACTTGGTTACATTCTGTTGCAGATGCTAAGTTGACTAAGTAGGTTTTTATTATTAGTTTAATTTAAATGTAACGCGCAATATTGTTATTGTGCATATTTAGTATACCTAAAGATAGATATTTCATCAATATTTCTTTTTTAGTTTCATCATTCTGGAGAGAATCTATTTTCAGTTCGATCAGACCGCCATTTTGGCGTTTTTACTAAAAAAACAACCATACCTAGAGTTTATGTTTAAATACGGACTGGAAAAAAATTGTTTGGCTTGTAAATAAAAACATGATTACGCGTAGGTACTAATTAGTATCTCAACAAAAACTAATTCATAAGACACAGGCACCAACATCAGTTTAAAACTTGATTCTTTCAGTTCCAAATATTTTGATTAGGTATCTAAACTAATGACGTGTCGATTTTAAATTTGGAAAATCATATTATCTTTTCGAGGTGTATTTTTTTGTTCTGGCAGTTTGTTGATTGGAACTCCTTAAAAATAACAGGTATTGAAATAGCTTCACAAGTCCCAACGTCACATTAATATAATGGTGGCATATTTAGCAACTGCTTGTTAGATTTTATCTTTTCCATAGGCAATTAAATTAATAGGAGGTATCAGAACAATGGACTTAAAAAAAAACTTTACCTACGTCAATGTATTTGTCACAATAATAAAATAGTAGGTACATATTAATTAATGGTTATTTTATTAGGATTTACTAGCTGTGTAGATGCCTACTCGACTGCTAATATTCAAATATCAAGTTATTCTGATAGTCAACCACAGGTATATGTAAATAAAAAAGGCACAATTATTGTTAAATAATGTTTAATCAGATGGAGACAATTATTAATAAACGTGGAAATATACACTAGGTACATTCACCTGTAACAATATTTATACACGTAGCGAAATGTGAAACCGTTATTGTAGTTTAAAATATTAATTTAAGTTATTACAAAAACACATTCTTTAGGATAATATCGCTAAGTCGAAATCAGAGCCAAACATAAAAAAAATTACATTAACCGCCTTATTCATAAACGCTGCTTAAAGTTAAGTTATGAATTAGCAACTGTTTAACAATACATTTTCGACGTTTATACGTCTCTTTAACTTTAAAAAACGTTTATGAATAAGAGGGTTAGTCTTTACCCGATTCGTTTACATTCGATTTGCTTCAAACAAAATTAATCGTAATTCCGAAAAACAAAAACAAATCAGATTATTAACAAAACATACCCACAAAATGTATGAGTAAACCAGTAATCAATTTAAGTTTGTGAATTAAAATTTAATGTTAATTTTTTTTAACAAAGCAAGGTTATAAGGTTGTTTTGTTTTGGCATAATTTGATAAAGATTATAAAACGTAAATACCACTAAGTTATGAATATAAAATTAATTTTCTTTTTAATATTTTGGATGACAGGATAAAATATGTTGGCCCAGTAGGTATCTTTATCCAAACATAATATTATAAATTGAAGTCAGTTTTCGTGTTTGTCTATACAGGGTGTATGGGACAGCCCTCCATAAATTGACAGGTCCCATAAGTTTCCGGAGAGCTGTCCCTTACACCCTGTATGTCCTCGTTGTTCTTCTAAAACACGAAACGGATTTTGATGAGGTTTTCACCACATAAACCTTTCGGAATAAATTCTCGAAACGATCGAGAATTTATTCCGAAAGGTTTATGTGTATAATACGTTAGAATCACAGTTACATATTACTAAAAAATCTCGATGATTTTGTCAAGTCGTAAAAACTGAGCGTAGCAGGAGCGGGTCGCTAGTACTAATATAACCAACAAAATTAACCGTTTTGACAAATACATTTTAGTTATTTTTCCTTTTAGAACCTTAATTAATTTGATCTTTCTTTTATTCACAGGTAAGCAAGGCAAGTCACGCTCCACACTACTACACTTAATACGATAAGGACACTCTACCGTCATAAATGAAGGCAGGTAAAGTATTTTAGAAAGGGCCAGTCAGGCATCTCTGCGAAACCCTTACCCTCATCTCTTTGGACAATATGGGCATGACCCTTAATGGGCAGGAGACGACACAGTTCGCAGTCCGAAATCAAAGCGCACATACTAATAAAACCTAAACATACAAATTATCTTATGTAAATTTGAAGGGTTTGATACAATTTATTATTTCTAGTAAATAAATGATAATAATAATCTCTCGGTCAAAGTTTTGTTAATATTTGCTAAAAAATGTCTGCTGTTCATGTTTTTACACTATTCAACCCAAAGATAATAAAGATATAATAACTCGACGTAATAATTTAATAACTCGTAGACTTATTATAGTGGTAATAAACTGAGAATATAATTTACAACGAATACATGCAAATTAGTCCAAAAAAACATCGAAAGAATAATAAGAACCAGTTGCTAACCAATTTACAGCTCTCTGGTTAAGAAAAAACTGATAGGTATTATAAGGAATTAACTAACAATCTTTCTTGAAACTTCCTATTTATTGATTATTAAAAATTTATATGTATGGGTCGCTAGTGGTCAAATGGTCAATCCTCTATTTAATACTTCACTAGTGCCCCACGCCCGGAGCTATGGCGACATGACGTCAATGTCGAGAACTCTAAAGCAATGTTGAAAACCGCGTTAAAACTCATTTCGTAGTTTTGAAGAACAACGCGATCATATAGACAGACACGAAAAGCGACTTTAATTTATAATAATCCATAGATATAGTTATACATACGTGGCTTAGAAGTATCTTCTTTGTTAACCCGTAAATTTGGTGTCAGGGTTTGACAACATTCACGCTGACTGAGGAGAAATGCCGAAATGGAATTAGGGTCTTTTCATTTTATGAAAATCCATTCAAAATAATTTGACCAAGCTAGTATGATATTAAACATCTTTCAAAATCCAGCTTAGAAATAAAAAGAGCTAATACTAACCTCGGTTCAATGAACGTTGTAGCGAGATGATAGTGAAAGTTGCGCCTGCGTCCCGTTTGACAAGTTCACTTACCCGCTAGCCATCGATCTTAGTGGGATCTGTGTGGTGACTGTGACTATGTAGTACCTACAGGTCAAGAAACAGAGGGGACATTCCCGTATTTTTATGAACGTTCGCGTTGCAATCTCGGTTTCAATTAAAAAAACCTCTAATTTACACACATTTTTTTAAATTGATTGATACTGAGATGAAACTTGCGATGTGAACGTTAAACGTGTCGTGAACGTTTTTATGTACCAAAATTAGCCTTTAGTTCTAGTAATTTCTAGTAGTTTTTGATTATCCATCAATTCATCTTATAATTTAGACTTATTGTAGAACCATTAAATTCTTTGATTTGTTAAACAGATGCTTGCGCTTGATTGGTCAGTTGTATAATAGTTGAAGATCAATGAAATCTCTTTGTTTAGCTTTTCTTTTTACTAATTTAAAAATGAGAATGTTCGAAATACTCTGTGATCAGTTTGATTCATTGACAGTTACTGAATACTGGTACAATCAGAATAATCAATAATTTTATATTCAGTTTTATTAACGATATGACTCACGGGAAAAATTACTCCTTAAAACCGGGAACTACACCGACCAAAGAGAATTAAACCACTTATAGTCATTGACACCGACTCATCGCTTTACAGTGAAACAAATACTGATGCAATGTCTGATGTAGGTATCCTACAGTTGGTGAAAAATGAACCTCGTCGGGTGATATAACTAGTAGGGAGTAAATTGTACCAAAATTTATTTGATTGTTCATTCATTATAATTGGGATTGCTCTTGAAAGCTTACGTACGTTATAACTGTGGGAGAAAGTTTGACAGTCAGTCCTACACTTATGTAAGTCTCGAGAAAAACGTTGAGTGGTCCCCATTAAGAAATTCTTTAATTCAATTGCGCTAATACCATGTTCGGTTTAAATTAAATAGAAATAAGATTTTTTTTAAGATGTGAGTAGCTGAGAGTTCGATTTTTGTACTACAAGACCCACTCGGAAGGCCATTTTTGGTGATGTTTTCATGTGTTGTTATATTTTTGACAAATTGAGAAATATTATGAGAATGCGAGCGTACCTACTTAAAAATACGAGGATTGGGGCCTCTGTCAGTAATCTGTGTAAGCTAACCAAACGTAACACGCATTGTGTGAAAGTGCTTTTTCATCTCTCAACTCCCAAAAATCATTTGTATCGTCAGCCCACAACGTAAACATAAACAAAACAATGTCCGTCTGTAACGCGAACCCAGCATTAACACTATATCCTTTGACCGCAACATCTCCGGTAGTGGTCACACGCGCATGCGTACTACGTTACACAACACAACGCTCGGTCCGGCCGTTACCCGAGTGAAGTCATCGTTGCTCAACCCAACAGTGTAGTGTGCCACGTGCGAATTATTGCAGAATTAGTTTTGACACACTTTTGACAGTTGAATAATTTGCAGAAATTAGACAATATTATAGAAATTGCTGTGTTTTAGTAGTGAAAAAGATGAAATTAATGCAAAATAAACATTTAGTTTTAAAAGAATCAAGGTTGATAAAAAAATACAATGGTAGGTCATTACTATTTTATCCAGCACTTCCCGCAGAGGTCATTTTCAATTCTCATCATGTCGAAACGAGTGTTTAGAAAATAAACGTGTCAGATAAATAAATTCTTTAACGTTAACTGCCTATGAATAAATTAATCTTGTTACACACCGGGGAATACGCAATGCAGGCAGTTCGATTCTGCAACAAAACTCAAAGAAATGTCGCAATAAACTCCATTCACGTCAGTTATGTTCCAACGTTCCTTTTTCGAATTTTCAAACACGCAGGCATTCTGCAAAGTTTTGTAACCAGCTTAAATTATGGAGTACGGACCTTTTTTGTATAAAATATTGCCAGTTCATTATTTTAAGTAGGTTATGCAATTAAAATCTGTCTACTAGGTGTTAAGCAATTTGTAAGTACATACAATTAACTTGCCTTTTAAAATTAAATAGACCGTATCTTGATGACTCGATTAAAACAAAAAAAATCCTATTAAATTACTAGTTCAGAATTCAAAAGGCGCCTAGCCATAGATAGTAGCCACTCTCGTTCAAATTCCGAGTTGTCTATTCTTCAAGATAAAACGACGACGTAGGAGTGAAGGGACTTGCAAATAAAAAATAATACGTGTTTTGCACAGAACTTTATACAACAAATTATTTGTTAAAACCTAAAACAACATTGTTATATTAAAAATTCGACTGCATTCAAATAATATTTGCCTTCAATCTTCTAAAGAAAACGTGCTCGATGTTAATGTCAACATAGACACGTGAATATTATCATGCTACATGTTATCGTAAAAAATACATTACATGAATATTATGTAAATACAAGTTCGGGTACCGCCGATTTACATGTAATGTTTAATAAATTGGTCATTTTGCGAATAAAATTGTAGTCTCACGGTAAGAATCGCTTCCCGATTTATTTATAGGTTACCTCGTTATAGTATTTAAGAATATGATTTGAAAACTTTAAAAGTAAATAAAGTTTTGAGTAGCAGCAATAGCTCGACAACTAATAGGTTTAACTGGCGAGCAAGCGGGACTAGTTTCGAAACCCTAAAGATTACTTAGGTAAATTCTTACAACAAGAAAAAAAAAACTTTTTTACAATTTGATAGTACCCATCAGCATTTCATTAGATTTTTTTTTTTAAACTCTGTTTCATACTAGGAATTACTTCTATCGTGGGTATGTTTCCAGACACACATCTTACATGCACAAACTGCCTGAAATGCAGACCTGAAACACCTATTTATGTAGGTACCTAATGTACGCCATACAAATACTTTCGTACGAAAATCGCCCGAAATCGGCACTAAGTTAGTGAGATAGAATTTATTTTAAAAATCAGATTAGAAGGGACAAGCTTTATCAATCGAAGCTGAAGAGGAGCTAGTTGCCTGCAAGTGACAGTGAGGCCCCTTGGATCTTCTACTTGACATTTAATTAATCTAGGTAATTAAAAGGTTTTGGATTGTATTTTTTTTCTAGGAGTATATAAGAATCGTAGGTGACGTTCTGTAGTGTCTGCCTTTATGTACGTGTTATGTATGTAATGAAATATATAGGTACTAAGTAATCGCTTCATCCGTGTAGAGGAACGGAGCTGTTTTGTAAAACAGCTAGCGGTTATGTAAAACAGCGCAATCGACAATCCATCTGCGACGTAGATATCCTGCCATCAGCAATAATTTTTCCAAGTATGTTGAACATGGCAATATTCCCGCACCACTATCCATCTTACCATAATCTGCCTCTGCAGCTTTTTCGCCGCCCTTTTAACTGCCCTTATACAATTAACCAGTACAATTAAAAGTAAATAAACTCGTTACATAGTTACTTTTGTTTTACGAGTTCGCTATAAAGGGGCGTCGCGTCCTATCCTATGACTTTATGAGTTGTTTGATCGCTGAATTTATGGGCCCATGGCACCCAGTCAAAGGCTTTACAAGTCTGACAACGTTTGTAATCGTGATTGGTTTGGATTTTCGGTCAGATAATTATGGTGATAAAAATACTGAATACACTGTTGGTCTAAATAATAATGAGCCTAGATATTCATTCATCCTTCTAGGATAAAGGCAGGTAATAAAAGAAAAAAGGTACGGGATTTAATCACCATGCTATCTCACTGAGTATTGAAGTTTTCTGACTCCTAAGTCAGCATCACGTGTATGGCTCCACGCGATAATTCCTCAATTTTACGACAATTGGCTTTAACTATTCGTATACAGGTTGCTATATATACATACTTTTGTATATACAAATATTATTATAATATATCATAGTTGTTTTAAGTCGCACATGTGATTTATGTTACATACTAACCACCACCCACGATACAGAAGGATTTCTTAGTGCAAAACAGTTTTCTGAAAGAAAAAAAGCGATTAGCAAAAATAACATTTCCTAAACGTGATACAAATAATTGCAGACATTTTGTAAATTATAACACGTTACATTTTACACACGAATCATTCCACCTTGTAATTAACATGTCGCTAACAACGTTAGCACTTAGATCAGATCACGCCGGCTGCTGATCATGATATCATAACAATCATCTGTTTAGCGGAACTTGATCAGAACCTATTACTTACTTACACGATCAATATTGTAGTTGGCATTTACAATTTACTTGGGTATTGGTAAATTTTATTTTAAAATGTTCGTAATAGCTCAAATCACGTTATTTTATTATGGAAAGAAAATTTGAAAAGTTGCGCATTTTCTATGGGAATTTGTATGAATTATTGTTTAGACATGACGACATTTGAATAATCTTAAACAATTACAGGTATCAAAAATTATGTTGTATCTAAAGATAAAAAATCTAAAGATTATAGGATTTATTTATTTTCTATTTCTAATAAAAATTCTATTACCCTTCAGTATTTGTAAAATGAATGTAATATCAATGTATCATAAATGCACGCGCACTTATGATCTATTTATATTTACTCTCATTTTTCGCAAAGTCGAAAAGACGATAAAAATATTCGCGTGGGTTTTGTGATCGGATTCTTTATAAACGCACGTCATACTTACATAATTCATTTTTAAACATTATGCACTACATTTATCATACAAATATCTGTATCTCGAGTACTAACTTTAAGAAATGAAATGAAATGAAATGAAATGAAATGAAATTGTTTATTCTGTAAATAGGATATTGGAATCACTTTTACACGTCATATTAAAAAATATTAAAAATAAGCTAGATGAGGTCGGCGTTTCCTATCTGACTACTCTGAGAAGAAAGGCCGAAACAAACTCAGAGGTCACAGTCTCTTTTAAAGTCCAGACATAATCTTGGTCATGCCATATGAGGACCATGTAAATTCGAGTCTGAAATGGTCTTTTTAAGACAAACGAGACCCAAATAGTTATACCTACAGATAGCACTGGAAACTATCACAACAATATATCTTTTCAGCAATTCCGTCCTCATAATACTATCAGGCTCAATGAAAATTCGCTCGATTAGGTAATGGATGTATCAAGCAAGGTATAAAACATTACCTTATTTCCTTGATCCCGCGGTTCCGTGTGCGTGTCAGGTACTTTTCCCTGTTTCTCAACGATTTCAACTTCCTCCGATCGAATTTAGATAAAACAAGTCTCAGTAATTTCCCAAGCGAGAGTAACAATAGAGAAAATGCCGTAAATCTAGTCTATGAGACTTTTTACCTGTTTCCATTTTATTGGGTAACAAGATTTATAAAGAATAAACACGACAGCATTTATTTTGAAGTAACAACGATTAAGCACATCCTCGAAAAGAGTCAAAATCACAAAAAAAAAAATTCTAGAGAGTTTTCATATCTACAGATGGGTGAATAAATATAAGACAAAAAATCAACGCCAACATTAACTTATTTTGGTAAAATCGTAATGATTCCTGCACAAACATCAAGATTACAATTCCATGTGCCTTTTCGCTATTCATTGATGGACAAAAGTTATCATCATTTAACAAATGATACATAAAGGAAGCTTTAAACATTTTGAACGTTACTCGGTACAAAGCTTTGGAACGTTCCAACAAACTGGCAAGTGGCTTCTAGTTCAAACACCGTGACGTTTGTATAATGAAGGACAAAGTCTGGTTTACTTTTAAGGGTCGTAGTTTTATTCCATGTTGTAACATTACGGGTCATTTCGGTAACGAGTTTTTCTGATACTGTTGCTCTTATCAACGGTTGCTAAAAACATGTGCACGAGGTAAATCTGATCATACCATTGAAGATATTTTCCTTAGAAGAACTATCCAAGGCAAATGCTAAAACAGAATAGCAGAGTCTATAGCTTATTCAAAATCTGTTATTGAACTTTTGTAATCCGGTTGACTGACGTCATTTTTACCCTTCTTATTTCAGTCTTCAAAAACACCGAAAATCCTTCTCATTTCTAAATTCACATATGTAATAAACTCTGAAGTCATCACAAACTGGACTCCATGTCACGGAGACCACGTTAATAAATGTATCTGTATCTCACTCACTACATTCTCACCAGTTCACCTCGAAACGTTTCGATCGACAGATCATTATAATAACAGATTATGTACACACAGATCACAATGTGCAAGTGGGCGAACGTATCTTGTTCTACACTCTGATTAGATATTATCAGCAAATATACATACATTATGAGGAAGCGAATGCATGTTCCTGGATATCACGCTATGATTGAGAGATTTGAAATTATCAGTTCCGTCCGCAAATGCTTTCGTTGGTAATACTTTTTTTGCATCTATAATAGTTTCCTTGTAGATGATCACAAAAACCTGATATTCTAGTTTCAATAAATTGATAATCATTCAAGACCAGCAACACTGGTATAACTTGTAAGATTAACATATCCTTTAAATTACACATGTAATGTGATGTATGGTTTTAATAAAAATGCTGCAAAAGCTGCCATAAGACTGAAATAATAACCATTATCTTCTTTGTTGCAGGTGAGAGCTGCGTCGAGAAGCCGCTGGCAACATTGTGGCGAAACTATCAGCAGTCGACGAAACCCGACGTCGTGATGAAGCTGTCCGTCACCAACTCCGGCCTCAAGGGGTTCACCAAAGAGCATGGACTGACCGAGTACTGGTCCCACCGCATCACGTACTGTGCCAGCCCACCGCACTACCCCAAGCTGTTCTGCTGGGTGTACCGCCACGAGGGCAAGAAGCTCAAGCACGAGCTCCGTTGCCACGCCGTCCTTTGCACCAAAGAATCAATATCAAAGAAGATTACAGAGGAACTTCAAGTCAAACTGAAGCAGGCCTTAAGTGAATTCAAAAAGGACAGAATCTCAAAACAAAATGCTAGGCTCAGTCTTGCTAACAGTGTGTATGATAACCCAAGTATGCCTCGCAGAAAGATCCTGCTAAGCGTCGGTGCTATGAACTACAGACCACCGCTAGAGAGGTCAAAATCAGCTCCAAAACTGGGAGCTATTGAAGAACTTTGTTCGGAAGAAGATGAAGAGGAGGCGGAGATGAACGCTAAACAGAACGGCGAGCCCTGGTCACGAACGTCTTTGACGATGGACAATTTCTATTCCTCGCAAACGCTCGACAGACGACGGCCCGATATAAAGTCCCCGAGGAAAACATCATGTCCCGAGGGAGTTATAAATAGAACGCTATCCGACTCTGGAAGCGGTACCGTCACCGTCTCCGATGAATTCCTGGAATTGTTGGTAAAGGAGAGCCAAAAGAATGGACGTATCGATGATACTAGTCATAGCGATGGAGAGAAGGAAACGAGATTGCTAGAAGCGATTGCCGAATCGAACGAACTGAGTGAAAACGCGGTGGCTGAGGGCGACTGTAAGGCGCTGATGCAAAGTAACTACCTCGTCACGGATAGCGACGACGGATCTGTTTCTTCGGGCTGCGAGACCGCCAGCACGGTAACTGACACCGAACCGTCATCCCTGCCCTCGTTCCCTCAGGAAGACCAGAAGGAACATGCTGACACTACTGCCTCTTATATGGAACAGAGCTTCGAGCATAACGATATGAGGAGCAGCAATAGAAGCTACAACTCTGTGCACATTATAAATAACTCTGACACTAACGTCGCTGAGGAGGTGAACCACGTCCCGATCGGTGAAAAGAACACCTTTAGGCGAAGGTCAACCTATCCTCCACTACGTGCGGATTCTAATATCATGTCAGACTTTGAAGGGAAGTTTGAATCTCTCATTGACAATTTGACCGACGTTGACAGCCTAAACTCGAGCACAGAAACTGAAGTGTTCAAAAACACTGGTGACAATGACAGTGCCTGCAGCGACGAGTCAGGGTACTCTGAACTATTGGATGGCAAAGAGAGTATCATCGGTAACACTATTATGGTCTAAACATCCCAAACTTTAGCTGCCCCTATCCGAGTGTTTATTTTCAAAGAAAATTGTAACGTCCCAAGGACAAGTAACGCTCCTCTGATCTCTAGCGGGGCGGCAGCCATGTTTCAGAACTGTCGAATTATTTCAGAAGAATTGGAAATTCAATGGTCTGGCAAAAACAATGCACGTAGGTAAATATTGTGAATCCTTTATTAGGGTATAAATTATATTCTGTAATATTACAAAGGTTATTTTTGGGTTATTACTACGAATTTTAAGTATTGAGTCGAGGCAGCCAGTGACTGTCAGGATTGTTAATATCAGTGGCTGGTTGTCAGTCTCTGTCGTGTGTTAGAAACGCACCGTTTTCTTTGTAAATAACAGGGTACAATAGTACTTCATCCAGTTGTCGTATTACTATGTTTAAATGTTTGTATATATTGTAATTTAATTTCACGTATTAGATGAAATTTATCGGAGATTTTATTTGTAAAAGATTTATTAGAGTTACTTTGTGGATACGAACATCTGTTTTGTTTTTGTCTATATTTATTGTTTAAAGTATATTTGTTGTGGTAGCTGTAGGCGGCAGATTGTGGGTGCGAGTACATTTGTATGGAATGTATTGGCACTTATGCAGGTGCGTGGGGTTCCAGAACAAATAGCTACATAGTACTTTATATATACATCGTGTTAGAACGTTGCTCCTCGTAAACAATGTCGCTTATCAGTTTCCATCTACGATCACTATTGGATCCACGCAGCTTCAAGCAGCACAATAACCTTATCAAGTGTGTGGTAGGTTGAAGCAGTAGGTACCAGTATCATCAAAGGTATCAAAATGGAGAAATATAATAAAATTGGAACTGGATCCATAAATTCTAACACAGATAAAATAAATTTTCCTTTCAGAATAGTACATACAAAAGATTCTCATGAAACGTTCTTTCTTAAAAAAGAAAAACGTCCATCTCAGTTACTGTACCATCTTGCCATTCAATTCTTACTAAGTTTCTTGTGCCTGCTTCAGGCTGCGCTAATCAAGCCCTCTGTTCACGACCATTCTGTATGTACTTACGCATTCCATTCGCACGAGTCTACTCGATACCGGGTCATCGTCATCCTAATCATATTTGTAGCGGAGGATATTTTTTCGATGAAAAATAAATGATTTAAAAATTAATTATTGTGATTTTATTTAGTGTTATGTGACAAAGTCTACCTTTAAAGCCGGCGCCAGACACAGTCTCATATTTGAACACTTGTTTGAACACTTGTGAGGTACGGTAATAAATGCGAGATCAAACTTTGATCAAATACCCAAACACCCGTGACTCACATGTGTTCAAACAAATGTTCAAATAAGTGTTCAAATTTGTGTTGCTGTGTCTAGTGCCGTATTACAAATCAGTCGTTATAGGTACTTGAGACCCTCATAGTTTCATTTAACAAATGTCGAGTGCATTACGGAACCCTTAAAAGTGTAACATTTTGACCGTCACGACAAAATGTTACACTTTTTCGGTCTAGCTCTCATTCGCCAAGTGTGCAAAAGCGAAAGGAACTTGTTTCCAACCGGGTGTCCCGCGACACCTCTCGTTCTTTTAAAGCCAAACATAACAACATAGCTTGTTAGTACCTACATACGAGATGCATCAACAAACTATAAAACAATATAATTTATTTAATCTACTGCACTACGTAACAGATTATTTACGAACGAAAACAAAGAACTAATTGACATAATTCGCAGTAATGCACGAAGTCATTTAAATACAATTAGTGAGGCCGGGGGACGGTTCGTGTCTATGGCTGGCGCAGGACCTACCTAATACCTAGGTACCTACTCTGAATCAACGCAGTTGAGTCTAAGATTGAAAACAGTTGAGCATTGAGGTTCGAATCCTCTCGCCTTTGAGAAGTCGAGTCTTTGAAACCAGTTAGAAAATTTCAAAATACGAAACTAGCTTTTGAACCCTTAAATTGAATAAATTCAAAACGAGATCTACATCGGTAACGAAAATGCATCGTATTTTAAGTACCTACTATTAATTTTCCAAGTTACCATGTTACGTCATGATCTACATAATGCAGCATCTCCAACGAGTTTTCATCGCCATGATCAACGAAGTAAGTATTTCGTAAGTATATTTTTATTTAAGTAGAAATAGGGATCTTCTATGAATCAAGACATTGTGATTGCTAGTGGAATTTGACGCTGGCTAATATTGCGAAACATTTTCACTCAATAGTACAGTATTAATGTACATCAATAAATTGCCCACCATGTTTAATTTTCAGTTCAAAGTTTGTCCAATAGCCTTAGACGTCGCAATATTGCCCGTGTGAGATTCCACAGTTTAGTTCATGCCACATACACATAATTAGCTTTTAATGCTTTAGGTAAGGTACGCTGGATAATTGTGTTCATAGACTGAGGATTGATGACGCCGAGTCGAACCACTTACAGTCAGATACGACACTATGTAGCTCTGGCCGAGTGTTCGTATAATAAACGGGTTTGTTAACAGAATTATGTCGATAAAACAGATACGGAAGGCAAGTAAGTATACACTTGTATTTTGTATATTTTCTAAAGTAACATTACGGAACCTGTAGTAAGTTATAATCTACAAGAGTAATAAATTCACGCAGAGTGCCTCTTAATCATTGTCCTCGAAAGTGCGAATTAGTTAGCCATAATTATTTTTGATTGATGATAATTTTTACTGTACTTTTCTTTATAGTGTTGTCGAATTATAGTTATAGTTCGTAAATTATATTTAATTTGATTGTATGTATAGGGCGAGGCCTAGGCCCGCCCCTAGCTCTTATGAGAGACGGCCTCTTGTATCAGACAGTTCGGGATACCTTTAGTACTCTATATAAAATGTATTCTTATCTATAATGGCAATCTCTAGCCAATATTTAACTACTACTGAACTTATTTCCTCGAAATTAACTCACTGATACATGGCTTTTAGAGAATGATTAATTAGCTTTATTTAAATTTTTAAGTTATTTTTTTTTCTTCTCAATAATGTATTTGATGATACTGCGTCGCTGTCGACGAACACTGTAACCGAGACAAGCACTCGACGAAACATTATTGGGTTTGTTTTACAATAATTGTTTAGTTAGTAACTTTTTATTGAATACAAAAAACGATATTTGTTACCAAGCATTATTCAATAAAAAATAGGATAGGACTTTTTTTAAATTGTATTATCAGCTCTTTATTGTAGGTTATTGGCGATTAAGAACTGAAAATAAATTAGCTATGCGATTCTATTCAGTGGGACAACAAAGTTTAACAAAAAAAAAATGAACAGAAGTGTGTGGAAAAGAGAGAAGGATGCCTTTGCCCTGGTGTGGTGCGGACCTCGTACCTGTATAAACTAGATAGATAGCAAGACCATGTAGATTTTCTCCACAATTACTTAAAGAGAAATCCTAGTGTTGAAAAAAGAAAATACCTACCTTCGCTTTGCAAACAAATTTATGAATTTATTATATTTTCATCACTCACGGATGCTGTTGCCCATGATGACATAATCCCATCTTTCACAATACCCACAAAAAAAAGTGGCACTTATTTATTTTGTCTAAAAACTTCAATCTGCTAATAGAAAGACAAGAATAACCAATTAACAGTTGCTACGCGTATTGAACAGTTCAGTGGTAATAAACAAATACAGACCTGTGTTAGTTATCACACACATGCGGAATGTACGAATAATTAATTGGTTTCAACAAAAAATATCGACTCGTGTAAATCGAAAGAGTTTCAGGCCGATAAACAATGTGAGTAATGTTACTAGGCAAGGTTTTTCCTTGATAAAGTGCAGTAAGTTGTTTTGTGGAGTCTTGAGGATATTCCGAACGCTGCAGTTCTATTTATGTTTGATGGAGGAAAATTAAGCTTTACCTGTTAGTATAAACATATAATTAATAGTGATATTGTTACAGACTAAGAAGGATATCTAGGAATTGTCATTCGAGGCCAGTGACTGCTGTATGATCCACATGGTACTTTCCATACTAACTGACTATATTACTATCATACGTGGTCATGAATTGCCCTGGCTTCCCTGGAAGTCTTTAAATAGACTCCGGAGCCAGGCTTGGCTGAAGCAATGAAAACCTGCTCAGGTAGAGAATTACATATAATATGACTCCGCCTAGGAGTGTAAATTTTGGTGCTGTTCCACAAACAATGGGACATTTAGTATCGTGTCCTGTCAGCTGTACGTTACAGGCGCTGATGGTATACCAAACTTGTAGCCAAATTCTGGGCCGACTCTGTTTAGACTGCCATCGACACACTAAGAAGAATAAAACAATAGGGTGGCAATACAACTAAAGAAAAACGCCACCGTTGCGTTGGAACGCACGTGAAACTGTGCGCAGATTTGCACCAGAGTTCAAAACTACCACTGCGCACTGGTGTCGCGCATCCGAAGGGCAACGAGCTATCGTGTCTAATTGTTGGAATTACAACAGTTTATTAAATTAACGCAACAATCATCTTTAGTATGCACAGTCAGGGCAATTAATTGTTAAGTAACATTTCATACTAAATAATGTTGTGATTTGATTTTACGGACAATTTAAGTTTGCTAAAGAATTTACTTTCTTGAAGTTAGGTTATATTAGTCTTGAATGATTAAAAGATAATGTGAAGAAATAATTGAGGAAAAAGTTTGTTTGGTATCTTCCTTGAGTTGGATACCTAACTACTTGGATAAGGAAAATAGCATCATCGTGACAACATCTGTCCGTTTGGGTAAACCGGGATCACTGATGGCAGTGGCATGTATCATTTATCTATCACATAATTTTATTAATTCATTTATTTGTCATTGCTCCATTTTAAATTCTTTTTTTACAAATTGTGGTACAGTAATCGTATTCTAGGTGCATCGTATTCACATGTAATTACACACACATAATTGATGTATACAAAATATTGTAAAACATTTTTTTAAAGAGAAACGGTGGAGTTTCTTGCCCATTCTTCTTCATACAAAAACTACCTTTTGGAAGGGGTAAATAGAATCAGTTCTATTTCTTAGTTTTTGACGTTCAAAAGTGCCTTTAATGTGCCATGAATGTGTGTATTTGAAATAAAACATTTGATTTTTTTTTTTTTTTTGCTAGCCGGCAATAGTGGCCATCACTGCTCTTTTTACTCAACTGCGCGATGGTAAAGACACGGTTATGTATTCTTCTCTTTAATTAAAGTGAAACCTAGAATTAGAAGGTTATCATGATGTTCTGCTCACGATCATTACCGCACACATTCAAGTTGCACCTTTACAATTTGGCCCTGGAGAACCTTCCCCTGTCTACCCGAAAATGAAATAAAGACTTAAACATTAAAAAAATATGTCATTCAAGATCCAAGTTGGTCGACCTCGTCGATACAGGTACAACATGACCTCACTCTTCCGAAGGCAGGCAGAATTCTTACTCCAACAAAAAGTATTTACTTTTTTGGGTATATCTACTTAATTATTCCGATTATGGGCTTCACAGCCTTCGTTTTTTTGCGAGGCAATTATTTTACAGTTATTTCGGAGGTGAACTATTAATTTACATGAAGATACTGTTGGAATGTCTGTCTGTTTGTAATAAAGTTTATCTATACGAACTTATGTGGCAGTGGCACCAGGCTGGCTATGTTTGTCGAAGGACCCATGGCCGGTGGAGCTAACGAGTCCTAGAGTGGAGACCGCGTATCGGCAAGCGTAGCGTAGGACGCCCCCCGATGAACTGACGACTTTATAAACGTGGTTGGGATGGGACAGACTGGACCCGAAACGCGGAGAGTGTTGTGGGGCGGCCTGGAAGAGACCTAGGCCCAGCAGTGGAGTGAGATAGGCTGAGTTTAATTGATCCGAACTATGTATTTACTTGTAAAACTTATTAAATGTTTACTCTTTCATAGTAGAAAGCAGGCAGTAAATAATATAACATTAATATTAGGATTATACACTGAACATTTACTCGTAGTTACACAATATTCTTCCTCTATAAAACCATTACCTTTACCCATGATGTTGTGTAAATGGAGTCGTGCTGCCGGACTACTGGATTACGGTCGGCTGTTTACTGTATTCCTTCAACGTCGTTTGATGGGGTGCATTTCACTAGTCAACGACCGTCCAAAGGTCGACCAGCGATCGACATCGAATATGTTTTGAAGCGATCAGTATCGAGTAACCGCAGACTTGTTGCACCTTGTACACTACTTTAATACCAGCGTCTGCTGACAACGGTCACCCGCACGTTAGTACTCCATGTCCTCTCTACTCCGTGGCTGCAACGTAGTATTACCGGGTATTATCTCCTCTGCTATTAAGTGCACCGCGGAAGCGGATGCTGCGGGTTCGACTCCCGGTTCGGAAAGTGAAACGATTCCGTTTTATGGGAAGGGTTTATGTATCGTCTGTATTATGATTAAGACTACCCAAAAAATTTCGTATTGATATAAGATTGTATATGAAAGAAAGGACAGCAAATATACCTAATCATCAAACCGTTGAGCGCTTACAAGGAGCCTGATTCTAGTTTAAGATCGCTTGACGTGTTTAACTGTAGACTGTAGACTTTACAAATTTGCTTATGCAAAATTTCTTATGCATATTTTCGTCTAAACTCACAAATCAATTTCATCCCGCATCGACTTGTAAATAAAGCACAGAGCGATTTAACTCCCGAATCACTTACCATATTTAGGGTATCGATTGGCCCAATTCTTTCAGCGACCCGATTCGTTGTCACGCTAATAAGGAGCCCGTTTATATGTATTGGAGCCCCCTTAAACCTCACCACAGAACATATAAGTGCAGAAGGCTCAATTCATAAAGTTTTAATAGATATCATTATGGTCCCACTGTTGGGCAAACTGATTCTACTCATGGGGTCAATTAACGAGCATTTGCCACGTTTGCTGTGTGCGTTGGCCGTTGGTGATATAAGACCCATTATGACGTTTTCCTTATTTTTTCATTAATTATCAAAGCTTAGGCTATCAGTTAGTTTAGCTTCCATATACGCTAAGGGCCTACGCAGAGCAGACCCTCTGCATTTGGCTTCAACCAACCTTTAAAATTTAACATTTGGAGCGGTTTCTGTGCCGTTGGCATCACTGCATCGAAATGATCGATTGTGAAGTCAGCGTACAGTCCAATACGGTTACAGTTTAGTTGTTCATCATAATCAGACTATAATGTTCCCACTGCTGGGACACAGGCCTCCTTTCTGTGAGAGGGAGTGCGCCATAATCCGCCCCGCGGGCCCATTGCGGGTTTGTGGATGTCACATATTATCTTCGAACTTTTTTTGGTTCTAAGACATGTCGGTACCGTTTTTAGAGCAGTGGTGATGAAATTAAATACACAAAGTAAAGTACTTAAAATTAACTTAAAAAAGACGTGGCCCCTCTGTGCTGTTTTATTGGGTGACAGTGTCACGCAGGTGAACCGCCACGCTCTGTTGGCAGCCGCGTGAAGGTGACATGCGGTGTTTCGGTTGTAAAGTGTGTACCTAGCACAACGAAAAATAGTACGGTACATTTTTTAGGTGTAATGAGCTTAAAGTAGAGAGATAGAGTCTTGAAGTAGATAGATATTAGTTTTAAAACACATGTAGGTTCTCATCATCAGGTGTTTTTTATTACAGTTTTTATAAAGGTTCATTTCAATATTTTTACGGTATTCGTGAAGCATTAATCTTAGATCCGATGTAGATATTTAATTGAATAGTCGCAATAACGCCGATGCCGGTGAAATTACAGAGCTGATTAATTAACGGCAGATATATATATAAGGTGTATCTTTTCATACACGAAACCTCTTAAGGGGTCATTGTACTCATCATTATGAATAACTTTCACTATGGGAACAACCCTGAAATCGCGAAAAAAAACAGCTTAGCTTGTCAAAATTTAGGGAACAGCACTGATTTTTACTCTGAAAATACACTTACAAAAGCTCTTCTGCAATTGTTATAACTCTACTATTGAAACTTCTAATTAACCCATCAATTCTAAACCGGTATTTACAACAATATTATTACATTGAAAACTTGATCCATCGATTGCTGAATGATTAAGGAGCCACATGTTGTGTCGTCTGTTGCCACGGAGACGCCCTGGTTCGGTTCCCGGCCAAGGAAATCCATCGTATTGACCGGTCACTTCGAACGAAAGGCGCGGAAGCTATTAGATAGGTGAATGTACATTATAGGATAATGACTTTCAATATTATGTGATGTAAATAAATTGTGATCGTGAATCGATCATAATAGTGTTCCGTGTTTTGATTCATTCAAATAATAATGTATCCTACAGTCTTTAGCAATTTGAAAGGTTTTCGTAATGTAAAAATAAATAAATAATTTGGTTAATATTAATAATTTGGGATTTATTTATTGTTACAGTTTAGGGCTTGTGTGTGTACACGATGGTTAATCTTTGTTAAATATTAATCAAAAAGTTAATTGAGACGAATAGGCACAAGAATAGAACTAAGAAGATAGGAACCAGTTCCTCTGTTTTTTGTTGAAAGCCCAGTTTTTCGTGTAGGATCTAGGTATCTAGAAAAACATGATGGACCCATTGGACCCTGTTGATTCTTGATTCCGTTTTATAGCCGTTTTTTTCCTTTAAACTCTTCTTCATGGATAATGGCAGCGGGTGGCTAATGTCGGCGTCCTACCAACTGCAGCTGATCATCTTCAGCATAATAAGAAGAATCCGGAATATGTGGTGCACATTACGCCACTCCTGTACCTACCTACTACAACGTTGGCACTGTGTCTTAAACGTAGAGAAGATCGGGTAATCAACCATGAATAGAAAGAGTAGGAATACCTATACGTATCAGAACAGAGAAGAGAGGAGGAAGAGAGAAGGGTAGGTACTACAAATAAAATAGAATTTCTGATGAGCCATTCAAAGATAGGTACTTAACTTAATTAAACTCTATGAATATTAATGTCCTATTCAAGTAAATTCTAAGCCTAATCTGTGACCTAGCATTTAGCCAGTGCAACAAAATGTCATTGACCTCATAGTGGGCCTCTCAGAATTTAACACGATGCGCGTAACGGTCCGCGACGATAAAACAATGAAAATATTTCGCAAAAATAATGCTGAATTTAAACAAAGGCTTATTTCCGCGCCCAATGTGGAACTACGCCATTGAATGGGTAGGTACTCAAACATGCGAATACGTTTGACGGGTGACAAAATAACAAAATACGAGATTGAAGTAGCTGAGTTTTGTGTGTGCATACAGAAATTAGGTTAATTAAACCTGTCGTGAATGCGTGATGATTTATGTCGTGAGTCAGGTTTTTCCCTTTAAAACTAAGTGCGTCCGGTACAAGGTGCATTTATTAAGGATGGTGCACATCCAAACTTTATGCACTTGATAGGGAATTTAGAATCATAGCTTTATAATATAGATGATCAATACTTACGGCCAGTTTCTTCATCAAAAGTAACAGTTAACAGACTGTTCTGGGTTTCAAACCTACTAGTGCTTTGGTTTCAAATCATAGGAAGATACTTCCTAAATCTTAATGATGGCCTGATAACTTATTAACTATGAGTTTGTCGTGCGTGTCTCACTTCCAGGGCCTAGCCTTTCTTCCTTGTTTCCATTTTATCCTGTCTATTGAAATCTGAGGCCAATCCATTAGGCTGAAATCTATCTAGTCCCACTATCTCAGTAAGAGATGGCCTACCAAGACTTTGGTTCATGTTGTTTAGGAAACTCTGTAGTTACTTTTGACCATAGATAGGGCCAGCTTTATTAATTTTCTAAAAAAAAAAAACAACATGAAACTTTTTCAAGCAACTTGTATACTGACGAATCGAAGGTGAAATTAACGGGTTCATACAAAAAATAATTGAATGCTAATAATTGACTTCATGTGTAAATGAGTGAACACTATAGTAAATACCGTATTATAAATGGTTAAATAATGGCAACTTTTTGCTATTATTATTATTGTTTACAGTTAATTATGACATTTGACGTGACATGCCGTGACATCTCTTAGCACTTACGAGAACTAATGTTATGTTTAGTTTTCACAAGATGGCGCTTATTTAAGATAGGTCGAAAATGATTTTCAGCTCTTTACAATTTATTTACAGCAGAAACAATCAAATACACGAAAATTGATTAAATAAAAAGCTTCAAATCAATGTTTACTATGGAATTCCATTAAAAAATAAATACTTATTGCTTAAATTTCTTTAAACTATGGTATTTTGTAAAACAAACGCACTTTGTTTAACATTTAAGTATGTTCACTAGATGTCACTGTTGGCAAGATAGTGAGTAAAGGTTATAACTCTTACAAGTTTGGATAGATGTCGCTGTCAACCTTCACAGAGATAGTGGTATGCCTCAAGACCACAAAGAGATATTGGCAAGCGCAACCACTGAGCGTAAGGTCTTGGGTTCGATTCCCAGGTCTGACAAAGTGTGCTTGGGTTTTCTTTAAGAATTTCTGAGTAGTAGCTCTGATGTCATCTGAGAGGCACGCACGGCTCGCCTCCTATTACATGGGACTTAAAATTGAGTGCGTGTTGAATTGAGGCGTGATGTTATGTTATGTCACATAATAATGTATAATACTTAGCGTCTATACTATGCTCTACATCTTTTTAAACTTTTTATAGAAACCGCAAATAATCTCAGCTTTTCCCTTCAAACTCTAATAACTCGAGACTAGCACCGTGTCGGCCTCCAATCAAACGTCATTGTACAATCACGTAATTTACAACATCTCTCAAACTACCGAATTTTAAAACGTTCAGAAAACAAAAGTTATGTAATTTCCACGCGTCACAAAGAGTTTCCTCGAAGCAAGGTGCTACTTGCTTTTAAAATGTTATAAAACAACGCTATGACGACAATAAACCCATAAATTTGATGAAAACAAGTGTCCTTTGAATGCTCAAAGGTATTGAAGGTAAAAAATCCGGTAGCTGACTGAATGGTAAATATTTTGGTCAGCTATTGTAACCTGACTTTGGAACCCGGCGGGGTGTTGACGTGATCGATAAAGGTAAACTGACAGGTTGGCCTGTTAAATGGCTGGTGAAGGAATTGTTAAGGAAGTTGTTATTTTCAAATTCATCATGCTTTTTGTGAGGCGACTTGGGGCGAGTTAGAATTTATTTATGATCATAAATACCATGTCAGGGAAAGTAGCGCCTTAACTATTTCTTCCGCCACTGAAATTGGAAAGTCGGTCCACCTATGGTGCATCTGAAACGACACGTTATTTGATGAGACATGTTATTGTCTTTTAGGTTGTTAATGTATCAATCCTTTTGGTCTTGATGATTAATTTTATAAGCGATAGGTAGCAAGAGCGCCGTGCCACTGATAGAACAGTATTGTCATAAGGCAGAATTGACGCTAAAATAAAATCTATCTACAATAGTCGCAAATCGTCAATTGTCACGCTACCGTTGTCCATTATTGCCAGACTGTCAATCAGCTGAGCTTCATTAGCTGATGTGACAAAAACTGAAGCGTGGCACAGTACGGTGTGACCAATCGACCGCCCACGACTCTATTGGAGGTGTGCACATTCAGGCACATTGTGCAAGTTATTGTGCAAAACTGTGTTGGTGCACGAGACAATAGCACTAAAAGAATTGTTGGGGTTGTTCTACAGGTAGAAAAAATGTTTTGTGAAGTACCTACGTGGAGGACAACAGATTGAAGGAGGAAGGGATGTTTTCAGAGATCCTGTTACAAAATACTTTGAAATGAGTATCACCAGTCGCAGGCCACAAACTAACGAAGATTTAAATATAATATTACCTATGTATAACAAAGTACTAGGGCTATGAGCGATAAAACGCACGTTTCGGCTCTATTGATGATATTTTATACCTTGCAGCTAGGTAAGAGATATTATCGGTAGGTACCGAGGTAAATACGTATGTAGGTATGTACTATTCAGAAAAATTAAATGTAGATAAATCCGCGGTTTCTGGAAGCCTGTAAATCTACTGTCAAACCTCACATCGGGACCTCAGTGCCTATCTCTTGTTATCTGCCCTAATGATTACCATAAGTAGGTAAAATATAAGACTAAAGACATTAAAAAACCTGAGATTCATTTTTCCTGAATCTCCCAAACAAATTGCTGAAATCCGACCGAAATACTTACGTTTGAAAAAAGTGGGTACCTAGCTAATCAATAATACAGTTCACATTGTTCCGGCCAGCAATAATGCGCGAGTTGGGTCACACTGTGACGGATATTTGCGCGTGCGCTGTTCGCCCTACTTGACCCCGCGCTGTGACCAATCGCACACGTTTTGGCACTCTGCATTTATTTGGAGCTTACATACTGCATGCGTGGTCACTGGATAGAGAAGTTGAGAGCTTTAAACAATGATAGACAATCAACACTTCTCCACTTATAGGTTGAAAAAATTACAAATGTTTTAGTTTTATTTGTTGAAAATTGGTATCATAGCTAGCTTAGTAAATATAATGAAGAATGTTTGTAAAACACGCGTGACTTAAAAAAAAAACAAGTCTGTTTATCCCTGTACATAGTGAGATAACACGTGTTGATACTTGAAATATTATATTTAAATGAAATTGATACTATGTCCATCAAAAAGTTTTTTTTTTTTTTAATTCGCGCTTTCAGGATCAACTTTCGTTGGCCAGACTCTATGAAGGCAGTCGATATGTAATTTATAATAGTTATTTTTAAATCAGCAGAATGGGAAAAGTGGCAATATCATGGCGCCTTACCGTAATGATATAGCAACGTTACGAAGTATTACAAAAAAAAAAACATGGTCACATTACATTTAACTTGACTTCCTATGGTCGTCTCGCGTAGCATTCTTAAATGAAAACTAAGAAGATCTAAAGAAGAGCCGATAATAAACTCCACGTGATGCCTTCAAAAGTCCATGTAGCCAGCCTTCTTCACAATTACTCCGTGGCTGAGGTCAGAGGCTCGCGAGTCGCGGCGAGCTAACCCAAAATGTAAGTAGAGCGAGCACCGCTTACCTAGTAACACTAACTTCGAGCACAACGGGGACAACGCTATTGTTTATTTATTTCTTTCTTTTTCGTTTTTGAAGAATGCGGAGTATTTAGGAAGGAAGTGTTGCTCTTGTTTGTGTGGGAAAATGCGGGGTGCAGAGGTTTTCGGATAAATTAAGTAAATTATCTTGGTAGTTATTTCGGATTGTAAGCTATGAAAAGAGCGGTCTCCTATGGTAGCTTTGGAAACAACGCTCTGATTTTGCTAGACATGGTAGGTAATGCACTTAAGACGCAAAACAGCAGTTTTTCCTCCCTCTACCTCAAATACTTAAACCGGGATTCTTGTAATACCAAACATTAAGAAAAGAACCTCTACGTTACCAAAATATTAGAATATTTAACGGCAATCCGCAATAAACACACGCCCAATAAAACTTTGCCGCCTTTATGACCGGTAACGGCAATTATCTCGTTCAAGCCTGTTTCCTTAACTGTACACACAGATATACAAACAAAAAGTCATAAAACTTTAAAAAAGTAATCCATAGACCATGTGTTCAAGACTCTTTGGTCAAATACTTTTTTAAATAATTCAAAAGTAAATAGAATTCTCATCAAGCATTCTAGTTTTAAAAGAAATTTCGATGATGTTCGTCTTTTGTTTTTTTTGGGTGAAAGACTTTCATGTATTGTGTAGTTTGTTTCGACAATATTAGGCAACATGTGTTGGCAATGCTAGTGAACTCCAATAATTATTGTGACAAATAGTTGTTTATGGATGATTACGACATCATTGTTTTACTTGTATTATACTCCAAACCAATAATAATAAAGTGTTAATGTTCCTCATGATGCGTTAAACAATTTGTGGGAGAAGAATGTACACAAATGGTACAAAACATAAAAACTTTTAGGGAATGCTGACCATTATTTCCATCGCGGCACCAACCCAACTCACTAATTGTTACCTAGATACTAAATAAACTAAGTTAAGTTAAAGTTAGTGTTGAATATTACCTGAATTTGGATAACTCTTGAAAGGATGTAAGAGTTCCATAAGTTCCATTACAAGTTTTGGCCATGAAACAGCGCTTTGTGAGTCTACGGATATTTATGTGCATTTGTCATCCCCAGAGAAAGGACCGAGGCGTTCGAGACTCTTCTACATCCTCGAAGACGTCTGTTCAGGAGCTATCTACCCTGTACGCACAAGCACTTAGCAACTCCTATAAATAAGCTGGTGTAACGCATGATTTGCTGCGCGTGAGTGTCGCTTGTCGCACGTAGCGCACGGGATGCCGCGCCCGCGGCAGACCGCGACGTGCGTCCGCGCACGTCTGCAAACACACGCGGTTTACTTGCTGTAAATGTTTCAGGATATATAAGAAATATTAACGACACTCCGGGGCACCGGCTGGCGAGCCACGCATTTAATATTACAAATCATTACAAACATTTTCTATGAAGCAGTTCAATGTAAAACGTGTCTATGTGATCCGACCTTACCCTGACGTCAGCGCAACGACCGCTCCGCTTTGAAATGTGAGAAATGCAAATGTATTTACAGGCAAATGAGATTTTCACTTCGTCTCTGGAATGGAAACGTACCTCTTGGTATCACCAGAGGTACCTCTATTAGCAGGGACCACCTCCACCTGTGTTAATCATTAGGTGATCAGTGTGATCACTTACCATCAGAGGCCGAGTGCTTGTTTGCCACCCAAAACTGATCACGAAAGATTTATGTTCAGTGATAATACAGTAAACCCAATTTTCACAGGCAACGCAAAAAAAATCCGAATTTCCTATAACCTCGTTAACAAAACTTATCCACTCCACATAGAACCAAACAAGCCGATCAAAATCAGTCCAGTAGTTCAGGAGATAGTGCTAACAATAGAACAAACAACTTTTACCGCTCCAATACATTCTGTCCTGTTATGGCCAAAAGCTATTGTTTCAAAAAAAGGTAACATCTTTACTTTGGCGGCTTTTATACCAACATAACGAAAGAATTGACCTGAACCTTAAAATTGACGCTTTAAAGAAGAAATTCCCTTGTCTTTTATTCCTGTTAAGTTTGCAAGAATAGTTACGGTTAACCTTAGATTCCGTCATGGTGTATATTACAGGTGCTATAAACAAACAAATAGAGCTACCTCTCTGCTGATGCCTTCAAGCTCTTTGTTCGCGATAGCACTGTTTGTGGTCGTAAAATTAATTGCATTTGGTATGTTTTGTTTAATTGTTTAAGTACTTTTACTTCTTGTAGACGTCGGTGGAAAGAATAAAGAGCATTTCTCTTTATTTTGAAGTGGGAGCATTTCTCTTTATTTTGAAGGGAATTTTGAAGTGACAACCTGTTGCATTTGTGAACGCCGAAAGCTGAGAGCTCGAAACAACGAGGAACTTGTCATCGGCCGATCCACATAAGGAAACTACGTAACACACGCCAAAACTAAACAATTTGGTTTCACCGCTAGCAGATACCCGTATCCATAAAAACAAACGTCTCTTTTACCATTTTGAAACTGAATCAGTTTTCTGCCAGTCGACATGATGTAGGGTTCCCTTTTGAGACAACCTCTTTACTCTTTAGTTGGCATGAATACATCCAATAAATGCAACTCTTCAGTAGCACCTTCCGAGCGACATGGCCCCAATAGGTACAAAAGCCTTACCGGTACAAACGCATGGTACACCGTGTTAACATAGCTCCGTACTTCAAAGGGCGGATTGTAAATCTTGCAGTTCATTTGAAGCCGACCTATAGATGCTAGTTTACTTAGATTTGTTGACGCTGGATATGAAAGAAATAGTGCCATATATTTTTTTTGTTAAGTAGGTACTAATTTTTTTTAACTTGGTGTGAAAAGTTTGCATTAGTACTAAAGAGTGTTTTTTTACCAAAACCGGAAATTTTTACTTTATTTGGTGTTCCAAATGTTAGTTCTTCGGCCATTTTATGAGCTTTGATTTCGAAAGTTTGATACAGGAATAACTATGTAACTGCTTATTATATGATAAATATTACGGAAATAAGGAAGGATCCTTTATTTTAGTAGCCTGAAGAAAAATTACATCTTTCTTAATATTTTTCCGGAACATAATGTTATATTTACTGAATGATCTATGTTACTCTTCCACGTTCTCGCATCTAGCCCACATTCTATTAATCTCGCAGTGGGCATAACGGTGAGCTCGTCACCGGCTGATTGATCTCACCAGTGTCAACGTGATCGACGAGATGTTATGCGCGGGCGCACACAATTAACGGCGTCGACACGTGTCGTAATAGTTAAGTATTTAGTCATTGTTTACGGCCCAGTGGTGTTTTTTTGGAAATGAAATATAACTATACTCCATTTGAAATAAGATTAGACGTATAGCTGTAGGTAATTGATACTGACATCGATTCTGCTCAACAAGGACAATAACTAACTTCATAATTGCTTATTGATATGTATGATGACCGAACAGAAAGCGAAATGAAAAACAAAATCCGTTGTGGATGCAGAAAAATAAATTATTCAGCAGCATTTACAAGATTCAGGCACACAATAAAGATCAATTTGTTCATAATAATTAATTTTATTGCGCAATTCGCAACAGTTAACTAGGTCAAACATGTTCAATAGTGGCCTGGTCGTCAATTGACTTGTAACCTGTCGCTACCTGTTCGAAATACAATAAAAACGAATCTACCGTAATACTGAAACAGTTACTGATTGGATGTGATGACTAACTAGTAACTAGTTACAAGAGGAAACATCACAGCATACAACTGTAATCAATCTTTTTTTTATTAATATTAATGATCTTAGTAAACATGATATTTTTGTTTAATGTTTTTTTTTTGTTACTTGATTATTGAGCCTCAAAACCATTTATAAAAAGACCAAAGTCTCATTTTCGTCATCGCATCGTCATGATCAGGCTTGTAAACATTAATTGCTGAACTTGGGGCCTTCCGTTGCGGTCACCTGTCGTCATTAGCAAATTCCCCTATGATTGTCAAAGACTCATATTTGACAGTAGGATTTTGCTTTGTCACTGTTAACAACACCCTTCGATGGGACTTCCTGAGTACCAAAACACACTGAACACCCTTCCTTCTTTGAGTTACAAGGTTAATATAAACAGCTTCACAAAATCCATTTACCTTAGTCATCATCACCTAAGTATAATATTCTGAACACACAAAGTACTATACCTTAAAATTATAAAAAAAACCTACTTTCCTTCAGATCTCAGGTACATAATCTGTAGAGCTAATATATAATTTCCCACATGTCCATATATCTTGTACTAATATTACGAGTATATTTACCGTCACGCCACAGTATTTCTTTTTCATAGCCAGCACTTGTGAAGTGCGCGCGTTGATATCTTAATTGAGAGACTCGCGGTGGGATATTGGCGTTTATTATTATGAATTTTTGAGATATTTGGAGTGCTTAAAGTATTGAAGGAAGTACTGTTATTTGTCTTGAATTAGGACATCCAATTGAAGTTCTTTATGTAGAATTACCTACTTGGTATGGCTTATAAACTGCAGTTAGCTGAGCGAGTGCTTTTTTTGCAAGTGTAATCAGCCTAAGAATGTTCCCACTGATGGGACAGAGGGGTTCCTCTCTGTAAGAGAAAAGGTTGTAGCAAGCATCTGATCGATATTACGTACCTAAAGCTTTTCAAGTTATAAAAAATCCAGTTTATTTCATAAGGTATTTTGATTCCGGTTTATTGTGATGCCTTTCATTCAAATAAAAAATCCTAACTCAAACATTCACCCAACTTTCGTACAAACGCCAACAAAACGGAACAACTCATCTCTATTCAAAAAAGGAACATCAAAAAGAACGACAATCGCCGACCGACGAAGCGTACGCAAATAAACATCGCAAAAAGTACGTCAACTTGGTTAATATACTTCTCAAAATTCGGTTCATTCGCAAAAACTCTTGTGTCCTACATCGCACACCGTTATGGTAACTAGGACACCCCCTCCTCCCCCCTGCTTGGTTCGTATCTCCTCTGAGATGACCCGATGATGGCAAGTTGTGCAATCGTGATGACATGTCAGGTTTTGTAACGGGATCTTAGATGATGACTAAGATTTGGGAGGCCGGAGGCTGAGAATAGTTTGGTGGAATTCCATAGAACTTTATACGGTCTCCTAGATATTGCTGTACGATTTTCAGGTAGACCACGACCGGCCAACCTGATGGTAAGCGGTTCCTGCTGCCTATCGATATCTGCAACACCAGCAAAAAGGGTTTGCATACATTGCCAATCATATAGACAAAGTTAAAGTGCCCTCTGAGCAGGTAGTTCTACCGGCACCCATATGCATCTGAATGGTTCTTATTGGATGATTTTATTACAAAAATACGAGTCAATTGCTGCCATCATGCCTCTTGCTCGTAGGCTCAGTACTGGTTCGATTCCCACGCAACTATTATCACGGCCTATAATTAAGCATTTGTTCCGTGTATATTTTTGTGCATATGTATTTTAGCTTGTTCGGCCTACCTACAGTTATTTTATTACCTGTAACTGTATAATCTGCGTATTCTGAAAGTATGATCAAGTCAGAATTAATGTTCTTAACAAAAAATAAGATGAAGGAAATGTTAAAAAATACCTCTGTGGGGCGAAAATCTCCATAACTTTCATTGGAGAGCAAATAGCGAATACGATGATTTTTGTGCAGTAACTTGTAGTGACATTTCATTTGCTATTAAGTTTTTAAATGCTACATTCAAATTAATTAATAAAACAAGAATACATCTGTACACATTACTATAGTGTTAAGCACATCTATCTTTACCAAGTGCATACTAAAGCCTCCAATATAAATAATAAATAAATTAAGCGACCGAGAGAATTGTGTCAGTAAGCCAGACACGCCATTAGCATGAAGCCGAATTGAATGAAACTCACTTATAAAGGTGAGGCTTTAGCTATAAGCGGAGCGAGCACAGAACATGAAGATTACAATTCTAAATACAATTCACCCAATATCGTACTGAAAATTAATAACGAAATTTGCGTAACACTGATACACAAGATATTGAAGTTATTATTTTTCAAATGTCGTAAAATCTTTACTTTGTAACAGCTGTGCGCAAAGAGAACTTTTTTCTGGGTCGTGCCTCTGCGCGTGAGTCGATACGGCAGAACGGAATTTTACCATTTTAAATATTACGTATTGTTCATATGTCGTTTATTTTCTTATTTTTTAAATCATCAAAACATTTAAAAAACCGTACAGACGAACACTTCAGTTTCCCCGAAAAGTTCACCAAAACGTAGCCAGGAAACAGACGCTAAGAAATCTACACCGGGCTCATGTAGGGCCCGATAGTAGCACCCGAGATGCTCCTTATTTGCAATACCTCCTTGCGGTCATCGGTAATAAGTACTACAGGTTTGCGCCAGTTCTCTTGAGCCATGGAGAGCGAGGTGAGCCCCTTGTCCATTGCGACCACATCAAAGTGCGTATAACCACTTCGGCTTTAAAAAAATATTCCCCAAGACTGCATACCTTGTGGTTGTGGAGGGTCGTCGTATTTAAAAAGACTCGACTCCCGCACTTCCGCGGGATGCGTACAGCAATGAGAATCACTGATGAGAATGGTACAATGATTATTATTGTTATTCTCTGATGTATTAGTTTTTTTTTAATTTAGTTATTTAGGTGCTGAAAACCAGCGCTGTGGTTCTGTTTCGCACATGAGTCGTAGCACTATGCTAAGCAAAGGCCGCTTTGCGCGGATGTGATGCATATTGTCCACATTTTTTCTTTTTTCTTTTTGTACTTTATTTTTACATTTTATTATAGGGTAGTTCTTAGGCGAAAATTAATAAATAATTTGTTTCTTTCTTTACTTTTAAAGGCGAGGCTTAAGTTATAAGAGGAGCGAGAGTGACCGTGGAAGCGGAATACATAGTGTTACTATGCCAGACGTGTGATTAGCGTGAAGTGAATTCTACTTATAAAGGTGAAGCTACTATAATCACAAGCTGTAAAAGAATTTAGCAAAATTGATATAATTTGGAAGGCAAATAACAGTTTGATGAAGTAGTGGCACTTAAACATTAGTGTATGACGAGTTTTCACATAGAAATGGCATTGACATAGAAGCAATTATTTATAGCAAAAACACGGTTGACACAAATATTTATTGTTGTTAGTTGGAAGGGTCATATTATTTGAAAAAAGACCGATTATCTAACACTGCATGCATACTTATGTATAATATGAATCGTAGCACACTCGTGGCATACTATTATTTCTTTCTACGCCTATGAGGAATAGGCGTGATATTATAATTATCCAATTTACATTATGTAGGTCATTTTAAAATGGCTTCTAAGCCCGCTCATAGTAGCACCAAGTCCGCGACTTAACCTATTTATAAGAAAGCGATTCATCCATCTTAGTAATGACTGGCCATACCGCGTTTGATGTATGGTCAGCAACAACGGTCCGGTAATTACTCGCGAATCACTATTACTAACAACTATAATATAATGTATGTATGTGTGTCGGTCAAACTCCAAGTAGGAGATGGATCTACGTGATTTTGATACGTAGGGAAGTAATAGACGTCTGGATTCAGTTATTTAAAAAAAAAAAAACATAGATGTGTTTTCCTTCCCAGCTTAAACACTAAGTAATGGGTGGTGGTTTTGGGGCTCTCAAAAAGTGCAAATATTCTATCAGCATTATATTTAAAAAAAAACCCTCCTGATGAGGTTTAATCAGTAGATCTACCGGTGATTGGTTGGCGGAAAAAACGTCAAGTAGGCATTATAAACTTAAAGTAACTGATTCCATCGTGCTGCCGTCACAATTCTATTTTAAATATTTCTCCAAAGGTTAACATTCAAACTATATTGTGCGATAGGTAACACTTGAAACACAACAAGGGCCACCGGAGAATCTATTAATTTTCCATTCCATACTAATAGCCAAAACTAAAGCAGTACTCACAAAAAATTCTCAATAGTAAACATAATCGGTTTAGTGAATGATTCCAAATGAAAACAGTTAATGAGTGCTAATTGTGCGACTGATATACGCAACAATGAGACTATCGAGTGAGCGATGTAATTCATTAGTATAATTTTATTAATAGCTATCGAGAATTAATTAAGGTTTTCAATAGGCTGTACTTTATTATCTTCGTGTGGCATACCATAGCAATTCAATTTGCTATTTTAGAGTCTAAAGAAATTCGTTTAATGCATAACGGACGGCTTGAAGCCCGGGCATATTGTGAAAGCAAGTTCATTCAAAACGTAACCGTGTGATAACAGCTAACCCTTTTCTGTCATTGACGGGACTCGGACCGGGACCGGATCGCGGATATTTTCGAAGATTTCGGATACTCGAGTATTGATCAAAATACAAAGTAATTTATTCAAATAAGGCTGATAATCAGCACTTTGTTAACGTCATAATTCAATAAGACAGTCCCCTCAACGCCCGTCCTTCATCACTTCCTAGTGCTTTAGCTGGGAAGAAGAATTGGCGCAACAAACAGGACCAGCAGCACAACTGGCTGTTATGTTAGAAAAACCTGATTCTATACAATAGTATGCAAAGTAATTGACATTACACAACAAAGCAACAAAAACATTAAATTAAAGTATTTGCCATATGTCAGCTAGCACACAATATACCAACAAAAACTCACCTCGCACTCTGTGAACGTGTTGGTGATTTTAGACCATTCAAGTCCCGATAGTTTACCATCACACCACCATCACACTGCAAAAAATTCTTGGACCATCAATCACTCAAGCGCTTCTATTTCGGCCACTATCAACACTGACAGTAATTAAGAACGAAATTATCATAACAAGACCGATTGTGGCCATCAAGGTGAAGACAAATCGTCATGAGTGACAGACGGACGAAAAAACTACGAGTAGAGGTGCAAGGATACCGCGAATGAGTCAGGGGTCATTTATGAATTTTATTTTTGGGATTTATAATTTTACTGATCCGAGCGAGTGGCTATTTAGTATTATATTAAATACATACATTTAATTTTTAGTCAGATTTGCACTTTTTTTTTTTGTTATTTCAAAACTAAGTCAACTGGGCGCTGTAATTCGGGCCTCTCCGCTTGGTTACTGTCTTAGTACCGTAGTAAAACGTATTCGAAATATTTGCGGATGACGTCACCAGGTGTCTACTTCGCTTGGTCAGCACTATGATGGTAAGGTAAGGTAAGAGATTCTTATTGAATTTGTTCTGGAAAGTTCCGTACAGACATAGTATATTTCAGAAGTCCTTTGCATGAAAAATGGTTTTAAGGGTAATGTAAACTTTGTCTTCGGGTAAACGTAGTCCAATGATGAGTACCTTGGCCGAGATCTACAGCAACTATGGGTATCCATATTTCCATACCATAAAACTATAAATGCAAAAGTAATTGTCTGTCTGTTACCTTTTCACGCCTAAATGGCTGAACGGATTTGTATAAAAGGCACACGGATAGATCATGATGGGTTAGGAGATAGGATATTTTTTTATCCCGGAAGTCAGTTGGATAACTTCCATCCTCCAAAAGATAGTATTTCATAAACTATAGCGCCGTTGTACATGAGGTGGTTCGTTAGTTGCGCCCAACAATTTCAACGTTTAAAAACCGGCCAAGTGCATGTCGTACCATGCACAATGAAGGGTTCCGTTAGTTGGGATGAATTTATGAAACAAACTTAACATTGTAGTTGAAAAACTTGTTCTCCGATACAGAATGTATGGGAGAACATGTTTTTACAACTGCAAATTTAAGTTGGTCAATTATTACTCGGTAACTTGTGAAGCCTACGTAGCGGTGATAGTTTTCCTTTTAATTTCGTTATATATACTACTACTGTGAATTTTTTTCACATATCCAAACCCAACCATTTGGCTGGCAGGGGGGGGGGACACTTGGCTCTAACAAAAATGAGCACTTTAAAGCTGAATATTCCGCAAACAGATCCCTAAATCCAAAAAATATTTTTAAATGACCTTTCCAACGATACCCCACACCATGAGATTTACGAGAAAAAAAAAACAATTACCACTTTAAGTGTAGGGGAGGTACCCTAAAAAAAAATATTTTTTACGATTTTATTTTACCACTTTGTCGGCGTTGCTTATATGTATATCCATACCAAATTACAGCTTTCTAGTACCAACGGTCTCTGAGCTAAGCCGCGGACAGACGGACAGACGGACATGGCGAAACTATAAGGGTTCCTTGTTGACTACGGAACCCTAAAAACGGGACAAACTTGTCTATGTTCCTATAACAATGCCCAATGGAAGCAACAACCACAGGGCTATCTATCGACACTTACAGTTTTTTTTGCGCCCGAACACCTGCGAAGATATAACATCGGAATTGCGAGGCGTCAAAAAAAGATTGTTTTAACTTTACTGTTACTCATTGACCCCCTTTTGATTGCCGCCGCGATGATATATTTTGATTGGAAAACTACTAAGACCGTATTTCGTTTTCATTATATTTGATTATCGTTAAAAGATGGATAAAGATTGAAATAACAGATTTTTTTAATGTACAACTAGGAAATTGGATAGAATGAATAAATATGGTTATTTTATTACTGCTAATTATTGGATATTTACAAATGCGGTTTAGGTGTGAAGTTAAGCTCAATTACAAAGAATAATTTTATCATAAATTGTTTACCATGTAAAAACGTCGTTTAGTTAATTTCTTTAGACAACATTTTTGTTAGAGCAAGATATGAAGAGATTGTCAGTTCGCATCAACTACAGCTGCTCCTGCAATGTACATACTCATCTGAAAGGATCACCAAACCGCGAATCCTTAAGACTTATCATCAGATACAACGGTACATCACCGCACACCCAACGCAATCAATAACCACCAGTCGCAGAAGTCGCAGTTGGGTCACCAGTCATCAGTCTTACTGCGCTAAGTGGCGATCCGAGTAAAAGTGACGCTAACTCATATATTTTGGTTAGCCCACCATTTATAATGTGCCACAAACATTTAGATTTATGACTCGAAAAAATGTGGGCAGTGTGAAAATATTTTAAAATACAAAATTATTTATTGTAACGTTGCCAGCCAGATGGATTGATTTGTTCAGAAGATCGCGGGAGAGACTCGGATGAAACTCGCAGAGACCAGGGAAGCATGGCACACCAGGGAGAAAGCCTATACTCAGCAGTGGGTGGAACAAGGCTGCCAATGATGGTGATGATGGCATTGTCTCTGATATAGTTGTCTCAGATTAGGTCTTTTAATTAGTGTCGTAATAAGGAATGTGGTATCGCTCACTGTTTGGTTTACGGAGGTCAAATGACATTAGTTTCTTGTTAAAATCATAACACCTTGAAACATAAAAATTCTCAGAACCTTATTATGACGTCACCAATAGAGTCACTATTCCATCTTATGTCTACAAGTCTTCATAAATATTTCGCTTTCCGTATTCAATAGTTAAAGTTGCTAGGTAACAGAATATTATAATTAAAAAAATTTAATTATAGTAAAAGTTTTAACGTCAAAGTTTCATAAATATGCGATGCACTTTTACATTATCTGTAAAATAAATCTGTAATTTTGAATTTTTTATTTGATTTAAATTTTTTATTTTAGTGTGTACCTAACAATGTTCGTAAATTGTATCATTAAATTGTGTTTATATGGACCATGAGGTCTGCAATAAAGATTTTAATATATTAAGAAAAAAATAATCAATGTCAGTTGTTCCTTAAACAGATAAAAATTAGGTCACTCAGACATTCGTAGCAAATAAGCTCTACGCGCTACGCAGATAGCGATCTCGTAGACGGTCACAACACAACGTAGGTTTATCTTAAATTCTGCTACGAATCGTCTAACATTCGTTATAGTATTCTTATTTTCCGTTTCTTATTATTTATTTTTTAAATTGGATATTTAATACTCTAAGCTAGTCTAGAGAATTTTCCATTTTGAGAAAATCTTATCTAGTCCAAATAGTACGAAGTTAATGATTCTAAACATTACTAATACAATAGTCACCTACCAATCCCATGCCATTAATAATGATGGAGCATCCATGTATTAGATGATTCATCCCTCTGTTCAAGCCCTTCAAACGAGCATGACCTTAACATTATAGCCTAAACACGAGGAGGACCTTGTGGGGGCCATAGCAGGGACCATAAAGAAAACCATCGGTGTCCTACTTACCAGCTGACAGACCAACATACTTCTACCCAAATGACAAACTAATATCATCCTTATTTTAATAACTGTAAGAGTGGAGAAAGGTGAAAGTAAAGTTTGTAGGTCTGTAGGCCTGTCAGCGTGCGCTTGTGTGCGTAAGTGGAGTATTTGTGTGTCAGTGTGCGTGTACGCAATGGAGATAGCAGCCGCCAGGGGAGACCAACTTCAAGTGAAATGCGCCGCTTTTTGTTTAAGGCCATTTTTATTTTATCTCTCCTTGAGTTAAGAAATTATTAATTTAAAAATAACTTTATGTTGTGTTATAGTGAAAAAATTTACGGATTTTCTGCTATTGATATTAAATTGGGTCAAACTACCGTTTATCGTAGTTAAAATCAAACGTCCTGCGTTGTTTGTTTTTGGCGGCTTCTAACCTTCTGATTAGTGTTCATAACATAATTACTGTACGAATGTTTCCTCCAAAGTGCTGAAAAACTAAATAAATTACAATCGCGCTGTTGTTGCGTGCTTCCGATGCAATATCCTCCGAGTTAGTTACTGGCACGAGACCTAGTTCCATATGATAGCTGTAACTACTTGAGTGTGTGTTATTTTATGTAAGAATCTTGATTTTAGTTTCTTAAAAATAGGATTATAGTTTGTATTTTTTTCATTATATTGTTGTCATTTGTAAATAGCAATAAGTATAAAAAATTACGTAAAAAAAATTATTTCAAATATTTTTATTAACATTATCAGATGATTAGTTAGCTTCCGGAAAATACATGTTATTGGATACGTTTTATTTTTAAAATGCAAAAACTATCTAACTTCCAAACGGTTAAAAACCCCCGAAACAACACATCATTATTTCGGCCACACATCACGAATCTTACGGTAATAATAACACAACATCAATTAACATAATTAATCACAAAATCATAACTAATTAGCGAATGTAATAACCCGCGACTACGTGCTACGCGGCGTAGCGGGCCGCAGTTCGCCCGCCCTGCCCATGCGCGGTGGTAGAAAATTTTTGGTGGGAAGTGAGTGGGGTGCGCCCGCGCCGTCAGTCTGACGACACCACGCGCGCGCAGCGCCCGGCCGGAGTGAGTGAAGTGTAGTGCGGACAAACAACAATAACCACAGTGACGCTAAACAACGGAGAGAAAAACATAAAAATTCAGTGTACGTTTACAAAAAAAAAAAGAAAAAAATTCAAACACGCCGACCGAAAGCGAAGCGTTTTGGGAATTGTTTGTAATTGGCATTTTGTTAGTGACGTGACAGTGCCGGCAATTTGTGGATCACACAGTGGATGCCTTATACTTCGGACGCCAGTTTTATTTTATTTTATTTTTTATCAACGTTTTTTTCGATATTCAATAATAATAATAATCTTTCTAATTTCTACCCTCCTTGTAAATATTCGAGAGATTATTTTTATTTTGTATGTTTATATAACTATGCCAATCACATCTTTTCCTATTTTTTTTCTTTTTTTATCCTTTTTTCTATTTTTACTAACGACCGAGCTATTACTAACTGCATGAAAGATCCTGAAGAATATTGTAGAGAGAGGTTATTTAGATTATTTGGAGAGCTGTTTGTAATTGTTTTTGTGTGGGATATGTTTAGTAGACCGTAATCGGAAAATGTGTATTTTCCGGTGCGGGGCTATCGGAACGGGTTCGGTTTTCGGCTGATAGCTCGAAGGTCGCCCGACTGGTTCTTTTTACAGTTTTAACGGCGCGGCGGCGGCCGGCCCGTAGCGACACAAATTATTTACCACCATTCCTTTGTTTTCATTTTTATTTTAACAGTTTTATTTTTTGATTAATTAATATTTTGGAAGTTTTTTCCTAGCCTGAGATTCGTGGATTAATTAAAAGTATAATAATTATAGTTACTAAATCATTGTTAGGTTAAAGCTATTGAAAAATGAAATTTAAAAGAATCACATTAGGCTAATAATAAAAATAAATTAACTAAATTAAAACCAATTCAAAGAATGAGTCATTATCCTTCTCGCATAAATACATATAACTAATCACAATCAATTAAGAAGTACCTGTCAAATATAATTAGGCTAAATATGATTAATCTTTAAGTAATCCATTAACCTATTTAGAATTGCGAATGAATCTTTTAAATTGTGGAAGCAATTTTTAATTTTATCAATTAGGCTTAGTAAATATAGGGTATTAAGGTAAGCAATTCATTCTTTAGGCAAATGTTAGGCTCTTTAGAATCTGGAACGCTATGCCCTACGCAATAGTTATCCCTCTTATTAGCTAGCTTATTAGCCCCTAGCTTGCCTCGCCTAGGCCCTAGTTCCCCTAGGCATCTGTAGTAAACTTCTAATCTTGTTCTAGTCCTCCTTTGTCCCACTGTCTGACCCCGGGTAGTCCTCTGAACATTGTCGAAGGCGCAAGCGACTGTCTCCGATTGATACCGGATTGATTGATTGATTAATGAACAAAGTGGACATGATTATGTTAAGGATTTGACATCAACTACGCAGCATCAATTTTGCTTCAGTATATAAATGTAAGTATATAATATACTTATACTTTATGTATTTATTAATGGTTTCACGATAGAAATATATACATTGGAAAAACGCCTTAAATTAAATTAACTTAAACAAAATACAAATGTCGATATAAAAAAATAATAACATGTATTTTAATAAGTGCAAAACTTGATAGTCTTACAAAAAACCTTGCTAGGTTTTCTACGAATACGGCTGAAATACCGTAAACTGATGACGTTACTTCCCAATCAATAAAGACAATATCAATGACCTTGTTGTTTCGAAGTAAATGAACTGTATTTAAACAAAACTAGCGCCGACGTTGATAGAACGTACTACGTCATAGCTTGTAGTACGTATAACTAGGTATATTTAAAAAACCTTTTTTTCGGTAACCTTACCTAGGCTAATGAATTCTTAAAACTCATCTTTAGAGAAAAACCTACATCGCTTTTTTTCTTCTATATTTTTAATCTTAATAATCAAATAAATACTTGTCTCATAGTAACTGAAATATACATTCATATAAAACAAACAGAACCTATTTATTCCGTCAGTTTTTTTTTCCAAGAATCATCTGAGCTAGATTCTAGAACAGTATAATAGTTAGACTACATAATTCTTGTAGAAGTAACCCCTTACGTAAACAGTGAATGGTGTCAATCCGTTCATGCATTCATTCATTCAATGTATTGCGGTCAATTTTATAAGAATTCAGATTTTGTTTACTCTCTGTATATCACTTGCACTTTTTAGCTCCTTGTGTGGATGAAGCATTGATAATACCTACGTAGTGCTGGCTATTATGTCTCGGACTTCTATTTATTTCATTGTAGGTCGGTTATGGAAGACAGATCCTTTTATTTCTTAATGAGCGTAATACCTTTCAGCTCTCCATTGCCACTGAAATGACCTCATAATGTTTGGGATGCTTTTGTTGCCATATTAAAAAAGCCCAATTAGCAAAACATTGAGGGACAATGGTATATCAACAAGAGCAATCTAAGAAAAAGCAAGCTCAGCTTTAAATAATGATTATTTCGTTTAAAATTTCATTCTATTCACCGATTCATAGATAAAACTATTAACAAACGCATCATCCTTTAATTATGTTAATATGGTGTTCGGAACAATTCGGCCACCTTCGTAAAAACCTGACCTACATACAACGTTGTTCCGTTTGCCGCCCACAGAGGTTGGCGCAGAGCGCGCCAGCACATTGACTCATCGCAAGGATGCGATGATACGACGTGTTATGTTTCATGCTAGCCTGGTACTTTGAGTGCGAATATGTAGGAGCTTTTCGGAAGACTAAACGATCAATTCGTGAATACCATTGTGGTTTAATAGGGTCGGGAACTCGGGATTCTCGTTTTGATTGTGACAAAAATATCATGAATCCGTGATTATCTATGTAGGTAGGTAGTATAAACTGTTAGGAACCTAATATCTTCAAACTTCTCGTAGTAACTTCATGTTTTAAGCAAGCTTTAAAAAGCTTTCTTTATTCATGCGCAAGCTCTGTAACGAGATCGGTCTTGACTTATGTCGGTTGACTTATTTTCAAGTGATGGGTGAACCGTCACTTGAAAATAAGTCAATCTTTTTCAAAGCTCTCGTGACATTTTTTCCCTAAACTCACAAGGAAAGCTTCAGGTTTCTTAATTAAATTTTCAGTAATGAACAGTTTTCATAATCTATTAGTTAGTGGATGAAAACTGTTAATTACTGAAACATATTTTTCTTTAATGTTACTTACTAGTGGTGAGATATCAGCTAAGTTGTTTACTAATGCAGACATGAAACTTAATTTACATGGTTTAAGTTACGCGTTCACTGCATTTCAATGATAACTATGATAAGCTTTATTTTGAATCGATAACCGATGCGCTTAGGGAAGACACTCCAGTAGGTTTGATTTGTAGCCGAGAAGATTCTACTCAATAAAAATCTTAAATTCATTCACTGACAGTGCACAGAGTAAAGTTTATATGGACTTTCGTTATTTTTGCCGATGGAAAATTCCATCGGCGCACGGCTTGTCAGGATAGAGATTAATTCAAGTACCTAATGCGATGAATCCAAACATCATCCAACAATTGATTGACGCCGCTATTCAATACGATATAATGTCAAATCTAACATACAAAAGGCAACACAAACTATATCAACAACGACGTCTAACAGTGACACATATACGGCGGCGTGGGGGACGTGGGGGGCGTGGGGAGAGGGGGAGGCGTGCGCGCAACTTTCACTCGCGCGCCGGAGATGCGCGGATCAGCAGCAAGCGGCAATGACCATGCAGACTAAATGTCAAGTGCAAGATAATGATGCCGGTTGAATGGCTGCTGACGGTTGGAAAGTGGCTGCTAAGAGTAAAATGTACCCACAGGTGGATTATGATTGTGATTTAAGGATATGTAGAGACGAAATTGGATTACGCAATAGGTCATCGATACTAAAATGTAATTTAGTATATAGGCTAGACGCTATAGTGCGTCTAGCCTATATACTAAATTACATTTACAGCGCTATTGCCACCACACGTGAATATTTTCAACGTCAGGTAGCCTTAATCAGAGGAATGAACTTGACGTTATAACAGATGTTCAGAAATCATTCTTAATTAAACGTTAGCCAACTTATTTATTCAAGGGGTAAGAAAGTGCCACGAACAAAAGGCAAACAAAACACTTACGTACCTAAAGTAATGAATGCATGAATAGTTGAGCCATAGATATACTATACGTTTTAAATAATGCATCCATGAGTTGAGCACTAACTTTGACAACCGATATAGATGCAAATAGTCCTAATGAAGATGACACACATTACTGAAGATTCCGCGAAGGTTTCAGGATGTTACAAAACCTAGGAGTTTCGATGACCACTTGTTGGACTTCCCAATAAGCAAGACCATTGCAGTTGTATTGTTACATCAGTATAGACAGAAGTGTGACTCATTCGGAGATGTGTCGAAACTATTAGCTGACTTGATTCTTATGAGCGAAGAGTTTGGACGAGGACGTAGAATAAGACCGACCCCAAATAATCCAACCATTATTTTAACTTTGATAATATTCAGAGGAGATATTAGAATACGGACATCGTTTTTTCCGCAAACCATTGTAAGGAAAAAGGTTTGATCAACAATACAATTATGTTGCTATTCGGTTATCCTCTGTAATCCTCTATAAAAATCCTTTAGTATTTCTGAAAAAGAAGTAAATGACAAGTAGCAGCACCAATTCACATTTCACCATTCATACAATGTTTAAACATGTTTTTCAGCCGTTATTAGTAATACACCGCCCAATATTAGGCATCAATGCAATCCAATTTATAGATTACAACAATTAGATTCATCATGAATATTACAGTTAGTCAAAAACTAGACAATATCGATCTTAGTTTAAATGGCTGTCTGAAATAATCGATGACTTATGAATATTTAGTTGTTTGTTCACGTGACTGCTTGATTTTGCATGTTTTTGTCAATAATTTAGTGTGAGAGTTACGACTAATCCGTGACAAGTGTGACATGTGACTTGACTTGTCTTGTCACAGTGCGTGCTTCGCTGCTTGCGGTAATTTAGTGCTGATCATGTTCTTTAAGTATCAGTTTATTTGATTGAACCGTTTAGTTACTTTTTGCGTAGTTGGGGACGCCAATTTTTCACTACTCATACTAATGGAGGATCACTGAGAAACAGTCGTTTCCATGGATAGCACCTAAGATCAGAGCTCTTGAATCTAAAAAAAGATTCTACTCTGTTTCTGAACACTCGAACATTACATCTTATCAACAGAATTCACGGGGTCGACTTCGAACCTAGCTAGTAGCTACCATGGAATTTAGTAAGTACTATAAAGTTCAGCTACTTAGTGCAAATGTGACATTAACAATAGAGAATTTACTTCCTATGTTATTCTTAGACGTCATTGACTAACAGAGAATGACAGAACCAATATATTGTTAGAAAACAGACTGGACATATATAACTCTCTAAAATCTTGAGCCAACACTGAGCAAGAGTTGTCAATAAAGCTCGATCTGTCTCTGAATGAGGAAAAGTCTCTACAGTGGGACAGTTACATGCTAGTTTAGACAGATACAGACATATTGCTATTCCTATCTAAAACAAAGTGCATCAATATAATCCCATACGTGCTGGAGTGTAGAAGTTGAACGCAGACCGGCGCACGCGACGCTTGCCGCATCGATAACGACGCGCGGACATTGGCCAGGTGGTGAAAGCGAAACAGCTGATCCTGGTACTTTGGACAAGGGTTAGGCAGAGGCATAGGTCCTGACAAATTGCACTGACAATACAGCATTTTGGTGGTAAATCATTGAGTTTTGAACCAGCCTTGGGTAACGTAAAAAATGATTAAGGGATTAAGTTAAGAACATGAATAGCAGTATCCTTAATTACTGTTTTTATAACTGGAAATGATGATAATAATATATAGACGTCAATTCCTTCGATTTGTTTGTTTGTGATGTGTTTTGACATTGTCTAGTCAGGTGAAAGTGATGAGTACATTCTTTGATGATGTCATTGACCTGTTAGAATTTGCCCCTTACACTAAACGGTACAAGCTCTTTACAGTCAACTTCACGTCTATGATAACAATTAGACTTTGTCAGTGCCTTTATTTCGCAGCAATAAGGCTGATTATTGTAGTTCAAGTGACTACTGACGTATGGTTGACAATACAAAGTTCCACCCGCATGTATGTAGATATTGTTAATTTTCCGGAGAGAAAACTATTTCATGTCCTTGAATAGGTACCAAGCTGCTTTAATGTCGATAAACCAAACAAATTCGTAGAAAGTGTTCCAATCAACATTGTAGAGAAGTCAATAATCTTCCAACAATTTTTATTTTTGAATTTTTTGTTCACTACATACATAGGTTTACAGATTACTGTGAAATTTAAAAATCTACTATTCTGCTATTGGGCAAAGTACTTCTCAAAGCCTTCCAAACTCTCTAGCAAAGTCACCTAGAATAACTTGTCAACCTTTAACTTCAATACATTTATATCAATCACTTCACAACTCAGCCTACCCCCGTGTGCGAACAAGCTCAATGTTAGCAGTAAACAGTCAAGTGCGTAGTAGTGAAGAGAAAGCCGCGCATCAGGCGGACCGGTCGGCGTCCACATCTATGTGCTAGACTAGAACATGGTATTGTGACCTACTTCGATGCTATCCCAGGCTTTAGGCACCAAATTATTAGTACCGAGATCGAGATAAGTAGTTAGTGTGGTTCCTACTTTTGTCTGCTCTGAATAGTGGGAGTTCTATAAAATAGTAGTTACATCGCTGTTTGAAATCATAGTGCAATGTTGTATAGATGGGATATGGTCCATGAGTCATTTTGCTAGATTTTTAGATGATTGCCTACCCCAATCGTTGACTTTGTTGTAGTTTTAAACAAGTTTATAAAGTCTACTTTGGCTTTAAAATATTTGATACAGTCATTCCTACAATAATATTGAAATGTGGGTGGACATAGGTACAGGCATAACGGTTTGTTATGGGTTATAAATTTATAATACTTATAATGGTAACAAAACATAAAAACGTTTCATAAGAGCAACATAATTATAATGAATCTCACAGTGTGTTTCTCGCTCGTTGATGTCTAATATAGGCACAAACATCTTTTGAGACAATCTTTTGAATCTTTTACATCTTGAAAAGAAGAATGAATATTATTTAGATTTCAATCGAAACGAAAGTGTTTCATACCACAATTGTCAAGTAATAATTTTCAAAAATAACCCCATACTAAATAAACATTGAATACAATAATAACTATGTAGATACAAAAACCCGAAATTTTTAAAATTTGGCCATTTCAAAATACCACATGTTATCGAACAATAAGGTTCTTTATGTGCATATGTTAAGGCTTTCTCGCGTGTTGCTTTCACCTATAGAGCCTGCGACAGATGTCCTTCGAACCCTTCAATCAGTCAATATTTGAATTGGGCCGAACTCCGGCAGGTAGGAGAAAAAACCGAACATGTGCATACTGTGGGAATTTTGGAAGATGTGCCGATATCTTTGATCGACGTACGTTGGTACATCACATACATCCTTTGTTTGAGGATGTTTACAATGGAGCAAAACTTTAAATCAAACTAGTTTCAGCATCTGGCCGGGATCATCCTAAACTTAAACTTCAATGTTATTCAACTTGATTACATTTAAGAAAGAGAAAATAGCTAGTAACTAGGATCAGCTAAAATATGTTTTTGTATAAAAAAAAGTATTTAGTCATGAAAAATTCAGCTACCAGTCCAAGTTCTTCAACTGCACGCCACTTCTCGGACACTCATGTCCATATATTGGCAGCTCCCTTACTTACAGTACCTAATCATTGTCCCATAAAGCCTACCTCCTTGGTTCTGCAAAACGAAGATAATAAGGATCACTGATAGTTTAACGGCCAAACCTGCACTACAGACTAACACATGTGCCATCATTATATGTTTTTTAACAGGTATCAATAAACCCTAGAGATCCTTGTTCACCCCTTTACGGAAACTTCTATTGATACACGCCTATTAATCTAAGAAACTACAGCCACCTTATTTTTATCCCATTACAAACGCTTTTAAATTTGGCAAAAAAGGGTCCTCGTTAATAGTAGGGACTATTAAACTACCCCTAACAATGTGTAGGCAAACAACCCTTTATTTACATCGCCCCTAAATCCGGAACGAACCGGATATCGTTTCAATAAGCGGCGGAAGTGACGTCACGTAACATGACGCCGCACATCCTTCACTAGGTTAATGGGCGTTTGGAGGCTTTTCAAAGTTTTTTTGCTGATCTGCTGATTCTTCTATTGTGGGACACATAATTATAATATTGTTGAGAAACTATTGAGTATGTTTAATTTGGTCTTTAAAAGTTTGGCACTGATCTGAGAAATTGGAGATAATATGGATGACTTGGGTATTTATTATAATTATCTTTCTAATTTCATTTGATTAAGTAATTGCAAGCCTGGCTTATTGTATCATTTCTGATTGTGGAAAGCGTTGCTAGACTTTACTTAACTATGAACGATCACTCAAGAATCACTCATAGTCATAAATTGTACCCAATAAATGACAATAAACAGCTTCATGGAACCTTATATTTATTATCAACGGCAAAACGTCTATCTATCTGACACTTGTCTATTTATTATGAAAATCAGTCAGCTGGAAACTGCTTCTAAATTAGTCTGGTTCCTAACGCAGCTGATACCAGCTCTTAACATTTTTCTTTTGCTCCGAAATCAGTAAAAAAAGTACTATAATACTGTTATTTATACTACTCCGAACACGATTCCTATTGGAGACTCCATCATCCTAAAAGAGTAGTACCGCAGCCTGCGTGCGAAAAGGACAGAGCTACATGAACGACGGAGATGACGCACGGGCAACGTCCTGATTTGTCAATAAACTTGACCCACATTTCATTGAGAGCGAGTCTGGAAGGCTTTGGAGGTAAAGACGCGGTTACAAGGTTAGAAAAGTTGTAGGCATATAAAAGGATAAATAAATAATATTGTACAGGTTTTTATTATTTAGATAACTAAATAAAAAAATAAAATGCTGAAGAACATATTAAACTAATGTTAAGTTCTAAACTGTTAGTGCTTTGAAATAGAGAAACAAACTCATGCGTCATTATTTTAAGAAAATCTGCAATGTCTTTTTTATTATATTTTAAGTCGTGATCAAATAAAGTATCCACAATAGTTAATTGAATAGCTAAGATTATATAAAAAAATAGAAATTCTTGGATTCTTTTCTCCGCACTCTAAACCAACTTTGCCTTAAAACAAATGAACATTATTTTTAGTTGCCACAAATCTCTATCAAAAGCCTTATTTTAATCATCTTTGTGCACGCGGTTTTACTCGAGGTCCTTGTCCCTTGTAACGGTGCGTCGGTTTCGGGCGACGGAGCCCGGTCGTGAGCCCCGAGTGGCCCCAACACCAAACCAGTGGTCACTGCCACGGTACGCACAAATTGTGGGTTTTTATTTTATACCTAGGTTAAAAAATACACATTGTAATCGACCGGTCAGATCTTGGGAAAATTTAAGCCATTCTGATAGCATTTACGTGTTGTTTATAATCTAAGCTACATCTACCTTAATCAACTGTGGATAAACTGAGTATTTAGACTTACAATTTACTTGAAATACTACTACCTACCACGAATAATTAAATTCTGTGTATAGTGTAGTAGGTATGAGTGTAATTAAAGTCTTTTGAAAATAGTAATGTATTTTGAATTTCATGCAACTCCAAGTACTCCCATACATGTTCTAGTCAAAACAGAGTCGAAACAAAATCCTAAAAACATTCTAGAAACAAAACCAAAATCGCTCAACAAAAGCCACCGTTCATCTAATTCGTAGCAGTAAATCTATCGTCCCTACATTATGTTAATGCCGCCACGTGGCGCGGGCGTCGAACGGCCTTGTTCGCGCGCGGCGAGGCGTGCGCGGGCGCAGTTACTTGCTACGTCACACCGGCCCGTACGCTAACTGTACCACACGTGCTTGCCAATACGCTGATAAGCTTTGTTTGGTTGCCAATCAGTTTGTGCGGTATGATTTATTTTGTTTGAGCCTGAATTTTTTTTGCGATTTAGTTGGCTAGGTAGCTGGATTTTTTAAGGTAAAACATCTTTAGTCACGTTGAGCGATTCTTGGTAGGATCAACTTATGGATACGCGTCACTAACATGCTTGCGCCGTAGTGCTGTACTATAGAATATAGATGGCGCTAATACCATTTTTGAGTTTTTGACTTCTGTCGCCAGTCCCATGACTGCCTATTTTTTATATTTTTTATTTTCGGGATCATGACGTGACCCACGCGTCTGATTATTTATTATCCATTCAATTTAATTTCCCAGACTTGAGTTTTAGTGCAGTTTCTAAAGCATAATCAGCCAGTAATGTTGTGTGTGTACCTATGACCCCATGCTACGGTAGAAATACAATAACCATGAATAACGATTATTAGAAATTCGTAAAATCACTCAACATGATGAGGATGATATGCTTTAATGACGTTTTAAGACACTTGTAACTTAACCCTTTTAATTAAAAATAAAATCATGTTTAAAAAAGCAAAGTATAGTAAAAATCTTAATTTTAAGATAGCTGTGGAAACCACATCTTTATTATAACATCAAATAGGCCACAAGAACAAGTAAACGAATTTAAAATTCTTATTTACAAAATTAACATACAAATGTTTGCGGCCTCAGTTCCCCGTTATAATTATATAATAAAATCCACGTCGATTGCATTCATGAATAATTATAATTATCATCCTAATTTAAGCTTAGAAAATGAAGGAATTAAAATGTTTACGATACTTAACAGGTCAGAAATCTTATTTATTTATTACTCGTAGGCACGTTAAATGATTTTACATAACATTTATATCAAAGCCCTTATTTACCTATATTTAGAAGTTGCCAGTACATTGATGACGTAATCACACTTTTTTACTGACTCTGACTTGTCAAAAGTAGGATAATGTTTAAACTTGTTTGATACCTAGTCACTAGTGTATAAAACAATAGTATTTTCTTAAAGCAGCTGATTTAGTTTGTTTTTCTCTTTTTTTTTTAGATCAGCAGCGATACAAAGAAGAAAGGAATGAGCAGCAAGCAAAGCCTAATTGCTTTACATGATCAAAACGCCTTTTATTTTGTCCAGTAAGTGTCGTTTAATAACTTTTACTAACCCTTTACTTATAATGTTTAATAACCTCGGATCAAACGCCGTTTATACTTTGATGCCCATGTTTTAGGCCCACATGAACACAGATGACTAAATGCGTTTATCATTCTGTCTCTGTTACTTCAGACGATTGACAGAAACAATACCATATTTTTCCTATGCTCGTGCTACACGCGTATATAATTTGTGATACAAGTGGGCCTTAGTGACGAGTGCCGTTTTCAGTTTGTGCCAAAAACAGGCAAAAACTGAAAACGTTTTACCTGATTTTTGACATGGATTCAACACGTGCCCGATTTTCGGCACAAATTCAGTACAGTCACGTGATCAGTACTTGACTTTGAATCGAGGTTTCGAGGCCATTGCGGGGGAGTGCGGTGAAATGGAGACGCAGGGGGGAAGGCTTTCGTCTCAAAAAGTGAAACGGGTCTAACTGTAAAGCCAGGTTAATTGTCGGATTTGTTTTGCGAGTGTTATTAAACTTGTGTTAATATCTCTGAGACCATACACGAAGTCGTGAGACTTTCAGTCACACGTTTTGATAAAAAAGACTGTTCTTTATTTCGTGTGATCTTGGATGATTAGACTGATTATTTTTTGGCAATTGCAGAGACGCAGCTTTACAGTGAATTTCACAAGCAAACAACACAGTGTCATTTTTATGAAGCTTTTTGAATTATTTTGATCTTTGGGAAGAGAGAAACCTTTAGAAATCAAACATCGATTTTTCAAGGTCGGTATTTCATAGTAACTGCCCTAAACGGCGTATATTGATAAATTAATTTATTGACCACTTGGTTTTATATCAATTGAACATAAATGACTGAGGCGGCACGGCCACGATCACATTTGTCGCTTCAATCGCACAAACACTATGATAGTGATTCTACCTATCATTTTATAAAGTACTGTTATATTGTATACCTTAATAACGTTAAGTTTCCAAAATCATTTTCAACAAATTACTCTAAAGTCAAGTGGTGTCAAGTTCAAAAGCCTTGCAAACAATTATAATCTCAGTTTACCTGTCAAATTACAGTTTCGCGTTCGACAAGATAAATTACATACTATACTATAATAGTACATCTTTAAAAGTATTGTTAGATTTAAATTGGTTGTATTGTCTATCGGTTGAACAAAAAACTGCTGTCGAATACTTATTTATCGAGTTAGCGATCGCTTATTGCTTGAAGTTAACTGATGATTAACAAGTGGTATAAAAGATGGTAGAATCAGCAATATTATTAATTTATCATATAATACAACCAATAATTATAAGCCAATAAAAATATATATGCATAAAATGGATTTCATAATTGTTGGTTTTGAAAGTTTACAAAATGAGCCTTTATAAGCCAGTTTTCTTGAAGTACTTTTCAGATTTACCCATTAATTTATCTTTGTAAAAGTTAACGACATTTAAAATATATGTTTATCTAATTGGGGAAAACCACATTATTAATTAATTTGCTTATAAATGTTGCATTTATTAACAAGTGAATCGAATTCTATGAAAAGGATTTCTTGAAGGAAAAACAACTACTTTCTTTTCACAGAATTTGTACGAGGTATTATTCGTGAGAAGATTCTCACTAAGTAAGAATAGCTTGAGGTCAAGGACAAACAATGAATAATGGTTTATTAAAACAAACATGACTCATCAAACGTAGCTTTCTATTCATATGAAAAAACTCTTTAGACTAAATTGCAAGACCCGCTTTTGCGAGATGATACACATATTTAGCTCATCGAGATAGCTCTATCTGAAAAATCGCTAAAGATGAAATAACCACCAAAAAACAATATAAATAAAAAAACACAAAATTAACCACATATTTTTTCCTTATTTAATACCAGGTAAAAAAACACAACTTTCTTTTGGCAAATTGGGTCACGAAATCCGGCTTACATCCGTGAGATGGCTGTTATTTAGCACAAAAAATTGGGTCAAATGATGAAAATGGCCGAAACTGGCTTCTTTGGAATTTACATACAAACTCACTGACGGCTATAAAAGAAGCTTACTTTGTTATGTTACTTACAAGAATGTTGCATTTTTGACTCCTTTTTGGCTCCTTTAAAGGGTTAATTTATGGATTTCGGCGAATTATGTAAGCATTAATTTATGTTTTAATATCTTCTATTTTCAAAATAAAAGATGTGTGAATGTTTTCATTTTCATATCAACAAGTTTTCCGAGTTAAAGTTGGTTTGACTTAAATGCCTGAATATAGGTAACATAATAAGTCTCTATTTAAAGAAAAAGTTATAATAATGAGACAGCAAATTGCACACTGTTGACATTCGTTCAGACACGTCTCATTTCATAATTGAAGAAGTTGAAACACTTTCTTTTGTTATTTACCTTATAGGCAAGCCTACACAAAACTACTTTCGTACATAAACCATCGTAGCCATAACTACCTACACGCTACAGTGTAAATAATATAATACTGAAGTCTGAAATGCTTGTTTCGGACGTCGATGTCTTGATAGGAGATTTAATTTGGTTTTCAATCATACAACAATACATTATGAATTCACATTTGGCGAAATGTATATTCATTCGTTGTTCTTCTTAACTACGAAACAAACTTTGGATGAGGTTTCACCATCATTTAGAATTTTAGAGAATTTATTCCGGAAGCCTTATAAATATAATAAATTATTATTAAACTTACGTATAAGAAATCTCGATGTTTTGTCAATTCGTAAAAACCGTGAGAAGCTGGGGCGGGTTAATTAATTAATAAATGGAGCATTACTGTTAAAATCCACCTTTTTGATCTCTTTGAAAACCTACATGAAATCAACGCATCTCATCTCACGTGTCCTTCATCGATTCCACCGGCCAAAGGTTCCGAAAACCGTATTGGGGTCATTCCGGTCCCGTTACCTCAGGGAACCTGTTCCCTCCCGGCTACCCGGTACATGGTGACTGACAACTACATAATAGCTGCCCAAATTATGTACTTACTTACTTTACTTGGAAATCGTTCGAGTACGAAAATGTTAAAATTGATGCGTGAAAGAGCTTTGGTGTTGTGTTTATGAGGTAAAGGAAATTGCGGACTTGTGTAGGCAAGTTTGATGCGCAGTTGTGAATATTTTCTTCTGTACGTTGTGTGGTCTTTTTGTATACCAATTATAGTTATATATTCAGTATTTTATTGTGTACATAATTAGATCTTGATGCTGAATGAGCATGACGAGCTTTTTGAACATTTGAGGTCAACAGGCCAGTATTAGGCTGCAAACTTTAAATAAGAAACACACAAACAAAAGCACAGAGATTATCCTCGTGAGCACACTTGCGTACACAAATCTGTCTCAAATAGTTCTAAATACTAAACGTACGCGTTCCACATACAAACGAGGCTTCGCTCGTAAACCCACATAGTGGTCACATTCACACATTTTTGTGGCCAAAATACAGTTTGTTTTTTAATTCGGTGGACAACTGGTCTTCTGTTTAACGCCTTTTTGTAGAAATGAGTGGGTTTTGTCTTGTGGATTTGAATTTCTGGTTTTTATTTTTCAGAGTAATTTGAAAGACTCTGAAATACAAAAGAGCGGGCTTTTAGTTTCTTTACATTTATTAAATCTTTATTTATTTATAAAACCGCCTTATGCCTCTATTCCCCGAAGAGTTAGGCAAAGGTGTACCTATTAGTACACCCACATTTCGCCAGTACCAACCGGGCACAAATCCAGACTCTGGGCTGCTATTTTATTCATATTTAAGTACATAAAAAATAAGCATATTCATTCCATCATATTATATTCAAATTTTTTATCAAATCCTCTCATTCATTTTCTATTCTACCGCAGACGAAAGAATAACTTACATCTATGATTGCCCCACTAAAATAAATAACTCAAAAAAATTGTGACCATGTCATTTGCTGCGAATGACATGCGAAGCTAACCCGTTCATTACTGCGGTATTATGCGATGCCGGTAACAACATACCGCGTGAGGTCTTAGCGGTGTGGGGGTTAAGTCGGCTGGAGATCACGATTATCAACTGGTTATTGACAATAGCAAGTAATAAGTCTCGGGTTAAACTGGGTTTCGGGACCAAATGCTGGGTCGTTGAGGTTATTTGTGTACATTTACAGATTCGACAACAGTGAGAAATAAAGAAAGAAAATGTTTAGGACGATGACGACGGATATGACGATGGGTTAATTATATTTTTGTGTTGTCTTAAATGTCCCAAATATAACCAATGTTGCGCTATAATAAAATAGGACTTCTAATTTCGGCAATCTGACTTAAAATATTTAATGTTTCAATACATTATTTTCTAATCTATTTAAATTCTCACTTAACAGAAATGCTAGCTATGTTTAGGTTTTTTACCGGTAAATTAAGTATAGGTATGTACTGTACGGCTGTACAACACATAAATCAAATTATTAATTTACCACCAAAACTCAGCGTCTGTCCGCAACTGGAGTGTAATTAATATCTTTAAAATATATAAATGTTTGACGTCAGTATATACGATGAGATTCGAGCGATTCTTGTAAAATATCACAAGAAATCAACGATATTGGCATTCTAAAATAAAATTAAACGTCTAGTCATCTGATTGGCTGTTTTTTTTATTTAACCAATCACGATTATTGACATGTCGTACGTTTGACCATTGATGATACAAATTATGATCAATTTACAAGATTAATGTAGCATTTTTTCAGATTTTCAAATCTTCCTTTTCGTAATATCATATTATCTTTTCGTAGTATATTTTAGTTACCATAGTAGAACTTATTAAGCATAGGCAGTAATATGCTTCAGAAAATCTCGCCAAGCTCATATCCCTTGGGCACTAACAGTATCCCTTGTGTTCATTCAGTCCGCGAACACCCAATTACATGAGATTTAGCCGAGCTCCGTTACGCCATATTAAATTTATTCGCTGTGTGTTTATAAACGTATGTATAAAAACGAGCGACCAGTACTTAATGAAATAATGTTGATGATACGAGATTTGATACATAGCGGACCACTTAATAAATAAGTACAGTAGCTACAGTTAAAAATAAAAATAAATGTGACGATACGATTCGATAATACACATACACAGCCACATCTTCATAAAATCTAGAACTATTTTCTTATTTATCTATTGTATGTGTTAAGTTCTACATGAAAGAACTCAAACTGTAATTAATAATGATGAGAATCGTATTAAAAAAATTAAAAAAACTAAATCGCATTCAGGAATCGAAGGCGTAGTCTTTCCATCTAAAGCAAACCTAGTACTCGTACTTAGTTAATATTTGAAGAACATTATTATTAGAGAATGATTTCTCATCAAATAATTACATTTCTTCAACAATCACTTAATTTCACAAAAACATTCACACCTCAAAGAATCGTGTGAAATGTAATAAAAATATTAAATTAATTGTTACTCAAATGCTCCAATTAACATCTTAACAATGTGCTTTACCACTGTGACGTCAGTAACGGTAAAATAATATAGTTCGTTTTTCAAAAATTCAAACTAGTTTTACAGAACTGGCGGAAACCGTTAAATTATGAATTTCTATGAGTTCGTGTGTGTTTAATTTATGGTTTTTAAGGTGACTGCTGACGAAATATTGGATATGGAAAGATTTCTAAAGGAATTTGTATCTTCAAGCGTGTTATTCCTAAACCGCTGGGGTTTATAGTAAATACCTACAAAAGGAAATATAAAATAGTGTAAAAGCTTTGGAACACCAAACAACAGCACATTTTTTTAAATTGAAAGGCTTATCAAATTGATTCATTTAGGTACTTATCGTAAATCGTACTTAAATTATTAATTAATTTCTTAAGCTTTCCGATCAATCAGACGGGGTGTGTCAAAACAACCAGGTAGCTACTGAACCGACAAATAAAAACGAACGACTTATGAGATGACGTCACGATGAGGGTGTGTGTTCCCAATAAACTTGTCAGTGATCGCCATTAGTGAGAGATTAATTATTGCAAACGGGACTTGCGCTCGCGCTGTGCACTGTGCAGGACAGTAGCAGCAGGTTAAAGCAAAAAGTAAATAATTATGATGGTTTCACTTGAAATGAAATGATGAAATATCGTTATAGTGCACTAAAATATTGATTAGGAGTTGCTACAGCTAATATACTTTATCTTTAGTTTTAAGTGTAAAAAAGCACTTAGTTACACTGATATACTAATATATCAATGATTAATATTGATGAATTAATAAAAACAGCAAAATGTATTTGACAGCGTTGCCAACTTTCAGAATGCGCAGCCTTAAATTAAACAACGGCTGTATGAAGGCTGCTGAAGGGTTAAGCAGAGATCCATATCACCCACGTTCCGCCAGTAAGACATGTTAAAGTCTCATGTAATAAATGGCAAGTTTTACCAGCACTTGTCTTTAGACCAATTCACGGGACGTGTTTCGTCGCGGGAATAACAACTCCGTTCTAGTTCGGAAATAATCGGACGATTCTGAAACAGGAAGATGAGTAAAATTGTAAATATCAATATGTCTAGGACAAAAATTAAAGTAGGTAAATAAAATTAACTATTAGCTTTATTCATTCAAAAAGTCTCTAGATATCTTGACACGAAAGATTTTCAATACATTGTTTATCGTTTAACATCATCATCGCCTACTACACATTTTCTAAATATCAAACATAGTTTAAGCGTATTAACTTATAAAGTTTCTGTTGACTACCGTATACTCTTGCCTATAGCAGTCCCGATCGATCACTATCGGATCTATAGACAGATCATTATTGTACTAGATCCACAATAAAGATATACGCGACCCCGATCAAGGATCCAAGCTGTACGTAAATTAAGTTGTATACGTTTGAGTAGCAGTAACTGTAAGCGGCAGAGTGTAGTCGTAGTGTCAGTAAGTGGCAGGACGTGATTGATGATATGCGGTGTGATAGCGTTTGATGGTTTTTGAGATAACTGTCGTTCGAATTAATGTGATGAAGATTCTGTTCTTTTTTCAACGAAGTAAGTCCCTCGCGGCTAAATAACGGCCGCGTGGATAAATCAATCTGCAAGGTTCAGTTACCCTTGACGCGGTAGGTCTAAGGATGGGTGACCTTTCTTTACAAAATGAGGTCTTTCTGATTATCAGATAGCATGTCAAATTATTTTTGTTCCTTCCGGATGGTCTTTTAATTTTTAGATAATTATCGGAAATGTGATTGAAATGCAAAGAATCTCCTTATTATTTTGTCTTCACTTACATTCGTGGTGTTCTGAAAAGCTTCGTTTACTAAAATTCTATTCTTAACTAGGAATTATTCATGTATCATAAAATTTGATTCATTTACACAAACGCAACTCTTTCACACACAAATACTCTAGAACAAGTATCTATGGCCAAATCCGTGACCCCTAGCACTGCGAGTGAGGATAACTGTACCATCAAATTATTCATCTCGTAAAACTCAAACACATCATTATTATGATATAAATGAGTCTCGTACCAACATAACCAAAACAAAGTCGGATCACAAGTCCAAATCAGTCAACTAAATAATTCAAAGTGTTCAAGTTCTTGTGAAGTTTCACGGACCTGTTCGCAGTAGTTACAATGTCACGGTTGCAAGAAACGAGGTGCGCCGACGACTGCGAAAGAAAGTTGATGACGCACGCGAGCGCACACACATAGTGGGCTTGTGTGTGTGCAATACGGGGGCGGGGCGTGAGTGAGTGTGTGTGCGTGGTGCATTAGATGGATCGATTTGCGGATTTTGTGTCACTGGTTGGTATATAGGACACTTATTTATAGTCTTTTTAATCTGTGAAATGAAAATTGTGGTTTTAAATGTTTTTATGTGTAAATTGTAAAAAAGTGTTTAAGAGAATAAACGCAATTGAATTGTCAATCCAGTGTCATTAAGAAGTGCCAATTATCTTTTTGAATTTGCACCAGAAAAATGTTTTTATCTTACTTAATCAAGTTAGTTATCAACTTCTATATCTTAATACTCATTTAGTACGTAAACGATATATATCGGCCTTTTAAACCAACATATTATACACTATATCCCGGCAAAGAACACTTGTTATCATCAATCTGACTTAAATAATAAAACCATTCAGTACGCTTCACTTTCACTTGCAAAATTGCTAAGTCATAACTTATTTTTCAAATCATTAACGTGTACTTGCGTTATGTGGATGTGTGTAATTACAACTTCACTTACACACCCACAGTGTGCACACAAGTAAACGTAAACGACGTTGTATGCACACTCACTCACACATAGGCACTGTCAGTAGGTCACCGTACCGCGGCGCGCGTTGATGTCTTTTCTATGGACAGAGGGAGCAGATTTTATTATGAATTTTAATTATGATTTATGGTTCGAAAGAGAAAATTATGAATTATAGAAAAAAAACACATCATTTGTGATGATGGAGATGATTATAATTTACGATGAATAGCTCTAAAAATAGTCTACTTTGTTTTAATATAAACAAATGACAATAAGTTGATGAATTATCATTATAGAATTAAGTTATTGCCATAGGGTACGCTTACGTTGCTTCTTCTGTCGATCATGAATATTTGTCACGAGTATTAACCGACGAAGACTATGTTATAAATTCTAATAACCCCAAACAGTACTTATTTCTTGCATAATAATTATTATTGCAAGCTGTATTATGCATAAGAAAAGTCTGTGTTTACAGTAGAAATGCTTATCTATAACAAAAAAAAATGCCAAAATCATAGAAAACCGTATTAGCGGGGCGCTGCGAAATGTAAAAGTCGTCAAGTCATGTTAGTAAACAATGAAAAATCATGCGATTTTCAACCTTACTGCTCAAACCAGAAGAGGTGATGTGCGTTTTCTATTTGCCAAGTAAAAGTTTTGTTATACTTGTATTATTGAGAAAATGTAAAATATCGCCATTTTTTGCGTTCAAGTAAAGTTTACCGACGGTACCGTGTTATTAAAACGCGTTGTCACGGCATTAAACATGACAAACAATTTGTTAGACAAAGCTATTAACGTGCTAACACTCTCGGTGACTTAACAGAATCTTAGCTTACTTAAGTTTAATAAGAAATTGTTATTGAAATCCTATTCCAGAAAGTCAATTAGCAATGATCACTGCGCTTGATGTTTTCAAGATAAGTACTGACTGAATTATTAAGTCCAGTAAGAGATGAAGCGATTTATTCAGGACGTACCAATAGCTCCACTTCTTTTAACTAAATAATACTGCTGTAGGAGGTGGTGGTAGGCCCCCAGGTTCCTACAGTACGTTATTTTTAACGGATCGCCTGAGAAATATAATTTAGACAAGAAATTACGTAACACAAAGAGACATAAACAATAACATGCATACATTTAAAAATATAATTCATGTAAATTAAACTGTCGTAATAAACATTTCGACATAAAAATATTTGGCGCACTTATCTTTGATTGTTTATCATAATAAATGATAAAACAAGATATTATCTTTTTGACTAATTCGCTCGGTGACTGTTACGCTCAAAGTGTTCAGTTTAAAGTAAAAAGGAACATTTTGTTTGTTATTTAAACTCATTTGTCTGATCGTACGGCGGTTAACGTAATTCTGTTTAAGTTAAAAGCGATTAGCGATTTCGGTAAGAATACAAGGTTTCAATCAACTCGGCCTATCGCAGTCCACTACTGGAAATAGGCATCTCCCAGGCTGTGCAACACCTGTCCTCCTCCTTCCGTATCCAGTCTGTGCCAATGCAAGGTATAATAAAATGAAATTGAGATAGATCAATAGAACATTGAGAAGAACTATTATATAAGTGAATATTGCCAAAATGATTGGTGTTAAATAACCATGATAGTTTAATCATTTAATTAACCAACATTGAATTCACTGGCTTTTGTAACAAACTATACTCCATTTGAAATAAGATTAGACGTATAGATAAGCCTTTTTTACATTCCGTTCAACCGATTTTGAATTCTATTGCGTTGGTGGCATGACAAATGGCAGCCGCATTAGATAGTTGGTTTTGTGTAACTTTTTTTGCTTTTAATGCTATCTTTATGCCTACGGTATAGAAGTCAAAATCGGTTGAACGGACTGTAAAAGGGTTTGTTTTAATGTCTAATCTATTTCAAATGGAGTATAGTAAGGCACTTCTAATTAAAACTTATTATTTTTTACCTGACTGCGAAGAAGGGTTATGATTTTTATTCATTCGCTTTACGCCTCCCTTTTGCACCACCAACCACCACCTGCAACCGAGTACCTACAACAATGTAGTACCGAACAGAAAATAATTACAGCCTCATATCTCGGTGAACGACCTGTGACGTAGCCTATAATAATAGTATCGCCATCAAAATAATAATACTGGTAACTGTTATAACTTTTGCTTATTGTTAAAAAATATATGGCTTTATAAAGCTTTGATCTTTACCTTAACATGTGTACAAGTATACATGGATCTTTTAGCGCGTGGGAAATATCGGAACTAACGGTCTTCGATCTTGATTTTTCAATACAATTTCACAAAGTACCAACAACGCCATCTTTTCAATGTCATTCAAGCGCCAATAGATCCTTGTAATAAGTAGAATCCTGTATTCGTATGAAAATTATTACTCGGACTTTCATTTTCTTTTTCACTCTCCAGTAGCTTCTATGATTGATTGCAACCTAAATAGTTTGGAAGACTGAAACTACAAGTAATCAATCTTTACCAATCATTTACTTTTATAAATAGACAACAATAAGACAGACAGACTGATTTATCAACCGTCAAATAACTTATACGTGAGGAATAAATATGCAGGTTTCACAGCTTTTGTAAAGGAAATATAAACCAAAACCATTCATATTTATTCTACAAGTAAAAGTTTACTGACGATTGAAAATCTCGACCCTTAAAGAGATGTCATATAACTATATAAAAAGGGACGTTCTCAAGTCTTGGTAGGTATTAATCGAACTTTGAACTGCTCAAAGATAATTATCATAACACAAACAAACACTTTATTTCACTTATCGAAGGCGAGTATACCTACTAAAGTTCTCACAGCACCTGTCAGGTCTTGTTAGAGAGCATCGCGCTTCATATGTCAATGGGAGCTGTCAGGCTGGCAGGTTTATGGTGTTTTCCCATTAGTAAGTGCCATAAATTGATTCGCGCACGCACCATTCTTAACTGCTGTCAGTATATGAATATGTCTACTTGTTAGGGATACTTGTATTTGAAGACTATTGGTTAAACTATGATGAACTGTGAAAGTTTTAGTTATGTTAAAAAAAAATCATAACATTCAACCTTTTATAAAACAATGTGAATTTTAACTGATATTATAAAGAGTTTAAATTGTTTCTTTGTTTGTAAGAAGTCATCTCTGGAATTACTGATATGATTACAAAAAAAATTTCACTGATAGAAAGTGCCATGGATAATTACGTTTTTATTGTGTCGCTGACTTCTAAGCTTCGATTTCGCTATGTCCTGATCCCAACTATCGTGGAAATAGCCTCTGAAATTGATTATTACTACGCTAGCCGAGTGGGTAGTGCCACTTTCATATTACACCTACCTACACGTCGTTCAAAACAGTAACAGATCTCAGCCTATTTCCGACCTGATACACTACAATATCATGCGCCTACCTACAGCAGTGAACCTCAGCCTGATAAACGACTAATAGCTAACACGTAAAGCTGTCAACATTAGCATAAACAAAGACTAGTACTCTCGGTACATGCGCTCATAACGATGTAGTACGGTCAACAACACACCAGTTAACACTTGAACTATGAAATCCACCCTTATTGCAACGTCGTAAAACGATGACAATGACAAACTATAACGATGTATGTGCAGTTGAGTGTACCTAGTCGGAGGGAGCGCGTATGTAAACAATGGTTAACTGTACCGCCACCTTGACTCGGACAACGAGTCGGCCGCCGTGTATATATTCCCGTGTAATGGTATGGAACGTACAGGATGATTCCATTCCTAGTCATGTATTTACAAACAGGTATTTGATTTTACTCGTAACTTATACCCGCGACCTCGTCTGCGATCCAGGATGAAAAGTAGCCTATGTCCTTCTCCAGGTCATGGTCTACATTTGCCAAATTTCATCCAAATCCCTTCAGCCGTGTTAGTATGAAATCGTAACAAACAAACTCACTTTCGTATTTATTATATTAGTTAGGATCATCTGCCATCTACATAACTTATAGTAATATGTGAAGCCTTTAAGTTATAGCACGTTTAATTTTATTTAATAACAAAGTTATTAGAATAAATGCAAACAAAATTAAACGATGAGTTGTATCTTTTCAGTAAAGTAGATATAGATATTTCAACACAAAATACGTGTTGTATTTTGTGTTGACAATAACAACAAACTAATTAAACAATAAACTACCAGAAAATGAATAACAAACACACCTCTATTATACATTACCAATATCAAATATTACAATACCGCAATATCTTTTATAACAAACAGCTGAGTGATTGGCCAACAGTCGAATTGCACTAGATGTGCAAACTAGCCAACTATTCAAATTAGCTCGTAACCCATTGTAGTAACTATGCGGTCTACCGCTAATAATATAACGATAAAAACGGCAAAAAAGTTATTTAACTTCAAAGACCTTAATAAGAAAGCAAACAATCTATTTTATAAATATTTATGAACATAATTTCATTGAAATACGACGCATCATATTAAGGTTCTTATTGTGAAACACACTCGGAATGACTCGTGTTTTAATTCTGGAAATTCAACAATATCATTAGCAGATGAATTCTCGAAGCACTTATGAGCAATACATTTTGTTAAATTTTCAAAATGAAAGGGAATGACAAAGTAAGTTTGTTACTTAATTAGGGTACAGGATCTGTTGTGAACAGCCTGTATCTCACGGGAGTGTCACTACGTCACAAGTGGTCTAGCGGCTCGCGCATGCGTCATACGCGTCGACACATCAATGTATATACATAGTACACATAATATGGACGTAAGCTGCGTGCACGCATGTGTGAGTGCAATGCTAGTTATTAAACTTTTTGTGTATAAAGACGAGATGAAGGAACTGGTTATTGAAATATATTTTGATGTTTAGGTTATTTGAGTTCATATTCTAACTTCTTAGGAGTCATTGCCCGGTAGTAGGGGGCTAGAAAAAAGCCTTTGTATATAATATATAACATGATAAAAAAGTGGTAAGGTTATTTAGAAGAGAAAGCAGTTAATACCTATTACATACTAAGCTTTTGCAAGCTTGAAATACAGGACTGTATTTGTTTCTAAATTCACAATAAACACAAATTTCTCTAAAATCTTATTATTTCTTGACTCAATTCCATAAAGCACATCTAAACAAGCTATAGTAACCTCTTATCTTACGGACACCATGCAGCTAACCCATTGCCCCTGTGCCTTACATCGCCAGTGGCGCACGCGCACCATAGCCACGCTATAAGGCACTCTTAATCTAGATAGATCTATAAAATCTAAGCTGTAAGATACGCGATTATCAGCATCTAGATCATGGCGATTAAATGATTTTTATTGACGTGTAAAATACGTACATTGCTACTGTATTTGGCCCTATTGGACTGAGTTTTTTCTGCTTTAACAGCTTGTATTGTGAAAGCTCATCTACACCATTTTCGATGATTATAGTAGTTTATTTGTAGCCTCACTATTTCTTATCTATGTTGGTGTCAATATTCAGGCCCATTATAAAGTTTTAAAGTGTCTCTTATTGCGTTCGTTATTTCATTATTTTCTCAATATATAAGAATACCGATGTTACTAGGTTATAGTCCAAAGTATAATAGGTACAGCTACAGTCCAATCCGGTGCTTCTGAAGAGCATCCAAAGTAGCACTATAGACTAAAACAAATCTTCACTTACATAGCAATTTCACTTCTTCCCTAATAAAACAAAACACTAAACTTACAATTTCACCAATTTTTTCCCCAAAACACAGGCGTTGAGTCCACCTGTCGTATTCATATTCACGGGAGGATCCTCAAGGCCAGGCGTTCGGTGGTTGACCCGTAACTGTACAGGGCTATCCCGAGCCGTGCTCAGGACGACGACCTTAGGGCGAGCGGGGGTTTTGTGGCCACCGCGGGATTCGGTCAGTCGGGTTGTGCTCACAACGGGTACTTTTATAATATAGTTGGTCGGGTTGTTACCGCGTTTGATTGTCATGGAAGGTTGGAGTAACGGTATGTTCGTTTTGAGGCATATTAGCGTGGTTTTTTAGTTTGGTGTAAAGATAGGGTGCTGCTGTTTCAAAATATTTTAGATAAAGTTGATTCCCAAAAACGTGAGGTAGGTTTTTCTTGTGGTCCGTTTTAATTTTGAATTTTACAGCTCTTATTAAAGCCTGTCTCTTTCTAATATTATTAGAGAGATAACGAAAGATAGCAGAAACCGTAGTTTATACGCAACAGAATCGACACTATTGTAAAAAGAGATTTAAACATGAATTAGAGTTTACTTCAAGTAGCGCGAACAACAGCCTTCACATAGCAAAAAATATAAAAAAATGTGCTACCGTTCTAAAAAAAAACCAGCAAGTGCGTGTCGGACTACGCACAATGGAGGGTTCCGTAGTTGGGATGAATTTATCCTAAGAACAAACTTAACATTGAAGTTAAAAAACATGATCTCCCAACACTCCAACTGCAAATGTAAGTTTGTAGGCACAATATTGGGAGATTTATCATGTTATTTTAAGAACATAGGTTTTCCTGTAATATAATATAAGTTTTTTTTTTTTTTTTTTTACAATGATACACAATATGTCTAATGAGACATCTGTAGCCGCACTAGGTGAAAGCCTGTATTTCTATCAAAGTATCAAACTCCTCAAGTAGTAAACACTTAAAAATAGCCATCAAGTAGAAATCTATAAGTATACAACGGTTTTCTCTATTTTTTTCATTTTAGCTTCAGTTTCGGAGATTAGGGTAGGGAATGGAGAATTTTCATCCATTTTCTTAAATAACTTTTAAACTATTCATTTTAAAATTATAAAAAAATATAGGATACTTGAGCCCTTTGATTTATTATGTCACACGGTACAGTGAGCAAACCTATTTTTTTTAATTTTCTTATTTTTCTCCCAAAAGTGACCTCATATTCAAAATTCATTTATTTACGTAACACGTAAAGTAAGAATTTCTGGGACCCAAACACAAATTCTTATGTGTAGGTACCAAACAACTTAATCAATCCATAAGATTCGGAGCAAATCGGCTGTGAAAGACGGACAGACAGACACACGAGTGATCCTGTAACGGTTCAGATTTTTCATTCTGACATACGGATTCTAAAAACATCAAAGTCCCTATTTAAATTAAAATACACTCTGTAACACAAATTGAAATGCTAATCAATCCTCTTACAAGTCAAATTAACATAATGACTAAAGAAACAATGACTTTATTTGTCACTCATTAGCATTTTACTAGTTCACAGAACAACATCTTTGAGCTACCTATGCCTCTTGCGTTTTGCTTCTTAGATTTTTTTTACTTGGTTTAGTTTGGTAAACAATATGATTTTTGTGTTAGGGTAAGGCCAAATACCGAATTTTCTTGAAAAGACTTAACAAAGAAGATGGGATGGATGCCAATGTCCAATAATTGAAAAGAGTTGTTTGCATGTTGTCTTTAACGACTTTCCGATTTAACTAATGGTCTACCGTCTCTCCCTGCCCTCGGAGAATCCATTGAAAACAGCATGGTTTTAGTCACAAGAATATTGGCTCGTTTTCTCACCCTGAGGGCCTTCTTAAGGCTTTCATATTGGAATTTTAAGGATATTCATTACCAGTAAAAAGTGCAACAGGATCCCTCTGAAATTCTCCTAATCATGTTAGTATATAAATTGATATCATCAACTATCATTTTGGAAATGTTGCTGTTAGCGACAATAACAACGTAACGTGCGCTGAAAGAATCCTTCAGATTCAGGAGGGCGCTGCTTGTAAGATGAATTGATGACTTTCACAAAATCGTGATATAAAAAGCTATCGGTTATCTGTAAACATTTGATAGCTTTTGAATATGAAATAATTGGCTACAAAGCCAAACATACTTATTAAATTATTATCGTAGTTATCGTTACACACACAGCTGAAAAACTTATTGATATCAAACATGGGTACTTTCTATATCTTGTCAGCGAAACATTATAATATTTGTTTACAGTATAGGATATTGCGATACCATTCTATTTATTGGGCATTTGAGCGTAATTTTATAACGTAGAATAAATGTTTTGTAAACGTGCGCTTGCCCAACTGATCGTGGTTGGTTGTCGAAATAGAATCGTTTCGTTGTTGTACGATTGATTTTATAAAGTTTTTCAGTTCTGTTGTCATTTTGACACAGTATTCTTTGAAGCCAGTACTTAAACTAATTTCAACATGGCGTCTGCGAGGCGAGCACAGCCTTGTGACATGTCTCGAGTCACACATTTTATCACAGCTTAGTCATAGAAAATGTGTGACTCAAGCCATGTCACAGTAGGCTGTGCTCGCCCCCCTGGGAATAGATTTTCAATAAGAACTGCCTGTATTTTTGTCTCCTCTATACCTATCTGTAATCATTACATGAATTGCCTACTTGATTGGTGGTAACAATTATGGATTAAATAATATTCTTCTACATTCTGATAGGAGTGCCGGAACTCGCCACCAACGAAAATAGGGATAGCTGAAATCAAGAAAATTACCGATACTTTTTCCAAACTACATCTCAATTCCACTAAATTAAAAAACTATTGATACCAATTACCGTATCGTACTAATAAGGTCAAAACAATAGCACCTACACGCTACGACACGCCACGCGTTCCCACACACGGCCACGCTGGGCCACCCAAAATCCACTCAACCTCGTTGTGGTGCGCGCATACCACGGTCCACTCCTAAAAAAAACCCGTTGGGCCTATAACGGTACCCGCTGCCTTGACAAACGACTAAACAAGTATATTAGGCAATTAGGATGGAGGGATCAAAGCGCCGACTGTACTTGTTAATACTAGGAAACAATTGAGTAAAAGTACAGTTAAAATAATAAATGTTTAGCCTATGCAAATTGGTTAACTTTTTTTTGTCGGAGTATTTGCATTTTTGCTTTGAGGTAATTTTATAAACGAGAAATGTTTGGATACGTTATCTATGCTATTTTGTCCGCTTTATTATTATTAATTCCTTTATTTCAGATGATTATAATCCATACAATACATTAAATAAAATTAAAATCAGTATTGTACACTAACATTATTATACGATCTATATCGTATAATACACTAATTATCATAGTATTCAATAGCATGCTTTATGCTATGCTATAAAGTCCACGAAATTTTTCGAGGCCAACGTAAATACGAATTGAATTGGAAAACAATGGAATAATTTCTATTTATAACTCAATATATTCGAAATGCCATTTCACACTAGAATACAGACAATAATCTCTTCGATCCCGGAGTAATATTTGAAATAAATAAACAGTATCGGTATCCGTACTGAAGTGGTATCGATAATGCGCTTGTTCTTATTGTATCTGTTTGCAGGAGATCTTATCGTACAAGAATGAATTCAGTATGGGGCGATAACAGTTATATACGCGTGGTGTGGACTGAGCCTTAGGTCACCTCGTGATGGTGACCGAAGCTTATCCAGTATCGCATTATTATACGACATACGACAAAGTTGCTAAAAAGTAAAAATATAAACAAATACTGCAAAACTACACGTCCGGCTTAAATAACTATGGTGGAAATATACCGTACTATACACATAAAAAATGCACGATAAAACGAAAAGTAATATGTTTACCGATATAACATAATGCATGTCGTTACATTATTAACATAATCGGTAATGTTATCAGTTCAGCAAGATATAGTAACTTTCTACGTCGAACTCTTCGAGGCGCTATCGCCTGTCAATAGGCCATCAATAGCCCAGCCGCGGGTCTAGCCTTGAGGTAGGTTTAAAAACTGGATTCTCGTAAGTAATCATCAAACAGAAACGGACATAGCTCTATTGTCGTGAATCAGCACCGTGAAAATCGAAAACCAGCCCGCTTGCTACCCAAATTCCGACTTTATTACTTTCGGTCAAGGTTGTGTTTTGAATGATCAACCGTCGTTGGTTACGACCTGTGTATAATAAAGTAGTGTTTACGCCACTGACATACTTCCGTGTGTGTACCGTTAGGCGGCCCTGTTTCGCTTACACCCGTTTCTTTCACTCTCGTTTATAGCGTATGTTTTGTCTCTTTCTGTGCGCGACAAATTTTCGATGCGGGCGCCTCGTGTAGGTTGGCCTAAAAATTAATTTCGTGATACGATTTTTTTTAAGAATCCGCCTGTCGCGGTGGGGATAGCCGTTTGTCGGTCAGTGTGTCGCGTGCTTTATGTTAACTTACCATGTCTAAGCTTTAGTGTTTGAAATTCGGCCCGACCAGACTTACGATTTTAGGATTAGTATTAAAGCTTTTGGACCATAACTTTGGCTAGCGTTGAAAGATATAATATGAATAGTTAAAGAAATTGGATGGCTATTTATCCATGTTTCGACCTAGATACATAAAAATGCAAACAACATAATATCTACATAGGTATCTTAAATACTTAATAAGGAAGTCCAACAACGGCCAATTTTGGATTTTTAAAATGCTAAGCATCTCACTATCAATAAGAGTTCAAGCTCACATTCCATCATTTCTAGGGAACCTAGATATCATCAAAATATTTACATATTGGTTACCATTATAGCTCAGTCAGATAGCGACTAGTAACAGACTTACAGATGATGCTACATGAACCTGTTACCATTGATAATGAGACAGACAAATATACTGATGATTCAAAATTGCTAATGCTACTTTTTAAGATTAAGCGTGTAAAATACATGTCAAATGTTCGCACATTAACACTAGGCACCCGTTGTATTTTTTATAATGTTCTATTAATTATTGTTATTTACTATGTATTTTAGGACGTACAAAATACGAAACTTCAATATTACCTATTTTTTTAAAGTTGTGTAGAGGTTAAATTAAAGTTTTATTACTCCGCGTTTTTGACGCAATTCTTTTCAACTTCAGCTGAGTTTAATAAATTAACTTAAACCGAAACTAAACTCTGCACCATTACTAACCCTCGCCAATAACACCACTCCTAAACTTAATAAGCAATTGATACACTCTACTTTCCTCGACAATGGATTACCCTACTTAAAGGCAGCAGAAACCAAAGAAAATCCAAAATGCCATACTTTCTTCGCTCCCCGCGGTCAATCATAACCAATATTATATATAAAAGATCGTTTTGATTTACAAAAGCAGACGTGTTTCTACTTTCACTCGGTTGGTCCATCGGAGCGGATAATCTATGGAACTGTGACAATTTCTACGGAATTGGGGCAAGAGATGTTAAATTCTTGTATTTTTGTTCGTGTCAGAGTTGATCACTGAGACCGGTGACACGGCGACGATGGGTGACGAATTTTTTACGCTCTTCTTGGCAAATGGAACTTTTAATAATTTAGGTGTAAATAATGATGATAGAAATTGTAAGCGTTTCACTGATGCAAAAGCTTACGCAGAATATAATGGTTAACAAGAAGAAGAAACCTTTAAAAGCGAGTGATCAGAAAATAAAGAGGCTATGAATGAAAATGATGGTAAAGATAAAGAGTATACTTAATTACCCAAACCTTCCTTGTGCAGCTAAAACAGTTTGGTAAACGTTAAAAGAATGAAAAGGTTGACAATATTATAAATATTTATATCAACGTAGCGCATGAACAGTAAATATTTGCTGTTAATTAACACGTTTATAAAATAACGTTAATCTTAGTTGCCTGCGCCCGAGTTCCGCCCGACACATCCAAACATCCTGAACCGTCCGCTGCGCTTGCTTGCACACAATTAACTTAAATGGTTATTGCTATATTTTATAAAATCCGCATCGAATATGTTCGTATCGTATAATCTTACAAACTACTAAGGGTATTTCTAATGTCTAGGGAATTCAGTGTGTCCGTCGCATTAACTGTAGAAAAAATGTATCATTCATCATAACATTATAATCGTAAATGACTGCTTTGATCCTTTGAGCTTTAATATTGACTCTTAAACAGTACTCTCTAGATGATTTATTATGTGAAAAATGATTAGACTGTAGATTTTTCCGCTTTTAGTTTGTTTCATCCTTCATTTTCATTAACACCTTTCCCGAATGAGCTCACGACATGTGCTTTCTTTACAGCAGTTCATCATTATTATTGCCATTGATTGATAGGGGTCTCCGTAATGCACTCACAAACTCACAAACGACTGCTTAAAGATTTCTGCTCTTTTTATTAATGTTTAGGAGGATATTACCGCATATCAAGGGCTGTTTTAGCTTTTTGGACTATTGTTTTGACAGTGCGCTTATAGAGTATTACAGGGTACAAAATATTACGAAAAATTAAAATCTTAAATACTATTGTTGTCTATTAAAGTCACGTTCAGTATGCAATCGGGTGTCTTGGTAATTCATTTTTTCTGCAGCGGGTTGCGCCAGCGATCGCCACGGCCGGCGCGCGCGCAATCAGCCTTTTATCCATACTACAGTATTTTGCGAAAAACTCAATCAAGGCCGCGTACTTGGCAGCCGAGACAAATCTATATTTTAATAGTATTTTTTCCGTGGAGCTATCGCAACTCATTGCGTGCAGACATTGGTCAACGGTGCGTGTTGTCATAGGTTCGATTTTTTGTCAGTATCGAATTGAACGTTATGAAAATGTTTGAGTATCAAAGGATAGTTTTTTCGTTAGGAAATAGAGCTATTAGGAAATGTCCGAAATAAGCTATATGGTAAAAGTTATTGATTGGAATTTACTTTATTGTGCTGTGGATTTTTACTAAAACTTCGCTGCCTTTGTCCAAATTTTTCACAAAGGTGAATGAACCGCCCCTCTGACATTGAAATGCTCCAGTCATTCGTAGCGATGTAGCAACAGTCTATTAGGGAAAAGTTTTTATTGATGTCTTATTCTAAATAATAAACCTGTGAACAAGTTTTTGATTATTAATTCTCCACATTTGGGAAATGGCAATGATTTTCAGTTCTCATCCATTTATAACTAAACACCACGCAGTCTATAAATCTGTTTGTTTCAGTGCATAATTACCGGTAACCTAATCGCTAACAATGTTAATGAGTAACTCGTTTGATTTCGTTAGCGGCACCGTATCGCCGCGAACACGGTCAGGTATCGGGGCTCCGGTAACTGTGCCGGATCGGTGCCGGGCCGGTGCCGGGCCCGTGCCGAGCTATCTGCGGCCAGTATCAACGTTCGCTTTGTGTTGCAAGTGTTTGCACTGCTTGTTGCTGCCTTTTGGCGAGAGGGTTGTGGGAAGAATTCAGTATTTCCATTGCTAGACGATACTCGACAAAGTCACAGAAAATTCGACCTCCAAATCGTGTACCTACATTTTTTTTTTTAATCTTCATAGTGCGGCGCGGCATGGTAGAATAAGATTTTACACCGAAATATAATTTTAATAAAATATAACTCGGAAAATTATGGAAAATCCAGGGTAACAATGGACTGTATTGAGTATTTAAAATATCGTTTAGTTAATCTGCCGATTATTTGAAAAGTACCGTTGAAAAAAAAAAAATTACAACTAAACAGAAAAACATGATGAATCAATTAACGGATAAACGCGATGTCAAATTGATTCCTAGATCAGAGGGCAATTCCCGTAATTTTTAAGAACGCATTCGCATCTCTTTCGCAATTTGTCAAAAAAACGATCAATTTACCAACATTTTTGACAAGTTTAACTTATTGTGACTTGAATGTGAACGTTTTTAAGTACGAAAATTGGCCTTCAGGCATATACCTGTCTCCACATTTGATACCGTATGCCCAAAAGCCTAAAAAGTCTTTTAGTAATATTAAAAACAGAACAAAAATGTCTAGAAATAAAACAGAAGCGCCTGTGGGCCGCAGCACTGTTAGCTATTGAGGCGTATCGCTCGCGATTACCGCCTGCATCTCTGATTGCGTACTAGTTCATGTACTGGTATTACACTGTTTGGTCTAAATTATGTTCCTTAAGGCCTTTTTTTGAAAAACAATAAATGTATCGCGACTTTTTGGCCATGTTTTACGAATGTCTCTCTCTGATTGTAAATCCATTACGAGGATATTTTCTTGATTGCGTAATAACTAATGATCGTTTTCTTTTGTTACAGATAGCGCAGCAGGGTGGCGGCGTCCAAGTATGGCGGCGGAGGGCTGTCATTGGGCTCCGGCGTCGCGGTGAGGCGCGGCATGAAGTGCGCCGGCGTGGCAGGCGCCAGCGGCGACGAGCTGTTGCTCGGCAGCTGCTGGCTCGACCCCAAGCACGACAACTCCTCCCCCCCGCCTACCTGCCACGAGCTCCTCGACTCTCTCCTCGCCCCTACCCCCCTCGCAGAACTCAAGCCTCTCCCCCCTTTCACTGGCTACACTGGGCACCTATCTATCAATGGCATCTCAGGACACCACTACCATGCTATCGCGCAACGCCTTCCAGAAGAAAACAATAACTATCCGACGCAGAGCGGGTACGGCGCCGACCATGACGTCGTGTCCTCATCGACGTGCGCGGCTGACGCGGAACCTCCCGACTTAGAGGACGTCAAACCATTCCTCGACGGGCCCGACACCAAGCCCTTCGCGGACACCTCCGCCGCGGACTCCTGCGCCGCGTCCTGCTCGCCGCCAGCCAAAATGTTCGAGGACGGGCACAAGCAGGACATGTACGACATCAGCTCGATAGAGGACATCGCGGCCATTATCGGCTCAGCCATCGCCGACACGACTGTCCCGTCACAACCTGAAGACCCTGAGAGGAATGACTCCAGAGATAGTTGGATGGACATCGACGCCTGGATCACGGGCGCGTGCACCCAACCTGGTGACAAAATTGTACAACAAGATCTTGCGGAGTTCGGTCTGCCGAATTCACCACCTTCGGGACAAAATCACCACTCCAGTCTTGACTATCCCTGCAAAAACCAGGAGTTTTCCAAAAGCACAGAGTTTCTTCAGAAAAACTTAGGACAAGCGGGGTCGACATTGCAGTCCTTGTTGACGCATGGTTACATGCCTCTGTTACAAAATCGACTGCAGAACGGCCCGCCGGTCAAGCAGGAGGCTCCGAGCTCCACAAGTTATGGGATGGATGTGATATCAACGTCGTCTCCGCCCGGGAACGCCGTCTCCACGACTGATGGTGTTGGTGGGTTGTTAAACGGCCGATATGCACCTCACTATGCACTCAGTCTCAAACCTGACGGACTCTGTAGTCCAGACAGGCTTCTTGGCTACCCGCATGCTCACACCACGACTTCGACACCAGCCAGTAAGAGTAAAAGGAGTCGAGCTAAAGCGAAACAAGCGAACAGCGGGAACATGCACGGCAGCTCGCTCGCGTTCCCGTCGGCGACGGCGGCGGAGCTGAGCGGGCTGCTCGGCAAGGAGAAGCCGGTGCACAGGTGTGGGATATGCAATAGGGGTTTTCTGAACAAATCTAACATTAAGGTCCACCTCCGGACTCACACGGGGGAGAAACCTTTCCGCTGCGACGTGTGTGCGAAGGCGTTCCGCCAGAAGGCGCACCTCATCAAGCACCAACAGATCCACAAGCGGATCGGCAGGGACTAGCAGGTTTAGGTTCTAGCTCAAAATGAAGCATTTTGTAGTTTGTAATATAGTGTGTCTGTGACTTGTGTCAGTGAGCTGTAACGCAGTGCGCGCTGAATCTCATGTAGGCTATTGTAAATTTATTTCGTCAGGAACGGAGACGTTGTAACGCTTCATCATAGAACATTGGCAGTCATTGCGAGTAGATGTCGCCAGGCGTTCGACGTCCGCTGTACGTCTTCTAACGTAGTTACGTGGTATCACGAGTAATTAATTTAACCCATTAGTATAACATTCCTAAGGACAAGTGCAATGTTAACTAGTTTTAAGTGATTTATATTCTCTGTATTATATTCTTAGTTTGTAAGTTCTTGAACTTCCGCTCCGCTTCTTTAAGATTGTTTTCTGAACTATCCGTCTCATTAGTGTAGTTATATCTTCTTTTATTTCGGTTAAGTGTTGACGTCACACTGACTTATGACATGTTACGTCATAGGTTGCTCACAAAAAGCGCAACGCTTTAAGACGGACAAAACGTGAACGAAATAAATATATTTTTGTAATGTAGAAACATTTTTATTTAATTTTAAATGTGAATGGTTACTCCGATTACCTATTGTTAGTCAGAATTTTAATTAGTTTTTTTCTTTAAATGTGTAAATTAATAAGTACTTAATTAATTAAGGAAGAGAAATGACAAAGCTCATGAGGCTAACATGATACTGCCAATTGTAAACCTTTTGTACTTATAAACTTTGTATAAAATACTCTTTTAAAATATACGTGAAGTAGGGGTTTTTAATTATTTGGTTGGCAACATAGTTTATGAGTAAGGTTTAGTTTTCATTATCGCTACTGCTAGTTATTTATTTTTCGCGCCATTTCTTGGCTCTTTGAATTAACTTTCTACTTGAAGTAACAAGTATTAATAACATAACATACCTCAGAGTAACACACAGTCACAAAATGTAAATAAATAAAAATCTTTGCGACTTATGTACATTATTGAAACATCATAATTATATTTAAATTTCATCGTTTCATTATTATATTTATATGGGGACCAAAACATTTGTTTTAAAGAACAATTTAACTTGCAAAGATTTTTAATGTTATTATCAAAGTAATCATTCATCATTCTGTCACTTGTAACATCACAATCAAATCAAATCGTATCTATAAGTTTAACTGAAAACTTATAATTTCATCACACATTTTAAGGGTACCTAATTATTATCCATTAAATACTTCCATTATTTAAAAACCATCATCATACACAGTCAACATCACTCATGTACTTGCACTTACAATTCATTAACACGCCATGATCACAAGATCATCACGATTCATTTAAATGGAGCCATACATTATCATCATTACTATACAGATAACATAACATCATCATAAGCATCTGATCATTTTCGCCATCACAAGCTATTTGTCGTCGTGTTGAACTATTGCACCAACAATCAAGAGTGTTGCACTATTTCCGTCATCACATCACGTTTAAAGGTCTGGTTTTCGCTTTTTTTATTAATTCAAGGCTGTAAGGGCAACTGAACACTTTAATTTAAAAGTTTCATAGACCTTTTGCAATATTGAAACCTTATTGCGTTCAATCGCAAACAAAAAAACTTACAAATAAAAATATAAAATAATTCTTAGATATTTTATTGGTCGAATTTAAAAGCCAATCAAAGCGCGCAAGCCAATTCATTATTCGCGAGCGCTAGATGCACAAACGCACGCGAACGGAACTCGACGCGTCCGGGAAGCGGACGGATAAAAAATAAAATTCATACTAATAATAGCGATCCGCTGTTGCGTAAGATTGCTATTCGTTGGCAGTTTATAATTGATGTTACGGCATTCGGTATGTGGGGCATTTACCTCTTTAAGGCTAAGGGCTGCGTGATTCGGACTGAGGAGCAATTAGATATGATTAGCAGTCTATTGAATTATTACTGTTTTAAGTGAAACGCCAAATATTACTTGCATTTTTTGTTATTCATGGCATGAGTTCCACCTTGTGTTAACCGTTAATTTTGCCTAATATAGCCTGGTCCTAGGTTGTTAAGTTTTGACGCGGACTTTTAGAAAAACCACCGTTTCATTTTGAAACTCAAAATCATCATTTATGGACAATGTCTGAAATAAATTACTATACTATAATTAAATACTTTCTCATGAATTCACAATTTCATTGATCACAAAAAAATATAATTACAAATCTTTTGGATAAGAAATCGGATAAATTGTTCAATATCATCACAATCATAAAACTATCACTTTCATCGATTTCACAATTAGCAATTTTGCAAATCACTCATCTAATTTACTACAATATGTTGCAAAATGTATTACAAATTATCATGAAAATTCACTATCATAGTCTGCAATGCAACTCTCGTATTATTAATATCATATCACAATAATTATTAACCATCACTGACTTTAAGACTGTGAACTTTGACATAAAGCTACGTTTACACTAAACATTCCACTTCCATACATTTATAATTATCTCAACCATCTTTCATCTTCTGTGTATTCGATACACACTACTAACATTCCACTAGGTGCCTGCGAGTATCGTAGGATAATCTTTGACTGTTTGAGGTAAAACGCTTGTCGAAGCAGACGAGCGGCTGCCCGTTAGGGAAAAATACACGCTGCGGGGAAAACGCGTGGCCGAAACGCTATAATCCTTCCGGCGTTTTTGTCAAGATTCGCCTTGATTTATTTGTGGATCTAGATTACAAAATCAAATGAGCAAAGCGACTCACTGAAATAAATATTTTTTCGTAAACATAATTTTACATTGAAACCAAATAATTATATAAAGTCAGTGCTTACCATGAACAATAATACTGGTCTGTCTAGACTTAAACATACTTGAAACTAATGAATCATTAAATAAATGGTCTCTTTAAGAGAGACATCGTAAAATGAAAGCAAAAATTGAGTGCTTAGGTACTTCTTTCCGTTACATTTTATTATATGCTTTCTCTAATAAAATAAATATCACTGGAACGCAGCAGTTTTTGCAATTTAGAAATTGCAATTTAATTTTTGTTCTATGCATATGCAGTTTTTAAAATGCAAGTAGCATTGCAACTTTTTAAACTTTCATTTAGAATTTTTGACCCAGAATTTTAATAACAGCTTGTTTTATACTGAATAGCTTTGCATAAAGTCAATGTATTCCTGGATAAATTGTTAAATTAATAAAACTCAAATGTAATGCTGCAGATATTTAATGCACTCTTCTCCGACGTTTTGACCGCGGAGTTTCTCGCGGCGTGTGTAAGTAGAACTTAATAAAAGTACCTTTTTGTTAGAATATAAATTTTTAGCGCTAAGTATTTATTTTTCAATTATAATTTATGTAATTATTAATTAATTGTAAAGCATTACAGTTGACGAAAACAAGTAAATATTATGCGTACTTTTTAAGCGGCGAATGTTATTTTTCAAGAGGTTTTCCCAATAGATTTATAAGTAAATTTGTAAATTAATGTAAAATAAATGAAGATTTTTTTTTGTTAACGATAACTTTTGTTTGCTTTCTACATTCCTTCGACTGTGACATTCTTCAAATGGATCTTGGATTTGGTAAGTTTCATGTATCTATTTGCTCGGTGAATGGTAGAGATTTTCTTAATACATTTAATTACCCAATATAAGAAAATGGTCTCAAATGCATCAACAAAGAATCACACATAAAAAGATAAGAAGCAGCAATTTTCTAAAAATACACGCAGAGAGACAAGTGGGTCACGTTAGACATCTGAGAGCAAACAAAGGTGTGAACACACGAAGTGAAAGATCCGACTAAAAGTTTAGTTCACACAACACACGTAATGTTCCCGTGCGTCTCGGAAGAAAGTCGGATGTGAAAATTGTCATAATGCACACACAAACGACAAATTGCCTTTTTGCGTCAACAAGTGCTCTTGCGCAGGGCACACAAGAGAAAACACACACACACACAATAACTCGTGCGAATATAACTCACACGTGTGCGCGAAATGTCAACGTATCGCTGTGTCGCTGTCGCTACACGCACACATAGGTAAGCAAAGTACGGTGAGCCAAAAAATCGTTGCGAAATTAAATTAATTAGGTTTTATTATATTGCAACGTAATGAATTTTGTTAGTGTCGGTTCTGTAACAAATCGATGTTTTATATAATCGACGTTTGCAAATCTGTATTGTTTGTTAAATTGAGTGTCAAAATTGAAATGTCCAAATTTTACGTTGTCTCAATGTAGGGTAGGTGCATGACAGCCAAAGCTATACTTAAAGTTTTTTTTAAATCAATGATGTAGATGATTGATTTAAATGAAAATGCAAATTCTCGTTTTACTGCGTAATCTTTAATACTATCGTGTATCTAATTTAATGTTTAGTTATTGCCTTAAGAATATATATTTTTTATTAATTAAAACGCAACATTATTTTTATTACGCCACACCGTTGTTTTTGTTTTATTTTTATTTTAGTTTATTAGTGCCCAAAAAATACAAAGTTGCAATCAAATCTTAAAGTAAAGACGTAAAAAAAATTAAAGCCTGGGCTATATATTGTCTTAACATTTGTCACTGGAAACTGCTTACCGTAACAATATCTTATTAATCTAGTAACAGGCAATTAACACACTTAATTATAAAACCAATTTGGTTAATTATCTACCAAAAATAATAAAGACTTGATTAATAAGGCTCATAATTTAACTAGTTTTCTTTTTCAAACTAGTTTATAATTACAGCCAGCAAAAACGAAAGAAAAAACTTTTTTTTTCAGCCACGTCACGTCATATTCATGTCAAACCGAAGATAGGAAATAACAGTCTCTGAGAATATTTTTGGCAAAAATATTAGTGATTCAAGGTCGGCTTCGCTTGCTATCGGTACGCAGCCCGCGCGCGCGCCGGAGAGATTCTTTCACCAACCCACTTACATAGCGCGGCTTGATTTCACCGCCGCCGACGCCGCCCGCCACAAACTGCTACTACGTGCACACACTAAATGTGAACTTGACATATTTTATTGCATAGTTTACTTTAGGAGTAGTATTCAAAAAAATTGAGGCGTACCGAAGAAAAGATTGATGATATGAAGAATGAGGATTTTATGAAAAATTATATGGTTAGGAAGGAATTGAATTCTCACACATTTTATGTATGTTTTACACCTTTTCATTTTGACGGAATGGTATTCAGAAGCAGACCAATGGAAAGACGGATGAATTGTGTCATGTGTCATAGATGATGTGGCTAGGAAGGAGATAACTGAGATAACTTCTAATTGAGATGACAGGAAGGAAATACGTAGTTATTAGGCAGTCCCAAACACACGCTTATAAACGTATTTGGAATAGTTTTGACATGTGTAAAAGGCCAAATTGACCCTATTTAATGTCATCTTGGGAACACATCATATAAAATATTAAAAGAGTTTTAAATAATAATTTGAAAGGGCTAACATCGAATAACACCATGAGGTTAATTTACATCAATAGTTAATTATGTTTTAATCAAACAGTCGGTCAGGGCTTTAGACGAAATGTATGGACTAACATAGTATATTGTTTATTATTCCTGTATGTGGTTAAAAAATAAAGTTTATCAAAATTAAAAGAAAAAACGGCCTCTTCAACATACCTCTACATATTATGGTCTACAATAATAAGAAAACAAATAAAAAATATTATTGTAACATGGATATAATAAACGGAAAACTGAATATTATATTTACAGGATTTTATTACTTACTACACTAAGTTAAAATATTAAAAGTCTTTTCGTCAAAAGCTGTGACGTCTATTACTTATTTACATACATACGTAAACTCACGCCTTCTTCACATAGGGGTAGGCACAAACTATAGAACGCCAGTACTTATTTGATTCTCAAAATAATCCAAGTCCCTACACGCAGTGGTGCTAATACAAATGCGATGCATGCATTGTTTACTCCACGCGACGAGAATAAACATCACGCTACTCCCCGCACGAGACCGGCAGAGTGATGACCTCAGCAGTGCAGATCTGTGAGCTGCTTGTCAATACTGATTGGTAAACAAAGACGTTTTTGCTACATGCTACGTATTCCAGTTGCAATTGGCGAATTTGCAATTTGGAGAGGAAACTTAAAACATACCGGTCGGAGTAAATTGGATCTGATTTAATCATATTTGGAGGTTTTGGGGGATGAACTAAGGCTGCTGCAAGCCTAATGACAAGAATGTAGTAAGGCAGAAAGAATGTACAAGGACGAATAGCTTCCAAGTCCAGAGCACTACCAGTAGGAGCTTGATAGTAGTCTGATTTAGGTTTAAAGATATTTTAAATGTGGGTATTCAAAAATCATTTTTATAATTTTGTTTTATGCAACTTGTAGACTTGCTGACTTCATCTTGGTCGCACTGATTTCTGTTTCATGCCGCGAACATTTAATTTACAAGTACCTTTTCTTTTGTAAGATGTTCTACCAAGTCCGTCTAGGTAATAAAGACAAAGAGATTAAGAAAAAGATATATAGAGAAAAATACCATGTTTTGAGTTCGTTCACGTTACATTTCTATGACAAACCTTAGCATTCATTGGATTTTACTCTAATATCAAGCAAATATTACCTACATTAATTATATTATACACATTTCAACCAACAAACTCTAAGCTATAAAACTCCGTACAAAAATCAAGAAATTAATTCACCATACAAAACCAAAATCTTAATTTCTAACATTACCAAACGCCCACCCATCCTTTTCCAAGCCGGCCACACCCCCGACGTGAAGCAAATGTGAGCGAAAGGTCACCGCAACCTTTGCCTTGTAGTGAAATGCTTGCGAATTGGCGCCCGCGCCGCTCCTTGCCCTTCATACTTGAACTTGTGCGCGAGTCGCGACCCGTGCGCGGTGTAAGTTACAAGCGATAAATAGTACTGGTTATTACTAACCGAAGTGTGGGCTATGGTGCCACACAATGACAAAAGAATTTGAATCGAGGATAATTAAGCATTTTCCAAACTTTTGCTGGAGTAACAACTTATGAGTACAGAGGCTGCCTGATCCTTCGGGAAAAAAAGGAGTAAAAAACTTATGAATGTCACTAACATCATGTTATTAAGCATCGAGATAAGGTTGAAGTTCTCTGTCATCTGGATTATGAAACTACAAAGGTTAAAATAACCAAACCACGACGAAACATGATTCATTCTTCATCATGATATTTCATTGAATTATGACATAACTTGATGGAATTGTGATGGCGATATATCAGGCTCAGGTAATAAGAGAGCAGTAAGAAACGATCACCGTAAAGTGAAGCAACGGATTCAACCATACATAAATAAAATACATAAGGATAGGCAGCAAATACAGAATCTCATGTGCCATCTTTATATGCATAGACACAATTTTTTTTTTTAACCGGCAAGGCGTCGGTCAGAAAATTGTAGCAAAATGCCCATTCCAAATAGTTGATTCACACCACCTAATATTATGTTTACCACATTCAACCTAATATTATGTTTTATGTAAGAAGCAGGGCTCTATTTATATAATGTACTCTGACAATACAACATTATTTAATTTGACGAAATAAATAAATAAACAGGCCTCAGGCAAGGTGGTAAAAAAAAAAAGCTCCGCTCGTGCCTTAAACTGTATGAACTTTACCCGACGTCACAGAATTTGGGCTACAATGATTAATGACAGTGATTAGAGCGGCGCACGCGTCTCTGAACAACTCTGTGCACGATAAACGAGTTAATTTGTGCTTCACTTCCCCACTCTTGTTTGTAACAGCTTTTTAAGGTTAGCTATCGATTGGAAAAAATATATAATTAAATTGTAGTTTGTTTTTGTGATTATAATTATTATGGAAAACGTTCTTACATTATTGTTGTTTCATGAAATAAGTAGGTATTTATGAAATTATTACGTTCATAAAATAAGTACGTATCACATTTAAAACTCATTTAGGTGAATGACATTATATTTCCGTGGTCATGTTCTAGATTTCAATTTGGACTATAATCTTATATTAATTTTGGATTGTAATTTATATTACAAACCTTTTAATTACAAATGAATATTTTCATTGAAGTTTGATGCGAAGTGCTAATTAACAACGATACATTTTTTTGAAGCAAAGCATAAGCATTGATATGTATAACAAAAAAATCTAAAATACGATGGAAACTACGTATATCACTTATCTGCTGTCATTATTACTATTTAAGTACTTCATCTAAGTTATTCTCTCACGGAGACGAAACCCCAGAAATCTCTATCATTAAGAATGAAATTAATAAAAACAAAAGAACAGTAAAACTCAAAACAACCTATTTCCCTCAATTGCCTAAAAAATTGCCAACCGAATTTATTTTGGAGCGTATAATAAATACGACACGCTCTAAAAGTTTCGATATGACTTACTTAGGCACATGATATTTCGTGACAAGCTCTTTTATTCACTACACAAACTTGCGAAGAAAGAATCACTTTTTGAACTCAAAAGCACGATGTCCTCACGAGTCACGACATCGCCATGTCAGGCAGGTCATGGATTTTTCATATAAATTAAACTGCCATTAAATAATAGGATTCAATTTTATTGTAACTTTTCGTTAGGAAAACCTAGGAAGAGAAAGATGGAATATGTAAAGATGATAGGTCTAAAAAGGGGTGACTAGGAGGTACTGAGATGATGGGGAGGAGGATAATTTAACTCTTTGTCAGTAGCCAAATAAAAAAGTCATTTATAACATGAAACCATAAAAAAAACCCAGACACCTGAAATAAAAATATTAATAACCACCAAAAAATCCCCACATGACCTAAAGGCGAACCATAACCTTGACCAGGCGACCTTAAACGTGGTTTCCGGAAGCTGTGCGGGGGGACGGGCCGGTGGCGGCCCGGCACGGCCCGGCCCGTGAAAGTGTGCCGGTGACACCGATCCGCCGGCGCTGCATCCGCGACGCAGCTGAACTATGACGGGACTTTACTTTGCCTATGGTGGGGTGCTGCTGGTGAGGTAAATGAGATGAAAATTATAAATTTAATCATTTTAAAAGTAAATGGGTAAGGCAAGGGATCGAAAGCTTTGATGCAATGTAACTCTTCTCCTTCCTGCCCCATGTTAGGTATTTGGGGTCGGTGTAACACGTTTGTTTTATTCCATGCTCCCCCCTCTGCCGTCACTGTCATTCACTTATTTTTTTTTCATATCTCCCGCACACAATCCATCCATATTTTCTTATGCAATATAAACTATAGAACTACTTATGCGTGCCACCCAAAACATGAAGTTATTCAGGGATATTGAGAAAATTTAAGAAATAGAGCAAGAAACCGTGATCTTTGAGTTTGGTTCAGGATTTTTTCTCATCTAGAATTTACGTGAATCAGTATTTACGTGAATACGGTTATCATCGTCAGGGACTAGCTAACATATGCATAGAATTAATGAAACCAGTACTGTTACGAACAAGTTACCAGTATTACTAATATTACTTAAAGTAATCGTAAAGAAGTAAGTGGACAGCGACCTCATTTACATTGATAATAATCGTTGATGGAATCTTTCATCTGGTTTACTGATTGCCTCGTAGGTCTATATAGTACTTCGCAAACACGAACGCTAAAAATGGCGTCCTAGGTCCGATCCCAAGTCGAGTTTCTCCAAAAATAATTTCTCAGTAGCAGCCCGGTATCTCAATTTGTGTGTGTGGCCAAATGAATCTGTACTATGGGTCCACCCACAAAGTAATTACAACATCGCGGTCCATCACTCACCAAAAAAAATCTTAAACTTATACCTGCGTGCAAAAATTTGGAAAGGTCATTGTTATTTTAACAAGTGCCCTCTATACACTTTTCTACAAAAAATGTTGATAATCAATCCGTTGGCTAACTTTGAACAAAAAAAAATTATAATTAAGAAATGCTTCTACAACTTGACTATCCGTAAAAGAACCAGAGTCACTGAATATGAGCATGCTGAATTAATACGACTTATTACAGCTGTAAGAGCGATCATCGTTCTTGGAGTAGAGATGGAACCTCTGTGCAGATCAGCTTGATGCATTGGCGTAAAAGGGTGTTCCAAGTACCTGTATGTGAACCGAAATGTGTGTGATAGGCATGGCTAAGCTTCATCAAATGACCGCAAAAAGATAAAATAAACAGGAAAAAAGCTCCATAAATATTATGGACCTGCTAACTAAACATAGATCCAACTATCATTGCCACCATTTTGCAAAGTCAAACTCAAACTATGTTTACATACAGCTGATACAGCATGCCTAAAGCATTTTCTTGTATCTCCCACACGGGAGGGGGGGAGGGAAGGGGGGGCGACAAAAGTAAAAGTCGGGCCGTCGAATAACAGTACCTGTGTTCACTCTCGACGCGGCACACTTAGCAGTAGGCATGTTGAGGCAAATCACGTCCGAATAACTCCTTAGTTACTGGACGATGTTACTACCACATACATTCATGAATCCACGATTTTACCCGGGCAAAGCACAGAGCGACACAATAGGCCACGATCCTTAAATACTGCTGTCGTTTCGTCCACGTTCATACATCCTATCATTCATGAATTCATGAGCCCCCCATTATAGATAAAGATTGTCAAGTTACAGCTATCTGTGATTGTAATAAAGAAATGTCCATACATATCCACCTGTATTCTTCAATCTTCACCAATAGTAGTGATTAGGGGCAATGATCAGAACAGTCCTTTGAATTTGTGTACCTATTATTACATCAATGCCTAATTCTATTTCTGCTTACCAACTTTCAGTCACGCTTTGTGTTTTTTTTTTACTTACGAAGACTTACATTGTAAAAGCAATAAAAAAATAAATGTTAAAATTATACTGTTACAAAATTAATTGCAACCAATCTTGGTGAAAGAACACTTGGTCGTTACTGACGCGTTTAAAAGCAATACTTTTATATCGATAAAAAGTTAAAGAATGGAAGTTCCCACGAACCACTCTAGCTTAGCAACCAAGTAACCAACATTTTAATTACAACAGATATAACCAATTGTAACTCATGATCCATTTCGCTTCAAAAATTTTTGATGATAAAAATGTGCTTTTTGCTTTAGAGGAGAGGACTTCACCAAGTGGACCTTGGCTGAATATAATTTAGCGCGCCAACGCTTCACTCTAGCTAGAACATTAGGTAATTTCTATCATACACTGGATAAATGAAAAAAGGGAAGGAGCGAAAAATAAGCAATTGCAAGTTCAAACAGCAATCTTCTCAGGGTGGCTGGCAGCAGTTTGATAAGAATTGCCGAGAAAAACGACGTGAAAGGCTCTCCAGCAGAGGACTGCTTTGTAAGCAGTCCTCTGCTGGTCATGCTGATGATGCTGAAGGAGTAAAACACCCTGCTGGACGCGTCACGCCTTAAATGAGGAGGATACTTGTAGAGAAACGTGCACCATCACTTACCTCAACTGGTAAAATATTTGTCAAACACAAGCATTATAAAACATTTCAAAATGAACTAGATTTTGTATCTATCCAGTTTGACCTAGAAAACTCATTGCAAATAACAATAGCTTTACAAAAAAACACCGCTATTTTTACATCAGAACCGAGCTGATATCACTGATGACGATACTGTCCAAAATGATCACCTACATGGTCACATTACGGGCACAACGGTACCCGCAACGGTGATCAACCTTCGCGAACACTCGGTATAGACTCATCACTTTTTAAGATTTGTTTTAAGCTTTTTTTAGAGCAGTTTGTTGATGCATTTAAAAATACTTATTTTTTTGTGTGATAGTATATTACACAATAATAATAGAAAAAGCTGAACAGTTTGTTAATGTTTTTGTTCGGACGCGCTAATCGCGGAACTACCAGTCGTCTTTTTTGTTTTTCGCATTTGATGACCCAATTCTTGAGGACCGTTATAGGCAAATAGCGTATAACGTCACGCTACGACCCTTAGAGCCGATCAAAAAGAAAAAAAAAACAGAAATAACGCTAAACGAAAACTTAGTACCTAGTAGCGCGACGCCATGTGAATTCGGGGATCTCGAAGTCACGGGCAGAAGTTAGTGTAAATAATTCCTCTTCAAGATAGAAAAATAATGGATTATGAGTAGGTACACCAAACATTATGGGTGCAAATCTGCTTATCCTGATGTTCATTTGGCAAAAGTGATCCTGTTTCGATAAAATTGGTGATCAAAGCTTTGCAAAGCAGTGGGACAACATTACAGGTTGGTATCATTATTACCCCAAGAGCAGAAAACTAATGTAATCATAATAAATCATGCAGAAATCATTCGAGCTATCCGCTACAAATAAATCAGCCACGGGCACAGTTTGTAACTATGTCATTACAAAGATAGTAACGACTCCACTAACATAGTCGCGGTGTTTAGGCCTGATTGAGCCTACACAATAATGAGACAGCCTGCACTAAGCTCATGATACGCTATACTTAACTTTCCTTTCCACAGAGTAAGAAAATAATGAGACTAGCTTTTATCTATCGTGTAATGTATACTTAGGTATAATCTGGGAAATATATAGCGAGCAATGAATGGGAAATTTTCTTTACATAGAGGAGGTGAAGTTTACAGAGATATTAATTTAAAAAATCGCTACAAAAAGATATTACGTTTTAAACGTTTTGAAATATCTTCCTGTATCGCAGCTTACAGACACATTAATAAGCAGTGATACCCAGGCCACCCTAAATCCTGCCAGGGTTGCGGAATAGTCCGAAAGGGATACCGGGACGCTGGCAACAGGCAACTGAAGGAACACGGTGGGTTTTAGTCAGTAAGAGTCTGACACGCCCTTCCGCTCCACCCAGAGCGGGAGAAGTCATTTGATGATTTCCCAGTCAAAAAAAAAAAAAAGGCCACCCTAAATTCTACTAAATACCCTTGATAAATTTTCGGGTCTTACAGAAATAAAGAAGACTGAAGAATGGACCATAATCAGGTCCAGCACTAGCCACTGCCATGGTCTAGCACTGGCCACTACCAGTGGGACCCCACGGGTTGGAATGACAAAAAGATTAATTTATTATTTAAAGATCATAGAATAACTGCCTCGTTGGTGTAGTGGTGACAAGCTCAACGGCAAGGTGTGAGGAATGACTTCGATTCCCGGGGTGGCGGGGTTTTTGAGTTCTTCTCATGGGTAGTTCTCAATAGCAGACCAGAGTTTGGATTTGGCTATTAAATGGGACTCACCCTGTCTGGATATACCATACACCATTGGAAACCCCTTAGCGCGAATTTCGCCAACGAAACCGAACGCGATTAGGGGGCCTAAACCGGCCACATTAGCAATTCCTCTAAAAGCAGTTCATTTCCTGAATCCCAGCTGTCATAAGCAATTCCTCTAATACGACATAAAAGCAATTCGTAATTTGAGGACCATTTTACGAATCTCCATAGAAAACTGTCAAACAGATGAATTACTTCGTAATATGAATTACACGCAGGTCACGTTTATAGATTATAGACGATAAGAAATATGTCAGCAAACTGTAACAGCCGTTATGGTAACACTCATTTCATTATATCTTATAATTAAACAAAAACTGCAAATTATATAGCTCACAAATTGACAGCCCCCGGTCGCCTACTACTTATAGCTGATCTGTTATTAAGCTGTTATGTCTTCGACATTCACACAGGTAGCTTTCCTGACATATGACGCACTCACACACGCATGTCAAGGACACGTGCGCATGAGTTCCTAGATCAGGGGTGGCGAATGTTTATTGTATTGACACCATCAACTAGATTTTGGTCTTTTCGTGCTCAGCTTGAAAATACTTTTTATAAAGTTTTGAATTCTGAAAATAACGAAATGAATTCGGAAACTAAATTCAGAACCATTCTCCTATCTGCTAAATAATTAGGTATTTGCTTACTAACGGCCGAACTCAATAACCTATCTATCACCAGTTTTTGGATAATGGAGATAGAAAAACCGATCTATCTATGGTTTTAACGTCCCTATAATCTGTCAGTGACTAGGAATGTTATGGAATGTGACACAATGACAGATGGAATTATATTGTTATTTTCAATAGCGGTCTGTTTTTTACTTACAATAGGTTAGGGTTCGGACATAATTAAGTCTTTACCTACTGGTTCTTATTTACGTTTATAGTAATAGTGCCCTTTTATGCATCAATCTATCTCCTGGCATCGGATGCCAATATAAACATAGATTGATGCATGATGCAACTTATTTTTTTATGTTAACCACCACCAACCCTGCTAGGTGTGTCGACTTGTCTAGTTAACACGTCAAGCTGCATCGACTGCGAATCGCAATGAGCCGCTGAATGGCGTACAGATGGCCAAGTCATTGGTATGGCAGTATGCTCGCCCTTTGTCGGCTCAAGACGGCACTACCTCTGCTTTAATTACGTTAGGAATTGGGCTGAACTGAAATGTACGTTGCGTCCGGTTCGGGAGCTACACTCGTAGGGCGCGAGGTGATTTTGTTTTGTTTTAAAGGTACATCCATATTATGGTTTAGCGTGCCTTCAACTTAGTATTCATTAACAATAAATGCAGTACCTACCAGAAATGAAAAAACAAGCGAAAATCGCCTTCAAAAAGAATAAACATACCTAACACATATAAGATCACGCCTACATTATGTGTTCCCGAAGTTGTTACGTAAAGGTGTCTGCTTCACCCACATTACGCTAATTATGTTTAAGTCCCATGTAGTAGGATGAGCATATTGCTATCAAATTCAGTTTCCAAAACCCAATTACACTGCCGACCTGTGGATCAAAATCAGGATCAAAGAACGCTGGAAAAAAAAGATAAAATCAATTAACGAAAAGCTTATTCATCAACCCATTAATGCCCATGTATGCAGGACAACCCGGTGGCTACTGGCTGGTTAAACACATAACGACTCTTTTTATTGAATGTCAACCAAATGGACGTAATTAACAACTGTAGGGCGCATTTAATGCGTGATCGCCATAGATGGTGTACTGTTTTGATTAATACGAGATTAATACCCATATTTTGATCAAAATACTATAATATATCTTGATCAAAATATGGGTAGATTTTGGAGATTAAAGGTACCTGCAGTTGTGTAGTCTCCCAAAGTTAACCATATACCTATTCACAAATTACGGCGACAATTGAAAAGTGTGGGTGAGATTATGTGACGTTTAATGGGTGACCAATTTGTAACCCCGCAATAATCTGAAAACAAATCCAGCGACTATGCATTTTTTTCTACAGGAACAATTGTACCAAAATCTGTTATTCAATGCCTAGATCCTAGACACACTGCAACATCTTTAAACGAGCTTCCCCTTCCTGCAATCTTAGTCAAACACGTGGCCGTATTTTAAAGCTACACACAGTTACCTATTTTCTATTTCCCAAATATCATTATTTTTCGGGTCACAAAATAACCCAATAACTTTTTGCTTCGACCAAAGTTTGTATATGTGTGAGAGTATGCGCGTGCGCCTGTGTGCGTCGGTGCTCGGCAGCGACGTCGGCAGTGGGTCAAGAAACAAGGTCACGCCATTTCTCTCTGCGGGGTGGGGAGGGGGGAGGGGAAGGGCTATGCGTAGGCGCAGATAGACGAGGCCTGCAGAATTCGAGCTGGATAAGTAGCTAAGAGTTGAGTGGGGATGTTGAGAAGGGCGGTACGTATTTTGGATGATTATAAAGTCTTTGAAAGAATGGGAGGGATCGTTAATAAAGGGGGAATCAACGGGGGAATCCCGCTCCGAAGGTGTACCTATAGTACACCTACATTTCGCAACATTAAAATTATACAAATAATATGCTTAGAGAACTTTATGTCATTAAGTATTATATAATATATAGGTCTTCTCGTTTGAAAAAGACTGAAAAATGAATGACGGAACTCTGCTGGTGCCGAAAATGAATGAGAGAACTCTGCTGGCGTTGAAAATGAATGAGAGAACTCTGCTGGCGCTGAAAATGAATGAGAGAACTCTGCTGGCGCTGAAAATGAATGAGAGAACTCTGCTGGCGCTGAAAATGAATGAGAGAACTCTGCTGGCGCTGAAAATGAATGAGAGAACTCTGCTGGCGCTGAAAATGAATGAGAGAACTCTGCTGGCGCTGAAAATGAATGAGAGAACTCTGCTGGCGCTGAAAATGAATGAGAGAACTCTGCTGGCGCTGAAAATGAATGAGAGAACTCTGCTGGCGCTGAAAATGAATGAGAGAACTCTGCTGGCGCTGAAAATGAATGAGAGAACTCTGCTGGCGCTGAAAATGAATGAGAGAACTCTGCTGGCGCTGAAAATGAATGAGAGAACTCTGCTGGCGCTGAAAATGAATGAGAGAACTCTGCTGGCGCTGAAAATGAATGAGAGAACTCTGCTGGCGCTGAAAATGAATGAGAGAACTCTGCTGGCGCTGAAAATGAATGAGAGAACTCTGCTGGCGTTGAAAAAGCGACGACGAGATATAGATAAGAAATGTTTAACACTGAAAAATGCCGCGATGATGGCCTGGATGCTAAGTGATCAGCTTTTCGGCTACGTGCTCGGTTCTGAACTGTTTAGCACCAGTGTAACTTAACAATACGGTAATATAATGTCATTTAAGTAGACCAGATAAGTGAAATTAAAAAACTTTGTACTTTCTAGGTTCATATGTAACATAACTGAATGCAGTAGCGATGATGTGGCTGACTATGGTGCACGCTGGCAACTCAAGACTTTTCAATCACCTCATGGACCACTTCATAACATACCTATCTACAAATTCAACTCACTGCTGGGACTCAGGGGACGTGGGCATTCTCTCTGTTAGAAGGAATGGGCCCTAATCCACCACGCGGGCCTAGTGTGTGCGAAAAATGATAATTAATGTTTATTTCTGTAGTTTAAACAAACAACAACCAACAACAACTCAACAACTTTGGTAAGTCAATAATATTCTTAATTAAAAACTAGATGAGATCGGCGTTTCCTATCTGAATAAGAGAGAAAAAACACCGCAAAAAAACTCAGAGACTCTTTTAAAATCCAGAAAGTGTTGGTGGATGTCACTGGTCTCCGAATTTATGGTTCTAGGACATGACGGTATGCTCCACAGCAAGTTTGTATTATTCAGTCCAATCCCAATACCGTAATTGGATCTCAGAGCTTAGTCAGTTTCTGAATGAATCCCGCCCACCTTTGGTCTGAGCATCTCCAAACAAAAATAGTGTAACAATGAATATAATATTGGGGTCAATAGTTTAATTAGGCACACCCACAGGTACAGAACTGTTAGAACATTTACATGTCATTATGAATGATAAATATGTATGCTATGTAATTAGCATTAAGCTTAGTGTTATGTTTCACAATTTTATTCGCTATCTGTCTGTGATTAATCTTTAGGAACACCATGTTCCTGTTAAGGGTGTACGTTGTAGGGGGCTTTCTTCTGACGGTTAGTAAATGCTACGCTATCCTAGTCTGCTGCTTGTTACAGCTAAGGCATCTCCAGTGTGGCTTATGATCTAATCGCATAGTTGGGATTGCAAGACTTGAAATTAGACGGCTCACACAGAAGATCCGACCGCAGACCAATGACCAAAGAAGTTATAGCTATCTACATAAGACTTATGTTATTTTGTGGTGTACAATAAAGTATAAGCTTATATAAATAAATAAGATAACTGAAACGGAATAAATCGGCTCTTTGCAAAAATCCTAGGACTATGGCAAAGGATAGAATTATTGGACACTAAGAAAGATTTTCTAATTATTCGAGCTATTTCCAGGAGAATTCAGACTTAGTACACCAGTTAAATACAACATTATTGTCATAGGTTCAGAAACTATAAAACGGCATAAACACTCGGCTAATACATTGATAACTACAACTGTAAAGTAATAATACACGAACGGATAGAACTTGAACTGAGATAATAATATGAACCTACTCCAATTAGTATAGCTTTACATTAAGACCACCTCCGGATTATAACAGATCTGTTATCTTAATGTATTCGATATTAATCAATGATGCTTCCTGTGGACTAGGAGTCGGTGTAATGCTGGTACTTAGGGCTTCCCACGACGATGGCAGAATGAGGCGACTATGAGCCGCGGGCTGTAGGTTGGCGGCGAACAGAAGTGAGTTCTTGCTTTATAATTGACAAAGTAAGGCAACATGATTTGTAGCGTAGTGCGTAGTTTGTTTCATTCACCACCTCCGTTTAAGTTGCGGTAAACTGATCTATCAGATATTTTGTTTCATGTACAGACACTGCCAAAATATTTTCGTCACCCTAATAGCTATTTTTGTCTGCTCATTGCACGATAGAATGTGCTTTACCGATTATACATTTATACTGCAACAGAATGATATTCATGTTAGACCGATTAAAAATGTGACACTGACGTACTCTCTAAGCTGTGAATATTTTTTGTTATTAATATTTCATAAAACGGCCTGGCCATTAAAAATAGGGCTTTAGGTTGATGTCAACTCGAAATTAGTCCAAGGTGTATGCTATTTCGATCTTTGTTATCAAGTAATGAAATATAGTTTTCTATACAAAAGTATGTTCACTTCCGTACATTCAAAATCGTAATCGTTTATATCTTTGCTGGATGAAAAGTAAGTCACTGGGAATATGTTAAGGTGGTCACAAAAAATATTTTATCTACTGCACAATCAAACGGACTGACTAGAGACGGTGTCAAAAGCAGGAAAATGAAGACTGCAGCTAATCCATACTAATATTATAAATTCGAAAGTAACTCTGTCTGTCTGTCTGTATGTTACCTTTTCACGAATAAACCACTGAACGGATTTCGATAAAATTTGGCAAGGAGATAGATGGCATCCCAGGGAAGGACATAGGCTACTTTTTATCGACATACCACGCGGGCGAAGTCGCGGGCGGAAGCTAGTTCAAAATCAATTAAACTCGAATGACACAATAACCTAGAATCCTCTGCATCCATACATGTAGTCTTCAATCCCAGATCTTCCAATTGAATAAACATTCCATATAGCCTAGAAAAGGCTCACGCTCTATGGTCAAAGTGTGCCAATTTTAACAGCCAGCGACCATTATACAGATGTGCATAATCTCAGCATGTCCCCCCCCCCTCAACCCCTTTCACCTGCCCTCTACTCTTCGTAGCCCACTTCCGCGACACACATTCCCAAATCAACCGGATTGGAACCTAGATATTTTGGACACTGCTTTTCAAAGAAAATGATACCGTCGTGAGACGTGTTAAAGTTCCGTTTGTCGCGGCATATTCAGTTTAAAGGAAAGTATGACTTGTTATTTTGATTTTAAGGTCGATTAAAGCGTTGAAGACGAATGATCAATGAATTCAAAACGGTACGCGGCTTTTCGGCGCGTGAGTTCAAATTCGTATGATTTTTAAACCGCTTCATTAGATCTTAGTCATTTTAAATTAAACTTTGGAACCTACTAAATAAGGTTGTGAATGGACTGTCGTATTTTATAGGTTTTGGAGTACGCTTAGCTAGCACATCCGCGGTATCGTGCGACTTTTTTGAATTGCAATAATAATGTTTATTTTTCGTCGGTCAGCAAGCGCAAGCGCGATGTTTAACACACTTTGCACAACTTTTACTATCTTTTCAAGTGTTACTTGGATAATTGTTTACAATTACCAACAGTAGAAATACTACAGAACTACCGGGATAGTGCTTTTGGCGTTTATTCGTGGAAAAGCTGTAGAAAAGCGCGATTGGTCTAAAAACGCGCCCGTCTTTATATATTAGTTTTCTTAGGCGAAGCTTAGTGCTTAGCCTAACTATCAACTCCCTCTGCGTGGAAGTCGACAAGGAACTAGATAGACATAAAGGAGGACATCATACTATGTTAAATATTACATTCTGAAAAATAAATAAATTCTGAGTAGTCAGTATGGGGAAAATTGTGGCTACGCATCAAATTGGTAGATAGGTAGGATACCTACCTCTCTCAGCTATCTTTTATTGAAAACTTAAACTAAAAACTACTACCTATTAGAGTAAAACATTCAGTTTAGTAGTAGGTAAGTCGACCAGCGTTTGCGTGGGCGGCCCTGTTCAATCACTCAGGAATTACAATAAGAGGCAACACCGCCACTTGAGGTACTGGTTCTTTGAGAGGCGTATGAGGAATCTTTCCACAGTAGGTTTCCTACTCATGTAGAGAGACTATCATAGTCAGTATTTAGCTGAGTTACCACTAACAAGCCTGTAATAATTCCACTGCAGGTTATGGCCCCTAGTCAACAGAGATGGAACAAGCAATCACTACGGATGCTCAATAAAAATGGTTATTTCAGAAATCATTGTAGTAGAAGGCGAATTAGTGATGATGAAGAGCTAAACTCTCGGCTTTTTCACCGATGCGACATGATGTGACACGTCGTTTCATTGGATGTCCCACCACATCACTGATTACAGCGAGCGACCTTCAAACCTATGGATCACATCTTCAGTCTGCCAAATAAATTGATTATAGGAAGCAGCGGGCGTGATCATTATAATGAATTAAATTTTTAAGCTATAGTCCAAAAGCTAGATCGAAGAGTTTGTGCGTTTTAAATCTTATAAACTAAGACCCGACTAAATCTGTGATTTGGCGAAGCATTGCGACTATTTAGCAACAAAATTTAGGAGAAATTTGGGATCTTTGGTAGGTGCCCTAGATTTGAAATTCAAATTGGGCCAAGCTGGGGAGATGCTTCCCAGATCGGCCACCTGTAATCCCTTATAACTTTGAACAAGTGAGAAAAAAATTCTGATATTCGGCGACCAACTAATTAACGACAATTTTTATGTGTTAACAAAATTAAAATCCCTGAAGGTGGCTATGCCAGTGTGTCACACCACAAGCGGAACTATGTAGTACCAATAATACCTACCCTTGGTATCTGGAAACAATGAAAAATTAAGACAAATTGTAGCAAATTTTGTGTACCTAGGTGCTTTATAAATGTATAGGATGACTTTCCGTAGGATGAGGAATGATAGGATGGTATTGTTTCCCCTCAAATATCACCTGTGGTGGATCGACCGGCCACACCTGTGGCTGTGGGCTACACCAACTGGAATTAAGTAGGTATCAAGAATTCAACATAGGTAACAATAAATGCAGGCATGAATTAAATTAAAAATGATGTTTTATGTCTGATTTATTTTATTATTTATCCCCAAAAGACACCTCCACCAATAAATGTTTAACAATATAAATCTTCTTATAAAAATAATCAACAAAATAAAATTCTAGATTAGGTACTTATATCGTGAAAATATAAGTCTATGACAAATTAGGGCAAACTTATTTGAAGAGTCAAAATGAATTAATGTTTTTTTTTTCATGAATTTATATTATGAATAAATTTTTGACATGCGGATACGATATTAGTCATACGTATTTATTTGCAAATACTTACCAATAAATCAATTAACAAAACTAGGCCTCGATAAATTAGTTAATAAGTTGAATAATTTATTCAAAAATTATGAACAACTTATTCATAACGTTAAAATTCCACAGAGTTACGAACAAAATTGGGTTACCTACTAAGTAAGAAAGAAATAGCAGTTTTTGAATTTATAATTTCGACAATTTACTAAATTAGTAGGTACTTGCAAAAAATATCTTCATTATTACGGGCTTTTTTAGCAGAACAGTCAAATTCGATCTACTTTTGTCATAACTGTAAATTAATTTTAATTGTTACTAAAACTGGTAATATATATGAAGTTTATTATACGAAATCTAGACAGATTCAAGTTTCAAAAACTCAAGATAACGACTTAAACAGTTTGGAATCAGTTCAGTGTTACAAATTCAAATTTATTTATCATTTTATTATCAATACATTAGCATTGATTAAGGAAAAATGTGTTTGAAGTAATTTATTTTGATGTTAAGAAGCTGAAGTTCATTTAGGTACTCTATAATTATCCGCATGTACGTATGACGAGATTTTAATAGTTGTTAAGTATAAACATTTAATAACACAAGCAAATTATTGGTTCAGCTGATAAAAAATTAAAAAGTTGGTAATTCTATTTTTCATAGTTTATGCTGTGTGAAACAGTTTTGTCATACTTAAAAGTTCGATTCGTTTAATTCGTTTTCACAATAATCAATAACATTATAATACTCAGCCAATGGCACACTGGTACGTACCGTATCACCAAAAACATTTATACGTAAAGTATCATCAAATAAACATTAGAATACTAACTTCAACAATAATTATATTTCCTTAACTCTAAAACATATTGATACCCGTATTTAACAACAGGATTTAAATATCAGTCAACTTAATATAACACTTAAAATGTATCAGTCAACATCAATTTGATATTTAATACTAGCTACATTTTTTAACGAAACAAAAAATAAATCTTCATAATTTCCCGCTTAATTGAATACAGCGCCATCTATACGCGAATGAATCAACTACTATAAACTTAAAATGGAACGTTTTAATAACATTGGTAAAATAAAATTTAATTTATTTTTGTTATCAAAGCGTCGATAAATAATTCAATTACAGCAATAATTTTTGTTCAAGAGCTGCCCATAAGGGGTCAAGCGGCAATGTGGGAGCGTAAGCATTGTACACGTTCGTGTCAGAGATGACAGATGGCGTTGTTTCTGCAAAGGCCGCGTAGTGCACGCGAGCGCCCGCAGAGGGCGGCAGCGACGCGGGCCGGCGCCGGCCCGACGCCATGACCACACTGCGCATCATGGCCGTGGACTTTAGACGTTCTGAAAAGAAAATTATGAAATTAAAATTATTGAATTACTTATGTGATAAAAATCGAAATCGCGGGTTGATCCTGTGGTATCGGGTTCATGGCTTAATAACAGCAGTGGCTCTGGTCGATCTTCAAGGTGAAGCAACGCTTGGCGAGGTCGGTCTGTTGATGGGTGACCATCCATTACATAGCGACACCCGTCCGTGCCTCAGGAAACACGGTAGGCAGTCGGTCCCGGCTGTCATTTGTAGATCTTTGACAGTCGTTACGGGTTGTCAGAAGTCCGAAAGTCTGACAACCATGATTGCCAAGGTGTATCGTGTTACCCAGTACCTGGTTTGTGGAGGTTAGATGGGCAGTGGCTTTCTTAAAATACTGGTATTCAGTTGCATCCAGTTAGACTGGAAGTCGACCCCGACATAATATAACATCATTGAGAAAAGCAAGCAGATGCCGCGCGCACGTACCGTCGGGCGTGCTGAGCGGGCAGTACTTGCTGGTGTGCGCCGCGTCGCCGCGCGCGCCGCAGCGCCGGCACACGAAGGCGCGCAGCACGGGGCACGACACGCGCCCGGCGCCGTCGCGCAGCGCGTGCGCGCGGTAGTACGACTCGCGCTCGCCGTTGTTCTTGCAGAAGCGGCACTCCTGGGGACGTAACCGTTGCTTCAACTTTTATGACAAACAAAAAAACCTTATACATATAGTGGCCTTTTAGATGATACGACTATTTTGGCCACCATCCCGATTTGGCGCCAAATTCGTTATGCACAATCTATAAGAACCGCAGGATGCAAAACAATTTTAAATGTGGCATTGGACGACCGAGCGTCCGCAAGCCGCACCCATTCAGTTTGGTGGACTCGGCGTCCGCAAAATTTCTAGTGAAAACATACCGGCGGCGTTCCTACCCTCAGTCCACAGCACCGAAAAGTTAACCACAAGAATCTTAGCACCTTCTCACGCTAACTCTGATGATGCGGTGACCACCTGGAAAATGGCTTGTCCAGATACAGTTCAGCCCAAAAACCCGTCTCCCCAGAGACAGGATGAGCTGCTCTGAGGGTTGGTAAATACGGAATAACCTCATTAATACGTCCACCAATACTGCTGAACATCTGATGGCTGTAGGAAATGGGAGTCAGACCTCTGGCATCAGGCGCTACCGTCAACATAGACACTATGCTGGGTGACACCACTTTCCAGCTTGATACAAGTCTGCTCGCCCACCATGGCCATCGTGCAGAAAGAGCGCTGGTACATGGCACGGCACGCCAGCATTAATGACATCATCCGTCAGGCCCTCGACACCCTAGGGTTTCAGCAGTTTTAGAACCCATAATGCCTTGGAAGATAGTTAGGCCTTTGGTGAGGGAAGTAGCAATTTAGAATCAAAGAAAAATCAAGTTTGCCTTAAATACACATGATATCTGGAAGATGATTTCCACGACTTGGACGATATTGAACCTCAACGCGCTCTTGGACGATCCTGGTTAACAAACCAATCCAATCATTTACCTTTATTAAAAAAACTATTGAAGAGAATGAGACTCACGCTAGCGACTCTTTTGGGGCGTTTCTGCATGTGTCCTCTGGCCTCCTCGAGGTCGCTCAGCAGAGATAACAGCACGGAGTTGGGCAGAGACGCCAGCACGCGCGCCTGCTCCACAGACAGTGACGCCGAGGGCTCTCGACCCGCGGTCATATCTATGAAAATGATAATAACCATTTATTACCAAGGGTATGCATGTAAAGGACGTCATCCAAGCTTGATATTAGTTGTTGACGGAATAAATAGAAAAACATTTGTTTTTCATGGATTTCATGGAAGTAACGCCTAATTCCTTATCTTATGATACACACATCAACACAATCTGTAAAGTAAATAATTTAGTTAATCATTTGTATTGAAATGGAACTACATACAAAGTATTTCTTAGAAAATGCGCAGTATTCAGGAGTCTGAAGAAAAAAAAACTGAATTTTTGGTGGTGCTTATAGTTAGGGTCAGCCTGCACCATCTCACTGCTGGGCAAAGGCCCCATGATTTCCAGCTCTTTCCAGGTCTAATGTGGACCACTGGTCGTTTTTTTTCCAGCTCGTCCCGCCGTCTTCTACGGAGTTTGTTTCCACGCCTTCTGGCTGTGTCAGAGCACTCACAGCTACACCAAGTGGTTATTTTGGCCCACAGCTCATATAATTATGTAGTTTTTAATGTTTTTATCATAAAAACTCTAGTGGTCGCAAGCGCTACTGCTGACCATGAAATCCTGGGTTCTATTCGCTGATGGGGCAAAGTGTTATTGGGTTTTTCTATCAGTAATTTCTGTAACAGCCCGGACGCTGGATTTTTGTCCCGGGCGATCGTCGATGGCAATAAGATTACCTATTAAGTACATGGGACTTAAACTTAACTGGCGAAATGTGTGTGTACCATACGAACACCTTTGCCTAACTATTCAGGGATTACAGATGTTATTTTATGATATTTACCTTCGACAGCCTCAACAGGAGTGGAGGTGGTAAACTCCTGCGGGTTGAACTCCTGCGCGGAGGCCGAGGGGATCCACTCGGAGCGCGGGCGCGGCAGGCGCGGCGCGGGCGAGCGTTCGGGCGCCGGCCACGACGACTGGCGGCAGTACGCACTCGCCGGGCCCATGCCTGACAGACCATCTGAAACAGGAACAAGTCAGGAAAATTTTGAAACTTGTTAGTGTACTTGACATCATTTTCTTGCCCTACCCGCAATTAATTTGGGGTCGGCGGAACACTCAAACTTTCCTAGACACAATCAGATGATTGTGTGACTAATAAGTATTGGTTCTCCCTAGTGTTCCTTAGAAGTAGCTGTAATGTGTGTGTAGGTATTTTTAACCCCCGACTGAAAAAGAGGGGTGTTATAAGTTTAACGTGTGTATCTGTGTATCTGTGTATCTGTGTGTCTGTGTATCTGTGTATCTGTGTATCTGTGTATCTGTGTGTCTGTCTGTTCCATCGTAGCTGCCAAACGGCTGAACCGATTTTGTTTTTTTTTGTTTTGTTTGAAAGGTGACTTGATCGAGAGTGTTCTTAGCTATGATTCAAGAAAATCGGTTCAGCCGTTTGAAGATTATCAGCTCTTTTCTAGTTGATGAATGGATGTGAGCATCTTTCGCAGGTCTAATCGATTGGAAAATTAGAATTCTGTTACTTCAATGATGAATTAGAAGAATATAGTAACCTGGAACTGATGCTGCAGCATCACCTGGATGCAGGATACCCAACTCCCTCACCAACTTACAGCAGAGGTATCGTGTTTGGGCTCATTAGAAAGGTCTCAAAAAATAGGTTACAGATGGATGGTGATCAGGGTCTGATGATAGAGTAGGAAAGAGAAATGAGACTAAATTAGTAACTAGCTTCACTGTGGTAAAAGTACGTACAGCTACGCAGATTTCGGCGAGCCGCGTGTTGATCGTAGCGTTTCTACTAGTAATATAATATGAAATTTAAAAAGCTGGAAATAAAAGTTAAATTTAAAATTAAAAAAACCCCCGACAAAAACAAAGCATTTAAAAAGTAAAAAAATAATATGTATTGACCCTTTAAGTTTAATATAAAAGTTGTAGGTAATATTTTGATCCAAGCGTCGTCGCGTCGGGGGACGGCTCATGAAAATAGGAAATTAACAGCAGCTATCCTTTCTACAATAGCATATATTCATTATTCCTAGTGTATGTTGGCGGTTTCATTAGCCGTCCCCCGACGCGACGACGCTTGGATCAAAATATTACCTACAACTTTTATATTAAACTTAAAGGGTCAATACATATTATTTTTTTACTTTTTAAATGCTTTGTTTTTATTTCGTGCAATTACTGTCCGACTTTTACTTTATCAATAGCCTTTGTTTTTCTATGTATTTGTGGAGAACGTTGTTGGTTGCACATTTTTATAACCCTTATACCCTATGTTTTTTTATTTGTAATATTATATACTTAAACTTACCTAACATTTAATTAGTGAAGTAAAGGTGTACTGGTAAAGGACATGAAAGAGTGTCAAGTATCCGAAGACGATGTCGAGGATAGAGCGACGACCAGGAAGGCTCACCCCACCACCATGTGGGATACCCAGGAAATGTGGGATACTTCAGATGTAGAAGAGAGAGAGATACCTAATGTTTAATTGTTAGTTATTCCGAATTAATAAAATAAAAAAGGCTCACCCTCTATTAGCATGGCAAAATTGTGTGTACCAAAGGCACATCTCTGCCTGACGCTTCGGGGACTACAGGCGTGATGTTATGTTATGTGTTGTTAATAATAAACAAGGTTCGATCCCTCTAACCTGCGCGGTTGCTCCAGATCCTATCCTCGAAGGGAGTATATGGCGTGTCCAGGCCGTTCATCTGGAAGTCCCTGCTAAGGTCCTCCAGGGTACATTTCCCCATCACCACTGTGGAAGCACATGGTAACATGAGCGAAATAGCCTTCTCTATCTGATGACAGGCCTACTAACGGCCGAATACTGAAACACAATAGGTATGACTGGTCGATTTCTGATTTTAAGCCAAGTTACTTGCCACTTGAAGGTATAGAAAGACATTTAAGAACGTTTTGAAGAAGTTAGAGTCAACACTTTTTAGGGTTTCGTAGCCAAAGAGCTAAGCCAAACCCAAATTTCGTGTGTCTGTCTGTCTGTCCGTCGGTCGCAGTCAATTTGCTCAGAATCGAATGCACCGATTGAGATGAAATTTGGTACACATATCAATTTCTGTGACCGAAACATGGACATGTAACGAAAATAAATGAATTTTGAATATGGGGGTCACATTTCTGGGGCAAATAGTTTTTTTTTTTTTTTGCAAACTTTACCATGTGACATACCAAATTGAAAGGGTAAAAAAATACAGAAAATAATATGTTGTTCTTTAAATACAGATTACAAGAAAACCTAGAAGAAGTCTTTTACATGGTCAATCTCCCAATATAGTGCGTACAAACTAACACTGCGTGGTCCGACAAGCTCTTTGCCGGTTTTTTTCCAGAAATACCAACTATGAAAAATAAAAATTTAGGTATTATCACGGCCGATGAAATCAATGTGCATGGTGTGAATATTCATTCCGACAACCTAAACCTTCACTGCACGTGGTCCGCCTGGCCAGTTTTTTTTTGGTCTCAGAAAATTCAAAATTCGTTGACACGAAGAATACGTTCGTCCTATATTACCTAAGTACCTAGTTAATAGCCAAGGCATAAAGATACTTACGGTCTTGATAGCTGAGCGACTTCTGTTCGACGGGCCTGCTGTCCATATTGCGCTGAGTCTGATAAGAGGACCAAGTATCCTGAGGCGGCCATGATGGAGGCTAATAAAAATATAATAAAGTAAGTAAGTAATAATTAGAGATAATGTGTGATGGCGCCGCCTCTCATACACGAGGTTGTGGTTGAAATTCGGACAAGTAAGTACCAATGCAGTGTGACATTTAGTTTATCTTGGACATTACAGACATCGGTAAAGCAAAAACCTCGTTTGAGTTATGTAATATAAGTATTATCGATATGGGTGTCATTTTAATGGGCGATATAATTGGCAAGCCGATATATCGGTATCGCCGATACAACCAGTTCGAGCGCGAAATGACGACGCGCGCGCAACATTGTCTGTCCGTCACAGTCGGGAAGCCGCGCTACGCATGCTTACGACTTGGCAACACGGCAAACGGCAGTGTTAGCAGTTTGCTAATACAAAGTAAGTAAGTACAATACAAAATACATAAAAACGCCCGAGGGCAACCACTGCAGTTTATAACCCGTCGCTTTTTTATAGTAGCTATTTGTTTTTGGATAGAATAGAACTTTTTTAGTGTAAATTTGAAAACCGCAAAGTGCGCAAAACCATAGGGGTCGAGAAAAAAAATCCCAATAAAAAAAAGACAATTATCTGTCTATATTTGTTTCCAATCAATAATGAGGTCAATGAAATCTTCAAGGTCAAGGTCAAACCAAACAATACTAAAATCTTGGAATTTGTTCAATGTGAAACTCGAAGGTTAAGGTATAGCGGGGCTCATACTTCTGTCTGGTTTATAAAAGTCCGAGTCGGGGTGCCCCAAGCCCCGAGCTCGCTTTTGCAGCCTAAGTTTTCCTAGCCTTTTTAACCCCCGACTGAAAAAGAGGGGTGTTATAAGTTTAACGTGTGTATCTGTGTATCTGTGTGTCTGTGTATCTGTGTATCTGTGTATCTGTGTATCTGTGTGTCTGTCTGTTCCATCGTAGCTGCCAAACGGCTGAACCGATTTTGTTTTTTTTTGTTTTGTTTGAAAGGTGACTTGATCGAGAGTGTTCTTAGCTATGATTCAAGAAAATCGGTTCAGCCGTTTGAAGATTATCAGCTCTTTTCTAGTTGATGAATGGATGTGAGCATCTTTCGCAGGTCTAATCGATTGGAAATTTAGAATTCTGTTACTTCAATGATGAATTAGAAGAATATAGTAACCTGAAACTGATGCTGCAGCATCACCTGGATGCAGGATACCCAACTCCCTCACCAACTTACAGCAGAGGTATCGTGTTTGGGCTCATTGGAAAGGTCTCAAAAAATAGGTTACAGATGGATGGTGATCAGGGTCTGATGATAGAGTAGGAAAGAGAAATGAGACTAAATTAGTAACTAGCTTCACTGTGGTAAAAGTACGTACAGCTACGCAGATTTCGGCGAGCCGCGTGTTGATCGTAGCGTTTTTACTAGTAATATAATATGAAATTTAAAAAGCTGGAAATAAAAGTTAAATTTAAAATTTAAAAAACCCCCGACAAAAACAAAGCATTTAAAAAGTAAAAAAATAATATGTATTGGCCCTTTAAGTTTAATATAAAAGTTGTAGGTAATATTTTGATCCAAGCGTCGTCGCGTCGGGGGACGGCTCATGAAAATAGGAAATTAAAAGCAGCTATCCTTTCTACAATAGCATATATTCAGTATTCCTAGTGTATGTTGGCGTTTTTTACTAATTTGAAATGTGTCGGGACTTGGGCCACCCCGGCTCGGAGAGGTTAGGTTCGAAGGGGATGGCGGGGTTTAGCTGGCTCTCGACTGTGAGTACATACGAGTGACAACTGTCAAACGTGGGCACTAACATCAGATTACGTTTCGTTACCCACGATCTATTAAGAGTACTTAAACTTTAATATTTTTAATATAATTAATTTTATTTTTTGCTTCATTATTAAGTACGTTGCGATAGCAGCTATTAAATATATTAAAGGTAAAAACTTACAATAATAATACTAAAAACCATTAAAATCCGCTGTCACTTTGTCTGAACTTAAAAAGGAACACCCTAAAAGGGAAATTCGTACAACATCTGTGGTAAAATGAAAATTTTAGTATATGTAAATAAGTTGATTTTTCTGAAACTTTAGGATGTTTATTCTCAAAAACTAGGCATTTGCGCAGTGTAATATTTTGCAAAAGTGTTTTACATGACGAGATCTATACCTACCTACGCTATAAAATTGTGAAGCTTCGCACGCGCGGGTTATAAACTGCAGTGGAGCCAAAATGCGAGATACCCACTGGCCATAAACTGGAAATACATAGCTTGATGTGTAGCCGTGTGAACATACTTCATTATTTATTTGATTTAAGTAGGTATTACCTACAAATCCGGTATCGGTATCGTATCGGGAAAATTATGTATCGCTACATCCCTAATTTTAACCAAGACACGTGACACACACATAACATCACGCCTGTACTCCCCGAAGGGATAAGCAGAGGTGTACCTACCTATTATGGTACACCCACATTATGGACCAAGACAATGGTTAAGAATTAAGTTATTGTTTCGAAGATAGCTACGATAAAAAAATTATGTCATTACGTGCTACTTGGGTACCTTCCATACCGACCTTATATAAACACTTAAACAGTAAGTACCTAATTAGTCATTTTAACACACTACACTATCATTTTAAGCATTAGAAAAATCGAATAGCCAGAAAATTAATTAGAAAACCAAACAAGTCACGAACAAAAATAATATTTTCTTCTACCCACAATTAAATATCAACAATATATACAAAAAAACATATCAACAGCTACAAGACACGAATTTAAACAAAAAATTAAATCACTTGATTATTTCACAATCACAAAACATCCAGAATAATTTGCGAAAGACAAAACAAGTCCGTACTTGTTCCTGCTTTAGACGCAAACCTAGTACTGTTTGCTTTGCGAAATCTCACGATAATTTCCAAAATAATCATTAAAAAACTTACAGAATTCGATGAACTAGTGCCACTGCCATAATCACTGTACTGACCAAAGCTCATTGTTCCAACTTTTCGTAATTAATAATTTTGAAAAAAGAACGTGTTTCTTCCGTAACAACTAGAGCGGGAATGCCACAGAATACAACTCCTAGTATCTTATGGGGAATGCGGGGGTCTCATTGGTTGTACGGTTGGATCATTGTGTAGCGGCGGGCGCGGCGGCAAACATCAAGGTTATAATAGTAGGGTAATTAGATATGTAGGTACTTCCAATATATGCTACGTAATTTTTTGCGCTAGGTCAGATCTCAAAGTGCAAGTTTTTTAGGTCAAAGATTAAACAACCGAACAACAATTAACGCTTAAAATTTTCCGTACGTTTCGATTTAAGGTTCGTACAAACCGGCGGCGCACGGTGGATCGAAAATCGGCTGTAGAAGACATAGGATCTCGATTTCTTAAATGTTATTTTTTTTGCTGGAAATGACTTCTGCTGATCATTACTGTTCTATAAAATGTCATATGAAGTAATTGTGTGCACAAATGGAAGAGTTATAATTTTTATAAGAAAAAAATGTATGGAGCTGACATGAAAAATGAGGATATCTCTGGAATCGCAAGGTTGGCCGTTATATCCTTGCACAATGTTATAGTACTATTTATTTGTGAATTTTTGACATACTTAATATCGCGGCATCACTTGCGATTTTTTTTATTAAATCTTCAAAATTAAAAAAAAAAAAAAAAAGTATATGATACATTTTAATGCTTAAATATGGCTATACCAAGTGTAATTTACAATATTTTTTATGCTTAGACCAAAACATTCTAAGAAATCACAAAGTCGTATTACCTACTTATTTGAAATGACATGGTAATTATGAATTACATAATATGCAATCTTGTCTAATGCCTCAAGTCCACATTAGCTAATGATTAATAAAACTTAATACCTATATACCTGTTAAAAGGATACGTACCATAATGAGGGTAATTAGATAAACGTGATCATTAGTCAATAACAATAAATGGTAAACTATTGTATGATTAAAAATAAAAGCAAATTTATAAAAAAAAAAAAAATCTTAACGGTATCTTTAAAAGTCTTTGTTTCGGACCTCTGAAGCTTCTTCCGAAAGACTTCCAATTGGTACAATAACATTTTCTGCAATTATGTCCCCTCCGTGAATCAACAATTTGTGGACGGTTGATGACATGTAGTACCAATCGTACAGTTCCACGTATTTTTCAACGGTTGTTCTAGCGTATTCTTTAAATTTCGGCACGTCTACAATCTCTCCAGATGTGATAGCTTGCAGAATCACAGCAAATCTGCGTATTAGGTCTTCATCTAATCCAGTGATCGCTGCAGTTTTATCAGGAAATTCAAAAAACCGCCTTGCTGTGTTCCCGTCGTTAGTTGTGCCTGATCCTTGCTTAAAGATGTCAATCAAAAGGTTGAGATCATCTTTGAAACGATCTTGAATGAGTTTTTTTCGTGAATGCAATAACTCTTGATGACCTTCTCCTCTTGCAGACCACTTTTTGAAGTCGAGACGATACGCTATGTGTAGAAGACATTCCATCACATTAATGCGGGCATGAAGTGATGATAATCCGAACTCATACACACCAGAAGAAATGGTTTTTGACGCAATGACATCTAACTTATTCATTTCTGTAGGCTTAGCCAAACACAGGTAGCAGGCCGCATTTCACTTAGCTTCAGACAGATATGTACAAATTTTGCCGTCAATCATCGTCATCATTAATTTGTGACTAATTTCATGTCCTTGATATTTTGAGGGAACGAGAGCTTCAATCTCGTTATCCATTGCAGTTTTTTCATTTATGACAACGTCTTTGGTTTCTTTCACAAAACTAAACTGGACTGGACGGCAATACCTAGGTGAGCAGGGTTTTGGATTCACCCATACGGTATCACCGTCAGCTGTCAACTTTAATGGAACCAAAGAGGTCATAAATATGCTGGAATCATCTTGACCACTCTCTATGTTTTGCTAATATCTACTTTGGTTAGATGCACCGTCAAATCCCCACTTTGATCTTAATATCAATTGTTTATCTTGTATCGCATCAGGACTACGAATAGTTTCAAAAATTCTGTTCACTGTTAAATCTAGTAACGCTTGTGATGCAATCTTAGCAGATGAATCCGTTACAGTCACAAATGTCTTCGGAGGGTAACACTGTAGCTTAGCTTTTTGCACTTTATAGTAAGACGGATATATCTCCTTTGAACCTTCTCGAATAGTCGTTTCCCTTAATGTGATATATTGCCATTTCGATAGTTTTAATGAAAGTAGCAAACCCAGTGCTTTTTCTGGTGAAAATATTGTTGAAGGAGCTGGTTTGTTCAACATTTCCTTGATTTTTGCTGCTGATTCTGGATTTTGGAGCATATGCTCAATAACAGATGCAATATCCTCACGACCATCTCCTTTCAAAAGTGCTGCAGCTGAATAAGCTACTTCATTAGGGTCATCGCCTATATGTTCATCAGATCGTCTCTTCTTCTGCTTGTTACTTAGATCTTCAAACGGCTTTCTAGATCTTTTTGTCATCGTTGAAGTTGATTTCATTGTTGAAGTTGATGGTACAGGTTCAGGTACAGGTACAGTAGAAATATTTTCACTTGTTGATTCTTGAATGAGCAAATTGGTTTGCACGCAGTTTGGCCAGTCAATATTTGCCTCAAGCCAATTACTGTAATCACGTCTAAAAACTTCACTTTTCCTGTGGGATCGTAACCATCTCTTTTGAACTGCCCGTGTAAATCTTCGACAAAATTATTTCACGGTAACACTGTCTTCATCTGAAAGGCTAGAGCCCAGTCGAATAACAAGTGTGTTGAACAATATTTCATGATCGAAAGACGAAGCATCCTGATTGCTCAGAATAACAAACAAATCCAAATTTGTAATAATGCTTTCCATTATTCACGATCACTGAGTAAAAAAAAAGACACGGTAGGATAGATGTTAGTATTAGAAATGCTCTAAATGAACTGAAGTTGTGAATCCAATGTTTGACTATTTATTGTTATTGAATAATGATGGTATCACATTTATCTAATTACTTTCATTAAGTTAATCCTGCACTAATTGCTAAATTAGCGAGTACCCCAAATTATTTTGGTACGTATCCTTTTAACTAGGTATATAGGTATTAAGTTTTATTAATCATTAGGTAATGTGGACTTGAGGCATTAGACAAGATTAAGTATTACGTAATTCATAATTACCATGTCATTTCAAATGAAAATCACAAAGTAGGTAATACGACTTTGTGATTTCTTAGAATGTTTTGGTGTAAGCATACAAAATATTGTAAATTACACTTGGTATAGCCATATTTAAGCATTAATATGTGTCATATACTTTTTTTTTTTTTTAATTTTGAAGATTAAAAAAAAAAAATCGCAAGTGTTGCCGCGATATTAAGTATGTCAAAAATTCACAAATAAATAGTACTATAACAGTGTGCAAGGATATAACGGCCAACCTTGCGGTTCCAGAGATATCCTCATTTTTCATGTCAGCTCCATACATTTTTTTCTTATAAAAATTATAACTCTTCCATTTGTGCACACAATTACTTCATATGACATTTTATAGAACAGTAATGATCAGCAGAAGTCATTTCCAGCAAAAAAAATAACATTTAAGAAATCGAGATCCTATGTCTTCTACAGCCGATTTTCGATCCACCGTGCGGCGGCGCGATATAACAGGCGCGACAGGCAGCGCAACCCTTATCGCGCCAGTCTGCAGGAGGCTTTATGCTGCAATCGATTTGAACGTGCGTGAGTTAAGCCTCGTACAGACTGGCGAAATTTAAGCTATTTTTACACGACTGCCCAAAAAGGAGTGTAATGTTTTCAGGGTTCATGTATGTATGTATGTATGTGAGTTTCTTTATTCCACCATAACTTTAAAATGCCTGAACGGACTTGGATGTATGGGGTATCGTTAGAATCCTTACATTATCCCGAGTGACATAGGCCCACGTTTTTTTTTGAAAAAATATGGCGGCAGTATGGCTCCATTTTCAAATGTGAAAAATAAAAAAAATCTTCAATTTTTTACAATATGGGTATCTAATTGAAGGCCTTGATGAGCATATTCCAAAACTATATAATTTATTGGCATACATTCATAGGTAGGATGTACATGCAAATAAAGAAATAATAAAAAACATTTCATCTTTGGCTGCAAACGATAATCAGACTTTAGTAACACTGCAAATGTCTAATTGAGTTAGGTAGATGATTGAGTTATTATTAGAATTCATTCATAGTCACACAGTAGGTACCAATACCTAGGCAAGTAATTTAAAAAAAATGTTAACAAACACAACGCTAACGACTAACAGCGGTAAACAAAAATGTACTTACTACAAAAAAATAATACATACTTGTCACTAAAATCTATAAAATAAAAATAACTAATTAAAAAATTAAAAAACACGACTGCCCTGCTAAAAAACGAACTAAATAGTAAAAAATTAGTGATAAATTATCACTAGTTTTTTACTATTTAGTTCGTTTTTAATAATTAATCGTGTTTTTTAATTTTTCATTCGTTTGTAGCGTTTTTTTTGTAAAAAAGTTTATATTCAACCTGCAATAATTTGAAACGCAATTTCATGTCGCTAGCGACATCTACAGATATTCTTATTATCCAGCGGGAGACTTGTTCAATGCCGTTTTAATTATAACCACACAAAAACATAGATGGCGCAATTTTTAATTGTAGGAATGGTATTATTTCTGTAAACAGACATTTTATCTGCAAAGCGTTATCACAATAACGCTTTGCAGATAAAATGTCTGTTTGACATTCTGGGTCCCGGGTCAGTTCATTGGGATGTACAAACTGAATTTTTTCATCATTTTTTATTTTTTACCAGGATCGTAAATGTTTATCGAGGGTAAACATGTGTCGTGTCACCGACTGGGGCAGGGCCACCATCTGGGATTTTAATTTTGATTACACAAAACAATTTTCGCTAATTAGTAGTTTGTCGCCAATTATCAGAATTTATTGGTCACTGGTTCATAAGATTTATGGGTTTATAGCCAAAAAAACAAGCATTGAACTTAGTTTTTGTAAGGTATTGCAGGCGGGGACAAACAAAAGTTACACTATATTTCAAAGGTTATTGCTTTTTCTCTTTTCGGTTATAAGTTTTTGCAGTCGGGTTTTTTTGTTTTTTTAAATAATTTGTTTTTTTGCCAATGCTTTCTGTATGACTGGTAGGTATGCAGATTTGAAATAAAACAAAATAATTTTGCACATAGCTTTTATTACAGCCTCGATTACAGTACAATAACATAGGATCTCCGTAGAATACTGATTGCGTGTGAGGTACTAAGCACCTTAGTTACCTACATTTAATTATTGTCCAACTGTTTAGGAAAATCGGAGTTTGCGCCTGTTTTAACCCGCCCAACATGATCAATTAGATATTTCGAAATGTAAATTACATTTTGAAAGATCTAATTAGAATTTTGTTAGTACTGGCGTCGACAGGCCTATCGCTTGAGATTCAGACATTTTCTTCTCTAACTCCAATTTCCGACATTCAGTGTGTTAAAAGTGCGAAAATTGCACTCATGAGTTATATTGATTCAATTAACTAAGTTCTATAGCTATGTTGTTTGAATATTATTATGTCCTTGAAAGCTTAACTGGTAGTATTATTAATAGTTCATGAGTGCAATTTCCGTTGAAAAGGGATCTAATTTGCCGCAAAATGTTGACATTACCTACCACCAACCGAAAATGTAAACGATTTTTATAAAAGCGCCGTTTTTGTCGAGTTAGCAAGTAAGGTCAAGTTTGAGCAGCGAGTGGGGTGCGGGTCGATTAGTTGGCATCGATGAAGTATTCCTGAGCGGCTTTGCTGTCCGGCTTGATGGTCTTGGAGCCGGGCTTCCAGTTGGCGGGACACACCTCGCCGTGCTTGTCGGTGTACTGGAAGGCTTGCACCAGGCGGAGCGTCTCCTCCACCGATCTGGGAACAAGATGGTGGATTAGAAATAATGGCTATGTCTTTATATGGTGATAGTAAACCAGTTTAACAATATTTGTAATCAAAAAATAAATACGGGTTTATGAGTTCGAGAGAATTGAACCGCACGTCCATCGTAATAATTTGACAGCGCTTTTATTTTGTATCAGTCATTGAAAGGACGGTGTTGATAATTCAAGTGCAACTACTCCCAAATGTTGTGTGGTCGACTGTACAGGTGCATTAAAAGGTTATAGGTGCATGTTACAATTGATAAGCACTCAAAACTATATGCGATCAGAATTCATAATTATTATTACAGTATGTTTCATTAATAAAATTCCTATCACATTAATTATGTACGTATAATCGTCGCATAAAATGAAGGTCGTTAGATTACCACGTACATGGGAACCTACAGCCGACACGCGCATGGACACACCACACGACATTATCAATATAAGCTATTTACAATTTCAAAGTTTCTCTGGGGACTTATTCGCATAATAATCTGGACTCGGAACAATCTAGACTATGGAACGTGTTATTCATTGCGAGTACTCCCTAAGCGACTGTCGAATGCGTTGGGATTTTGATTGAAGATATAATCAAATAAACATAAAATTCGCAGGAATTGCGTATTGTGTTAATACTCTTTAAGCAAATACCTACGTCACAATAGGAATTCTATACGGTTCTATAGAGAAACTTCCGAGTGCCGATAAGCTATGATTCAATGAACAAATTTAATACTTTATAGTGCACATTTGTCAATGTTACGTCTAAAGGTTACCAAGTTACGTAAACAGCTGGTTTCATACTTTATAGCTGTGTAGATAAGTTTCAATTGAGTTATTTTGCAGGGAAAATTGAATTTTTATAAAACTATTTGGCATAATATTCGCAGCTTTGTTATTTATCAATGGTGACGGACAATATTGTTGATGTTTTATAAATTTGCAACTTTTCCTTGGAGATAGGAATCTACTCTCTATCAAGAAAACTTATTTTTGACAACTTTTGACTTCGCTTGTATCCACACTTAATATTAATGTGACTTGTAAGAATCCCATATGAATAAACTACTATGCCTAACTTCATTCTGAGGTCTGCTTTGCTTAGACTATTGCGAAGTTATCCAACTAATAATACGATTATACCCTAGCGATAGAAATGTCTGAACATCCTATGAACCGTTTTGCTGAAAAATAAATAACTTCCAGTAGTCAGGGGGTGTACGGTAGGCAGGTACAGCCTGGTGACAGTGACATGGCCTTACCGTCCCACAGGCAGGTCGTTGACGGTGATCTGTCGCAGGTTCTGCTTGTCGTCGATGATGAACAGGCCGCGGAAGGGAATGCCGGTCTCCTCGTTGAGCACGCCGTAGTCGCGCGAGATGCGGTGCGACTTGTCACTGATCAGCGGGATGTTCATGGGGCCCAGACCGCCTGGAATACAATGGAAACATGTTATTTTATGTGAAAATGTACATTATTCTGGTTCATTGCCATACCGACAACTCGGTATAGTGCAAGCTTACAGAATAGTTTAGTAATGCTTTATCTACTTATACAAGAATATTTCAAAGTTAAAAGACTAGTAATTTTAGGTGTCACATGATGAATTATTGGTGACACTTTACATGATATGATAGTGTATCAGTATTAATTGGTTTAGCAGTCCGGTGCGTGGACAGGGCGTCATGATTACAAGTAACAATTGTGTTACACATCATGATTAGACATTTTTAATAAAAAAAAAAATACGGTATGATAGGTTTTATAAATCTTATCTTGGATAAGATTTGTTCACTAATAAATACTCAGGTGTACTTTGTCACATTCCATTCCAACTACTCACAGATCACCTTCTTTATTATTTGCCCAACCCTTTGCGAACGATTCAGGGAAAATGTGCCTTGATCTGGGGTAGTATTATGAAGTATTAACGCCATCATTATTCCAATGCGAAAACGGGATGGTGCTATCAGCCTTATCTAGCTCCGTCTCTCTCCTACACTGGAAAAATGGTGGCAAATTTCATAATACGGCACCTGAATGAACGTGGAAGGCAGCGATTAGATAAAATAAAAACCTAGTGTGAATTTCTTTTACCTATCTCAACTTTTCGAGAATGTAAATGTGGTCGATAAGTCAAATTGACATAGGTAGTTAAAAGAAACTCACACTAGGGCCTCTGATTTTTAAAACTCCTACTTCAAGTCCCTGAACTACACTGCGCCTGCGCCACCTGCTCTCGTTGACCCCAAAGTAATTTTTGCTTTTCTTTTTTATATAGATACTTACCCATCACTTTTGTGGTGATTTGCTAGCTCATTTGATGTGACCATGTACATAGTAAATGCGTGTAGACACTAACCCTGTTTGCGCGGCGTGTTGATCCAGGCGAGATGCGTGAAGTGCGAGTCGGTGGAGGCGCCGATGATCTCGCAGCCAATCTTGCGGAAGTCGTCCGCGCGCTCCGAGAACGCGATGATCTCGGTGGGGCACACGAACGTGCTGCGGACAATACATTACACTCTCAAACGTTTGGAACAGATGACAAGCAGTACATTATGATGGTTGTGTCGATAAGAGGGTGGGAGTTTAACTTTATAGCCGTCTGAGGATCTTTTGGTGCGGCCAAAATCGGAACTAACGCTGCCATCTTGTTTTTTCAAAACAATTTCTGTGACAATTTCGCAAATGTCATGTCAATGTCATTGTCATGTCATTCAGAAGCCAAAAGATAGAAATAGATAGGGAAATAGAATATCTAGGTACCTAATAGATCCTTGTAGAGTTGTAGCCCTTTAACTATAAACTTTGATACTTCTTTTTTTAAATATTAATTTATCCCCTTTGTATGGATGGACTTGTCTGGACAAAATTCATGGTTCCAACTTTAAGGCTGTTTTGTCCACAGCAGCATTTTTGTAGGGATGTAGGTATGGAAACACAGTACTTATTCCTAGATCTTTAAGGTTATAGGTGTCTACATAGAAACCAAAGAATAACGACTGAAAAAGAGGTTTTAAACAAACTGTCGTCAGAGTGACCATAAATATTCAGTAACTTGTCAACACTCCATTATTATATAATTTAAACACACTATCTTATCGGTTTGGGGTTTTATTATATCAATACAGGGTCAACTATCTCGAAAATTAAATTACTTACAAGCAAACGAATAGATAAAAAATATTTTCAATTTGTTGTGTTAAAACGATACTTTGAGGCCGAAGTAATTTAGATAGCGTTTACGACCCACAATTGAAATAAACTAGGTAGGTAAAAAAAGTTCTAATGATTAGTTTTATTAAATTATTTATTTTACACGCTTTGATGCCTAAATTAAATGATTCTGATGAAATTACTTCAATGGACAACACCAGTAATGACTGACTTGCCGAAAACAATGTACCAATGAAGAAGCAATAATAATAAACTGTCAGATATTACCTCAATATTATAGTCTTTCAAAATATCGCGTCGCAATGTGCAAGAGACTTTATGACTCATCGCAATGGAACAATTTTAGTAGGTAAGACAGGCGAGTGCAACAGTGACGTGTCCGTTCACAGATCACAAATATCTCGCGAGGAATGACAAACAGTTATTACACTGAGATTGTTTATTGATTCACGATCAATCACGAGAATTTGATGTGTAATTCCTAACAGCTGATTTTGCGCATCGACAAAGCTCGGATGCTTTCTCTACTGTGGTGTTTTTGCAAGTACATGAAGCAGGTAAAACAATACCATAATCTGGGTATAAAAGACTTTAGACAGTGTTTGCCTATGCATATCAAATTATTATCAAATCCGCCATGCCAATGAAATAGAATAAAAAATAACGCAGGCAAGTTTTTTTTAAACACGTCTACGTCACTATCTCACCTGACGCCTTCCTAAAAAACCCTAATAACCCTTGGACACATAATAATTTTACTACAGCGATACACAAGCTTTAGACCGAAGTACAGTGAACAAGAAGCAACAACATAAACCGACCCCTCAGAACAAACACAATCCTCTCCCTCTTTGCAACTAATCCCACTCCCTTTACCCAGTTCCTCTCTCATGGCTAGTCTCAGTCGTTCCCTGGTCTGTCTTAGGACCTTCCTGGGTAGTCCGCTGACACGAACATACAGCCTTCTGTATAATGTGCAGGAGGGACGGAGACGGAGAGGACACCGCTTTCGAGACCTCTTGCTGCACGGCTTCTGTGATGTGGGCCTCCCTGAACATATTCCTTGTCCTTACTTAATAATATAACGCTATCCGTGTGTTCGTACAATCACGAAAGCATAACATGAGATTTGACAGAGGTTTTGTAGTCTTGGCTTGAAACCGTGAGTTTTAACTTAAAGACAGAATACATAAACTTTTACTCAATGAAAGGATGACAGTGGCGACAGGTGTGGAATAATCCTAAGAATTAAGGCACTTCGCGTCACACTCATGACAATAAATACAAAATCAAAATCGTAATATTTTATTTCACATAAACCTACATGGGCACTTATGAAACGTCAGAAGCTCGGTGCACGGTTCGTTTTTTTTAATTGGGCGTTTCCTATGGAGAAGAGCCGGCAAGAATATACACATATAACATCACGCCTGTAATCCCCGAAGGGTTAGGCAGAGGTGTACCTATATTACGCGCACATGTCGTCTGATAATGTAATACGGAGCGAGCCTATTGCCATCAACCGGGCACAAATTTATACTCTGGCCTGCTACTGAGAAATTTCTATTGGAAAAAACCCAATAACACTTTACCCGACCTGAAAATCGAACAATCAAGTCGAAATGAAAAAGTTCATAAATATAGAACAGTCTAACTTGTAACGCATTTCTTTAAATAGCAGCAGCGTTTAATATTAATTGGATTCGATTGGAATTAGGGTTATTCATGAAACCACTAAATACGCGAAGTTTCATCGTTAACCTTCCTGAAGTTTGACGAATATGACGTGATGTTGAACAAGAACTAAGAAACGAGACTAGTCGGAATGTTTTTGAAGATATTTACGAAATTCCTGAGCGCCTTTCATCCCCAAATGGTCAACCAACATGATGAATGTCTTACACAAAAATCAAAATATCATCTGATATCTGTTATAAGACTTAAAAGTTAATTATTTTGCGGTATATATTTGCTGTTTCCTCCTGCAATAGGGCTAGAGGCTTATCTATAAATCCGACATGTTTACTCCCAGAAGTTGACAACCCTGACCTCAGTGGGTTACGTATTGGATTACATGATTGTGTGGTAATGAATGCGACCGGTTTTATGCGGATGTAGTTCGGCCGGTTCAAAGAACTGAATGTTTAATACTTTAATAGAGCTTGACATAGCAGTATGAACGGTAAGGAATTAGTATAAAACATTTATGTATCATCGGGCCCACAAAAAGATCACGTTTTCGGAATATTAAAATAGCATTTTTAGTAGTGAAGGCCGACGCAAAAACATTACTTACACCTACTTAATATGTATTTAACCGTACCTACTTCTTTCGGTAGTTTTCCTAATACAATTGATTAACAGTGTGTCAGGATGAGACAGCATATTTAAAAGTTACGACATATTTTTAAGGAGACATGTTTCGAATAAAAATTTTGTTTTGTGTTGACTATCTTATTTCTTTAAACCGAAATAAATGCTGGTGGCTGCTTCTGCACAATGGTTATGATGACACAGCACATAAAGCATTAAGATTACAAAAGATACGAACTGCAAAGATGAAAACTCATAAAGCGATACGATAGAAATATTTCCTTTTTGATTGGATGATAAAGTGAGAAAGGCAATTTAAATTTACTACAGCATTCCATATCTGTCAACGCTTCACACCTCATCTACTGTAACGTGTATAGATGGATTACTTCTATTCTCACAAGTTTTAAAGACAGTAAACTTGCAAGATCATGAACTTGCCGACGGAATTCGTCGTAATCGTTTCGACGTAATCGTATCCGATAATCGGGACTTACTACCATTTAGAAGCTTAGCGGGCACTAGTCAGGCAATTAGTGCGAAGCTAATAATATTTGAGAAGTAAACGATTATAACGATCTTTTTGCAGGCTGTCTATACGAGGTCTCTAGTGTGCGCTGGCTAAAGACTGTACAAGAATCTTTTGACACGTGGGCAAAATCGGGTCTAACGACACCATCTTATTTTTCAATACAATGTAGGTATAAATTTCACAAATGTTTACCAACAGCGCCACCCTGTTAATGTCATACAAGGTCCTTGTAGCACTTTACCTAATAATAGGTCTTTACCTATGAAATTGCCGTTTTGTATGAAAAAATTTAAACGAATTTTTTTCATGAATTTTTTATTTGTATTAATCGAAGTAATCACCCATGCAATCAATGCATCTTTGCCATCGCAGTGGCAGTTTATTGATGCCCTTCTTAAAGAAATCAGCTGGACGGGAGGCAACTAATTCTTCAAAGGCATTTTGTACTGCCTCTCGGGTATTGAATTTTTTTCCCGCCAAGAAGTTATCCAAATTCTGGAAAAAGTAGTAGTCTGTAGGCGCAAGGTCTGGTGAGTAGGGCGGATGACGGAGAGCTTCCAACCCCAGTTCTTGCAACTTGGAGACCGTCTGCTGTGCAGTATGAGGTCGCGCGTTGTCGTGCAGGAGCAGCGGAGACGAGCGATTGACCAATGCTGGTTGGAGATGCGCCAGCTTCTCCATCATTGTGTTCAGTTCTTCACAGTACACATCTGCAGTAATGCTCACCCCGTTTGGTAAGAAGCTGTGATGAATCACACCGGCGCTAGACCACCAAACAGTGACCATCACTTTTCTAGGGGTAAGTTTTCGTTTAGGGCATTGTTTAGGTGCTGAACCAGGATCCAACCAACTTGCTGAGCGCTTGCGGTTATCAAACAATCCATTTTTCATCGCAGGTAACAATGCGGTTCAAAATTCCTTCATTTGTGTGTCTGTTGAGCAGTGCAAGGCACGTCTCGACGCGTACTTCGCGCTGGCGATCATTGAGTTCGTGGGGCACCCATTTGTCAAGCTTTTTTACCTTGCCAATTTGACGCAAATGGACCAATATTGTTTTGACGCTAACGTCGAAAGCTGCTGCTAATTCAGCCGTAGATTGTGTATCATCAGCTTCCACAATCGCCTTTAATTCGTCAATGTCGACCAAAGTCTTCGGACGACCGCGAGGTTCATTTTTCAGGTCGAAATTTCCAGAATGGAAGCGAGCAAACCAATAACAGGTGGTGCGTTGGTTTGTAGTGTTAGCTCCGTAAACGTCGTTGATGTTGCGTGCCGCTTGTGCCGCGTTGCTGCCACGACGGTACTCATATTCCATAATTACTCGAATTTTTAACGTATCCATGATGACGAAAAAGATTGAAATGCGATGAAAATGTAACACTAATCAATAAAGAAATGACTACTTTTGGAAAAAAAAATCCATGTTTTTAAAATAAAATTAATTTGAAATTAGAATTCTTAGCCAAACAAAAATTATTTTGATTTGAAATGGCCAGTACTGCAGAACGGCAATTTCGTAGGTAAAGACCTAATAGTTAATGAAAATGGCTATGAAACAGCATTTGTACTCACAAGTCAAGAGGATAGAAGAACAGCACTACATATTTTCCCTTGTAGTCGGAGAGACCGACGTCCTTGAACTCGCCGTTGACGACAGCGGTGGTCTTGAACTGGGGAGCGGGCTTAGTCAGCTGGAGAGGCATCTTGTTGAAGCTGGAATTGATATTTCAACCTTATTAGTTTGACGGTAAGGTTGGTATTAAAAAATTACCTAAATGTAGTTTTTCGTAGACTTTTTTGTTCAGTGATGAATGTGATAACTGGTGGGACTAGATCAATAAATGTATTGTATAGGATATCCTAAAACAGGCTTACGTGAGCTAGATATTATTATGGTGATGATATGATGGTCATAATCATAACTACAGCAACAAATGACTAAGAGAACAATGAATATTTTTATGTTTTTAATAGATGTAAGTCTTGTAAGGTAAGTAAGTCATAATCATCATCACCGAATTATGTCACTTATCTTTAGAAGAACCTAGCAACATTGCACGTACTTACTTACAAGATTAGTCGTTATCATATCCGTGCTAACGAGTCCCGATTTATTTCAAAGAAGTGATTAAGTGTAAGTACTTATTCGCTTTCTGATACTAGGTACATATTCCACGATGTCTTGAGTTAGGTAAATGTTGTAGAAGTGAATAGGACTAGTTTACTTTGAATCATGAAATTCTCATTTGATTCAAATTAACAGGTAGTCCAAGGACAGAAAATTGAGAAGTTACCGGTCGGATAAATGTAAAAAAAAAAAACACGTGTCTATTGTGCAATGTAAGTGGTCTATCACGACGTATGCAGGGTACCGTTATTCATGTGGCCATCAAGTTTGAATGTAACGAGAGCATAGAACTTGACGGCACGCGGTTGTGCGTTTGCGCAGTTAGATGTCTCTTAGAATCACAGTTAGAGCTTTATAATGAAAATGTTTCGTCTACATAAAAAAGAAAGTAGGTATTACAAACTGTTTTAAAAATCCGAAGAAGTGACATGAAACATCCTGAAAAACAATGCAATGGGTACATACATAGGCTATACGTGTTGTGATTCTCAATTTTTGAATGTTCAATATATAAAAACGCTAAATGTTTCTGGAAGGATTTAGGCTTTGCCTAGTAGTGAAACAGTACCTAAGTGATAGAGGAAAAAAATAAACAAGATGTTTCATTCAAAATATCGACGTACGTAGGTTTCTACCTGTAGGTACCTACAATATTTTTTAATAATCGAATAATGTACCAGTACTGTACCTAATTTAGAAACTTTATGTATTCAAATAAATATGAAATTCTAATGAGATTTTGTAATGCAAATTACCACATAAAACCTTGTTTAAATAGCACAAAATCACAAATATTTTTGAATGAAGTAATTGAAGAACTCACTTCCGAGACGTCTTATCGAGGGGAACACTTACGGTCAACTGAATCAACTGAATGTGAATTATGAACTTCAGAAGTTCTGAACAATACTCACGCACGCAGATCGATAAGATAAATGACATCAAGAGGCGCTTGGAAATGTCAATTGAAACACTTACATGGGCTTAATTTGTAAAAGAATTTTATTTATTACGTAAAAGAGCGACAAGTTTCTTGATAGTATATTTTCTATCAAGGGGATAATAAGTATGATAAAGATAAAAACTGATGTTTGAAAGCACCTAGCTTTTAACATGACTTTTTGGTATTGAAAACTCAGATATTAAGAATCTTTGCCAAAACTACTTCATACACAAATAATAAAATTATGGTCATAAAACTTCGCAGGTAGATCTGTGACGTTGGTGAAAGCAGCACAGGTGCTTCATTCCACATCCTTGGGAAACTACGCAATAGTCTAGCTAGGTGAAATGGAAACATCATAATTCATCTACCATTAAAACATTTTCAAAAAAACCCTTTTAGAAAAGTAATAACTAAATAACATAACACATCATTAAGAAAACAATGTTTGTTGTATGCAAATTAGGTACCTGCCTATATTTACCATGGAGAGATAACTTTTGTTTAAATATTACCGTGGTTCAAAACAAGCCGAGAATCTTCCATGGTGCAGTTCAGTTACACAACGAGGCTATCTGCTGAAAGTCAAAGGTTGAGGATAGATAGTTATGTAAGAAAATAATTAACTCAATAAGTTATCGTTAGAATATTATTATAGTAGTTGCGTCTGCAGATTATTTTAAATCAAAATAGATAATACAAAATGAAAATGTTGAATAGAGGGCGAGACAACGAAATGGTAGAGAAGTCTGGTAATATGACCATGTAATATTCTAAATTATTGATAATTATAGATAGACAAACAGTTAATAAAGACCATATTGCATGCTGAAAACTCAAAGACACAATCTACTGAGACTGAAAACATTCAACTTTAGAATTCCGATTAACTGATGGGGTCAAGGAGTAAATAATGCACCAAAGCCTGCTGCTACGGATAGAATTTAGATTGTACCTTGTGGCATAAAACGACTGTCTCTACCATTTAATTATTAAACAGAACTTACTTAAAAAAATAAACCCATTAAATATGCAAAACTATGGTTATCAATACTCAATTTTTTATTGCGTTCCATAGTGTGTTACAAAGATGGTACAATAAGTAAAAATATCATTACGGACCCTGTCGGGCACAGCAAAATTTGTAGAGAGGAAGAGGGCTAAGCAGAAATTCAATATTATTATAAATTATTAGATGTCACGTCTATGCTAGACTATGTATATCGACTGTGCTATGGCGGCCAAGGCATAAATAATCAGCGGTCAATAATACAGTGTTAACGTTACGAAATCCACCGCGCTACGAATTCATGAATTTTCAATAGCAGACTCTAAAAACGTCAGAATAAATTCACGGCATAACAAGCCTTTTAAATCCTTTATATGAACCGAAACAGTAGCGCTATAAATAGATAGAATCTTGAATTTTATTCTAGTTGCAATTCAAGGTTGTTCAATGTCCAATGTTGCAAATTCTTATGATAGGTAACTCAACGAAGAAAATACTAAATCGAATATTGTAAGTGAACTGACGTCATGACTCATACGCCATCTTCAGACAACTTTCTACAAGCCATGAAGATTATGAAGGAACAAACTGAACTACAATTTCTTTATAAGCAAAACTAACCCAGAACTTTGAGCGAAGTATCGCTGAAAATGTCGTGGCACCCATTCGTGGACAATTTCGTGAATGTCCTTAGTCTCCCTCCACAGTCCAACTAGCAGGCGTCCGTTTCAGTTTTGCAAATATGCACCGAGTATTCCACATGTGAACATGTTTTTAAGAATGGCTTCCAAGTTGTTGAGCCTGGGAAGGAGGACAACTGTCCGTTATGAAGTTTTCTCATGGCCTAATGAGAGAAAGTTTAGATATGTGGGAAGCTGGAAACTTACTTAGGTTTGTGCAGAGAAAAGTTGTGGTAATCCTATGGCATTGTTTTCGAACAAGTTTTTTTTTTCATTCAACTGTTTTAAACTACAAAAGCCAAATACTTGTAAACCTTGTTTGGACTTAGAACTTCTTGCTTTCCAAACTAAATTAAAACAAAGATCTAAGCTAGGGGTCACTCTAGATTCAGATTTGAGTCTATGAAAATCGGCAGACTTCTGCGGTAAATAAGTTTGGCACTGTTTATCAGTGCGAAACTGCACTCTGAGAAGATAACGCTAAGCTGTTTGTGAACGTTTATCTTAAAGATGATAAGACAATACGAGGGAGATAGAGTTGAATTAACTCAAGTGTTTACTACACGCTAGGACGCTAATCATATTTACCAGGTTCTCACATTTGATAGCTTGGAGGTAGGAACAAAATCCGTTTTAGAAGAATTTCTTTTAGGGAAATTGTTACCAGCCAGCAAATTCAAGCAACTTATTGCCACATTTTCAGGAAAGATAAAGAAAGTACGATATGACGTCATTGAGAAGCGATTAGAATAGAATAGAATGTTCTGAAAATGTTCATTATCGTTGAAACCAATTTGTCTAGACAATTAGTGACAAGATAAGTTTAATGACAGATATGATTCAATCGCCCTAGCCCCTTATCGGAAAACCTTGACTTCGATTCGTAGTGGCCGATAGGAGCAGGAAGGATAATGTCCAATATTACATTCAATTTCCAAAGTAGTACCCAAGTCAAATCTTTAGATGTTAAGGAAACAGACGATGATGCCAAATCTCAGGTTTTCTGAATTACCCAGCAATGGTAAAAACCCACCACACGATTGGGTTAAATTATGTTATGAGTATGACCCTCGAAGATTCCAAGTAAGTTATAAGTACATACATATATCTACAAAATTTATGCTCCGCGGATTTCCTACACCCTGCACCTTTGTCACACAAGAACTGGAATCTACCTTTATCTTTTCAGACAAAAACAAGCACCATAAAAAAAAACTGAAAAACATAAATAATAACTAAGTAGAACTATCACCTCAATAAATGTGAACAATTCATACCTAATAATTTATGCCAATGCCACGGCGACGACAAAAAGAGACAGGTCTGTGCAAGAAAACAGTAGTCATCAAGACTTGAAATTATCAGAAATAGATAGGTACCTAGTGTCGTGTGTAATATGAAAAAAATAAAAGTTTTATTTATTTATAAGTAAGCGGTAAGTACAAATGTAGTAAGTATGTACTATGTATTTAACGAATTTAAATCATGAATGTGCTGAACCATTGCAGAGTCGAAGTGAGAACCAAACTCTTCCTTTTTGAAGGATGGTTAAAAATGCAAATCACTGATATATTCTAAGCCAAACATTAAGGTGGATGCGCTAGGGTAGCCCGCGAACTTCAAATTTTCTTAGTTTTTTTGCAATTTGCAGGTCAGTATCAGGTTGTATTTTGATATAAATATTATTTGCGGCCGTAACAAATATGGATTTACAGAATTATAAACATTAGAATCAGCAATACAACTCTCTAAGTTCATGTAAGTGCATTGACTGAAGATTTCATGAAATTTTCATTCAATGCACTTACATGCAACAACACTAAGTGTTGATTATAAAAGTGTGAGTGACATCAATGAATTACTTATGTCTCTTTGAAATTCTTACCTAATGATAGAGGACCAAATGAGAAAACATGTTTGAATTCTCAATTAGTACTAAACCAATACATACATACTTACATTTTATCTGGTGACGGTAAGTTTGTATGTAATGCTGTTACTTATCCTCTTTTTCACATAGTGGGTATGCTACGAATTACATAAAATTGTTTTCTTTTTAAGTTACCTACTTATCTACCTTTTTTCTAACTAAGTGTTTTTCTTCTATCAAAGTAATTTTTCTTGACATTAACTACTTACCATACTTTAATATAGAATAGCAAAAGCTACGAACTACTTTACCTTGGCGATTCACAATAATTATAATTTGAATAGCTCTTCAGATTAAACAACTCAAACTATCTACTTACATGGGTGGAAGTTATTTAACGAAGGGCTAATTTTCTCAACATCAACCAAGGAATAATTTAGAATTTTTGAAAGTTTCTATACAAAAAATTTCAGACCTCAATTTTATTCCATGCATAATGTACAATGTACTGACGTTGTTAAAATCAGCCTTTTGTTAAATAATTAAGATTCAAATTGGCAGACAGTATCTTTTTTTTTTATCCAGAGTGCACCTCAACACATGTGGTTTTCTTTGCTAAACAATCATACACATAAACTAACTAAATATACAATTATTAGAATATCAGGCATTGTAGGTACATTTTCACATTTTGCTTAATACTATATGCCCATATTTTTATTAAAACAAGTTATTTTAATGTACTATAATCTCAAACTAAAATGTATTCTAATTCAAAATTACTACAATTCCAATTCAACTCAGGTATTCCAAACTCAATGTAATTTTTTTAACTACAATCATAGACAAGCACCTCATAGAGAAGGGCCTCATCATGGGCAGTAGGTGTTCAGGCTTGTCCAGGTCAATGCCTTTGGCCTCATCGCCTCTGCAGTAACATGTGTGGTCCATGGACATGTTGGCAGCTGACACTTGACAATTTCCAAGTCAACTAGATACAAATTAAGCTTATAAAAATCTTCAACAATTTTCAATTTTAATCATGAGATTACCCTTATCAAATATGTTTTGGGTTAAGTATTCTATCAACAGTTGTAGCAGTTTTACAATTCATTGGATTGGAGCCCAATAATGGGGATCTATGGCAACAATAAAGCATAGAATTAAAATCTACTCTCAATACAAAAAAACAAAAGTTTTATTCAATTCCATAGATAAAAAATCAATTAAAATGTTTTAAACTGTGTATGAATCATGCATCAGTCACACAGTTTCATCGTCTGAAATATGTTACACAATATTTATAAGGTATTTGCCAATACAATTTATAATGGAAATGAATAGATGATTGTATTCATATCATGCAAAATATTTCCATGCAGCAAGACAGCTGATTAATAACACCAGCACCTTTCAAAAATATAACTTTCATAAAACACTTGAATAAACTTACCACCTACACCATAGTATATTTGCACATAAATAAGAGAATCTCTTGTAAAGAAGTAGCTACAATAGCATTTTTTTTTCTTTACCTATGAGGTGAGTCGAGCAACATGCCAGACCTGTCACCTTGTAAAATCCCCAAGTTCCACGAATCATTAAGATTCCAAAATGCAATACAATTTATTATTATTCATTAATATTTCCTGCAGCAACAGGAAGATTTTAAAGTAGGTAAGTCTGTTGCAACTTTTTATTTCGTGGAAAAATTACCTCTCGCCTATCATCTTTTTCGCTACATTCCCTGTGACTTCGTCCTCAGACTCATTTGAAAAATTATATTAGAATACCTACTTACATTAAACAAAACGGTCACCGCATGACCGCACTTATCGTTACCCTCCATGCTTAGACTGTTATTGTTTTTCTTATTACTTGCTAGGTATGTTAATGCTACCCCCATAAAAATAACAACTATGATAATTAAAACAGTGATTCGTGCTAAAGGCATCATCACCGGTGTGCAAGCGTGTCATGACCACAAGTAATTCCGTTTTTTTACTTCCCAGTCGAATCTTTCCATTCACTAACTCTAATAGACAATAGGACATTAATTTCGCAAAACAATACCTCGGGTTTTTATCATTGAGAACAGAACAAACGCTACATGCTAGTTTGATAGTAAATAAATCTAAAATAATAAAAACCACTTACTTGATAAAATGTGACGAATAAAATAGACGAACGAACAGCACACTCGCTCACCGGGTCGTGGAAAATAAATGACAGCCGGCGGCCGCAAGGACAAGGAAGATGGCGCGCACCAGCCGGTCTTAACTTGCCAGTATTTAAAATTAATATAATATACATTATTTAGCACAATAATATAATTATTCTTAGCACAATTACATAGTTTATAAGTATAATTTTTAACAATTCTCGTTCATAATTTTTCTGAGTAATGAAAGTACCGTTCCATATCGCCATCTTGTGGTAGCGCGCCGCAACTAGTCATTAATCAGTTTGAAATAAAACTAAGAGATGGAGCTGTTCACAGCCAATTATTGCAGTAAATCAAGCGAAATAAATCCATGATATTATAATGATTATCGTCAGATGTTGTATTAGCTGTTGTGGGCTTGAGCCTGCTAGACCTTTGATGCCCAGTATTGCCCCAGGCCAACCGTCTCAGGTGTCGTAGGTATCTATAGAAGTAAAATGCACCTACTCAGGTAGGTACCTATGCTATTTCTAGATCGAAGAGGGTGTATTCTGGAAATTGGCAACGTCGCAAATAGCTGCCGAATATTTCACCGTTTTTACTAAGTGGGAAAAGGCGGATTCTGATTGACATCAGTGACAAGCAGTATTTTACACTAAGTAGGTAGGTACCTACGTCTAACGTCTTTGATTAAGTAGGTAGGTACTTTAAAACATCATCAAGATACCTACCATAATTAAATACGTATTATCGAAGCTGACTCAAAATTATTATCCAAACAATTACCTACTGAAAAAGAATTTTCTAAATCTGTCCACAATAATTATTGACGACATTATCGATGAAAATAAACAAAAAGAAATACATACGGTCTAGCACAATGATATTATATTATCAATGGTCTAGCATAGCGTCCTCCTTTTTTGAAGTTGGTTAAAACGTTTTATAGACCATTATAACCCTATATCTATCTATACGCCGTTTTACCAATAAACATAACGCACGCGGTCGTCAAAAGGTTCGCAATCCACGTTATACACTGTGAAGGCCATTGTGCTTGTGAGAAAATGAAAAGTATAGTAGGGCATGTATTTCGGGTCCCGTCGGGAGGAGGCTATAAATCTGCACCTAATGTGACCACTTGACCGCTAACTGATTTGGAGCAGAACGCTTTATTACCCTGCCCTATATTATTTTGAACTCCATTGTTTTGAAAAAAGTACCTACCTAAAAAGAAAAAGAAAGTACCTACCTAAAAATAAAGAGTTGCTATGTATAAAATGTTATTATAATCTAAATTACTTTTTGAATGATACTCTGACATCTTGTAATAAAATTGTAATCGCTCTTTGATAGTTTGACATTGAATAATAGGTACTTTGACATTTGTTTTTTATATAATATTTTCTTTGACATTTATATAAATATATATATATATATATTTAACTACTTTAGGGGTATGAGGAACAGGGTGTAAAGTTCACTCATCCACCATAGAAAAGGGAGGATTCTCCAACCAGACGGGTGTTGTGTCTGGCGGGCAACTGCTCAACGATTGATGTTGGGTTCTCGTATATATGTCCACTGCACGGTAAACTTTAATTGCGCGATGCAGGATTTATGTGACGTCTGTCTGACGTCAGGTCTTTGATGCGTAGTTCGCATGTGGCGATGTAGATACCGCCCCATCACTCCCCTCCGGAGACCGGAGGTCGATAGTGAGCTGAGTCTTGTATCTTGCGATGCTTGCCAGTGCCAGTTGTGGTTCCAGTGAGTCGGAACCGGTTGCCGCATTGTTCGCGGTGGGTCGGAACTGTTTGCGGTGGTTGTGGTGATTGAGGTGATTGCGGTGATTCCCCAGTGGGTCGGGGTGATGAGGTGATTGAGGTGATTCCCCAGTGGGTCGGGGTGATGAGGCTGAGGGTGATGACGAGGAATGCGCGTTCGCTGCATGCTGGTGGTCAGGATACCCGTTGACGCCTCGGGTGTTGGCTTGGCTGTGTGACTCGCCTTACTGAAAGCTTGCGGGAGTGATGATGATGACGTCACGCTGGAGTAGTTGCACGAAGCCTGCGCTGACGTTCATATTCGGGGTCACCAATTTAGGGGTATGAGGAACAGGGTGTAAAGTTCACTCATACTCCATAGAAAAGGGAGGATCCTCCGACCAGACGGGTGTTGTGTCTGGCGGGCAACAGCCCAACGATTGATGTTGGGTTCTCGTATATATGTCCACTGCACGGTAAACTTTAACTGCGCGATGCAGGATTTATGTGACGTCTGTCTGACGTCAGGTCTTTGATGCGTAGTTCGCATGTGGCGATGTAGATACCGCCACACTACTACCGTTTATTGTAATATTAATTCTTTATTCAATTTTGTCTGTATCATAATATTTCATAAGGTTTTATAATAATTTTACTTGGGTACCCGATATTTGCGCGCCCTACGTGGCAGAATATGATGAGACTATTTATTAATCTAAGACCATGTAATGTAGGTACCATATTCCGACAAATAAATGAATTTGAATTTGAAAATATTGTGGATTGAGTGGATTGAGGAAAACGTGCCTTTTCATCTCTATGGGCTTATTTAGTTATTTACCTAGTAAGCTGCAAGAGTAATCTCTTTTTCATCTCAGTCATTATAAATTCAAGCGTAATTTACTACTTAGCTCAAGGCCCAAGCATTAGGTAGGTAGGTACATAATACATACCACACACGTTACGATATAATTGATCAAAATTGGACTCCCAACAAGTGAATCTTGAGTTAGGTCATGACCATGATTTAATCAATAGTTCACTTGCATTCCACAAGATGTATTTAGGTCCTGTCATATCTACCGGTTTAAAGTCTAAGATGTTTCATAATACGGAGATATTTACTCAAATGCTGTAGATTCTACATATTTTACGCAATTCTGGATTTTCCGGCATTTTTTCTTTTGAAACTGGGCCAAAAAGTTCGCGTTACTTAGTTCTTATTACAGAAAGCAATAAGCTTAGACAATATTTATAGTGTAAAGGTGGGTTCCTTGCTTCCTGGCAAGCGGAGGGAGTCTGTTTCACTGGTTCACACACCGTGACAAGTGTGTTTGTTCCGGATGTTAGTATTTATGGCTGTTGCCTCCATTGTTTCAGATTACAGCTCGGAGAAATTCCTGGGTTTTGGAGCCAGTAAGTAATATTTATTTAGTTGTAAATTGTTGTGACATTATTTCCATTGTTTGGTTCTCTTTGTCTGGATAGAAGTCATTATTTAAATAAAATATAATAGGTAATGAGTTTGTGAATCAGAACTAATGATGGCAATAAATGGTAATAGCTTCCTTGAAAAAATTCGAGGTAAGTATTCCCGCGAAATTCATATTTTCTTAATTTTTTTGCAATTTGCAGGTCAGTTAGGTTGTACCGTGAACAAAATATGATTTGCGACCATAACAAATATTTGTGTTTACAGAATTAAAATGCAAATTGCAAAAAATACTAAGAAAATTTTAAAATTTCGCAGGCCTCCTTTGCGGATCCTCCATCAATCTTGGGGTTCCTTTCCATCTTAATACGATTGTCAGCCTCCTCTTTGAAGTGTCCTTTCCGCTCCAATGATTGCATTGTCTATGATATCGACGCCGCTTCCGGTACTTGGCAGCTTGTAATTCCGTGCGTCATCTTCAAGAATATCATGGAATTCATAATCGATTTAAATATCTCTGGAATTAGTGAGGATCACTTGCACGTTTAGTCGGGTTCATTAAATAAATGTAAGTAGGTAGGTACACATATTACTCGCGCCATATTCAGCTGTATCTGGTTAGAAGGCATTATTGATATCAAAAGGCTAGGCAGATTGATTCATTTTACGCATTGCGCCACTAAAATGCACCGGGTTAGTTAACCAGGCATTTGTATTTTTTGAGTTGGGAACGAACATTGCAGTTCATTCGGCGAAACATAACATAAAATTGTATTGTCAGTACCCTAGGTTACAGATATGAGGGCTTGCTTGACCCAACCCAATCCTTTGAAATTCGATGTCATGGAAGATCTTATGGCGTGCCAATAACGTTGACAGGGGGGCGCTGTTGGTAAATTTGTGAAATTGTTTTATGAAATGTATTGAAAAAACATAAAGTAATTCCATACTAATTCCATGGAAAAAAGAGAATGACGGCTTTACTACAGATTTTGGCTTCGCGCCGAAAGAACATAGAGTGCTTTAAACGTACTCCGTAGGATTTAAACTTAATTATCTACATCCATATTTGAAGGCCTGTCACTTTTTAACAAAATTATTAATAACTTGGCGTCCATCATAGCAGTATCCATCACAGCCCGAATGTCCGCAGGTCCTGCGGGTCGGCAGGTCCTACGAGAGGCGCTCGATCTTGTTAACAGCGACACGCAATTATGTCCAATCAAACATGTCTTGTTTACCTGCACTTCCACTTACCGCGTCACATATTATATAGGTTTCTTATAGGTATAGCTATGTTTATTGTTGGGGGATTAGTTGAATGCCCATACTTAGTGAAATTGCTGATTATTTAGTTACAACTTCGTCACATTAAAAAATACATTTTTTTGCCTACTAATGTTATTCAAAGCCAAAGTCAAATCATTTATTTCAATTAAGCACTTACGGCACTTTTGAACGTCAAAAATTAACAAGAAAATCAAATTTATTTTAGTTGCCCCTTCTAAAAGGTCTTCTAGTTTTGTATGGAGAAAAATGGGCAAGAAAAACCACCGTTAATCTTTTAAAATGTTTTACAATCCTTTACTAAAAAGTATTGTGACTACATACTTATAACTTTGAAAGTAACGGGTTTATGAAAAAAATTACATAAGTAACATACAAATATTGTATTAGTATGTAGATTTCAAAAATATACATACGGCCGCCGAGTCACGCCGTGGCTCATAGTCGCAGACTACAATTACGATCGCCTACGACCACGCCATCTTCGTTGAAGCCGTGAAAGCCTCACACGCCACGAATGGTTCCTATGACCTTACATGGTTCAGATCACACGGATCGGAAGGTAGAACTGACCTGTTATGGAGCCTTTAGTCCCAAAATTCATCTAAAATGATTTAGCCCACATGTCTAACGTCCGATTAAGCATGAAACTGGGACATAATGAATGAATGCTGCAATAAAAACCGTCCCTTGTCGCCACTCGCTGGCCGCTAACAAACATTTCAAGCAATAAAGCAGAGAATGAACGCTTGCCTTCCGCTGTGAGACGTGCGACCACGGCACTAAATAGATAGGCACAGAAGGCTGGCTTCGTAAAACGAGCGAAACAGGCGCACACACAACGCGTAGAGTAGATATTACAAGGATCTGTTGCGTGACCAAAACCATAAGAACCATAAAGGATCACTTCGTCTGTCAAGTTGACATTAAGACGCAAGATCTCACAAGAAAAGTAAAGGAAATTACAAAAAAAAAAACAACCGACTTCCAAAAAAACACTAAAAACGTGAAAAATAACTTTAATTTCGGAAGTCGGTGTCTTTGCTTTTCAATTTTCGTTTTTTGCCACCGACTTCCGAAATTAAAGTTATTTTTCACGTTTTTAGTGTTTTTTTGGAAGTCGGTTGTTTTTTTTTTGTAAAAAGTTTTTATTTTTCACTTTTTAGTTGTGGTACCTTCCCTACACAAATTCGAATACACTACCTGCTATGTAAATGACAGTGACGGAGTCAAACAATATATCGTCTACATACACTAAGTGGGAAAAATACGTAATTATTGAAGCTAACTCAAAAACTATGCAAGCTAACTTAATAAAATTTATATGGGACCACCTCTGAAGCATGATCTACCAAACAAAAAAAGAATCATCAAAATCGATATATAATTGGCGGAGTAATCACGTAACATAAACAAAAAAAAAAAAAAAAAAACATACAGACGAATTGAGAACCTCCTCCTTTTTGAAGAAAAGTTAAAAAAAAAACCTAAAGGCTCGTGCCTTAAAACCTTAAATCTTTATTTTGTAGTTTTATCACTTACATATACTGCGTGCCGCTTAAATGACATTAATTTAACACACGTATACGATTTCGCGCATTCATTTTCGCGTTTTCGATGAAGGGTGGGCGTTTTGGGGGACTGTCTTATGTAATTTTGACGTTCGAAAAGTGCTGATTCTCAGCTTAGTTTGAATAAATGACTTTTGATTTCATTTAATGAAAATATTTGAATTTCATTAAACGTTATTATTTACTGATTTATTTACAACTAGCTGCGCCCCGCGGTTTCACCCGCGTAAGTCTCGATCCCGTGGAAATATCGGGATAAAAAGTATCCTATGTGTTAATCCAGGTTATAAACTATCTGTTTTGACGTTAAAAAGTGCCTTTTATGTGCCTATTTGAAATAAATGATTTGAATTTCATTCAAATCCATTCAGCTGTTTTTGCGTGATTGAGTAACAAACATCCAAACACACAAACTCATTAACACACAAACTTTCACATTTATAATAATAGTAGGATTTTTTAAATTACCATCTTGGAGCATCCTGTACTTAAAGAACTGTAGCGAAGAGGTCATTTGTCGGGGTCACCGATCATATGTAGGCAAATAGAAGAAAAGCCGCGCAATTTCTTAGCCGCCGACAAAGATACGGCCGATAGAACGTAAGCCAGCTGGTAGGTAGCTTCATGAATGAATCTTTTACATAGAGTGACCTCAATTTTGGTTATGTTTTTATTACTTAGTTTGTTTGAAAATTTAAATTTTTCAATTGACCATTTATTTTATTTTATTATAATTTGTATGATTACTGGCCACTAGCCCTACCCGTGTGTTAAATTAATGTCGCCACTGTAGCGGCACGTTGTATAACAATATTTTATTGCAGTTTAATTTGCAGTTGTAGAATTTACCGTGACGTATAATTAATAATGTATGGGAGAACATTTTTTGAACTACAAAGTTAAGTTTGTTCTTGAGGATAAATTCATCCCAATTACGGAACCCTTCAATGTGTGTAGTCAGATACGCACTTGGTCGGTTTTTCAGTAATGTTTCGCAAAACTATTTCACAAAATAAGTTCACCAACAGCGCTTCCCTGTTAATGTCTTTCAAGACATCGCCAAAAGATACATGTAGCACTATACGCAAGAACGGACTTCAAATGGGTACCTATTATTATATCAAACGTATGCATGCACAGTCGCGTCTGTGCAACTGTGCATGCCTTTTCTCTCGGTGTATAGGTATGGGAGCCGAGCTAACCTTCTGCACCCTACGTGTTGTACGGCCGCGGCCCGCACCCTGCGAATACTTTGTTTCCGGTCTGGGCGCAATGGTCCGCGGTTGCTGTTACTATGAGTTTTTAAACGATTTATTAAACTACCTAGCTATTAAAATGATCTAATTTTTAACCGACTTCTTCATCAAAAAGGAGGAGGTTCTCAATTCGTCTGAATGTATATTATTTCTTCTGTGTGTATGTTACGAGATTACTCCGCCATTTATAAATCGATTTTGATGATTCTTTTTTGTTTGGTAGGTCATGCTTCAGAGGTGGTATATATATATAAATTTTATTAACTTTGCTTGAGTAGTTTTTGAGTTAGCTTCAATATTACGTATTTTTTCCCACTTAGTATAAGTTGTCGATATATTGTTTGACTCCGTCACTGTTATTTACATAGCAGGTGGTATTCGAATTTGTAGGGGTAGGTACCACAACTAAAAAGTGAAAAATAAAAACACAAAAAAAATTAAAAATACTTTAATTTCTGAAATCGGTGTCTTTGCTTTTTATAAATTTTCGTTTTTTGCCACCGACTTCCGAAATTAAAGTTATTTTTCACTTTTTTTGTGTTTTTTTTTGGAAGTCGGTTGTTTTTTTTTATATTGTTTATTGTTATTGTATTTATTCCAATGGCATATTTTTTTAAATATTGGAGTAAGTATTGTGGTGGTAAATTATTTGGGCTTATACCCGACTGCGCGACAATTTTTGAAATAAAACTAAACGTGCTAACGGATTCTACTACTACGTATGTACCTAAATCGGTCATTGTTGCAGGCAGTCCAACATCGCCAGTATATCAGAACTCGTACTTATCCCACAAATACAATATGTAACGTCTTCCCACTAGAGTACAGGTACAATCAATGTACCACATTTTGTTCTCCACCCAATAAATCTTTCAAGAGCTCACTTCTTATCCATAATACATGGCGGTATCGCTCTCTGAGTTTATCCAATGTATCGCTTATTCGCCTCATCCGGCCAATGTTGATAGATAAGTAACTGGTTTTATGTATTATTTATTGTTATTTTCATTTATCGCGATCAAGTATTTCTTGAGTTGTGAGTATTTGTGAGCTGTACCTGTGAGTTCTATGATAATGGATAGTGGAACAGGGTTACAATAAGTACAGTGAAGTAGCTACTTTAATGATGACTTGTTTTCGGTTTTTGAAAGAATTTTATGCCACGTGAAAAAATACTTACCTACTTAAATATGATGTGATAGTAATTAATATCTTATGTGGACGTAACAGTACCAGCACTTACAATGACAACCTCTGTAGCCAGTAGCCACATCTCGATTTTTAGACCAAAAAGTGCGTCCCTGCTGCCTGTCCACTCTCAACTCAACTTTGTGCCTATGTATGCAACAGCAAAAAAGGCGTGAATTTATGTACAAATGAATCATTCGAGAATACAGTATTCACTGTATGAAGTTACTGAGTAGGTACCTAAGTACACACGGCGGCATGACAAATGAGTCGGTGGGTGGGTCGCTTGATTTGTGTCGCATGATGAATAGTCGCTGCAATTTACAGTTCCCATGTAGTTAATGCTGAACTGTTGAATGTAGACATTGTTACTCAGATTTTTGTGGTTGATAGAACTAAAAAGCATTTGAGAGTCCGGAAAGGACAACATATTCAGCACCCAAATTACGTAACTCACTCGGACAATCCTTCTCATTTTGAAGGAGATTAATAATCCATTGCTTGTGCATATGTTTTAAAAAAAAACTGGTCTACATCGTAAAAAACGTATTATTGATGAATTGACAAAATAAAGGGGACTGTCAATGTGGCACAATAATAATTACGTAGCACTCTGCAGGTTCTATAGTTATATACACACAGTTCAGAGACCGAGCATTCATGCCTTAAAACATCTACATACGACGATTATTATGTCGACGTTATTCTAAGACTTACTTAATGCTTTATAACAAAAGTAAAAAAAAATTATCATGATCAGATAGAAATGTGATAGATCCCAAAAATCCCAATATTATTATAATTATTAAATCTTATCATCACGTTTGTGATGTTTCGCCAGTAAATTCAAATTGGCCCTATAAAGGTAATCCTAATAATTATTTAATTATTAACCCTGTACGCTGGCTTATTCAAGTATCCACCTCACCAAGTTTAAATCAACGAGAGAGCGCTAAAGCCAGTCTCTAGCTACATAAACGACTAGCCTGCCAGCTAGGCTAAATACTGGAGCTCGGTCCTCGGAGCTCGCAGGCTCCCATAATTTGCAGGCATTAGTCAGCCCTGACAAATTCAGTGGCACAATATAACGCATGTAGCTGAAACGCTACGTGCACTAACATACATTCATTTCGATGACACTGCTCTGCGGCGATTCGAATTGAGAATTGCAGAAGGGACAACTGTTTGACCTTTAATGATGACCTTTAAAAAAATTGAATTTACTTATTCGTATTTTTGACACCACAAATTTAAGAAAAAAATTTTTTTTCCTTAAATTATTGAAATTAAATCAATTAAGTAGGTACATTGCTACCTCAATAATCTTTTGGCGTTCAGGCGCTGTTGTTAAATGCTTGTGCAATGGGGATAAAAACTGAAAGCTCGCTATAGGTGGCAGCACTGTTTCCCGTCCACAAACCAACATTGTTTTTTTTTTAAATGAAAACTTGATAAATAACCTAACAATAAATTGTATTGATAACTAGCTGTGGCCCGCGACTTCGCCTGCGATCCAGGATGAAAAGTAGCCTATGACCTTCTCCTGGTTATGGTCTACCCATGTGCCAAATTTCATCCAAGTCAGATTAAAACTACTTAGGTACCTAAATTAAAAAGTACTTTGACGATCCCCGGAAAATGGAAAACTGGAAAGCCCCGTTAAGATATGGAAAATTGGATTGCAGACCACATGGATATTATTTTCCGCCCTATTCCTTACCTACTCTATGCCTGCACCTAACTAGTAGAAAGGACAGAAGTGAACAACATATAAATTATGTGCGGGGAACTATTAAACTCTGCCGCCGTATTCCATTACCGGGAGAGGTCAGCTCATGACCTGCTTGGGGTGCTGTTAATTTATATAATACTGTTACTTAAGTACTCTGTGGCTTTTACACTGTCGGAAGACCGTCAATGTTACTTTTTTACTTAGGTGTGATCTTTTGATGTTTGAGTATGTATATACTTTGTTTGTATTCGTTGTATACAAAATATTGTAAAACATTTTAAAAGAGTAACTCCATACGAAAACTACCTTTTGGAAGGGGTGGCTAGAATCTATTAATTTTTTTGTAAATTTTGACTATCCTATCAACTTAATACATAGGTACATAAATATATGTAGATATATACATACAGTTCAGCCATAGTTTAAATAATTAACAGTATTATAAATCTTCATAGAAAACGGCCGAAACGACGCGCGTGTATCAATACGCAACAATACGGAAGGTGTATGTACCGAGCGGCCGTAGGCAATAATTTCAAGGTCACTGCCTAGATATAATACTGTTAATTTATTATACTGTGGTCCAGCTTGCCAGCATTGCGTAACACACATAGAATGACAATAAATCGCATTTTTTTTTTCGTTTATTCCTTTATTGTGGTTGTTGATCAAACGAATTTATTAAACCTATAAAGAAATATGGATTAGAATTAGAATTAGAATTAAAATATCCTTCAAAAGTAGGTAATTATTATTTATAGTTAGGTACCTATTAGTTATTATGTAGGTAGGTACCTAATTATTTTCCCGTATAAACAGCAAGGTAAGCATGAACGAACCAACAAATTTCATGAAGAATTATGGGTCGGACTAATTATGTTTACCTAATTATCTAATTAGTGACCCGACTCACCTTTTTGCATCAGGTAAATGTGAAACACGGACGCTTTATAAATAAATTATTATCGGATGTATGAATTTAATGTATCATCCTACGTACCTAGAGGAAAATACGAGGTATGTACGAAAAAATCGTGTAAGTATGTAGATATCTTTATTATTTGTATAGTTAACTACTTAGGTAAGTAGGTACCTATATCGTATTATACGTAACTGAAATACGGGAGTGATATGAAGATTCGAATGACGTTGTGTATACGATACGATATAGACGATGTAAATAAATTGTAAGTGTGGTAAAACACATTGAATCGAAAATCGCTATATCACTATATCGGATGACGTTATCGCGAACAAGCCGATGCGAAAAACTTTCAAAAATAGTTACTCGAAATAATACTTTACCTGCTAAAATGTAATAAATCTAAATCAAAACACGAGTGATAAGGAAATCTTACGCAGTTCAAGTAGAATTAGTGACAATCGCAGCTGTGACACAAATATTAGTGACTATAATAATAATATGTGTAGTAAATGCAAATTGTGGCCATCCGAACTTGTGCGTTCAAACTGGACAACACGTGACGCCTGAGGGCCTGAGGATGAGCTCTACCTACAGACCCACTAAGACTTTGGTTAAGCTAAGTAGGTAGGTACTTACCAGTAAGCGTTCCATACCAATACCATGAGGCCCTGGATTCGATTCCTCGGTCAAGCAGTGTTATTGGGATTTCTCAGTAACAGCCTCGAGTCTGGATGTGTGCCCAGTTGCTGTAAGCTCGCCCCCTATTACTCGTTATGGGCTCGCACAAGAGATAAAAAGACCTGATCTGATAAAGACGACGGTCTTTATACTTATTCTTCGAATTCTTGCTTATGGTAGCAATAGCTGTAGGTAGGTACCTACAGCTATTGGTATAAGTTCCAATTAAAATAAGTAGGTTTGTTTATCGTCTTTTAATAATAGGTATTGAACCCAAGTGAAATACAAACATGTTTTATGAATCTGTACCAACCATCAGGTATTCAATATTTTGCTCGTCGCACAAAATCCCAGCATTTCTATCACGTAAACTTTTTAATACTTTGCCTAGAGGTTCGCAAATGAAGTGTCGCGCGGGATCTGCCGCGATAAGTCCAATTTAGCTACGTCACGTACGCCACGCCGCGACGCCGCCATGCGTACCTACTCGTTTAACTAGGAGTAGCGAACGAATGGAGTGTCAATACACGGACGTCATGTAATTTTATTCTTATTTCATTGGTGATAAAGTACTGGCCGACCCGATAGCGTTGTCCTATACAAATTTCAATCATTCATACAAAAATCCCATGGAAAATGCACTTTCAATTTTCAGGCAACTTTTAAAAAATTTCTTTGATTAAAAACCAAATTCGGTTTAAAAAATATCACGAACATTTTCAAGCAAAAGTTTGCCGAATTACTTCAACCGTTCTGAAGTGATGCGCTTACCAACGAACATTTCATTTTTTATTATATAGATAGATTATGATTGCCGAGAGTTATAATTATAAAAAACGCGGCATTATTCTAATGTATACTTATGTTTATGAGGGTAAGAGTTACATTGCAAATTTAAATTATCTACAAATCGAAAATACAAGTCAAGAAGACATTGAATCATCAAACAGAAGATATTTTCTTTATTTAATTACCTTGGCTATCAAAAAATTCCAATGGACAGATAATGTGTGTCATGTCATGGTCAGGATTCTTTAACCACTGTTTGACTTTATTTTGCCAAGTTAAGTAAGTATCTCACACAAATAACAGTTCTACGAAAAGTAATAAATTTTACAAGGGATTTATGTCTAAATACAAATGCAGCAAGACATACAGTAGGTGGACCGTTGTGTGTGGCTCACTTCTCAATCATTAAAAAAAAAAAAAAAAAAATCGTACACTCCATTTTGAAAGCATTCCGTGGTTGACACTGGTGTCAACTTTACACCCAGTCTTTGTTTTTATGGCAGCTTGCGGCTTGAAATTCTGTTGAAGTTTGACATTCTGAAGTCAGACGAAGGGGTTTGGACTTTTGGAGGTAAAGAGCTGGTATTCGCTTTGATGCAGGGGTCGCGTCGCGATAATGTGCCTCACCTAGGTACTTACTTACTCTTCTGATCTATATAAATGCCAAGGAATTATCTTTGCTTTGGCATTATTAGAATCATTAGTAACATCTCGTATTAATGATTATCATTATCATCATCATCATCTAAGGCTTTACAGCCGCGGGTGGGCCTTAGCCTGGTCAAGTATATTTCTCCAACGTGATCTATTTGCGGCTTTTTATCTCAAATTTCTCACTCCAACAGTTCTTAAATCTTGGTCTACGCCATCCAACCACCTTGAGTCGCCCTCGACTTCTAAGACCATTCGGTTTACTATCCAGCAACCGTTTGGGTGCTCTGGTCTCGTTCATTCTTGCGTCATATCCAGCCCATCAAAGACGACCTATTTTGATGGTTTCTATTACATTAGGCTCGTCATACATCTCGTAGAGCTCATGGTTGTACCGCGTTCGCCATTGCTGCTCGTTTTCCAGCACTGCACCAATATGCGCCTATGACTGCTTGCGCGATGCTGGATTTCGCGTGACGTCACTGTGATGCGTAGTTCGCATGTGGCGATGTAAAGAAGGTTTTATTTCAAATTACAATATCATAAAGGAAGGCTCATTTTTTTTTTTTTTTTTTAAAAACGTTGCCCCGCACTAGGAATTTCTTCCTGTATCGTGGGTGCGTTTACAAACATAGAAATTCACATACACTAACACCCAGACCCGGAACAACTACTTGCAGATCATACAAATATTTGTTCCGTGCGGGAATCGAACCCACGGCACGTTGCGCAGCAGTCCATCGCTCAGCCACTGCGCCAACCGTGTCGTCAAAACCGTGTCGTGTTTTATAGTAGTCAAATTTTTTTTAGGTCTTGGACATCCCAATGATTTATCTAAGTATTATTTTCCGCGAACATTTGTTGCGTTTACATGAATATGTAATTGATTTGATTCGATTTAGTGCAATAACTTTCAGGCGAATCAATGGGATGTCTGAGACACAAATAAATATTTTGGACCACAAATAAATGGGCCATCCTGTATTAGAGACGAGCTCTTTAATTAATTACGTTTTGACACAGTTTTAAAGAAAAAACAAAAAAAAAAACAATCTAAACGACTATAAATCTATAAGCAAGCAAGATAAACCCTGGCTAGATCTAGGCAGCCTCAACAATTTCGCAAAGAATCCAGCCGAGATCCATCCTTGGTTAAAGTTTGGAATTTGGCTAACTTTCTTCATATGCCTTTCACAGCCGCTTCGCAGTCTTCTGGAAGAACAAGATGTAAGAGGCAGTGGTTAGCGGGAAGTATGTAAAGAGGGGTTTTATAATAGTATCAAAATGAGCTTAGATTTTATAATCTAAGCACATTATGTTATCCTTATCACTATGATCTACTATTATTAGTGTTATAACAATAGATATTAAAAAAAAATATTTTACATTTTTATGGTTATAACTATTGTATAAATCTTGGAATCTTTATACCTACTACGGCCCTGTCTGCCTCTAATGGCTACCTAATTATTTGGTATGGTGTAGGTATTTTCGTACAAAATAACTTGGAACTGAATTTTTTATATTGCGGTAAAGATTAAAATAGGCCGTAATCTGAAAAAACGAAGGAAGCAAAGCGGTCAAAGGCACCATGAGTGCAATTTTAAAGAAAGAAGAAACTACGTTTTTGTTTAACAGGGTTTATTCAAAAGTTTAAGTTGTTCATAAGGGTGAATAAATACAATGAACACTTTTCAGGTTTATGGTGAAAAAAACTAAAAAATCCCAAGGATATGCCCTGCAAGACTCTCGAGGTAACATCTGCATCAAGTTACTACACGCTACTAGACACTACTAACCAGTGGCGTGCCTAGGGGTCAAAGTCAAAATCAGGGCAAACAGACAGGTTTTTTTACGATTTAAAAAAAATAGCCAAGTGAGCGATTTACGGATTTTCTATATTGTTCATGGTAACACCATTATTATATAGTGTTTTTTTTTAATTTTTATTGATAGGCTTAATTTTGAAGGCAAGCCGGGCTTTTGGGCTTCTATGGAAGGAACGCCACTGCTACTAACCTACACGTAGTTACTTAAGAGTATGCTTAGATGGGCACGTTGGTTGGTCACGTTTAGAGGAAGATTGAAAGGCGACTATTTAAAGGTAACTAATACAGGGGACTAATACAAGGCAGGTGTACGTGGACACGTCTGGAGGGCACAAACTAGAATGACATAATTATCTTATTGGTGATGTTCTTCAGAAATGTATGAACGTGAACGATGCAGAAGGAGTATGTGAGGATCATAGCAGCTGGCGTACTGTTTTGTCTGTCTAGCCCCATGGGAAAAAGGCCTGAGTTTATGTATGTTATCTTTGTAAAAACAGTCGTTGTACCTCTACACTAAAATCGCTAGTTTGCACAAGCTTGCACCACAGCAAAAGTATTATATTGTACTTTGGTGCACAATACGGCTCGGCTGTAATAATTTGCGCTTACTTAGATCTAGCCAGACATTTTGTCACAATGACCAACGAGTTCCTACAAATGAAAGTTCTACGTAGTTTACTAAGGATGAATTTCACCAATGAAACTGCCCTTCTGGCCTACAATGTTGAATTTGCAAAATGTTGAATTCGCAAAAATGTTGAATCAAGATCTGTCAGTGTCAAGTATGAATGTTCCACAACAATTATGACACTGTCAGCTCGTGAACGCCATTCAGATGTGATGAACGCGTTCATTTTCATTAGCCGCCTTTACACGAAACGCGCTTACTCGCGTGTAAAGATAGAAAACGAGAACGAAAAAGCACGCCCGCGCCGCCCGCTCGCGCTTTCTTGCGTTCAAGTCTGTGCGCTTCGAACATAATTCAAGGCACATAAAAATTGATAAAAACTATCACACACGATTGCGCGTGCAAGCTTTCCCGCGTTCAATCGTGCACACTCCGATCACGAGTGAAAGCGCGTGTCGTGTAAAGGCGGCTATTGGTGAAGTTGGTGCTAAGGGTTTCTGTGCAGACACCAATATAGACGTCACATCACAGCCCTGAGAATTGGGAATGGAAGACTCCATTCACAATTGTCAGGGCTGTAGGGTGTGCCTATAACGCAAATAAAACAATTCTCAATAATACTTACGTCAGTTATGTAAGAGCGGAGTTCAACGGAACACAGGCTGCGTTCCGTTGAACTCCGCTCTTCCATAACTGACGTAAGTATTATTGAGAATTGTTTTTCATTGATAACTTGAGTAATTAGACAGTGGCAGCCTTAACTAGCCCTGGCTGGTCTTGACAGCTCAATTCACGTAAGTTGTCACGGTGAAATTTTTACAGAATAGGCCTCCTTCACGGCGGCCTCGAGCGATGCGACTTGCGTCAAGAGACACGCGTGCACGTCGACTGTTTCCGTTCGTCGCGTCGCGGGGACTCGTCGGCTCGTGGCACACTATAAATATGTACTAAACAACTTCTGGCCACAGGAAAGTCCGGTTAATATCCTCATAGGTTTACCGGCAAGATGCCAACCAAAAAAAAAAACACCTGTCGTTTGTTTTCTCCGCAGTTGCGGTCAGTGTCGCAAGGCGCGTATCGCTTGAGCGTGTAGCTCGTGGCTACGGGGTTAGACCGGCAGGTAAGTAAATCTGAGTGAACTTGTAAACCCGTTACGTGGTGTTTTGCGATAACCTGTTGGATGCACAGGGATATTTACTGTCTTTGAGCGTTAGACCAATTAAATGATTCGACCCAGTGGCTTCGTTGTGGTCAAGTTAGGGATATTGGGTGTAAGTGAGATGTGTGGCAGGGTTTTGTTTGATCCAGATTATGATTTTGAAGTAAAGGGTCGCCATATTTAGTTGATTATTAGTTACTGTGAATTGTTAAGTATAGGTAGTGTTAGCTTATAAATAGTAACCGATCAAAAAGTTATCATATAAATGCAAGTCTCGCAACGCAGTTGTTCTACCGCTAAAGGTCAACATCAACATCAACAACAACATCAGCAACATCAACGTCAACATCTAATGTAAAACCAAGTAAGTTAATTTATTCAGGACAGATCTATGGGAGCATCTATTCAATTTTTTTTTGATAAATTGTTACTTATTTAGTTAACAAACAACATTTTAAAGTGACCGTATCAAGACATCCTTATTTCTTTAATAAATACACTTAATACTTGGACAATGACTTGTGCGTTTGACTGTACCTTTTAAAATATCCTTGTCAAAAAATTCAGTAAAACTAGCAAATTTAAACTCTGTAATTTGTATAACAAGTTACGAATACGCAATAAAACAAGTTGTTCCATGTTGTATGCATGTTATAGTATAAGCAAGCCATCAGGTCGGCTATCCCAAGTTTTGCTTTGGTTCCGTCGCTGTTCTAACTCGATCTAACTTAGGTCATCATGATCGTAACTTACCTGGGCAAGTTATTACTTGCGCACTTTCGTATAGCCGACATGTTAGAGTATAATGTACTTAGTGCTAACAGCTATTTGAAAAGCTTCTGACGGTGCGAGTGTGGATGCGTTTGGCTTCAAAGACGAGAACACGTGAACTGACGTGTCAAACCATTTAAAACTTAACTCCATATTGTGTTATTTTTACCGTCGTTGAAAAAGAGGGGTGTTACTGGATTAAACAGACCGTTACACGACATCCAAAGAAAAAAATTAGAAGTCTCTCTCCAAGGGCTTCCCGTAACACCGAGCTAGACGGTTATTATAAATTTTTTGGAAATTCTCACTTGACTTATGTAGGTGTATGTATATTGTAATGTATCGTACATTAAAAAAAAAAACAAACGAGACCAAACGATGGGGTTTTCTGTTTAGTTGAGGAGTTCCCATGGCCACCTTCCGGCTATGTAGCCGGTAAATATGGTACCAAAGTTAAATAATCTGTAGGTATCGCCCCGTCACTGGTAACAACACCTAAGCTGGCCTCTTATTCAGGCTGCTACATTTCAATTTCCTAACTTTTTTTTTAATCATAATAATAATAATTTTATTTCATAAAAAAGTGTACAGTCTGTTACAAAGTAAAATGACAACTTAGGAATAGTTTACATCTGAGATGAGTAGGTAACAATACAATTTACGATCTGATGTCCTAGCTAGGTTACATAGTAGCCTGTATTAAGGACAATCAGACTTCATTTCCCGAAAAATAGGACAAGGGTTTTTCTTAGACTGTAACATAATTATTATTATCAGATAAAAGAATTTTTTAACAAATAAAAGTACAGTACAAGAATGTGTGAGTGCGAGCGCGTGAGGGTGTGTCTGTGTGCGTGTGTGTGGGAGTGTGAGTGTGAGAGTATGTATATCTTTAATATGAGTTACTTCACTGTTGTAAGAAGGGATTCGGTATCATCGTAATTTTTGGTAGAAAGAAATTCAGTAATCCGCTGTTTGCATGTTAGCTTACAACAAGTTTCCAGTGGAATTATTGCGTTCAATCTATTATATAGAAATGGACCTTGATAAAAAAAGAATCTTTTTGTGAAAGTAAAGTATGGATGAGGTACAGTACATATCCTATTTCTTCTTCTGGGTAATGTCGGCCGACGTGCAATTGGAGTGTTAGTGTGCTGATGTAAAATCGTACTGAGTATAAACATTTGGCGGACGGTAAGGACCTTGCATTTCTGGTAGAGCTCAAAGCTAGGATAAAGTATTGGTCGAAAAGTGGCCACCTTCAGGACTGCTCGCTGCGCTACCTCGAGAGGCTTGAGAATCGATTTAGCAGCACCACCCCAACTTGTAATACAGTAAGAAATCACAGACTGGCACATTGCGAAATATACAGACCGTATAACATGTACGTTGGCAACGTGTCTTAGAGTTTTAAAAAAATATATCAATTTGCGGACACGGCCAGTCAGGAGAGTAGTATGTGGTTTAAAGTTGAGGTGCTTGTCTAGAGTAATACCAAGATATTTAATTGTATCAGTAGATGTAATTAGTGGACAGTTGCAGTTTGGTGTATTTAATTGACAGGCGTGAGCTTGCAAAGTTAGGGGAATCGGAGGTTGTGATGTGATGTTGAGAGAGAAAGTAATGAGTTTTGTTTTAGAGGTATTTAAGGTAAGTGAATGAGACATAAGCCAGCTACGTACGACATCAAATCCTTTCTGAGCGGTAGTTTGAAGACTAGACCACGAGTTGTCGAAGAAGGTGATGGCAGTGTCATCGGCAAAAGAAACTATGTTTCCGGAATTTAATTTCATATTACAGAGATCATTGATGAACACCAAAAACAACGTGGGACCTAAGACACTGCCTTGCGCACTGCCTTAACTGCATAATAATAAAGTTCAATTTATAACGTCCGCACCAGACAGTAATTTCAGGCTTGTTTTCATAGAAAGATGGACTGTGGGATTTCGTGATAAAAGTTGTCAAAACAACGTCTAACAGCGGCCAATGAATCTCATTGAATCCCCTCACTTTGAAGTTTTTCTAATAAAGCGCGAAGGATCGCCCGCGTTGTTCTGACTCGAAACGAGTAGTGGCAAAGTTTTCAAGTATACTTGGCTGGTTTTTATTGTGGGCACTTGGGAGCGGGCTGCGTAGAAGAATTTATTGTTTGGGCAGCGGGTTCTGAAGAAACTGGTGAGATTTTCGATCACAGTTCTGCTCCTCAGTCGTTTACTAAATTGTACTTATCCTTCAATGGCAACTTCAGCAAAAGCCAGTAAGATTCTATATCTATAAGATACAAGCAGCCTAATGCCATTTTGACGATTCGACAATATTCATCGCGTTATTTTCGATTGGTTAATTGAAGTGTGTCAAAAGGCCTGTCTGTAGATTGACAAGAAGCTTTAGAGGCAAGCCATTACCGGTTGTCTGTATTCATTCTCGTTGTTTTTATTCGTAAGCACTATAAATTCATTGGGTGACATTACTCTTGAATTTGAAGTTGAACAGTAATAATTTTATTATTTTCGGTAGACCACGGTCATAAAAATAATTATATTAAGTGGTCGGCACAGCACGAAATTTTCTTCTAAACTTACATCTATAACATAACAGTTAACATTTATTAACCTAACCTTACCACGTTATCTTTTCACGTTCACACTTTGTTGTCACTTACTCCATTCATTCAATAGTTACGTCGTACCTATCACCTACACGTGCTTACCTATAGATTTATTTTCCACCACAGCCGCGCTGTCACGCTCTGCATAGAACACGCAACGTGCAACAAGCATACTTTTTGCTTGACACGCACGTTTTTGTGACGACAGTTAGCGACAAACGTAACTGCATGGTTTTATTGGTCTCTCTGAAACTGGTGTGATTGATTTTTTCTGTTGCAGCAATTACACAATGTAACTTGGGTTTAGCATATTGTGTATTCATTTTGTCAACCAAATTCACTATCTATCTATCCAAAACCATCTTATTGCACAGGCTGGTGGCAGTGGTAGACGCTAAAGTCCTGATTAGATAATTATAATTATGTTTACCTACTAAAGCACGACCTTTTCCCGTATCAGCACGAGAGAGACGAGAAGATGCTCCTTCCAATGTTACCTTTAGGCCAACATACATTTTTCCGTGCCTGCTTAACCATAAACCATTAGTGGTTGTTTCCAAGAACACATTACCTCTATTGCTAAAGTAGTAAATATATTCCACCGCGAAGGTCGCGCGCGTGTTGTGAACACATGACGTGACAGAGGCGACGTGACGTGTTGATTATTATTAATGTCGTGACGTGTGACGTCACATGACTCCCCTGTTACAACGCACATGTTTTAGGGTGAGCACAGACGATGGGACTGGTATCAGTAATTTGTTTATTTAATTTGTAAAAATTGTGAGGATGTTGGAACTTTGACCTTCAATATCTCCGTAACCAGAAGTTTCCCAATATGGTAGTACAATATTCTCCAGTAAAGTGATAATAATAACGGGAAGAACAAGTTACTCAGCTTCGTTAACACTTTGGCGAACAGTGAATGAGACACACTTGAAGTTTTATTGTTATTACGTTAATACCATGCGTTTACTGTCCACCAAAGTGTTAAGGGTATTTGGTGTAGGCCCCGATCGCCCCTTGGATCAAGCCCAGCTAATTTTGGTGTACCGACTCGCCCCTTACGAAGGGGCGAGTGCAAAATTGTCATTTAAATAATTATTTTGATGTACCGACTCGCCCCTTGCGGCATTTCCTTTGAAATTTAACCAAAAAAGGTACAGTCAGACAGAAAATGCACACATTATGAATAACGCTATGTTTGATTACTTTAATAACTCTATCTGTAATATCACCACCTCATGACACTTATGATAGTTTTTGCTACCTAGCTTACTTATAAGTAATAACAAAAGGAACATTTTTCATAGGTCCATTAAACATAACGTTTGGTAAAATATGTTACCCGTTGAGAAAATTTTGCGATATTTGCTAATTAGTTTATTACTTATCTCCAAGTGTAACTAAACGTGAATTTATGCAAGCCTAGTACTTTTTGTTAGTTATAAACTATGTGTGTGCCTTTCATCCAAATCTTATTACTGGGATAATACTAATGATGAATGTAATACTGTCCCGCATGACGAGAATCTCGTGAAAGCTGAGAAAGAGAAACAAATAAAATATCTCGACTTAGCACACGAGGTTGTCGACATGTGGAACATGAGATCGGCTATCATTGTGCCGATTGTCGTAACGGCTTATGGCCGAAAGCCTCGACCAACATCTATCGAGGCTCTCGTTAGGCGGTTGGATCAAGGGCCTGATTCAGAAGGCTCCTTGATACGGCTCGCATCGTGAGGAAGTTCCTATCTCTGCAACCCTAACCACCGGTAGCTTGGACCCTGCTCCCGACACCGGCGGACCTCTATTCTTTATTTTTTTTAAATATAAATAGATAAGAAAGAAAATAAACGAAATTGTAATACTATCTTGAATTCATACAAGCCTAGTACTTTTTGTCAGTTATAAATTATTTATGTCCCTTTCGTCCAAATCTTAATATTGCGATAATACTAATGGTTGTAATACTGTCTTGAATTCATGCAAGCCTTACTTGCCTTACGTACTTTTTGTTAGGTTTTGATTGAAGTTTTAAGAAAACAATATTTATTTAAATATTTAAAAACTTAGAGTGCTGACTGTACTTTTAACCTACTAACAATCGGGGGCGAGCGGGGCCATCTAATATTCAAAGGGGCGAGTGGGTACACTTAGGTAATTAGGGGCAAGATTCAAGGGGCGAGCGGGGCCTACACCGGGTATTGGGTATTTCTGCCTGTTATTCCCGCGAGTAGGTATGCTACGTCTGCAAGTGCCCTTAGTCACATTACTAAAATTACGCAGCTCATAGTTGGCACATGTTGGAAGGGTTTATAATATTAAATGGAATGTTTTATTGAACACGACGTCCCACATTCAGCCGCTTTTGTACTTTAGTTTAGTTCGTCTTTCCCACATGTAAAATTACTTACCTAAGTACCTATAATGATTGATATTATCATAAGTTAAAAAAAAAATTAATTTAGATATTCCGGTGTTGTACCTGCATGGGTGGGTACGTAATCCTTAGAAAAAAACTGTCAATTTTGACAAAAAACCGATTCAAATTTGGCGAATTCCCGAATCATGAAGTACCAATTTTTTTGCAATGATTCGGGAATTCGTCAAGGAATCATGAAATGCTCTGAATGTGCTTACTACTGCGAAATAATGGCGTTGTCAATGAAAAATTGTTACCATAGACGCGCGGTTGACTGTACATCTGTACAGTCTACTACTTACTAAAACAAAATAACAATCTCACCAGAGTACCTACAACTAGTGTACCTACCTACATAAATAGAACTACAAATATTAATGGAGGGGACGCCCTAGAAGACACAAAAGGTAATGTGCGTAGTACTCGCAAATGGCGGGCTTGTACCCGTAACCGAAGCAAAAGGAGTAAGGTATGTAAGGATCGAAGCAGGTGGTGTTCTGTAGTTACTGCCTACCCCCATGGGAAGAAGGTATGAGTTTATTTATGTATAATTGCAACAACGTTAACGGTCAATGATAATATTGTAGAAACACAGTTAATTTCGTTCACTGTACAAAAAAAAGGGAAGCTTCAATTGATTCTATCAATCGGGGCGGGTAATTAAGTTTTTTAATTGAATGTCATTGTGCGGCGCGACAGGGTTGGTTCAGGACAATGTACGAGCTTGGGATCCAATTTCCCAAGTGTGTACTATACGTGCAGGCGTGAAGCGTGCCAGGCTAAAAATATTTACCCTTTTTTCGTAGAAAGAATTGACCATACCTATGGTTATCCTACACTCGTTAGCCATACCCCCATTGCGTAATACACTTTCAATCACAATTCGAAGGATTTTGAAGGTAATTGTTAAACAAGACGATTTTTTCAATGATGAAGCATATTTGAAAAAATCGTCTACTCGCAAACGCAAATGACGCCATGTTTGATATTGAAAATAAAAGGCATTGCCGTTGTAAGTGTGTTACGGAATTACTCCCCCGGTCAGCATTAGACAAAAAGTGAAGTCTCATGCGTGATTTATGATTTTACCAGTACATCTAGTAAAGGTAGTTGATATACGGACTGGCGAGTTATGGCGAATAACACCAATGAAACAGAACGTCTAACCCGTGTTCAATTGCCGTCAGTGTCAATATTCCACAACATGGTGGCACTCACAGCTCTTGAGCGCGGTATAAAGATCACGTTAAGTTTCATTCGTAAAATTCGGTCTTATAGGGGACTGGTCCTACTTGTCATACAGTCATGCCAACTTTGCTATGAATTTCATAGGAAAAACTTTCATCATCCACTAACATCATCGTACTCCGTTGTACCCTCCGCACAAATGTATTGATGCGCTCGCGTTTCAATAGTTGCATTGTGTCTGATCTGTGATACGAATCCAAATTACTTGCCAGCATCGATTGCCATTGTTTGCAAGTTAATTTCGATGCTGAGCTTATGAGCTTTTTGTTCGTTTGTTACTGACAATGCTGGGCCTGGTAGGGGCTTGTTGAGAGGACCATGTAGGTAGAATATAGACTGTTATTATACGTATAGGAGTATAGGTTCTGTAAGAAATTCTTACAAAGAATAAATTGTGAGTAACTTCTATTAGTTGTGAGTGATATGAATTATTAAGAACGCTATTTCGAAAAAAAATGTGAATGTTACACCAGTTCGAAAACACATTGAATCGAAAAACACTCGAATGATGTTACCGGCACCGCGAACACACTGATGCGAAAAACTTTTTGAATAGTACGTACGCTAGTATCCACTGTTGCGTAAATTTATCTAGGAGTCAGTACGACTACGACCCGTTGAAATAGGTATAAACAGCAAGCTTGCGGACTACTGGCGGCTACGTTATCCGTTTTCTTAGAAAGGCTCAATCAATGTAATCGCCAGACTGTGATGCATGGATGGGCCCACGGGCCAATTCCGTTAAAATACAATGTACAAGCACCGTTTACAAATATTTTATTTACCAATCAGGAATTTACCAATACTGTTTAAAACCGCTGCTCCAGATACAATATTATACAATACAATATAAATAAGGAGCATCTATAATAATCAGAGCAGACACATGAAAGCGTGGCGAAGTCGCGTCGCAATAATCGGCAACATCACCCGAAAAGTTTATAAGAAATGAAGCTTTTGCGTTTCGGAGTGTTTTGTGTGTCGGCATTTATTTATTACTCCGTAATTCTAGTAGGCATCTGTCTAAAGTGCCGGCCACACTGGCCCTGCGGCGAATTAAGCCTAATACGTGGCAGCCACTGCTGCGGCGCACATAAATGCTGCTGTACCGTGCATTTGCATATTTTTTTTTGCACGTACTCTTCTTCATACATCTCGCAAGCAACTGCGCAAGGAGTGCCGCGAGGCTCTTATAATGAGGACACGTTGGAAAAAAACAAAAAAGCCTCGCGAGGCCTCAGGGCCCCAAAAGGCCGCACGGCTCGCAGTGGGGACGCTACTTTATGTTTGCCGACCGAAGCAAATCAATCGGAATATTATGAAAGACAATAGAATTATTGTTTATATTACCAACCTACCAACGGGCTGAACTAGAATAAGGGTTAATTTGATCAGCTAACCCTTCGCCACGGGGCGGTTATGTAATTAACGGAAACTTGGTTTTCCTCCGACTATCGTGAAGATTGTATTGGATTATTGAAGGAGTTGCCCAAAATAATTTGGACAAATAGGGTTGAGATTTTTTTTGAGATATTTTCGTAGTAAGTTATAACAATATATAATACTTACCCAATAAGTTTGTTTTAAGGTTGATACGACACATATACTGTTGCGGTGTATTGGCCAACAGTGAAAATGTACTTGTTATAAGGTATGCTATGTTATGTAAATGAGTAGATGAACGGTTCCCTTGATGGATTTATTGCTACTGAATATAATTACTTACACAATTATTACATATAAATGCTATGTTAGTGGAATGCACAGTTAAACAAGAATTATATTGATATGCATAAATGACGTGCCGTACAAACTACCACAAAGGTCAATGTACAGCGTAGCTAATACACAAACCACAGTCGCACCCTTAGAATTATAGAGACTCAACAAGGAAACGCAAATTTTTGGTAAGCGTGGCATAAAGATTCACAAGTCTATCAATCTTGTAGAAAACAAAAGATATTCGACTGAATGTTTGTCCTTTTCTACTCATAAATCGGTCATTGTTTTAATTCAAGTCGATGCAGATCACCATTTTAGGTCGTTCTGTGGCGGAAAGTCTAATAATCATAATTTCGTATTGAGTCTGTATAATTCTAAAGGTGCGCACTGTTAACACTTGTGACATAGCAATAATACAATACAATAATGGTGTAAATAATCAATATTCGTGCATTATTTGCATGTTACGGCGCTCTGCAATTAGAAAATAACAATGAATTGAAGGGCTCGTGGTTATATAACAACCGCACGCACCGATGAATCTGCGAGGATAAGCAGCGTTCGTCGCGGTCAGTCCAAGGATCGGTGACCGACTGGACTGACCGTGTTTATAACATATTCTAGTAACGCCGTCTCGGCTTGATCTCTCTCCGGTCGTGTCGGCGAGGGATGGCAAACCATCCCTTCAGACTAAGAGAGTGCTCCTATGCGCACGCACTTGTGCCCGATAATATCTCTTGCGCAGGTTCTTTGCTAGTCTCCGTTAGTAGAGACTTAACGCCCCGTGCCTGAAATACGGTCGCATGTTATGTATATATTGACGATTTTGAACCCCGACACAAGTCGTTGAAGCTAGCAAATGTTCAGGGCTGGCATACACTGCTGACCGCGGCCTTCTGTCAGTGCGAATAAATGGAAATTAATGGTCGCACCCTGACCTCAGCGCCCCCTACACCCTCGTCAGTGTTACATAAGGCAATTGACTAATAACCCTGTATTGTGGGTATTGCTCCATATGTTTGTACATAAGTAATTATACACATTTAAGGCTGACGTAGGTCGGTGAAAGATTAGAAAAACAAAATAATTAAAAAAATATGAACCAAGACTGGCCAAAAATACTGAATAGCTTTAAAGTCGAAAATCAACGTCTAGGCGAAAGATAAACCAACCCTGGTCAGGTAGAATTCTTCCGCACAACTCAAAACTAGAAAACACACACAGGCACCAATGAGGTCCCAGTATAAAAACCAATTGCGCACAGGTGGTCATAAAACAGCCTTATTAAAAAATAGCATCCTTTCCATGGGACCGCTTATATATAATAAATTACCTGAAAATCTAAAAGACCTACACATAAAAATGTTTAAAAAACAATTAACAAAATTATTGCTGGAGAAATGTTATTACACAGTTAAGACTTTTAAAATGACAAAACTATATAAGAAAATGTTTTTGATAAATGTACGTTGCCTTTGCAAATTCGAATGTTTTAGATGACATTACATAATGACATTGTTACTTATTTATTAGCGATTTGTTTTGTTTTGTGTTGTCATAATTATTGTCATTTGACATAACAGATCTTGACATTACCAGATTATCTAAATTCTTTATCTAATGATAATTGTGATTGTTGTTAATGTTTTGGAATATTTTGACATTAAGCTTTTTGACATTACGCATTTCGACATTTATATTCTTCATTGTATAATTTGCGAGAGATTTATATGTAATTCATTAATTATTTTGTTTTTTTGTTGTCTGATCTGTAACAACCTATTAAAATCGACTATGGCTAATAATAATCGTAATAGCTGTATCTATAATACTATTTAATTCAAATCTAATATTTTGCATGCCGTAAGGTAAAATGTATCGGGACACCTAATAATTATTCCAACTTATATGTATACCTACATTATCAGCAAATAAATGATTTCTTTCTTACTTTGTACTTTTGAATTTACAAAGAGCCGGTCAGTTAGTCAGAAAGTTGGAGCAATTGCCCAACGTAGACCTCTATGGACAAGAACTGGCAAGACCTGGATACATTCACTCTCTAAAGGGAATTAGTAACACATTCTGTAGGTATTTATAAAGTTTCAACTTTATACCTTGAATCTCCACTCTTTCTAACAATTATTATTTGAATAACATTATTAAATTGTAATTAAAAAAATCTTTGAAGAAATTTGAGGTTATAAAACTAACCTCGAACCTCGATTCAAGTAATCAAAAAGCTCAATTTGGAAGTGGCAGTAGTACCACTTTGCGTACGTACGTTGTACGTGTTTCCATTTGTTTACATTTTCGTTAGTTACATTTGGAACAGAATATATTTACAGCAAAAAATATGACACTCATTCTTTTCTATCTAATTCCTCTCAATTTCGTACCCATCATTACCATTTACATTAGGAACGCTCCTACATACTGATTACGTGCCTCCATCTACATCAAGCGATTATCAGCCTCACCCGCGCCGGCAGCCAGTAAGCAGATTTACCGGAGACAGCGCTAAAAGTGCATCCCCGAAGCATCTTATTTTCTGCGCTGGTAACTTTTAATCACACGGTAAGTTGGGTAAATCCAGCTATTACCGGGCTAAGTGTGTTCTGCTGGCAGTTTAAGAATTATCCTTTGTTTTTTACTGAGGTTTTTTATAAATTAGCTCTTTTATTTATTTTATTATTTATGTAACTGTACATAAATAATAAAATAAATAAAAGAGCTAATTTAGAGATATTATAAATAATAGAGATACGACATAATTATAATATGAGTACAAAGGTACTGCTTATTTCTTAAGAAATTTCTTCCAGCAGACCTGCGAAAGTAGTAGTTAGGGAATAAATCTTCTATGAGAACAGCTTATGTAACTCATCTCACTGGCATAAATTCTTGTTTGTAAGGTCAGCTACATGTCAGCAGTAACACTGTTAATTACGGAAACCACCCCTTAGGTACTTCTACGAAATAATGGTGCCGTCGAAGTGGAATTTTTACCATGGACATTGGGCAAGCGGCGACTGTACACTAAATACTGCAATATTTAAATGTTTTTGTCTCCAGATTTATGCAGCATGCTCTAATATTCCCTAACCCGATTACAATCAACATCCAATTTCACAAAAATACAGTCAAAATGAACCATTACAGAACAAAAGTTAAACAATAACTACTTCTGAGTACCGAGTGCACTCTATCATTACAGTGAACTGAAGTCGTATGATTGCGGCGTAAAGCTCCAATTGTGGTGCAAGCAGGATTCGTAGTCAACAATAAACAGCGGGCTACTTCCGGCGGCCGATTACCGTTTCCGGCCGAACGTCGACCTCGCCGGATGTTGGTATGAAAAAGTTTTTACGTGAGTTTACAGTTGAGTTGGACACGAGGACGAAGTTACAATAAGAACGGGAATGAGTTGTGTGTTTTTCGCCTTCTTCTGTTCGTTTTTAGAGGTAGATACTAAAGTAAGTTTAAAAGTAACGTCAAAACATGCTGCCCATTACATGCTGTGCATCTACATGTGCATGTACCCGGTGCGTCAGGTGAGTGCAGCAGGTATATGAACAGATTTTTATTTTTGTTGTGTATTATAATTGTTACTAACATAGTTTTTAAGTAGTGTGTATTTACTAACATCATATGGATCAAGGTCCCAATTAAAGGCTTTTTTTTATTTATTTTTATTAACTGAATGATAGAATGTTTTTGATCATTACCAAGCATTAAAATCAGCATTCATATAATATGCAGCATTCATTTTATATCTGTACTTAAGTTTATTATAAACACTTTTACACGTCAATAGTAGGTAAGTACCTACAATAACACATAACATGACGCCTAATTTCCCCGAAGGGTTAGGCAGAGGTGTACTCCCACATTTTGCGAGTTATGTTACCTACAATAAAGGTTGTCATTGCAGCTCTTTACCGTCATCGTCCCTACGGCTCTTTTCTGATAGTATGTATACAATATTCTTAATAGTTGGTCCACAAGTTTTACGAATAAAGTATATTTGTTTCACAGATTCGCGAGTACCATCTACCTCTTGTCACAATGTCCAACCAGTATAACCCTAGATCGGTGACGTAGATAAGGCTCTACTAATTACAATTTACTGTTCCTATGATAAGTTTAGCCTTAATTGGCCGCTACATTATTGCCCCAAATTTTATATTTATGTTACCGGAAAAAAAAACTGTTTATGATGTAGGTACAGTCACGGACTTTAATTGATGAACCACCTGGCACTGTTCGTATTTTAGCCGTGTAATGCAAAACGGATTTATTCGGTTCCCTACACGGAAAGTCATAATGTCTTCGTATTAGTAGAAGAAAATTATATTTAATAACTTTACCGGTTGGCTAACCTGAGAACCAGAACTACAAACTTGACAGCAGAGTGACTACTCAAAGTCAACCAATTGCAGGTCTAGCAACAGTAACCTAGCCACGATTGTTTAAGCGTAGCTATAGTAACGTTAGCGTACGGAGAAATAATAATAGGTTTTTCGACAACTTCGAAATTAACGTCTCTGACATCGACATTTCAACTGTCGCTGTCTTCAGATAAGTTTTCAAAATAATCGATTAATGAGGTTTGATTAAAACGAGGTCAGTATCAAAAAGATTGGATAAACTTAATGCAACATTTTATTTATTTTTATCATTAAGAACTTATTAGTCAACCTCTATGGATAAGACTATTTCCGATTATATGTAATTTATTTGTCATCTTGTTTACGAGCGTACGGTTTGAGTTCGTGTTTAATCTTGTAATCTCGTGAATGTATGAAAGTGTAAAATTGAAAAGATTGAAGGTAGCTTATCAATTAAAGTCCATGGCTGTACGTAACGCAAGGTACATTCGTTTTGGGACCTTGATAGGGGGAGTTTTTTTTTAGGTAAATGGGACGAAATTTAGGTAATTGGAAAGGTTAATAAATAAATATTACTAATAACATAATATTAAATTGTTTTTTAGCCGTTAATTATTATTATTACTTACTAGTTTCAGTTTCACTTTTACTCATTCCATAAGTTCTGTGTTACAGTAACGTTTCATTGTTATCTTTTGAAAACAATACTGTATTCTGTGGTACAACAATGCTGTTTAAGAAGAGAACTTCATCATTATTGTTGCTGGTAAAAAAACACCATCAAACTTAATATTTACATTTCATTGGGCAACGTATTAAACGTTCAATATAAACGGTCTTAAGAACACTCGACAAACATTTCTATCGCGGATCCAATAAAGTCAGATAAGTGCCACGGAGAAGTTTACAATGAAGTGCTAATGTATGAAGAATGTGCGAACGACGACGCAAAAGTCTAGCAATGTAGTGTACACATTTTGTCGTTTGTCGTTATATTACATACTAGCTGCCCGCCCCGGCTTCGCACGGGTAGCACTAAGTACTTATCTACGGCGCACCTACCCTACCTACCTACCCGACCTACCTACCTACCCGACCTACCTACCTACCTACCCTGCCGTATCTACCTACCCTACCTACCTAGCTACCCTACCTACCTACCTACATACATACCTACCTACCTACCTACATACATACCTACATGCATACCTACCTACCTACCTATCTACCGAGATATCATCAAAAAAGCCATTGTATACTGAATGTATGAGCCGGTATTTTTTTGAACTATACTTACGTTTTTAAACTCGTGATATCTTTCGAATAGAATGTCCGAATTGAATAATTCAAAAAGTTATATAAAGGTATTGAAGCAGTCTTAAATATGAAGTAATTTATTTTGATAAGGATTAATACCAAGATACAAATAAAGAGCCTTTTCTAGCAGCGTCATTTCAATTAAATTTTCAAAGTAAATGAACGCTTATTGTGGCTTAACTATAATAGTTAGACATATGCTGACGCGACACTTTTTGTTAATAATAATGTGTTCCGCAAAGTCGTAGTACATTATTTTATTCTATCATCAATAATTTTCGCAGCGCACGCGATGCTGAGAATATTATAGGTATTTTTTTTACACCTTGGGTTACATTATTGGAGTTTTAGTAAGGATCCCTAATCTTTTCTAGCAATAAGTTTATTCATTACAAACATACACACAAAAATACATACATACAAAAATACAAATATTTCCTCTTTATAATATTAGTGTAGATTTTTCGTCATGGTCATTACGATAGATGAACCTTAAAGAAATTAGCGCCTGATAAGATTATCTTAATTTGCGTTCGAATATTGTTTGCGTGCATCGATCGAACAGGCTACACTAAGCATGTAAAAAATATAATTTATTCTGTTGTCAGATTGCGTCTACAATTTGTTTAGACATTCAATACTCCTAAATAAATTGTTAAATATCACAACACCGAACGTAAAATGTTATTGATGTCACTTCATCAGATATTCTGAAATCGAGAGAAAGCGTAGTGCGCCAAGCAATAACCTCACCGGAGCGATAAGGTAACAAGCGTAGGAATTCAGAAACTTATGAACACTCCAGTACCAAACTTATCCGTGGCAGATACTTAGGCAAAACAAATTGTGGCACAAGGGGGCAACAATTGGCGCAAACAGAACGCTCAGGTGGAAGAAAGGGAAAAAATTCAATTCCAATACAACAGCAGAGCTAAATAGGAAACTCATAAACCGCTTACGTTGTGTACAGAAATTTTATTACGAACCTTATTTCGTTTGGGAGTGGTCTGTGTGGTGGTACAACAGCGATGAATGAAGAAACCTTTTTAAAATGTGCAAGTTGTTACAGATGTGGTATCGAATTAAAAGTACCTATCTACATATATTGCTCTATTGTTTTACTTAGGTATAGGCACGAATTATGTACGAATGCTGTATAGGAATGCTGTGGTAAAAATCTATTTGCTTGCCAGCAATGTGGTTTTAATTCGTTTAATTAGTAACCTATTCCGCTTAACTAATGCTCAAGAGTTATAAAATAACCCTGTAAGAAATCGACACGTGTCGTGACGATTGACCTGTTGCGAACCCGAACACGATGTGTTCCCACGCCGCCGAGAGACCGGCCGGTCGTAGCTCTGCGTCCAGCGCTCGGCGTGGCAACCACAAAGTGAATCAATTAACTTTCGTTAAGTATATTTATCTTCTGAGACACCATTATATAGTATTAAAGGAGCAAGTGGCTTATTGCCAGCAACACGTGAACTGTGAATGTGAATGATGATGATGGTGATGATGACTGAAGAAAAGAAAAGAAAATACCGCTATCATGTAATCTTGTACCATCTCAACCAATCGTCGGTGTCGTCTGATAGAAGGCTACTATTTTTGTTCAAAATTTCATTTTGCATTAACCTCCGGGTCGCAAAAAGCCCAATTTAAACATTAAATATTCGCCAAATCTTTTACCTGATTTACAATTCGTTTACATTAACAATGTACTTTTGAAATGGCTTATTTTGAAATATTTTCGGTGCCTATTCTTTAATCGATATTCAATTGAGTAGCTTTAGTAGAGATAGAATTTATTATGAACTGATGACTGTTTCGTTGAATCGATTAGATATTCCTTTTGTTACGACATTTTTGATGAATTTACGTTTAAATTGAAGTTTACTTAGGGTTTTCATATTTTTTGGTTTCTGAAGTGATTTCGTTTTGTTCTCATTGCAGAATATTTTGTTTAGAATATTGTAGGTATGTGTAATTTAAACGGTCGGGTACTGTACTGTATTTCGTAAACTTAGAGTATACTACTGTTTATTTTGCCAATTTTCCGGGTACATTAAGTACAGCTGACACAAACCAACACCAGAGAGGGATAAGCCTTGAAACACGAAAAATAAGCCCACTCCCCAAAACGTCAACATAATCGTACACATTAGTTCACATTAACTGGACGTATAAAAACGAGCAAACCACGTACACTGGAGTGCAGATGGAATCACCAAAAGCGTTGTAAAAGCCACAATAAAGTTGCTGCTTTACGTGCGTGACTATAAACTTGATAGTCCATTAAATTTGCATCGGACAGCTTCATACATTTTTGTCGCGCGCACTGTAAAAAAATACGTGAGCGTAAGTGCAATAAAATGATACCAGTTTAATTGGGGATGTAATTGTGTGTAAAATGTTGTTGAGGTAATTGTTGCTTAAATACGCCTAAAGCTCAATATATTACTTTTTTAATAAACTGCACAGATTGCGTAAAACTTACAACTTACATCTTCCGTACACAGTTCTTAAAGTAGAACACTAATAAGCGCCTACACCACATTGTTACCTCCAAACTTTATACAAATTATCTGAACCAACTTCGTAATTGACTTCAACGGTAGCTAATTTAGTTAATCAGCCTTTTAGAGGAAACTTTTGCAGAATGCACCACTTGTGGGCTTGTGCGGGGAGGGGAAGGAAAAGGTAAGGGGGAAGAGGGGGGGGGGGGTAATTGGTCCTTTGCTCCGCAGACACTCATTGACTTATGCGGACAAGTTCGGAGATTGTTTGAAAACATCTGTTCCTCATTCCTCATTTGATGAATATGGAGGCGAGTGGAAAAACGGTTGATAATTGAAACTGAGCTGCAAGTACTTACCTAACTACTTTACAAGGAAGTAGTTTCTAGGACGGTATTTGTTTGTTCGTGTAATGAAGGTGACTTTGTAATTGTTTAAAGTTACATCAATGGTTTGTACCATAATGTATTAATCTAAATGGCCTACTCGTTCATGAACTTGTTCCAAGGACCTATTGACATTACACGTAGTATATTTTAAGAAAAAGGTAAGATACTATCAGTATTTGGAAGCAACACCTGTCTTCGTCTACTGACAGATTGATAGACATTGATTTATGTATCCTTTCTCCAAAATAGAGCACGCGGCTTTGCCATCTCTTTGTAGATCCTTTGACGACAATGCAAAAAAAGAAAAATACCTTAGTGAATTCCGTTGTTCTTATGACTTGGGAAATTAAACGTAACCACATTTTTATCACACAAAATCTTAACAAGAAATTACAACGTCTAACAAAACACTCGACTCGTATACCTCTTACCTTATTACTCACCAATAAAATGGCTTCTCTGAATGCTCGACAAATAACATCGCGTATCAAAAGGAATATCGTCCAAATATAGTGGCGAATGGTCGTAAACTAAGTTTTATCTTCGTGTGTCTTCGGCTAATGTCGGAGATAAATCTGGAACGACAAAAGACCAGCTTCGGGATGAGTATGTCACGTAATTTACTTTTATGGTGTCGTCAGGGTTGCGATATGATGGGCATTTAGGGGATTTTCGGGTAGTTTGCGTCGGTATGGAGAGACTTACCGTCAACGGTCGGGTGAGCGACAGTAAGCTCGCGTCTGTATGGACTTGGTTAAGCTCGTCGATTGTCTGGATCCACTTCCTTACTGGCAGATTTTAGATAGATATATCCATAAACCATTTATTTAGTGCACACAAAATAAAATATCACAACACACAAATGCACAATTAAATGATAACAAATTACATGAACGTAAAGAAAAAACAAGGTGCCATTATACAACAAAAAAAAACAGAAATCTGTGATCTTGGGGTAATTGATTAGACTGATTTATTTATTTACCAGTAAATAGGAGCCGACAAAGGATAAGATTTACCTAATAGTAATGAAAAATAGTAAGAACAAGAAGACAATTGTATCTACTCGCCATTAGTGAATTTATTATTTCCATAGTATCTTTCAATGCGTGAGATGAGCTCATAAAGTGAATTTTAGTGATTAACTTATATAACTGTCTGTTATCTTGCCAATTAATCATTTAATTCACTGCTTTAGAGTCCTGCCGACTTATTGTGTAAAAATCTCATCCTGAAAACTAAGGTAAAGTGAGCTTGAAGTTAGCTGTCACTAGTATCAGATGGAATGACAGCTCACTTCACCATAGTTTTCACAGTGAGATTATTACGTAAGTTTTCACGAAGAGATCGTAGTACCTAGTTACGTCAGTACCTAGTTATCTTTGCTAAACTAAACAGTGTGTCATACCCCTAAAATGTCATTTCATATTTTTTTGAAGCGTGTTGTTTAGCATTGGCCAATTACCATGAAAAACAAACAGTTTAATTCCCAACCCTGCCTTTGTTTACTAATCATCATTGAAATTAACCCAATCAGAATTCTGGAAACGCTTTGGAAATAAGCGAATCAACAATTTCATCAGATTACACGACATTCAACCAGAATTACCAGTTACGAACCCTTAAATGCACGTTTCTATGCATCGCCCGTACCCATAGACGCTTAACAATATAACCCCATGAGCTATAACATTTTAGGGCGAATATTAACCAAATTGGATGAGTCGGTAGACGACGCCGACGATGCGCGACTTTCTACACAGAGAATTTGGTGAAGGATTTAAATTCAAAGTCTTATTTTATAGAAACATCCGCTACGGGGAATAAAAAAGCATATTAGTTTGTTTGTGAATGGTATGTTAATTTAATCACCAATCTGAGACGATACTCTCTTTTTGGGTGCAAATCAGTTGAATCTGGCGAGCTATTCTGTAAAAATCTCACTGTGAAAACTTAGGTGAAGTGAGCTTGAAGTGAACTCAATCAATTTGCCTAGCCTTTTCCCAACTATGTTGGGGTCGGCTTCCAGTCTAACCGGATGCAGCTTAATACCAGTATTTTACATGGAGCGACTGCCTATCAGACCTCCACAACCCCTGACAGCTGAGCAGCAGCAGCAAGTGGAATGACAGCTCACTTACCTAAGTTCTCACGGAGACATTTTCACGGAATAGATTCAGATTCACGGCAGATTCAACTGATTTGCAAGCAAAAAAAGTATCGTGTAATGTGAAGGTGAAGTTAATGATTGTTTATTGATAATTCCAAACTCAACAAGTAACATGAAAAATATTTGACCGCAGACTAGTAGAACAGAGACTTGATTGAAATCATAGAAATCATTTTATTTGACTGACTTTTTCTTTTCGTCATAAAGTCATAGTCAAAGTCAAATAATTTATTTCAAATAGGCACATTATAGGCGCATCATAGGTGCCTTTGCTTGGCATTTTATAGATACACTAGCTGTGCCCCACGGTTCCACCCGCGTAAGTCTCGATCCCGGTCTGAAAAATAGATTACGACCGATTCTTAGACCTAAAAATTTTATATACTTAAAAATCGGTCAAGCCGTTTCGGAGGAGAATGGCAACTAATACTGTGACACGAGAATTTTATACATTACTTCGATTGATTTATAAATGATCCCTTGCCATGGCTTACAAGCACTTTTCCAGGATAACTATTAGCTCTGAGCGATGTATAGGAAATAATTCCTATTTCCTATACATCGCTCAGAGCTACTGTGCACACTTGTGCTTGCTCCCTTTGTGATAACAGCCGTGACGACCGTTATGGAACCATATTATACTTAGGTAAGGTCGTTTCGAAGCTAAGACAATGTTTTCTCCATTTGGAACGGCTCCAATATTGAGAGCGACGTGAGATAGAGGTTGCAAGCTTGACGTTGATTTGATAAAAGGAAATTATGGGGAATTCGGTTGAGACTGTAGAGTACCGTACGTGTGGATATTTTGATGCTCTCCTATGTGTACGTTTAGTAGTAGTAATGTTGCTTGGAAAAATTCATCCGGAGAGTGTTGGCTTGGTAAGTTATCATAATGCATTCGAAAGATTAGTTTATTCTGCACAAATAAAACGCACATTACAAAAAATACACTGTAGTTTTAATACTAAAGCCAAAACCGCAGTATTCGCAAGAAAAAAAAACAAGATTAATAGTACCTACACTACCTACTCTGTGATGATTAATTAATAGTTAAAAAGTTAAAGGGTATAATGGTCAAATTGTGTATCTACCTTGTCTACAGCTGCGGCCATAGGCATTCTACCGCTAATCAGAATGATCCGCTAAATGAATGAGGTCCAAATTGTAGGGTCAAAAGTGTCGGTGATGTTACAGATTACTTTTGACTTATTTTGTCTTTACTTCAATTTCAGTTTTCTCTTTTTTTCACATAACTATAACGGTAGCAGTTAAAACATAAATTTAAAAAAATCATCACTTAAACATTTAGGGGTTTATTTTTATAATGGTTGCTTAAAGATAAGTAATGATTAGCGACTGAAAACTATACATTTTTGACGTTTGAACGTCACTTAAACTTTTAGGAGGAACAGGGTGTAAAGTTCACTCATCCACCATAGAAAAGGCAGGATCCTCCGACCAGACGGGTGTTGTGTCTGGCGGGCAACTGCCTAACGGTTGATGTTGCGTTCTTGTATATAATGTCCAATGCACGGTAAACTTTAATTGCGCGATGAAGAATTTATGTGTCGTCAGGTCTTTGATGCGTAGTTCGCATGTGGCGATGTAGATACCGCCACAAACTTAAGCAACTTTTATAAATAAACCCCTAATTTTATTGTATTTGTATTCTTCAAAAGAAAAATAGTGACTGTGAAGGCTATATTATTCGCGTATAAGTTATAAGGTTGAACAAAGGAAACGAATTAAGTTACCCCAAGTTGATCGGCCAGTAATGTAACACAACTTGTGCATTATTTAGCCTTTGATGTTGTGTACTTGTGTTCTTTTTCTCTTTGGCTGCTTCAAATATTATATCGGATGAAACGTAGGTTTTTTGCTTTATGAACATAAATATATTATATACCTTGCCAACGATGGAATAAACTTTTCAAGTACTAAATGTTTCATAATAGAAAACATTTTATTGAAAATTATTTTGGTTTTAGTGCAGAGTTATATCTATAATATACCTATACCTCCGCCTAAACCTTCGAGGACTACAGGCGTGATGTGGTGTTATGGTATTGGTTTTTTTTTTGTTTTTATTCAATTCTACTTCGACTGTGTCGTTAGCCGCAAGTGGGGTTAAGATAGTGCTATTTGGCTTTCCAAAATTAAATGTAATTTCTCAGTAGTAGCACGGAGTCTGTATTTCTCCCTGGTTAATTAATGGTAATAGGCTCGTACGTCAATAATTATAAAACCAGTATATGTTGGCTGGCTGGCTGGCTGTGTGCTGTGGCGCAGCCTGGGGGAGGCCTACTATGTCCAGCAGTGGATTGCGATAGGCTGAGTTGAATGAGGCTGCCTTCGCACTCTTTTGAATCTCCGCACTGCGCTAGGCCAGCTGAAAGTCAATGTGTTAACATCGACGTGCGGTCTGCTTTATATAAATACTTAAACATAATTGCCGAAATGTGCGAGTGTACTATAGATACAACTGCTCCTCTGGGAAATACAGGCAAGATGACATGTTATGTTATTAATATGTAGGAACATATCATAACAAATAATGGTTTTTTTCCAGCCTTCCTACAGTGGCACCAATCTTCGCCGAGTCCCGAGTGGAGTGCGGGTAAATGCAACATCTACATCATGTCGCATCGGTTAGGTTAGTAATATTTCGTCCTGGCTAATGGGCCGAGTTATTTTTTCCCTGGCTGCTGGCATGTTTCACTAAACAGTTGCGACAATATGAGCAAACATGTCCCTGGCGTCTATTTTATTTGATTATTTTGTTTTAAATAAATGTTATTATGTACTTAAAAAACTTAAATTCATTGACAGACAAAGCACAGTCTAAACCGCTGAGAAGCTTGAAATTTTGCACAAAAAGTCCTTATTATAATGAAAAAGTGAGCACTAAGGAAGGATTTTACGAAAATCATCCCCTGAAGGGGTAAAATAGGGAATGAAAGTTCGTAATTTTTTCCGATGAGAATTCTCATGTTGACTTTTCAAGTCTCTATTAAGGATTTTGTGGTAAGTAAAGGCGTGAAAATCAAATTACCAGTAAGTAGCATTCGTTACGAAAGGTATTGATATTGTTAAAAGGAATAAGGAAAGTTCAGCTTTGTCACTGGAGGAAGTCCAATAAATTGACATTACACTGTTTTCTCTTTATGTCTTACTCAGTTATGAAACAGACAAATACCAACTATATCTATATCAAAATCAAAATCAAAATCAAAATCAAAATCAAAATATTTTATTTCACATAAACCTACATGGGCACTTATGAAACGTCAGAAGCTAGGTATACCGACATCATATCAATATCTATCCATAATTCAAGGGGACTCCGACCCCCGAACAACATAATCATATTAGTAGCACCTGTACTTATACAAATAGGGATCCCGGAGGCTTTTTATTGTGCTCTCTCTCAATTAATCTTGCTAGCTTACCGCGGCACGATCATTACTCTTCCTAAGTAATTGTCTTATATACGATTAAAACTTGGTAAACGTTACAAGGGTAAATTAAAAAAACGTATTTGTAACGAGTTACTCGTTATTGGTAACTGTTTGTAATTGATTTATTCATCGGTAAAATTTTATGTTGTTTGCGCTTTGTCTATATTGGCGTCTGTGAGTCAGCTAAAGTTTCTTCGTATGAGCTGAAGACCGCAATTGGGAATATAGTTAAAAAAATACAAGGTATTTTAAGTATCTCTCCATTAAAATGGAAATAATGGTATTCAAAATAAATAATCCCTATTTGATGATAAGCACTATAGAACCTTGGTTACACTAAACTTAATATTGTTACCTTCCAGTATTAATATTATGAGTATAGATTAGTTTTACATGCTAAAAGGTACAGCATCAGAATACACAAAATTCGGTTTTAATGTTTACCTTTGGTTTAATATTGTGCTGTCAAAATATAAACAGTAAATACCACGAACGAAATCAAACGCAATAACCTAACATGCCATCAAATTAATTAATTGAATGGAGCATTTAATTCAATATACCGTGTAGGGATCCCTACGGATGTTCAATAGGTGAAGGGTGTTACATTAATTCTGTATAACAATTACTTTAGCCGTATATAGAGCCTTCTGAATTTATAATACCGTTATATTTCATGGAGTGATTCGGATTAAATTTTTATTAAAACCGATGAGAGCTGGTGCTAGCTGCGAGTTAGATACCTACTAAGTCGTAGGTCGTGGGTACGAACCCAGCCAGGCATGTACTTTACTTTGAATAATTTTATTTCATTAAGTACTTACTACATTGAAGGAAATAATCTTTATTTTACTATATTCGTATTCCACCACTCTTTATTTCACTCCGTTTTTTTTTTCCATGATCTTTCCAGAAATCTCAGAAAAAAACCTGAAAAAAAAAATTTACGTCTTACTATAAAAACTTAGACACCTTATTCATTTCAACGTGTGTCTAATCTGAATTTTACGTCAAACTCCATACATAAATGTCATGGTAAAAGCACTTTTATTTGCTTGCAGTAAGGGCGGCTTTCGTAGTTCAAAAGTTTCACTACTGACTTACGGTTGACCGTACCAACCTACCTTCATTGTTTACTTGCTTGCGACGTTTACCGTAATCAAAACACCGAGGAACATTATGAGGAACCCGACTATATTAAGAGCCTTCCTGCCTCCTCAGTGCTAATCCAGACGCGCCACTTTCAAGCGATTAAAAAGTTGACGGACACTTTAATTTACTCGAGTTTTAGAGCTCGGCGACACGATGCCGTTACCACGCCGCCACCGCGCGACGCCGACGCGACGCCACGCCGCGCCGCCCGCCCCAGCACCGCCGTTTATTCCCAGACGTCCACGCCCCGTCGTTCCTACTGGGAACGAGTGGGAAAAAAAAGATTCGTTCCTCCCCAGTGGGGACGATTGGAACTTTTCATTTCCCACGCTTTTTGAGCCGTCAAAATGAAAATTCAAGATGGTGACTACGACAATCATGTAACGTGAGAAGGAATTTCGTTCCTGACGGGGGACCCCAACCCCACACGTTTATTTTTTGCCCACATCCATTGTTTTCCAGTTAACGCTTGTTCAGAAATACAACATACAAACCACGAAACAGACGTTGTACATTTGCTTATTATAACAGAGTTTGTTCACAGTATCGGAACAGATTAGAACCTTATATTTATAAGCCATCTTCACACGTCTGGAAAAATACATGATTTTTTTACACAAACCAACTGTTAGTGGCCCGTCTATACCAACTAAGTCACGTTTTAAAATAGATCGCGCAATATTTTCTCCATACATTTGGCCGCGCTCAGACGGCACTATGGCCGTCAGCGGTAAATGAGGCGAGAATTCTTGCAGGTTTTAACGAGAACGCGCATAACTATGGCAGAATGACGTCGGTTATCGGGAAATTCGTTTTTAATATGGATTATAAAGTTCGCTTTATTGGTACAGATTTTCTGCTTGGATAATGATTTTGGACGCCAACTTTTCTGATATCTTTTAGATGCATTGCCATGATCAAAATAGGTACCTACATTTTTCCTACTTCAAAAAATCCTGTGGGTATCCAGATTTTTAGGTATTGGATAGGATTGGTAGGTATTCATTTTAGAAAATAATATTTGCAAAGACCTGACCGTGGCTTCGAATAAAAAAAAAGTATTATTGTGATATCATAATATGTTTGCTTTTATTTATTTGCGTAAAAGGTATAAATTAATTAATGAACCAAATCACACCATCAGTTCCGCGCCCTAAGCAGGTTTGCAAACGCCCAACATTTTATCAAAAGATTGCAACTCGCAGACAACTAAGAGATATTACATGAATAGCGTATTACTAAGGATAAAACTGCCATTAAGAACTTCGGTAATAAAGCGGAAACTTGAAAAAATATCTCTTATAAACTCGACGGTAGTCTTACGGAGTCATTCCATTCCTCGTTTGGAGTCTAATTGTAGGGAACTTGCAAGTGACTGGGTTCTAGAGTGAAGTCTAACTGTTAATGTACGCGGAACATCGCATTAGAGTCATTAGGAAGGGGAAAACAATAAAATAGTTGCGAGGAACTATTAGGTTCTTGGAGTAAGTAGGTACTTGGGTAGGTATACGTCTTGTGTGGTGTGATACATAAGCTTATTCTTTTTAATTTAAACCGAGGGTGTTTATTACATGCCAACTTTAATTTTCTTCAATGGTTTACTTGGAACTTCGAAGATAGCCTTAGAAAGGTAATGATAATGAAATTGTTTATTTTGCCAAAAGTAGTGCTTTACATTTCCGTAAAAATTTAAATTAATAGCTAGGAATAGATCTTTAAATAAGACGCAAAGGAATTGCTTTGCTTATGAACTCCGCACTAGGACGAGCCTGTCTCGTGGAGGTTGAGTTGTTTTTTCTAATATTCTAACAAAACTGAGCCAAAGACAGGGTTTTCTTTTCATGTGTGTGGTTAAGTGCCAGAGCCCATTTTAAAAATTCCACACTATAAATTCAGAAAGCTATACCATCATCTACCATGAATTTTAGGCTATTTGTGAATTGAGTTATTTAATACCTACCTATTTTGATACTTATTTTTGGGGTACATTAAAATCACTTGAACAACCTTAATATTCAATATCCACCTTGAATAACATAATGTTATCAACTTTAATCAAATTCAAAACAACAGTCGGTCGTGAAATTGCGAAACTTTTCCATCAACACTGCATTATCCCCTTGCTCCTGCAATCACAGCGTAACCCAATAAAATCCATACACGATACTTTCACCAACCGCCAATCTTGGCGTTAATGTGTTGGCGTTCTCAAATTGCTAAATCTCGTGTTTGGTCGCAGTTAGCAAGTTGGCTGTTGGCCAATGACAGGATTCCTTGCGGTTGTATAAATCATAGCACGTTAAATGTACATTGGGACATTCGATTCTTCTTCGTTTTTGAGTTCGTAATGCAGCTGAAGTGGTGTGGTATTAGTCCGGGTTTATGAGTAATGGTTTGGTCGTGGTCAATATTTGGTCCAATATTGGCCGTATGAATTGCGTTAGTTGTCGTCTGGAATTTTCTTCTCATTTCAACATTTTTATTTTTGGCAGAACCAACCAATCTATATTCCAGGTTTGCCGTTCTTAGTTGCATACTGTGATAATTAATTTGAATTTGAAAAGTAAATCCAGAAATGTTGTCAAATAGTTCCAAAGTCTATTTTTTTTTTAATAAAAAATGTTGTACCTGCTTACTTAATACGCAAAACAACTTCAATTCAAACTTTTAACTACATATAGTTACACGTCATCTAAGATAACCTTTTCATCTTCAATTCAGACTGTAAGAGCTATTCGTTAGTTCGTAGCTATTGTGAGCCGCCTGCCGTAAGTTACACACAGTATCATTACATAGTGCTAACAAATGCAATGAGGCGCATCGGTAGCGAGCCGCTGAGTGAATGAGGCTGCAATCTCTTGGAGGTCGTCTCATCGCTATTCCGATGCCTATAAATATGCAAACTGGGGGCCCTAAGATGGCACTTTTAGACGAACGCGTAATAGAAAAACATTTAAGTAAGAAATTACGATGTTTAATGGTTTTTAAAGTTGTGCGTAAAAGTTATTATTAAAAATACGTAGTTATTGTAGGGTTATTTGATATGATAAAGGTAAGCCTGAAATTGGTAGAACATAAAGTTGAAAGTCCAGATGTAAGAAGTTTCATGTGTGTAAATCAAACTGTGTAGTAGTATTAATGTGCACGAGAAAATGAAACATGAGAAAAGAAGCGAAAAAGTCAAGTTGCATTGAAAAATAAAGACGCAATTATAAAAAATTGCAACAACTGGATAGGTATTGCGTTGGTCCTCAGATACGGGCGGCTAGCATCAGAAAGCGCTATCTTAGAGCCTCTCACCTTCAATAGTCAGGCTGTTCTCGCTTATTTAAATATATTCCAACTATCTCTGGGGCCAGGCTCGTTCTCAATACAACGTCTTCGCGTTACATATGAAAAGGCCCGCGCTCATTGGCCGGACGCTGCCTGAATGTGTTTGGTCAAAGCATTGTGTGTTTCGTTCGATTGAAACGTACGGAGCGTAATGGAATAATGCATATACACGGAATATGTAAAGCTTTTTAGTGCATTTTTATTTGTTTAGTTGAGATACTTAAATATAAGGGTGTTATTGGACTAGGTATTTGTGTATACTTTGAGAACCAGATGTCATAGAACACATAACATCACGCCTGTAATCCCCGAAGGGTTAGTCAGAGGTGTACCTTTAGTATACGCACATTTCGCACGTTATGTTTAAGTCCCATTTAACAGAAACAGAGCCGTTTTATTCAATTTGCATTTTATGAATTGCATTTTAATCGATTTGTTAAATATTAATTTTAAAATGATCAGTAAAATTAGTCGCTATTTTTTTAAACGTTTTTTTTTGTGCTTTGATAGTGTCTCTTTGGTTCTGCTACTTGACGAAAAATGATTTTAAATTCAGATAAGTAAAGGAATGATTTTTTTTTCTGCGTAAATAAATAACTTTGACGTAATTGTATAACTATATAACTTCCCTCCTACGAAATTTCAAACCTCCCCAATTATAGGGGCGAGGTTATTGCTATAAAACGGGCACAAATCCAGACTCCGGACTGCTACTAAGTATTTCCGGATGGAAAAACTCAATAACACTTTGTCCGACCTGGGAATCGAACCTAGGAGCTCATGTTCATCAATAGCGCTTGCGATCACTAGACAAACAAACATAGTAAGTAACTATTGTTTATTCGAATCATTATTTAACTAGCTACCCAGCGGTTTCGCATTGTATTTACTACCTGACAAAACATCGAATTTTCTCAAAAATAATATGTAAGTTTAATAAGAATAAGCTTTCCGGGATCAATTCTCTAATGGTTAATACCGCACCAAAATCCGTTGGGCAGTTTGGAAGAACAACGCGATCACACAGACAGACTGGAAAAGCGATTATAATCTGTATAGATATATACATAGATAAGACTTAGTGGAAGGAGGCATAATATTTAGTTAAGTCTAATTACGTTAACAAACAATTTGACTTCCAAGAAAATCTAGACTTTAACAAAAACGGCTTAATTATGTAAATGACGAAGCATTTTGTTAATGACTGTAATACAATTGGTTTGTAAAAATGTCAGTGTTTTAACCTTAGATTGTTTGCCGAAATATTATTATTTAAAATAAATTTTGTACCAGGTTAGGATAGTCATATTAATAATTTATGTTCATTCCAAACCAGTTATTGCAGCACTTTTAAAAACCTTAAAAACCCTGCTATAAATAAAAAAACCTTCCCAAAAATTGTTAACCCAAAATCGTCCAGTACAGCGTAACCACTAATTAACTATCGCCAGTGGCACCGGAGCGAAATAAATCAAGTGTCACTTGTCACGGACGTCCCATAACTTGTAAGTTATGCGGCGATCGCGTGCGTCTGAACCCGCACATTCACGGAGACGAGTGACGCGCAGTGAGCGTTGCACTCGATCGATGATTTGATTGCAGTTTATTTAGAATTGCTTCCGGGCTCATTTTCGGTCTAGGTACCTTTAACCTAAAGACATATATTATATTTTGTTTTTGCCATCAACTTCCTAACGATGGTTTATTTAATATATTTATGTGAAAACTCCTTTGTTTTTTCAATGTTACTAAAATATTTTGAAAGCTTTTAGGTTTATACAAAAGCAGCTTATGAAAAAATCTACTGTCAATAGACTAGCAGGTAGGACTAAAGTAGGTTCTAATACCTTCAAAAAGCTTTGCAAAGCCCATGTAAAAAAGCCAAATCATCTAGATAAACAAAGTAACACCGTAACAACACAGCAACATATTGCCAGTCCGCTGTTGGCCAGTGAAACTAATAAACGAAGTACGCGGTCGGCCAGTGGGAGGAGTTGTGTCGAGTTGTGCCAAGTTCACCACTTAACACCATCGTGTTGATGGCCACGGGTCTTTGGTGGAAACCGGAGACTGAGGCGAGACAGTGCTAAATTGTTTATTTTTTGGCATCGAATTTGTAAGACATTGTTTTAGGTTTCAGTAGTTATCATGAATGATATACTCGTTTTCGTATCTATCTCACGTAATAGTGTAAGAAATACTAAATTAATGCAGGCGTTTCTAAAACTTGCTGTTAATAATATTATAAGACTGCAATTGTTCCAATAAACTAGTTAGTGTGTTATAATTTAATCGTGAGCAGAAAATAACTCTATGACCAATTCAGTTCAATCTGATAAAACAAAATTCGTGTTACTTTTATCCGCACAGAATAACAAACCCGAGCGCCATTCATATTCAAAGTGCGAAACTTTCCAAAAACTGCTTTCAAACTATGCAACCTGAAGAAATTAGAAACACATTAGCATCTCTGCCAAACCTGCTTTAGTTACACAGACCTGCTTTAGTTGCTTTAGGTGCACAAACGGAAGTTTCAAGTAGAGACTAGCCACAGTTAGAGACAGACTGATCTAATTTTGTGGCTAAATTGCCGCTACATCAGACTCGCGTCAGTAGCAGTGCGCTATGTTATAGTGTTAGTTTAAAATAATGAGGAGAAAATGTACTAATGAGAAAATGTTGTAATGTTAGGTGTCTCTGGAATTAAGTTTTTTGAATATTGAGTATGAGTTATATTAGTAGTTGGTGCATCTTCATTATTATGTTTAATGCAAAATTTACAGTTTTTTTCTCGACATTAATTTCTTCAGTAATTTTCATGTTTTATCTAGTTATTATGTATTCTAGTTATTTATATATAATTATTCTGTACGTGTGTTTGTCACCTAACTCTGCCTTAACGGGTCGACCGATTTGAATGAAATTTTGTGTGTATGTTTGAGTGGGTCCCTGGATGGTTTGAAAATACAATTGAACCCGGTGGTGGGACCTCGGGCAGGATAACTTCTGCCAGGTCCGCTAGTTTCATTTAGTAGAAATGCCACAAAAATAGCATCCATATTTAGGTAATAAACCCGTAATTTCACAAAGTGCCTGCTGCGCCTGCGTTTGGATTGTTTTGATGAAAGCAATGAGCAGTGACACAGACGTCCATTCCTACAATAAATTACCAAGTTCAAAAATCTGTGGAATATTCCGTAGTATTAAAGGGAACTTATATGAGAATATTTTGTGAGTTGTATGGTGGAGCATACGTCACGTTCTCTGTGATAAAATAAATCAGAAATATTGCATTGCAGCTTAATGAGCAAAAGGTGCACCATTAATGAGATTGTATTTTATTTTTGACTAGCTTTTGCCCGCGGCTTCGCCCGCGTGGATGTCGGAAATTATCCCACGGGAATGTGCTACCGGGATAAAAGTATCCTATGTCCCATAACCCACGTGGTCTGTCTAGGCGACCTAGGCGTTACGGCGTAAAAGTAACAGACATGAGACAGCCAGTAACTTTATATATTAGTGGTAGTCCATATCTATATTGTGGTGATAGTGTGGATAGTATGGACAGCAGTATGAAACTGTCGGAAAGATTAATGAAAAAATATTGTATAAAGATTAATGAAAAAACTATGGCATATTGTATGGACGTTGGAAACTAAGGTGAAAGCTTTGCGGGAGCCTGCGAAATTCAAATTATCTTATGTTTTTTGCTTTTTACAGGTCAGTATCAAGTTTTATGTTGATCTAAATAATGAGTCGCAGTTGTTTTAAATATTTATTTATCTAATCTAACTAATATTGCAGGAGTTGTATTCCTGTATCTAATGGTTATTATTCTGTAAAGCTACTATTTGCTACGATCGCGAATCATATTTTATTCATATTGACATTCGAAACTTACCCATTAAACGATTTAAAAGCTGTATTAAAACCAAACTTTGTAAAAAAGGGTACTATACAATTTCAGATTATTTAGAAGACAAAAAGCATGGGATTGAGCTGCTCGCTTTGCTAACATTTTGTCATTTTGGCATTGTGACATTTTGAATAAGTACTATGGAAAATCATCAAAATATACCTACCAGTTTTATATACAAATTCACATTATTGAATATTATATGTAGGATATTGACAAATGATTACTTTGTAAAGTATTGAATTATTGTGAATGTGAGGATGAATGTGAATTTTCGTTCTCAGTTAGTTTTAACAATGGTCTGGCAATTTGGAAACTTTATGCGGCCTACACAAATGTCCTTTCTTTGGTATTGTTCGTCGAGTCGTTGAGCTCCTTAAGTTCTGAGCTGAGCTCCACTATTACTGACAAATGCTTGCAGTGACAGGACAGGTTCACTCAAATCTGTGTGGTTCATTCCTCAAAAGACCATTTCAGACTCTAATCTACATGGCCCTCATAGGGCCTGACTAATATGCCAATATCTGACCTAGGTATGTCTGGACTTTAAAAGAGACTGAGTTTGTTTCGGCCTTTCTTCTCAGAGTAGTCAGATAGGAAACGCCGACCTCATCTAGCTTAATTTTACATTTTTTGATATTATTACGACGTGTAAAAGTGATTCCAATAACCTATTTACATAATAAACAATTTCATTTTAACATACAACCTGTCTGACACTGACTTGCAAATGGCAAAAAACTTAAGATTTGAATTTCGCGGGCTACCGGCGCATGCCCCTTAAGAAAATCGCATCATTTGCACATCGCCATCTATCGAGTAAGTACTCACTGGTAAACTCAAACTCTTCGTTCCAAGCCAAGAGCCAAGTAGTAATAACTTTTGATTGAGTGGACAGATTCTCAAGATACGGACTATGACTATATTCTCAATCCCTTAACGCTCTTGAAGAGAGTCCCGCAAAAATGTCAATAATAAGTACTTACATGTGAATTTTAAAATCAAGAGGGTAAAGAAGGGTTTTTACCCTCATGAGGGATGATTTTAGAAGAACATAACTCTTTGTTAGTTACAAAAAGCATAAATTTTCACAGCCCTAAGTTAAAAAAAAACTGGCCAAGTGCGTGTCGAACCATGCACAATGAAGGGTTCCGTAGTTGGGATGAATTAATTTATCAAACAAACTTTCGCAAAGTTTTATTGTCATTACGTCTATGGGCGTTTACTGTCCCTCAAAGTGTAGTTAAAAAAACATTGTAGTTAAAAAACTTGTTCTCGCATACAGAATGTTTGGGTTTTTGCAACTGCACATGTAAGTTGGTCGATTAAAAGTTTTTGAGCTAAGTCGCGGACAGACAGACAGACAGACGGACATGGAGAAACTATAAAGCTTCCTTGTTGACTGCGGAACTCTAAAAATGATAGGTTTCCCATAAAAACTTTCATCCCCTATATCCACCCCCCCTTAAATTTGTTTTTGAGAAAATAATTGCCTATGTTCTTCGCCGGGATGCCATCTATCTCTTTACCAAATTTTATCGAGATCCGTTCAGTGGATCAGGCGTGAAAAGGTAACATACAGAATTACAGACGGACAGACAGACAGAGTTACTATCGAATTTATACTTTTAAGCATCGATTAGTATGGATTATGTGTTCAATTCAAAATGAGCCAAACACTCGATAATTATGAATTCGGCGCAAGTCATTCTTCTACGGAGACTCTTAACACCGCGATTCAGAAAATGACGTTAAATGAACAACGCCATCTATCGAGCACGAAGTGATACTGTCAAAATATATGGGAAAACGTTCGAACACTCTGTAAGGTATGTAGAAAAGATGTAGGGTTCCATGACTGACTTGACCTGACTTGACTTGACTTGACTTGACCTGACTTGACCTGACTTGACCTGACTTGACCTGACTTGACCTAACTTGACCTAACTTGATTTGGATTGAGTTGAGTTAACCTTGAGCAGGTATATTTTATCGCAGCAGGTACATTGGTAGTTGAAAGAAAAGTTGATTACGTACCTTGCTAAAGTGAGTAATTAATGCACTCGTGTTTATTTAGTAAGCGCGTTCGTGCCTTAATTACTCACTTTTTGCTCGATGTAACAATCTACAATTTTTAAGAAATTAAAATTTATCACCATTTTTTCATGATTAATATTTGTATCATGATTTAAAAGATAGATAGCGCCACCTATGGCACTACTACCAAACAATGGATTTGGAAAACTTGAATTAACCAAACTTTAGATTGGGTAAATTCACAATGTATCGCGTTATGTTTCCGCGCGAAGTATGTGAACATATGATGATTATGATCGTGTGTTACACACGTTCTCACAAACCTACCTGATTTTACGCTAGTGTCATTTTACGACAATAGATGTCGTTACGTGTATCTACATTACGTACCTAATGAAAATTTCTTCTTGAATACTTTAAACTCTTATATCTTTTGATATTTTGAAGCGATTGCGATGAAACAAAAACTAAATGAAACATCGAGTTACACACAATATTTGAGTTTATAAGTTAACCATATTGATTTCGTACTTTTTACGTGATACTGGAACAATCAAACAAACGAACAGACAAACAGACAAACAGATAAACAGACAAACAGACAAAAATTCCAAAAATGGTAGAAATGGCATCTGTTGGTTATTCTTGGACACTCCAGCCAGGTTTTTTTTTTTTTTTTTCATTGTACAGAAACGCCTCGTCTACAGATTTATTATATGTATAGATATTGTAGCAAGGCAATGGGTCAAAATACATTACTTCAAGTAAAAATGGCTCGGAAACAATAAATAACCTGTCATATTAATTATGTTCCTGAGCTGTTGTAAAATTTCCTCCATTTAGAAACACCACGTCGTGCCTTTGAGTCCCATAAACTACGACTGACTTCAAAAGAGTAATAAATGAACCATACATTGTGTAAATGACATAATCGCACGTTCAATACTGGCGCCTTTGTTACCGGACGTAACATTCGTATTGTTAAAGAAATAAAAATTCACTGAGCAGAAGTCTTCGCAAACATATCCTTTAAAATATCGGAAGCGAGACTCTTTGCTGAGGGAGCATGGTTATTGAATTTTGTATCACCCGACAATTTTACTGGGGAGAGGTAGAAATGTTGGGGAACACGTATGTTTGTACTGTATATCCCATTAGGATATGACAAGATGCTGCGTAACTGTTTACCCGACTGCCCCAGAAGGAGGGTAATGTTTTTCGAGAGTATGTATGTATGTCTATTTCTTGGCACGCTCTGTAGCCTAAACGACTTGATGGATTTTAACATACGAGGTGTCGTTAGGTTCATATTAATTGTGGGAATGACATAGGCTATATATTTTTTGTATATTTCATCTGCAAATACAAAAAAAAGGAAGGGGAAGGTTTTTTTAAATAAATGACAACAATATTGGTATCAATTAAAAGCTAGTAATGAGTTAATTACACATAATATCTTGCGAAAGTTTGTAAGTATGGATGGATGGATGGATACTTTTTTATCTTTTTATCTATACAATATCGGGTTAAAAAGTATATTTTATACTTTTTATCCCGATATTATATCCTATGTGTTAATCCAGGTATAAACTATCTGTGTGCCAAATTTATTCCAAATGCGTTCTGTAGTTTTTGCGTATATTCCCACGGGATCGTGCCATACGCGGGTGAAACCGCGGGGCGCAGCTAGTAAATTAATAAAACTAAAAAGCTTGAAATAAAACAAATTATTTAAAAACCAAAAAACTCGACTGCAAAAATATATTAATAAGACTGAAAAGAGACAAAACAAGCATTGAACTTTGTTTTTTTGTGAGGTATTGCAGACAAACTTATCCTGAAATATGGTGTTACTTCTGTTTGGAACTTCTAAAAAGCAGCCTTTGTTTCTACATGTGATTTAATTGTAGGTCTTATTGTAGGTATCCATTCATCTTTGTTCTCAAAGGTTTCTTTGCCTTATTTCGATTTCCGGTAGCAAATTATGTGTTACCAAGAATACCATTTTGATCTTAATTAAAACGGTTTCCTTGACAAGGATTGACATCATCATGAAATATTTTCTACTCAGTCTGTTACATCCACCATCTCCTTTTCACTTCTATGATTTATGTTGTTCCATATTCAAACCAATGATCCAAAATAGAACCCGCGGTATGTCCCTTCACTTTTCCAACCACTGGCCATTAGCTAGTCCCAAAAGGTGTAGCTATCGTTTATACGGACAGGTAACGTTAATAACTAACCATTAAATAAACGACGCAGATATTTCAGCTGCCTAAAACGGACAAGCCAGGTTATTACATTCATAAAGACCTATTTAAATTTTCGCAAACTCTTCTGAACTGTTATTGCGGTTTGTTCCGTACTGCGCGCTTTATTTATTAGTAGGTATTTTTTCAAGTATTGTAATCGTGAAATCGTTTTGCATTCCTAGCGAAATCACCAAGATAGCCATCGAAATTTTTCTTACGTTTTTTTGAAATTTGTTCAGCCTAAATCGGCCACATTAAGCAATTCATCTAAAAGCAATTCATTTCTTGAATTTTCAGCAGATCATCAGCAATTCCTCTAATTTGACAAAAAATGGTGACACATATTAGCTGAATCATAAATCGCAATTCAATTCATATTCGAATCATATTTGGTGTAAATATTACTGCATGAAAATGACGTAATTAATAAAATGACCGTAATTTTAATTTAAACATCAATAAAACAATTTATAATTTTTGGACCATTTTACGAATCTCTATTAAAAACTGTCAAACAGATGAGCTGCGTAATACCTAATTATGAATTGCACGCAGATTATTATGAATTGTCAGTTTGTGACATTTTAAGATGATTCATAATAATATATAATATATTATGATTCTGTCAAAGTGGCCGTTTTAGGCCCCCAGGAATTGACCAGGCCCAAAGGATTGATTATTTTAATGACTATAATTCTATAAGTACTTTTTTTTTACCGTAGAACCTTACACTGCCCTTACCCTGCCCAAATTGCAAACAAACGTTACAACATTTGAATTTCGCGAGCTAGCGCAAGGGACTTGCGTTTTTTGTTTTTGTAAATTAGCTCATGCATTGTGTTTGGGTTGGCTTGGAGATTATAACGTGTCCCCAAATCCCTAAGTAACTACATCGATTTCTATATTATTCCAAAAGAAGAGGGATCGCTATTTGCCTTAACTTGTAAAACGAAACGGGTACCTAACGGTATAATAAATAAAAGAAAGAATATTTCAGTATCGAAAAATCCTTTTTAGTCACTTTCATTTACTTATCCTTTTATCTTTTTGTGCATATTTCGTAGCTGTTTTAATTGACTGCCATATTTTGAAGACGCTCCAAAGTTTAAATTTTTTAATTAATTAAACAAAAGCATGGAATTATTTAATATTAAAAAGTAAAGTCTTTCTAAGAGCAGACTTGAATATTCATGGAATAGTGCCAAGATCGAAAAAAGTTTTTATACAGGGTATATTAAAATGATTAAATGAACTGCCTCGTGGCTCTAGTAGTCAGAAGCGCTAGTGCTGAGCCGGAGGTCCTGGGTTTGATTATGCAGGTCGGGCAAAATGTTATTGGGTTTTTCGATCAGGAATTTCTCAGTAGCAGCCCGGAGTTTAGATTTGCGCGCGGTCGACGCCGACGGCAATAGGCCACCCCTTATTACATGAAACTCAAAAACAACTGGCGAAATATAGGTACACCTCTGCCTAACCGTTAGGGGATTACAGTCGTAATGTAATGTTATGTGTTATAAAATGGATTTAAGTACATTATTATACAAATAACTCATTAAAACCGGTTTATACGTATCAGAAATATAATTAATTGATTTCCACACAAAGCAAGCGGAGCGTTGTGCTTTTAAAATTATGTAATATCGAAGCTAATTCATCGGCGAACCGTATCAAATGTATGCGCAAATAAATAAATAATTATGTCGGCTTTCACGTTACAGATTTAATTATAGCTGGAATATTGTAGGGAGTTGTATCGACGATTTCAATGATTTTAATTCAGTGAATACATATTTGTTACGGTCCTGATTCATATTTTGATCAACATACACGCTGACACTGATCTGCAAATTAAAAAATACGTAAGACAATTTGAATTTCGTATTTTGTTTTTTATTTTTTGCTGTTTGGCCTGGGTTCGAGACCCAAAGGGTGCCGACGGGACGTGGACCGTGCTGTCCTTCTGTCTCGGGCTGTATCTTCTAAACCATAATAGGTAGACACTTGCAAAAAGAGTGTGTATTGTATGACCGCTGTAACAACAAAGAATAAAATAAAGTTAAAAATTAAAGGGCCACCACAAGAAACGTGAAAAAAGTAGTATTATAATAATTATATTGTTCGGTGGTACGGAGCTCTTCGTGTGCGAGTCCGACTCGCACTTGGCCGCTTTTTTGGGTGACCTTATGTTTTGGAATGAACGTCTTTTTACCCGACTGCCCCAGAAGGAGGGTAATGTTTTTCGAGAGTATGTATGTATGTTTGTATGTATGTATGTCTATTTCTTTGGCACGCTCTGTAGCCTAAACGGCTTGATGGATTTTAACATACAAGGTGGCGTTGGGTTCGTCTTAATTGTGGGAGTGACATAGGCTATATTTTTTTTTTATATTTCAACTGCAAATAGAAAAAAAAACGGAGGGGAAAGTTTTTTTAAAATAAATTATAACTATATTGGTATCGAATAAAAGCTAGTAATGAGTTAATTCCAAATAATATATATATATATATATATATATTTATATTATAGCTTTATTTTATAGCTTGAAATAAAACAAATTATTTAAAAACTAAAAAACCCGACTGCCAAAACCTATAACCGAAAAGAGAAAAACGAGCATTGAACTTTGTTTTTGGTAAGGTATTGCAGGCGGGGGGGACAAACAAACAAAAGTTACACCTCAGGTGTATTGGTTTGTTTTTGGAGTCGAGTTTTTGGTTTTTTAAATTGAAATTGAAATTGTTTATTGAAATAATTTATTTACATAAATATTTTACAAAATAGGGCCTTAAACTAGAGGTGGTATATAATAATTTGATTCTACCTGAACTAGGAATAAACCTGTATCTCAGGTATCTCAGGTGTAACAAAAAATAATTTGTTTTATAGTTGATAATTATAATTATGATATTGATGATGTTGTCTGAAATACCACGATATTAGTATATACTATAGTATACTATATTTAGAAAGTGTGTCCTATAAGTGAGGTACACCTCATCACTAGTCAGTGTCTCCAGGACTATACTCATAAGCTTTAGTACACATTTCCAGTATAAGCTGACCTCTCATCTTACGGAAATCCTACACAATGCGAGATCAGCATAAACTGGAAATGTATAGCTTGATGTGTAGCCGTGTGTACATCGTACGAAACACAAAAGCAATTTAGTTCCATTTTCTTGATTTAAACTTCGGTTAGCATAAACGACGTTAGCAAAATTATTAACTCGGTTATTAAAGTGTAAGTTTCTGTGAGTTTTAGGTTTTAGTCTAGACTTCATCTATCCTAGTTATTCAACTAATATTGTAATCCTAAAGTCTAAATGTTCTGATTGATGTTTGTAACTTAATTACGGGGATTAAGTTTGATTTAGTTTTCTTGGAATTTTAGATAAGAGTCATGAATCATCCTTCTGCCCCCCTATTCAAATGTATTTGTGGTCGGCGCAGCGTCTACTTCCATAACAAGTTTCTTATCAACCATCATTTAGTACATTATACATTTGTGTTCCTTGCATACAGTACTGTACCAAACAATCATTTTATAGGACCCTATTACCAAAGCTCCGAAGCCCAAATTTCTTAATTTAAAAAAATCGTCGTGTCCCATGCGGCCTCATCACATGCCCACATGCTCACATGTGACGAGGAAGGAAATTTTGAATAGGTACGCCGAAAAAACACGTTTCTTATACAGGGGGTTCCCCATACAAGAAACGTGTGTGATATCAAGTGTCTACCTATTACGGTGCAACAAATTCAGCCCTGTGACAGACGGGCGGACAGCGGAGCCTAGTAACAGTAAGTAGTTAATTAATTCTCGAATTCCAGAAATCAAAAGAATTGTATGCAAATAATAACATTGTGTCACTTATTAGCATCATTCAAATAAATCCAAAATGTCGTTAAACAGTCCGATGCGTTTACAACACAATCGTTAACATTGATTTTATGTTTTCCGATATTTCGTGTAAAAGTATCAGTGAAGACTTTGTAGTGTGTAAAAATAGGGTATAAGACTTTTCTACAGCTTTGTTACTTATCAGAAATAAGAAAGTTTAAACTTAAGCAACAATATTTATAACTTTCTTAACTTAGTTTTGTTCTTTTAGCAATGACGGGATGTTTTCGTACATTGTTTGTAGGCAGAAAAGTGTTTTGTTTGTTCTGTATCTTCAATGGTGGTCGGGTGCAAAGTACCACAGATAATATTATTATAATAAAACTGCCCGCGTGTATTATTTGTAGGAATTAACGTGGACGAAGCAAAATTAGTAAATTCTATTATATTCAAGTTATGGTTTCTATTATGTTATTTCCACTTAAACAATATTAACTATAATTAGGGGTAAATTAAGTTGATGACAGAATAACCAGTAATATTGAAAAAAAACGTGAAACCGTTTGAATTAGTAGCGCAATCTGACCTTTATGTGTGGGGATTAAAGTCGTTTTTTCCAAACCATATAATTACTTACAAGTTTACAGACGAAATCGCGAGCACAGTATAGACTAAGTTTGACTTTACGGTGTCATTCAAGGCTCTTTACGAAAACAAACCAACTTATTTTCATAAATGAAACGTTTTCAGTGACGTCTTTTGAAGGTAAATTAAAGACGCTATGTGGCGGCCACCGCTCTTCTAGGAAGCCGAAGCTTTATACACCTCTTTAACTATTTCACTAGGCGCACATTAAACGCAAGGAAACCATTGAAAGGCCTACGTAAATAATGAATGCAAATCACAAGTTTTAAAGAGTCAATTTAGGAAGCGGCGGCAACCGCTCTCTTTTAATTAAGAGAAGGAAAAACTGGCAAAATGCGAGTCGGTCGGAATTGAGGGTTCCGTACCAATAAATCTTTTATGTCTTATATAATATCTTTCGTAATTTAGGTATCCTTTGCATTATTTGCCATGATAAACACCATAATAATACCAGCCTATTATTGTCCTTCTGCAGAGCAAAAGAATCTCATATAGAAAAGGCACGAACGAGCATCATTAACCATGCTTGCTCAAGACGGGTATTAGATATTTTTTGAAAATTTAAAGAGTACCTACCTCTCACTTTTCAAAAGATACAGCCCTGTGACAGTCAGACAGACAGAGATAGACCGACGGTTTATGCTTACTAATAGGATTCCTTGACCACTTTTTGGAGACCCTAAAAATATGGTCCAGCTAGCACCCTTTGGGTGTGGAACCCTAAAATCTCCAAATGAAATCGCCTCACATTTCAAACGGAAATATTAAGGATTGGCATCCCTGGTGTCGGTAATGGTTGCAAACTTTAGTATTTATGAGGATATGGGCTCCGTAATGGGTCCATGTAATTGTGGACGAAAAATATGGGAGATAGTCTTCATAATTTTGGTCGGTCCATGGGAATAACATGGGAGTTTCGTGGATATTGGATGTGATTAAGATATTTTTTTACAATTTGGCAAAAAACTGACTATCTACCTATTGGAATGGAAAATCAATTGTTATCGTATAACTTATGCATTTTAGCCCAACCAAAAAGAAAAATTGGGAATGTCTATAATTGAATTGGCACTTACGTTGTTGAACTTCTCAAAAGTGACAATAGAAAAAAAATCTTGGACGAACTCTTTCACAAGGAGCTTCACTTAAACGTGTTAAGCTGGCCAACTTTTCCTAATACCAATACATTATTGCATCATATAGATAAAGAAAAGGAAATTAATTGTTAAGCAAATTGAATATCAACAAAGTGACCTTATTATTAAAATCACAACTGTCTTCTACAGCATGAAATGGCTATAACACGACAAATTGACGCAGGTTAAACTATCCACATAACCTAAGCCTAAACCCTAATGATTTCTACAACAACAAAATCATTACAAAATCATTACTAATTATCTAAACACACATTGCAGTGTCGACTTGCCTCACTACGCATTAGGCTCGTCGCACACACTGCGACATTAATCTTTGTCAGCGAACAGCCGCTAATTAGTTGCGAATTTATAACGCATAATGAGTCGTTGGGTGTGACGCCGCCTAAACAGGCGGTCGCAATCATGTGTGGTAAAGTTGGAATCTGCTTTAATATGAATGGCGGGTGATATACTATACAGATAGACGTGTTGTTGGAGAGAATGTTGCTACACTTTTTCCAGTTAAAACACTAGAAATTGGTGATGAAAAGACACACGTCAAAAGTTGCAAAAGACTTTACTTTTCTTGTTAAAAAAGTGCTAAGTCTCGGGCTAATTTGAATAAATGAGTGTTTATTTTGATTCTGTAGCTAATTAAAGTAATCCCAAGCAAAAAACTAGCACCCTTATTGTGTATCACCCACTCCTCATGACAATACCTTCGATTTTGACAACACAACAATATCCATTGCCTCGTCAGTTTGCAAAATTCGTCTTCTCAGGAAAAAAATACGCAATGGATATCGTTGAACTACCAAACTAAAAGGGATTGTCATTCAGAGTATGTTTAGCAGTCAGGTTTCATTACCAGATTTCTCGCCACACTTAAGACATTACCCACTCCATAGTTCCAATTATATCTAAGACTAGATTCGCAGAGGTTGGTTAAACCAAGAGCTGCTATTATGTTAAGCGTCGCTTTGGAGCGGTCCCTAATTGGATGGGTCACTGTTTAGTTCCCTAATAATATGGAAATTAAACGGAATACTAAGTTAATTGCAAAGAGAAAAGCATGATAAGAATAAAAGTAAAAGAAAAAATGCTCACAAACAGATACATAGGTAGGTATGTTTTTTGGGAAGTTTGTTTGGCACTTCTTCCTAGGTTACACTAATAAAAAGTGGTGAAGGGCAAGTCTGACCTTCTTGAATCTTACGTAATGTAAATAAAAGACGGAAGATTGCCATAATGTCGGTCTATTTCTGTTGCTTTCCTATCCTACCTTTTACAATATTACTTGTCTCTATTGTGTATTCATCATGTGCCTAGCCTTTTCCCAAATTTGTTGGGATCGGCTTCCAGTCTAACCGAATGCAGCTGAATACCAGTTTTTTACAAGGAGCGACTGCCTATCTGACCTCCATAACTGGGTAATACGATACCTACTCCTTGGTTGTCAGACATTAGGGCTTCTGACGACCCGTAACGACTGTCAAAGAACCGCAAATGACAGCCGGGACCAACGGCTTAACGTGCTTTCCGAGGCACGGAGGAGTCTCGGTATGTAAAGCTGGTCACCCATCCATGGACCAACCCCGGCAAGAGTAGCTTAACCTAATGGTTCGACCCGTGCGACTGTTATTTCTTAGCCACGAGCTCCTCTCTCTCTACGATAATTATTTATTTTAAATAACATTTTGCAAGTAACCTACCTACTAAAACCAAAAGTTTATGTTTATTAAATGGTTGGTAAACAGATCTAATTCTGAGACCCTTTAAGACTTAAACAAGCTCTGTTTATTCGGTAGAAAAGAGGTTCTGAGAAACCTTTTTGAATACTGATTTGGGAATTAAAGAAAATGTATTTGGGATTTTATAGTTAAACGGAAAAAGTGAGAGTTTCTTTTTTCAATGACAACATTAAAACGGCTTACAAATAAAAGTATTACTATATGTGCCCATTTTTTTCTGCCTGCTATTATCCTATTTTCCAAATTAAAACCCCTAATACATCGTCGACGTACTGAAACGCGAACACAGAGGTCCCTACAAAACGTCCCTCGAACTTTTCATGTAGGCATTATTGCATGATCAATCATCGTGTCGCGATAGTCGATCAATTGCTGTCGCTCCCCTTGCGTCAAGCGTGAAGGTTGCCAGTGTTGCCATAGATATTAATTAAAAAAAGCCGATTCCCTTTGTGGATCAACAATTGGGCAGCATAATAGCCAGCTTTGTTAGCCTGGACACATTTTTATGAATTTTTTAGTCAAGGAAGGTTTATATTGGTTATTTTGAAGTGAAATTGGATGAATTGGATTGATTTTCGTAATATCATAACTTTGCATATTACTACCTCTAGTTTTTAAAGGATGTTTAAATAAAAGTTCTATCTATGGTTATTTTTCGGAAATACGACACTCGATCTAAACAGGTTGTAAGGGACAGCCCTCCGCAGCCTGCTGGGATGAATTCAGCATAATTATTATCATACTAAGACGGCCGGTACATGAAATTATTTCAGGAACGTAATGGAAATCCAATAAACCTGATTTGTATTATTACCTCAAGCGCAATGTATCGTTACCGTGGCAAAACCCGCGTAGCCGCACTCTCCGTGTCGGCGGGGGCGCGCTCGAGTATTTTAACATCCATTGCTGGTTTTTTTTTATTTCAGCTGTTTTATTTACATAAACGGAGTGCTGCGTACAGATAATGTAATTTTACATTGAAATAAAGGAATAGTAACTGAAAAAACGATTAAAAAAAAATTAACTTTCCTGAGAAAATTTCCGGTGAAATATGATTCAAAATAAGGAGCTGAATTCACCCTGTTAATTTGCGGAGGGCTGTCCCTTACACCCTATATACAGCTTGCCGCTTTAATGGTGACATTAATTTAACACACGTATACTATTTCGCGTATTAATTTTATGAAAATATTTGAATTTCATTAAACGTTATTATTTATTGATTTATTTACAATTTTCTAAATTACCATCTTGGAGCAACCTGTACTTAAAGAACTGTAGCGAAGAGGTCATTTGCCGGGGTCACGGATCATAAATGTAGGTGAAAAGAAGGAATGCCGCGCAATTTCTTAGAAACTAAGCCGACAAAGAAGCCAGCTGGTAGGTAGCTTCAAGAATGAATCTTTTACACAGAGTGGTCTCAATTTTGGTTATGTTTTTATTATTTAGTTTGTTTGAAAAATTATTTTTTTCAATTTACAAATTATTTAATTTTATTATAATTTTTATGATTACTGGCCACTAGTCCTACCCGTGTGTTAAATTAATGTCGCCATTGTAGCGGCACGTTGTATATACCAGGAATATTTTTAAGGGTTTTTACTGTTTGTCGTTTCATATACTTAAATAATAGAACACTAGAAAACTGTCACAGGCTGGACCTTAAAATTTGAAATCACAAACACACAGAAGCATTTGGCGTTTTTGGTGTATTTTCTGCTACAATGCCTATAAACACATTTTTCTTTCTTTTCTTTCTTTCTTCTTATTTCCTTGGTCGTGCGTCAAATACCGGCTGTTTTTTGTTCAGGTATATCCTGAGGACGGTGATACCTATATAACTAGATAAGTCCGTACACAATCAAACTTACCCCTAGCTAATGGGGATCCCGCACAAATTAACGGCCTCCTGCCCAGAATATCGAACATTTAATATTTGTATTCACGACACATCCACGGACTTACCTGTTACTTGTTTGGCAAAGAAATGGGCTCTGGGTTGCGAAACTTTCCCATTTTCTGATATTTATGTTATTTATTTACTTTGTTACCGCTTCGAGTGCTCTAAACGTTCGATTTTATGGTTTTTATTCCATATTTTAGCCTTTTTCATTATAGACATTATATTATTATAGACTACGCTTTATTGTACAGTCAATCGTCCATGGTAACAATTTAACATTGCCACTCCTGTATTTTAGATTGTCACAATTCAACCGATAGCGCCGTCGATAGCGTACTGGAATTATGTCTAAAGAACATTCCCAAATTGCCTCCAAGACGTATGATATTTCACCTTTTTGCGACAAAAATAAAAAGATGACATTTCTCCCACAGTTACTCAACGGTATTCAACCCCACGATTCATCACCACTTAACCCATAAACCACCATGGACGTAAAACAATAAAAATCATCCTAACCCGCTCAGAATCCTCCATATGTCTGTACGGAACCTAATGGCGCCTATAAATAAAACATGCGTCCATAGACAATGAGTGATGGGTTTTATTGGCTTTCGGTGTCATGCACGGCCTATGCGTTGTTCAGCTCGTTTTCTTGTGGGAAATAGGATTGCGTTGATGTATGTAAAGTAATGTGTTACTATTAATGTAACTATCTAAAACATACACACATACGTAAACTCACCCCTTCTTCCCATGGAGCAGAAACTACAAAACGCCACCTGCTACGACACTTACATACTCATTTTGCTTCGTTTACGTTCGTATAGGTCTCTGGTTATACACGCAGTTGCCAGTGCTACGCACCTGACCTTTCCGAAGTACATCACTAATAAGGTCACTGTCCGGTCATAGTGTCCTATGGCTATCCCCTACCAGCGTTTCCACTCACATCTGCCTTGTAAATACCTCGTGTAAGTCGGCTTTCCCTCTCAACGTGACCAAATCATCTAAGCATACTCTTTTTCTACTCTTTTTTTGAACCGCAACGTTGCCTTGGCACATGTCACCATTCTTCTGCCTATACTATCTGACTGTAGGGAAAATATGACATACGCTTAAGTCCTCTGAAGCGTTGATCACCGCGTTTGTCTATTGCGTGCTGTCTACAGATAATGACTTCAAGATTTAAGTACAAAACTGAGTCAGTAATACATTACACAGTACTTGAAGGTGAGTCTTATTAGGACCGGGATAAGACTATACTGCTGTAGTCGATAATCTTCTAGACATCATTTTGCATCCAAACTTTTAATGATCCTAGCGACCCGCCTCTGCATCGCACGGTTTTTAGGAATTGGCAAAACATCGTTTCATTATTATAAGTAAGTTTAATATTAATGAATTTTACACCAAATCTTTCGGGATAAATTCTCTAAATCATTCATTGTCAAGCAAAACAAAATAGAAATTAAAATGTTTTTTTTTTGCATTATTGTTTATTATTGTAAAAAAAAAACTTTATTTCTATTTTGTTTTTATTTGTCGAATACTGTCTAGTTTGTATAAGTGTAAGTATTTTATGTATTCAATGTAGTCTTATTCGTAGAGAGTAAACATTTTTGTTTCCTTCTAGATGATGGTGAAACCGCAACATAATACGTTGCGTAGTCTAGAAGAACAACATAACGACTATATTTTATAATCATTATGTATAGATATATATAGTCCTACATCTGTCTCCTATACATCTCCTAAGTTTTCATGCAAACTACGAATTTTCCGTGCTCAAACATCATGTAGATTTCTTTTTTGCAACAAACTTCTAACAGTATTCCGGAACTTTCCGACTGCAATTGGAAGTTTGTATCAGACTTCGAAGTCAATCCGAGTTGCTCCTAGTGCTGCAAGTTCAGTGATTACTTGCACGTGGGGTCTGCATGCAGGTACCTGCTTGTAAAGTGTGTAGGTAGGTATGAGACAGGTATAGTACGCAGTGGATTTTAATAAATTATTACAAAGCATCATTATCTGTTTTTCCCAGAGAGGTGTATGGTACACCTACAATATTACAAATTCGAATCACCAATGAGAGCTAGAATGTCACAGTACTAGTATTTCAATGGCAGTTCCGTACACGTCTTGCCATGCTAACACATTATTAACTAGCTTCTGATTGGTTGCATTGCAATTTTTGTTGCATCATCCTGGCTGCTCATTGGTGATTTGAGTTTGTAACTGGTTACTTTTGAGTAGCGTCGTGGATGATGGACCTAAGTCCAACGCAATAGGCGGGTGGGCCTTTCCCTTAACTGGGCACAAATCCAGAAATAAGCTTGATCCTTGACCGCATCCATTCAAAAAGGCAAAAAATACATGAATAGTCAACGAAATAATCAGTTCACAATTATTTTGCCACCAATTTAGATTTCTCGCAGAGCTTTGTGAAAAATCGAAAGATCCAAGCACTGTCTTGTCCCTGGCAAGGATTAATGTGCGGCGAGATCAAGTTCCACTGAGTAACACCAAAGTAGAATAGGAAACAGAAGTCCTAGTACTAAGAATACTTTAAAAAGAAAGTTTGGTTTTCAAAATAGTTAGGTTTGTTCAGTTTTTACAAAGCTGAAAACTTAAGTTTACTGAAAAGAGGGAATTCAGTAGAGGGTTCTGCTCTGTACGTGAATTCCATATTCAAAATTCATGAGAATCAGCACTATTTGAACGTCAAATTACACGCTCACCCTTCACCACTTCCTAGTGATTTAGCTGGTAAGACAATGTGGCGTAACAAACTCCCTAGCAACATATCTGTCTGTTAATTTAGAAGAACTTCATCCTTTGCAATAGTACACAAAGTAACATTAACTCGAAGTTACACGTGATAAACTAGTTAGTTATCTAATTGCGTAACTTATTTTCTTAACCGATTAAGACTAATCTGTTTCATTTTGACAGTTCAACTTATGAAGCAATAGATTAGACATTTTTGTTTCAAACAGATTCAGATTGTGATTGATTGTGTATTACGCAATTAGGCAGTTAATTACCTACTAATAACAATGACCATAACCAGAACCATGGTCAGCAAGACGCATATAATGATAATACGCTTTGAACCTTCTGTGGTTGTCACCGGTGCCTGCATCCTCCCGGGCAGTGCTAGTTCCGCCTCCCGGTGTTCCTGCGACAGAACACGACTTGCTTAATGACTCTGCATTAAGAGTGCCGATGCAGATCTTTTCCTTTAGCCACAGTGTTCCAGTAAACTTCATCGTTTTGTTGGTATAACTAGTAAAAATATGCATTTGCTTTCAAGAGTTTAATGTTGCGAGTAATGTCACGAACTGATTATTGTGCCATACATTTTGTAAGCATTAATGTATTTTACATTAATAGAAAGACTGTTGCAGGTGTACTTTCTTGGGAGTCTTACGTTTTCTTGTCATGTATGCCTGAAAAGAGACTTCAATACCCGGCTCGGTCATTGCAAAAAATTGAATTGTAACCATAGGCCATCAGAACATTCAGACAAGTCTTTTATATCTTCGTCAGTTTTCAAAGTTGTTTCTATGTCAAGTCAAGACACATAGGAGTTTATTTATAAACGTTTCTCAATTTTCGTAACGATTAGCGACTGTTTAACGATATATTTTTCATGTGTGGACGTCACTAACTTCAGGCAATGTGAATATAGATAAACCCTTTTATATCTTTTGAGGCTACGCCACTGAGCAGACTAAACTCTATTTAATTACTTAATGAAATATTAGACTGTATTACACTTAAGACCCTTGAAGTGTTTACATCAACATACAATCTTTTTTCTTGCTATTTTATGAAATAATCATTTAAAAAAATCGAGGAGCTCGTGGCTAAGTAATAACAGCCGCTCGGGTCGACCCATCAGGTTAAGCTACGTTTGCCGGGGTTGGTCCGTGGATGGGTGACCATTTTCACATATCGAGACTCCTCCGTGCCTCGGAAAGCACGTTAAGCCGTTGATCCCGGCTGTCATTTGTGGATCTTTGACAGTCGTTACAAGTCGTCAGAAGCCCGAAAGTCTGACAACCAGTCTCACCAAGGGGTATCGTATTACCCAGTTACTGGGTTGTGGAGGTCAGATAGGCAGTCGTTCCATGTAAAATACTGGTATTCAGCTGCATCCGGTTAGACTGGAAGCCGAACCCAACATAGTTGAGAAAAGGCTAGGCAGATTGATTGAATCATTAAAAAAAATATTGTCAGAGTCTGTGTCACATTTTAAATTCAGTCTGACAATTCTAAACGATGGCTGAATGCCATTCTGTGGTATAATAGGATGCAACATACATGTATGATAATACATGTATAATGCCGAGTCGGTAAAGCAGATTCTATCGGATGTGACTGTACAAGCAGTAAGTCAGTATGTATTAGTATGTAGTCCGTGCAATCTCGTAATATTGCCATAAACCTTACAAATCTCTTGCGAATAAAGTTTATATATATCTTTCTATTCAGTAATAAATATTTGATGCGAAATCCTCGGCATTATTAGTGAGTTACCGCGGACGCTAATACGAATGGCGATGAGATTGAGAACGAGATTGAATACTGAATGAATGAATGAGAGGCGTCTCGGCTATTCACAGATAAGCCGAGAATCAGCCGCTGGAGGAAAGTATTCTGGAAATGGAACTTTAAACAAATGAATAATGTTGTAGTGGTACGTTGTGTTATTGTGATTTTAATGTTGAGCATGAATATACTTTAAAGGAGTGACAATTTCTTATGCCCGTTTTCACTAACGCTAGGTGACACGTGAATGAAATGAGTAAACATTAAGCAGTTACTTAGCGCAAAACTATATTTTATCATGAAACGTAAGGCGTGGAGTAGTGACGAAACCAATTCTTAATTTAAAAAAAACCGGCCAAGTGCGTGTCGGACCACACACGTTCCGTAGTTGGGACGAATTTATCTTTTTTTTTAAGACCATAGACTTCTTATAGGTTTTCCTGTAATTTATAAGTATAGAACTATTTTGCGTTCCTTTTTTTTCAGAATTATAGGCTCCGTAGTTTCGGAAATAAGGGTGATGGTCAATTTTCATCAATTTTCTAAAATGAATTATTTTAAAATGATAAAAAACCAATATTTGAGATTCGCAACAAGCCCTTTCATTTGATATGTCAAACGGTACAGATTGCAAAACATTTTTTAAAAATTTTCTCTTTGGCCCCCTAAAGGGCCCCAGTTACACTTCCGTCTTTGGGTACTAGAAATACATAAATATGTACCAAATTTCAACTTAATCGGTCCATTATAATTTTTTTTAGATTTCGAGCAAATTGGCTGTGACAGACCTACGAGTGATCCTATAAGGGTTCCGTAGTCAACAAGGAACCCTTATAGTTTCGCCATGACCGTCTGTATGTCTAAAGAAAACTTAAAACTTATGTTATTAAACAACTCTTACAGGTCGCCTAGCAACAGATTTCTAACAATATTGAAAGACACCGAACTTGACTTATAAAACTACAAACGTAGTTTTCGAAGCTTACAACACAATATACCTACTGTGCTTACGAATTGCCTACTCAGAAACGAATGGTGAAACGGGAGTCTAGGAAACTGCTTCATTTGGAATTACCGAAATATAGACGTTGCTTGGTTTGACGTAAGTGAAAACGGGCATTAGTAACAGTTTATCTAAGATAATACTTGTTCTACTGCGGGGTAAATACCTCTTCAGATACACACGAAGCACAAGCAAATCACCATGCTAGCTCACTGCGAAATTACTGATGATTTCGGATTACTTTAAGTCGCGTTTTTTTATCAGACAGCAATGTCTAAGAAAATTAAAAGACACATTGTTAGCGAGCTCATGGCTAAGTAATAACAGCCGCACGAGTCGATCCATCAGGTTAAACTACGCTTGCCGGGGTTGGTCCGTGGATGGGTGACCATCTTTACATACCGAGATTCCTCCGTGCCTCGGAAAGCACGTTAAGCCGTTGGTCCCGGCTGTCATTTGTGGATCTTTGACAGTCGTTACGGGTTGTCAGAAGCCCGAAAGTCTGACAAGCAGTCTTAACAAGGGTATCGTATTACCCAGTTACTGGGTTGTGGAGGTCAGATAGGCAGTCGCTCCATGTAAAATACTGGTATTCAGCTGCCTCCGGTTAGACTGGAAGCTGACCCCAATATAGTTGGGAAAAGGCTAGGCAGATGATGATGATGTACGATAGTCATGTCCCGTAACTTCTCGGCCATCACAACATTTTTACTTATACTCTTATTACCACTTTAGCAGAGACTTAAAATAACAATAAACATACTTACTCTAATGATGTACTCGCGGCTTCAACGAGCTCCTTACGGCACCAAACCGACTGTATTTAGGATCGCTAATGTACAGATTTAAGCCGAGCGAGTTTTATTTTAAAACCAACAATAGTTTCCACACGATTAAACCCTTTGTTGTACTTGAATAAAGATCTGGAACATTTAAGCCTATCATACAGTTTTTGTTAACTTAAAACCTGGAATATAGAGGTCGAGAGTTTAAACGAAAAGTGGATATTTTTGGAGTTGGGAGGTTAGACTTTTTGGAGGTCATGAAGGATTTAGTTATACATTTTTAACCGACTTCAAAAAAGGAGGCGGTTCTCAATTCGTCGGTATATAATTATAATTACCTATGTATATTTTTATATAATATGTTGCGGCAGAACTTCTTCGTTTATGATATTGTTTTTTTGAAAATATATTATGGTTATGATGTGATTTTTAAGTTATCTTCAATAATACGCACATTTTCCACTTAGTGTACGTATAGAATGTTGATGATGTTAGTAATAACTTACTGTCACTGTTATTTACACAGAGAAAAAACAGTCGTGTCTCAAAAAAACACTAAAAAGTTAAAAATAACTTTAATTTACCCGACTACGGCGAAGAAAAAAGGAGGGTTATGATTTTGACCGGTATGTATGTATGTATGTATGTCTGTTCATCTGTTCCCTTATATCTTCTAAACGACTCATCACAATTTGACAAATGAGGTATCGTTGGAAGCGTCTTGATTGTCCGCTGGTTATGGAAAAGGAACTAAAAAACAAATATTGTTTAATCGTACCATGTTGGGTATCAAATGAAAGGGCTTAATGAGCTTATTTCAAAAATATATATATTATGACCCCAAAAGATTAAAAAAAAAAAGTAAGTATTAAAATCTAAAACCCAACTACGCCTAAAAAGGTATAAACAAGACCCCACAGACAGACTTATTAAAAATCCGGAGTCACACGTAATCTGTTCGATTTAAGCCCTAACACGTGTGACACCGGATTTTTTATTTGTCTGTCTGTGGGGTCTTGTTTATACCTTTTTAGGCGTAGTTGTTCAGTTTGTAGTGTTTGTTTTTTTGTAAAAAAAGTTTAAAGTGCTGAAATTAATTCTGTCCTCTCGCTTTGCTGTCACAAATATTACAACGAAACTACGTGAACTTTGAAAAAACTTTCTATGACGTAAAATTACGATATTATAGTATTCAGCTACACGATCGCGCTACGCCATAGCCCGTAGCGCTACGTTGCCGTAGCCGCGTAGCGTTAAGACGCGGCTACGGCTATAGAAGTGTAAAGTTCACTTTGTACTGATAGTGTTACGACACCAGTTTCGGTAAAGAAACTTGATATAATTACTAAACTACCCACCGAGTTGAGGACTTTACAGTTTAGCCGTCGCTTCATAACAAAGAAAACTATTTACGTTAATTACGAAACTTTATTAGCGCTATACGACACAATTACTTTAGCGTTTTATTATGCGGAACCATTAACCGACCTCATTTTACGCCCATTTTCATTTTTATAGTTTAATAACGCCTCTATCCATAAATTGTGAGGGATTTACTTGTAATATGCAGATTTTTATGGACAATTGTTTTATTGCGTACTTAAGTGTTTTGTGATAGCTTGATTTCTAAAGTTATACCCAGTAGGTAGAAACGTGAAGATTTCTGAACTTTTATAAAATACGACAGTAAAAAACTACTCAATGTTGATTTTCTCCCGTTTTAGTATTCTACATTTCTACCTATCACTTCGGTGATCAACGAAAGAGATCAAAGCGACACATTTCAAACTTTAACATAATAAACTTATATTTTCGCAAATACATAGACTTCTAGAGTTTTATGTCCCATAAAAACGGCATTGAACATTAAATTTGGTGTCCTATGGAGTAAACGAATGCCCTCAAGATTACCCCCGCCATAACTGGGATGATTTGTGGATGATATAAATCGTACGTACATTTTATAGGGGATGAACACTGAATTCAAACAGTCGTATTGAACCTATTGAATATTGTGGATATGTTCTATGTCTTTTCTATGGTTATATTTCGTTTATGGATTATAAATGGATACTTCATGTAACATAATAAATGTCACGAAATGTCTTAAAATAATTAATTTAGACTGACCTTAAGAGGATGAGTGAGAGACTGCAATGAGCTATAATAATAATTAGCCGTTTTCAAAGGTGTGGTGAATGTGGGCAAAGGCCCTATGTTCACTATCACCATTTCTTTACGATGGGAGACGCTTGCAAGAGACGAATGTAAATAAATTTTAATTAATTTGCTATTAAGTCCCATGCCGTCTCTGTTAATTTAAGATATTTTAAGAACGTCTCAAAGTTAACTGTCATAAGGCATTAGAAAATTAAACAACATAATGATACTATTAAACATCTAGGGACAGAATTATGAATAGGTATCATAAAAAATACTAATTTCATAAAAGGTGTCATAACTTACGAAAGTCACTCTCGTCACAAAGATCGGAGACAGTGAAAAAGTTCCCTAATTAATAGTTTTTACAATAATTGGAATAAGTTGTTCATAAAAGTAAAGTGGTTACTTCTAGTATTGCGAAACGGGCTTCAATTGTGTAATTGCCTTTTGAGAAGTGCGGCGACGAATAATAAAGGTTGCTAGTTAATATTTCGTTTTATTTAGAAAGTTTAGTTCTAACTAAAGGTAACCTCCTGAACACAGGTGAGGAGGTAGCAAATACCAACGTACATTGCTGTGCTCCATATTAAATGGGTGGTGGATTTATGGAAATGCGGGATTAAATAACCAAAAAAGACTTAATTATTTCTTTCTTTCCTGACTACTTGTTACAGTTACAGCTTCTCAGGTCCATTATGAGGTTATACATGAGGTTTGACTTAAGTTGATATAACTTACTGAATTTATAAGTTCTTCGACCTAACTGTCTCGCCTGTCTGGAAAAATATATGGAACGCAATATTTCAACTAAGTTAATACCTAATTGGAAGACGTTTCGAATTCTGAAGATAAGTTTTGAGAAACTATAGGTACCTATTTGAGAATAAATTAATGTTGTTTAGTTATCAGGTAGGTGTACCTACAAAACAGTTACCCAGATGGATGACGTAACGTGCGTAACGTGTTGCTGCCCGTGGTTTCGCCCGCGTGGGCCCTAACTCTTTTTCTAAAATAAAAGTAGCCTTAGACTCGCGACAACCTAAGAAGTCCGATTTGACAGCTATAAAAATGCTTTGTGTAGCGATGAAAAAAAAAATTGTTTCTTATAAACTCATACTCGAGACATATCGATTGATCATACTTAGAGAGTTTGTAATCGACGACTTATCTACGTTGCTTAAAACTGATTCTCAAGGCTTAACGTTATATTACAAGTACGAGAACAAAACGTCAAAACGGACTTTTTAGCTGCTAAAATTGACCGCAGTGTCAGTCCCGCCAAAATCGGTCCAGCCGTTGCGGAGATTAGCCGGAACAACCAACGGAATTTTTGGTATACCTTACGTACTTTCATCAAAAAATGTGTGTCAAATGCATGTCAAAAATGCATGTCAAAAAAAACAGACACTTTAATTTTATTTATTTATTTCGATATTAGAACCTCTTACAACACAACAGAAACTAAAAGCTACCGACAATACTAAATCACATAACGTAACATCACACCTGTATTCCCCGAAGGATTGGGCAGAGGGTCTACTAAATCATGTAAAATAATTAAAAACTATAATGAGCGAAGTGGTGGAAAGCTCCCGCGTTTGATATTTAATTACAAATGCTCGGCGGGGGCCGGGAACTGGGGCAAAAGGGCTGGGATAATGGAAATGTGCTGAGAGTACGTAGTGTTAGATAGAGGGGAAGCACTGGGTTTAGACGTGGAGTGCTGTGGCTGTGGAGTGTGTTAGTAAGGATATTTGTGAGAAATGAGAAGTAAAGATTTTTATTAAATAACTTTAGCGATACATAGAGGCTTGGCGTTTGTCTTCTTACTTGTAGCAATAGATAAAACTACGCATTGTGTGATGGAACTTAGTAATAACTTTCTTACTTTTCAACAACAAGAACCCACTCAGCAAAACCTGTTAGTTCTGCGATTAGATTGATGCGTGCACGGTGCACTCACAATGCGCAACAGGCCGCCGAGCTCGGCGAACAACGCACTGACAGTTAGGTATTTAGTTTTACGAGAGAGAAAATACTGTGAGTGAGATTGAGAAAAAATCATAAATAGTTCATTTAATTATTGTACGGGGAAGTGAACTACTATAACAATAGATACAGTAGGCACAATGTTAATACAAGAAGGTAAGTGTCATTCAATTTTAATTTGGTAAAATAACATATTTAGCTCCTTTTTTGTTTTAGTTGGCGATTTTAGAAAAAATGTATACACCTATGTACCTATACATTAATAAACATAGTTACATAAGTCCAATTTCGAGAAAGAGGTTAATCGTCGCATCCGATTCTGCTGGGCAGTGTTCATAACAGTAGGTATAATTGTGTGTGACAAGCCTTTGAATTGCTATCTGAAGACTTATTGCCTCACCGGTATATCTGCTTCATTTAAGTACATTTTAATAAATAAAATAATTATGTTTTATACAGTTATTTAATACTTATTAACAAAAACTTTTCGCCCAAGATGAGTATCGCTTAACAGGTATTTTTCGCCCTGACGTTGCATGATTATTTAAATCACCATCTTTTCAACGCTAAGGCCCCGACATAGGGCGGTGTGTCTTGCGGCGTGATGTCGTGGCCAAGGGGTAAGGCAGGGGTAATCATTTCCGTTGTTCCATGTTTGACTAGACAGATGGGTTTAATAAGATGCTTCGTGATTTCACTGATCTATTTGCAAGAATTCTCAATGAATCAAACTTCTGAACAAAGTGCATTTTCAGCGTCAGCTGAAGTTCTTTAGACAGTCCAACCGAAAATCACCGTCGTTTTCGATTGGACTTTCTAAAGAACTTCAGTTTGCCTGTAACAAGCATATTTCAATCATCTAAATCTCTTTTTGTATCGGCGTCATTTTGAAAACAAATAAAAATGAAGTATTCATTGTTTCGACTTCGACAATATTGCGGTAATCACTTGTAATTATATGCCGTTGAATATTTGTTATCATCATAATAGAATATTATTAGAATCCTGTTATCTATAAGCCGATAAGCTACACTTATTTGTAGATTCGGCATGGTTGTCCGTTTGTTACAGTTCTCAAAACATAACATAAACTCACGCCTGTATTCCCCGATAGGTTAGGCAGAAGTGTACACCCGCATGTCACCAGATATGTTTTGAGTCCCGTGTAACAGGGGACGAGGCTATTGTAATCAACCGGACACAAATGATAAATGATTTATTTCTGTAAGTAGGTTTGTACAAACACTTTTACACGTCAAACACATTATTAAAACTAGATGAGGTCGGCGTTTCCTATCTGACTACTCTGAGAAGAAAGGCCGAAACAAACTCAGAGATCGCAGTCTCTTTTAAAGTCCAGACATAATCTTGGTCAGATCATGTGAAGACCATGTAGATTGGTGTCTGAAATGGTCTTTTGAGGAAAGAACCACACAGACTGAGCGGACCTGTCCATTCAGTGCACGCATTTGTCAGTGATCGTGCAGCTCAACTCAGAATTTAAGGAGCTCAACGATTTGACGAACAATACCAAAAAAAGGACATTTAGGTAGGCCGCATAAATTACTCAAGCTGCCAGACCATGATAAAACTAAGGAAAAATAAATAATAAAAAGAAAAGAATGATCCACATAGTCTTCACATTCACAATAATTAAAATAATGTAATACTTTACAAAGTACATATTCATGTCATTGTAGGTATATATAAAATGTCAATGTGAATATAAAATCCAGAAATAAGGTCAGATCATTTGAGGGCCATGTAGATTTGTCTGAGATGGTCTTTTGAGGAAAGAACCATACAGATTTGAGTTGACCTGTCCAGTCAGTGCACGCATTTGTCAATCATCGTGTAGCTCAACTCAGAACTTAAGGAGCTCAACGACTCGACGAACAATACCAAAGAAAGGACATTTGGGTAGGCCGCCTGTAGTACTCAAACTGCCAGATAAATAAAATATATGATCCACATAGTCCTCAAATTCACAATAATTAAAATTATAATAATATTATACTTCACAAAGTAAATATTCATGTCACTATGTATGTATATAATAAAATACAAAGTTATCAAAAATAACAAAATTCAACAAATAAATAAAATATTGAAAAAATTGGAGCAGCTCAATCCCAAGCCTATTTGTCCTCAATGTAATCTTTAATGGTATAAAACGCTTTTTGGCACAACTTACGTTTAATAAAAGTTTTGAACTTATTAAGGCTAAGATCTTGTACGTGGTTTGGAAGCTTATTGTAAAAGCGTATACATTGACATCCGAACGAGCCACCTATTTTTTGAGCCTAGTGGTAGGTACAACGTCTTTGTTCCTAGTATTAATATTATGGATATCACTGTATTTTTTAAACAATTTTATATTTTTATGGGCATATAAGAGATTTTCAAAAATATACTGAGAAGGCACTGTCATTATATTTATCTCCTTAAATTTCTCTCTGAGAGAGTGTCTCGGACTTAATTTATAAATTGATCGAACAGCTCTTTTTTGAAAAACAAAGATAGTCTGAATGTCGGCGGCATGTCCCCACAATAGAATACCGTACGACATTACAGTATGAAAATAGCTAAAGTACACTAAACGGGCTGTCTCTATGTCAGTTTAATTACGATTTTTTCTAACAGACACACAAATCACGCAAATCCCAAACGCCGGGCTGCGATTGAGAAATTCCAGATGGAAAAACCTAATAACACTTTGCCCGACTGGGAAATAGGACCCATGCTCAGCTACTGCTCGAGTTTTCAGAACTTGGCTACATAGCGCTGCTGTGCTGGGCTGGAGCAACGAGGAAGGTGAAGTTCAGAGAACTTCTTTCCATAATCGAATGAAACATAAAATCGTCCGATAATGTTTTTCATCCACTTTCTTGTGCGCACAGTACTCGGTTGAATGGCTCATTTCGTGAATACGATTTTTTCATATTTTGCTGTTAATCTACTTATGTACGAAAAATTACTTTCTGTGTGCTCCAAAACAACAAATAAATGCATATTCTTTAAGTAATGCCAATATTTACTTGGAACGAACTGCAGTTTCTCTATCATTAGTTAACTAATGAGCAACGAATAGTCCAATTCAGTTTCGCATATGAATTAGTAGCGCTTTCTTTAGCGGATGACAACTTCCTTTGCCTCAACATCAGCAAACTTAATTTGTATTTGGTCTGTCCAAGCTAAAAATCTTTTGCCTAATTTACGTGATACTCTAAACATCATGTATACGTCGTTTGCAGTTGGATGATGCTTTACAGGAGGGTATGTCACTTCTGGGTCATAAATGGCCCCTAATGTATATTTGAGTTTTGGATTATTATCATTTTCAAAAAATATCTTTCTTACAGCTTTCCCCTTATAAATGTAATTCTCATCAAAATCTAATTTCCGTTTAGCATTTCCTGGATTAGAATTCGAATCCAGTTTTTTTCTCTTATTTTCCATAGGCTCCTTAGTAGTGTGCGGTCGGTGCTTTTTAGGTGTCTTTTCATTTGGTTGAATATAATTATTATTTAGTTCAAAGCCTTGAGTGTCTGTAACTTCCTTGTTATTGGCTATTTATTCGCTCGTAAAATGGATAGTATGGTTGACATTTGACGTACTAGGATACGTACTTTCTTCTTCAATTATACTATTATCACCATTAGATCCTTGTTCTTCAGTTAAGTCAATAATAGGAATAGCACCTTCTTTTTTATTTTGTTCATATGTTTGAAAAATTGTAGCTTTCAATGTTTCTTGCTCAAGTATAACTTTCTTAGTATCGCCTATTTGATCACATATTACAATAATATCGCTTAACATGTTGTGGCTAACATTATTTGACTTATTGAAGTTGTTATTCTTTTTTGTGTTAGAATCAATACCTTTCACTCCTTTTCTTTTACCTTTCATATTACGAGGTTTGTCTAAAGTAGTATGGTTGACATTTGACGTACTAGGATACTTACTTTCTTCTTCAATTATACTGTAATCACCATTAGATTGTTCCTGTTGACCTTGTTCTTCAGTTAAGTCAATAAAAGCTCATTCTTTTTTATTTTTGTCATATGTTTGACAGTTTGTAGCTTTCAATGTTTCTTGCTCAAGTTTATCTTTCTTAGTATCGTCTATTTGGTCACATATTACAATAATATCGCTTAACATGTTGTGACTAATATTATTTGACTTACAGAAGTTGTTATCCTTTTTTGTGCTAGAATCAATACTTTTCACTCCTTTCCTTTTACCTTTCACATAACGACGAGGTTTGTCTTCTTTAAGGATATCATAAAAAGCATAGATACTATCAGCACATAGGACATCATCAGACAAACTGACATTCATTTTCTGAAGCTCTCGTTTGAGTATACGAAAATCAAATTCGTGTCCGGAATGGGAGACGAGGCACACGGGTTTTTGTGGTTCGTTTATGAACTTATTGATCTCTTTGTAAATATTAGAATTAAATCCATTAAACCTTAAGTCCCAGGTCTTCTTGGCTTGCGGTTCTTCTATGATTTCCGGTTGAAGATATTGACTGCGGGGTACAACTAACAGGCTTACCTACTTCAGTAAGTTTCTTTGGTTCACCGTATACACACCCGAAATCCATAAACACGAACGCTTTTATAGGCGTCATTTTGAAACTGATAACTGCAGGTTAATTTACAGGAGTATTTATACCACGCACACTGTATTGCAGTTATAACGCGATAAGATTACTTGGAATTGATGTCATCAAGCAGGATGTTTTTTTTAGCATGTATTGTAATGAGCCAATAAACAGCTTAGTGATTAATTAGGTAAACCAAAAAGCCGCTTTTTAACCCATCTATCTTTGAGTGATTCTTCAACATATCCTAACGAAACATTTTGTGTCACTTCAAAGCCATTTTCCACTCCGACCACATTACTGGCTCCATCTAGTGTAAACGCACATGTAAAAGGACGGACTGACACAAACGCCTGCACATCAGTCGCGCTGCTCTTTATTCAAAGCCAACAAGCCGTGAAACGGTCACGGCTTGCAGTTTGATCGAATGACTAAGAATGCCATAAGTACATTTTGCGATATCGCACTTTGAAAGTTCACAAATGGTGCGAAGTTTTTTCAAACAAACAGGTACGTAATGATGGTTTTTTCCGTAAAATTATGTTTTACATCAGCCTGTACATTCGCGGCTGCATTGTGCATGCGTGCTTGCAGACATGCACGTTGCCAATATTATCTAGGTACTCGAGAATACTGGTTCCCAATTAGCTTATGACGGATACCTAAAGTGGTTTTAGAAGTCCAGATAAGTAGTTCCACGTGCATTGTGCATACGTGCTTACAGACATGCACGTTGCCAATACAATTATCTACTCGAGATCACTTGTTCTTGCCCGTTATTTTGTGAAGAATACCTACTTACAGTGGTTCTAGTGCATGTCTATATTAGGAGATCCACGTGCATTGTGCATACGTGCGTATGGACACGCGCGTTGCCAATATACCTAATATCCGGTGGCTACTTAAATCTGATTTTCTGATCAGAAGGCAGCTGAGTCAATCAAGGCATGGCGGGGGTTTGTGACGTCGCTTGAATTACCAAGCAGAACTTGTACTTACAAAACTTTTGTCAAAGACTATTTTCGTTTTTTCCACCGACTTCCAAAATTAATATTGTAAGTTTTTTTTGGAAGTCGGTTGCGTTTTCGTTGTGGTACTTATCCCATCCAAATTCGTGTACCACCACTTGCTATGGTTTTTTGTTGTTTCATAGTTTAGGTAATAAGTGACTGATAGATAGCAAAGTTACCATCGAATCCGATAGTGAATCTAATGGTTGTGAAAAGCTTTGCAGAGCGTTATAGAAATCTAAAGAGAGGTTTTTCCCAGCATACACACATACATAAATGCACGCCTTCTTCCAATATGGTTAGGTAGAAACTACAAAACGCCACCTGATACGATACTTACATACTCCTTTGGCTTCGTTTACGTTCATACATCAATGTTTCCCAGTAACGAGCGTCTTATACGGCGACTAAGATTACCACAGACAATACAGATGTTAGTATGTACTACAATGACCTAATTCAGAACAGTGGAGTTTCAAATAGTAATCATTAATCATCTGAAGGTCCCGGGCTCGACGACCGCTCGAAACAATAGGCTGCTTCGATAACTATCCCAAATCGCTCTATTGTTCCCGTCAGCATTACTAAAGCCTAGCTTAACGTGTATAATTAACTTTTTAAACTTAGTTCAAGAACTTTGAACGATCGGTTTTATAAATTTTTAATTGAGAGTTCGTCTGAAAACTTTGTTGGAGTAAGTTTTGCTAAAGTATTGTTCTTATGATTTTGTGAATATTTGTTACTTACCTCCTTTTTGGCCGTATAGATATGAGTTCAAGGCCTTGAAATGTAAACTTTTTACACACGAGTTAATTTAGGCATCAAAAACATAAAATTGAGGGAAAAACAAAAAAATAAAGAAAGTTAATGCATTTATTGGCATTACAGCTAACAAAACAGCATCAAAAGGAAACGTGATCTTATAATTGTATGGTACAGTCGGCCGCACGTCAATGGTAACAAAACCAGTATAATTTGGCCTGTTAATTCTATTGAAACTCCGTACTACGCTAGGCCAGCTCAAGGTCAAAATTATACCAACATGAAGCGGGCGCCTGTAAATGTAATGGAATTGTTTATTTTGTAAATAAGATATCGGATTCACTTTTACTACTTTCACGTCATATTTAAAACAAGCTAGATGAGGGCGGCGTTTCCTATCTGACTACTCCGAGAAGAAAACCGAAACAAACTCAGAGGTATGGTACTTAACGCCAACCCGCACTAAGCAACATTCCGCCAGTTATATCTAAGTCATCCAGCCTATACCTATCCATTAACCCGGGCACAAATCTAGACACCGCTGCTGAGAAATTCCTAATGGAAAACGCTAATGGCCTCTTTCCTGACATAGGGATCGAACCCTGGACCACTAATACCAAATACCCTTATATTTAACTAGTGACCCGCCCCTGCTTCGCACGGCTTTTACGACTTTATAAAACATGGAGACGTTTATATTAATGTTAATTTATTATTCATCTACCGGAATAAATTCTCCAAATAAGTGATGGTGAAAACCGCATCGAAATCTGTTGCATAGTTTAGAATAACAACGCGGTCATACAGGACAGGTAGACACGAGATGCGACTAACAATATACAGGCATATTTAATCAATGTTTGGGTACGTTTCCTGATTTAATTAAACATAGTAAATTTGTACCAATTTTCAAATCGGGTAGTAAAAGCGATCCCTCTAACTATATACCAATATCTGTATTACCAGCATTGAGCAAAATCTATGAAAAAATCATGCAAGACCAGATGCTGTCACATTTTAACTCAAATAGGATTTTACATAGTCACCAGTTTGGTTTCACGAAAGGTAGGTCGACGAAAGACGACGAAGTCTGGCTACTCTTTCGGAATGGGTCGCAGCTAATAATCTTTTACTGAATGCGAACAAAACTAAATGTATTAGGTCCTCATTACCAAACGTACCTCAAGTGGGTCTAAATCTAAAACTTGATGGCAAGAAACTAGATGCAATTACAGAAACTATATTTTTAGGAATTACTTTAGATTCAAAATTACAATGGGGCGCCCACATCAGAACTCTTTCAGGTAGACTAAGTTCAGCTGCATATGCAGTAAGAAAATTAAGGCAGTTGACTGATATAGCCACAGCTAGGTTAGTATACTTTGCTTATTTCCACAGTATTGTCTTATGGCGTTCTGCTGTGGGGATCGGCAGCTGACGTAGAATCAATTTTCATTTTACAGAAGAGGGCAATCCGCGCGATCTATAAAATGAGTCCTCGCGAGTCCCTTAGAAAAAAATTCAAAGAAATTGATATACTGACTCTGTCTTCTCTCTATATCTTTGAAAGTATTTTGTATGTTCGCAAAAACTTAGGACTTTTCAAAATAAGAAGCGATTTCCATAATATAAATACACGTAGTAGACACGAAATTGCCATACCCAAATTTAGATTAACTAAAACAAGCAAGACATTTCTTATAAACAGTATCCGCTGTTATAACAAGTTGCCAAAGTCGGTTACAGAACTTAGCGATGGAAAGTTCAAAACCCATATCAAACGTGTCCTTAACAAAAAAGCATATTATAAGATTAAAGACTACGTTGATGACAAGGAAGTTTGGCAATAATTCCTTCTGCACATGTGGCTTCCCTAGTACCTTATAAACGGCATAATTATGTAAGAGTCTATTAACTGCTCCCAAATTACCATGTTTATTTTCTTTACATTCATCCTTGACATAATAATTGTATTTGAAATTATTCCTATTATTATAGATACCTCCAATTTAATTTCAACTCCTAGTGGCTTTTGTGGACATGATAATTATTCAATTTGTTACAGTTGTAATAGCAATCACGTCATTTGGCTGAAATAGTTTTTTTTTTATTGTTTGTCTTTTATATAGATTATTTTCTATTTTGTGAATGTGAGAACTTTGTAGGCTTATTAGACTGTAGATTTACTGAACATCTATTTTGTTAAGTACCTGGTACTTACTTGTTGAAAGGCCTACATTGTCCTCCCATGCCTAATAACACTGTAATTTGAAAATATTGTAAAAGCCAATTATTTTTAAAAGAGTAACCGTGGAGTTTCTTGCCGGCTCTTCTCCATAGGAAACGACCAATTGGAACCATGCACCTAGCTTCTGACGTTTCATAAGTGCCCATGTAGGTTTATGTGAAATAAAATATTTTGATTTTGATTTTGACTAATCAATACATCTTCACAAATAGTAATAAATAAAATTGAAGTGTTTGTTTTAATGTCAGAATATCAACTTTTTACTAAATGCATAATGAAAGTAAAAACTCAATTTTTTGTCTGTTTGTCCGTTTGTTCCGGCTAATCTCCGAAACGGCGGGACTGATTTAGACGGAACTTTTACTGGCAGATAGCTGATGTTATAGTAAGTACCTTGGGCTCCTATTTTAGAAAAATAATTAGGGTCCACGCGGGAAAAGCCGTGTGCAGCACTTAGTCTATAATATGTATGACGCATAGACTGTAAACTCGAATAAACCACTCGTAGATCCATCGAAGTACTAACCAACGACTTACGATAGCTACTTCATTATGAACGATCTTTTGTTATTCACAACAATAGATTATGTTTCGAGTATTTGTTAGAAGTTGGCTCAAAAGGATGGAGTTACAGACTGGTTGTCAATTATATTGGTTAAATTGTGTTCTGTGGGGCGAGTATATTTGGCAATATCGAGACAAGCGGTGTAAAAGAAAGGGACACAAAATAAAAAAGTATTGCGGTATTGCAGATACAAGATCATACAGGGTGGCATCATCAATTTGGCTTTGCTAGTCATCAGAGAGCGCACGAAAGGAAAGATTTTATACATATAGAAGGTGGAAAATAAGGTTGTCAGTGAAGGGAAAGTTGAGGGAAATTACCTTCTTACCTTAAATTCTGACATCGATTATGATATTAAAAAAATACTTGCTTTTCTCCGAACATGGCTTTGCCTTATTATTGCAAAGGTACCAATAGTGACTCACAATTGACATCACGCCTGTATACCCCAAAGGGTAGGCTGAGGTGCACCTATAGTACACCCACATTTCGCCACACACTTCACTATAATTTCTTATAACATTTTTTTTATAGCATAGTGTAGACTTCTTCTTAATGTAAGTTCATGTTCACAAGTAGACATTTTACAATAGATTTGTTAAGGAACACAACATTTTTAAGGAAGTACGACGAAAACACGAACTAAATCTCTTGCACAATATGTTCTAACAGAAACTCAACATTGGTCTCTGAAACAATTTTACCGGCGACCTGTCGCGGAATAGAGCACATTCTGTCGCAACTCCGTGCCAACATTTACATGAAATTTTACTAGTTTAAAATACCAAGTAGATTTATTACTACAACGAATTTATTTATTAAGGAATAAATAAAACACTGACACTGTTTTAATCCTATTTGATGAAGGGAATTTTATCGTGGCTTAGCAAACCATGAAATTTAAATTAATCGTTTTATGAATACCTGCATGAAATCTGATGATTTTATCACCATTTAAGCTATTCAGTACAAACAACGCGAGTCAGATTAATTAATGCATTAAAATAGTAATAATTATAACAAAGACACTGGAACCTTCATATGGAACCTTTTCGAAGACGAAAGGCATTTTTACCCGACTACGGCGAAGAAAAAATGAGGGTTATGATTTTGACCGGTATGTATGTATGTATGTATGTTCATCTGTTCCCTCCTATCTTCTAAAGTACTCATCACAATTTGACAAATGAGGTATCGTTGGAAGTGTCTTGATTGTCCGCTGGTTATAGGCTATGTGACGTCACATTAAATTATAAATGGCGACCTCTACAGGACATAAAGTCAGGAACTAAAAAAAAAAAGTTTAATCGTACCATGTTGGGTATCAAATGAAAGGGCTTAATGTGCACATTTCAAATATATAAATATTATAGACCCAAAAGAATAAAAAAAAAAAAAGTAATAAAAACTAAAACCCAACTACGACTAAAAAGGTATAAACAAGAACCCACAGACAGACAAATTAAAAATCCGGAGTCACACGTAATCTGTTCGATTTATGCCCTAACACGTGTGACTCCGGATTTTATTACTTAATTTTTTTTTTGTTATCAAGCTGTATTTAAGTAAGACATAAAAGGACTTGCGCTGAATATGAATAAAATTACTCTATCACGAATAGAGGAAACCTCGTATACCAGTAGGCGATGTTTATTAGAAACTACAGGAGCGAAAGTGGGCAAATTTGGCCGGAGCGAGTTATTGACTAAGGGGAATTGCTGCAAGCGGCGACAGTCACAATACAGTCTAAACGAGACGGTTACACTCGGCGAAATGGCTGATTTTCTAGGGTTCCGCGTTACCGTTGAGAAATCTACTGAATTGAATTATATTGAGTTTTGTTGTGTCGGTAAAGAATAGTCAAAGAAGGGCTCTTTGGCAAGGAGCGCGTCGGGGGAGTACTTACATAATGTAATGACTGAAGCTGTTCCTGTGCTGCGAATTTATGAGATATATACCAATAGGGTTAAGCTCCTATTAGAAATACCTATATGTTTTCACGGTTGAAGAATCGGAGGGGTGTTACCTAGTAACTGGGTTGTGGAGGTCAGACAGGAAGTCGCTCCATGTAAAATACTGATATTCAGCTGCATCTGGTTAGACTGGATGCCGATCCCAACATATTTGGGGAAAAGGCTAGGTAGATTGATTGATTCACGGTTGGAGTAGTCTCTCCTATCGACGTTTAAATAGCTTCTACTGTGGTAAATAGACCAGCAAGATAGCAAAATAGATAGCAACGCTGATAAACCAGGGTGCCCCGTACTTAAGAATCCTCCATTTCCTCATAAACCCCTTTGTTAAGAAGTCTTCTTTTATCAACAGAACCTTTAATTTCAACAACGGTCTCAATTTTTTCCTCGTCCATTCTCACGGCGCGGCAGGAACGTGTCCATTGTTGGTTTTCTTGTTATCTCTGAGTTATAACGCTTTTATTGCCGCGCAATCTCTCCGCAACTCTTCATTGCTGCAACTGTTCGCTGCTGTAATATTATGAACACCATTGTTAACTCGTAAAGTTTCTTATAGTGAGGATGGACTGGTTTTTCTGTCTTAGTTATGGAAGTAAAGATGTAGGAAGGAATAAGCTGTATCAATGTTGATGATTTAAATAATACTAAAAAGGTCAAAGTTGTGGTTTTGTGTACTTATTACAGGAAAATGTGGAGTGTGAAATCAAGGGTCATGTAAAATAACTTGAACCTAGTAATACTGCATTAATTTTACAGAAATAAACGATTTATAGATCAATCAAGTTTTTTTTTTACAACAATCAACAACAACAAAGTGAAACAAAACAATAGGTGGTCTTATTGCCAAAAATAATTCCTTCCACTAGGTACCCATAATACCTAAAACGAAAAACTGAATTTCATCTTACCTTCACCGTACCTTCAACCAAAATCTTTTACCACTACTACCTACTCCTATAAACGGCCACTAGAACCGTATAGCCCAAAATAGCCCTAGAGAGCACACTATAACCTTCCATACACTTAAGAACGCTCATCCTACCCACTTCTAAATACATTTTGCCTTGTATAAAATGTTCCCTGGCGAACTAACTTCCCAAGATCTTTCTACCTGTTTCTTAAGGCAAATATTTTTCTTTCATTACTTGTTGGTGTGCAATGTTGCGGCATGGCGGAGAATTTTTATTTACTAGTTAGTATTCATACGTTCTTATTCAGAAATACGTCGTGGTTGGTAAAGGGATCTGCTTTTCAAGCATGAGAAGGAGCAAAGTCACTTTTAATTTCTTCGCTACATAATTAAAATTATGTACCTTTTTCAGTTGAAGGAAAAATCGTTTGGTAACCAGGACTTATAAGCAAACGATTCATAGATCAATCAAGTGTTTCTTGTTGTACAACAATACAAAAATTAAATGTTTTATTTAAAAATAAAATAATAAAATCTTCTACAATCAAAAAATACCGCTTATTTTTTTAATAAGCGGTATTTTTTTATTGTAGAAGATTTTATCATTTTATTTTTTGTGTGTTTTTACAACTGGCAATTGTTCATGATTAACCTTTATCTGACGGTTATCTTATAGAAACAAAAATAAATAACTTATTTATACTACTAAAGCCCACTTGCAACTCAAATCACTAAATGCATAAAACGCTAAACATTTTTCAAACATCACTCTGTTTCAATCCATTGATTGATAGAAATAGAACGATTGACGTATAAAACAAACAACGATCACCAATCGCACAGTGATTATTTCGGTTGTGTAACATCATCATCATCAACCTAAACCAGTCCAATACTGGACAATAGAACAGAGACCTCACCAATCAGCTGGTGCCAACAACGTCATAGATAAAAATCTCGTTTAAAGTTTCAACAGCACTCAATTTATCTCTTCAAAAACATAGCATCCTGGTATCGAAGGTGCACAATGCAAGTGAAAACGGATTTACTGGCAGGCGCCTGTTCGGGGAAGCCATCGGCGCGACGTCGAAACGTCATCTGCGAAGCGGTTAGAGCAGTGACTGACGGACGATTAGGGAGCGTGAGAGAAAACACCAACGAACGTGAACTCTTAACTTTGTATATAGCGACCCAACCCTGGCTCGGACGGTTTTTACGACTCGACTAAACATGGAGATTTCTTTATTATGTAAGTTTTGATGTATTTAACATTCAGGAGTAAAATTCTTTAATTACTGTAAAATACATTACATCAAAATCCATTGCAGACCTTGTTAAGAAGATTGTTCTTCTTCGCGGTCACACAGTCAGACACGAAAAGCACTTTAAATATTTATAGAAGAATAATTATAGATTCTGTTTCTGTGGCGAAATGTGGGTGTACTAATAATAATTTAATATATAATAATAAGTAATAAATAATATATATAATAATATTTAATAATAATAAGCCAATGGCTTAATTGCCAAGAGCCTCGACCAACACCTATGGAGGCTGTCGTTGGGCATGAAATGAAATTGTTTATTTTGTAAATAGGATATTGAAATCAATTTTACACGTCGTATTAGAAATAAGCTAGATGAGTTCGGCGTTTCCTATCTGACTCCTCTGAGAAGAAAGGCCGAAACAAACTCAGATATAGGCAGCTGGCTTGATTCAGAAAGCGGTAAGGACACGGCTGGTATTGTTAGGAGGTACCTCTGACCGCCGGTCAGGGCTCTATAGAATAATTTTTATTTTTATATAGCGAATATTTTTTTATTAAATTATATTTTTAAATATTAGAAAATATTTAAAAATATAATTTATATGTATCGGAAATTAAATAAAGAATTATTTATTACTATTAATAATATTTTTTTAATCAAATAAAAATGTTAATATTAAATAGTATCATTTGTAGGTACTCTTGACCTATGCTAGTTAACGAAACAAGTAGTGTTGCAACCAGCAGTACTATCCAGTTCTGTCACCCCTTTGGGGAATACAGGCGTGATGTTGTTATTCCTTTTCGTTTCTTTCATAACTTAACATTAGGACTACATTTTTGGAAAAGATTATTATATTAGGTACTCATAGCAGGCGAAAACATCCACACGCAGCCCGTGTGGATGTTTTCGCCTGCTATGAGTACCTACGGTTTTTCGGTCATTCAATGTGACACCACCAAATTGACACCACCGGTGATGTCACGGGGAATTATCGGTTTTTTCCGGTGCAACTGGAAGTCTGGAAATCCTATAAAATTCTATTTTCTTAATGAATTAAATATATTCAAAGAGCCCACCGTACATTGCTGAAATGAAGTTTCCAAATAAAAACACCACCTCTTCTGCTCACCCATCAAAACAGTTTGTGCCGCAAAACGGGTGTTAAACTAGTTACGAAGAAATTGTCGAGAAAATAACCACGGTCTAAATGACAGGTCTCCGGTTGAGTGCAAACTTGTACCATTGCGGTTTATTATAACTTACAGAGGTTTTACTGTTCACTGCTCTTCATTTTACTGTTTTTTCTGCTTTGTTTGTCTAGCGGCATGCAGTCCTGGGCTTTCCTCGGAGTGGAGAAAGTGTTATTGGGTTTTAATATTAAAAAATTCTTAGTTGGAGCTCGGAGTCGGGATTTGTTCGTGATCATAGCAGTGGGGGCTTGCAGCATATGTTACATGGGAATTCAAACATAACTGACTAATTGTGGGTGTAAAATGCTTTTCCCGTAGATATTCCTACCTTTTTAAGGATTACTGTCGTGATGCTAAGTAATTTAATATTCAGTATGATTTTTGAAATAACGGTCATCTGAGTCTGATAGGCCTAAGGGCCCATGAACACGGCGTTTTATAAGCGCGTTTTTATAACATGTAATCAGCGTTGAAGGCGCGTTTTTTGCCTTAAAAAAACAGAGAAGGTGCGTATAAAAACGCCGTCTGCATACTGTGCATAGACCCTAAAACTCTCTCTACACTACTTTGCTAGGGGGGGATATATGCATAAGCCTGATTAAAAGGGACACAAAATTTTATCATTGTTTAATTTTCCAGAGATCTCGTTGAAACATTTCAAGCTGAATGCAAATTCCAGTCTTCCTTATTATAAGTTACGACGTTTTTACAGTACATAATCTGTGTAAGTCTTCGTTACGGGACTTGCGACTTTGTTCCCTGTAATATATTTTGGTGTCGCGCGCTGAGAACATTATGTTTTTGTTAACGTTGTGTTGTGACGTATGGGGTTGTGATGTTGGTTTGTTTTGCGGGTAGGTATGTACAGTATCTACTGACACTAAATAAGGTAAGTATAGGTATCTTATAGTTTTTGAAAAAGTTCGTCTTTGTAGATCATTGTCTTTCACACATACATGTGTGAATGTGAATAAAAAAAGATAAAATACACAATTTATACTACTAAAATTACCTTTCTTGTTCAGGTTAAATTAAACGAAAAGACCAAGGTTAACAAATATAATTCCTAAAAACGACCATCATTTAGCCATTGATCTGCTCCTAACATAACTAATAATTTCTACTACAGATTAAATGTCAGTCGATCAATGTCAACGCGGAATCTTCAATTAAATGGCGGAGAAATAATGGAAAGCTTCGTCTGTTTCTAACATGTATAATAAGATCGGATTTTGTCCCAGGAAATTCTTTTGGAGGCCATTGTGTCAAATTCTTGGGAAACTATAAGAGTAACTGACATTTTATTAAGAAGGGATTTTTTACCAGCCTAAAGGGAACTTCAAAAAGGGCTGTCGATTTTGAAAAATAACAAGTTTGTTTCTTACTAAAAACAAAATTGAGATGGTCAACATTCTTAAAAGGTTAGTTAGTTTTGGTCAAAGTTTATAATCAAATTAAACCAGCCTATTAAATTGTCCCAATGAGGGGCAAAGGCTTCTTTTCTCATACAGTAAAGGCACGAGCCTTGATCACCAAGCTTATTTAAGGAGGTTTATAAAAAATAAAAATTACGTCACAATATGCCCCATCGTTCCCTTAAGAATCGCGATTCATTCTGTAACAATTTAATTGGTGCGTTACTAAGACACCCATCAACAGAAAATAGATAGGTACAGTACAGAAGGTCAGCTCCATGCAACGAGCAAAAACGCATACGTACACAAGAGTCTACGAACAGCGAGTGCGAGCTCTCGCGACTGACATTCGTTAGAGATCTCCGTACGGTCGCGTCTATGTGTGCGTACGCCTGTTCCCGCTCGTTGTATAGAACCGGCCTTCTGCTCCTACCTATTCTGTGCCCTCGACCAATTATTGACATTCCCGTCATTGAGATAACGGCCGTCAAGGAGTATGACAGCCTAATAGATGTAGCCGTTAATTAATTCTCGAGCCAGTTCGAGCATGTGTTGCTTGAGATTGACTCCATGCGGTGAGGAGAAGGGCTGCACGGATTATTGGTGTTTGATCGTCGTGGAATTAGCATTGCTTGGGGGTAGGCAGAAACCTACAGAATCGCTAGCGCCTTCTCTAATATCCCACTCGCTTCGTCCTCGTTCATACTTCTGGAACTCAAGATAATTTTCATTAGAAGTTTTGGTATACTAAAACATCAAGAACATAAGATTATGGGACTCCATTGAGGACATATACCGAGGTAAGATAGTCTAGCATCATTTACCTGTACCCAATAAGTTATGGTTAATTATAATCTATTTACGTGTTCATATCTTCCTAATTGCATAACTATGTTTTAAAACCAACTGTGCCTATTTGCAATTTAAATATACTCTTAATATGAAAGATAAATTCAGCATACTTGATGTAACTGTTCAATAAAGAATATTTTAATTAAAACCATTTATTAAACAAACCATTTGGCTCAATTTCAATATCTAAGTAAACGATAAATTTTCGAGTCTTTGACAAAGATTTTATTACTACTAAGTGAATTATTTATTTTAACATAATAATTCGAATTTCGTTTTAAATCTTATCTATTTAAGTTAAGTAATCCTACGAAGGTGTTATTATTGATGTCTTTCATTTAGAAGGAGGATAAGGTAAACTTACACAATCTGATTACTATCTATTTATTACAATAAGTAGCTATTTCTGCTAGTATTACAACATTAAGATTGCGATTGCGATATATTAAACGATAACAAAAATCTATCTATAAGCAAACATTACTTACAAATACTTACCTTTATATAAAATGTCTCCCAGTCCATTTACCTTGCTTCGGAGCCCCACAACAAACTACATGTCTGTAGGCCAGTGACAGCCACTTAGCACTACTGTCGCCTGCTGGATAATCTCCGATAGCTAGAGTAATACGTGACAACCGTAATGCTTTCACAATGACATGCTTTCCTGGTACATTTTGCTGCTGAATTCTTCATTTTTCTTTCTTTTTTAAATAGTTTTAGCACAAGATATTTCTATAATAGCTATTGAAGAATATTGTGTCTTCGTTAAATCGAAAGAATTGGAAACATTTTAATCATTTAATATTATCAGAAGGCCAATTCTCTAATTTAACGTACAAAGTGAAAATCATGCGACCGGAATGCGATGCCATTATGAATAAATCAAAAAATGGTATTCTGCAAGCTTTAATATTCGGTTTGTTCACATTTGGTTCGCAATATCTTCGCAGTCTAGTCTCTTGGCGGTCGAGTTTGTTCTCGTTTACGAAAATAAACATATTTTCGTACAACTTTGACTTAGTTTTTTTGGTTTATATAATACCTTTTGTGACATTTTGGAACTTTTGCGGCCATGCGACTTCAATTTGAACGTTTTTTAAGTTAGAGAATTGGCCTTCAGATCAAATGAAATGGGGTAGCGATATCTAAACAAGATAAATTAAAAATATGTAATATATTGCTCGGGGTCACCAACCGCTAGTTATGTTATCTATAGCATGAGTTGAGAAAATCTGTTTTTTTTTAAATATCTTGTTTAGGTAACTAAACCTAACACGTCTGTGAAATTACACAAAAAAAATAATGTATTTTTTAAACTAATATTTCCAGTGACTACATACACTACCTGCCTGACTGACCCCAAAAAAAAAACTCGTCAAATTATTTTTTTTTTTACTTACACGTTTAGATATCGATACCTAACACGTCTACGGAGTTTTGCTATCTAATTTCATTTGACTTTTTATAATGTTTGGCGAATTTAATATTTCGTTTATCTTATCAAGGAGTCTCCAAATACTTGTCGACGAATTCTGCCCGCGACGTCGACTGCGTGGATGCCAGGAGCCACAAGTGCGGTCGTCAACACGATGGTCCGACCAAGTAAAAGAAGCTACTTCCTCAAGAAAATTGCAGCAGCTGGTGATGGCAACTTTGGACCGGAGTCGATGAAGGCAGGTCGTCCGTTTAAAGGGTCTCCAGTAACCACAATCCTCACTAATGAGGGACCGATTGAAGAAGAAGAACGTCAGAATATTCTTTTTCTTCAATCGGTGGAATGGTGAAATAAAGGGTGGTGCATAGTGAGGGACTTTGCACCACCCTTTATTTCACCATTCCACGTCAGTAAATTCAGGGCAATAAAGTTAAGATTTACACCCGATGTCAATTTTCTTAATAATTAAGTACCCTGACCGTTCACTTTACCTACTGACAGATTGTAACTCCATTCTCCGGTTATGAATGTAATCAATTAAAAATACTTTTAATGTGGTGTGTACATTAATATATTTTATTTCTGAGATAGTTTTACATTAGATGGGTTTAGACAGTAACAGTATTTATGGCGTTAATTACTTAAAAAAAAAAATCAAACAAATACAATATTATTTTTAAACGTTGGTAGACTTAAAACAATACAATGCTTATTTTCTTATAATGTAAAGGTATAATATCATACCGGGTAGGTAATATTTTGTTGATTTAGTATTCATTTAAAAAATCATTGAATTCTTTATGAACCAAGGTTAATTCATTATTTAAAAAAAATTGAATAAGATTAACGTTAATGTGGACACAGTTTGTGAAGCACAAAATAAAAAGTGAAAAGTAAAAATGTTTAAACAACAATGAACATGAACCTTTTTGGCGCAACGTGAGGCACACACGCCTCACGTTGCGCCAAAAAGTTTCATTTCAGCATAAATGCCAGAGAGATGCTCTCTGAGGCTGGTTTTTAGAGTTTAAAGAGATATGACATAATTATGATATGAGTACAATTAATAAAATTATATATCATGAACTGCCCGTCGGCAATCAGCAGGGTTACCATTAATTATTTCATGCATGTTGATATCGCGAGTCCTACGCCTCGCGGATAATTTCTTTACATAAAATTCATACCATGCGTCTCGGTTACTCTTTAAAACTATAACAAAAACGGATAATACAAATGTATTAAAGTTCACCAAAAATATATCTAAAATTCGTATTATTGTATTGAAATAGAACATATGAAATAAAGTTAAAACAAATTCAGATAACATAATGACATCGCTCAATACAAATATCAAAGTGGCAATGTAAAAGCGACACCTGGTGTTAGAAGCTGTATTTGCACTCCTGTTGAAACTGCGACAAAGTGAATGTACAATTATAATGTATAAACAACAGTTTCCTATCAACGCTAAAATTGAACTGCCCCTGGTGAAGACTACAATTAAATTAATGGAACTATTGAATAACACCAAATTACTTAAATTATAAAGCATATACATCAACAAGGTTGTTGTTACAAAAGACACACCCCAGGCAAACAGGGTACTTTTTAAATATCTTCTTTGGATATGCCCATCGAATACTTTTACAAAATCTACATAAAACAAATGACATATCACTAGCAACCAGTGGTTTCTTACAGATGATGAGTAAATATCTAGATACATAACAAACCTTCGGACCCATATATTACGAATTCTTCCCATAGTATTCGGTAACACGATTTTTATTACTAAAATTTGGAGAAAGTTTGTTAGGATTGCACTTAGAAACACATAGTTTCTATAATTGCGGAACTTCCTGATAATGTACCACGATGTTACTCCATACAGCCACGTAACTAGTGTCAGCACCAACAGACTGAATTCTATAATCTTCTCGACTTTTGATATTAATACAAAATCATAAAAGTCGTCAACACCACTTTCTGCATCATGTCCGCTGGTATCGTTGCTAGACATAGTGAATTTCACTTCCACTGATTTGTTGATTCACTTTTTATTTTCAAAATATAAAATTATTTGTGAACAATATGGCGTAAAGCACTTTCAGGCAATAAAAACTAAATAGTGTTGCTTCAATGTACTCAATGTAGTCAATGTACTTATAATATATTTAAACGGAACATAACCAATATACCTAGGTGTCGAAATAATAGTAGGTACATAATTATACTTGTGACAAACAGGAAAGTTATATTTGGGTTTTGCCTTATTATAAACTGCTTGCTTTCTGCCTGTGACTTTGTCCGCGTGGAAGTCGGAAAATAGCGCTTATGGCGGTGAATTAATTTATTTTATATTATCTCCTAAAACTGTATGACCAAATTGCGTGCTGAAAAACGCAAATTTTATCTATATTAAATGCTCATCATGGAAACGGTTTTTTTATATGAATTGTTAAATTGTTTAAAAAAATGCGCCATCATTACCATTTTACCATCGGTATTATTTAAATATGTGTGTCAAATAATTTTCGTAATCAAATCAGTACTTCCTACAAACATAATTATATACAAACAATTTTACCTCAGTATAATATTATTTTCGTTAGTAATTTTTTTGTTTCTTATATTTTAATTTTATTTTCCTGTTTTTTTATAAAACTCCTCGACACCGATAGCTATACACATAATCGTAGGTCATTAGTGCACGCACTAACAAGCGGAAGTCTCCAGTATTAATTAATTACCTCCTAAGTAAATAATGATGCGGTATTGTTATAGAATAATCTCGCTATTGTGTATTACTTACTTCACTAAAAATGGGTAGGAAATATTCAATACAATTCCAAGATTATATTTGAATTATGTGGTCCCCTACAGTTGGAAGCACACACTAGTATTTGACCATGTTCTTGTAAACTTGCATGAAATTGTGTAGCCTCAGTTGGAGAATCAATAAATAAATAAATACTAATGCCGTATTTCAAAGTCATATTGACTTTTGCCCGCGCCTTCGCGGCGACAAAAACGACACGGGGTGAAAGGTTGGAATCTGAAGTAAGAAAATAGTTGGAAAACGACATAATTTGGAAAAAAAAAGCCCTCGGCGACGTATTCCCGGTATTGACTAACAAAAGTCGAAATTCATTTGAATTTTCTATGTTAACCATTTTGTAGCATTTCCCTTATACGAACTGTAACAATCGACTTCAATAGCCAATCTAACGGTTTTGAATAGCTGGGCTGACTAAACTAAGCCTATAATTATTATAGGCCTAATAATTATTATAGGCCTAATAATTATATTGTAAACTAAAAAACCTCAAGAGTAACTCACACAAACCTCCGTTGACGCCGTTATATTCAGCGGTTAGGAATTCATTTGGCCAAGTTCTTAGCATAAAATTATTCAATGTTTCCGTGCGAAATGCCTCCGCGTCCTGTCTTGCAGTGAAATGTATGCAAACGTGGAGTATTATGTGCAGGAAGCGACTCCAAAAACTGCATGTGTGATTTTTAGAGCTTGGGAACCTTTATGAAAGTAATCGGAATTTAAAAAAGTCTTCTACAGCTGCGTAGTTTCGTTTCATCTGATTTCATTTCCAACAGAAAGAAAAGTCAGCATGGTTGTAGTTCTTTTTAGAATAAAGGGTGAATGATTATGGGCGAGCTTTCTAACTATTGGCAATTTAAGTCTGTCACTGACTAACGGCGAAGGAAATCAAATTAAAGAAACCTGGTGCCCTAAATGGCCGATGGGGCTTTTTATTCATTTGCAAGGCACATGATGTGCAGGGCAATTCAAAGTGACCTTTAAAACAGTTGATCCGTACATGGTACAAAATTGCTTGATAGGTACTTAACTTTTGTACCCGACTGCCCCAGAAGGAGGGTAATGTTTTTGTTTTAATTAATTAACCTGCTATACATGTACAAGAAATATAGCCCCTCGGGCTTGAAAGCACATATTCTAGAGTACTATAAGGATCTTTTGGGTCCTGAATGACGTTGATAGGGAGGCGTTGTTGGTACACAAACATTTATGAAATTGTCACAGAAAAATCGCCAAATGCTCCTAGTATCGTTGTATCTCAGAAACTGTCATTTCCCTACGAAAACACTTGAAAACTCTTTTCCCTGAACTATAATGCATCAGCACATTACCAGCTGTAGGTAACAGTGTATTAATGCCGCACTTAGCTCGATGCTCGGGGATAACTAAGGTAATCACCGCCGCCGTGCAGAGTGCAGGGATTGCAAGCGGTTTAATATAAAGCGACTTGTTAGTAGTTTGGTACTTCAGTTTCAATTTTAGACCTTGTGGGAGAATGTTGGATTATTGACGTTTTTCTTGAAGATGTAGGTTTTGTTGATCAAGTTTTTTTTAGAGTGTAAAATTGAAGTCATTGAAGGTTTTTGATTTGTAGACATTCCAAATCACATACAACCCTAACAAGAGTCCCCAGGGTTATCACAGAAAACTTCACGTTCAAAAGATTTTCTTGATACACTTGATTTTCAGCAGGCGGAATCGACGCCCTTAGACTAATAATAATATTACTTAATAAAAAATATATTTATCTTAGTTTATATTTTTCTATTGTAAACTATTAGAGTAATTACGAGTTAAATAAGGGCTGCCGGTTGTTTCACTCATTTCAAACTATTTCTTCATAATGTTTTTCAAAGTTGCGTTTCCATTCTCTGTATATCGGCAAGGTAAGTGTGGGGACGATATTCATGGCTTCTTAGCACGAGCCAGTGTGGCTTGCAGCGTCTCTCGCTACTGCGAACTTTGAATTATTTTCCAAACATGCATTCCTCACTGCTTATACATGTATATGTACTATCACATGTTCTTGGTATGCGGGTTTTGCTTTGAAGAAATTGAGACATTAAATTCTTTAATAATGTTTTTTTGTTCATTGTAATAATTGTTTTTCTTGTTTGTAACTAAATTAATTTACTTGTCATTGCTCCATTTATAATTCTTTTTACCTTTTGTGGTAGGTAATCCAGTAGTAGGTGCATCGTCTTCACATATAATAATATAGGTAATTCATGTATACAAAATATTGTAAAAGATTTTTAAAAGAGTAACGGTGGAGTTTCTTTCCCATGCTTCTCCATACGAAAACTACCTTTTGGAAGGGGCAACTAGAATCAGTTATATTTCTCTGTTTTTGACGTTCAAAAGTGCCTTACATGTGCCTATTTGAAATAAATTATTTGACTTTGACTTTGAAATGCAATTTTGTAATAAAATACATCAGAGACTGAGAGAGATGTGTGTGGATAAGGGAGAGGGAGGCCTTTTCCCAGCGGAGGTATATTACAGGTTAGATAGTTAGCTTTAAATGCATTACAGGATAGATAGTTAGCTTTAAATATATTACAGGATAGATAGTTAGCTTTAAATTAAGCATTTAGAGTGGGGTTAGTAGCCTTACTTTAGTTTATTGATACCCGCGATCACTAATGGTACCGTGAATGGTACAAACATAAGCAATAGAATATTCAAATCATGTTACATTGTGGTTCATTATAAGGCTGGAAATTGTTTAATCAACAACAAACTAGCCAAAACACTCAAGCTAATGCATTGAGCTCAGTTAATCCCCGGTGACTTAAGCGAAGTACTAAATAACGTACGAATTTAACCAAATATTGAATCTCAAATCCTACTATATAATATATTATAATATTATAAATGTGAAAGTTTGTGTGTTTGGGTGTTTGTTACTCAATCACGCAAAAACGGCTAAACGGATTTGGATGAAATTTGGCAAACAGATAGTTTATAACTTGGATTAACACATAGGATACTTTTTATCCCGATATTCCCACGGGATCGACACTTACGCGGGTGAAACCGCGGGGCGCAGCTAGTGTTAACTTAATTTTCTACTCAAGCTGTAAATTGCTTTGGAATTTTTTTACCAAACTCAAAACTCAAACACAAAGCATTTATTTTAAATAAACCAATTACAGGCACTTTTGAATTGTCAAGGGGTCAGTCAGAAAGATGAAGCTAGTTGCCTATTGTAAAGCGTAGTAGGTTCATAAGGAGAAGAACGGGCAAGAAACTCCACGGACACTCTTTTAAATCAGAATATTGTTACAACTGTATCCTATGTCCCATAAAAGTATCCTATGTCCCATAACCCACGTGGTCTGTCTAGGCGACCTGGGCGTTACGGCGTAAAAGTAACAGACATGAGACATCCAGTAACTTTATATATTAGTGGTAGTCCATATCTATATTGTGGTGATAGTGTGGATAGTATGGACAGCAGTATGAAACTGTCGGAAAGATTAATGAAAAAATATTCTATAAAGATTAATGAAAAAACTATGGCATATTGTATGGACGATGGAAACTAAGGCGAAAGATTTGGGGGAGCCTGCGATATTCAAATTTTCTTATGTTTTTTGCTTTTTACAGGTCAGTATCAAGTTTTATGTTGATCTAAATAATGAGTCGCAGTGGTTTCAAATCTTTATTTATCTAATCTAACTAATATTGCACGAGTTGTATTCCTGTATCTAATGGTTATTATTCTGTAAAGCTACTATTTGCTACGATCGCGAATCATATTTTAATCATATTGACATTCGAAACTTACCCATTAAACGATTTAAAAGCTGTATTGAAACCAAACTTTGTAAAAAAAGGGTACTATACAATTTCAGATTATTTAGAAGACAAAAAGCATGGGATTGAGCTGCTCGCTCTGCTAACATTTTGTCATTTTGGCATTGTGACATTTTGAATAAGTGAAAATCATCAAAATATACCTACCAGTTTTATATACAAATTCACATTATTGAATATTATATGTAGGATATTGACAGAATGACATGATTACTTTGTAAAGTATTGTATTATTGTGAATGTGAGGACTATGTGGATGTTTATTTTGTTTTTATTATTATATTTTTTCGTTCTCAGTTAGTTTTAACAATGGTCTGGCAATTTGAGAACTTTATGCGGCCTACACAAATGTCCTTTCTTTGGTATTGTTCGTCGAGTCGTTGAGCTCCTTAAGTTCTGAGCTGAGCTCCACTATTACTGACAAATGCTTGCAGTGACAGGACAGGTTCACTCAAATCTGTGTGGTTCATTCCTCAAAAGACCATTTCAGACTCTAATCTACATGGCCCTCATAGGGCCTGACCAATATCTGACCTAGGTATGTCCGGACTTTAAAAGAGACTGAGTTTGTTTCGGCCTTTCTTCTCAGAGTAGTCAGATAGGAAACGCCGACCTCATCTAGCTTAATTTTACAATTTTTTGATATTATTACGACGTGTAAAAGTGATTCCGATAACCTATTTACAGAATAAATAATTTCATTTTAACATACAACCTGCCTGACACTGACTTGCAAATTGCAAAAAACTTAAGATTTGAATTTCGCGGGCTACCGGCGCATCCCCCTTAAGAAAATCGCATCATTTGCACAACGCCATCTATCGAGTAAGTACTCACTGGTAAACTCAAACTCTTGGTTCCAAGCCAAGAGCCAAGTAGTAATAACTTTTGATTGAGTGGACAGATTCTCAACATACGGACTATGACTATATTCTCAATCCCTTAACGTTCTTGAAGAGAGTCCCGCAAAAATGTCATTAATAAGTACTTACATGTGAATTTTAAAATCAAGAGGGTAAAGAAGGGTTTTTACCCTCATGAGGGATGATTTTAGAAAAACGTAACTCTTTGTTAGTTACAAAAAGCATACATTTTCACAGCCCTAAGTTAAAAAAAAAACCGGCCAAGTGCGTGTCGAACCATGCACAATGAAGGGTTCCGTAGTTGGGATGAATTAATTTATCAAACAAACTTTCGCAAAGTTTTATTGTTATTACGTCTATGGGCGTTTACTGTCCCTCAAAGTGTTAAAAAACTTTTTCTCGCATACAGAATGTTTGGGTTTTTGCAACTGCACATGTCAGTTGGTCAATTAAAAGTTTTTGAGCTAAGTTGCGGACAGACAGACAGACAGACGGACATGGCGAAACTATAAAGCTTCCTTGTTGACTACGGAACTCTAAAAATGATAGGTTTCCCATAAAAACTTTCATCCCCTATATCCCCCCCCCCTTAAATTTGTTTTTGAGAAAATAATTGCCTATGTTCTTCGCCGGGATGCCATCTATCTCTTTACCAAAATTTATCGAGATCCGTTCAGTGGATCAGGCGTGAAAAGGTAACATACAGAATTACAAACGGACAGACAGACAGAGTTACTATCGAATTTATACTTTTAAGCATCGATTAGTATGGATTATGTGTTCAATTCAAAATGAGCCAAATGGGCGATAATTATGAATTCGGCGAAAGTCATTCTTCTACGGAGACTCTTAACACCGCGATTCAGAAAATGACGTTAAATGAACAACGCCATCTATCGAGCACGAAGTGATACTATCAAAATATATGGGAAAACTTTCGAACACTCTGTAAGCTATGTAGAAAAGACGTAGGGTTCCATGACTGACTTGACTTGACTTGACTTGACTTGACCTGACTTGACCTGACTTGACCTGACTTGACCTGACTTGACCTGACTTGACCTAACTTGACCTAACTTGATTTGGATTGAGTTGAGTTAACCTTGAGCAGGTATATTTTATCGCGGCAGGTACATTGGTAGTTGAAAGAAAAGTAGATTACGTACCTTGCTAAAGTGAGTAATTAATGCACTCGTGTTAATTTAGTAAGCGCATTCGTGCCTTAATTACTCACTTTTTGCTCGATGTAACAATCTAAAATTTTTAAGAAATTAAAATTTATCACCATTTTTTCATAATTAATTTGTATCATGATTTAAAAGATAGATAGCGCCACCTATGGCACTACTACCAAACAATGGATTTGGAAAACTTGAATTAACCAAACTTTAGATTGGGTAAATTCACAATGTATCGCGTTATGTTTCCGCGCGAAGTATGTGAACATATGATGATTATGATCATGTGTTACACACCTTCTCACAAACCTACCTGATTTTACGCTAGTGTCATTTTACGACAATAGATGTCGTTACGTGTATCTACTACATTACGTACCTAATGAAAATTTCTTCTTGAATACTTTAAACTCTTATATCTTTTGATATTTTGAAGCGATTGCGATGAAACAAAGACTAAATGAAACATCGAGTTACACACAATATTTGAGTGTATAAGTTAACCATATTGATTTCGTACTTTTTACGTGATACTGGAACAATCAAACAAACGAACAGACAAACAGACAAACAGACAATCAGACAAAAATTCCAAAAATGGTAGAAATGGCATCTGTTGGTTATTCTTGGACACTCCACCTACGTTTTTTTTTTTTTTTTTCATTGTACAGAAACGCCTCGTCTACAGATTTATTATATGTATAGATATATTGGTTACATCATTCATTTGAAATTAAACATGTGAGAACAATGTAAAAAAGAAAAAAAAGAGACGTGCACGTTAAAAGCGTCCGTAAAGATAAAAAACAAATAAAAAATAAAAAATAATTAAAAATAAGCCGTGGCAGCTTAGAGATGACCAGTCCCTAGTGATGGCGTCCGTTCATGAACATGACGCATGGATCAGCACCATTCAACTCAACCATTTTGAAGGGAACTTAATGATCCAACACACACGCCACCATCAGCGAGACATTAAAGCCGCCAGGGCACATTCAAGTCAATGAAAGACATACCTAGTAGATGGTAGCTTTAAAGTACTAAGGTAAATACATAGTGCTCACACACATGTGAGATAGGAGATTGAATTTATACAATGTAAAGATAGTTTTTACAATCTTGAGCAGCTCCAACAATATTTTCGAATGCTAATCAATTAGTTAAGCGCCCTGTGGAGCTAATGAAACTGAACGCGATCAGCACATCTAAAGTACGCCGAGCTGTCAGTGTCATCATTGTTGTGGAGTATCAAATAGTAGATAGGTAGGTACATACTAATTACTTACATGTGGAATATTGACACTGACAGCTTCTGAACATGCTGAAATTCGCCCTTAGTAAAATAATAATTATTTCTCAATTATGCTTGGAAATTCGAACGTTATTTTAACCACCTTCTTAGAGAACAATCGCAATTGCGGTACGGTATGAAAATCATCGGACGTGTTTAGCAGTCAAATAAATTACTATGAAAACTCATATTATACTGTCGTGTTATTTAAAAATGGAAAAAACTTTTTACTTCAACACATAATCAACCAAGGAGGTAACCTATCAAAGATTTTATTTAAATTTCGATATGGCTTGCAAAAGTAAAGAAGAAACAAATGAACATAATGGTGCATGAAAAATAATAGTTGATTCTGGAAATTTAATTTACTGAGTTTGAATTTCCGCGCATTATTTGAGAAAAGTACCTACTATACAAGACTTGGCCGCAATCAGGCATTGATGGAATGTGTTTTCACGAATATCCATCAATGCCGCAGTTGCAGGCCGCGACAGTAATGTGGTAATGAGTGTGACCACGAATGTAATACAACAGTATCTACACACCTACATTATCTACTCGACCTCTATGCTAAATACAGACAAGATTCAAACAATAATTCAACTACCCAGGAACCGAACCCCCGGTCGTTCAATCGCCGTATCCGACTCGCATCCTATATACGTCTCTGACAAAGTTATGGCTTGGTGGGAATTTCACTTGCAAATTTAGTTTTGGGCCGCGGGCTAGTCTAGCCGTGCTCAGCTACATCTAGACACGAGACAGGTAGGTACAGAAGGTTGGTCCCACGCTCCATACCGTGAGCGAAAACGCACGCGCTTCACATAAATCGAGTTGCGAGTCAACTGGAATTTGTTTGGATCACCGTACGTGGTACGTCCTGAGGGGCAATTCCCGTTAAGAACGTTCGCATTCGCATCTCATTCGCAATCTGTCAAAAAAACAATCAATTTACCAACATTTTTGACAAGTTTAACAGATTGTGACTTGAACTTGAACGTTCTTTATAAAAAGAATTGGCCTTGGCCTACATACAATACAATTAGACAACCTACGTCAAATTACCGTTTTGTTGGCATTTATTATGTGATTTGATTTTACGGTTTTAATAATTTACGTTTGCCGTAAATTATGTAATTCTTAATTCCCTGAATTTACCAACACAATCTACACATGTACCTATGTATTTATGAGCGTAGGTGTTTTCGCTCGTTGTACGGAGCTGACCTTCTGTACCTACCTGTCTATCCTAGGCTAGGTAGAATGGTAGGTACAAAAATGGATGCATGTGCGAAAAACGGTTTTCTACAGTTTTGTTCGTCATTTTAAGGCTTTTCCTGGAATATAAGGCATCATTTTGCTTAAAATGTAAAGTGTGAAAAGTTTCGAGACAAGTGGAGATACAAGTTTCGGTTTGTGCCAAATTTGTCCTGCAACCCAATAAATTGTGTCACACAGTTTTTGAAGGAAATTGCTTATCCATTGTTTCAAATGTTTGAAAATCTCGTCGGCTCGACCACGTAATAGACGCAATGAATGTTCTCGAACTGTCAAAATGAGGGGCATTGCCATTGTTAGTGTGTTATGCAAATGCCTCACTCGTTCTTGGAAATCAAAATGGCAAACTGATACGTCAAACGACCTGTATCTTTAATGCACAATGGTGACACCAAGTGCAAAGATAATAATAATATTTTTTTATAAAACAATTGTTTGGAAGCATTTCAGTAGTCAGAGCGTCAATACAGTCAACAGGCGGAAGGGAAACATATTTAATTTACAATAAGGCGTACTTAACGAAAAGTTTTTGATCCGGAGAGCTTACTGGATGAGGCTACAAAATAAGTGGTTATCATCAGAAGGCTCACTGTCATTCTGTAGGAAATGAATAGATTGAAAATGTGGACGAAAGAGAATAAGAAAATTAAACAACGAATGTGTTTACCCATGTTTAAATTTCTTTTTCAACAAAATGAATTCCTAAAAACATCAATTTTATTGTCAGTCTCACTTCGAATTTTTAACTAGAAGAAACAATTTTATCCAAGTCATGATTGAAATAATGAAGTTTTTTTTTCACATGCTTTATTATTCATGTGTGATCTCAGGACAGTGAGAGGTTTAAACAGACTAAAAACAAAATTAATACTTATTTAAGTCCATTATTTTCTTTTACCCACACCCTCTGGTTTTCTTTGAATTCAACACGGGGATCGAAAGAAAATAGGCTCCTCGAAAAAATACATGGTGTCCTGTTTAATTGAACTCTTTATTCAACGTTTTTTTTACTTTCTAATAGTATTCGAGAATGTGTCGCTGATATTTTGTAATCGATGCAAGAAACACAGAACCGGTCGAAGTGGCGGTGCTTGGGGGGCCTAGGTCCAGCAACGGTCGTCTTTCGGCTGAAACGAAACGAAAAAAAAAAACGATGCAATTTATTTAGTAGGTACTTAAGTAGGAACGTGGTGATAGCAAATTGAAAAGGTGTATTGGTAATTTATTTAACGACCTACTTCTTTTATGATACATTCATAAATTCACACCTTTTCCCCATGGGGGTAGGCAGAAACTACAGAACGCCACCTGCTACGATCCTTACATACTCCTTTTACTTCGTTTACGTTCATACTTCTGGTCATACTCGCACGCCCCGGTTGGTACTCTTTTATCCTATATGTATAAACTCGGTTTTATTTCTACTAGATTCAAAACTACAGAACCAGCTTTCATCCTGATAAATTAAGTTATTATAAGTGATTACAAATATTTTTTGTAATGAAAACAAGTTTGGGCCATGCTGCAACACACGACAATTTGAAACCTCAATACTGGCGATTCAACGAAACACCCATTTTCCCCTATGTGAGCAGTTCCTATACCGCTTTTGCAAATAAAGAGGTCACAAAATTCTAAACAAAGGCTTTCCGCAGCAGCCTAGAGGATAATTCACCCGGGTATGTCCGGGACTCCCCGAATTGATTCGTTGAGGATCCTCCCCTTCCCTGTAAGCAGGTATTGGCTGGGATTAAGCGCCGCTATGCAAGGAGCGCTTAAATAATATCTACACTACCGCGCTTCTGTGCTAGTTGCTAGCTAGTGAAGACAGTCTTTAATCTTGTGCTTACATGATAGCAGTGAAGGAGAGACTCGGGAGATGGTATGAGTTGATAGAGTGAGTAGGTATTTAACATGTTTTGATAAGGCCGGGTCGTGTATTTTTGTGAGTGTACGGAGTAAGATATTTAATTGAATGGAAATCATTTAATTGAACGGATATCATTTAATTGGATGGATATAATTAATTGAACGGATATCATGTAATTGGATGGATATAATTAATTGGACGGATATCATAATAATATATTTTTGATGGAAGGATACCGTCATTTTTCAAAGCAAACAGTTACAGGAGGTACTAGTTAGGTAGGTAATTGGCATCAATAAATTGTCAATGGTGCAAAATAAAACGATTAGCATTTTTTGTAAGTCGGTTTTCCCTATTAACATTATTGTTTTAAATCGCTTAAAAACTACTTTAAACAATTATTAAACGAGTTGTCTGAATTCAACAGGGAGATACTCGGAAACTTCTTGTTACAAAATGTATTTAATAAAAGAAGTAGACTGCGCCTAATTACTTCCTAGTTGTCGGGCGCCAATTAACTCCATACGCTTGCTATTATGCACTCACTTTCGCAAATGTGAATACTTACTGAAAGAGGTAAGCTACTGTAGTATTTACACAAAAGTTGTACGAGGTCGTTTACTTTTAGTTTGAGCTCGTAGGAAGGTAACAAAAAGATTTTTTGTGTCTTTTCGAACTTATGTGTTTGTGCAAATATTAGTTATCATCGAAACTTTGTGATGGTTCGTACTTTCAAGGACTTGTTTTTCGCAAAGGTTTGGCAAATATGTAAGTGATTTCATTCATTGGCCGACATAATTGTATGTAGATTCTTTCTATAATCTCAGACATCACCTAATACATAATAATATACTTAAAAGAAAACACAACAAGGATCAAAAGTATAACTGAAGTCTGACTTCTTTAAAACATAGAATAAAGTATAACAGTGTAAATTATATAAACATCTCCTTCTTTCCACTCCACAAACTACATTTACAAGTACTCAAGTACATAAATCACAGCAGCATAGTACACAAACACAAACAGACAAACTTTAACTAACAATTTATTTTAATGTGGAGCGCCAGTGACATTCAATAAAGCAAGAACCGCGGTGCAGGTGTCAACAATGGTTTATTACGAATTAGCACAGAGCCGGATTACGGGGCTATGTTTTTGGCTGAAATTTGTATTGTACTAGATCTTAGATGGGTTAATTGAATGGATGGGACTTATAGGCTGCTATTTAGTAGGTTTTGAGCACGGCAAACTAGAGTGGCTTGACTACTATTATTATCTTGGCAGACATTTTCCGTTCACCAAACGAATTGTGTATCAATAGCAGTTATTGTGAAAAATGATGCTGTAGTAAATAGATATTCAAAGGATAGCAGCAACCTTGCCTGCCCAAAGTATGCCGGACGTACGACAGCATCGTCACTAGAGCTCGATGACATCTTTGCCCAAGGCTCACAGGTAGTTTTATCTGTCAAAAAACTGAACCAGAAACGGAATATCCTTTTCACAAGCGCTGCATACATAAGTTTCAACTGAAAGGTTTACACTCTTCCTTCTTGTTAATGGGTGAAACAAAGTACCAATTACCTCCGCAAGCGTGCAATGAACACTTTCACGAGTAGGTATCTATCGTGTGGAACATAACTGAGGTGAAGTTGGGATTGACGAGGAGATAAACAGGGTCTTTGTGGCGATTTGTCTTTTTTTTTATTCCAAACTTTTTGTCTCAATGCGTTACAGGCATGACAAAAAATTCAAATTCATACCTATGTTTTTAGTTGTAGAACATAAGTGAACGAGAAATACAGGTTTTTTTACTTACTTATTAATAATAAAATTAACGCTTTGTTTTGCCAGCGGCAAGTTTGTCAACGGTCACAAATATTCTGATTATAATTTATAATTAATTACTTTTAAAAACAAAACATTCAAACACCACACAGTTGAGCATTTAGTTTCGTTCCCCAGGTCGGGTGAAGTGATATTGAGTTTTTCAACTAGGAATTTCTCAGTAGCAGTCCGTAGGCTTTATTTGTAACCGGTTAGTGGCAATAAACCCATCTTCTTACATGGTACAAAATACCTATGTTTAGTTATGACTGGCATAATGTGGTTGTACTATAGGTAAACCGTTGCCAACCCAATGGAGGAATTCTGGTGTGATGTGCGTAAGTTTTAACTCTCTCTTACTTTGCAGTGCCCGACAGGGTCCACAATGATCATATTGTCTTTGAAAAACCACCTTGATTCTGACGTTTCTTATGTGACCATGTAGGAATAATAATATATGAAAAAAAAAGTGATGATTTGAAAACCTACCACCTTACTTACATTGTGGAATGTACATAAATAATTAATATTGAATAGGTAGAAGATAAATAAATAGTAGCTCTTGAAAGATTGCACTTCTCACTACTATATATATCATCAATATCAATACCAATATCATCTATATATATATCATCATAATATATATCATGTACAATGCCAGTTTAACACTTCGTCTAAGGTATATAGTCAACACTTTCATAAATGTGCATACTAACCAACTTATCTTTGCATAATAATAAGGAAGTAAGGTTCTAGGGAGATGAAATAACGCGTCATAACCGCTTTTAGTATACGTGGGTGCTTTGTGTTATACAAATGTGCATTTAGATAGCTTTAGTTAGAATGTTTAACTTTGTCTGTAGAGAAGCTCCCGATACCCGGTAACAGCAACATGATGATTATTTTTTTGATAGGTTTTGTACAACGTATTCTTTAAGACCGACCTTTTGCCAGCCCATTTCCAAAAGTCATTTACGAGTTTCTAAGTTAAACTATTCAAGTCATCAGTCTAACAGTAACATTCGAACTAGAAACAATATTAGTCCTTCGAGCCTCTCCTGTCAATCCGTCCCTGTCACTCGTCCACCGCTGATTCTAAAAGTCAATTACACGGGTTGGTAATAAAGGCCGTAGTAGTGACGTCAGCGAACTTCTCAGTGAGCCTCCGATCGGCACGGACCCACTCTAATTGATTTCGGGCTACGTGGCCCAAACGTCTGGACTGGATGATCTACAGTGACGTGGTTCATTTTGGTTTTGATTGGTCGGTGAGTTTGCAGTGTTTATAGTAGATTTACTAAGCCAAGAATGTTGGAAGGCATGGAACAGGCAAATAATCATCACATACTCTATACTACATTATCTTAAAATTGGAAAATATATCCCTTGTTGTTAGACGATTGTAAGTATTTTGTATACTTGGCGTCCTGCCTGTATTTCCTGTATGTTACCATCAGAAAAAGGTGCACACAAAACCAATGCTGAATACCAAAATAAGAAGACATCGAAACGTAACATGGCAGGCCATCTAAAACAGTTATAATGAACGCTGAGCGGTCAACCGCGGTCGTTCGTAGAGAGGATGTTACGGGAACGCCGACTACGTACAGTCATAGTGTCTAGCTCTCCAAACTTTGAATGTCTGTTCGTTAACTAATAATTTAGAGTAAGTATGTCCATACAGCCAACGAATGCTGCCTAATTAAAGTGCTGTACAGTACTCACATGTGTTCTGTATTTTTGTTTACGGAAAAAATCATGTTTGTGGAAGGAATTTTGGACAGACTAGCAAATAGTAATGTTTTTGTGAGTTAGTGTCAAATGAGTTTGATGCTAAACAAATAAAGAGAATGTTGTTGCAACTGGGAACAAAAAAGAGAATTTTGGTGAAACTGAGAACAAAAAAACGATTATTTGAAATAAATTATTTTTACTTTAAAAAAAAGAACGCACTCTCAGGCAGGTTCAAAAATGATTCCTATAATCAAAAGTATAAGAAGTTTTAATTATTTTTATGATTCACGCAAATGATCATTAAAACATTAAGCTTCAGTTACACCCATTTTCCATAATAACAAACATTTTGACCCGAACCGGGTAACTAAAGCTGTCGTAATTAACGTAGACAACTAACCGTGTCCGATCGCCATGACGGACATTTCCGTCGGCCAGAGATTATACGCTGTTACCCCGAAACTTCAGCCTGCCCGGCTTACCCATCACAGGCGTCGTGTAATTTTGAATAATGGTAACATTTTAGACACAATTTCACGTTAATTTGGAAAAATAAAACGTTTTTGGGGTAATAAAGAAAAATTGGGGCGATAAGGAAAATTTTTATTCGAAATTGGCAGAAAAAATGTTAAGAAGATTAGCGGTTGTGAAAACATCGAGACAGTGAGGCGAAATAAATATTGAACTTTGGTTGGTGACTATATCATTATTCTGACCGTTATGGTGAATTGAAATACTGCCATTTAAGATTGATTTTGATGACAAATTATGATGACAAATCTAATTTTTTATGACGGTGTCGTAGATGTGTATGTCGTAGATACATTTTAGAAAAGTAGGCATTAAACTTTAATAAGGAACAGCAGATTTTTTTTCAAAATTTCGATGTTGGTCCCATAGTAAAAGTTATTCAGTTCGATGGTCTAAAGCACCTCTTAAAGTTTGTAAAGTTTTCACAGATGATGTATATCTGTTGCCGCTATAACAACAAATACAAAAAAACAGAATAAAATAAATATTTAATGGGGCTCCCATACAACAAACGTGATTTTTTTGCTCGTTTTTGCTCGGTATTGAAAACGGCAACAGGTAGACGCTTGATAATATATTCACAGAATATTTAGTTACATATTCACTTTACAAATAAATAATTAAATTAAAATAAAACAAATATTTAAGGGGGGCTCCCATACAACAAACGTGATATTTTTGCCGTTTTTATAGACTCGCACTTGGCCGGTTTTATGGAACATTGTGTATTTCCTGCTTATAAGCCCAGCGGTTTAGGCTGTGCGTTGTCTGTCAGTGAATGAATGAATGAATTTAGGATTGTTATTAAGAAAAAATGCCTATCTTCACACTATAAGACATTTTGCAACAACTTCATGAATCAAGCTCAATATTTATTCACCACAAAATCGTGCTGAAGCCTCAACCCTGTCTAATTACGTAGCTGTCTTGTAAGCACAATTAATATCTCGTCTCGAAGCGGACTGTGGCCGTGGTCACGTCTTAGACCGAATGCGAGCCGTCACTTTATTAGTAAAGTAGTCAGCAACTTTGACGTCTGCCATGTTGGAGTTAGTGGAGTTAATATGATGATATTTACCCAAATAAATACCTATGTTTTTAATTGGATTCATTTTTAATTATTTATTGTGTCAGGTGCTATGGGGTTAACGTTAAAAAAAATCGTATGTTGAAAGTGCATTTATTTCATATTCGAGTATTTTTCTGTGCATACAATTACATTAGGTACTAAATTTTAAGTCGACATTTTGCTTTTAATTGCGTGAGACTGGCGACGTGACAATAATACAAGAGATGCAGCCATGCAATTGCGATTTTGTGGAAATCATTTAACAAACTATGTTATTAGTTAGAGCTTATCAGTTAAAAGATAACAAAAAAGTTTCAACCACTACAGGCATAACGGAAATCGATTCTTAAAATTAACAATTTCTCATTTCTCTTTTCGCAGGTCTGCTGGAAGAAATTTCTTAAGAAATAAGCAGTACCTTTGTATTCATGTTATAATTATGTCGTATCTCCATGTTTTTACTGTGTGTACAAAAATAATAAAATAAATAAATATATTATTTAGTTAGGCACACTATTAAATACTTAGTCAAAATCACCTATAAACAAAACAAAACACTACGACATTCTGACATTGTCATACAAAATAATATACCTATTGTCACAAAATATTCAAACCTTTGTTCGCCGGCCAGGTATAACGAGGCCGGCAGGTGTGTCGAGATTGACGCAATATTTAATTAGAGCACTTCACGCTCCGAAGGGATTCAAAGGGCTCGAAATTCGCGTTCGCCGAGAATTATTGTAATGTTGCGCACTTACGCGTAAGTGCGAGTACAGTATGTTACGCGACGCCTCGTTGGTCGCTCCGACCGGGCCGTCGCGTTGCAGGGTTGAAGGCCCGTGATAATTTTTTTAATTGTGCTTGAATCAATGTTTGTGTTGCGATTGCGGTGCATGGTTCAAATGTATTTAAAGAGTACCTTGCCTGTTTATATTCATAAGTAGACGCATTGCATCCTACTCCTTAGTGCTATTTTTGTAATTTTTATTATAGTATTTCCCCTAGACAAAGACCTCTAATAAATAAAATTCACACACACTGATTTCAACAGCACCTGATCAAACAATATATACCTGAGCACTTCCACCACCGCACGATCAGTGGAACAGTTTATCAATAGGGAATTATGCCTCCATCAATATTTTTGAATAAAATTTCTTTTTCAGCGAGAAATATTTTTTTTTAAGTGCCAAAAAACTGTGGGAATATCAAACAATTAAAAAGCTACGCTTTTGATCAGAGCGAATGTGACGTAACAATCTATGACAACAATCAAAATGTCATGTGTCTTGTAGGAGTGACATTGACTTGACACTTTGTATTTGTTTGTTGTCATAGACTGTGACGTCACCATACCAAGCGCCAAATGGAGGGCGTTTAAAAAGCCCGGGTCGGTTGGCTATTTTTAACTACTTTAAATTGCTTTTTTGCCATCGATTTTTTTTAAAACTATTATTTGCCCATGTAAACTATCGAATAAAAATATTAAAAAATACATGCATATTCCCTATTTGTAGGTACGTCTTTACGCAATCAAAAACAATTCAATACTTTAAAGTTTTCGCAATTTTGGTAAGACATTCGTAAACAACTGCGTATAAATAAAGCTCTACTACTGAATAATAAAGAAGGTCGTTCTCCAGTCCCTGAAATAAGAAAACTTTATCATTTTTTGACAAACTACTAGTCTTGCGGTAGCTAGCAATGCACAATGGTTTCTTTAGGCAAAGCGGGCCTGAGCTCACAATGGCTCGGGAAAAAAGCGAGGCCACGGAGAAGATTAATTTCAGACCCTATTATTGTAATAACTATGTCGTTAAAATAATATTATAAGGCTTTTAATAAAATGGGGTTAAGTAGTAGAACATTAAATTCCTCGCTACAATCAGCGCTAACTTTCACAATTAAAATGTCAATTTGTCTTCAAAAACAGACAAGTTAACCAAGTAAGATGATAGTACTTGTCACAAAATTTTCTCTCACTAACATTATTTTAAGCTTGACACTAAGATTTTCTACTTTGTTACTAAAAAAATAATCCTAAGAAGCGCGACCCCGGTAATAAGCCACAGCATAAAAAACGAAACTGCTGAAGTTTGGTACATCGTTATTTCTGCTTTAGCAGTATTAATATTGTTTTACTCTGTGTCCCTTTTTTTAACAAGGAACAAATCCATAGTAGAAAGGATCTGGGAAGAAAACAAAAGAAAATCTTTTTGAATAATGTCTCCGCGTGTTAGGATCCACGACATTTTGACGCGATGTCAGCTTTGAAAGGAAATATTAGCGTAAAAATTTGTGTATGAAATATCTGAGACCTCACCTTTTGCATAGTAAAGTGTGTTACCATTTGTTCTTACATTTTTATACTGATTTGGGTGCGAGAGGGAAAATTGAGCCTTTTGTCATCTCGTAAGGAGTAAAGGTCAATTGGGGAGAGGTCAGCACTTTGGAAGGATCGACATGTGGATCGTTTGTAGGTGTTTGTGAACCATTAACCCGTTTGGGTTATGTGACTAACTTTGTTGTAAGAAAACGTAACTTGATTCTTAGCTTAGTTCGGTAAGTGAAGATAAATTAAATGTTAATAATTGCTCTGAGGATGCTTTTCGGCTTCTTAGCCACTGATTTCGGCTCCGATTCCCGTGGGTAATAAAATAATATTTTTAGGGTTAACACATTGTTTATACGGTTGCTGCTTGTTTACTGTAAATGCGCTCAAGACAAAGGACAAATTCAATGTAGGACAACGTTCGAAAACACGAGAATGCCAGTATAACCAAACTGAATTATCTCTAGGCACGAAAAGAGCTTTGTGTGTCTCTTCCAGTAACTAAACAATGTTATCCAACACTATCTCACATATTTGGCACCTAACCTGTGTGTTGCTAGTATCTTTTTCTACCATTTTCCACTAGAAGACAGTGTAAAATCCGTCGGACTGAAGGGTAAATCCGTAAGAAGCGCGACCATTACTCAGGTGGGTGTAAGTTCTTCTTGCGTCGCGCGTCGGTACTGCATGGAGATTTGTCACTGTGACATGCTTTTATATTACACGGCGGGTTTTTACTAAGCTTTGGAGAAACCCTAGGTACCTAAGTTATTTTTAGGAGTGTATTAAATTCATATTGGTATTTAAGGTTGCAATGGGTTTGGGCAAGCGTAAACGAGTGTAATTAGCGTAGCTCTAAATGTTTCCCATAAATAACTTTTGAAATCACGCGAGGTATGCAGCCGAATGTTATTTTAGCGATTCACTTAGAGTAACATCATCAAAATGTGACTTTCACCAACGCGCACTGGGTCCGTGTGGTGGATTACGGCCCACTTCCACTCACAGAGAGGACGCCATCGCCAGTGTCCCAGCTCTAGGAACATTATAGGCTGATTATGCTATTGTAAATTCAAGTTCTAAATCTGGGTTTAGTTCTAGCCCGAAAAACATTATGTATAACGAGGAACAAGCTGTGTTAATAATCAAAAAAATCTATAAACCATCCTTAACAAAAAAAACTCGACTGTTAAACTCAACAGGCACCTGTTCACAATCCCTTAGGAATTATAATGCCGTTTGCCGAGGTTCAGTGCAGCACCAGAGAGAGCAAATAATACGCCCAAGGAGGGATTATATCGAGTAATTCTCTAATGCTGGCCGGTTAGGGGGATTTAGCAGCTGCGCCCGGCCGGGGTGCCGTGAAGAATTATTAGAGATTCTCTCTGCCTATTAATGTGGTGCATTTGTTTACGATCCTGCTGTTGTTGTCTGCAGGTCTTTAGGGTTAGGTTATTATGGTGTAAACATACGTTCAGCAACAGTGTTACCAGTGAAAGATAACGTTAACGAACTAACGATGGTCTCACGACAAAAAGTTAAACAAACATCCTTAATCACCAACAAAAAATCAAAACACAATCCGCCATCGTCTAAATTGAAAATTTTACTTTCATTATAATAAAACTCGGACATTTTGCGACGTGATCGTTCCAACCATAAAATGTGAGTGCAAATAAAATAATGGCCCCGTTCAGTTTCCATTATTGGACCAACGTAACAATAACATATAAAAAGTGTCATAAAAATCTAGCGAAATTACTGGTTTTATAGCTCCGTTGATCTGTACGAGAGATGTGGACCAGTGGGATGCTGACAGCTGTTTCGCTTTTTTGCGTTAATTGTATGCCGACAGGGCTGCATTCCTCATGGGACCAACTGTGTTCTACATTTACAGTTTGCAGATTCAATTATGTTCAAAGGGGATGCTGCAAGGTAGCCGGGTTTTTTTTTTACGTTTTTTGCTGCTTAAAATAATGATAACACTATAATTATCATCGCGAATCAGATTAAATCAACAAAAGACCTTATGGTTGCAATTTTCATTGGCCAAAATCATTTAATAAAATGATTTTACAAAGAAAAAACAGGTACCGTCTAAACCTCTGAGAAGTATCTAATCGGAATAACACTATTTCGCACACGCATCAATGTAACTATTTACAGTTGCTTGCAACCACTAAAATAATGGAATCGACGAACAGGACCCTGTAACACTAAACTTTACAAGTCTAAAATATAAATCTCAAGTCAAAATTGTTAAACTGTCGGAAAAATTGCGTAACAGAAGATATTACAAAGTATATATGTAAGAGTTACTTTACAATCTACACAAAGCATGAGAGCTATTGTATAAATTGTAGATTGGTCACTACATTTGTAAGGTTTGGCATAGAGTTTTTTAGTACAGGGACTTGTAAAACTGACTAAACTTGCGACAATCTAAGAAGCCCGTTTTGACGTTTCTCGTCATACATGCCGTGATAACTTTGTATAAACGTCTACGTAAGAGATCGAAAAATCAAATTCATAATCCTAATTAATTATTAGGTTATCCATACACTATAACAATGAGTATCATTCGAAAGCACCAAGTTTCACTTTATATGGGAAAAATGCACTCAAAAACACGAATTAATCGTTGATTAATATTCTGACAGGATGTTATTACAATGTCATGTCTTTGGGTTCGTTGCTATGGCAACGTTAGTGTTGTGAAGATTTTAACCCGTGTTTTAACCGAATAAAATCGATGTTCTGAAAAATCGATTCTTTTACAAACATTACCTTTAGAAAAGAGACTAACGTAACAAATCAATTCTAATCACATATATTTTTAGCTTTCTTTTGATATTTAATATGTCATTAAAGGAAATGGTTAAAGGTTATTGTTATATTGGGGTGGGGGGAAGGTGTTTGGTAACAGCTGGATGAGTTACCGAGAATCGAGCTGAATGCCGTGCAATTGGAGAGGTCCAGTAGTAGAGTGCTGTAGGCTGATGATGATGATAATGACGTGTAATAAAACGATATGACTCGAGAATCAGTTGGAAGTAATGTAGATAAATTGTCGATTACAAACTCTAAGTATGATAAATCGATATGTCTCGAGAATCGGTTTTTAAAACAACCGATTTTTTGTCCCCATCACTACTAACAGTATTTTGAAGTTGTAACTTGTAATCATAAAGTAGGGCCCAGATCTACGAGACCTACTTATTTAATTAGTTATTTTAAGAAACTGTTCACTAGCATGGCTTGAAAGTCCTCCGTAATTTCAGAACAGACCTATAAAAATCCTTTCTTTTATCTCCTCAACTTTTCAGCGCTGTCACCTCCGGTAGTAGCGTAAACAATTTTCATAGTTTCATGGGCAGATGTCAAAGTTTTTCCTCTCAATGGCGGCCGCTCGACGGAAAATTTTCCAACTTGCTCCTTGAATTTTAACGCGGTACGAACTCTGATGTCGCTGCCATACTTTGTCGGCGCGATATTATTAAAAATATCAAATAATGTAATGTGATTTTTGTGATAGAGGTTTGATGGCTGTAAGTTAGTTCGGTTTTGGGAATGATTTTGTTAGCAGATTTGAGTGAAAGTAAATTAATAGCTCAACCAAAAAAGCACCTAACAAGAAACAGTTTATTACTAAAAAAAACTTCCCCAACATTCTTTATCGTAAAATCTAGGTCGGTCTTATAAAACAGTGTTTAATCTTTTACGATCTCGCACAATGGGTGTAGCTAACAAACTTCGAAGAAAGAGACTTCGCGTGTAAGAGCACAAAACGGTCCAATTACTGCTGAGGTTACGTGGCATGTTTAGAATAGCGACATCTACCGGCAAGTAGGTGAACTCGTTAGTAGTTCGTGATGAGTATTTGTGTGAGTGAGCGAAGACTGAATCGCGCTAATGATATTTTCAAAGAAGTTTCTTCTAGCTTTCCGTTTATTTTCGAGCTGAAAGGCTTTTCAATAATTTCAATTTCCTTGTTTGGATATTATTATGGTTTTTAAAGAATAATACACGTTTTAGAACATGTGAAATAAAAGTCGCATCGGTCAAATTGTCAAAATCTCGTTACGAAGGCATATACGCCGCCGATAGTGCATAAAAGTCAATAGTAGTATCTAGTAGTGCATAGTAGTAAAAGTACGTAGTAAGACATATTAGGCGTTTCCTCTTACTTTTTAAGTGACTGCATTAATAAGCCAATCACTAAAACTGAAACAATCGTTGCAAGTCAACCACCGCCTGCTATATCGTGTGTAACTTTGACAAATCCAGGCCATAATACATTTCTATAGTGTTTCACCAGTAATTTTCTAAAACAACAAACAAAAAGCCGTGATGTGTGAAACAGAGGCGGCGGGCGCGCGGCGGCTACGCAGCGGTGCGTGACTGAGTGCGTGAAGCGCCACGCTCTATAATTTGTGACACTATATGTTTACTCGTGCCGTGGCGTTGTTTATGTTTGTGGTTTACACTAGTCATTGTGTTTTGATAGACGAAGGTTATATAAGTATTAAACTATCCAGGTTCTTTCTATGGTCTTCCTATGCTGAGCTTTCAAGCCAATTTAAGGGAACTAAGCGACAAGGCTAAGGACTAGGGGATCTGCTGTGGATTTAAGCGTGTCCTCGTATATAACTGCAATTCAGAATTCGATTTCGAAGAGTGGTGATTATGCAATGAGAGTACGCGTCACCTTTAGACGATGTCAACAAGAAGTTCTATGACAATTCCCACATTAAGGTACCTAAAAAAATTGAATGTTTGTATAATACAATGTTCTAAACAGATTTGAATGGAATCTGGTATTCAGATATAAATATATCTCAGAATAAAATATAGGATACTTTTTACCCGACTACGGCTAAGAAAAAAGGAGGGTTATGATTTTGACCGGTATGTATGTATGTATGATTGAATGTATGTATGTTCATCTGTTCCCTCATATCTTCTGAAATGAAATTGTTTATTCTTTAAATAGGATATTGAAATCACTTTTACAAAAAAACAAATGTTTAATCGTACCATGTTGGGTATCAAATGAAAGGGCTTAATGAGCACATTTCAAAAATATATATATTATAACACCAAAAGAATAAACAAGACACCACAGACAGACAAAAAAAAATCCGGAGTCACACGTAATCTGTTCGATTTATGACCTAACACGTGTGACTCCGGATTTTTAATTTGTCTGTCTGCGGTGTCTTGATTATACCTTTTTAGTCGTAGTTGGGTTTTAGTTTTTATTACTTTTTTTTTATCCTACAACAGGAATACGTTGCCCAAGAAAGCAACTGAAACCGCACGTAACAGCTAGTATGCAATAATTCTCTGTAAGATAAACTTTCATTCCACTCAAGTAACAGGTAATAAAATCACAAAGTTACAGAGTCGTTCGTCATGAAACAGACTCGCTCGTGCATGAACTTGTGTTCTCTCTAATTTATTGTCAAAGCATTTTGGTACGGTTACTATGTTTCAAAGACTAGTTCAACTAAGACTGGACTTACTACTGGTAGTCGTTTTGTATTTTACCTAAGCTGGGAGTATTATTGGTGAAAATGATTTTTGTTGGTCCAGGGTTCGATTTTCTGATCGAGAAAAGTGTTATTGTGTATTTCCATCATAATACTTTATTCAGAGTCATGGCTTGTACTGGCTTAATGGCAGTACGCACGCCCTACATGGGACTTACGATATTTATATGGACTTGACGATAACCATCAACTTTTACAACTGGTACAGTTCGATTCCACCTTAATGGCGGTTCGGAAGATAGATACTCACTGCGCACTACCCCACCCCTTACCCCCGCTGACACATGAAATTGTTACTGCGCAGTGACTCGCCTCATGTTCCGAGCCGCCATTAATTTGAATCGAACTGTAACACTTGTATTTTCTGCTAATAAATTATTCTTATTACTGAGGAAATGTACTAAACCGCTTAAGCCTGTATTCTCCGTCAGTCATCATCAGTATCATCAGTAACTGTGTGTATTAAAACCAAACTTTGTAGAAAAGGGTACTATAAAATTTCAGATTATTTAGAAGACAAAAAAGCATGGGATTGAGCTGCTCGCTCTGCTAAGCATTGTGACATTTTGAATATTGTGGTAAATCATCAAAATATACCCACCAGTTTTATATACAAATTGACATTATTGAATATTATACACAAAATGACATGATTACTTTGTAAATTATTGTATTATTTTAATTATTGTGTATGTGAGGACTATGTGGATTTTTATTTTGTTTTTATTTTTATATTTTTTTGTTCTCAGTTAGTTTTATCGATGGTCTGGCAATTTGAGAACTTTATGCGGCTTACCTAAATGTCCTTTCTTTGGTATTGTTCGTTGAGTCGTTGAGCTCCTTAAGCTCTGAGTTGAGCTTCTCGGTTACTGACAAATGCTTGCACTGACTGGACAGGTCCACTCAAATTTGTGTGGTTCTTTCCTCAAAAGACCATTTCAGACTCTAATCTACATGGTCATATGGCCTGACCAAGATTATGTCTGGACTTTAAAAGAGACTGTGACCTCTGAGTTTGTTTCGGCCTTTCTTCTCAGAGTATTCAGATAGGAAACGCCGACCTCATCTAGCTTATTTTTAATATTTTTTAATATGACGTGTAAAAGTGATTCCAATATCCTATTTACAGAATAAACAATTTCATTTCTTTTCGATAACGATGATGGAAAAGGCATAGGATTGACATAAGCTATGGAAAAGCTTATGTCAATTCTGTTGAAAGTCGTTGTAGAAATACGAAACGCTTTCGAAGCGATTGTCACTTGTCTAGGCCCTCTGAATGGATATCCCGTATCTGCCTAGAAACATTTTTCACCAGGGTTATCAATCTAAGTTCTCATCTACTATATTTGATCAATACTCTTTGATAGAAGATCATATATAGTGCAGGTTCTATCTGCTTTGAGTTAGCATTGAACGAGAACCGAACGCTTTGATATAATATACTTCATCGGAGTTATCGACGTCAAACGTACTGAAAATAACTGAAATAATGAATACACGAGTGTTAGTTGCAACGTGAATTGGAATAGCCGGCATTCATTTTGTTAGATTTACGAATAGAACTAATAAGTATTTTAAATAACCTTGGCATTTCATTGTTTAAATAATGCCAATCTATTCTGTTTAACTGCCCCACTGAGAAAATTTAGGTTAAGCTATAAATGGTGTCAATACCTCGCATCTAGGTGGAATGACAACTTTACACGTTGAGATTTTTACAGGTTAGACCTACCGGTCTGTTACTATCCTACTGCAGGGTAAGTGCGGCACGCGTCAAAGGCTGAGGCAACTGCAGCCGTTGACAGCTGCCGAAATCGAGTGTCGCCGGCTGCAGTTGCCTGAGCTATTGACGCGTGTCGCTCGTGTATATGAGCACATATAGTATCTTCTTGTGCAGAGAAGGAACGAGCAGTTTTACCGAGTGAGGGTTTGCGATTTTAGACCACCTCAAACGTGTACCTCTAGTTATGTATCTATTGGTCCACAGTCGGCTTATTACCAAAGTACTCCAAATAGGCATTTTAAACAAAAATCCGTATCATTTTTCGAACATGAAATATCACATTATTTGTGAAGTCTGCGGTAATAGTGTGATCCGACGATTTTAAATTAAATACTGTGAACTAAACTTCCATCGGAATTCTATTGGAATCCCTAATGAATACCAGTCATACGTAATGCTGGAAAACAGAGGCGTCAATTCATTTCGATTCGAATTCGTTTGCACCACTTTACATAGCTAGAGTGCACACCTAGAAAGACCCAGGTACATACAAATACTTTATAAACACAAACTAATTCTATAAAAGTATGAGCACAATCCTAGCCCAGATTTAATGGCCGCCAACTGACCGGAAACTACGAGTAGCTTCACGTATTTACTTTACAAATACATTCGAGCTAAGCAGTTTGTTTGGCAAGCCGTTCGTTTGGCTCGCCTTCAGTCCGAGGTGGTCTGGTTATTAATGAAAGATAATATTTTCATATGCACGTGCGGAAAGTTTGAAGCTTTTCTCACGTACGAAGAGAAGTTATGGAGTGAAAGCACTCGTGTAATTAGCTTTTAACACAAGACATCACAAACAGACAAATTAAAAATCCGGAGTCACAAGTTAGGGCATAAAACAAATAGATTACGTGTTATGGTGTGAAAGGTAACAGACAGAGTTACTTTCGCATTTATAATTTTGTGGCGGCATCTACATCGCCACATGCGAACTACGCATGAAAGACCTGACGTCACACAAAAACCTGCATCACGCAATTAGAGTTTACCGCGCGATCCACTTATACATCGTTATTTTTTCTTTATGCTAAACCCGAAAAGGGGTCATTGTACTCATCATTTTGAACAACTTTTACTATGGACCAATAATGAAATCGCGAAAAAAAAAATCAGCTGTTCCCTACATTTCTGTTCACTTAAATCGACAAAATGTATGGAACAGCTGTTTTTTTTTTCGCCAAAAAAAACAGTTCGAAACAGTTGTTCAAAATGATGAGTACAATGCCCCCTTTTCGGGTTTAGCATAAAGAAAAAATTATGTTGTATACAAGATTTATACCCTTTTCTATAGAGGATGAGTGAACTTTAAACGCCCTGTTCCTCATACGTCCGTCACCCTGTTCCGTCGTCCTCTCGTATTTTATTATGGACAGGGCTGCTGATTGTGTTATACGCAACTTTAGGCATCTGTACGTCATGGGAATAGTCATAAAGAACTTCAAAGCGGTTTAAAACAGTGTTTATTACTACTGAGCCGCTAAAGAAATTAGTAGTAATTAGTTTATTTCCCTTACGACTCCCGCGGGTAGAATTGAAGTACTCTCCACTTATGCTGAAGCTAAAAGGCAGGCAGGGAAAAATATCTTACAGGACTGACTGCCCAAGATGTGTTGAACGTCATGTGCACGTCCAAGCGCGTATTTTGCGCACGGTCTGCTAATCAGAATAAACTGTGAGACCACGAAGGGTCACCCAAGTGCGGTTACTGTGTGTAAGCTTTGTCTTGCTTCATTTTGTTACGTCAATTTTGATTAGGAGACAAAAAAACAAGTGAAGAATATAAATATTGTATGGGTTGAAATATTATTAACATTTGCTCGAAAATCATATTTAAATATGTCGCAAGTAATATGAAATATGCCTAATGGTTCTATCCCACGTATTTCGTTGACATAGCTGTATGTACATAATGTATAACTAAGCGTATGAACATAGTCAAACGGATTAGGAGAAACTGAACACGACGGGCACAAGTACCTACTAATAACTTGAGTGCAGACCTCGGCTACTGCCTGCTAGACTTTGTTACGGCACCAACAGACGATCTATTTGAAATCCTTGTACAGTAAGGGTAAATTTTTGTTTAGCAGATTGACACGATTACGTAAATATGCCGTGTTATAGCCATTTCATACGACTGATAAAGAATGACAGTTGGAATTCGTGTATTCCCGTTCGATTCGAATAAAAAAAAACAAATGGGGAAAATATAATATGGTACGTCAAATCCACGCTAAACGTGCGAAATAGCCACAAAGCTGGTCGATAATTTAACAAAATACAATATTTAAAATGGCAGCACGATGGTGATGCTGCAGAGGCACAACACTAAAACAACTAAAGCGTATAGCTATCACAGACAAAAGACTTTTTGAGTTTGTGACATATTAAATAATAACGTCGACCTTACTTGTCATAAACATCGTAGATACGGAACTTTTTCTTACAATTTTATATACTTGATCAGGTACAGGCGTTTCAATGTTTTTCGCCGATGTCATATACCTATTAGTTTTTCATCTGTCAGTGTAGTCCAGGAGTACGTGCAATTGGAAAAAGAAAATAGTTTTTGAGCGAGTGAATAAAAAAAACCTACACCTGACTTTTTCTATGATTTAATTATTTTTTTTGTAAGAATAGACAACATTATAGGTCAAGGCGATTGATTAGGTACTTAATAAACTTCATAATTTCTACTAAGTTCAAGTTATTTATTTCCATAGAAACAGTTACCAATAAATAAATCTGTCGCAGCGTTTTTACGCAAATAGTGTTCTGTCTGGCAAGCATCCTACGCGTGGTCAGAACCGTTTTGATTAGAACGTAGGTTGAACTCTAATCTAATAACGTATGCAGTGAAGTGCACTAATTCTACGTAAGCGTTGGATCATTAATACTTGATTTAATAAGGATATCTTTATTGATTTCTCATCTCATCTTATCATAATACTTTCAGTTAGTTTGTGGAGAAAATTGGACTTATAAATTATTGTACTTACTACTACTTTATCCGACGAAAAAAAGAAGGGCGTTCTCTAATCGACCCGTATTTTCTGGAAAGAAGTTCTGTAACGCGTCTTGCGGTAGGATTCAACTAGCAGAAATCGTCACGTAACGAAAAATCGTTATTCCTGAAAAAGTCAGTAGCTTCTTATAAACTTATACTAGATGGCTCTGCATTAAAAAACAATAAACTAAAACTTTTGACACTTGAAACTTGAGATCATACTAGATGGCTCTGTATTAATTAATACATAATATACAGAGAAAGGAACTTTGTTCCTTTTTTCCCGACTTTATTTTATGTATTACCGCGCCAAACTTTTTACAAAGTAGTCCAATTTTGATGATCCCTTTTTTATTTCCATTAAAAAAACACCCCTAAGGGTAGCTATTGAAGGTCCACTTTTAAACTGATTCTGTTGAAACTTGGCACACATAATAAATGTATATACTGCCATCAACCACGCACAAATCCAGAGTCCGTTCTCCGCACGCTTTCTGGGAAGTCATTCCTGCTATAAAAATAGCTGACCGGCAAAATCTTCTCACTGCTGAGCTGTCGTATGCCTCGTGCCGAGTTCACACGAGCGTGTTGAAATATACACCACTTTCCACATCGTTTTATAAATGTCAAGCCGTTGAGTTTCGTATTTCAATCTAGAGCACTCGTCACGGTTGGATAGCCGACTCCTGGAGGCCTACCATGATCTAATTAAAAACGATTCAAAAGCAAGACATTTCAGTTTAGGTGCCTAAACTGCATCGCTTCAATTCGTACCATGACGTCCAATCTGCTCAGCGGCATTTGAATCGTTATAGGTGAATGACAGATCGCAATTTCTGGCTGAGGCGCATTTGAAACGTTTTTGGTGAAAAAGAGACAACGCTATTAATATCGAATAAATTTGTTTCGCTCACATTTTAGTGTCAGACACGTTCTGAAGCAAGTAACAGTATATTTGTTTTCAACTCAGTATTATATATTAAAGTGAAAAAGATACTTATAACAGTTGTTTTTAAGGTTTTACGTTAATTCGGTAAATATTGTTAAAATAATTCTTAGTCAAAGTAGATATTTAGTTAGCTTTTGCTATTTTTATACGAAAAAATTTTTGTTTTTCGACGTAATGAAACCGCACTTTTGTTATGTATGTTTCGAACGTACAAAAGTCTGTGGAGACTGGAGTTGTCAGTTGTGATTGCGGTGGGAAATATAAACAAAGTGAAGTGTAGTTTTGAAAGAGTTTGTTATTCCACATTTACACAATTATTTCAAGGAATGTCGTAAGTATTAAACATTATACAATTTGTCTAGGTACTGAAACTAAATCATTCCTTCAATAAACCTATTATGAAAGTGAATAAATTTATCATACCTCGACAAGCCACTTGAGTCTTTGTGGCAAGAATTTCAAGTGCTTTTTTTGTTGCATTCTAGTCGAAGGAGAGTAACTTTTAACCAGCTCGAGGCCTTGTGGGAGACTTTAAACGACAATAGAGCTCTCGCAACTGGCTATAATAAATCTTCCCAGGCCAGAGAGTTCTCTAAAAGGATGTGGCAGATCGCGGCCAACACTTTAAACTCCCAGGGTGATGGTGCGCAAAAGGATTGGAAGAGCTGGTGTAAGGTAAGTTTCATGTAGGTATTAAATAACTGGAATTGCTTCACATTATTGATCACCTTATTGACCAACTTATGTAATCTTTTCAGTACTGGAATGACTACAAAAGCAAATTAAAATCTAAAGTTGCCAGTGCACGAGCCTCTCTGCATAGGACTGGAGGTGGGCCATCTCATGAAGGAAGACTGTCTGATCTTGAATTGAAATTTATTCAAATATTGGGTGAGGATTTTGGGTCGGGTCTTCCTGGAGCTAGAGTGGAACCATTTGATATTGTAAGTATGTGTATTAACTTTAAGTATTTGCTTGATTTTGATGTCTCTGTCTTCAAAACATACATGAAGAGTAATGCATTTCTGGCCTGTAGGTACACACTATACAGTACCTATCTGATAGACATTGCTTAACATTTTTCTTTTATTAACAGCCAACTGAAGATCGGACTGAGGCAGGGAGTGCTCCGCTATTATCTGCTCAAAGTGAGGAATCAGAGAGCATACTGGCTCATCACCACTTGAACATAGAGTCAGTAGACCTAATAGTGATTCCTCCTGAGCCAACAGCGGCGGCTCCTACACCGCCCACACTGGCGATAACCCCGCCCCCTCCGCCTGCCCCAGCATCGGCTCCACGCGCCTCATCCACTCCACGCCGTTCTCCGCGACGGCGACAGCGGCAGCGCAGAGTTATGCCTATGTCTGCAGATACAGCAAGGCGCGAACTCATTAATATGTCTGCAGAGAGGGTTAGACTTGATGCAAGAAGAAATGAAATTTTAGAAAATCTAACTCTTGAACTCAGAGAAATAAAAAGCATATTAATTACTAGGTAAGAGTATAAATTTCTCTTTCAAAATACAATTAAACACCACTGCTGTAAAAAACAAACTACAAATCTTTTAACCTGCTACCAGTTGATAAAATTCCCAAAAATGCTCAGACTTTGTGCGAGTAGCAAGTATAGACACTTTGATAGATCTTTAAATAAATAACTCAACCCTCTATAGTGGTAATATTCAAAATGAAACAACTTAAAATACAATATAAAAAATATATTTTTCAGGCTTCCCGCGCTGCCCACAGCCGATGAACAAGCCTAGCTCTTGTAGACGTGCCTTGCTGCAAACTATGTTGGCTGCCATCACTAACATCAACATAGTTATGTTGCATTTGGGCTTCTTGGTGAACCTCTGCATCTGTCAGTTCTGGCACTGGAAGCTGAGCCCGATTGCAAATGTTGTGTAAAATTACACAGGCATTTACAATAGAGGCTGCAACTTCTGGCTTATAATGTAGAACTCGATGAACTAACAGACAGCGAAAACGTGCTTTCAGAAGCCCAATTGTCCTTTCAACAATGTTCCTGGCCCGAATATGCATATCTGTGTAATGTCTCTCAGGCGTATCAGGTGCAGCATCTAATATTGGTGTCATCATGTATGGTCTTAGTGGATATCCAGAGTCACCTGTAAAGAAATATATCACGTATTAGTCTTTAAAAAAGTAATTAAATTTAATATTAGAATATATTTTTATTTACACGTTAAAATAATTAAAAATATAGACGTTCTAAGTTTTATAGTACATTAAATTTAACTGAAGTATATATATTATACATTACGTGTACTTAAGAGAATACAGACTGCACTACAATATAAATATCTCTTATCAAATCACACTGTAGTGGTTTTCTGTAGACTGTAGAGATACTTCTATAATATAATTCCTATAATGTAAGTAATTTCTTACCAAGAAGCCAAGTTTGCTCAAGTGCCTCTAAATGAGCTTTTATTGGATGTTGATTCCAGATAAATGAATCATGCGAAGCTCCTCCGTAGCTGGCATCAACACTTGTGATGTACATATTAGCATCACATAATTATCTAAAAAAATAACAGACTTTAAATTAATGAATGTACCAAAGTTTTAACTTGGACTTGCAGTCATAGTTATGTTCCATAATTAAAAGTTATGTTTAGAATGTTATGTTATAATAAAAGTTAAATGTACTGTTATAGTTTAATTACCAGTTGAACATTTAAGGAATGATAGTGTTTCCTACAAAAATATCTTTCTTCATGCTCGTTGGGTCTGATGATGGCGATTTGTGTGCAGTCGATGCAGCCCAAAACTCCTGGGATTCTAAATTGTTCATAAAATCTAAAAAAAAATGGTAGTTTAAGAATTCATCCTTCAAAAATGCTTAGTACCTACAACACAACTATAAATAAAATCAAAAGAAACATTGCAAGCAATAGTAAATAAGTAAGTACCTATTGCTGTTAATATTATAATATTATTTTATAATTATTCCTTGGTTCATGTATCTTCAACTGGACAGTGAAGCAATTATAATTGATACAATATAATCACTACATATTATAAAACAATGTCGCTTCCCGCTATCTGTCCCTATGTATGCTTAGATATTTAAAACTACGCAACGGATTTTGATGCAGTTTTTTTAACAGAGAGGGTAATTCAAGAGGAATTTTTATATGTATAATACATGCATAATATAGAAAGCTATAATTTATAAACTTATCACGCGGGCGAAGCCACTGGCGGAATCTAGTTAATTAATATAAATTATGGAATTTAAGTTAGGTACCTAATTGCACTCTTTTACTATTGTCGATAATTAATGTAAGTATTTAAATAAGTAAGTAATTATAGCCAAAGATGATTGTTTACCTGAAAATTTGTATTAGAAGGTGGTATTTATTTAATACTTTTATGATTTATAATCAATGTTAAACAAAATTAATTGAGTGTCTGTCTGTGATTTCAAACAACCAAATTTTATAACTTGTTAACTTCTTTTTAACTTGTTATATTTACATGATACGAAAAACCATTTGATTAGGCATTTTTACAATTTTTTTTGTCCTTTGCCAGGCATCAGCTAATTACTAATTCAATTGTTTGGTTTAAGAATAAAAAGAAAACTTTTTTAAGTATTTAATTGTGCTTCTCTACTCCCTATTTCTGTATTATTTGATTAAATAATGTTATTTAAAAGGAAGCTATTTATTTAACAATTAATTATATTTCATCATGAATAATTTCCAATATGCCGTTGAAGTCTGTTACAATTACTGTGATTCATGGTGAGGGAAGGCCTTGTGCCCTGCATTGGGATGGTGTATATAGGGTGAAATGGTGGAACTGGAATGTGACTTAAGTACCTACTTATTGCAGCTTTAGGTATCACATTATTATTCTTTGTGCCGAGACAATATCAACCAATAATAATTTTACTTACTCTCTTCTTAAGGAATTCCTTTGCTCTAATGTCCTTGGGAAAACAATGTATTTATTCCTCATTTGAGCAGAATTTAATGCCGTGGTTACTTGAGATAATACTGATGACACAGTTTGTTGTGCCATGGAATGACCACCTATATCTCCAATTGGTCTTTGATAAGACCCTGTGGCATAAAATGACAATGCAGTCAAAACCTTAAACAAACTTTAGAAGAATAATTTTATACCTATTGTGGTTAATAAAACTTATACTTAGTTGAAAAAAGTGGATGTAGTAGTTTCTCAGATTTCTTTTCTAATAAACAAAAGCAGGAGTTATTGACATATATGGGCCAAGTCCCGAACTAGATAGTAAATCTTATTTTAAAGGTAAATTAAAAAAAGAATCAGTTCGCTGTTAGTAAAGTTCAGCTAGTGTCCATTACCTCGCAATATCTACCTGACTCTCAGATACTGACTACTCATTTGTTATCAACATATGCAACTAGATGTCAATCTATTATTTATTTACTTGCGGGCCATGTGGTATGTAGTATAAAACAATAAACTATGGCTAAACCATAGGTACCTAAGTATACCTACTTAGGGACCTATGTTGTAGATGTAAGTACCTACATCTATTCAATTTGAGCTAAGTAGGTACTTAGTATATAGGCTAAATGAATTAAGTAAGAGAAGTTATGTTAGGTTATTTACCTTGTTTTCTAAGGATAAATCCGTTGACTTGACAGGCTCTTTAAACATTGGGCTCAACTCAGCGCACAAATTGAGCACTAATTCTTTGGATAGCCTGTAGCGCCTAATGAATTCGGCATCCTCAAAATTATTGAAGGGGTCCAACTGGCCGCGTAACTGGAGCCTCTTACGTTTTTGGGTATAGTGTGAGGCAGAATCTTCCTCAAGAAATTCAAATAGTAGCAGTTCATCAGACATCTGATAGAGAAAAACAAATGCGGTTAAAAAAGGCATGGAATATAGGTATTTTAGACTTTAAAGGAAAGATTAAAGTACACTTACATTAGTTTTTATAAAATTCCACTGGAATAGCACTAAAAAACTTTGTTTTCGTCAATAATTCACCAAACGTTTCAGTATTGTTAGACAAATAGTAACTTTTATTGAATCGCTTATTTTGACAGTTGAGCGTTTCAGTTGAGCTGCACTAAGGACGTCATGGTACCAAATTGAATGAATGAAACCAAAACTTGCGACTCAGTTTGGGAAAATCGCTGTCAGATGGCATCGCCTAAATTGAACCGTTAAACTGACGTCATGGTACGCATTAGAAAAACAATTCAGTTTAGGTCCTAAAATGGATCGCGTTAAGAGCTCGCTGAGCCCTTTTTTGGCACGTGCTCACTACACCTACGTCTTTCTGCGAAGTGCTTGTTCAGTTCTATGTGTATGCCACGGATAATATTGAGTTGTTATTAAAACATAAAAAATACTTGACTGGAGTTTCCCTTCATAATTATAGAGAATGATTATTATATTGGCGAGATGCTTTGTATCGTGATAATAATTTTATTGTTAAAGTGGAGGTGCTTATGTACCAAAATATATATTTATTTTGGGATATTCTTAGTTATTACGAAAAATACCAATGGTAATATATATATTGTCGTTGTCTACATCTCTTCTATCTAATTTCCTATCGCAGGTATGCTGGAAGAGATTTCTTTAGAAATAAGCATTGTGTGTGCATAAATAAATAAATATTTGAAGCTTACTTAGTATTTTAATAATTTTCTCTCGGTCTCGTTGGTTTAGTAGTTTCATGCGCTACTGCTGAGCAAGAGGTCCTGGGCTCGATTCCTAGGTCGGGCAAGGTGTTTGGGTTTTACCATCATGAATTTCTCAGTAACAGCCCGAAGTCTGGATTTGTGCCCGCTTGCTGTCAGTAGGCTCGCTCCCTATTACATGGGACTTAAACATTATCTGGTGAAATTTGGATGTACACCTCTAGCCTAGCCTGTGCCCGCTTGCTGTCAGTAGGCTCGCTCCCTATTACATGGGACTTAAACATTATCTGGTGAAATTTGGATGTACACCTCTAGCCTAGCCTTTCGGGAAAAGCAGGCGTGATTTTATGTTATGTAAATATTCTCTTTTCTGCTTTATCGCAGTGGTGTATTTTTTTTTTCAAAAGATTGCCTTTCTCGTTTAATGGAGGAGGCTTCGCTACAAAGTCAAGTCTATCTTTCATTCTAAGCATCGAAATCATCCAGCTGCTTACTAACGCGACGTACGTTTGCCAGAGGCATGCTCATTTAATTAGCTTCTCCACAATTAGTAACTTTTCACATGAGGCTCCTCCCTCATGGCATGTTCCGGGATGTGCGCAAAACATTTGTCATCTAAACTGCTCGACTGGGAAAACAAGATTTTCACACAACTTATGACAATTGCCCTTGCATGTGGTTTATGTATTGTCATGCGCCATAACTTGAGTCGAATACGATTTTCTTTCTTTCTTTCTTTTCGTGTTAGCATAATTATAGTGATAAGGAATTTGGTTTTAGTGCACGAGGCCAGATCGAACGTAGGCACCTTGAGGTAAGTGGTTCTTCTATCCGACTGCCAAGTAGGTTTAGGTATCAATTATACACTGCGATTTTTTCGTGTAATAAAGATTGCAGCTTTGGGATATGACCTATTTCATAATAGCACAAAATTAACACAACAGAAGTACATTGTGATACGAGTGTGCTCTTTTGGATATTACAGTCGAGGCAGTATTATTTACGCGAGCTGCAAGCGAGCGCGATAAGGTAGCCGAGAGTGTAGTAACCAATGCACACGCGTTTCATACGACGTTTTTCAACACACTTGCGAGGAAAAAAACAGACTTGTTGTAAGAACGTTAAGCTACAATAACGTAACTATACATTAGAGATGATAGATTTATAAAGTTTAAATGACCTTTGTTGCCAGGTACTGACTATCCGGAGTTTCTTTTAAAAACTTCTATGTCGGTTGGTGACAATACTTTAATTTTTTTGTATTTTTGATAATAATTAACTACACAACAAAAACAATAATAAATATTTATGTAAAATGGCGGGCTAGTTTTGTTTTTCTATAGGCGTAAATAGAGGCACTGTCAAAACCGTTAGACAGCCTATACAAAAAAATATGATTTGAATGAAAAAAAAATGACAATATTTTTTTTTACTATTAAAAGTACCATGGCGGAGTTAAATCTATTTATTATTACTTACGCTCATCTTCCCTACGTGAAATCGACATTTTCAATAATGATTTTAACCACACAACAAAAAAGTTAACAAATATTTATGGAAAATGGCGGTGTTTTGTTTTTTCCGCTAGCGATGCGCGCGCGGGCTTAAAATCAAAATCAAAATATTTTATTTCACATAAACCTACATGGGCACTTATGAAACGTCAGAAGCTAGGTGCACGGTTCCAATCGGTCGTTTCCTATGGAGAAGAGCCGGCAAGAAACTCCACGGTTACTCTTTTAAAAATAATTGGCTGTTACAATATTTTCGAATTACAGTGTTATTAGGTATGGGAGGACAGTGTAGGCCTTTCAAAAAGTACCAGGTAAGTACTTGACAAAATAGAAAATGTTCAACAAATCTACTACAGCCCACTAAGCCTACATCGTTCTCACATTCACAAGATGAAAAATAATCTATACAAGAGATAAGTAAGATAATAAAAATAAAGACCTATTCAAACCAAATGACATGATTGCCACTACAACTGTAACAAATCTAAACAATTATCATGTCCACAAAAGCCACTATTATAGACTTCAAACCAAATTGTAGGTATGCAATGTAAAATGATAATAAATATTTGAAGATAATTATGTCAAGGTGAATGTAAAAAAATAACATAAACATGGTAATTTGGGAGCAGTTAATAGACTCGTACATAATTATGCCGTTTATAAGGTACCAGGGAAGCCACATGTGCAGAAGGAATTATTGTCAAACTTCCTTGTCATCAACGTAGTCTTTAATCTTATAATATGCTTTTTTGATAAGGACTCGTTTGATATGGGTTTTGAACTTTCCATCGCTAAGTTCTGTAACCGAATTTTGAATCTAAAGTAATTCCTAAAAATATAGTTTCTGTAATTGCATCTAGTTTCTTGCCATCAAGTTTTAGATTTAGACCCACTTGAGGTACATTTGGTAATGAGAACCTAATACATTTAGTTTTGTCCGCATTAAGTAAAAGATTATTAGCTGCGAACCATTCCGAAAGAGTAGCCAGACTATTGTTGACATGTAAGACATCCGTATCTTTCCTATCTACTTTAAAAATTAAAGAAGTGTCATCGCCGAACAGAATTATATCCGATAAGTTAGCCTTCATGTAAGGAAGGTCATTAATATAAACTAGAAATAGAAAAGGGCCAAGAATCGAACCTTGAGGCACGCCCATCTTCACCAGAGACCCCGAGGACGTCGCCCCGTTAACGTTTACTTTTTGTTGCCTGTTTGATAGATAGGAAAGAACAAGATCAGCAGCTTGTCCACGAATTCCGTAGTGGTGTAATTTACAGATCAGTGTATTGTGGTCAAAGCAGTCAAACGCTTTTGAGAGGTCACAGATAATGCCAATTGCATCCTGGGACTTCTCCCAGGATTCCAAAATGTGACTGATGAGTTTTACTCCTGCGTCAGTCGTCGACCTACCTTTCGTGAAACCAAACTGATGACTATGTAAAATCCCATTTGAATTAAAATGTGCCAACATTTGGCCTAGCATGATTTTTTCATATATTTTGCTTGATGCTGGTAGCACAGATATTGGTCTATAATTAAAGGGATCACTCTTACTACCCGATTTGAAAATTGGTACTACTTTACTATGTTTCATTAAATCAGGAAACGTTCCGCTATCTAAACATTGATTAAATATGCCTGTTAGGAAAGGGGCAATTGTGTCAATAATATCTCCAAGAACCTTAACGGAAATCCCCATAAGTCTTCAGTGTTTGGTAAAGGCACTGATAATACCGCTGAAAATAATGTTTAAAATACATAATACGCAAATGTGGTTAGGGTAGTGAACAATATATAATTTGATGATATTTTAATAATACATATTTTATTTATTTACACAGTAGGCATAATAAAAAGGCATGAAGTTTCTTTGATAAGATTTTAAAAAAGCGCAAGTCTCTGCCCGGGTGTTAATAGAGAATGCTCATACTAATTCAATGTATATTGGGTGTTAGGGTAGACACCGTTATCCTTGAAACTAGTGGTTTGGTGTCATCTATAATATACTTTTTCTATGGGACCAACATTGAAATCGCGAAAAAAAAAAACTGCTTTTCCATATATTTGTGTTCACTTAAATCGACAAAATGTATGGAACAGCAGATTTATTTTTTGCGATTTCTAAGTTGGTCCCATAGAAAAAGTATATTATAGATGACACCAAACCACTAGTTTCAAGGATAACGGTGTCTTCCTAACACGCTTATAGTCTTACCAACGAAAGTTGTCGAAGAAAAAAGGCGGCAATTTAAAAAAATATCAAGAGCTGTCAACCCACTGCTTAAACGGAGTCGATACTATAATTATATTATTCAAGATATATGCTTACATCAGTTTTTCATATTTATATAATAATGAGACATGATAAATGAAATGTAATAAATATATGTATTTAGAAGTGAAATAAAATACCTATCCAACAGATAATAATTCGTGGTTAGCTTTCGTGTTGAATAATTAAAGGAGATCATTCACCGTCCATACGTTTTTGGGTTATATTTTTGAAAGTGCCAAACAAAAAAAAAAGCTATATTCCGAAAGAGTACGTTGTTCTCTTCATTTTTTATTACTACAAGCTATTACTTTAATAAGACAACTATTAATTATTTTAACCAAAACGTACTGAAAACAGTATTTTCAAAATCGTATAACAGCGCAGGGAATTGCCCTACAGATTTGGTTCGATAGTGAAAAGTGAAGAGAATAACATGTTCTAACGGAATACAATATCTTTTTTTTTTTGTTTGACCGGCACTTTCATAATTTAGCCCAAAATAAATTATCTCCTTTAAAAAGGTGTCTTTATAAACTAACCCTGCTTAGGTATATTGTAAACGCATCAGTTAGTTTCGTTTTTAGCCGTGGGTGGCGTTGTTTTCTTCTCTTTGAATGTCAACGTAAAACTAATGAGCCATGTTTTAAAGGAATAAAATTTTATTTTTCATTTTCAAGAATTCTTACGTCTTTTTACTAAAATATTGCCAAATTCCAATATTTCGTTGGTCAGACTCTAGTATCCCACAGAGGTTTAGGTAAAAACAATCCAATGGGCAGCCATGGGATTTTTTATGGGAACTAAACGCCACTGGTTTGCTTATGGTTCTTTTTTTTTTAAATAAAAACTTGCTTTTGAGCGCTTGTCTTTGGTAAAAAGCTTCACCAAAAACAATTTATAGTTGGATACATATTCCATGCTGCCATGATAGTACTTACCAATTCCATACTGCCATGTCATTACTCCGACTAGTAAATAGTTATCTGTGGCGCATATTACCGCACCAGTGCAGTAATATAAAGAAAAAACACGCTTCCATAATACACCGCATTATGAACCTAAAAGCGGTTCAATAAGAGCCACTTTACGAGCAAGTGTGTTGAAAATGAATTTTAAAGCGTTGCTAAGCGTAGGTATGCTCGTGCTTACTTAAGCTGTAATTTTTTAAATTCGTAGTGTGTTCGCTTGTGATTTTTGACGAGCAAAATGTCACAAGTACGTTTGGAATTTGACACAAACGTGTGCAAAGCAAATGCAGAGCCCTACGTAACGGCATGGCGGCAGTTCAGGCATAAATATGGACGTTCAGAGATAGACAGTTTGAATAAAATATAATTCACACTATCCATCTATTCATAATAATACATTTTTTTATTACACATATATATTTGAGGGCTTGAGTCCCACATTTTATCACAGTTTAGTCATATAAAATGTGATAAAATGTGAGGCCATGTCACAGAAGGCCGTGCTCGCCCCCCAGCATAAGGCCCGTCATCCACGACGCTACTAAAAAGTGACATGTTACAAACTAAAATAACCAATGAGTAGCCAGAATTCACAGCACTAGTATTATTTTCAACAGTGTTCCGCACACTACGCGACTAACTAACGCGTTATTAACTAGTTTGTGATTTACTATGACATTATAGAAATCAATCAAGTCAGCCTATCGCAAAACATTGCAAGACATAGCCATCTCCACTTTTCGCATCCATTCTGTCGCACATCCTTTGTAGGGCCATTGGTCCATTCAGCTGGGTCTCACGATGTCCTTGCCAATTCACGGTCCCCTTGTGACCTCGTCTGCTCAAACGGCCATCAGCCCTTAGTCAACTATCTGTGGAAATATAGAGTTTGGGTGGAGACTAATTTGTTTAGTGGTAAAAGTATACTTAGTAAGAAAAGATTATTCGAGAGAGTCTCAAACAGTTTCACGTAGTAGTATGCGTACGCTACGTAAGCTAGCTGCTAGTTTTTCAGAATAGATTTTTGTTCAAAGCTTGAATCGTATAGTAAAACCACTAGTTTCGATTTGTGGGAACTTGTCACTGGCAGTGTTCGGAACGCGTGCGAACCAAAGTGTAGTCGTGCGAAACATCTCTTTCAAGCGTGACATATGTCCCACTTTGCTATAACATTCTAAAAATGTTGTTGTTAGGAAATATTGCTGTGTGTTACCAGTGTAATGTCTGTGATTGCCCTAGAAATGGGATCTACGTATCGAGTTCCTACTACGTTAGGTGTGTTCGAACCGAGTAATTTAACAATTTGAATTTATACATCGCTTTGATCAAATTACACCTATGCAACACTAAGCAAACGTGGAGTTATGTTCGTTTCTTCTTGTATCGTGTATGTGGGTGGGACTTTATAGTGGTACGCAAGGTACGTATAGTAAGGGCTTGGTATCCCTTTAATTACGTGAAATATCAAAATAATTAATGAAATTATTATTATAACTTCGGTAGTAAAGTTAACCTTTATGACAAAGGCGTGCGTCGCTGGTGTAGCCGGAATATGACTCAATGGCATTTTTTTTGTAACTACTATTATAGGTTGTGGGTGACATGACATATCATCACGCCTGTATTCCCCGAAGGGTTAGGCAGAGGTGTACCTGTAGTACACCCACATTTCGCCAGTTATTTTTGAGTTATAGGGGGCGAGCCTATTGACATCAACTGGTCACAAATCCAGACTCTGGACTGCTACTGTGTTTAGTCATGAAACAAATACAGCCAGACACGAAAAGTAACTTTGTTCTATACTATTAGACCTTAAGGGCCTATACATACAACCTCAAATTGCTTATCATGATCCTCCGTTATGCCGAAAATATTGCAGCATTAATCCTAACTAATATTATGAATGCAAAAGTGAGTTTTTTTGTTACGCTTTCCCGCTAAAACGGCTGAACGGATTTGGATAAAATTTGGCACATGAGTAGACCAGGACCTGAAAACGAACATAGGCTACTTTTCACCATGGTTTTGAAGAAATATAACATGTTAAAGTTGAGGATTGATGCTAGGTCCTATGTTTGACGAAAACAAGATTACATACAATTTTCTCGATGAAAAAAAATCCTAAGTTACCTCTAAACAGAACTATAAACCTCTAGTATTTAAAAAATACTTCAATTATGATCATGAAATTTTGCATAATAACTGAACTAACTATAAAGTAGTTCTTTTTAATTACCATTATTTTCACCGAAAAAGTAATTACCTAAACTATTCGAGTCTTGGAGCCACTCCACTCCGTCTCGTTCTCACTCAGTTCGCGAGTAGTATCGTGCGAGCGAGATACAAAGTTCGGTAGGATATGCTCTTAATATTTATCTGGTACAAACCTCACTGTCGCGCCATTGACGTTGTAAGCGACAATAGCTCAGGGTGCGGATATCCGCTCGGAAGGGCGCGGGTTCGAGTTCTCCGTTGAACTATTGAACCCTTTCATCACAATCATGCTAATGCAAAACTAATGGATATTTATTACTTATTTTATGTTTTTCAGCTTCAGCCGATCAAGGTACGTTTACCAAGCGTCAAGCGTAATAAAAGTTATGATAGTTGTTGAAAATGCATTTATTTAAATAATGGTAGTTGAATTCGAATTTTATTTAGCCAACAGTACGGTTTCACCAAAGGACGTTGTACGACTGACGCCGGTGTAACCTTATTAAGACACATTTTTAACGCGTGGGAAGAAGCCCAAGACGCCATAGGAATCTTTTGTGACCTCTCCAAGGCATTTGATTGCGTCGATCACGAAACCTTACTCTTGAAACTTGAGCATTACGGTCTAGGTAAACTTGCGCTCAGTTTAGTAAAATCTTATTTAAATGATAGACAACAGCAAGTTCAAATAAACGGTATCAACTCACTAGGTTTAAAAGTAAAAATGGGTGTTCCACAAGGCTCGATTTTGGGTCCTTTCCTCTTTTTAGTGTACATTAATGATCTACTCCATTTATTAAAAAATCAGCCACACATGGTGTTATTTGCTGACGATACTTCCTTAATTTTTAAGGTAGATAGACGTGCTACAAATTTTGACGAAGTAAATAACGCCCTACTGCAGGTCCAAAATTGGTTCACTGCTAATAATTTAGTATTAAATGGAAAAAAGACTAAGTGCATAAAATTTTCTTTACCAAATGTCAAAAGTAGGGATTGTGAGATTATATTGAATCAAGAGAAACTAGAATTCGTCGATAAAACTGTTTTCCTGGGGATCACGCTCGACTCAAGGCTACAATGGGGTCCTCATTTAACATCTCTTGCAGGACGGCTGAGTTCAGCAGCATATGCTGTCAGAAAAATCCGTCAATTTACTGATGTAGATACCGCGAGGCTAGTCTATTTTAGTTACTTTCATAGCATAATGTCTTACGGTATTTTACTATGGGGACGGGCTGCAGACATCGAGTCTATCTTTATTCTGCAGAAAAGAGCGATCAGAGCCATTTATAATCTACGCAGGCGCGATTCTTTAAGGGAACTGTTTAAGGATATTAACATCATGACGGTACCTTGTCAATATATATATGAAAACATCTTGCACGTAAGAAAAAATTTACATCTTTTTAGTAAAAGAGGCGATAGACATAATTATAGTACTAGAAATAGGGACTTATTAGTTCAACCAGGTTTCAGACTGGCTAAAGTAGACTCATCTTTCATGGGGTACTGTTTAAAATGTTACAATAAAATCCCTCCCCACATACTTCAACTGAATGAGACGAAATTCAAAACTTGTATAAAACGCACACTATGTAGGCAGGCATATTATAAGTTGGAGGATTACATCTCTGATAAAAATGCTTGGCTTAATGCTGGTCCTGCTCCACAACCACAACTAACTAATTAACATTCGAAAATGCTGTTGGAGCTGCTGAAGATTGTAAGACTATCTTTGCATTGTATAAACTCAATCTCTCCTTTGTATTATATAATTGCACAGGTGTGAGTACTATGTACTATAGAGCTACCATTTACCGGGTATTTTGTCTTTCATTGACTTGAATGTGCCCTGGCGGCTGGGAATGTCATGCTCACTCAAATGTCTCGCTGGTGGTGGCGTATGTGTTGGATCATTTAGCTCCCTTCAAAATGGTTGAGCTGAATGGTGCTGATCCATGCGTCATGTTCGTGAACGGGCGCCGTCAGTTGTGACTGGTCATTTCTTAGCTGCCATGGCTTATTTTAATTTTTGAATTGTGCTTATTTTGTAATTGCGGACGCTTTTAACGTGCTTTCTACATTGTTCTCACATGTATAATTTCAACATGAATAATGTAACCATTATATTGTAACAATATTTTGATTTAAAAGAGTGTCCATGGAGTTTCTTGCCCGTTCTTCTCCATAGGTACCTACTACGCTTTGGAATGGGCAACTAGCTTCATATTTCTGACTGACTGACTCCTTGACAATTCAAAAGTGCCTGTAAATGGTTTAATTGAAATAAATGCTTTGAGTTGAGTTGAGTTGAGTTGAATTATTTTTGCCTCAGTTTTTTGTTCAGCTTAAAAAAATGTGTGCTAGCAAGACATTTTGGTTTTTATAGATGGTTCATATTAATAGATTTATTTCTACATTTATATCTGTATTTTTTATGGTGTACATAATAAAGAGTACTATTCTATTCTATTAGAGACTATTCTATTCTATTTATTATTATTTATTAATATTCATTCAGCACAATCGTTACAATAGCTCCAATACAATAAAACAATCTAGAGTGTTAAAGAAATCAATCTAATATTATTACCGATTCAAACTTTGCTACGAGTAAGTAGTTTTTGTTTTTGTTATGTTTTGAACTGTTATATATTTATCTTCCCAAAATATTTTGTTCCCAAAATACTTTGTTCTATTATCAATTTATCACTGACTAGCTGCCCGCCCCGGCTTCGCACGGCTAGCACTAAGTACTTATCTACAGCGCACCTACCCTACCTACTTATCTACCCGACCTACCTACCTACCTACCCTGCCTACCTACCTACCCTACCTACCTACGTACCCTACCTACCTACCCTGCCTACCTACCCTACCTACCTACTGTACATACCTACCTACCTACACTTACCTCCCTACACTTACCAACATATCTACCTACCCAACCAACTTACCCTACCTACCCTACCTACTTACCCTATCACTCAACCCTACCTACATACTCTACCTACCTACCTTACCTACATACCCTACCTACCTACCTACCCTACCTACCTACCTACCCTACCTTCCTACCCTACCTACCTACTCTACCTACCTACCCTACCTAGCTACCCTACCTAGGTAGGTAGGGTAGTTACCGAGATATCATCAAGAAAAAAGCCATTCTATACTGAATGTATGAGCCGGTATTTTTTGGAGCTATATTTAAATTTTTAAACTCGTGACATCTCTCGAATAGAATGTCTGAATTGAATAATTCAAGTATATGAAGGATATGAAGGTTTTGAAGCAGTCTTAATAATGAAGTAATTTATTTTGATAAGGGTTAATACCAAGATACAAATAAAGAGCCTTTTCTAGCGGCGTCATTTCAATTAAATTTTCAAAATAAAAGAACACTTATTGTGGCATAACTATAATAGCTAGACATATGCTGTTGCGACACTTTTTGTAAATAATGATGTGTTCTGCAAAGTCGTAGTACATTATTTTATTCTATCATCAATAGTTTTGGCAGCGCACGCGATTTAAAGAATTTTTTTACACCTTGGGTTACATTATTGGAGTTTTAAGGATCCCTAATGTTTTCTAACAATAAATATAAATATGTGTATGTTACTCAGGGTGAATGTAGCTTTCTAGTGGTGAAATAATTTTTGAAATCGGCGCAGTAGTTTTTGAGTTTATTCATTACAAACATACACACAAAAATACAAAAAGCTTTCCTCTTTATACTATTAGTGTAGATGTAGATGATGATGGCTTAACTTAGGTTCAGCCGTCTTTTGAAAAATCTCGATTAAAAAAAGTCCAAGTAACCTAGTCCTTATCCTTGCTTCCCATAAATTAAAACACATAACTATCTTCCTTCAAGCTAACCCTTGGAATACCCCAGCTATAGGACCCGGTCCTTCGCTACGCATTCTGGCCATGCCAACCGGTGACAAAGTGCAGTCACTCGTAATTTATGTGCTTCCTTGGACATGAGGCGTGCCGTGGTCCTAACTGAGGCCATTAATTTAGGACCAATTTTGATGTGTTTTATGAGGGCTTAATGCATCTGGAACGACAAAGGTTTTATTGGAAAATAAAAGAGCTAAGTACGAGGAAGTTTGTTAAAATGAATGAATTACTTTAAGTATTTAGGTAGTAGGTACTTAAAACCCTCTTTTCCGAGAAGCTCGTTTTTTTAACACTAATTCTGCTCTAGGACATATTTACGTGTAACACTGATAAATTTATGATTTTAAATCTAGATCTCAATTCAAGAACTGCCTACGTAAAATCAAGTTAATCCATTCCCTTTAATAGAGCTGCAGAATTTTCCTATTAAGAAAAACGGTAGCAAAGATTTAAAAAGCTGAGATTTTCTTTCACAGATTACGTACCTTTTCCTAAAAACAAGACACATACTCCATTACACCGTGTGATAATAAATTGTTAACTTTGCCAACGAACGGACAATAATTCATAAATGCTTTTGAGAATCTTGCCAAGAGAACTCGTTCTTTTTCAATACTGACGACTTGGCTGCGTACGTACCTGCATAGTGCCAAGGTCCTGCAATGGATCATTAATTTATTGGTGAACCTGAAATTATAAAAGGTTTATTCATAAACAAGCTTTAGCCAATGGCTTCGGCCTCGTAGGGATCGGAAATTATCCCAAGGGAATGTACTTCTATTCTCCTCGATGTCGTGTTTTTTTAGGTTACAAAAACCATTTTATTCCGTGATTACTATTCCTATCCTATGCATAAACCCTACTCAAGTTTCGGACGATCAACAATTCTCGTGCACTCGCCATCGACTCAACTAAACTGTCGTTTCGCCGACAGTTGTCCCAAATTAACTCGATGAATCAGTTTAGTCGTGAACGCGGACCGAATACCAATACTCGAATAAAGCGATGTAAAGCGATGAACGTAGTGCGGCCGGAAGCTTTAGTGGTGTAAAGTTTAGCTAACACTATGGCTGAATATTAAGTCTTTCGATGATGTTGTTGCCACATGTGAAGTACTTACATAATCTGATGAAAAAATATTTTTTACCAAAGTAGAGTGTACTTAGATATATCAAATATTGAAAACAACCTACTAAAATGCTAGGCTAGTATTTTGGGCTAGTGCATGATGATAATACTAAGCCCAGGGCACCATAACTCTAGGCATTTCGTACTGCTTCAATTCTTATTCAATAGCTTGTCCACAAAAACAAACATTACTCTTATGCATTTTTATAACTGGTCAAAACAAATGAATGTTAAAAAGCAAAAACCTTGAAGCCAATTTTGTTTGAAACATATAACCATCAACATCATTGTTCATTTTGTTTTTAAACTTAACATCTAGGTATATTTTCATTTGTTTTGAAGCAATGTTTTCTATCTATGATCTATGACATTGCCTTCAACCTGTCGATGATCCCAGGAGTACAATTTATAAAAAGACTCACTTCTCCAAAATAGTCACCACAAAACTAGAAAATCGCACTAACACCGAATAGTCTGAGCGTTTCACTTGACGTAAAGTTCGTTACTTAGGCACTCGCTGTGCGGCGTCGAATAGCGTCGAGTTGTCAACTATTTGTTAACACACTGCATTCTGCTAACTGCTAGTACCACTGGTTACACTTCAGCACAGAATACATAATAGTACAATTGCAGAGCAAAGAGATCGTTTCGTTTTTGACACAAAACTCAGTGTCATAGAACAGATTTCGTCGACTTTATTCATTTTTTAACACCTCAAGTCGTTCACAATAACTTATTAACCCTCATAAATGCTCAAAGAATTTCTCTCCCAATTCCTGCTAATTTTCAAAGCTAGCATGCATCCTAAACTATCAAACATCACAGGAACGGTTTCAACAAAACCGTATCCGGTTCAATAGAAGTGATTCTGATATCTGCAGGAATTCCAATATTTGCTCAGATATTACCGGACTCTCATCGGACGGTGCCGTGTACTCGGTAAATGTCTGCAGCTATTAATACTTCAGCTTACAATAGTATAATACCGGATTAGGTTCGAGTGTTTAAAGTGCCGCGGTCGTGTTGCTTCGTTTTCTCCTACAAGTTATGATTATTGAATGAAAGAGATAGAAAAATTTATTTTATTTGACACGCGCACAGGAAGTAAACAATAAAAAAACAATAAAAAAATACATTAAAATTAGCAAAATTATGAAAAAAATTAAAAATAGACACACAAAATAGTGGGAAAAAAAGAAGTACTGTTAATCTAACGAACAATGGCAGTGCTATCAATCGGAACAAACTGACTTGAACGGTAATTTTCAGTTTTTAATTTCCGGTATCTGCTATTCGATAATCATGTTCTTCGACCTCAATTCCAATCCTTAGCTTGCTTTTTGTCTTTACTCAATTCTTATCAAAGTTTTTATTTTATTCGGATTGGGGTTAATTCCTTGTAAGAAACAATATTGCTAATATTATTCTAGCATCGTCAATATAAAATAGATTGATCGGTAGTTTCCCAAACTGTGACGATAAAATAATATGGAAAACGTTTTGAGGCGGACAAATTATCAGATGGAATAGATACCTAAAGAAGCAAAAACAGACATTACTTAGTATTATGTAATATTCGCCATTTTGATCATTTTATTTTAAAAAATTCGTTGCTTTTAATCGTCGCATGACTTAGACAAATCCATGGACGTTATTACATCCATCCAGCGGCTAGAACAGGATAATAAATAATCCCTTACATATAAAAAATATATACATAGATACGCGTCAAAAACATAACCTGTTTGCTGTTGCGTGTAAAAATGCAGCGAAACTCAGTACTTCAAAATAACTAACTTACACATTAACACGAATAACAAACGAAAACAAACAGTAGCAAGCTCCAACTCCCAACTCACTAGAAAGGCGACGAGTTCAACAATAAATTCAACATGTGCAATTTACCTGCGCTGCTGTTTACTCTAGATTTATAAGAGCATTTCTCATGCAAATGCATTGGGGCTCCCCAAATGAATGTACGTTTCATTAAAACTTTGTCTCGGTGACCGCGGACAAGGCACTCATTTGCGCCTTGTTATACGTGCATTAGACGAATAAGTATTTAATCCTTGGATTTGAATGTCTTTGTTCTGTCCTTTGAGGATGTTGAGCTGCAGTCATGTTGAGTCTGGAATATTTGTTTGCCTCATTGTGTCCTTAAGAGGTCCATGTACGCTGTAAGCAGTTAAACCCATTGTGTCATCTTTTGTACAATTTCTACATTTATATCTGTAATCCACATGGTGTACATCTACATTATACAGAGCAGCTATTCTAATATATTCTAAGTCACAGAAATTATGATGTTCATTCGATTTGACTACAAATTCTGATGATTATACCAAATCAATAATTATCACCTTTTATGTCATAAAACAGAGATGTAGCTATTAATTCCTGGATATTTACTGATGGGTTATTACAGCACTAGACAACTGTCTACCCATTGTACCAAATCTGTTCAGCCATTTTATCGTGAAAGCGTAAAAAACAAACAAACTCACTTTCGCATTTATAATAAGGTAATAATAAAGTTAGGGTTTAACATAAAATAGTTTCAGCTGACTCTGTTGTACTAAACGTAGGCATGCGTTTGAGCGCCGCCGCACACAGGGCCAGATTGCCAATTTAAGATGACAAAAATAAAGTGTAGGTTTTTACTTACTTTCTGACTTGTTAGTTATGTATTATAATTGTTACAAGGTAGAAACAAAATTTGGAGATGGTACTATCAACAAAAAAAAAAGAATTAAAAAGAAAATAAGCTTTATTTAAAGTATTATGTAAAAAGGTCCTTAAATTAAGTTCTATTGCTACCTACAACTCATCGTCATCCATATTACTATCGGAATCTTCATTATCTCTGTTTTCAACCTCTTCGCTACAAAGATATGTAGGCATCCGTAACATTCCTACAACAACATCATTATATATCTCTCTTTGTTTCTTGGGCTTTTCCCTGTGACTAGTCACGACAGGATCCGATGATACAAGCATCCAGTGAAGAATATCCGTATTAGTGTTTATTCTGGACGTTTTCCGGGAGTGATATTGTCGCAATTTTTTGTAATTTTTGTGACTTGCTGTGAAACGGGATCAATTCGACTACCTGGAAATAAAGGGCATAATTTACAAAGGGAGCGATACGGGGACGAGTTCTTTGCATGTTTTGAATCCTCACGGGTCGTAGTTTCTAAGGAATTATAAAATATAATGGAACTATGTGGAACATTTGTTAAATGTCTATAAACTCAAGTGAATCTAAAAGATTTACGTATAAAATTAGGCTTCCACGTGAAGTTATATTACTCCTCGATTTATAAAGAAAATTGAAAAGTAAACGATAATAATTAGAGTACACACCTGACGCTTCAATATCCATGTTAAAAACTCACAATTTTTATACACTGGGGCACAAAACAAACGTGTTGACTTAGTCAAGCTTTCGGGCGCAACTGACTCACGTTTGCCCTGCGAAAAAAGGGATACAAAGCGCGCTTACTCAGGCTTTTGTGTTACTTTAGTCAATGTTATTGTTTTATGATCCTATTGTTCGTTTATTGAAGGAGCTAAACAAAGTATTTTTTTTAAGTTTCTCGACATCACAAAACTATATTTTTGTCATTGTAAATTAGAAAACCGGCCTTGTGTGCGCCGGTTGGAAAATCGAGTATCCAGCAAATTGTTAGGCTATTAGTAACACGAGTTTCATTTGCTCAATAAATTGGTTGTTAGCTTCGTGTACCCTAAGCCATCTTGTTTCATATACAAAACTTTGACCTCCTTTTAGGCTCCGCCACAGTCGAGTTAAAAGAGCCCTAAATACCTACTAATTACTTAGATAATACACGATGCGAATTTTGGTGTTTAACGTTAACATTTTTTTTAAATATCCTATAACGTTTCCCACTGCTGGGAAAAAGCCTCCCCTTTTTCCTTCCAAATCTCTTTGTTTTATGCAATTTCTGATCACATAAGTTAACCGTGTTTTTTTTTCAGGTCTAAATGCACCTCTCCGTCCTCAGCATATACGTTGCGGACTCTCTAAATCTCCAATGAAACGCTATTATCAGTGCTCAATGAAATCTATAATATTAAGGAGTATACTGATTGGTCTGAATGAAAAGTGTCAAGCACAAACAGCTGTGCTTGCTGGCATAAAATTTTCTAGGCTAGAAAGCCAGCTTCAGTTACTCCTGATGACATCAGCCCCCTAATCACCATACTATAATATCTAATCACGCAGCACAGAGTTCATACCAATTTGTTAGGATATTATCTAGAACAGAGAGCGCCTCTAATAAATTAGAACACGGTGTACTTAATGCATGAACTCGGCCCGACCTGTGAGTTATGCGCTGCGTTTATAATTGCTGTCGCTGGATGCAGTGGCTAATATGTCAGGTAGAGGTAGCACGTGTTGTAAAGGGGTACTGTTTTTTCAAGATTAGGTCTTTCTAACATTTTTCTGAACCAATATCGATATCAAACAGTTGGAATTTTACATTCAAATCAATAGAAAATGTGAGTAAATATTTCCTATTAGCAATTATTTGGTAACAAACCGTGCGTCCGATAGGAGTTATCATCGGCAAAATGTCGAACTTCCATAAAACCACTAACACACTAACCACTATATTTACCCATTTAGGGGACAGATTTAAAAAAAAATCTTTCCTTAACCCTTCGTATCGGAACGCAGATCTACGTAAGACACAATGGCATTTTAATTGTTTCTGTACTTACGGCGTACAAAAAGTTAATGCTCACCTTCATTACAAAGGATTTAGGCAGTGCGCTGTCTGTCAGGGAATTTAAGGTAGATATTGTTGAAATTCACAACATTTTGGTCAATTCCTTAGACAATAATATTCAAGAAGCATCCTATTTCTCAGCACTTGGCGCTTGGAATAATTGCATGCACCCGTCACCGACGTTTGGGGGCAAATATGGCGTGAAATGCACCGCGCGTTCGCGACCTCCGCAACTTTTCCAATATACCGAGGTACGTCAGTGTCGCGGATCATAGAATGTATACTGAGACATGCCAAGGAATATACGCTTGGTGGCTGAACATGCTCAAAATGTACATAGAAATAAGAACATTACATTACAGGTGCTTCTTCACCAACTCGTTCGTCGTCTATTGACCTGGTTAATTAATCGAGATAGGTACGAGATAAACTTTCAACAAGATGATCGGGGTCGATCAAGTTGGTGTAAACATTAGAAAAGCCTGCGCGGCTTTTCTAGCGTATAGAATACGTAAATGTATGGTCCGATATGTCTGACGAGGGTGCACCAAACTTACACACGATTGAAAACCAGCTGAGAACTGACTTCAGCTGGACTTCAGCTGGACTTCAGCTGGTTTTCACCTTACAGCTTCTTCCACAAAATAGGTACCTACATGTGTTTTAATAACATATCCATAATTTTTATAATCTTTGTTGAATGTAATGCAATATTGCGGCCGCCAAACTATTACAGGCCCCGCGGGTGCCTGAATATTTTCAACAGCGAATTGACTGGATGGCTGTCGGATTGTGTTCAGAATTGTTAGAAAACTGTCTGTTATTGTTTTTGACGATTGAAAAGTGATGTATGTTCAGAGAAAACGCTATTGTTGTAGCCGAAATTGAATATAATACTCTTCATTATAAACACGAACACGGATTACAGATTTAAATGATTGCATGAAACAGCACATTAACAGCTACCACGTTCAAATAACTATAATGGTTAGTAGGAAATGACTCCCGAAGAATCTCAACCAGGGCAGTTTTCAGAGCTACAACAAGGAAGGAGGAAATTCTCTAAAATTCCGACTGCGAGTTCTATTATATCCTCGTTTGACCCACGGTTTTCCGTATGTCTCATCGACTGATATCTTGAGTGCCAAATGGAGCGTGTTCGAGATTTACATACCTACATATATACATAGGTCCATACCATAAACTCATGTGTGTTTTACATAGGGGTGGTCAAAAACTTCAGATAACTGAGTATGCTCCTTTTGCTTCATGACTGACATAATTTAGTAAAATCTTTAGTAAATCTAAAACAATGTAAAAGCATTAAATTATTTTCTTCCAATCATTACAAATTCTATCTCAGCCTTGAATTCAACTTACAAATGAATAAACAATGATGTTTTTGAAAGAAAACAGAAAAGCTAAGACAAAGATTTTTGTTCATCTTAAATCCAAGCGAATTTTAAGATAAACTTGAATACTTAATTTAAATTGTAATGGAAAATGTATCTAAATGCAAAATGATGTAAAGTTTGTGTGAAACGTGTTTGAGTAAATCTGAAAATAAAAGCTTATTTCAATTTATAAACAATTTTACTTTAAGTGGATATTTTTTTGGCAAATGATACGTTTAGCGGTCAAAGTACAGACGTAGGATGGGTTATTCACTTAAAAGCACATTAGGGCATGAAAAATACATTCACCAAGCTATTGTAGCTTCGGTAAATCGGCAGTTTGACTGTCAATTGTCTGCCTCGGGATCATTCTTGCTATTTTATAGATTCGAGATTTGTTCTGTATTTGTCAATTTTTGTCCAGACGACAAACCTTTAAGCTAATATTACCAACAGTAAAATAGTAAGAAAATCTTACGAGAATAAGTTATAACATTGTTACGTGATAATGGTAAGTGTCCCAATTAGGCAATTACTTAATACCACGCTTGTACAGTCCATAAATATTAAAAAGTTCAAGATTTCATTGCTGCACGCGACAACCATAGAAAAGAGTTTTTTACGGGTTTTGTCGACGGAAGAATAGACAAAATGATATATTGTGATTGTTTATCTGTCATTTTGTCTATTCTTCCGTCGACAAAACCCGTTTCTATTGTGATGATGCTAAGCGTGGTGTAAGGTGTTTGTAAGTTTCATTAAATTAAATTGGCAAAGGGAACCGTACTGAACAGCCCATTAAAGTTTAACTGTAAATTAATTGAATATTTTTTCCATACTATTAGCGTTCACAATGGTATTACCGCGTAATTTCCAAAGTAAATTACTCGTGACCGCGAACCAATTGAAACAATTTACTCAATGATCCAGTAAATGACTAAATAATCAATGACTGCAAGCAAATATATTGGACAGGGGTTTTAATAATTTACATCAATAGTTGTATTTTTATTGGATTATACATTATGACGGTATTATGACTTTGGATAATATCTCGTTTAGACATACTGTATTATATGATAGTCCATACTGGACCGCTTTACTTTCCAAGTCAACTCCTATTGTATGAGATGTTCTAAGAAAACTGTAATCTTCGATGCGTTTCGATACTATTTACCTATTAGAATACCAATCTACACTAATATTATAAAAGGAAAAAAAAAAATTGTTTGTGTTTATTATATTCATATTTTGTAGAGAAATGAATTGTATTTTTGTTTGTAATGAATAAACTCAAAATCTTCTGGATAGATTTTAAAAATTCCATCACCAGTATAATCAATCATCAATGATAAAATATTACTCAGTAACATAGGCTATAATTTATAAAGATATCACACGGGCGAAGCCGCGAAAACTAGTCTGCTATAAAATTAAACGGTCTTAGGCTCATCAAATAGCAACTGAATACTGACCTGTTTTAGAAACTGGCACTCGATTTTAACTGAAAAAAAGTAAAGTTCCACTCACAAACGAAAAAACTGCTTCCCTTACTACCGACGTCACCAATAAACCCAGTTTCAACGCATCAACTAGATTCCAAGAGAATGGACGCCGATAACTCGATTCCAGTATCCGAGTAAATATCGATACAGACTAAACGATGAATCGTGTTCCTACAACCAGCTCACGATTCAATTTAAGATTCTACCTACTTTATTCGATTATTTGACTCGCAGGAAAATCGGATTGTGTAATTGTAAAATGATGTTTTAAATTCGTTGGTGAATTATATTTAAAAGGACAGCATCCAGTTTGTTTTTAGGTGCGAGTTGTCTAGAAAAACGTTTCTACTCATGATTATTATGCCTGTAATTAAGTCTTAAAAATAAGATTGGCTGCTTGTTCAAATTTCGAAAGACTGCCAGATGTACCCATTGGGCTGTTACAGCATATACAAATATATGTTATTTATCTAAAAATGCAACTGTAACATTTTTGAGTGTACAAATAGTAAGGTGCCAGCCCTAATCTTGGGTATGTTTAATTAAACACCATGTATGACCAAACACTACAAGTTCGTCTGTAAGCCACTCTAACATTCTAACTCGAGTATCGAGCGGTCACTCGCTTCAGAAACTACAACACCAAAGAGAAACAATCGCTAAGATTTTGTACATAGCGGTCACGGAGTAGGTAGGACATGGAGTGATAATATATGGAGATGATTGGTGCGAAAGATATCACATTCAGAAAAAGGCTGGATGTTAGGCGTATATAATAACGAGGAAGGTTTTCTTCCATTGGTAGTTTATATCAGTTCTTTACCTAGGAGCTGAACACTACCAGAAAAATATTAATAGTAAGTAATTAAATAAACTTTATACTCAGTAAATAGCAGTTAGTCATGTTCAATAGGAACACGCCATGCATCTCTTTGTCTGCCAAAAATCTACGAAATTATAAGTCATCCATTTACTACGAACTCATTTGAATCAATGAACTTGCAATGCAAACTTGATGCGAGAACACTAAGTTGCCGATACTGCATTACGTAAGCCGAGACTTAGCTGCAGGATATGATACGCAAACAATACTGTAAGATGTACAAATAAAGGGAGGTTTATGGTGAGAGAGTTTCTTAATAAGTTCCTCAGTACAAAAAAAAATATAATGATTAGAATTTCGGCGTAGTTTGATGTTTTATTTTCCCATGTGTAAGCTATTTAAAATTTCAGGGAACCGCTGGCTTACAGTGAAGGAATATTTCATGAAAAATCAGGACGCAATTTTAATTTCAACAGTGTTTTAATTAATCTAAGTTTTATGATTTGAAAAGATTTCATTATATTCAGTAACGAGAATATATTATTACTAGGTTCTGCCCGCGGATTCACACGCGTGGTATGTCGATAAAAAAGTAGCCTATGTCCTTTCTCAGGCTCTAGACTATCTGTGTACCAAATTTCATTTAAATCAGTTCAGTAGTTTTGGCGTGAAAGCGCGACAGACAGACAGACAGAGTTACTTTCGCATTTATAATATTAGTAAGGATGTAACTCTTTTGACAAAGAAAAAGCGAAGTACCTAGAAATCGTTTTCGTTGCCCACATTCTGGCACCGTAAAATAAATATTTTATAGTGTATAAATATTTGTGGCGAGTCTAGACGGCTTTGTGTGTTACGACACTATATTCTTTTAGAATTCTATTCTGGAAATACCTTACAGTAACGCGTTTATTTATTTTTATTCTTCTTAGTTTTCCTACGACTTTAGTTTTCTGGGTTTTAATTGGCCGATGGCAGTTTTTGTCAGAATCATCATAATAAGAATTAATAATCTTAGAGACGACGTAGCTTCCTTGACAATGCTACAATAGGGAATGTCACTATCATGAGTCCAAAATAGGACCCCATTATAAGGCAAGATTGCCTTAAATTAAACAAGATAACAAATTATAAAAACTTGTGTTTTTTTTGGACGTCGGTTTTTTTTGTAAAAGTTTTTATTTTTCAGTTTAATTTGTGGTACCTACCCCACACAAATTCGAATACCACTACCTGCTATGTAAATAACAGTGACGGAGTAACTTAAAACATCGTCCACATATACTAAGTGGGAAAAATACGTAATATTTATGGTAACTCAAAGACTACGCAAACAAAGTTAATAAAATTTTAAGGGACCTCTGAAGCATGACCTACCAAACAAAAAATAATCATCAAAACCTATTCATAATTGGCGGAGAAATCACGTAACAAACACAAAAAAAAAACATACAGACGAGTTGAGAACCTTCTCTTTTTTGAAGAAATCGGTTAAAAATATAGTCGTGTTGGACGTAGCTCTTAAAACTATGCAGTGAGACTTTCAACGTTGTTTACATTTTGCTGGTTGAAAGCAATCATTTAAACTCGACAACTTTCGGTTGGTGGTCGACTGTATTGCAGGAAATCTTTTTAATGAAACGTTTTTATGTTTGTTTGATTAGAAAGGATCGGGAACCTTAGTGATTGTTTATTTTGGTTTGGGTCTTGGCGCATTGAAATACATTGAAATGTTCTTGCATTATTTATGGAAGACTTGAACAGTCTCAATATTGTTTTTTCTACACATACATAAATACAGTACATAAATTGACTAAATGATCTCAAATGTAAAAAAAAACATAACACTCCGCCGCGCCGTAGTCGGGTAAAAATAAATCACAGGTCATCAAACAGGTGGACGCAGCCGCCATAGTGATTGATTAATGAGCCGAACTTCAATCAATCTGCCTGGCCTTTGTAACGTGGTCGTGTGCAGTATGAATATCACGTGAAGCGACTGTAGACTGGACGTCTTCTAGGAGATCAGGTGTGTGAAATAAGTCCGCCAGTAGATTAGTAATAGTACCTATACTTTTATTGAGTCCAAGACTCCAGAGGTAGTGACGCCAGTGTCGCTACACTATAATAATGAGTGGTAGTGTGGCGGCATCTACATCGCCATATGCGAACTACGCATCAAAGACCTCACGTCACACAAAAACTTGACGACACACAAAACCCTGCATCACGCAATTAGAGTTTACCGCGCGATCAACATAATTATGTATATACAAGATCCCGACATGAATCGTTGGGCAGTTGCCCGCTAGACACGACACCCATCTGGTCGGAGGATCCTCGCTTTTCAATAGAGGATGAGTGAACTTTACACTCTGTTCCTCATACCTATAAAGTACTTAGTGTTGTACCACCTAACAGCCTTTTCCCGACTCTGTTGGGGTCGGCTTCCAGTCTAACCAGATGCAGCTGAATATTCTTTGAATACCAGTATTTTACATGGAGCGACTACCTATCTGACCTCCACAACCCAGTTACTGGTTATCACGATACCCCTTGGTAAGGCTGGTTGTCAGACTTTTGGGCATCTGACTACCCGTAACGACTGTCAAAGATCTGCGAATGACAGGTAATACCAACGGCTTAACATGCTTTTCGAAGCACGGAGGGATCTTGATATGAAATAGATGGTCAACCATCCGTCAACCGATGGTGGCCAACGTAGCTTAACCTGCACATGGCCAATAATCAATGAGTCGAACTAACAAAATTGAAATATCCGAGGTACAATACCTATAATTCTATGAACAGAACATCCATGTACACATTGTAATCCAAAACCAACAAAGACAAAGATCTCAAATTTCACGCGTGCAGTCACGGCGAAAGGCTTAATAAGGGGCAGCCGTTTGACCGGCTCCATTGAGAAACACCCGCCGGCAGGGTTTGCATAACTCCTAACTCAAAGGGATAAAGACGAGACAAAGTTTTCAAGGTCCCTTATAAAAAAGTAATAGAGAACATTCCTTTTGACGATACGCCCAAAGGAACCGTGAAAAAAATTCTACGAGATATTAAGCTGAAAAGGTTAGCCTTGAAAGGAATGGACGCTAACTTTCTGGACGTGTTAAGGAAGTGGACCTATAAATATGTAACAACTGGGTTTTTATACATACTTTAGTATGTGGGTTGGAAATCCCGTTTGGAAAAAAAGTGGTTTATGATGATTTGTTTCTGTTTCTATAACGTTTCATAATGTTATATTATAACTTTATTTTGTTATACAACTGTCTAAGTTCATGGAAGTGCATTGAATGAAAATTTCATGAAATCGACAGTCAATGCACTTACTCATGTAAGTGCATTGACTGTCGATTTCATGAAATTTAGAGAGTTAGAGAGTTGTATTGCTGATTCTAATGTTTATAAGTCTGTAAATCCATATTTGTTACGGCCGCTAATAATATTTAGATCAACATACAACCTGATACTGACCTGCAAATTGCAAAAAACGTAAGAAAATTTGAATTTCGCGGGCTACCCTAGCGCATCCACCTTAATTTATGAAGAGTAAATTAATTGACAGTAAAACTCAAAGCATTGTGAATTCACGCCATGAAGGCATTAGACCGTCATATTGATTCTCTTGTGACACCATTTCACCATTCACCATTCATTCCATTTTCACCATTTCACCTAGTACCAAACTATCGTATTTATACCTAGCCTGATAACTACCTTTTCACTTCCTTTTTCGTATTCGCGTAATAAACATAACACTGTATCGCTAGCATATTATCATAGCTAGTTTTTCATACATAAGAAGCAAGAATACGTCAATAAAAAGTAATGACAAACTAATCAATGGGGCAATATGGACATCTTATAAGCAATAGTGTCTTCCGAATAGCAACTACTGATCATGTTGATCGAGCTAGGGCCTATACAGGATGTTGTTTGAACCGAAGCACGTTGGAACTATTCCAGGATCGGCTGTGATTGGCTATTGCTGTGTTTGTTATAAGTATAAAACTTCATATACAGGCCGAGCTTTTTAAAACAATTTGTATAAAAAGGCATCAAAATAACTGCATATTTTGCCTTCGGAATTTATCGGAGGGAGGGCTCTGCTGCATTCTGCATCCAAGCCTGGGGAGTCATTCTGTAAGACTTCATTCTAAACTTCGAATCTGAATCCGCTGTGAGTTTCTTGATTGGCATTCTAAAAACTCGGTTGATACACTAGCGCTACCGTTGCGGGCGTGTCAGCGAGGTGAGCTGAATCGACGTACTAATGTGGTTATTGGGAAAAAAAAACAAAAATTAAACATTTTTACATAGGTAACATTTTATTAACATGGATTTTCACCAAGTAACGGCAGAACTTAAAATATTTATTTCTATACTGAAAGTAGTAAGTAATTAAAATTTGACAAAAAAAACAATTTGAACCACAGTTGAATTAAAATTGTCGCAATTTGTGATCATGATCGTTTTAGTGTTTTTTTGTAAAGAGTATTGACTTAAATACAAACTTATAACATAACATCACGCTTTGTTTCCCAGAAGGGCTGTCCAGAGTAGCTGTAGTACACCCACATTTCGCCAGTTATGTATTTTTTTGTTATGTTTATTATCAAACAAAGTATTTGGATTTAAAAAGGATTTGAATAAGAATAAGAATATATTTATTTGCATAAAACATGGTACATTTTTAAGGTGTTATACATTTAAGGTGGTGATCTTACATGTTTCGCCATGGACTGGCATACAAATATCTAATACAAGTATAAATTATTTACAACACGTTTATTTTAACTTATAATTATAACATCATATCTATTTGAACACTTAACAATAATATTTATTTATAATCACTTAATTAAAACTCAGTATCATAATATCTTATATTTATCTGTTACTTTTTATCAAAAAAATCTTTTATACTATAAAAACAATTACCAATAAGCCATTTGTGTAGTTTGGATTTAAAGTGTTTCAGAGGGAGTTCCCTTATTTCTTTTGGAATATTATTAAAGATTTTAATTGCTGTGATAAAGCTATTTTTATGACATAATGTACTTTGGTGTGAAGTAATTCTTAGCCGTGTTGGGTCTCGACGGGTGTATTTTGAAAGTAAGTCGCATGTTATAAAAAATTTAGAGTGTTCTTTTACAAATACACCAGCTTGCATTATGAGAAGACCTGTTACGGTTAAAAGTTTAAGATTTTTATATATAGGTCTGCAGGATGTTAAAGTACTGATACCGCAGATTGCTCGTAGGCATTTTTTCTGCACTAGGAAGGCATAATTGATATTCGTCGAGTTCCCCCAGAGTAGGAGCCCATATCTAAGTAAAGAGGAAACATATCCGTGGTAAGCAGTAAGTGCAACAGCTTCACTCGCGGTACGTCGTAAACGTTTAAGAGCAAATACAAATTGATTTAATTTCTTGCAGATATGCTCAATATGTAATTTCCAGTTACAATGTTGGTCTAGAATAAGTCCAAGAAATTTGTATTCACTAACTTCATTAATTTGTTGTCCTTGACAATTAACTTTATATGTTTTTTGTTTAGAATTGTAGTTTTGAAAATGTATATATTTTGTTTCTGATTTACTTTCATTTGTAACAATTACCGATATGTCGTCAGCAAAAAGTATGCATTGTTGTTGTAAAGCTGTTGGTAAATCATTGATGTAAATGAGGAAAAGCAATGGTCCAAGGATGCTTCCTTGAGGTACTCCTGATTTAGTTTGACTATATTCAGAACTATATGATGTGGACTCGTTATTGTTGTTTATTGTGTTTATTTCTACTTTCTGTTGACGGTTGAATAAATAGCTAGTGATCCAATTAATTACTATTCCTCTTATTCCGTAGTTATTGCATTTTTGTAAGAGTAAATCGTGGTTGACAAAGTCGAAAGCTTTGCTCATGTCAAAGAAGATGACAGATACTGGAATGCGTTTATCTAAATTTTCAACTACATTTTTTATTAGTTGAAATGCCGCTAAAGTTGTTGATTTTCCCCTTTGAAAGCCGTTCTGATCCTCTTTTAAAATCTGAAATTTTTCTAAATAATTTGTGAGTCTACGATGCATGACTTTCTCAAAGATTTTTGATAAGTTAGATATTAGTGTTATAGGGCGGTAATTAGTGAGACTTCCATAGGAACCTAATGTTTAGAATACTAGCTTCTTTCTGACTCAAATTAAAAAATGTGTGTAAATTCTTCAATTTAAAATAAATGCTTTGAATTTTGAGTGCCTTGCTGACATGGCTAATACCTACTTTTACCACGACACATACAACCTATTCTAAAGTAATTTATACCTACCGATTTGCGATATCATCAACCTTTTTCAATCTAGATTTCTTACACCATGTCCAATTCCTTTCATACTATCCGAAGTATCACAGAGTCCTATTAACAGTGTTCGGTATAAACAACTAAATAAACATCAAAGTGATAAATAAATGCTATAGATTCCGGGACGGATCGCTTCCGCCTGCGCGCGTCGTTGTCCCCTGTTTGCGCTAGAGGCCGTCTTTGCCGAAGATTCTGTTTCATCCTCTCTTCAGAATGAGAAACTGAGGATTTTTTTTCTCTTTTCGTTGATCGAATTTCGTTAGTTCCTTAGGATTCTTAAGGTCTGATTGAGTTTGGTGGTGTCGGTTTTGTTGTTGGAATTCTTTGGTCTTTGTTGTGGGTTCTAAAGGCTTGGGAAATTGGCGGTAGGTGCATTTAATGACGATTAAATAGTTTCCAAGGGTTAGGTTTAGGGAATAAGAATAAGAATTAATTCGCAAGAATATAAGTGTGCACAGAGCACATAAGTTGAGAAATATAACATACATAGCGCAGAGCTTATTTTTAATCTTATATTTTGAATTGTTTTTGATAATTTTTTGTTTTACATTGTTCTTACAAATAGAATCAACAAGAATACTGTACCCAGGATTTTGTAATATCTATATCCATATTTAAAAGAGTGTCCTTGGAGTTTCTTACCCGTTCTTCTCCATGGAGATCTAAGTTTTGGAATGGGCAACTAGCTTCAACTTTCTGACTAACTGACCGACTCTTTGACAATCAAAAGTGCCTGTAAATGTTTTAATTGAAATAGATGCTTTGAGTTTGAGTTTGATACATAAACAAGGTAATTAGGTTTCAGGTATAATTTTTTAAATTTAAAATAAGAATTCATCGCTTTCCATCAGGCAAGATCAAGGTCACGAGCGGACCCATTCTGCAATTATAATTTTTTGAAAAGGAACAAGGCTATTTAAATGTAAAATATCTTACAAACATACAATCTATAGGTACTTCAAAAATAGTAGGTAGTTCATTCCTATTTATCGCAGACCAGTTTCTGCTGAGGTGAAATTATGTGTGTAAAAAATAAATTAATTGTCGGTTTATCTGTTGCTGTTGGACGGATTATCCACTCCTGCACATATGTAGTAGGACCTATGCAAAACATAATTCAAAACACTTCAAAACAAGCAAAGCCTCAGCTATAAATTAAACAAACTAGACGACAGACATTTTCAAGCGAAAAACAAAATACGTCTTGATTTTTAGGGTTCCGTACCCAACGTGTGCCTACGGGACCTATTACTAGGGCTTCGCTGTCCATGTGTCCGTCCGTCCGTCTATCACAGGGCCAGCCAGACAGGGCCAGGGCGCAGCAGCGCAGGCGGCGCGGCGGGCTGCGCAGACGGCGCGGCGGGCAGCGGCGGGCGGGGGGCGTAGGGTATTTTTTCAAACGTAATAGGTAGACACTTGGAATATTCACAGAGTGTGTACTATTGTTTTTTTTACGTGTAGTGTTAAATATTGTACATACGTTGGTACGGAACCATTCGTGTGCGAGTCCGACTCGCACTTGGCCTCTTTTTTCGAACTTTTTCGAAGTGCAGTCTCCTGACTTCTTAACTCTAATGAGAGGACTATTTTGTCGCAGCGCATCTCTCAGGGCAATTTGGCCTGTTTGTTTGTGAAATGATAAGTTTATGAGAAATTTTTTGCTCTCTTTCACATAAACTTTTGCTAATGAGAGGTAGGGACTGCGAGAGAACGAAGCTTTTTTTTGGAGAGGGAAAAATATTATGAGGAATTGTTTACGCGTATTTTTTTGTTTTAGATAATTTGGTATAGTTTATCAATAGTATCAAAATAAAATCAGTGTACTCATTCTGTAGCTAAATAAAGAAGAAATAAAGTAATTACAATAAGTTAAGCAAAATCTAATGTAAAATCAGAGAAATTAACTAATAAGCAAATTCATTATACTCGCGACAATCTAAGAAGTCCGTTTTGACGTTTCGTTCTCGTGCTTGTAATAAAACGTTATGCCTTGAGAATCAGTATTAAATATGTATGTCTCGAAAATCAGTATACTGGGTGTTAGGGTAGACACCGTTATCCTTGAAACTAGTGGTTTGGTGTCATCTATAATATACTTTTTGTAAGGGATCAACATTCAAATCGCAAAAAAAAATCAGCTGTTGTTTGTCGATTTAAGTGAACACAAATGTATGGAACAGCTGATTTTTACACCCTGTATAAGAAACCAATTTTTTTTTTCATCGCTACGCAAAGGATTTTTATAGCTGTCAAAATGGACTTCTTAGATTATCGCGAATCTAGCAACCAAAATAATTGTTCTTATATTCAATTCACAGCTGTGCATTCTTAATGAAATTGCTATAGTACGGCAAATTGACGTAGGGTGTCAATTTGCTTAACAATTAATTTCCCCGGCTGTACAAAATATACTGCAAAAGGCTATAATAATTCTCAAAGAAATGCAACAAAATAAAGAATCTCAGTAGGTACGTCCTTTTTAAGTGTTGTTTATTTAATAACATTGCTACAACATGTCATGTAGAAAATGTAAACAGTATTCATGAACAAAGTTGTTCAACAAAACTACTTTACTCCAAAAAGTGTAAGTACGCTATAAAATGTTGTTACTTTGAGTTTGTATTACATTTTTATTTTTCAGATTGTTCTTTATATTTGAATTTGAAAAGTTTTGAATGCATTTTGGAGTTTAATAACTGGGTTGTTAAAACTCGTTTGTAACTTTTAAAATGTCAAGAACTGCTGTAACGGGCAGTTTTTTAAATATTTCGTATTCGTATTCATTTTTTGCATTCCATAATTTATAAAAGATGTTACAAAGAGGGCACAAATTATGACCCAGCAAAATTAACAATACAATGAAAATAAATAATTAAAAAACACGACTGCCCTGCTAAAAAAACGAACTAAAAAGTAAAAAACAAGTTGAAAAAATTGTCATTGCAGTCGGGGGACCGTTCTGTCGAACACCTTTTAATTTAACAGGTCTCCCGACTCATCAAGGCCTTCAATTAGATACCCATATTGTAAATAATTGAAGATTTTTTTTATGTTTCACATTTGAAATTGGGGCCATACTGCCGCCATATTGTTTTCTTCAAAACATGGCCTATGTCACTCGGGATAATGTAAGGATTGTAACGATACTCCATACATCCGAATCCGTTCAGGCATTTTAAAGTTATGGTGGAATAAAGAAACTCACATACATACATACAAACATACATACATGAACCCTGAAAACATTACACTCCTTTTTGGGCAGTCGTGTAATAAGAACATTTAAATAGTTCTTACAAATAATAAATGACTTGCAGATTATAAATTATTGTATATTTTACTTTTATTTAATTATTCTATAATAACTGAGATCAATACTTATTACCAATTTTATTTTCGTACTAATTTATAATTGAAATCAATGTTAAGATAAGTGTACTTATTTTATTATATTTATTTTGCAGGCAATCCATTGACATAGGGATCTACCTGTTTCTTTAATCAAACATTTTAAGTTCCAGCTTCCAAGTATGGTTCCTAATGAATTATTATAACATGGGACTTGAATCACGTTGCCATTAGTTCTGCAAGTGTGTGTAGGCGGTAGTAATCACTTTCCACCAGCAGGGCCGAATGACTTCGCTAAAAGCAAAAGAAAATTAGGTCAGGAAACAAATGTACCTATTTAGATGTTTAGGTACCTAGTGCTGCAAAAAATCTTAGCCATTTCCTCTGATTGGAATAGTGCCCAATACACATATTGCATGAGAACATGTGCCAACATTGGCAACAGCTCAGTGAGCCAATAAATGCCTACCCCATTAAAGTATCTTCAAGTTAAAATCACGTCGAAAACATTAATCAAAATAGACATTATATTTATTCAAATTAATTCACAGCTAAATCTGTTTGAATATTAAATTTAATTTAACTCTTTAATCCATCTGTAGTTATTCATAATTGAAAATTTAAACACAAATTAGAAATTTATTTGATATCTCATACATACGTGGACCGTTTTAACTTGTAATAACAAGTACTTTGAATAATTATATGTAAACGATTCCCTTCCATTACGTTCAGGGTTCACAGTGAATATACGGGAGGATAAAACTTGCGTGAACGAAAAAGTCTGGCCTCGTCTGGTCTGTTAAAAGTCTGTCACTCCGACACTGGTAACAAAAAAATGGTGCTTGAAAATAAAAACGTTTTACAAAAAAAAAAACAACCGACTTCCAAAAAAAACACTAAAGAAGTGAAAAATAACTTTAATTTCGGAAGTCGGTTAACAAGACTTTTGCATCATTTTACCACTAGTTTGTTGTCATGTCATGTTTGTACCTACTACGTAGGAAAAATCCTTACAGAACTCTTTATTTTAAACGGAGACTGCGTTTTGACCGACGGTAATAAAGCAGAAATTCTATTCCATGTATCAATTCATGAATCTTCTTAAATCGTAGCATGTAAGAATGTTTTTTATTAAGATCTCAACAGACGTGTCTACAATATCGCTCCGTAGATCCCCAAAAAAGTCCTTTTACAAATTCAGCGCGCGAGTCGAATTAATACGTACCACCTTAATCGAATGAATTGAATAATTCAAACGCCGTCTCTGAGGGATTTGTCTTTCACAAAGCGGGTTTCTTTAATTTTTCATCCCTCATCTTCGACGTTTTCTTAATAATATCTATTGTTTATTTTTATTATTATTACAACGTCCTATTTCGAGTTCCAAATGAGTTTTGTAAGTGGTGTTTTTGTTATAGATTGCTTCAGTGAATTGTCTTTGTGTTTAAATAAAGTAATCGCTGCTTTGCGTTCCAATTTGTATTCTATTAATGTTCTACTGCAGAGGAAATGCCTTTTTTCAGTTCTTTCAAAGACAATTTCGTTATTGCTTTAAGGCTCCCACAAACAGGCGCGACTTGTCGCACGACGCGACGCCGCTGCATTGTTCGCCGTGAAGTATTCCCAGAAATTGTTTTGTTAAAAATCGCGCGCCAAATCGCGCCAGTATGTAAGAGCCTTTAAGCAACAGTGACTTTAAGTGGAAGTTGTAAACAATTAATTTTTTATCTTAAGACCTTCGGAAAAGTTCCGGTTAACTTTTCAGACAAATTAATATGTCCATTATGCATTGACGTACTTAAATCAATGACATTATGTCATTTTTTTTTTAAAACTTGATTTCAATTTGCACAAAGTAAAAGAGGTCCTGTATAACTTTTTAATAAACCGAAGCACTGTTTCCAATAAATAAATAATTAAATAAAAACAATTAAAAACTATCTCTTATAGAACGTACCTCTACGCTTGGGAACGCGTTAAAGAATTTCCTCAATTGCCTGAGGCTTCAGCGCGGGTCCAGTAAACGTTTTAGTATCGATTGTGGAATTTTCTCGAACGAGTACAAATAATGTGAGCTAGAACAAGCGAATCGATATGGGGATTGAAAGAGCTTTAGTTTGCTCGTATTTGCTGAGAGACATCGTTTCTAGGAGGTGTGAGACTGTGAGTAGAGATTCAAAGATATTATAAAGTGTCTTTGCACAGTAATATTGAACATGCTAGGTAGAAAATCATAAAATGTGACAAAAGGCCCAGTTTTTAACCACAATGGTGGTTTTTGGCAACGAAGAGCCCTTTCAGTTTCACCATTTACGTATGTCTAACTCCGAGAATCGCGGTACCTACTAAAATATAATTATGGTTATGTCATAATAGTCACGCCTAAAAAAATTGCAAATTTTTTAATGAAATTGGGGTAATTTTGGCACTAAAAACGTGAATTTTAAATAGCAATAACTTTTTATACTCTAGGAAAAATCTCTAGAAAAAAATGAAATTATTACTTTTTGGTAATCAAACTCAAACTCAAAGCATTTATTTCAAATAAACCAATTACAGGCACTTTTGAATTGTCAAGGGGTCGTCGGTAATGTCATTGCGGTTCCTATGCGCCCCCTTTCGGAACGGACAGGGTTATTTTTACAATATGTCTACGTAATGTAGTGATTTTTTAAAGCAAATTGACGACTAGCAAAAGCTCGCGCGTCTTCGTGGATGGTAGATGGTAATCTCAATTACCATCTACAATCCACGAAGACGCGCCCCACTCCGCTCCGTACTAAAGTACAGCTTACCAGTACAGTAATCGCGGAGTGGGGCGCGTCTCCGTGGATGGCACCATCTATACCTGTACTTGCCTATGTCCTGATTCTAAAAAAAACAAAACTGGGAATTAGTCGCATTTATGGTCGAATTAAACGTCTATCTCTGGCAAAGGCAGGAACTGAGAGCTTTCACACCTGATTCAGTTCTCAAAGACACACAAGCAAGCCGCCTAGCCTTCAAGCTCTCGGAAGCTGCCGTTTAAAACGACAGAAAAGTTTCAAAATCTCACTAAAACTTGATTCGAAGCGTTCCGGAGTTCGCGAGCTTGTAGCGTTAGTTAAAAATTCCGCACAACTTCGACTCAGTTTTAAAATTTGATTGAGAAGTTACCCAAGTAAGCTATGGAAGACTGTCGTATTTACTTGAAGATGTAGGTAAGTTTTAGTAATATAAAATGACGTACATAAAATAATGTGGTCTTGCTTATCTTAAAGACGTGTGAATGATCAGAAAATTTGTAAAAAAGTGTAATTTGGGTAGTAGATAAATGGCTTTTATAAATGATCAGAAAAGATTATGTTACCATTGTGGTGGATTACTTGGAGTGATCCCAATCGACACCAACCCACGGTGTCGATTATGTAACGTGAAAAATATAAAAAATAAAATAATATTTCTTTAGGAAGATTTAGCTGCAAGTTTGTCTAGACTAACTTTTTTTATTGTTTGTATGTATGTACATACAAACTCCAAAAATAGTTAAGAAATTGGAAAGCTAAAAAACATTGTATACGTTTTTGGTATTCAAGTAAGTATTGGCAACTCTCAGGGGAGCGCTGGTACCTACTCGGGATAAATAAAACACTTGTTTTTTATATAACTGAATACTTATTATTAACTTTTCGTTTTTATTACCTATATTTTTATGTTACATCCGCTTGTCAGTCTGGGGGCCGACTTTCTAAACTTTTCTTTTATTCTTAATCTAACTAAATCAATGTTCCTCTCCAATCTGCCATTTACATAATAATAAACTCGCAGAGGTTTTATTCTAAAACCATGTTAAGTTAAAGCCTCTTCAGTACCTTTTTTGTCTATAACAAGCATGTTTGTTTAAGCTTTTTAGCTAAGAAAAATATCGCGAGCAATCCATACACATACATACGTGTTCTTGTATAATAAAATTTACAGCCTATCATATAGGCAATTTACTATCTCCGTGATATGAATACCGAACACTGGAGATGCGTATTTGTTTTTTATTTTATTTATTGGACCTTCGATTTTAGGTTGCCTTGCTGAAATATTTAATGCAAGCATGGAATAATGTAGATGTTGATTTCATTTTATATGATTTTCTAGCACACGACAAAAACCAAAGTCATTTAGGAGTTGACGAATATAGACTGTTATAAAGAAAAATTTTCCTAACGATACCTAAAAATAACTTGTGTAGGAAATAATAGGAATTTATAAAAGTATCATAACTACACTTGCCAGATTCGAACCAACACAACAACTTTGTGGTTCAGAATAATTGGATCCTTAAACCTACGAACCATCAAAGCAAGTTATGTGCAGTATAATTTCTAATAGTTTTTCTAAAAACTTTTTGCCACTGCCAATCGTTTCGCATCCCCTGGCCATGTGTCGTCCACATAACTTGCATTCCACATCTACGGCTTTGACAAGTCATGTGTTTGAAACCACACACGCACCGAACTCATGGAGGATAAGTTTAAATGGAAAAAGGATGGATAGGCAAAGGAAGAGTTACATCAGGCTGATAAAGCAAATGGCTTTAGTAGAGAGAAGAGGAAAGTAAATAGGTAATTAATAATATTTATTTATTCAAATTGTTGTTAAAAACATGTCAAAAATAAATAGTAATATTTTAAAACTAGATGGGGTTGGTGTTTCCTAACCCAGCGATTCTTAAAGTGGGTTCCGCGGAACCCAATGGTATCGTGGCAAAAGTCACAAGGGTTTCGCGAATTCGTTTGGCATTTCAGTTTATACTTAGATAAATATACCAAAAACAAAAGGTGTATTCTCCAAAGGGGCTGGTTAAAAAAGCCGCCATTTTATTTGTGAATCTCCTTTTAGCGCTTTCATTGTACGCGTACCACTAGGTTTGACATCTAGTTTTTGTCCAAAAAAGGCATTGTTAAATTGTCGCACTGTGTCGGTGGTGCGACGTTGATGTTCGCAATGCTATCATTCCGCGTCAGTTGCCGTTACTTTGACATGTAACTCGGTGAGCACGCGAATTGAACTCGGTGATTTGTTTTATTCTGAAAGGGTTTTAGGTTACACTGTTCTGGTCTGTGAAATGGGGTATATATTGCTAAGGTTCAGTGTGGGTTGTCGATTCGTTCATGATTTTCCTTCATAGTTAATGAATTATTTCTATGAATAACATAAAAAGTAATAATGTATAAAAAAGTCACATTGGCAGCAAGTGGCAGTGACTTTTTTTTTATTAGGGTTGTACGCACAATATTGTATTGTATCAAAAATAAAGTTAAAATAATACATACAATAAAAAAGCCTACAATATTCCTTAATTACAAAAAAATAAGTTCTTAATAAAGTAGGTCAGAAATATTAATTCATTCATTAACTAAGGACCTCTCGACGGGGGTCGGGGCGTCCTCCAGTAATTTCCAGTTTTTTCTATGTAATCAAAAATTATGATAAGTACCTATTTAATTAATATTACTGTACAGTCAGGGAAATCAATTGTTAAGCTATCGACACACTACGTCAAAATGCCGTGTTAAAACCATTTCATACAAACTGTCAAAGAATGACACTTGAGGTTGTAGAATACATGTATACGATTTAAGTTTGTAAAGTTTTGAATTTGCTTAACAATTAACTGACCTGAATTAACATTGAACTGATATCCAAGGAGAAGATCAGTCAAAACAGCCGTCCATCTCTTTGTATCATGAGTTAGGCCCGATTTCCACCAATGAGCGGAGAGGAGAGATGTCTTTTAAACGACCACTAAGACATCGTTATTTCGATACGATGGAACGATAACGATATATTATTGGTCGGCTTTAGACATACACACACATAGGTGCATACCTACTTGGGTACCTGTACCTACAGGTATACTTACTTTAAAACATGCATTTTATTTTAGCACGTAACTTTCTAGTTACGAGTTGCCAAAGTCGTTTGAAGTGTCTCCGACGAACTTCCCGATAGATGTATCTAGAAATTTATAAAACTCTAATGGCTTCCAGTTGAAAAGATAGGACCTGAGGGACCGTTGCAAATAATTAAAGACTTTGGGACGTCGTTTTAAAGTCTGATTTTCAATAAGGATAGAGAGTTCTTCGCGATGTTTCTTTTATTTATTTTCTAGATAGTTATTGGCTTAGCTAAATAACGTGTGAATGGTTCTTTTGTGTGTGGAAAATGGTAACCCATCTCCTAGCTAACTGCGTCAAGCACAGCTGAACCTCGCAGATCCATTGCATGGTTTTTATTTATTCAGCTTCAAGCCGAGCGTCTGATGGTTACGCATCGGCTAAAATGACAAATTTCCATACAAACTTTCAACATCTATTTGACCCCACTAGGGGATGAATTTTCAAAAATCCTATCTTAGTGAAAGCTTTTGTTATTTAAACAACTCTTATGTTTTAATGTTTCAAGATTTCACACATCACACAGAATTTCACACAAATTTCATGTTTCAAGACCCAGCGCGGCAGCGGTTTAGGCTGTACGATGTCTGTCTTTGAATAGTAATAGTAAAAGTATTGTTTTCAAACTTTAACCTTTGTCAAAATATAAAAGAATGTATAAAAAAGATGAATAAAATAATAAACATAAAAACCTATTTAAACCAAATTACATGATTGCCATTAAAAAAAAACAATCTGCCTAGCCTTTTCCCAACTATATTGGGGTCGGCTTCCAGTCTAACCGGATGCAGCTGAATACCAGTATTTTACATGGAGTGACTGCCTATCTGACCTCCACAACCCAGTTACTGGGTAATACGATACCGCTTGATAAGACTGGTTGTCAGATTTTCGGGCTTCTGACGACCCGTACCGACTGTCAAAGATCCACGAATGACAGCCGGGACCAACGGTTTAACGTGCTTTCCGAGGCACGGAGGAGTCTCGGTATGTAAAGATGGTACCCATCCACGGACCAACCCCGGTAAGCGTAGCTTAACCTAAAGGATCGACCCTTAGCCACGAGCTCCTCACATGATTGCCATTACAACTGTAACAAATCTGAATAAATACTGTCCACAAAAGCCAGTAATAAATAGTTGAATCGTTGAATATGTAGAATAGGTACATTGTTAATTGTTATTTACGGTTTAATTAGGTAGGTTAGAGTTGTTTGTTTCGGCATTGTTAAATTTAGACCTAAATAAAGCATTAAATAAACTTACCATAGAGAGGTACATAAACCCTACTACTACAAAGAATACTTTTTACTATAAAATAATATTCAAGCTTACGTTTTCTTTTCTTTATTTTAACCAATTATCTCTAGAGTGCTAGTAACGAGCAAAAGATTAAAACGCCGCGGACGGTTAATTTATATTTAATAAACTACGAATCGGTGTGATAAAGTCGGGTTTAGAGGAGAACAGTTTACTTGAGTGGTTACTGGTGACAGCGTTGAACGTCGAGGTATTAGAAAATGAGCTAGGATTATTATTAGAGTTTAAAGAGATTGAAATTAACGTTTGCAAGTTATTATCGATTTTATTTTAGATTTTACGATTATAACAATGTATATTAATTGAAAAGATATTTTTTTTTAAGTTAAACCTAAAATTGTTAGTGATCTTTATCTCAAAACATTTGTTTGCATTTTTGGTGCCCAATCAACTTACAGCTCCTTGACTTCGTAACTATATTACTATATTTATTATGTGACGGCGCAGCAAGTGGTGCCGCCGCTCGTTTTGTTACGAGGTTACTGCAACCAACGAAAAGGTCAGATAAGAGTGACGCTAGCTGGTGACAGTCATTGCAGCGATGGTTGCGTGGCGGCCTCACCGTAGGTGAGGTTATGTTCCTTGGTGGCGGCTGTCTTCTGATGACAGAAGATGATGTGAGGACTGATGAGCCGCTGTCGTATCACGTCCATGACGAACTGCTATATTTCGACACAATCCTAATGATATTGAAGCTACTGAACCACTAATACGATGACTACTTCTGGTAAAGGCTTTCCTGCGACACGCAATATTCTATAATCCCCAAGTAAATACAAATCTCGAACTTATCTTCCTGCTATCCGTCTCTAGGCAAGGCGTTACTCTAAATATAAGTCCGTAAAAGCCGCAACCCGCACTTATCTATCACAGTAGATAAGGGAACTGCTAAAATTTCCAAGACCCTCGTTATCAGAACCAAGTTTGGTACAATTTTATCTTGTTAAATTCGTTCGTAGTATGCGTTAGAAGATCGGTGATGTTTTTTTTTGGTAAATTCAAGTAGATTTTGCAGATTTTTGAATTTGTATTTGTAGAAAGTCATAAAGCGTAACATAAGTGCAAAAATGCATTGTTTTTTTTTACTGTGATGAAAAGTGTTCTAATAAGTGTTTGGTTAGGTACATACGATACGCTATTTTTTGTCATTGAATAGAAGATAGAAACCTAGTTTACCTGTGCAAAATATATAAGTAGATACTAAACAGATAGAAAGACCTTTTTCTTCACTTTCGCATTTATATTAATACCTACTACGAACTAAGTCGCTCGACGACAAAATATATATTATGGGCAATTTAATATGTCTTGTAGGCGTAATAATTTCATAATGTAGTTGTTTGCTATTTGTTTTAATGCATATAATACACAACTTATTATTATCTTAGTTACCTATCTTATAATCATATCTCATAGCCTTATAATGTAAATACAGCCACCAAGTAGATTTCAAACATCGTAAGACTGGATTAAAATAATGTTTTATCTCAGTTCTAAAACACATCATTTTCATTTAAGAATATTTTAGTACTAAACCAAAGTTCACTGACACTACCAAACGAGACAAAATAATGAATTTATGACTTGAGACTTTAAATCTACAACCTCTTAAATTTTTTTACTACCTAAATATAGATAGTGTAAAAACTTTCCAATTCAATTTCTATTTTTTTTGCCAGTTTACCCGGTTGTTTGAAAACATTTTGAATTTTCAAATTTATTGAGTGCAAACTTCTTCTGAATTAGAAAGTTTCTGAATGTTTACGAAGACATCAATTTTGTTTCTATGATGCGTCGCGTCGCTGCGAATAAAATATACCGTATGTATCAGGCTTTATTGGACAAATAAGTTTGTGGAATTAGATTACAGACGGGTTTATGTTGGGGACAAACTTTGAAGAATGTTAGTGGCATTGACTTTGTGGTCATTGTACATTGAGTCTTGCGGTAGATTTATTAGAGATTTCTGTGATAAATCCCATAATTCCTTGAAACTGTGTACACAAAGAAGTAACTGTTCTAAAAGGCGTCGGCAGTAAGTAGCGTGTGCTTATAACCAGAACCTGTGGTTAAAAAAAATATTTAGTGATTGCAGAAAACTCTTTGAAAATAATTTGTAACGGTCATTATGTTTTCCTAACAAAACTAAACGGCCCAAAATATTTCGGAATAGAATTTAAATAACTGCCGAAATATTATTTCAGTTTCGTAATTGGATCGGGAAACGACAAAAGTCCTCAGCCCGGAATGTTCTAGAACAAACTGGAATTATTAAAGTAAGGGGGCTTAACACAATTGTTGGAGAATGGGCAAGAATAATTAAATATGCCGAGCCCATTGAGATCGCCATCTTGGAATCGAAGTTTTTTAAGATGGCGTTTATATCATTATTTTTCTTTGTGCCAAATATTAATAAAGTATGAAGGTTAAGTTAGGATTGATTGCAATAACATTCTGGATCAAGTGATTTTAATCCATCCACTGCTGAGCTTTGTTATTGCTTCGATAGAATAGAATACGACTAGCTACGATTACTCTTTTTACGATTTGCCTATAAAGAGGATTGAGATAAAGCCAACATTACAAACTCACGAGTTTTTCCCATCAAGTAGATTTAAACTACAAACGCCAGCTGCTACGATTCTTACATGCGTCTTTTCCACGTTCATACTGGGTACGACTTCTATGCACCAGACCATTTTGAAGCACATCACCAATATGGAAAGGCCAAATGCTTATAGATAAATTAAATCTGCCATGGTTAATCCTATTTTCGTCCAGCTAAACTGTCGCCACTTCGATAGAACGAGCACCTGACAAAGTATTTTCCTTTATATTTACACCATGGAAAGTACCAGCAAAATACCCACTATTAAACTAAGAAATTACATGTACACACAATCAATCAACGGGAACGAACTTTCTTTACCACACTATGATCGATCTGCTGAACTAAATTGCTAAATTTGATTCCGCTTCGGGTAAGGAAAATACGTAGGAAAGTAGTTGGATGGACTTAGGAATTTAGAATGTGGTTAAAATGTCTTGCTAGAGCTGGTGCCACCTTGGCCACTTCCATCTGTGAAGCAAAGAGAGGAGTAAGTTGATGCTGTATCAACTTTTTCCTCTTTCATAAAGCAGCTAAAAATCATCCTTGCAACAAAACACGAATGAAACAATTATTGTTTAACAAACACTATTGCAGAATCTTGACTACTTCAGAGCGCGTTCATCATCATCCAAGCTCCAAGCTCCTGCATCAGTATCATACAGATTCGACCCGGGATGGCAAACATTTCCTCTTAAAGGCTCCCACAAACAGGTGCGATATCGCGGACGCCACAAGCGTTTCGCTGCCTGTCGCACCCGCGATATCGCGCCAGTTTGCACGAGGCTTAACTCTCAAAATCAATCAGCTGTGAGAGGGAGGACCGTAATCTACCACAAGGGCCCAGTGCAAGTTTGTATGGGTACCTCCCTCGACTTGTATTACTGCTAACCATTAATACTTAGAGACAGTTTCCTAATTTCCTACCAATTTTTTTTTTAAGATTCTATGTTTTTGTCACAATATTGTCAGGGCCTTCATTGGGCAAATTGTTTGCTGGCCCCGGATCCTAGCGTGTAAACAAATTTTGACAAATTGTAATGGAATTCCAATATTTCGATGACGTTCCAACAATATTTAGACATTGAGGTTTACCTATTGTTTCCTTTAGGAGGGTAACTATGAGCATAGATCTATGATCTACTATGATATCATTATATGTATGAAAATTTCATTATATCTAGTCATAGATATAATGAAATTTGAAAATAGTCATAATAAGGGTATATCCTATACTATCATTATTACACTATCATATTCTATCATTTACCTACGAAGCTCACAAATTACCCATATTAAGTCTATTTTTACCCGACTACGGCGAAGAAAAAAGGAGGGTTATGATTTTGACCGGTATGTATGTATGTTCAATTTATGTTCTGTTCCCTCATATCTTCTAAACGACTCATCACAATTTGACAAATGAGGTATCGTTGGAAGTGTCTTGATCGTCCGCTGGTTATAGGCTATGTGACGTTACATTAAATTAAAAATGGCGCCCTCTAGAGGACATAAAGTCAGGAACTAAAAAAAAAAAAATATTGTTTAATCGTACCATGTTGGGTATCAAATGAAAGGGCTTAATGAACACATTTCAAAAATATATATATATAACCCCAAAAGAAAAAAAAAAATTAAGTAATAAAAACTAAAACCCAACTACGACTAAAAAGGTATAAACAAGACACCACAGACAGACAAATAAAAAATCTGGAGTCACACGTAATCTGTTCGATTTATCCTAACACGTGTGACTCCGGATTTTTAATTTGTCTGTTATAATTTGTTTAAGTATATCTATGATCATAAATGATAGTTTAATACCCCCTTAGAGTTTTCTTAAACTGCTACCTACACCTTAACCCAGAAAAACTTGTTACAGAAACACTTTTTGTTCCAGGTTCAGTAAAACTGGTGAAGCGCCAGTGTTCAATGAATTGAAGCAAGTTGGTCTGCAGTAAAGGTTGCTTGAACCTTGTTACGTCGCTTGTTTTTATTAGGTACTAGATACGTCTTTATTACTTGTGTACAGTTTGTGCGACGATTTTTTTTGTTCGTTCCATGACTAAGGAAATTCCTTTGTGATAATGGTACTGTTGATATTTTGATTCCTTTGTGGAAATGGTACGGATAACCTGGGCATTATCAAAAAATTAAAAACTCACATTTCTGCTGAAGAAAGAAAATGAAATTACATGAAAATGTAATTAAATCAATCAAAGTACTATTTCCGGTCACTATTCATAAGTTGTACAAAAATTCGTTGCAAAGTACTAACAATTTAACATGGCAGTATAAAATGCAATCAAGCAGAAAACACGTATCACATTCCTTCACAACTTACTGAATAGAAGGCTCCTTCATTCAGCGAATATTACATAATTACTATGTAGTCTCAACTTGCAAAGTTCTTGTCTACAAAATGTATGGCAGCCTTTATACTCCCTCGAAATGTTGGGCCAACACCACCGCATGCACGCCAATGCTGATTGTAAAGAGATTTCATGTTGGCTTGTACCCGCCAATGTTGTCAGATGTGGCTTGGGACATGGAACAAAGCGGAAAGGAAATTAATGCTTTCTAGTGAATTACTGAAGTTTATTGAATATTTTTTATTTTGTTGTAGGAAATAGTTGGGTGTGAAGTTTTTACGTAATTGGAAACGAACTGTCATCAAAATAATGATTAAAAACAAACTGCATCGTAGATACCGATTTAAAAGGAAAATTATTTGCACATAACTTCTCCCTATATTATTTTATTCCGGTTTTAAGTCAATTTTTAATTCATTGAACACACTCTCCGTCTGCCTTGGACATAGATGATTAAAATGCAGAAATGAAAGAAGTACCATTTATGATCATTAAACTAGTTGCCACAAACATTGGTCACTGGCTCATTGGACGCCAACCGTTCAACCAACTATCAGACACACAATTAACGATAAGCTTGGAAGCCTGCTGCGAACATTTTCTTTCAGTCGTCGCCCCCAAAGTGGCATATTCATTAAAACCACGTGGATGGTAATTAAAAATACTGAAGTATTGTAGAGCTTATTTCCCCGAGGTACTCGGGAGACTTAATCGAGTGTGAGAAATCGTGCTTAGTAGATAGGAAGAGCATTTTTGCTTTATGACAGTTGGTGCTTTTCATTTGATATATTTTCTAATAATTTTTATGATTTCTAGGAGGTAGTGGAAAAATTATGACTATATAAATGACCTTTTACTGTCTGCCTAAATTATCTACATTAGTAAAGGACAGAAAGGTCACGGTTTGCGAAGATTATTTATGGATCAGTTTCAGAATAATTTGTTTAATAATAAAAAAGAGAATACATGGTTCGATAACTGAGAAGAATTGCATTTTTCATTTAGTAACAGTCTTTTTTTCACAATAGGCCCGATGATCGAAAACGAGTCGTACCTTTTAAAAACAACGGAACGAACCACGATTCGCTCTCCGATCTCGAAATTCACGCAATAACAAACAACACTACATCGACAACGAACATTCACGAATCACACAATATCGAATCACCGACTATCGAGTATTGAATCGGGACGGCATTTTCGATATCGAGTTACTTTACTCGGAATTTATGTTGGTAACCTTAAAAAACATTGTTATTTGGCGTAAATTTTAACTCTTGCATTTTTATGTATGTGCAGTGAATTCAGACGAATACCTATTAGAAATACAGTGTATTGCCCGCTAGCCTACTTATGTGTATTTGTATTTCATATTTTTTTATACATATACGCTTCTTATTTAATTGTTATCCATCTGTTATAGCTGTTGGTTCTCCTATGAATGAATAAATAAATAAATAAAACCAGATTAACCTTTGCTCCAAGTCCCAGGTTACCTATCTGTCAAATTTCATAACGATCGGTTCAGTAGTATATGCGTGAACAGGTTACAGATTGACAGACAGATTTTACTCTCATTTATAATATTAAACACAGATGTTTTTTTTATCAATCAACTCAGCCTATCACATTTCACAGCTGGCATTATTTTATGCGTGTCGGAATTTGCACCACCACCAAAATTGTAAACAGAGCTGCAGTCTTTCTTCCCTCGGTCTCATACACAGATGGGACCGCAATCCGACACGACCGGACAGAAATTAGGCGCATGACTGACAGCTTTACGTGTTCTCCAAGGCAAGGAGGCGTCATGTCGCCAACTTCCTAACTCTTTTCAGAGAATTTATTTTCAAAATATCTTCCTTTTAGGCTTGACCTGTGAGTAATCAGGAAACCTGGCCTACTTCATTTAAGTAAGTAACAGGTGCATTAAGGTAGTGGGCACTGAGTGGCGTCCAAGGACTGGAAGACAACGTTTCAGTCGTCCGGAGGCTGGATGAGAATGGAACCGGAGCACTATCGACGCAGTCAAACAGGTGCACTCTTCTTCTAACTCTATCGCATCCGCAAGCGTAACTTTATAACGGTGTGCTTACCAGCGCGAGAACGCAACAAAGGAGAATAGTATCGATACAGTGTGAATCACCACTTACAGCAGTCGTTAATTCTCACAGATAACAGTAAACCGGCCACGCTCATGAATCGAAACACAAATGATCCGTTCTGTGAATTACTGGTTGGTTTTAAAGCTTAACTTGCTTGTATTGGGAGTTTTCAGGAGTCAGAACTGAAAAATATGCAGGTTCAATTTACCAGATATTTTATTGTTGCGCTACTTTTATCGCTGTTCATTATCAAGTTGATTCGGATTTTTCAGAAATAGACTTGCAGTTACTTGACATGTTTATCAGAAGTTGATGTAAGATACCTCATCCGTCGCTTTCCATCAGGTGAAATCAGGGTCATGAAGAGGCAGATTTCGCAGAAAAAACAGTTGTCCAATAATTAAAATCAAATATAATAAACTATAAGGGCCTTACCACAAAAACTTAGACACTAATTGTTCAACGCGTGTTTAATGTCAGTTTTATGTCAAACTCCGTACAGAAATGTCATTTTTAAAAGGTGTTTAGGCTAAACAACTGATAAACATGGTTTTGTGGTAATAAGGTAACCAGTTTACCTCTCAAACACGTGCTTAGCATAAAAAAGAAAAGGACAGAGTTACAGAAAGTCGTCAGACGGGCAATTTGAAGCTCACAGTGTTGAATGAAATATTGGAGCACTCTCTTCAACTGTGACCGTGGTCCTTTGATGAATTGAAAACAAGTTTCGCTGAGGGGTCAAGTTATGAGCAGGTCCGTATATGTTAAAAGTTACTTAACCGCAAATCATCGTTAGTCCTAACTTTAATATTATAACTACGAAAGTGAGTTTGTTTGTTTGTTGCGCGACTTCGTCCGTGATTCGGGATGAAAAGTAGCCTATGTCCTTTTCCGGGTCATGGTCTACCCATTTCATCCAAATCCGTTCAGCCGTTTTAGCGTGAAAGCTTATTAAACAAACCAACTCGTTAGGATAGCTCAGATAAATTATAGCATTCTACAGAATTTAAAAAATCGGTCCAGCAGTTTTTGAGTTTATTCATTAAAAATACAAATCTTATAATATTCATCATCAAATTCATCCAAGAATCAATATGCTTCCTCATCATTATTATTGGTAGTTTTGTATTATATGTCTACTACACTTACCCTCAAAATAAATATTTTGAATTAACTGAAATCATTTGTTTAGTTTTAGGCCGGTTTGCCTTGCATAACATCACTTAAGCTGAAACATACCTGTCTAGATTAAGAATACACAAAAAAAATCTTGTCACTTGCACCGAATAAAATGGTATCGCATCGTTTTAAGTTCCGGAGGTTGGAGTGGCCCCTCCTCTTAACTTTCCTTTGGATGTATAAATTAAAGATACATTTGAACTTCTTCCGTGATTTGATTGTTCCTTTATTTGTGATGTTGCTATGCCTCAGCGAAGACGTTTTTATTTTTGTTTTATTTACTTTAACTTGAAATTAAGAAAGTTTTATTTACGTTTTGAGGAACCTTTTAAGTATCTTTTTGATATACACTAATTAATGTATTGTTTTTTGGACGGTTTTGTTAATGGGACATTAAACACTTAAGAAATAAATCCTTATTTCAATGTGATTTATTGAAAAGACACTGATATTAACTACTAATGACTTATATGTGTGTTATTGAACACGGTTTGTAATTAACGAGATAACAACATAACTACACAATATATAACATAGAATGTTATTTTTTATCGAAGCATGAATGACAGTGACCGCCAATTTTTTATCATACCCTCTAAAATATTTCCTAAAAACACATACAATATAAAAATAAAACATTATTCAAGCTCACGCGCCATCGTTATATTAAATAAATATTTTATATAAATAAATAAACATTTGGTACAGGCAATATTAGATAAAAGCAATCTTGATACCATCGGATCCGACCACTAGAGTTTATGGCCGCTACAACTTAGGATGGAAGATTTATAAGGCCTGACCCTACCTGAAATAAAAAGGCTTTTTTGGGTACGAAAAAATTGGCCACACGATATTTTTAGTGGGTGTCGGCCCGATAGTTTGCAATGAAAAGTTTTGTTAGAATGTGGTGAGATGTTTTATAGGTACCTTAGGCATCGTTTTGAGGGCGATATGTTTTGTATAGTGCTTGAGAAAGTGTTTTTAAAATACATGCATAGTTTTATTTTAGAGCTTTACTTTACGAAACAAGTGCAGATATCACTTGTTGTGAATACAAACGTTAAAAATAACTGTAATTAATGGTCACTATTAAACACCAATTTGTCAAAATATTTTTTATTGTTGTTTTCGTTTGATAGTTTTGCTTATTATTATTTTTACCCGACTGCCCCAGAAGGAGGGTTATGTTTTTCGAGAGTATGTATGTATGTCTATTTCTTTGGCACGCTCTGTAGCCTAAACGGCTTGATGGATTTTAACATACGAGGTGTCATTAGGTTCGTCTTAATTGTGGGAATGTCATTGGCTATTTTTTTTAAATATAATTCATCTGCAAACAAAAAAAAGGGAGAATGAGGTTTTTATAATTAAAAAAATATATATATATATTGGTAACTAATAAAAGCTAGTAATGACTTAATTCCAAATATGGCTGATCAGCATACGATTAAAGGAGCGTACCGAGAAGATGCAGTTGTCGATGCAACAAGAGGATGGCCAGATTAACGCCAAAAAAAAATCCACTTTAACACACTCATACACTAATTCAAACCATTATCAACTCCTTAACAACATAAAATATATACAGTAACCAAAATAAACTGTCCACACAAGTTCTACTTAATCACTAATAACACATCAACTTAATCACTTAACCTTTTGTCACCCTCTGTTTGTTCTTGCTAAAATGTTTATAAACCCGGTCGAGGTACTTAAGATAGTAATTCCCGATACGGTCCGGAGAGCTACCGTTTTACCGCAGGAGAGATAAAATCAAGTTAATGGCAAACATAGGAGGTGACGGGGCCCATGGACTTTCTATGGCGTTGTGAATCAGCTGACGGTAACTGGGAGCCGTTTGGGCCATGATCGATAGATATGGGAATGGGAAAAATATGGTGCAGGAAACTGATCGGTTTTTTAGGAGAAAATATTGGGGATCGGTTCTCGGTGTTGATTAATTTTAAATAATCAAAGTTGGGTATGTGAGCGCACAGCATCACATTTTGGGAACTATTAAAATAGCTCCTCTTGGATCAATTTGTTTATTGTTTTCCTTACAGGGTTTCCATTTTTTCTGACATAATTACTGACTCACCCCTGCTTTGCAATGGCCACATATCAAACCATTGAAATCTCTATGCTATATCTGAGTTTTTAAATGATTTATACGAACAACCATTCCGGAATAAATTGTTTAAATTATGGCAAAAACCGCATCCAGATCCATTGTGTAGTTTAGTAAGCGACCAAACAGACAGACATGAAAAGTGAATTTGTTTGATAGAATACTAGCTAGCTTTTACCCGTTACTTCGTCTGCGATCCAGGATAAAAAGTAGTAGGAGGACATAGGCTTACCCTATGTCCTTCTTCAGGTCAAGGTACTCATGTGCCTAATTTCATCCAAATCCGTTCAGCCGTTTTAGCGTGAAAGCGTTACAAATACACAAACAAACAAACTCACTTTATAAATGCGAAAGTGAGTTTGTTTGCTTATTAAAGGTATAGGATAATAATAGATATCTTTCTATGGTTTGTACTTAACCAATCGCCTTATTCATGAAATAACAATAAAAGTACCTAAACTACACACGAAAATTATTGTAGGTACTCAAGCATTATAAGCAGCACCTCCCCCCATCCTGCCTACATCACCTGATTTCTCCAGGATTCCCTTATCATTTCGTTTCTTAAAAAATCTTGGAGTACCAGGAAATAATGAGTGAGAAGCACGGCTTCATTACAAAGGTCCCTCTTCGCTCCGATTACCATAGTAAAGGAGGTTTTTAGACACCAAAAGAAAAAATCTAAACAATTCAAAACCTTCGGGACAAAAGGAAACGCAATCATTTTATTCTCAAGAGTGAAAAAAATTAAAAAATTCTCGGCGCGAGGAAAAAATGCTAATTCTTTGCGAGTGTGTAAGAAAGAGATTTTTATTATTATTTTGGACTCGTTTTTGTTTTTCTTAACCAATGGTGTTGGCTGTCTTTTATCGGCTTTCATTTGAGACTTTTATTTTCTTACTATCTGTTGCCCGCGACTTCGCCTGCGATCCAGGATGAAAAGTAGCCTATGTCCTTCTCCAGGTCAAGGTACCAAATTTCATCCGTTCAGCCGTTTTAGCGTGAAAGTGTAACAAACAAACAAACTCACTTTTGAATTTAAAATACAAAAAGAAAGTTACGATGTGTCTAACGCTGATATCTATAAACGAGACTTAACATGTACTTTGACTATGTGGCACAACTATCAAACTATTATTAAGATAAGATAAGATAAGATAATAATTTATTTGCCAAAATGTAGGTGTACAAAGTAGTATGATGTTATTATAAATGTGGCCCATTTACATTCTACCATTACATGTGGTGTGCAAATATTTAATTTCAAAATACATTACAATTATTATTAAAAATGTCATAATATTCCTTCACTATAAACGTTTATATTAAATAAATTAATTGCTAATATTTAATTTCACAATACATAACACAATAATAAAATGTCATATCATTACATCAGTTACCAATGTGATTGTTATACACTGTCAGATTTTATGTATTAATTGAAATGTTAATATCCATGAATATTATTATAATGTCAAAATAAGAACAATATTAGTAAGTAAATGTCAAATTAAAAAATATATGACATTACTTTCTTTCTTCGACATGTGACAGAAATTCATTAACAGTGTAAAAACATTTTTCTTTAAGCCACTGAAACAGCTTTTTTTTAAAAATAAGCAAAGATAGTTCTTTAAAGGCGTTTGGTAATTTATTGTATACCTTAATAGCCATTATGAAGGAATTTCTTTTAAATAAATCGAGCTTGCATTGTGGCATGCAGAGCCTATGTTTATCTCTAGAGGCAACATTCCTTTTGGTTACATCTCTTTTGGTTAATAAAATTTTCAGGATGTTGTCGTACTAATAGGCACAATTCTTTAATATACATGCATGCTAACGGTAAAATGTTGTACTTTTTAAACAGTGTCTTATAGCTATCCATGTACCCAGCTCCACAGATTGCACGCACACATTTTTTTTGTACCATAAACGCTTTATTGACATCCACCGAATTACCCCACAACAAGAGACCGTATGAGAGTACGGAGGAAACGTATCCGTGATATGCACAAAGAGCCGCTTCAGTTGGGACCGTGGCTCTTAATCTTCTTAGTGCATAGATAAATCTGTCCAGTTTGTTACAAACATAGTCGACATGCTTTTTCCAGTCGCAATTTTGATCCAATTGTATGCCCAGAAATGCAGCACTTACTACTTGTTCTATAGTAGTGTCATTATATTTAATAGTCAGCGTTAATGGGTTTCTCCTGTATGTTTGAAATTGCATCATTTTCGTTTTCTCCATATTAATTTGTAGGTTATTGGAATTCAACCAGTGTATTATATTTTTGATAGCTTCATTAATCTCATACTCGTAGGTGTCGACTCTTTCACACTTCACGACAAGGGTCGTGTCATCTGCAAATAAAATCACTGTGTGGCGAGTGATATTTGGGAGGTCCTTGATGTAGAGAAGGAATAAAAAAGGCCCCAATACACTGCCCTGCGGCACTCCGAAATTATTTTTCTGATAGTCACTTCTATATGACACCTTTTCGCCATTATGTATTCTGGAGATTTCCACACATTGTTGTCGGTTTTTTAAATAGTTTCTTAACCAGTCGTTCGCTTTTCCTCTTATTCCGTATTTTTCTAACTTGTGTAAGAGCAATTCGTGATCTACAAAATCGAACGCCTTGCTCATATCCAAGAGGATGGACGCTACTGATAAGCCGTCATTTATCGCCCGGGTGACATTCTTCATCAAATTGAGAGTTTTTTTAGACATTATTGAGAGACGCATCTCGATTTTGACAACTTGACCGAGAAAAGCAGTTTGAAATTAATCTGGAACTAAGCAAACTACTCAAATTAATTATTATCTAACAAAGGTTGAAGCTAAGAATGAATTTAAGTTAGAATACATAATTTAGATAGTTTACTACGATAATAGATACTAGATAATTACTGTGGCAGAAAATCTTGGTTTATAGTGTTAGGTATTTCTATGAAATGTGGTTGTTTAAAGAGCAATGACTTCGTTTTAATGTAATTTATGTTCACTAAAATAAATTCCTAGAATTTTCAGTCGAAAACAACCGCAAACCTTAAATCATCAAGAATTACAGTTTCTGTCATTGTGGGCTTATTGTAATTCAATTAATACTCTTTGTTTGATTTGGTCTCTTGTTCAAAATATCATTCTTAATTTTTTTATGACCCTGTAAATAAAGTTTAAAATTGAGAAAAATGTGTTTTTTTGCATATAGTTTGCCACTTTATTTTTTTGCGCAGTAGAGATCCATAACATCCCTAATGTCAGTGTGTTACATCCTTAATCCAAAAATGAAGAAATTCGAAGTTAATGTGGCGCGTAGCAGTTCAGCTATGGCAGCGTAGCAGCGTAGCAGTCGTAGCAACCGCGCCGGCGTATACAGGGTGTAAGGGACAACCCTCCGCAGATTGATGGGATGAATTCAGCATATCATACTAAGACGATCGGTACATTAAATAATTTCAGGAACTTTATGGGAATCCAATAAACCTGATTTGTACTATTACCTCAAGCCCAATGTATCGCTACCGTCGCAAAACCCGCGTAGCCGCACTCCCCGTGTCGGGGCGGCACGCTCGAGTATTTTAACATCCATTGCTGGTTTTTTGATTTTAGCTATTTATTAAAATAAATGGAGTGCTGCGTACAGAGAATGTAATTGAAATAAAGGAATAGTAACTGAAAAAACCATAAAAAAATTAAACCTTTCCTGAGAAAATTTCCGGTGGAATATGATTCAAAATAAGGAGCTGAATGCCCCCCGTTAATCTTTAATAATCTTTATTACACAAGAAATGGTTACAAATAGTATGAAGTCCCTGACTCCTGTGCTAGGTGGTATACCTGTGTTACAAGAGCCAGTGCCCTCCCCCAGTGGGAGATATTACAGAATCTTATGCAACAAGATTAACAGAAACAAAAAGAATATGGTAACAACAAAGAGGTAAAATAAACTAAAAACGGTTAAAAGAAGCCTGTATTGAGTTTGCGAGTATTTGTGTGTATATTTGTGTCTCAGTGGGAGCGTTAGTGTGTGTGAGTGAGTTTGTGTGCGTGTGGGTAAGTGTATATGTGTGTTTGTCACGACTGATCAGGAGGGGTTTTATGTTACGAAATAGATACAATGATTTTCTCTGTTTCGTCATAGTTCAGCGACAGTAGCCAAGGATTAAGAGTCGGCTTGACTTTATGTAGGGTTAGTTTATAAATTGATAGTTTCTTGTTTATTTTGTTACACATTACTGCGCTTTGGGCTGCGCATGATAGTGTCGTCGCGTAAGTGCAGTACGACATTGGACAGACTCACAGACAGGAAAGCCAATCCGCCGATTACATAGCTTGCCATCTAGTGGCATCGTAGAATGTCGGCGTAAGACAGAGCGAAGAACGTATAATTTTCTCACCGTTAGTACTTGGGCTTCTGAGTACAACTGAGCTGTGGGGTAGTCCCTTTTGCGCAAATAAATAACTTTGAGAACAGCCCGCTGAGTTCGTGCCACCCTAAGCATCACTATTTTGAAGGTACCGCCCCATACCGGGATGCAGTAAGTAATTATCGACTCGCATAGAGAACGGTATACTAGTAATACTGTTTCAATGTCGGCCGCGTGTCTGAGCTCTTTAAATAAGTAAATAAATTAGTGTGTTAATTTGCGGAGGGCTGTCCCTTACACCCTGTATATACAACACTACAATTACTGAGTGATATTTTCATTATATGTTATAATAATAAATAATTCTTTATTGACATAATTTTTTTACATAAGAATTATTTGAAGCCTCTGACTCCTGAACTAGGTGTACCTGTATGTCAGGAGTCAGCGCCCTCTCCCATTTTATTTGGCTTAGATATTAGTGTCAACAAGAATAGACAAACACGTGTGCTACAAAATACACTTTTAAAAGAAGTAAAAACAAACTAAAATACAATAACATAAATGAAAAGCAGGAAAAAATATATTCAAAAAATATCAAAAATGAAATTAATTCTGAATTATATATGTCGTGCTGTGTGTTTGTTATGTTATTTTAATTAATGTAGGCAAGCTTTAATAGTATGTTGGATTCAGATTTAAGTTTCCATTGACCTGTAAGCCTGTTAGCTAACTTTTTAATCTACGGCACACGATCTCCGTGAAGAACATTATTTTGTCTACCGACCATGACGCTTGCGGACGCCGCCAGCATACAAATTAGATGCCAAAATCTTAAAATTCACCTCCACGGTAATTTGAACTTTGTAGCATTAAAATTAAGGTTTAATTTAGTTGCGGTTTTGTTTTTCTATCTGAAGGGAGTCATCATCGTTAAAAGCTAATCGTGTACAAGTTCTCATTATGCTAAACAGTCGACGTCTTCATTAGGAAGTCGCCGCTTCGTAACCGAAAGAATTACGCACTTTTTAGGGTTCCGTGCTGAAAGGGTAACTGTTAAACCTTCGATCTGCCCTTCCATCATAAAATGTTGTCTGTGTAAAAAGAAGTCAGTATCCTCTGTATAATCAAAGTCACTTTTCGTGTCTGTCTGTGTGACTTGTTGATTTCTAAAATACGCAACGGGTTTTAATGCGGTTCTCACCAAGAATAAGAATTTATACATAAAACTTAAACTAACACAAAATAATACGAAATCTCGTTGTATTGTTAAGTCGTATAAGCCATGTGGAGCAGGGGCAGGGCGCTGATTATAAATGTAATGAGAAAATACGTCAAATAATAATCTATAGAGATGCGGAACCGTCAATACAACAAAATGAGCCGAGCGTGTCCCTTTTCCATAATATATTTTTCTAATATATTCCCTGCTGGACCCGATCGGGCGCCCTAACGGCAAATTACCAAAGATTTTATAAATCTTATTTTTTTGGGTAAGGAATGAAAATGGCCGATGTTAACATTGTTAATGAGGGTGATTTTGGTCCCTGATTTTGGTTATTAAGTCAACAGTTAGGAGTATTACAAGGTTGATTTATGTAATAAGGTGGTTACTGGCTACTCTACAAATAAGAACAGTAAGTACATAGTGCCAGCTTCGTCGCGATAAGCTTAATATGATCATAATTTGATAATTGTGATATGAAAAAAATATGATGGTAATAATATCCTCGATACAGCTCACATTTATGTCTGCAGCCCTAACCACCGGTAGCTTGGACCCTGCTCTCGACACGTCAGGCGGACCTATATTTTTTTTAGTTTAAGTAAAATTTTTAAATGTAATTATGTAAGAAACAAAATAAGTATACAACATAATATTAATAATATTTCATAAATTATTGTGTTACTTGTAATTTGAATTGAATTAATAAATTAATGTAATATCTCTTTAACTAAATTTTTTAATGATTAAAGTTGAATTGTTTCTTTTATTATCCCTTCAGAACGATACAATTTGTACGTCTCTGGCAAAATATAGAGAGTCTACTGAATGTCACTTGTGTTTAGCAAAAAAATGTTTTCATTGATTCATTGTCCATTTTATGCCATTATTATTTAATATTTCATATTGCCGTAGGCATTTTCAACCAGTCAACCTTTGGGTGATGCAGATACAAACGGTGGTAGGTGCAATAGCGAGAATTGAGTTTTTTTTTTTTTTAAGATTTACATTATACCTATTAAAAAGGATCTACCATTATTGACATCATGATGTCAAATTGTCAACATAATGGGTTAATTGTACCCATGTATTGCATTCCAAAAACTGATCGGATAACTGTCACAGCATTAAAATTTAATTTGAGCAATCCGATTCATAAATTGAACTATCACTGTAGAATATTAATACGAATTATTGCATTCATAACGAGTTAATAAAGTGCCAAGAGACTGAATTTTACGCGACTGAACGAGGTATTTAATTTATTGGCTTACAACCAAGAGCTGAGGAAATATTGGCATAAATATTTGCTTTTGTTTTTAAATAAAATAGTGTACACATCGCTCTTTTATGCCGTAGTTACTTTATAGTAAGACCCGTCGTTCACGACGCTACTCAAAAGTGACGTGTTACAAACTCAAATCATCAATGAGTAGCCAGAATGTCATAGCACTGCATGGTAAGTATTTCAATGGTGGTCGGTATAAGACGCGGATTACTAACACTTTATTAATTAGTCTGTGATTGGTTGCGTTATGTACGGAACGCCATTGAAATACTAGGCTGTGACATTCCGACTACTCATTGATGATTTGAGTTTGTATCACGTTACTTTTGAGTAGCGTCGTGAACGACGGGTCTTACCGTAAGCTAGATTGGTTCCAACAATTGCTGTGCATTCACCATAAGATTGCTACTACCTTCTCATGGATAAATAAAGAACGCACGTCTCAATCGTTACTTGAGGTATGTTTCAGTGCACTTTGCAGAAGCCATTTTGTGGATGGGTGAATATTCTCTCACTATAACTATGATCTAGTTGCAAACATCAAATTATGATCTATGTATTTGGAAGCGTGATAGTGACATCCAGTCTAGGATATTATGTAGTTGTAGGTATCGAACATTTATTAAGTTGTGAAGCTGTTTATCTCGACGTAAAATAGTTTATTTGTAAATTGCTTTGAAGTTAACTGCGAATTGACCCTCACCTATTTAGCATAAGGTTGGGAAGCTAATGATTGTCATTTTATCATATTTCAAAAAACAATACAATAAAACAGTCTTAAACATAATACGGAACAGAATTTCTATTTCTTACTGTGATTGCAAATAGCGCGCACGTGACCGAGAAGCCGATGGCATAGACTTGAGACTTCACTTACCTACTATGAGCTGCTGTAGCGACTTCATTTGCATGCTTTATGCTAGCTTTGACAGGGACTGCAAAAAGAATTGGATACGTTTTGTTTTAATCAAGTTTGATTTAAGTCGACTAATGGTTTTAGAAGATTTTTGAGCAAGTCAGTATTGTACTGTGTTTTGAAAAAGTCTATTCTGCAGTTTAGTTTGACAATCACGTCTTGAGAAAAGTTTATTTATCAACAGTAGTAAAACCTTTTTGTACTTCCTGCATTTCAAAACTATAAAAGGTAGAATTAAGCAGTCCCTCATAACAAGACAACAACGGAACCCGTACCAAATAGCAGTGCTAATGTACTTAGGAATTGGTTTATTTGATTGATAACTTAGTTTTGCTGGTAAGGCAGAGCAGCATTATTGGTAATTTCCTGAATCATACGCATTTTCTTTGAAAAAAGCTGCCACGAAATATATTAGAACTTCGATATATATCACTCATCTGTACATGTCAGTACAAACAGATAAACAGATTTATTAGTAGACGCAGCAACAATTTTAAATCTTCCGCTACGCTTCATCCCAGGTATCGCATAAAGTATATATTTTCTTCGAAACCCTAAAAAAGTCTTGAATGAACGCGAGAGCAATATTCCGTTATTGTTCTCGCGTTCATTCAAGACATTTTTATTCGATTCATAATCGTTTTTGATTGAGGTATTTATTATTAGGTATTTAACCTAACTTATCATCTCGTCTGTAATCCCCAAAGGGTGAGGCAAAAGTGTACCTATAGTATACCCACATTTTGGTAGTTATGTTTACTTTCCATGTAATATGGGGCGAGCCTATTGCCATCAAGTGGGCAGAAATCCAGCCTCCTGGTTGCTACTGAGAAATTCCTGTTGGAAAAACCGTGTAACAGGTATTTATTTTATAAATATCGTTTGGTACGTGTTATGGTACGTCTCACAGATCCACACGAATAAAAAATCGTGATATTTTTGCGCCCGAGATTCTTTTATAAGCATTTTGGTTCCTGTACCTTTTCCCTACGTTTAGAGGTTAGAGATGCGTGTGTTTGGCTCTGGTAGGTAAAAAACTATCGTCGTAAGTCTGAGAGGGGTCTGATTCTGAGTTCAAAGTGCTAATAGCAGTGAAACTACCAAAAAACCAGAGAAAATACGGTTTTCATAACCAAACCAAAATTGGAGTCGATCTACTCGACCAAAGGTACAAAGCCTTGAGTGCCCCATGAAATACTATAATTATGTTCAGGGCCTGCAATTTGGCAAAATTTTGATTATATTGATGTTTAAAAAAAATATTATGTTTGTTGATTATAGAATAATAAAAAAAACAGTATAAAAAGTTCCTACTCTATGTGATTATTTTTATGGGTTTCATTTTTCAAATATGTTGGTTTGTAAGCCTAAAATAAGAGATGTTGATAACTAATTAAGATTAAAAAATATATAATTGACTTTTAGGTCCCTTTCTTTTTCGAAAATATAGTTGACTATGTACCTAAACTGAATTTAAATAAAAACAAAACTTTAATAGACAAAATTTTACAAAACTGAATCATTTTACTCCTGGGTCCCACAGACGTATTGCAGGGGGTAGTGTGACAAATAGGTGGTTGGTGGTTAAGGTAACCCTTAAACTAGCACATCTTATTTCAGAAAAAGTTCTGCTATGCAGAGCGTTGTTTCTATCACTCATTCATTAAATAAAGCTAGATGTGAAAAATGATGCCACGTTTTTCGATTCGATTTCGATTATTTATTTTTATTTATTTATTACATTTGGGAAAACAAACAGTAGTATATTAAGCATAAACAGTGTTGACTTAAAATTAAACTTAACAAATATACTACCCACAACATTTTCCACAAATTACTATATCAAATAATAAAAAACAAGCTGTTAGCAAACTTTAATTGTAGCAGGGCTATCTCAATGAAAAATAATTTAAAGGAAAAAAGATAAACAATATTCTATGGAAGATCACATTACATTACATCGCGTAAAACCCATATATGAAGCCTACTGCCGATCCTTTAGAATTTTAATTATATCGTTTTTAAATTTATATCTACCTAGGAATAATATGTCTATTGCACCAAAACGCGTATTGTATGTGTCGACTAAGCGGTATAGTGGTGAGCGCATACCAGCATTGGATCTACAAAAGCTGGTAGCGAACAGCCGCCTGGTGCGTACCTCACGTCCATGTACTGTTCGAGGAACCAGGTAACACAAACCAGTCACCAAGTCAGGGCAATCAAACTTGTTTCGGCATACACTGAATAACGTCACTGTCTCAAGGAGGACTAATGTAAGCAGGTCGTATTCTTTAAGAAGCGATTGGTATGATGTTTTCTTACGAAAACATCTGAATTGCATAGCACGAAGGTACTTGCGATGGACTAATTCTATAATTTCGATATATTTAGCATAGTAAGGATTCCAGATCGGGACTGCGAATTCTAATTGTGGCCTAATTACTGACTTATACAAGTGCAAGAGGGTGGAGGGTCGATGGAAATCTCTAGATGCTCTCATTACAAAGCCAAACATCTGATATGCCTTATTAACAATGTTTGCTACATGAATATCAAGATGAAGTTTCGAGTCCAGTTGCACACCAGATTATTGTACTTTCGCGTAAAAAAATAATGTCTTAACAATAATAAGATTCCAAGATTTTCATGATAACCTAAAAGTAATAGTTTAGCTTAGCTTTGCCCTTTGACAAAACATTTTTACTATTTCTAAATAAAACAAAAAACTACTTTATGAAGAAAAAATTACTTAAGTGCCTATTACGTAGTCCTTGTATATAAATATTTACGTAAATAAACACAAGTGGTCGTCTGCTGCTGGTAACGATGTTATAAATGGCCACTGTATATTTTGTGATATTTTTGTCTAGCATGAGACATAAAACAGAAATTCATGTCCTTTTATTGCGTACTATTGTATTTAATTTTAGAGCTCCTTCTGTGTGTGAATAATATAAAAACATGAAGAAGCGATTGTGTTTTAGATTTTTTGCATTAATTTGAGCTTTGTACCTGAGTCCTTCGTCAATTTGCAAAATAAGGGTGAAACTTGTCCATTTTTCGAACTTCAAAATGACAAGTGACAATTTTATTATTACATCTCAAATGAATCCTCAAGTACTTAGTGCGATTGTTTTTTATCTGAGGAGGATAAATACTTCTTTGTGTACAGACGCATCAACAAAACGAATGAACTGGTTAGTTCATTGACGATTTGTTAAAATATTAAAATATCTGATCTGTGGATGGGTGACCATCTTTACATACCGAGACTCGTCCGTGCTTCGGAAAGCAGGTTAAGCCGTTGGTCCTAACTGTCATTCGTGGATCTTTAACAGTCGTTACGGGTCATCAGAAGCCAGAAAGTCTGACAATCACAATCAGTCTTACCAAGGGGTATAGTATTGCTTAGTTACGGGGTTGTGGAGGTCAGATAGGCAGTCGCTCCATGTAAAATACTGGTATTTAGCTGCATCCGGTTAGACTGGAAGCTGACCCCAAAATAGTTGGGAAAAGGCTAGGCAGATTGATTGATGTTTTGTAAAAATCCCAGTTGTGTCTGGTCTTCAAGATGTTATAAGATCAACAGCAGCATTACACTAATATTGTCAGAAACTCATTTCGTTAAAGATAAAGGTTCTATGCAAGACCCAGTTCTGAGAAAACTAAAATAAATACCTAAGGAGGACAGCGTTGAGCGTAGGTACACAACGTCGCTTTGATACTGGTGCAGTTCACAACCCATCGCACAGATTCAAGGAAAACAAACACTTAGTATCAAATACTAACAGTCAGATTCACAGGAAAAGCTTTTCCGAGAAACGTAGATGTACTTCAGCGTATGCTACATAGTAGGTACATAGCTGGGCAGATATCGTCTAATTGAAATTGCATGCCCCTCCACTGCTTGTTGCACAGACATTTCAAAAGTTTTTATAGATTTTTTGCGGAAGGGAGCCACCTACCTACTGACGTTTCATAAGTACCCATGTAGGCTTATAACATGTAGCTATCTATTTTGTAAAATAACCAAACAGTAATAAATAATTATTTGCATATAAAAATAATTCAAAATATTCAGTGACTTCCTGTGAGGTATGTCCCATGATTTCTGGGAATCGTAGAAATATAGAAAATATTCAGGTGTAATGTCACACGGGCCTTGTAAGGCCTCATAAAATACGGTTTTACGACAAATTACCGAGGTAACGCGATTTGGAAACACGACAGATTCGCGACAATATAATCCCGAGAATGTGACTTCGACATGTTTTGTGAAATTTTCTTGTATTTTTGTCTGTTTATTTTATTTTCTTAGATTGGTTTTTTATTTGCTTTCTGTCATACGATTATCTGTGTAATGTTGACTTCTTGGTAAGAAGATTTTGAACCTTACATTAATATTGTAAGATTATAGATATCTCTGGTGGTTTCATAACAATCATAACTGTGAATTAATAAAGAACTGCACACGGAATACCGAAAACCACTTTATTCGTCTGAAAAAACATTGCTCCATTCTAGGTATTACTCCTGTCCCACATACACGAATACCCCGACCTGTGACAACTACCCATGAGGTAGACCATACAAATATTTGTTCATTTCGAGAATTGAACCACTGTTACGCTGTTAACCTAGTACATCTAACCTCATCTCGTTTACCTAGCACCCTTTACATCATGTATGAGAACCTTAATCAACTTTAACTTTATGTTGCCCAACATATAGCATAATCAGCCTATAATGTTCCCACTGGTGGGACACGGACCTCCGTTCTATGAGAGGGAATGGGCCACAATACACTACGCGGATCCAGTGGGTGTTGGTGGATGACACGTGTCTTCGAATGTTTGGTTCTAGGACATGTACATGACATGTGCATGTAGATGGCGGGACGAGCTTAACCCCTACCGTAAGTACTGGCCAGTGGCTGGCAAAAGACAGAATTGTGTGGAAAATTGAGAGAGAGGGGAGAGGGACCGGGATTAAATTAGATAGGATATGTACACACAAGGAGCTCGTGGCTAAGTAATAACCGCCTCACGGGCCGATCCATCAGGTTAAGCTACGCTTGCCGGGGTTGGTCTGTGGATGGGTGATCATCTCTACATACCGAAACTCCTCCATGCCTCGGAAAGCACGTTAAGCCGTTGGTCCAGACTGTCATTCGTGGATTACAAAACAAAACAGTCGTTCCGGGTCGTCAGAAGCCCTAAAGTCCGACAACCAGTCTTACCAAGGGGTATCGTATTGCCCAGTTACTGGGTTGTGGAAATCAGATAGGCGGTCCCTCCATGTAAAATACTGGTATTCAGCTGCATCCGGATAGACTGAAAGCCGAGCCCAACATAGTTGGCAACATAGTTGGGAAAAGGCTAGGCAGATTGATTGATGTACACATGATTCCTCACGATGTTTTCCATCATGGTTAACCATATGGGGACGGTCTTTAAAACACGATCATGGGATGCCGTGCATAGAACCCATAAAGATAAAAATGCTGATGAATTAGGGCAGGTTAAATGATGCTCGTTGATTAATACTGACAGCCTTGCCCATTGGTTAATGGGGCGTGTACATAATGGGCCAGGTTGGCGCGTTTTAGAGTGTTGCTACGTCATAGTTACATATTTGATCTGAATAAGTAGGCCACCCACTGCCAAACTAGTCGTCGAAATAGGAGACAATTACTTTGACAAGATGTGAACAACTTGTAACGTTTAGATAGGTACTCGTCGACTATCTACAATTCTACACACAAACAGACATGAGTACAAATATGTATACGACATGTACAACGCCTGTTTTCGGATTGATGAATTACTGTCACGTTGAAACATTTTCAAGTTTTGAAACTAGAGAAACCCGTTTTAAATGGAACTGAAAACAGTCGTAACTATTTATTCACTAAGTGTTTTCAATGTCAAAATATTTTTATTGTGTTTCTCAAAGACAATGTACCTTTATATCTGTAATTTTTACGGTGTAGGTACATAATAAAGAATATTCTACCTATATACAAACAGTGTTTTTAAATACTTGGTATGAAACTGAATTCTCAAAATAATTATTTAAACAACGTTCAGTAACGCATTTGCAAAAACACTGAAAATAAATTAACAGTGACGTTAAATAGTAGTTTGCATATTGCTTATTCATTGGGCATTTAAAACAGCGGCTTTTTCTATTTGTCCGTCATTCATGTTATCAGTGACAAGTTTAAATGAAACACAATGTGGCTATAAAGACCTCGTTAGACGATACAGGTCTGCAGTATCGCAAAAATGTATGGCATAAAATAATTGTTCGATGAAAAATCTTTTTAACAATTACTTTTAAAATATTAAACGAACACACTGGTCTATCTATTCACCTAACCGCTTGCGTAATAGTTAAGCAATGGTGAAAATATAAACCACTACAAACATTTTAAAAGTTAATTCACCTAAACTGCATGAAGAAATAAAACGCAGAGGAAATTCCACACCAACCATTATCAAAGCGCCAATAAAGCAAACTGAACTAAAATAAATACAAACAGACACCTAAAGCGCTAAATTAACACATCACTATAAAACAAACTGCACATCAGAGAATAATCAAAACATCAAACGGGCAAATACACATCAACAATTTCAAATTGCAGAGTTAATTGTTTAATAGACTCCAACTAAAATGTCAGTAAAACCTACGTCAATTATCGTGAGCTCTGCACACTGCAGACTGCAGGCAGAGTGTAGACTGTGACACGTCACCCTAACAGTCGGCACACGTTTAGTTATTAAAATGGTAATTACAAGCACACGTTGTTTGAGCCCTAATGTGGGGAGCTCTGACGTCACGTATACAGTTTAATATGCTCGGTTTACGAACGCGGTGACTTAAGTTCTTCACGTCAAGTAATCTTGGAAGTTTGTTAGTAGTTGGCGCTTTAATTAGGTGGTTAGTTTCTTGTAAAATAGTGTGAATAAGACGCGTTGTTTAGAAGCTGACGGGATATGTCATGCTAACTGTGATGTCTCGCTGATGGTGGCGCGTGTTGTATTATTTAGCTGCCTTCAAAATGGTTGAGCTTAATGGTGCTAATCTGTGCGTTAGGTTAGGTCGCGTATTTAATTTTATAAATACAACATGAATTTCAAACACTAGGTACTCGCAAAATGTGTGTTTTACACACATATACAACTCTGACTACTCCTATGGGTATTACCTCTGACTTAAAGACATGCACACATGTATTCCAAACAGATTTATTGTGATACTTATACAAATATATTACAATATACTTTTAAAAGTAAATATCAGTAAAAATAATGTGTATGTGTTTATACGTACATTAGATGTATATACTGATCCATCTTCAGCTCTTAAATGATGCCCTTATTTAATTTATAAGTCAACATAATACGGCACATAAAATATAGACGTCGCTACGAGTCAACCTAGATGTAAAAAGTAGTTATAAATACTTTCCCAATCACATCGGAGTGAACTTTAATTATTATTTCAGCGTTATGGAATTCACAGTTCATTTGTGGCGATAAGGCATGTTCACATGCGGGTGGCCAGTGATAATAAAAATGTAGTGGTGTTTATTGGAAAATTTAAATTCAATTCCACTGCTAAACTTTGATTGGTTTTACATTCATTATTTCATAGAAAAAGCTGGGATGATCCATAACATTTTTATGTATGTACCAGTCTTAAATGATGTATAGATGGACAGGGATACATTCATCTTTATTCCAATCAATTTATAGCTAGCAATGTAGAATATATTTAATAGTACAGTCGATCGCAACACTCTGACCTCGAGCTGGTCTAGGAGCAGGAGTTTCAATAGCATAAGACGCCAGCTTAAACTGGTCTTTGCCAGCTTATTTTTCGATGCCATAATTATTTTAGTTTGCTAATTTGGTACCACTTTTTGTCATTCTCCTTTGGCACATGTGTATACCATAACCACGGTATTCCCACGGGATCGAGATTTATGCGGTCGAAACCGCGGGGCGCAGCTAGTTTAAAAATAAAAGTTTACTTAACAGTAAACACCCTTATAACACCTTTATAAATAAAAACCTCTTTAGATCACAACCTAAAGTAAACAGACGTGCCATCATACTCATCAAGTCATCATATTATTTAAATTAATGTTCACAGTTTTTAATTTGTTAATATAAGTTGAGTGCTTGACGATGTTCAAGATACGTCATTATCTCATACAGCACTCATTTGCAAACTCGTTAGATAAACAAGTTCTGGTACAAAGTTACGGAGTTCTGTTTTTAAGGGATTCCGGGTCGTTTGTCTTAATTAGACTTGTTATTTTTGAGTGTTTTGTTTTGGTTTTGGTTTTAGTGACAAAAACAAAGCCACTGAGCGAAAATAACATATTTGACAAATGAGCACTGAGCACACATGTATATAAGATACATGTTTCGTGTATGAAAAATCTTCGTACAGGTATTAACTAAACCTAGTTCTTAATTTAAATATATTCTGAATTAATAATATTATAATAATACTAGTTGTTCATCATGTTTTGTGTATTTTTATACAGCATCTTCAAAAACACACACTAATTATAACTCTGAGTTTTATAAATGGCTGACTTTAGTTACGTTCGTCTCCACTCGCTGAATCCTCGTCATCACGACCTCTGTCACTACCATTGCAGCGGTGACGCACACACGTTCTGACCCACTTTAGATACATTTTTATCCAGGCATTTATAGTTTTATTCAACCTTTAGCAACACAATACAATAGCCTTTTTTACAGTCAGTAAGTACGGAGTTTCAATGGAATAATGGCCGATTCCTATAATGTACGGACCGTTATTAGTTAAAATTAAGACTCATGTATCTTTACCAATAATGAAGCAAAGACCCCATAGCTTTGCATACTAGACCCTCCCATATGGAAGTAGCTATCACCGGCAAAATTAGCTTACGAATCTATTTAAATGCCCAATTTAGCAATAAAAAATTGTACCATTGGTAAGTAAAACGATTCGTTTTTTTTTATAGGAAGCGAAGCTAGGAGGCCCAGCTCAAACTGGTTTTGTTACAACTGACGTGCAGCCTGCGCAGACGAGGGATTTTTTCCGCTAAAAATAGATCGCTTACAATTGTATCGAATAACGCAAACGAGGGATTAAAAGTACCGCGAACAAAAAGTCCCCCGAATAACCGGAGACATGCAGAGAGCGGACCGGACAAAAGTACGTGTGACTAGGCGAAGCAACGCACATGGCGGACTTGAGACCGTTGTGCGCTCGAGAGTGACATACGTATGTACGACGATAATGATCGCACACCGTGTGCGTTGAGTACGCGGTAAATCCGCGGCGGACTTTTTATTCGCGGAGCGTACTTTTTCTCCGCCGCGGAGAAAAGTTCGTCGTCTGCGCAGGCCTTAATGCATTATACTTTTTGAATCAGTATCACTTTTGAACTAGTGCAGCGTCAGTACAATGACAACTCAAAGCTCTGTTTTAACAGTGCCAGAATTGATTCCGATATAAAGTTTTCAACAGAAAAGTATTGCTGGAATTTACGTCATGTTCCATTCCTAAAAACAAAATACCTAGAATTTTAGTGCCAATTCGTCAGCACTTACAGAATGCCCGTCACCACGCATGACACATTCGTCACGTCGTGTGTGCGTCACAATTCGTAGTGCCACTTTTTATCAAGATACGACGTTTTCATTTGCATTTATAGTGGTTGTTGGTGTTGCGGATTTTTTGCGACTACCGTCATTTCACACGTGTGTGCTGTAAAAGTTATAATTTATCGACTTTTTGCCGTCGCGAGAGAGTTATTGACTTGTGGCTTGTGTGGGTATGGGTTGGTTTTTCAGTAGTAGGAACAGTGTCTCGTGTTATTTGCCAGTAGATACCAATTATAATGTGTCTTAGGCAAAATCTAAGAAAATACTATGTTTAAAATATCTTTATGGTGGTTTACGGTATGACGACAGTTAAAATTTACCTAATAAACTTAAGCTGATGTTTTCCTTATCTTACCGCAATATGTAAAAGAGGAAGAGGGGTTATCTACCTCTCAACATACATTTCGGTGAAACACCTCTTTGTTTAGTTCCTACCCGACCCATCTTCAAAAAGGTCACTTTGAAAAAGCGGCTTCATCAAACACACCTGACACAGTTCCTCTCGATACTCAAAATAATAAAAAACACGGTTCAAAATGGTTGATATTTGCTGAAACAATAGTTCGTGCTAACCTACATTTTAAGCTTCAGTAAAAGAAACAAAAGTAGGTTTGAGCGTGTTTGTTTGAATAGCGATCGAATGGTATCGCGCCGGGGCAGACGACGCTACCTAAACGCTTGTCAGGGTTGCCACCCACAAAAAAAGTACCTATTCGTATTAATTATCTACTAAAACGCACCTGATGTTTGCCAAATTACTGTTTATGTGTGCGACACCAATTATACTACGATGCAAAACCTTGTATCGTTTTTGCCAACCTTGGAATGAAACCCCGCAAGTCACGTTAAGATCGCTTAACTTATGAGCAATCAATTATATTCTATATCAATTATTATCTATATTGCACATGTATATCTGCTAGAATCACAGTTTTCTAAATAGGAAGTAATGCAGGAACCTCAATTGAGCTTCCTTTTATGAACTTGAGCCAACCCTCTCGCACGGTAACGAAACAAGGTATTAAGGCAGGTATGATTTTTTGTAATACAATGCAACGAGCATGTGGAGGGTGGATCCATACTTGTCAATTATGGATGCAAAAAAAAAATTGTGACGTCGAACCGTCCATATGGATTTCCAGCCATGAATATTCAAGACTAGAGTGAGACAAACTGCTGATCACCACAGTAATGAATGAAGTCAACTGCTGAAGACAGCAGGATAATATATTGAATGTTTTTGACATTAAACATTGAACAGTAAACATACGAGTAGGCATCAAAGCTTACATGCAGTCATCTCAGTTCTGAAGCAAGTTTATTAGCCAATTAACTTTAAAACTAGTGTTAGTGTTTCTATGGGTAAGTTAGTACTTACCCATAGAACTTAAAAAAAAAACATAAAAGAATCACTCGAAAACAACAACCCGTTCAACGCCAAAAATTCTTTTAAAGACAGACTTTACCTAAATGAAAACGTTGAGAAGAATAGAGATAACCCTGTGCTACAGACGGACGGACGAAACGTTGAAAAAGTTTCGATGGCACTCTGGCTCGTATTTCAAATTCTACAATAGCACCGCTCGAGCCGAGATTTATTTCAAAACTAAAACTCGCCAGCATTGGTAGGGTTATTATGGACGATAAATTAGAAATTTCGCAATTTCCGCGATTAAAATTAATTATATTTTGTGGCGAGGTGAGATTTCTAATTTGAGTGGGTTTTCGGGGAATTGAAAAGGGTTTATAATTTTCTAAAATTTTTTGGACAACACTTAGACTTAATTGTTTTGATAAGCTTGGGTTTCCGGAGATAGCGGTAGGTACTGCGATATTAACGGCCATCCATTTGTAGATACCGTAAAGCAGCCGTCATTTTGCAACTGACCACAGCAATTGCTCCTTGGCGGTAGAAATTGATATGACGGTAGATTTTAACTTTTAATAACAACATTTAAAAAGTGTCACACCATTTTCAACAAGTAGAAGAAAACATACAGACAGGTGACTTACTTATATTATATTGTTAAACGGAGTTGTAAAGTAAAAAAAAAAACTTTTGATAGGTTTATTTGGAAAAATCTTTTCAATCCTTGGTCACAGGAGACGTAAATATAATCAGAAAAAAAATAACCGATCAGCAGTATCTATCTATGCGAAACAGAATCGCCACTCAGTCCCGAATCACGTCCTTAAACAATTACCTCTGGATCAATTTTACACAGCGCCAGCATTAATCAATAGAAAAACAATAAAACCCGGACATCCGATCCTGAAATATCGGTAGAATAGCCAATTTTTATAGAGCAGTGCCAAGTGGAATGTTTTAGAAGGTCCACACTTACACATACAAGCTAATGCTGTTATGAGAGAGAGAGAGAGAGTTCAACGTGTTCATCGGGCTTAGTCCCATCTCTTCCCCTTCCCATCTCTTACCCTATACGTTTATACCTACAAAAAATTCCCATCTCTTCCCCCTGTCATAATATCACTCAACGGTACAGTCATGGACGAAAATAAACTCAAACAGTGAAATTAATATAATTATTAAAAAATTAAATAAATCACTCAACGGTACAGTCACGGACGAAAATAAACTCAAGCAGTGAAATTAATATAATTATAATTATTAAAAAATAACAAATAAAATAAATCACTCAACGGTACAGTCACGGACGAAAATAAACTCAAGCAGTGAAATTAATATAATTATATAAAAAAATAACAAATAAAATAAATCACTCAACGGTAGGTACAGTCACGGACGAAAATAAACTCAGGCAATGAAATTAATTAATCATTATATTATAAATTAACGAATAAAATATCGAACCCAACACCGTGCCGAGTCGCGTCGCCGCCGTTCCGCGCCTCATCTTGTCGATGACGCGTTGATCACGTAGCCTGCTCATGCAGACCGCGCGCAAGGTGTTGGGTCCGATTCCCAACAATTGCTGTATTCAAACAGACTACCAGTTTTGCTTCCTAACGAACAGGTTAATGTCATATTTTTGATCTGGCCGGTATGATCGGCATTTGAAATTACTACAAAAAACAAATGCACTACTATATTGCATAATGACATCAGCGACAGAATAATAATTATAAAGCTGATTCTGATGACCTACACCTCTAACTTCTAAATTATAAGTCTAAGTCTAGTCTAAGTATATCATTTTCAAGTGTTGTAATGAATGGAACTTCTGGATATCACATATTTTATATCTGATGTAGGAAAGCAATCTGTTATTCTGCGCGCAGAACCCTAAAGAACCCATCTCGTTGGTTCGGCATCAATAATTTTGAAGACAACTTATATCTGTATTGTTTCGCATTTATTTTAAACATCTCGATTTTTCTGCCTTTTCGATTTTTTGTCGAATCGACAAAAGGTACTTTTTCAATTTTTGCTTGGGAAGTTCGCTTTTAATATCCTTACATATTTATAAAACAAAGTCCTCCGCCGCGTCTGTCTGTCGTCCTGTTCGCGATAACCTGAAAAACTACTGCACCGATTTTCATACTGTTTTCACCAATGGATAGAGTGGTTCTCGAGGAAGGTTTTAGTATACATAATATGTACAACCGACATCCACGCGGGCGAAGCTACGGGCATCAGCTAGTCTAATATAAAAACACTAGAGCTTAGAATATCTACCAAGTTGTTAAAAGTGACCTAAGCGCATTTGACTCGCTGACTATGTGATAATTTTTTAACAATTTTGCAAGAATTATTCAAAATCAAAATCGCCAAAACACTAGAGCTTAGAATATCTACCAAGTTGTTAAAAAGTGACCTAACCGCATTTGACTCGCTGACTATGTCATAATTTTTTAACACTTTTGCAAGAATTATTGGTGAATATCACCATCACGCAGTAAACAAGCCGCTTTTATGTATACAAGAGGCTTTTATTATGCGAATGAACCGTACCATTTTTAACCTTATTAAACCGGGTACGTAACTATTGTCATCGAACTATTGTGTATGAACAAACATACAAAGGGCTAGTGACCCTCCCTTCAGCAAATGTAGTTCCCAGCCTTTAATTGGTTGCGTCTGATAGATAAAGCCCTGCGTACAAAAGGTTTATATCTTTGTTTTGTTCAACGATTCTTCTATTTGCAGTAATTCAAGGCAACAATCGGAAACCGATTGAAAGGATTCCGCCCGAGATACGCTTTGAGAGACTAATTGTGAAGGGAAGTTTCGAAAAATTGGAAAAAGAGACATTGTTTAAGTATGCCTTTGAAATGGTGTTGTTTTCCATCCTTTTGTTCTGGACGGCGTTAATTATAGGGTTTAGAACTGGATGGAGTGGAATGAATGGTTACTCGAAACTACAGAGGTAAGATGATTAAATGTACTTCAGTTGAAGATCGTCGTTTTAAAATACAATTGACTCGAGAAGGGGTTGATTGTGTTTCGGATTTTAATTAAAACAACAACAAAAACAAAAAAGGTTTATTTTATAAAATACAATAGACGTAGATATATTTAGTAACCAATTCCGCTTGACTATTCTTCAAGAGTCCTAAAAAACCCTGTAAGAAATCGACACGTGTTTCACCTCTCAACGAGGCATCCTCAGGATGACGATTGACCAATTGCAAACCAGAACGCGACGTGTTACCACACCGAGCGCTGGACGCAAAGTTACTAAATATACTAAGCGGAATTGGTTACTAAATATATCTACGTCTATTGTATTTTATAATGGATTTCCGCAAAGTCACGCTTGAATCAATTAACTGTTTATTTTATACTTCATTTTTTAAAGTGTCTGAACGTCGCGTTGACAAAAGCAGGCGTTAAAAATGATGACCTTCATGGAGTCGATATTAGCCTACAGACAAATATAATATTTGATTAAAGATTTCATTATTAAAGCTATTTATATTGATGAGCAGTGATAGCCTAGTAGTGTGATCGTCAGGCTGCCAAGTCATAGGTCTCGAGTTCAAACCCAAGTCACGCCACTAACTTTTCGGATTCATGTGCGTATTGTATTCACTTGCTTCAAAAACGGTGAAGGAAAACATCGTGAAGAAACCGGCATGCATGAGAGATATTTCTCGACGGCATTTGAAGCCAAGTCAGAGGTTCGTGGGCGGCTTTAAAACTCTGACAACAGGTAAGTCACTAACCACACGAAAGAAGAAGATTGATGTTCATCATAAGCCACAAGAATTCAACATCAAGTTCAAGTACCTATCTTACAACATTCTGCAAAAAAATCCATAAAACATTCGAGCGTGTTCTATTTATCTACGTATACTAATATTATAAAGCTGAAGAGTTTGTTTGTTTGTTTGTTTGAACGCGCTAATCTCAGGAACTACTGATTGGAATTGAAAAATTATTTTTGTGTTGGTTAGTTCATTTATCGAGGAAGGTTATAGGCTATATAACATCACGCTATGACTAATAGGAGCAGAGCATAAATAAATAAATGTTGCAAAAACGGGAAGAATTATTCCTTTTTGAGAGCTTCCGTTGCGTGCGCTGCGTAAACGGTTTAAGTTACGCAAATATCATGTATAATGGAATTGTTCCTCCTTAAAAGTTCTAAAAAAAAGTCCGCGACAGCATATGTCTATCTTTTAAGATTGACTCACTATAACCTTTTTTATGGTAATCAAATTTGTTCGAAATTAATGCATTATTTGCGAAGGGAGTTTTATCAACATAATATTAATTCTTATTCAAATAAATAGTTTTAACATCAAGGGTATTTATGTAGCAGTAAAATACCTTTTAATTCATTCGATTTGGACATTTAATTTCGAAGTTATCACGAGTATAAACATTCAATACGCGAACCGTTCGACGCCGGCGCCGCGCTTCCGCGACGTTCCCTACTCTAGAGAGGAGAGGATGGGCACACGGGTAGACATGTCTTGGAATAGGACATAGGATACGTTTTATCCCTATATTCCCACGGTATCGACACCTACGCGGGTGAAACCGCGGGGCACAGCTAGTTCATAAATAAAAGTATACCAGCCTAGATCTTTCGTATATTTCTTATAATCTCCCATCTACATGGCAACGAAGTAATAAGGCCGGTATAACTCCCAGCTATCAGATTTACGTCACGGCACAATAATCATGAGCTTGTAATGTCAAGTAATCAGCTTATTAATAATTAATTATAAGTAGGATTTAATTGCTACTGTAATAATTGTACGTTATGCGCTAGAAAAACCTGGATATTTATTTATTTATCGTCTAATTCTTTGATAAATTTAGTAATTATAAAATTGTTTTTTGTTGCACACTAGAATGGAGTAGAGGACGACTGAGATGACGGTCAAAAGAGTAGTATGGAACGAGAAGACGTGCTGCAGCAGCAGCTGCAACGACTTCAGATCAATTGGGATAAGAGCAGGAAGATCTTGATAATGGCACTCCTTAGAAACATTTTTCTTAGGGTAACACCTTACGCGACGATACTTTTGAGTCTTATTGCGGCTAGAAGTTTAGTTGTGAAGGGATTTGGTTGTATATAGTGTTTCTAGTTAGAAAACACCAACTTACTTTTAAAGAAAACATTGTGATGTGAAACAACTAAATAAATCGTTTATCATGAACCAGAATTGCCCATAGCTTCTGCTTCTACTTTTACTTCTGCCATGATCAACACGCAGTGAGCAAACTATGTAATCAAAGCTTACTCCTTATCTGTATCAGAAGAGGTTCTTGCTCTTAGAATAAGAACAGACTAATATTACCTCCTTAGCCTGTTTTGATTAACTACTTGTTCCCAACTTTAAAGAACACAGCGTTGCATAAGCAGACAACATAAACACTATAACTTGCTCCGCCCCATTACAGCGTAAACTGCAAACTAAGCAAAAAACTTTTGTGAAATTTATTTCCTTGCTTGGAGTACTGTAGGGAGTTGCAAAGCACATACATTACAAGTATTGCTGCTTAAATTTGCAAAGTAGCGAAGTAGGGGCCCGAGCCGAAAGTTTCCGACACAGAGTTCGGGTATCATTATATCTTGGTAACTCAACTTGTTGCAATCGTGTCCCTGGAGTTACGGAGCGTATGTGGTTTTTTATTTTTAATAATTTTCTTTGGGTAAAAAATTGTGTAGGTATTATGTACCTAATACCAAAGTGGTCGTCTTTTGTTTCATGCAGGTAAAAATCAAGACATTTAGCGTTTTTAAATTGAGAATAACTCCTGTAAATGGGGGTCCACTGGAAATGTTTTAAGCCAATGTGCATCTATCGCGCAGTGTGTAAACCTCTTAATTTTGACTAGTTTTGTATTATTTGGAGTACAGGCTTATCCTAAAGTAGTCTATAATTTATTGATATGCGTTGCCCTCTCGCCCTGGGTGAACGCAACCATTGATCATTTATTGATTGTGTCTCATTAGTTATACTTGATAAGCTCGACTAAAAATTAATTAGCTAAGTATCACATAAAAGCCTTAAAATCAGATTAATTTTCATCCGTAAAGCCAGTATAATCTATTAAAGCTATGAAAACCGTCCAACTAAGCGTTTTCCGATTTAACGGCCAGTGCTCGTCATGCGAAACTAATAACGTTTTTAAAAAGAATAAGATGTAGAATTTATATCTTCAGCGTTGATCTTCAATGAGATATCTTAATAATAAATCATGTTAAGTTTGTGCATTCAAAATCAAAATATAAAAAAAAAATGTATAGGACTGACATAAGCTATCGAAAACCTTATATCAATCCTGTTGAAAGTCGTTGTAGAAATACGAAACGCCTTCGTAGCGATTGTCACTTGTCTAGACCCTCAGTTTAGATAGATCGCGTCGTTTGCACATTAGAACAATTCCACCACCACACAGCCCACGTTTCTAAGCAATCTCCTCACATTCCACACTAGTTACGTAACACTAAGAAATAAATAAATCACGCTGTTCACAAACAATGTTAATGTATTCCACTATTCATGTACCGCCGACTGACACTCCCAAGGCCCATCCGGAACAACTTTACTCATATTTCCTGTGATGCTATTAGTGGCTTCGATGGCAAGTTGTTGCCATCAGGTGATGCGTTTAGTTCTGTCAAAGAGTGTCAAATTATTTAATTGACGTACTTCTTGACAATAATTCAGAAACACGTAGGTCCATAATGCCATTACAAAAATACATGCTTTGGCTTTTTTTGCTCAAATAAACCCAAGTATACAGGATGTAAGGGTAAATACCGTTGTTACTCAAACCATGGGTAGTAGTTAAATATAAAAATAAATGACCGAGTTAAAACGTTATTTTCATTAAAAGATTTTAAAAAGATTCTATCCGACACCGTGCTCGCTAGCGAAACACCTGACTGACTGAGGGAGGAGTCGCGCTCGCTGCCGTTCAGGTCACGTGTGTGTTGGGACGCAAGTTCGTTGCCCTAGCGCCCTAGGGTGAAAGGGTGAAATACTCTTGTGGCAAAATGTATATTTTCTTTTTTTTTTTAAGTTGTTATTTTCCATTGATTTTACGTTCTATAAATGAAACCAAACCACTGGTTCCAAGGATAACGGTGTTTACCCTAACATCCTGTATATGTGTTAGCCATTTCACTGTCAAAATAAATTTAAATTAGAAACTAAGTTTCAATTAGTCTCGCAACAAACATTAATTCATTTTTCATGTGCTGAATATTTTAGATGAAATAAAATTTTACAACATTTATTTTTGATGCGATACTAACTTCATCGAGGTGTTTAATATTTACTTGGAATTTTCTTAGAGAATTTCGAAGTTTAAAGGTCCGATTATAATAAAAAATAAACTGAGTAACTCTAGAGTTACTCAGAGAAACATCAGTTCATTATCTTTATTATTTAAAACCTTGTCTTATCTAAAATGAATGAGGCTATAAGCGAATAAATTAAAACTTAACTATTTTTTAGGGTTCCGTACCCAAAGGGTAAAACGGGACCCTATTACTAAGGCTCCGTTGTCTGTCTGTCTGTCCGTCTGTCACCAGGCTGTATCTCATGAACCGTGATAGCTAGACAGTTGAAATTTTCACAGATGATGTATTTCTGTTGCCGCTATATCAACAAATACTAAAAAACAGAATAAAATAAATATTTAAGGGGCTCCCATACAACAAACGTGATTTTATTGCCGTTTTTATTGATAATGGTACGGAACCCTTCGTGCGCGAGTCCGACTCGCACTTGGCTGGTTTTTTTCTCAGTAGCAGACCGGAGTCTATATTTATGCTCGGTTGATGGTAAAAGGCTTGCCCCCTATTACATGGGAATTACACATAACTGGCGAAGTGGATGTACTATAGACACTAAGGGTGCTTTTCCTCGACTACTAGGCATGTAATCCCGGTAGTACGTTCCCGTGGGATATTTTCCGACATCCACGCGGGCGAAGTCACGGGAAAGAGTTTGTTTATAATAACTTTCTATCCCCAATCTCTATAGCCACACGTAATAACTACGCCAAAACACAATGTTAGCGTATTTTACGATTTAATTCCGTACATTTCACTCAAGTATGTGCTTAAGCGGCTTACAGTACAGTGTGGTTATAGCTTTGCGACGCTCAATGACGTATGCGTGTAGTTGAACAGTTTAAAAACAAAATGTTGCGGAAAATTTTATGGGAATTTAATATGGGTAATTTTCTTTTAATTTGTTTATTGAATTGGGCTCTGTAGTTGATTGTGTGGAACAGTGGAACACGGTTCAATGTTTTATCCGCGAATTTGTTTAATTTAAAGTTTGTTAAAACTAGTCTGAAATTGTCTCAATGCAGGGTGAAAACGTCTTTTTATGCAGGTAAGTATGGAGCAATAATCACCACGCTTGCAGTGAGAAAGCGTTTGCGATATCAGAATATTTTGAGTCCCCTAAAAATATTTCTCTTACCGTTGCCGCGTTGGCTATAAGTGATGTCCAAAATCAGCGAAGCGATTAGTTTATCAAACGGCTTAAGGGGTCGAAAGGTTCTGGAGTGGCCATCGCGTACCGGAAGACGTAGCACGAATCAGCTGGATCCGAGAAGCACAGAACCGGTTGAACTGCCGATGCTTGGGGGAAGCCAGCAGTGCGGCTGTCAGCTCAAATGGTGATGATGAGCTTAAGAAGTTTAAAAACTGAACACGTCAGTTATGAGTATGAAAAAATCACTCTACTAATTGCTAGAGCCGAAATCAACCCCCCGTGCGTGAGATGTCAAATATCTGGGCCGCATTTTTTATATAAGAAATTATTGATACTTAAAATACCTACATTTCTTTGTTCCCGTATAAGGCGGAATTACAAACAAAAAAATACTATCTAACCTATCCCAGCGGCTAAGACGAACGAAACGTGCCTAATTTATAGCCTTTAGGCTTTATAGTTCCTGAGATCAGGAGTAAGTGGTTCTTTGCTCTTAGATATCACGTCACGCCTGTGTTCCACTAGGGGGTGGCTACACGTGGAGGTTATTTTGAACTCTGCTTTGTATAATAGCTTCCACGTGCGATACTTAAGTGTACGTCAGACGGTCAATCTTTTGTGTTACTGTTTATTATTTTAACTACCGCATGAACTATTCCTATTGTTATTTAAGTTTGTAATGATACGGTAGATGAATAATACTAGTTCAGTAGATTGACATCTCTCACTTTTCCCAGACGACAGGTATTATCCGAACTACTTATTATTATATTATAAATGCAAAAGTGAGTTTGTTTGTTACGCTTTCACGCTAAAATGGCTGAGCGGATTTGGCACATGGCTAGACCATGACCTGGAATAGGACATAGAATACTTTTTATCCCGACATGAATACGGTATCGAGACTTACGCGGGTGAAACCGCGGGGCGCAGCTAGTCATAAACAAATTCTTCACGATCTCTAAGAAATCATAACATATTTTTGCCCAAACTCCTTATTTTTTTTTCCATAATGTGCAATTTTTTGGGTTTCCCTAGTAAAATAAAATAAAATAAAACTACATACCTATATTTTATGTATACATAAAATGTAATAATAAAGTCGCTTTTCATGTCAGTCTATTCGCTTAGATCTGCGCAATGTATTTTGATGCGGTTACCAAAATTTAGAGAATTTATTCCGGAAGGTTTATGTATATAAATAATTCATATTTAACTGAGTTATCGCACAGAAATCACGATGTTTTGATATGTGGCCATTGCACCCGTGGAAAGCAGGGGCGGGTCGCTAGCATATCAATAAACTCAATCAATATTCAGCATGCACATTTCTATTTCCTACTTTACAATTCCGAAGCTGCAAGTCAGTACCCGTTTATAGATACACACTTACTAATATACCTATATACTGCAACTACACGAAGTTAGTACTCAATTGGTTTTGTTCCGAAGAGCTTTAAGCTCCGATATCGTTGTCGGTATTGTAAGTTTAACCTCGTATTGATTGATTCTATCGTATTTGACTTGTCTTTATTCAGAGGATTTTAAAGTTTCAGTTTAGGGTAGTATTGTAATTTTGTTGTAATAGTATAAGCCGTTATACAGTACAAATTAAATACTTATACTCGCGACAATCTAAGAAGTCCGTTTTGACAGCTATAAAAATGCTTTGTGTAGCGATGAAAAAAAAAATAGTTTCTTATAAACCGATTCTCGAGACATATCGATTGAACATACTTAGAGATTAGTAATCGACGACTTATCTACATTGCTTAAAACTGATTCGCAAGGCTTATCGTTTTATTACATGTACGAGAACGAAACGTCAAAACGGACTTCTTATATTGTCGCGAGTGTAGCTGTAACTAAACGCTACATTTTTGAATGACTTAAAAATTGATTTCACAAAGAGAGTTCGAGAAATAAACAAGGCTTATTGCTTATGGGTAAAATAGTCTTGTTCATTTTGTCCTCATTTCGCATTTCTTCTAAATCTTAGGTGTATTTACAGAACAACGTCTCACTTCGCGAATCTCTCGAAACAAGTTCAAGGGCCTGACTCTAGTTGGTATCATTTCAATCTATCTGGATCCAATACCCAATAAACGGCCTGTGTTGTCCCATCGGGCTCCCAAGGAAGCAATGATACCCAATTTGGCAAAGTTATTCATACAACCTTAAACTGAAAACCTACTTTCTCTTTTTATAAACACCATACTTTTCCCCAATTCATTTAATTTAATTTAATCATAACAATTCCAAAATGCAAATTCCAAACGCGTAATTCCAAAATGCATTTTAAAATTCAAAATTTAAACATTCAAGAGTTGCGTAACTCCAAAACACCCTATTCCACCAACTCTGGAGCTAATTATGTGCTGTTATTGTGAGTTACGAATTCATAAGCGTAAAAACAAAAGCTATTACTCGTCAACTTACTTTTAATTAGTTGTCTGAAATGCGCGCGCTGACCTTGGCAATTTGAGTGCGGCGCTTAGTGTTCGGTAATATTATGGTTAAATAATATAAAGTTGTTTGTCTTCATCAGCTCGAAAATTTAAATTGGTGATCTTGGGACCTTTACTGAACATTAAAAGGTCATAATGAATGAAGGCCATACAAATAGGAGACAAAATTGCTCACAGCAAACAAGAAACTTAAATGAGTGTAAAAAGCCGTACTTGCTGTCGTACTTATAGAAAAAACTTTCAATATAGACTTTGTAACAATGTATATGTACAAACATTTAGTTTAAAAAAAATCGTATTGCATTTCACTCAGCACACGATTATCACCCAACTCACTATACTTCCATTGAAACATACTTACACACTATTCGTTACAATCTGCAAGCAGGACTTTGACAAATGCTCGCCTATAATTTCTAACCATCTCTTCGGACACTGCCATTTTAGCTAGACCTCCCCCTCCCCTTTGAACAGGATACGAAATCAAAGAGCAGGCGGGGAGAGGGGGGGGACCATCGAGAGTGATGTGGGTCTAAGTAAAATGGATGTTACAGAAACATCGGTTCGAGGTATTATCAAGGCGGTAAATGTGCTAAGTCAGGGGCTACTTATCTAAGCTATTACTCTTTACTAAGTGAAAGGCATTTGCATTCAGCATGTGGGTATGAAGGTGCTCCTGGTTATGGATCGGTTGGACTGTGGGAACGCTCTGCGTTAAATAAATTTTCCTCAGTCGCTCTCGCAGTTAGCGTTCCAGAATGTTAAGTCTGAATTTATAATCGTTTAATGCCGGAAAATTGCTTTAACTCCCACTTCTGCTTCATCTGGGCAGTCTATTTTGTTTTATCTACACCCATGCTATAAATCCTCTATAAAAGTTTCTGAAACAGTTAGCTTATTGCCAACATTAAAGCACCGATTGTTTTAATGTTGTCATAGTAACCATAATATTGTGACTGTTCCTAAATTACCCTAAGCTGATAAAATTTTCGTTTTTCCTAATTATGTAAATATTAGTGTTTTAGGTCGGTTTCCCCGTAGGGGAAAGAAAAGCGCTCCGCCGTCCGCGCTTTTCTGTAGAGCTCGTCCGATACTGGCCAACTCTCCCACCGAGATAAGAAATGAATTCCCATAACTAAACTGTCCCGACCGAAATGGCTAGGGGACAGGGGGGAATACAAGGAAGTTAATATTGGGAATTCACAGTTAGTAAACATAAGTATAATGATATTAATATAATATGAAGCTAAGAAGACGAGAGGACATTCAAAAGTTTATAATATAAAAATGTTGAAACGCCGACGTCTCCCTTCCCGCAAGCGGGCACTTATATCTGCAATACAACCTAGATTATGTGGAGAGATGAAGGAATCGTTACGCTTGCGCTTATAATAATTAATTAAAGCTACTTCAATTTGTCTGTTTACAATATGCCCAATTCAGTGAGACCGGGAACCGTTTTACAACGTTTGTCTCATTCTACGTGTTCGGTTAGACCTAACGCATAGAACCTCTGAGGACACTAATACGATTCTAACGGTACACGTTCCCTAAGCACTATATAAATGTCTTATTCAATCCTATAACAGAGTACTGCGAAGTCCAACTGTTATTGAGCAAGACAAGTATTGAGTAGTTCTAATCGCGTACTTATTATTGTGAAAGAAACCCTTACAGCGGCTTAGCCCCTCTTTTTATAGGATAACACAAAATTAGCACAAGCGCACCGTAGACTCAGTCTCTAGCAGAACACATTACGATCGTACTTAGTGAACGCCGAAGTGGTATTTCGTCACTTCACATTTCTTTAATCTTCCCCATTTAGAGGATGCTTCAATGTACTCAGCAGCCGTGCGGATCGTCCTTATCTGGCAACGGGGCGTTTCTATTTGGCATCCCAATGACGTGTCTCGCTAATAAATTTGTGAGAGGCCCGAAAGCCGGTTGTGGTTTAACGAGACACGATTTCTAGCGTTTCTTAGAACGAACTATCAATTCAGTTTGTGATACTTAGTGATGCCTAACCCCGCTCCCTGAAATGTGCATTCAATATGCCTCACGCAAAGTGTTCTGTGGCGAGACCTTTTTGGATACAGAAATCATCACTAACGTTTGGTTGTTTTATAATTCAATTACAAGTCGGCCTTATAGCCTATCTTGTTCTAAATGAGCTGTGAGTATTTATGGCTCTGCCTTCCAGATGTGGTGCGTCTGTTCAAGGTCAATACTAGTCAAAAGTCAGGAGCGTTAGTGCTCAGTGTCAAGTATGGTGGAAGGCCATCACCATTTCCCTATAACCAACCGCAAATGACAATTATCTGCCGAGGTACGGACTAGGGGTTGACACGTGGTACATGAGAAAGTATTTGTTATAAAATACGGTAAGTACTAAATAAGGGTAATTTCACCATTCTGGAATAAATGATCATTAATAGCTCGACAGCGATATCACCTAGCAGTTATCTATAAATAACAATATAATTTAACTTATAAGAGTTAAGTTTGCAACTACGACATACACACAACTATAGATAAAGGTTAATTAAGGTTGACACTTACTAAATAATTCCATAAAGAGGTTTGATTACAACTCACGCATTACCAGCTTTGCCTCGGCCACAGTTTCTCTTCACAACCATCTGCCGACGTACCCAGTCGCACCAACAAACACACACACATACTACGTTAAATACTAGATTAGTCTAAATAGGTACTAGATTAGTCTAATCTGGGCTGAAGCCCAACCCAACTATATTTAACTTAATAACTAATACTCGCTATCTTACGACAGCCCACTTGCACTCGGACATGGCCTCCTGGTATCCACCAAGTCTCCTAACTTAACTAGCCTAGAAACGGACGTCCGTACCCTATCGTGGTATAAAACCAAGTGTCTTTCTTTTCTTCAAAATCAACCCTGAATTCCTAAAACACCACGCTCAGCCAACTCGTCTTCCCACGTTTCGCAGAATAGATTTATTGCCGTTTTTGTACAATTTCTCAATTGTTTTAAGGGTCCGTTTGGGTATTTCCTGGGGTCGGTTTATGATTACCAGATGTGTAACTAGTATTGTGTCCTAAGATTAGAAATCGGATATTTTACGTCGTTTCTTTAGAATTTGTTGAATTATTGCCTTCGACCTTTTCGCGGCACTTGTCCATAGCTTGTTTCCCATAAAATATAGAATTTATGTGTTCCTAAGAGGCATGCACCATGTGCTTGTTTTAAAATAAATATAATATTTTGTTATTAAATTGGAGTAGGTGACAGACAGTCACATTCCCCCCTCTGAAAATCAGACGCGTGACGTAGTACAGCGTATGAGATTTCACAATAGGATGAACTCTGCCTTTCCATGTAAGTGTTTTAGAATATATACCCATAGGTACGCTACGCTCACCATGGTGCTGCTATGTTAACCTAATCAAATAATTAATTTTATGCACTCCAGTTGGAACATGAATCCAATAAGATGCAATGTCTGCTATTCTTATTACTGTTTTGCAGAAACATCTTCAATCGATACTATAATTTTTCCATAATATCTGAACTTATTCTTCTTGAAGATACTCTTGTTACATTATTCAAATCACACTACCGCGCTTCAAGTAAGTTCAGAAGACCTGTGCATGCTTATAATTTAGTTTTACATACCAGGGTCTCTTTTAAGAGTATTTGTGTAAGCGTGGCACGCTACCTACAGTGCTCCCTCGTTCTAAACTCAGCCTATCGCAGTTGCCGCTGGAACGAGGCCTCTCCTTATGCACCTTAATGCTGAGTCAGCTTGGTGAGCTGCCCGCAACGGTATCCAGTAACTGAAATAGTCCGCACATGAACATATTAGATTTTATTCCAATTGGACGCCCCCCTCTGATTCTAAGAGGTTGGAGCAGTTTTGGAATCCAATAAGAGTATAGAAGCTATACTGATTAGAAAATTTAGACATCCTAGACTGTCCAAACAATTGTTGGCTTATTAGCACACAATGCTGTTAACTATCCCCTCAGATTATAAAAAATTGTTGACAAGAACAGTCTTTGGTATATTTGAACTGATAACTATAGTAGTAGGTACCAAAGTCCTAAAACATAAACCTATAATTGTATTTTGTGAGATAACAAAATCACACCACGTAGATAAGAGTAACTGATGTGTCTAATAAAAGTGAAACTTAGCTTCGTAACAGGAGCCAGGCTACAGCCACTGCCGTTGAAGTCAGCCGATGGCAGCTGATTTTGATGAAACTTTTTAAGAAACGCAACGCACAAACCAGAGGTTTTGCCATAGCGTGGTCGCAGCTAAGTGAAGATTTAAACATCCTGGAATTTGAAATAAGGCCACACGAGTATCTATCCAAATGACATACGCTGCTGATTGCAGAGTTAGAAAGTTTTGTTTATTTCTCTTCGTTCATTTTTGTTCCATTTATCAATATCACAGTTGGTGATACTTTATTTACATTACAATCTAGCCTATTAGCTAATAAGTAATTTAATTAGAACGTAAACTACTAGGTACCTATAAAATTAAGAAATCGTCCAATAACGTATTTCTTATTCACACTACAGTCTTGGTAAATTAATAGCAGTTTCATACGCATTACGCTTCGTAGGGGTTAGTTACTGATACTATTAGGTTTACCCATAATAAGGGTGTGTCTTATACCTAAGTTCACTCCACACACACATAATATATAAATATCAAACGAACAAACATATTTCTTAATGACAAACAGACTGTCTGATACCAAACTCACGTTTGCAGGGAGTCGAACCCATCATTACAGTAGCACAGGAATCCAAACAACAATCATACCATAACCTACTTAAAATTACATCCGTGCATCTGGGAATCGAACCCACTATCAGTAGCATCGGAATCAAAGCCCTTAAATCAACTACCATGCGGGAATTGAACCCACAACCCGTGACACAGGAATCCCAAGCACTTATAAACCAATACATCAGGCGGGAATTGAACCCAAGATTCGTTTACAATGACATCTAAACACATCAACTAACAAATTATGCGGGAATTGAACCCACTACCAGTAGGTGAAGAATTCAACCACTATTGTCAAACCGTAACTTAATTATACATAAGTTATTGTAGCCGTTGTAACTCTTGCCGTCTCTTACAAATAATAGAACCATAAAATTACGTTGTGTTGTTTTTGTAGTAACCCATACGTTATTCTTTCTCGTTGCACTGAAGTGAATCAGTACATTTAATGACGAGAATCCTGGTCACGGCACCACATGTGACTGTTCCTAAATTACCCTAAGCTGATAAAATTTTCGTTTTTCCTAATTATGTAAATATTAGTGTTTTAGGTCGGTTTCCCCGTAGGGGAAAGAAAAGCGCTCCGCCGTCCGCGCTTTTCTGTAGAGCTCGTCCGATACTGGCCAACTCTCCCACCGAGATAAGAAATGAATTCCCATAACTAAACTGTCCCGACCGAAATGGCTAGGGGACAGGGGGGAATACAAGGAAGTTAATATTGGGAATTCACAGTTAGTAAACATAAGTATAATGATATTAATATAATATGAAGCTAAGAAGACGAGAGGACATTCAAAAGTTTATAATATAAAAATGTTGAAACGCCGACGTCTCCCTTCCCGCAAGCGGGCACTTATATCTGCAATACAACCTAGATTATGTGGAGAGATGAAGGAATCGTTACGCTTGCGCTTATAATAATTAATTAAAGCTACTTCAATTTGTCTGTTTACAATATGCCCAATTCAGTGAGACCGGGAACCGTTTTACAACGTTTGTCTCATTCTACGTGTTCGGTTAGACCTAACGCATAGAACCTCTGAGGACACTAATACGATTCTAACGGTACACGTTCCCTAAGCACTATATAAATGTCTTATTCAATCCTATAACAGAGTACTGCGAAGTCCAACTGTTATTGAGCAAGACAAGTATTGAGTAGTTCTAATCGCGTACTTATTATTGTGAAAGAAACCCTTACAGCGGCTTAGCCCCTCTTTTTATAGGATAACACAAAATTAGCACAAGCGCACCGTAGACTCAGTCTCTAGCAGAACACATTACGATCGTACTTAGTGAACGCCGAAGTGGTATTTCGTCACTTCACATTTCTTTAATCTTCCCCATTTAGAGGATGCTTCAATGTACTCAGCAGCCGTGCGGATCGTCCTTATCTGGCAACGGGGCGTTTCTATTTGGCATCCCAATGACGTGTCTCGCTAATAAATTTGTGAGAGGCCCGAAAGCCGGTTGTGGTTTAACGAGACACGATTTCTAGCGTTTCTTAGAACGAACTATCAATTCAGTTTGTGATACTTAGTGATGCCTAACCCCGCTCCCTGAAATGTGCATTCAATATGCCTCACGCAAAGTGTTCTGTGGCGAGACCTTTTTGGATACAGAAATCATCACTAACGTTTGGTTGTTTTATAATTCAATTACAAGTCGGCCTTATAGCCTATCTTGTTCTAAATGAGCTGTGAGTATTTATGGCTCTGCCTTCCAGATGTGGTGCGTCTGTTCAAGGTCAATACTAGTCAAAAGTCAGGAGCGTTAGTGCTCAGTGTCAAGTATGGTGGAAGGCCATCACCATTTCCCTATAACCAACCGCAAATGACAATTATCTGCCGAGGTACGGACTAGGGGTTGACACGTGGTACATGAGAAAGTATTTGTTATAAAATACGGTAAGTACTAAATAAGGGTAATTTCACCATTCTGGAATAAATGATCATTAATAGCTCGACAGCGATATCACCTAGCAGTTATCTATAAATAACAATATAATTTAACTTATAAGAGTTAAGTTTGCAACTACGACATACACACAACTATAGATAAAGGTTAATTAAGGTTGACACTTACTAAATAATTCCATAAAGAGGTTTGATTACAACTCACGCATTACCAGCTTTGCCTCGGCCACAGTTTCTCTTCACAACCATCTGCCGACGTACCCAGTCGCACCAACAAACACACACACATACTACGTTAAATACTAGATTAGTCTAAATAGGTACTAGATTAGTCTAATCTGGGCTGAAGCCCAACCCAACTATATTTAACTTAATAACTAATACTCGCTATCTTACGACAGCCCACTTGCACTCGGACATGGCCTCCTGGTATCCACCAAGTCTCCTAACTTAACTAGCCTAGAAACGGACGTCCGTACCCTATCGTGGTATAAAACCAAGTGTCTTTCTTTTCTTCAAAATCAACCCTGAATTCCTAAAACACCACGCTCAGCCAACTCGTCTTCCCACGTTTCGCAGAATAGATTTATTGCCGTTTTTGTACAATTTCTCAATTGTTTTAAGGGTCCGTTTGGGTATTTCCTGGGGTCGGTTTATGATTACCAGATGTGTAACTAGTATTGTGTCCTAAGATTAGAAATCGGATATTTTACGTCGTTTCTTTAGAATTTGTTGAATTATTGCCTTCGACCTTTTCGCGGCACTTGTCCATAGCTTGTTTCCCATAAAATATAGAATTTATGTGTTCCTAAGAGGCATGCACCATGTGCTTGTTTTAAAATAAATATAATATTTTGTTATTAAATTGGAGTAGGTGACAGACAGTCACAATATCATTCAAACGGGTGTTATCAGGAGGGATACGACGCACGTGAAATGAAATTCAGTACTATGTTGTACTGAATTTCATAATACAACTCATTTCAAATAAAGAACATTGTAATTTAAAACAAAAAAGCATCTATTACTCGAATTCGAAAAATTCGAATTCACGTGCGTCGTATCCCTCCATTTTTGTTCGATATTAGTATTGGAAAGAAACTTTTATAAAGGATTCATATGGTGTAGATAAAGTCTTGTATGCAACTGTAAATAATTAGGTATTAAAACACTCATTTGATAAACCCACATTCGTGTTTTAATACCCCTTATTATATAACAGTTGTACAGTATTATAGACTCCTATTATTATTGAGTTGAAGCCCAGTATTATGCCTAAGATTTTCTTGAAGCATTTTCTTTAGTCAGGGATAAGATTTTAGGATGAGAAATATCTCAGTTAAATTCTCACCAAGTTTACTACTTTTGAAGCATTTAAGATTCATTTATAATTCCTTGACATTAAAGGTTTTATAGTTATGACCGATCTCTGAAGAAATGCTGATAAAGACAGTCTTAAATCTCCATAAACTGATACGCAACAGAATTTCACTCCTTCCCAAAGTCGATGAAATAAAAATAAGGCAGCCGCTTGACCTCAATAAGGTTATATAATATTTATCGCTTGGGTTGCTAGACGCTGTGCAGTAAGAAAAACAAAAAACTGATTTCTAGCTGTATATTATTAGTAGTTTATGATTTTAGAACACTTATAAGATGATGATGATGATTATAGAAGATATAGCCGGCAAGCCCATAAAATTTGAACAAATATTTGCAGAGTATATTTTTTTTATTTGAATTTAGAACTTTTACAACCCATCAGTTCGTATCCGGGTCAATTTAAGTTTTTTTTTACACTTCAAGTGATCCTGAACTTCGTATATCTAGTGACTGTAAAGTTAGTTACAACGACCTCTTCTTTGCAAGCACCGTTATTATAAATAGATAATCGTGGGATACATCGAGAAATCCATAACCAATAGTGAAAGTTTTCGAACTGAGATCGCTTTTACATCCCTTTTGCCCCCATTTCACCCCTTTTACCCCCATTTCACCCTTCTGCCCACCATTATCAGTTTTCAAACACACCTACATCACATATTTTTATGCCATTCCATTGTTATATTCCCTATTTTATTATTCTCATTACTTTCTCACTCATTTCTGAGCGAATATTTATTTTATTTATATTTAATTAACAAGTGACATGACTCAAAACGTTAGTAACAATCTTTTTATCAACTATAATAGTACACTTAACCTAAATACTTATCTAACACTGCCTTAAAGATATGAGAATCCCTGCTACAAGCTCAAAACCGATGTAGAAAGCTAGCAGCAGCGATTCCCACACAAGCAGCCCAGTCTGCTCGCCACACACTGCAGTATAATGTTGGGGCTGGCCCGCACCTGAATAAAGAGGGAGGAAGGGGTAAGTAAAGTCAACTATGAAATAATGAAAACAATAACCGATTCAGCTCGCAGTGAGAGTAACATTAACAATGGAATCGGAAGTGGAACAAACATCAACAATTAACATGTAATTAATTTTGCCACCATAACGGAGCATTCATTAATGAGACCCCCTCATTAATTAATGCTCCGTTATGGTGGCATTCATTGATTTTGTGTTTCACTAGGCCGTGTCCTATGTATATGCAATCATCGCGCAAGTAGCCGATCGTTGCGAACAATTTTAGTGATTACTGTAGTTTAAAGGATTTATGGATTAAAAATGTTAATTGCCTGTAACATTTTGCTAAACCCTTAATTTTTGCATGCTATGTTTTATCCTAGCTGAATATGTTTGTGAATTCTAATTATATTTAACACCATTGTATACCTTGATTTATGCAAATAAATGATTTATTATTATTCTTATAAATACAATTCTTTATTCGTGGAATTCGAACGAGTCTTCGGGGTCATCACAAAGGGGGGGGGGGGGGGGGCATCAAAAAGGGAGGGAGAAAATATTCGGGATTTTCGAATAAATGAGTGACAAAAGATCGCGATGATTGCGTATTCGCGATTTCTGTTCTATGTCTGTTTTAATGATAACAATTAGTGATACAGTGAATAATATTATTACATAAATATTATAATGTAATGTTCAGGGAAGTCAGTGGTGTCAGTGGTTTAATCGTGATAAGGTAACGTACAGACAGACAGACAGAGTTACTTTCGAATTTATAATATTAGTATGGATAGTTGGGATTAGGATTTATGGAGCAGAAGCGAAAACCAAACTCCACCAAAATATACCTACTTTTAGATTAATTTCTAGAATCTCGAACAACTCTAGGTACAAAATTATGCTAGGTGCAAAATTCCCTGCCACAGCCATCACCTTTGAGTTCACATTCTCACCTGACTATTACAAAATGTACGGAACCAGATGTAGTTGACTGCTGAGTCCGTTTTTCTTTCATACCCGTAACAGCATGAAAAGAATTCGATAGAACGGACAAAGGACCTCGCCTCGTGTAGGTATTTTACGTTGACTGCGAGTTTGAAACCGTTGAGTCAACCGGAATATTTTGATTAAAGTAGCAAAGTTATGCTGGCTGCGAGCAAGTATGAGTTTAATAATATGTTGGTAACTTTCTGAGGTTTGTTTACGTATACAACTAAATATACTTACGGCTCATACACACGAGGACGATTCGTGTTTTTTGACAAATCGTCTTTTTTCACGATATCTTTTTGTTTTGACGGCGGCAATGCTTCACGAATCGTGAAAAATGACGGATAGGTCTTAAATCACATATCGTCTTTAAAATTTTTTGACGTATCGTCAATGACGGATCCCGTGTGATTGCGGCCTTACGCAAAAAGTCTCGTCATAGAATAAAGAACGTGACAGCTACTTATTTTGTATACATATAGTTTTGTATACATTTTGATTTCATTATGGAAATATTGTGGTTGCATTTTACTTTCTCGAAGGTACTCACTTTTCTGCATAGCTGCGGGACTCGAACACACATAATAATAAGCTAATCAGGTGAAACACAGTCATAATTTCGAGAGCTTTACATACCATTTGAAATAGAGATGCTACAGTCACATTACCATAAACAGTAGCTTAAAACCTACGTAGCCCACAGCCAGTGTCCCTCTCAAATTCTCCATCAAAAAATGTTCATCACAATGTTTCTAAAACAATGTCGCATCAGCATCGCCCCAGCCGTGCGTTATCCGCACCTCTAGGGATTTCCTCTTGCCGGCGGTTGTCGTAATTGACAAATTGCCGGCACACGTCGCAAACCCCGAGATTATTTTATCGCGTTACAACAGTTCGGTAATTGTATTAATTAGCTCGGCGGAGTTTTTCATGGTGACAGTCTGTTTGGTGAATTTTATTTATGTTGACAGTCTGTTTGGCAGTCATTAATAGGTTGCCTAAATATGTTTGTTTTTTGAGTACGTTTCGGAGAACAAAGGTAGTTAAAGATCTAGTTGACGAATTCAGAGAACATAAAAAGTAGGCGCAGTTAATAAAATGCACGGTAAGTATCGTACACGAGAAATAAATTTTGACGTCGTCGTAAAGAAAAAGTCACAGAAGTGGATTCAAAAATGCAAAAGCTCGCCTGGTCCAACCGCGGCAAACAAAAAAAATCTCCATTCATAATTAAAAATGAAATTTCAAACAAGGCTGTACCTACAAAATAAATAAGCGAGTAACCAAACCGGGAGCCGTATTTTAAAAAATTAATGTCCAAAACTTTTGGACTACCCAAAAAGATTTGAGCACAAAAAACCTAAATTCACGTACTGCTACAGAACCAAATGTGCCAATTTGAGCGTAAAATTAACTTTGTAACGACGTAATGCCCAAGTGGGCTAAATGAAAATGGTAAATAATAAAGTAAAATCGAGAGGGCGTGCCAAGTCAATTTTGCGACTAAATGAATCGAAAGTCGTTACGGATAAAAATCGTTTGGTCCTCACCGATTGGGTGTAATGTCCCAAATTTTTGGTTATCCTTTATCTGATTAAAGAATCTCTTTAAATAAATTGTTAGTTTTAACTTCATCTTGGCTGTAATGTATCTAAGGACGTAATTGACTTATCTAGCTAGATCATATTGTATACTTATTTTGGTTCCTACGTAATCTTAAATACATCTAACACTAAAATATATAAAAAATGTACAAGTACCTATAATTATAATTTATATATTTTATATAGGTACTTGTACATAGATTAATTAATAGTCGTTTATGCAACTGTTATATAATAAGGGGTATTAAAACACGAATGTGTGTTTATCACATGAGGCGAAGTCGAATGTGACAAACACACATTCGTGTTTTAATACCTAATTATTTACAGTTGCATACAAGACTTTATCTACACCCATGATATGAATCCTCTATAAAAGGTACTTCGCAATACTAATATCAACAAAAATACGACGCACGTGAATTCGAATTTTTCGAATACGAATAACATAGATGTTTTTTGTTTTAAATTCTGGTGCTTTGTTAGTGAAACGCGCCTGCATGACAATGTTCTTTTTTGAAATGAGTTGTATTATGAAATTTAGTACAACATAATTTGTTTGGATGATATTATGGTTACCATGACAACATTAAAACAACCAGTGTTTTAAAGTTCGCAATAAGCTAACTGTTTCAGAAACTTTTATAGAGGATTTATAGCATGGGTGTAGATAAAAGTTATATTGAATATTCATTTAATTTTATTGTATCGGATTGCAAGTTAATTATAATGTGTTTATGCATAAACATTATCAATCTGCCTAGCCTTTTCCCAACTATGTTGGGGTCGGCTTCCAGTCTAACCGGATGCAGCTGAATACCAGTATTGTTACCAGTATTATGCATAAACTTTATAATAATTATAAATTCATATATACGACAAAAACTTATGGAACACCCAATGATATTTCGCAATTTTGGGTTGGTCCTGTATTAAAAGTTCTTCATAATGATAATTTTATAAAAATGACCCCTTTTAAGGTTTAAGGTAATCAAAAACTGAGCTTGTATATCTTTATCTAAGAAATCATTCAAAATAACAGCCTCGACTATTCCCGAATTAATTTTATGCAGAAACTATCGTTTGATATATTCAGACGCACACTTTTTGCCTTTCATGTTATTTTCCGTGTGGCTAAGTTATTACCAAGCAAGCTAAGACATTGATATTCCATAATATTAGTCTGGCCTTCAGACATTTTGTCGTGATCTGCTTATTTGTGAATAGGATGAAATAAAGCAATCTGAATGATTATCAATGAGACAGAAGCTAATTCTGTGTTTGGGCTTAGATAAAGTATATTTTTCTTGAATTACCTGAGCTACCAATTCCTTTTTGTAAGTTAACCAAATTCACGATCACATTATATTAGTCTTTTTGGAAAGAAATCGCCTTTGTAGAGCGACTTCTCTTATACTAACTACTTAAGCCCGGGTGCTGTACCTAACTGAACGTACACACATACATTTTTTGACATTAATTTCGCAAAACTTCTACCACTGTCAGACCCCTCTTAAGATAACCAGAAGCTTATCTACCCCCCCCCCCCTTAACTCCCAGATAAGCTCCGAAGTAAACTCCACCAAAATATACAAAATTAAACATTTATATCGATGATAAACTTCTGCCATAATTTCTTCGCCTTCAACTTAGGCACCCACTTTCAGTAATTAATGGCATTGGGTTTTGATTAAGCAAATAAATGATTCCTTTACGATTTTAAACATTAAACTTTGTTCTTGGCTGCAATTAAAATGTTTCTGTATGACTTGAGAAATGGATCGAAAGCTTGGGGCAGAAGAATTTCTGAAAACTTTCTGTCAAACATCGGTGTGTTATAAATGGGTGTTTGCTTGATGTTTCAATGTCTCAACTTTGTGACAGATCTTTGTGAACGATTGATGGATAGACTTTCTGTATTTAACGCTAGTAAGTTATTTAATGGAAAAAAAATGAAGGAAAGAATTTTCGGTTAATTGCGTCGAGGTGAAAAATAACTAAAAATTAATTTAAATAAAAAAGTATAACTACATATACTTTATTATTTAATTTAATTTTCAAACTCATTAATCTTTTTAGCCTCTACAGGCTAAACAAGATTAATTAGTTTTCTCAATAAGAGTAGAGAAAAACTAAACAAAATATGGAAGGTTTGTGTAAAAGAAGATTTTGCTAGAACAGCTAAGCATATTTTCATCAGCCATGGAAAAAACAGACATGCTGGACCGACCAAATACATTTTAATAAGAGCAAGAGAAAAATCGATTAGAGATTTCTTGAAATCCGAATAAATTAGTCACAAGGTATGTACATACAAACCAATAATTAATTAGGTACGTGTAATATTCAATATAATAGGAGTTCTATTGAAGTGTCTATAACATTGTAGCGCTCCACGATAAGCTAACAAGCTTAGCTTTGCTGTAACTTTAGTAGTTACTAATACCTGGTAACTAACCAATAATTCCACTAGTACTGCTAAATAACTAACACTAGTACTGCTAACTGGTTCATCTTGATCTAGTTTGACGTCCGTACTGAGTTAAGTGAATTTCCTGGATTTTACGAAGTTGTTTTATTTTCCCTTTATACATCACTACATAATTATTATAAAAATTAAGTAATAAAAACCAAAACCCACAAGATACCACAGACTTGAATAAAAAATCCGGAGTCACACGTAATCTGTTCAATTTATGGCCCCTAACACGTGTGACTCCGGATTTTTAATTTGTCTGTCTGTGGTGTCTGTTAAAATCCATGGTCTTCCTTTTATTTGTGGCACTATGTTATTTAGCAAAAAATAATCCTTATGATGAAGCCTTTCGATCGGTATGATAAAGCTACAGGGTGTTTATTTTTCTCATGTAACGGGTTCGATTTCCGTTCAACCATGTAATTATTTAAATATCTATGAATGCAGTTTAAATTGTTTTTAACCCCCGACTGAAAAAGAGGGGTGTTATAAGTTTAACGTGTGTATCTGTGTATCTGTGTATCTGTGTATCTGTGTGTCTGTGTATCTGTGTATCAGTGTATCTGTGTATCTGTGTATCTGTGTATCTATGTGTCTGTCTGTTCCATCGTAGCTGCCAAACCGCTGAACCGATTTTGTTTTTTTTTGTTTTGTTTGAAAGGTGACTTGATCGAGAGTGTTCTTAGCTATGATTCAAGAAAATCGGTTCAGCCGTTTGAAGATTATCAGCTCTTTTCTAGTTGATGAATGGATGTGAGCATCTTTCGCAGGTCTAATCGATTGGAAATTTAGAATTCTGTTACTTCAATGATGAATTAGAAGAATATAGTAACCTGGAACTGATGCTGCCGCATCACCTGGATGCAGGATACCCAACTCCCTCACCAACTTACAGCAGAGGTATCGTGTTTGGGCTCATTGGAAAGGTCTCAAAAAATAGGTTACAGATGGATGGTGATCAGGGTCTGATGATAGAGTAGGAAAGAGAAATGAGACTAAATTAGCTTCACTGTGGTAAAAGTACGTACAGCTACGCAGATTTCGGTGAGCCGCGTATTGATCGTAGCGTTTCTACTAGTAATATAATATGAAATTTAAAAAGCTGGAAATAAAAGTTATCATGAAAATAGGAAATTAACAGCAGCTATCCTTTCTACAATAGCATATATTCATTATTCCTAGTGTATGTTGGCGTTTTCATTAGCCGTCCCCCGACGCGACGACGCTTGGATCAAAATATTACCTACAACTTTTATATTAAACTTAAAGGGCCAATACATATTATTTTTTTGCTTTTTAAATGCTTTGTTTTTGTCGGGGGTTTTTTAAATTTTAAATTTATTTAAATTCAAATAATGTCTTCTTTCAGTAAAATGTTCCATCTACAATATTCAAGGTACTTTCCCTCCATGTGGCATATCCGTGGGACGGCCTGTATATTATTATACAAACTGTACTTCAAATATCTGTAACTGAATTTCACTACATTATATGCAAACAAGATACTTACTTTTCACCTTTTAATATATAATTTGTTAAACCTGTAAAATATAACCAAGATTCACAAAGACAAAATAATTATAACATTTTAATAATATTTTAATTTAAAATAAACATTGGCATAAATCTTTCCCCTTCAACATAAAACAAACAACCTCGGGTTTACCAATTACCATCTCACCTTCACCATACTTCAATTCACTCGATACCTTTCTCACCGATTTTTTTTTCAATCAGCTAAAACATTTCGAGGAAAGAAAGTAAGCTTTTACTCTAATTACACGTCATCAGGCAAGCCTGAGCTCCGGAAGAATGCGATGAGCAATGATCCCGGTTTACGAGCTCCTCCAAATGTAATTTAAATGGGTAATCAGAGGAATCTAATTTTATTTTCGAAGGCAGCGACCGTGGTTATAAAGTGGTGCTCTGGTAATGTGTGTTTGGTGATCTAGTTTTTAAACTGCGAGTCCATAGTTGGAATATAAAATAATTTAGATTTTGGATAATAAAGAAAGATGAAAATTGAACTTGAGTCAAAAAGATTTCTATAGGTAAAGAAGGTTTAAGCGATAAACCTCATAAAGTATCAATCCTTCTCCCTCATAAAAAATCAACTTCTTACGAAAATAATAACATTCTTGTTGATCTCAACTCCACAATAGACAATACTCTATCAAATCCTTATTATCAGAGGCTGAACCAAAATCGACACTTCACACGAGATACCGGAAAGCCCTCCGACATCACAAGGCGATATTGTAGGTAATTTAAAGACTGAACATCTTGGCTGCCAAAGAGGATTACGTACTTCATATGGCAAATATTTGTGCCAACATTGCTTGGGTGACATGGATGTTGGAAGAATATTTTCCTTAGTACTAAATACATGTCATAAATACGATCTTCCGAAAGAATTTTTATCAGTCTCAATCTCAATAATGAAGGTTTTTTATGCTTATAATCCAAATCTCACCAGTGATACGTCAAGACGAATTAGATACATAAATACGACATTTATAGTAACAGAAATAGAAAAATCGTTGTCCAGCAGTTTAATTTAACAGTAAAATGTTATACCGCCTACAAACAAGTTTAGGTACAACTGTTTGCAACGCCCAGCTAAGATAATTATTGCATCTTCAATACAGGTGCCAGATTACTGCGCGAAACTTGTAACAATTGTGCAATAGATACCAACCAGGCTAAGTTAGTCTGCACTATCGTTCTGACTATTATTCGCAGCTCCCCGGTAGAGCAAACAATGTAAGCCGCGGCGAAACTTGACGAAAACGTATCACGTTCCTAAATGTTTGGTTGTTTGAAGCTAGCGCTCAGATTTCAGACGAGCCGTCAAATATTCGATTTTGTCTTCCAACTTGGCTGTGTGTTTTATGAGTGTAGGTACTTAAGGTATTTTAACTTTTTTTGGTCAAGTACAGTCACGGACTTTAATTGATGAGCCACTTGGCACTGTTCGTATTTTAGCCGTTTTAACTGCCCCGTTGGTCTCGTGGTCGCAAGCGCGACTGCTGAGTGTGGGGTCATGGGTTTGATTCCCGGGTCGGGCAAAGTGTTATTGGGTTTTTCAATTTGGAAATTCGTAGTAACAGCCCGGAGTTTGGAAGTTGGCGGTGTGATACCCCCGTGCCTCGGAAAGCACGTTAAGCCGTTGGTCCTTCGCCTGATCTCTCTCCGGTCGTGTCGGATTGCCGTCCCTTCGGACTATGAGAGTGAGGGAAGAGAGAGTGCACCTGTGTCTGCGCACATACTTGTGCACTATAATATCTCCCGCGCCGAAGGCTAGTCTCCGTTGAGATTGGCCGTCGTGGCCGAAAATACGGTCAGGTGGACTATTATTATTTTAGCCGTGTAATGCAAATCGGGCTTAGTCGGACACGGAAAGTCATGTCTTCATAATAAAGAAGAAGAAAATTATATTTTATATCTTTACCGGTTGGATAACCTGAGAGCCAGAACTAATAACTCGACAGCAGAGTGACTACCCAAAGTCAACAAATTGCAGGTCTAGCAACCGTAACTTAGCGACGATTGTTTTAGTGTAGCCATGTAACGTTAGTCTAGTTAGCGACTGACCTGGGAACTTAAAACGGTCACTTTAGCAGAATCATATTAAGAAAATATTATGAATCATCGTAAAATGCACAAACTGACAATTCATAATGATATGATCTGCGTGTAATTCATATTACGAAATAATTCATCTGTTTGACAGTTTTCTATGAAGATTCGTAAAATGGTCCACAAATTATGAATTGCTTTTATGTCAAATTAGAGGAATTCCTATTGATATAGCAGTTCATTTCCTGGGATTCAGGAAATGAACTGCTTTTAGAGGAATTGCTATTGTGGCGGGTTTAGGCCGCCTGGTGTCAGAGTTTTAAAGCCGCCCACGGACCTCTGACTTGGCTTGACATGCCGTCGAGAAATATCTCTCAGACATGCCGGTTTCCGCACGATGCTTTCCTTCTCTGTATGAGAAGAGGTCTTTGCCCTGCAGTGGGACAAAAATAGGCTGGTATTATTATTATTTTGTCAGTTTCAGACGTGATTAAGTTCATGTCGTGTCATCCCTTAGTTCCAGTGTGGTCACATAGGATCATGAATAGATAATCCAATCAAAAACATAAATGTGAAAATGGAGCCAAATTCAATATTAGGAATAAGTGTGGTTATCGACTTCGCCGACAAAAGAATTGAGATCTAAATAGTTGCCAAGTTCTATAGATAATCCTGAAATTTATAAAGAACATACAACATTCTAAAATATATTTAAAACAAAATTTCTTGTTTTTCTGCTATAACAATGTTTTCTATTTAAAAATATAACTTCATTAAATAGTCGAATTATTTACACAAAGCACTTAGGATGAATTGAAGATGAAGGGATCTTTGCCAAAATTCTATAAAAATAAACGTGACTGTGCTGTCGGGGGAACTCCGTCAGGAACAAATTTCCTTCCCCCCGTATGATTTACTTAATTAATTAATTTTCGCAGCCACTATTTTGCATTTACATTTTGACCTCACTATCGACTTTGACACACTCGAAAACAATACGTAAGTTATCGGTACAAGTACGATTTTTTTATATTATTTATGGGCTACTAGCTTTAGCCAGCGGCTTCGCTCGAGTGGAAATTTTCCCACGGGAACGTACTGCGTCACGATCCTGCAAAAAATCTTGACACCGCGATTCAGAAAATCGCGTCATTAGCACAACGTCATCAAATGAGTACACTGGTAAACTCAAACTTTCCGTTCCAGACCAAGTAGTGCCTAATCAGTTTTGATCGAGTGGACAGATCTTAATTAATGAAATAACTACTAAGGTATCCTGTCCACGACGCCGCGCCGGAGTCGCATTACATTTTCATTCAGAGATGATCTGATTTTTTTTTTCACCTTGAGGACCGACTCTTGTGCGTCTCCGACATCATGTACAGGAAGCCTAAATTTCACCTCAAGATACGGACTATGACAATATTTCCAAACCCTTAAATCCCCGTGACCTCAGATGCGTCGTATTCCCGTTTCCCGCCTCGCGGAAAACTTAAATAGCCAATGATTAACAATTATTATTAATTATTGGTTGTCTAAGTTATATAAAATAATCTGGTACCTACCTATATACAAAACGATAAAAACGACCTTTCATAATGGAAACAACTCTCCTAGAAAAGAAAATATTTTTGCTATTATAATTTTGAAAGGCGCTAGGTGTTAAAAATCGATTACTCGAAAACATTTTTAAATCGTAAAAATAATCTGTTTTCAGATTTTTTCCTTTGTATACACACAATTACCAGCCTGGATACCAAATTTCAACTTTATAGGTCATCTGGAAGTGGGTTAGGTTTTTGATCTATAGGTAGGTAGGTATATAGGTAAGTCAGTGATAAAAATGCCGACTTTTAGACGTTAATATCTCAACAACCGTTTGAGCTATATTTATTAAATTTGGGGTTCTAGTTAATCTAAGGAGTATTAATAAATAAACCAAATTTGGGGTGAAAAATGGCTCCAAATGGTTCGTGTAATATAACACACGGCTGCTGCATCGCCAGTTCTTTTCTTGAACTTTGGCTTGACACGCTGCCACGTGTAATTGTTATCATCATCATCATTTAAAAATGTAATTCAGTAACAAAACCGTGAGGGAAGGTCAACTGAATTTTTGTTCAGAATCGCTTGATAATTTTAACACTTTTGGCAAATACCAGCCAGCTATGAGAGTGCGCGGTTAAAGCAAGAAAGTTTTCTGATGTAACCATTACATAATCAGTTTATGATGTTCCCACTGCTGGGATACAGGCCTCCTGTCATTGAGAAGGAATGGGCTGTAATCCACCAAGCCGGTCCAGTGCGGGCTCGTGGATGTCACAATGTCAATTGATTCAGGCGTGATTTTAAGGAAAACCATTATTAAATACAATAGACGTAGATATATTTAGTAACCTATTCCGCTTGACTATTCTTCAAGAGTCATAAAAAAATCTGTAAGAAATCGACACGTGTTTCACCTCTCAACGAGGCATCTTCAGGATGACGATTGACTAATCGCAAACCAGAACGCGACGTGTTACCACACCGAGTGCTGGACGCAAAGATGCTCGTGGTGGTGGGATTTTTATGACTCTTGAAGAATAGTCAAGCGGAATAGGTTACTAAATATATCTACGTGTATTGTATTTTTTTTGTAACAATGTCTTCGAATTTTTGGTTCTAGGACATGCCAGTTTCCTTAAGATCCGCCGAATGACGCCGTTGTATATCTGTTTAAAAAATCCGTGTTTTATTCTTTCTGCGGAAATCCTCCGACTAACAAAAGGTTGTGACAGACATCTACACACTAAAACTACCTACACGTTCTTTATTCAACAACCTCTAGATTTATTTAAGTTTTATTGGGCCCTTTATCAGAATAAAGCATAATAACTAGAAAGAAATGAAGAGCTCTCAAACGTCTAGATTACTCCAGATATATTATTGTTAGAGCTAATCATCTCACATATATTACGGCTGTAACGAAGAGCGATCGTTTCTAATGCTTTTTTTCATTTGTTTCTTACGAGGGATGAGATTTGATTACTAAATCTATATTATTTATATTATGTATAGATATTATCTATAATATGAATTGAATAAGCTTTTTAAAAAAGAATGAGGTTCACAATTCGTTTGTAAATATTTATAGTATTTTAGGCTAAAAGTAGATTTTGGAGGTGTGACGTCACTAAAGCTATGGACATGGTGAACAATTCCTCGTACTCCCTTTGATATGAAAACTATGTGTCTTCCAATAACTAACTAAAGCAGAGAAATCTTAAACAAACAATGACTACTCACCAGTCATTGTTTTTTTAAGATTTCGTACCCGCAGGCTACAATACGAATCCATTTAGGAATAGCCGGAGAAATTAATTTTTCAAAGTGCAAACATACTACTTTTTGTAGTGGAGTTTTTCATCCCTAGCTTTTTTGTACCATGTTTTAATGTCTGAAAATGTTTTTATACACATACATATAAAAACTCACGCCTACTTCCCATGGGGGAAAGCAGAAACTACAGAACGCCCCCTGCTACGATCCTTACATCCTGATGTTTTTAATTTGGTTTACTTTAAGAATCTATCTTTATGTCCCAGGATAATTGTAAAAAGTGTTAGTATTTGCGAAAATCCTAGGATTATTGCAGTGATCCCGATAAATAGCTCGTATGATTACAAAAATCTTTCCCAGTTTTCAATGATCCACAGTCCTTTGGAATTCAATTCATTTATTGGTAAGGGATTCTTACAAATCATAAATATCGTTCATAACAATTCAAAAACATACTATACATAATGTCGTAATAATCCTAGAATTTTCCCAGATTCAGTTTTTCCAAGTATCAATCTACCACTTTTTTTTTTGAAGCTGGTTAATCATCAAATGACTTCTCCCACTCTGGGCGATGCGGAGGGCGTGTCAGACTTTTACTGACTAAAACCCACCCGTGTTCCTTCAGTTGCCTGTTGCCAAGGGCCCCGGTATCCTTTTCGGACTTTCCCGCAACCGTGGATCAATCCACCACTCATACCCAACAACCGTTACTGTTACGTAGTTTATCAGTTCTTCAATATCCAAAGGGTCTCATAAGTGATTTTTTACTTACTTATCAGCCTTTGAGTCTGGCTCCAATACATTAGCAAAACAACAGCTAAACACATGCGGAGCAAAACACGCGTTACTAAAAAGCGAAAAGGGCAGGTTACGAATTAACTTTGATGGGCTTGGATTTGTAGAGGGTGGATAAGAAATTTTAAACGCTTAGAAAATAAACTGGATAGCTTTGCTTAAAATTTATGGATTATGGTAATTAACCCTTTATAATTAAAGAGATGAATATAAATGTTGATGGATGGAGTGGAAGAGGTAGGCCAAAGAAAATATATGGATTGTGTGAGGAATGATGTGAAAGAAAAGGGAGTGAATGATATCGATAGCGTGACGGTTAACAGGGGAAGACGAAAACGCGTTGCGCCAACCCCAAGTGGGCAGGAACATGATGAATAATAACAATTTTTTTTTTCTTTTACCAGTTCAATGAGTTTTCTTTTTTTTTTAAAGGATTATTTCTTTATTTTTTTTGCTACTAAATCAAGATTGAATTGCAATTATCGTTTTTAAGGTCGGTCACATGAGGAATTATGTCTCTATTACCATACTTTGAAGTATTTCTCACTATAATTCGGTGACAGCAAAACACTCTTTTTAATACTGAGCAGCAGACAATCCATCGTTATGGCATAATCCCGTCATCATTGACGAATCCCACCGACCGCATATTCTGAAATCACGAATCATATTTCTTATAAAATAAATCCAGAATAAAGCATCTCCAATACACTATCAGTTACCAACCCAGAATCTTCCAACTAAATCAAAAAGAATCCTTCCATACTATGAGCCTCACAAAATGCTTCTTTCACAATTTGGTCTCGTTTGTGCCGCGTCACCATTGTTTCATTACATGTGCCCACTTACAATCACGTGTTTGTCTGCCCTTTTTTGTGTCCATTTCATGGGACGCTACCTGTCCGAATGTAGTAATTGAATACATCAGATAGCTCGGTTTATTTTTATTTGGATGACGAGATATTTTCGTGTGGGTTGGACGTTTAAGCCTGTATATTAATTGGATTTGCGGTATAGGGAAGTTTTGAAAAGAAAATGTTTAAGTTATGACCAAGATTATAGTTAATGCTCTTTTGATTATAATAATACTAGTTTTTCCCCACGACTTCGCCCACGTGGAGTTCGGAAATTATCCCACGGGAACGGCATAAAAATATGATCGAAATATGATCGCTGTGTGACAAATTTTATTCAAATCCGTCCAGCCGTCAAGGCCTAAAAAGATAACAGACAGACAGATAAACAGAAAGATTAACCGACGAACAGAGTTACTTTCGCATCTATAATAATTATTAGCATGGATTATCAAAATCAAATCATTTATGCACAACAAAACGAAAACGATAAACGTAACGGTGTTTTTATATTTTTTTTATTTTCGCATACTATGTTCTTTTACAACTTATTCAGTCAGTGCAGTGAAAAAATGAGTTGAATTCATAAAAAAAATAACATTCCATTTTAATAACAGTTTCCACAGTAGCTAGAATGTTGTTTCTTATTGATAATGTTTTTCGCGGAAATATAACAGTGTCTTAAAGGTGTCTTAAATACGTCGTCTTAATCAGAAGAGGTCTTAGTGTCTCATATTATGCGTGGGTTTGCGGGCTAGGAGATGTAATTGTACGGGAATGAACAATAATATAGGTAAACGACGTTCCACCGAGTATGTGAGGCGCGAGCGCAGAACAATCAACTCACTGCCCTACCAGGGTAGACACCATGATCACCAATACCACAGTCGCCATTAATCCTTGCCGGTTTCCCGGTTTCGATCCATCTTCGCGATATTTCATTTTCTTGGCGGGGGGCCGCCTCCTCAGTACTCGGGATTACGTCTAGTTGACAGCTGTCATTTTCGTTCAAAAATCAACTACGTAAGTTTAGCGTCGTAAAATCTTTAGACGCACCCTCATACTTTTATTTATTTGTTTATATTGGTTATAAACAAATAAATAAAAGTAAAAGGTTTGGTAAATATTTGTGAACATGGTACTTTAAAATATTTGTAACCAATATTGGGTAGGTACATGTGTGCATGGTGAATATTTATAACGCTACAAAATATTTAAATTATGATAGCAATTAACAAACTTGTACGTAATGTATAAATCTGCCTAGCCTTTTCCCAACTATGTTTTGGTCGGCTTCCAGTCTAACCGGATACAGCTGAAGGCCAGTATTTTACATGGAGTGACTGCCTATTTGACCTCTACATTACAGTTATTGGGTAACACGATACCCCTTGGTAGGACTGGTTGCCAGACTTGTAGGCTTCTGAATATCCGAACCGACCGCGGCTAGCGTAGCTTAACCTTCGATCGATCTATGCGGACTTTATTATTTAACCATGAAAATTATAATTTTAGCGACTTGTTGTTAAAATTATAATTTGGATAGTACAAGAACTTAGGTAGCTTATGGTACTGACCCTACACTTTCTTATCCAACAAAAACATAATCCTGGTCCTTAGCTCGTTAATCTCTCAAACGGCGCGCTCAAATGACGTAACCGTCAAACGCGGCCGCTCATTACTTTTAATGAGAGGCGCGTTCATTAACACGAATCAATTGAACCGAACCAACTTACCAATTAAATAGTACACCTTTTTCAATGGAATTCAATGAAATCTAATTGCGTGAGAGTTAATTTTTTAATCAGATTCACTGAAAGCAAATCAGTTGAATGAAGTAAAGTTGTTGAGACTACATTCAATTGTACATCGTATTGTTGCTACGCCGTAGCTCCCATGAAGATGTCACTGCTACGTGAGCTACGCTGTCGTAGCAAATAATCGATCCGCTACGCGTTGAAAACATTGTTGCATATCGGACGTTTATTTTGTACGGGAAGGCTATTTGTTTGAATGAACTGTTTTTAGGATTCTGTATTACTACTTCTCCTCCGTACTCATCGTGTTACGATGATTGATAATTATGACACATGGTAAATGCTTGAAGTACTATAATTCTTGCTGCTATGATATAAAGATGATGTCAATTCGATATTTCCATGAACGTTCTATCCACTGTACCAATTATTTGTAAAAGAACGTAGTACTTTTAGAATGTGACAGGTCTGTATATCAATCCGTATTACAAACACGAATTTTGTTAGGCAAAATTCATTATATTTTGAACACCAAAATAAAAAATTAACCAACTACCCGGTATGAATAATTCCCTCACATAGCCCGTACAACATGATATCCTAAAGTCTCATAAGCGAAATATATCGGAGTCCATTTGAAAGGGAAGTGTTCCCAGCAGGGCGATAACTCACGCACATACATGACTCGCTTGAAGGGCTTGTTATCTCAATAGTTCTACTTAAATTATTTAATTTTATAGAGAAGCGTAGAGAGATAAATTGTTGTTGGATGTTTTGTAGTTTAGATTGTGTTTCTATTAATTAGAATAATTGTAATTTTTGAACTGTATTTAAGCTTAGATTTTGATACAGCGCGCAGACCTTGTAGCTGTAATTTTGTGAACTAACCTTTTTACTGTAGATATTATCACTACGATTGTTGTTGCTTGTTAAATTGTGCGATTACGCTTTCTGTGATAATCAGGTCTAAACCTTTATTGTAAGTCCAGTGATATACGTTGATTGTTACGTGTTATAGTAGCCTTGTGAATAAATAATTATGCAACACTCCATAACGGGAAGTCAAATATTTTTTGTTTGACGAAGGAGTGAAAATCGCATTTATGGTTGAAAGTAAAAATCTGAGTAATTTTTATGACTTCCTCTAATTTGTCAAACTCTAGTAATTGGCAGTAATAAAATTAGCAGCCGTGCTACTTAGTCAATACTCGTTCTTTGCATGAGGAGAGACTATATCAATATGAGCTGATACAGGTAAAACTGAAATCGCTTCAAATAAAAATAAAAACTTTATTTGACGATGATTTTAAATTACAAGCAGGTTTAAAGTACCGACTAACAACAAAAAATCGCTTGAAGTAAAAAAAAACACAAATTGTAAGTCTCTCAAACAAACTAAAATTTTCATAACCCCGAAAAACTATACCAATTAAAATGCAAATCCGAAGCCAGGGCTAAGTGTGCAAACCCGACACGATTCATTTCAGCTGTATTTTACAATACTGTGCGGCCACTGAATATTTATCACGCGTTCGCGGCATTTATTATGAAACCTATGCAAATTTGGCAAAATAAAGGAATCTATTTGTCAGAGAGTGCGCCGTGGGGAGGTATCTCGGAAAGTCCGGCTACCCTTGGGAACTGTAGCTTTTATAGTTGGACAGTGATGAGGTGAGGGTATGAATGAGACTAGGCCTGTAAGTCGGGTCGGGGCTGTAGGGCAGGGCGTATCTTCTTAGGCCCAGTTCACGGCCTCGAGTGATTGCGACTTGCGTGAAGCGACACGCGCGCGCCTCACCTGTTTCTGTCCATCGCACCGCAAGTTAAGTTTTTTACCTATTTAATATAATCTGAGAAATAAATATCATTTGATTTTATCATTTCATGCTCCAAGCTACTAGTAAACCACGCATGACTGTTGATTTGCGATTCACAAGGTTTTGTAGTACACAGTGTTTTTTGTTAAACTGACAGAAAAGTAATCACATTGGCGGACAGCGTTAATGTTTCTGTGAATGCGTGCACCTTGAATCATTCATACTTCATGCTCTCTGAATTTCACTTGTGTTGGTTAATTTTTACCTGTATTTTTGTAGAGATAAAATGTCTCGTATGTTTCCGTGTTTACGGGCCGCCTGTCCCATGGATTTTGTAAGGGATAATAGAAAGGGTAGCAGCAATTCTATGGGAGGTTTATATTCTTCTTGGCGTTTTTAGGGCTATCGGAAGGGTTCGATTTGCTTACGTAAATATTTGTATGCCGAACAGCACTACTTGTACTGTTCGTACTAACTAAAGGTTTCATTGAAACAAATTATCTACATATCTACTTTATTCTATAGAAGTTATGAGTAGGGTAATTGCGTAACACACAAACAATGATTTTCATGCTTTAATGACATTGCTTTTCATTTTACAGTTCAACAAATCATTGCCCATGTATCTAGAAATAAATAAGAAATTATAGGTCTAGCAATCCTGATTTCATGGCTCTTCATTTGACAGAAGATGATGTCGTGTCTGTTAAAGTAACTTCGATTGAATAATCAATTGATGAGAGTTGAATTTTTTATTTTGTATGGGGACAAAATACCAACTTTTTGCTGAATACCTTACCTTTGGATAAGAACGTACTATACCTACTCACGAAACCGTTCGCCATTATTTTTTCACGTCGCCAGTCCATTTAACTGTATCTACTCTCATTAGCTCCACTCCATACAGACACCAAACACCAGCTAAACTTTTAACCAATTCAAATTTTATTCATACTCACTCGGAATTTTTCCGAAAAGCAAATAAGATGTCACGGGAACGTCCAACTTAAATGTTGAAAGACTTAATGAGAGCCAGCGAAAACCCATATGAAGTTGAAAAATTGGACGATTTTAAACGTCTCTTTTGCCACGATAAATGTCAGCAGAAACATTTCAGAACTGCCGTCAAAGTCGCGATTTAAGTTTGAAATAATGTTTTGAAAGAAAAGTTTTCGTTCGATCGGAGTCTGTGTGAATGGATTTTGTTATTTTATTCTTTTGTTCGTTTGAATCTTATCTCTTTTGAGAGATAGAAGCTTAAATAAATCACAGTAGAATTATTATTTCTCCAATAGCATGGTTGCCGGAGAGCAGAGAGAATTTCGTACCTATAAACTTAGGGAGATGACTTTGTCTGAGAAAGTCAGTGAGAATATCTCAATATTTGAAGCCCTACAAAGGAGTATAATAGTGTAAAGGAATTCGTGGAAATAGCTGGCATTGATGGCAAAATATTTTCATAATACTTAACTTTTGTAACTTAGTTTAACTTGCAATCGCTACAACGAATTAAAATGGTATTAGGCATTTAAAAATATCACTCACCAAATCCGTTTGTGATGCCCCCTCAGTAGTAATGAATATTTAGATTTTGATGTCCCATTACTTTAGACTTCAAAAGGCTTTATTCTTGTAAATTGATTAAAATGAACCATTAAATAAAAGGTTTTCAAGTGAAGATGGGTTTAATACTATTAAAATTTACATGAACTCTTTATTCATATTTGAATTAATTTACTTTTTGATAAGATGTCTATTAAAGATAGAAAGTAAAGTACAAAAAGTTGTATCTCAATTTTTGTCGAACAAAAACTTCTAGAAACTGTGGTTTACGATTGATCTTTAATCATTTTCAAAAGTTATCCTACAATCTCACAGTTAAAGAATGGGAACAATATTCTTCTTCATTTACAATTTGAGAATTTACAAATCCATAGGCTTTTTGAAGACACGTTTACTCTACATGGATCACATCATCATTATAATATTCACTGAAAACTTATTTTTGGGGGCCTATTTAGTATGACATCTTTTGACAAATTAATGTCGCATTGTCAGTTACATTAAATAGGGCTCAGCTGGATGCATGGCCAATATTTATGACTTCGTTTAACAGTTAGTTAGAATCTATACAAACACGAATGCATCTTCCTTAACAACGAAATACCCAACAAACAATACTGTTAACACAGTAACGCGAGCCAGTCGTCGCGCATCGTAGTAAATGTAATAAGTACCGAAACGTGTTTGTGGACCAGCGTGCCCTGCAGTGGAACGGCTTAGCGTTTGCATCGGCACTGTGTAAACGTGGGAACAACTTTGTTTCACAACGTACTTGATAACTGTTTCATTGTTGTTGGAGTACGTGCAAGATAAGTCATTCAATATGTGTTTAGGTTAAGTAATGTTAACTCTGAACATTTCTATGTTGTCGAATTTAGGGCAAGTTTTAAACTCTACGAGTTGCCATTTAAATGTAGTTTCAGCACACTCTGGGCCAGCCTTGCACCACCATGCTGACTGGCTTTTTTTTTTTTTGAAGAAGGGACAATTAATGTACATTCTAATTAATTAAAACGTATTTGGTGCATGTCACAGGAAAAGTTGTGTCAACAATTTTCTTTACCAATTCAAACATCTTTCTAATTGATACTTTAGTAACATTCATGTATGTATAAATCATTGTAACATTCACCTTCTGACATTGAAATTAGAACCCTAACCCACATTTACGTAGGTACAAAAGAGCGCCATCCATTGCCAAAGTCCTTTGCCTAACAATAGGCAATATCCGAAATTGGGACGATCTCATACAAACCTATTCAAAGTTCTACAGAAACTTAATCTTGCTAGTTTACACTAGATGAAACTTACTTCCACGACCTGAATTTGTTCCGACGAAACTTTTGCGAGTGTTAATTTCATTGTATTGTCTCGTCTTAAGCCGTGGTTACACATGGACAATTTTTGTCGTTGTTTCTGGCTACATTTCCCGGAGATACATTATCAATCAATCAATCTGCCTAGCCTTTTCCCAACTATCTTAGGATCGGCTTCCAGTCTAACCGGATGCAGCTGAATACCAGTATTTTACATGGAGCGACTGCCTATCTGACCTCCACCATCCAGTAACTGGGTAATACGATACCCCTTGGTTAGACTGGTTGTCAGACTTTCGAGCTTCTGACGACTCGTAATGACTGTGAAAGATCCACAAATGACAGCCGGGATAGCTTAACGAGCTTTCTGAGGCATGGAGGAGTCTCGATATGTGAAAATGGTCACCCATCCACGGACCAACCCCGGCAAGCGTAGCTTAACCTGATGGATCGACCCGAGCGGCTGTTATAACTTAGCCACGAGCTCCTCCTGGAGATACATTGTATACAGCCTTTGTGAGTGAGTGCAAGAACTACGGAACACCACTTGCTCCTATTCTCATACAAATCTGGTCATACATGCGCGCCACTTGGGAGTAAGTACTGCGCACTTGAACTTTTTGAGGGACGGCACTGATAACTGTCTGTGTTATTGGATAGGGCGTTCCCTCCGGCGTCTTCACTTATCTTGTAGATAGCTTTTGTTTATCGCCTGTCATGGTTAATTGCCGGAAGTGTTAGTATTAGTAAGTACAAGTATCTCCTTTAGTTGCCAAGAGTTGCGCAATTTTAGTTGCCCGTGTAAGCTTAAGTACCTGCATAACATTGTCACGGTATCTATAGGCTGGTTATAGTTTGAATGGTTATAAGTATGGTGGGTTGTTTTCAATGCTGGCGTAGTGTATTAAGGTATTATTGTAGGGCAATGTTGGGTTGTTAAGACATTCCTGTATGAGAAACAAAAAAAAAAACAACCTACAACAAACATAATAACAACTACAATAAACATCTAACACAATGTTTACTGTAGTTTATGTAAAGAAATGATGCAAGAAGCGGGTTTTAATCAGGGTCTCAAGTTCGGAGTATATTATTCATTCGGGTTCAAAAAAAGAGCCACTGCAAAATATTCCTTTCACCAAATAATTCACTGCAGCATAACACAAGATCCTTGCTCTTGATATTCCCGTCACCTCTGCCACAGCACGGCACGGACCCTGAATATTTGACGTCAAGTGACCGTAGCGATCTGCTACATAATCTCCACAGAGCAAACATCTCATAAATATGCGAACTCGTCTACCCGCCTGTATCGGTTCCTGAATAAAATCTCAAAGAATTTCGCGCTCCATCGAGTTTCACTTATACGATATGCATTTTATGATTCTCAGGATGCATGTCGTAAAGTAAAAAAAAAAGAAAAAATCCATTCAGACTTCTAAAAGCCCGCGAATATTCTTGACTTCGTCAAAATTTCGAAGTTTGGAAAAAATCAGAATTGTCATCTTTGAACGTCGCGTTTTAACCCCTCTTCCACATGGAGTGAATTGTAAGATCTTTTCTGAATATTGAAGGCGAGTCGCTCGTGTTAGAATATCGGGTTCAGAACGTGTGAAAAGCTTTCTCGCGTGAGAGAGACATCTTGACCGCTTTAGCTCTTACGTGAAGTAAAATTTGCTTCTAAAATAACTAAAGGACTTACAATAAACTATTTGTCATTAAACAAAATCTATCGATCTTACGAAGTGAAATGAGAGTGATTCTAAGAAAAAGTGCCTTCTCATTTAGGTCTAAAGCTTTTCTTCGTACTCCAAATTATTTTGAACGCATTTATTAGAAACCATTTTTGTAAATGGTGCCCGTTAGCAGAACTCAGAACAGACATCAAAAAGAGGCGGACTAAACGTCACCTGCCTATCATCTGTTTATTGTAAAACTCCACGAGGGCTTAGTGCGGGTTTAGGGATGTCAGATGTCTTCGAATTTTTGGTTACCCTTAAGAAATCCCGGTTTTCTTACGATGTTTTCCTTCACCGTTCAAAGGTCGCCTATGTTACATTAATTTACCAACATAATACGTTATTGTTTCCTTGAGCACGTCAAAAGATAACAAAAGGGCACTTATAGGGCAGATTGCATTAGACATTTATTTATTACTAGCTGCGCCCCGCGGTTTCACCCGCGTTAGTCTCGATCCCGTGGGAATATCGGGATAAAAAGTATCCTATGTCCTATTCCAGGTCATGGTCTACCCATGTGCCAAATTTCATCCAAATCCGTTCAGCCGTTTTAGCCTGAAAGCGTAACAAATAAACAAACAAACTCACTTTCGCATTTATGATATTAGTTAAGATTACCTTCCCCAAACATAAATATATCAATAGGAAAATACTTCAGTCTAAAAATCCCCAACGGAATTGTGTACAACTTTAATATTACGAAAACAACTATTTATGTTTTCGACAAACAACTATTTATGTTTTTGTCAAACAAATAAAAAGTAAATGTTTGTAATCCATAAAATTCAATTGAAACATCAAACAGAGAGAACACATACATTAAAAAGTTCGTCGAGTCTGAAAAGTTGGGAAACATTTCAGATCAAATATTCAAATGAAATATGTCGTCCTAACTTGGTTGAACTTAAAAAATTGAGGCTTTGTACCAAGTTTGAGTCATGTATTACTTATGGCCACAGAAGGTACTATAAAGTGATTTGTGCAGTGATTTTGGATCTACATTTATATTTATATTCAAAAGTAAGACGCAGTGTCGTATATTTTGGTCGTATATTTTGGTAACAACTTGCTGAAAAATTAAGATGATTTGGCACTCAGATTTGATAGAGACGGAATTTTATTTGTATGAATTAAAGATATTTTTCCTAAAACTTTGTTTACAACATACCGCAACTTAATAACTTGGTAACTTAATTGCAGACGCAGGATAGATTACGTTAAATGCTACGTTTTCGCGATTTCAAACTCCAAGTTCTCATGATGTTTTCCCTAAAATAAAATGAGTCTGGAACGATATATTTATCTGATAAAGAAAGATCTTACTAAGCATTCACGATTTCGCCGACCATTCTATATTGACGATTGCATTAACTACACAATTACGAACGTGAACATCCAATATCACTATTACACCAAAACATAGGGTAACAATACAATTGTCGGCCATTTACACATTACACACTAGAATAGACCGCCGTCAATATAATTGATGTGTGAACACCGTATTATTAATTGTGCGAATGCACAAATACTAACCAATGTGTGTCAGTATGAATCTATGCTGTTTATGCATAGGTACCTGTAATTTGCGGCTTTTTGGAAGCTATAATTTTAGAAAATAGGTGCGGTTTAAATAGTTATCTAATTACATAGCGGTACAAGGTTTGGCGCGCGGCTAAGATCACAACCAACGGCGCCATCTTGTTTTTTTTAATACATTTCAAGTGACATTTCATTAGACAATTACACAAAAGTTAACCATCAGCGCCCCACCTTTTTTTTGGGTGGGAAATCATCAAATGACTTTCCCGCTCTGGGCGGAGCGGAAGAGCGTGCCAGACTTTTACTGACTAAAACCCACCCGTGTTCCTTCAGTTGCCTGTTGCCAAAAGTCCCGGTATCCCTTTCGGACATTCCCGCAACCCTGGCAGGCATCGGTCCTAGACCCCGCCAATTGTGCTGACCTCTCTTTGAGGCGCGCGTGGAACACGACGCCCTACAAAGCGATTGATATTAAAACAAATCTTGTTTGTTTATATGGAAGCGTGATGTTTCTTTTGCTGCATTGTGCCAATGACACTACATACAGTGTGTATCATAATGGTTAAAGGGGATTCAGACCATCAAATTGATCCATGGGAACAACATCGGAATCGCGAAAAATAATCCGCCGGTATTGACAGTTGATAATTGTTTCGCAATATCAGACACTGAGGTACGATCATCATTATAAATGGCGTTTTGCCAGTCTTGTTAGAAATTGACAAAAAAGCGACATTAATGCAATCACTATACAAAACCGAAGAACCAACGACAAAAATCATCAAAGTGACCACCTCAAATTAGATGAGATCTAAAAACCGCCTGCCCTCGGCGGTCATTCACGTCCTATTTGTCATATGATTGGGCAGACGTGTGAAATGGAGCGTGTGATCCAGGCGGCGAGTGTTAGATCTGTGACGTATGTTCACTGTGCGGTTAGTGGGATTACATTACCTGTTTATATGGAGATAGTGTCGGAGATTATATGTTTAGAGACGTGAAGGAAGTTTAAAAAATAAATGGTTGAGAGCAGAATGATAAATTCAAAGGAGATCAGGAAGAACAAATATATTACTTGAATACTTGGTACTTTAGATGAGTTGAAAAGGTTTGCTGAAAAACTCAGCAAAGCATTCGTATCAAATATTACTAACACCAGACTGAAAAAAAAAAAATATTTATGTTTAAGTTAGACAAAAAAAAAACAGTTGAGCCCGAAAATTAATATAAACTGCAACATTGAAATGTTGCAGCACCTATACAATGTATCCCACTAACCCAATAACAAACTAAATATACCTTAGCTCCTCACAGACACCTCGTGACAAGGTAGAACAAAGCCTCCGATCGATTGAGCTAAACAGCGCCCACGAAACGCTGCCGTCCTAAAAATCTGTACCTACCTACTCTCATTATCTAGAAAAGTTAGGTAATTGTGTGGAGTGTACTTAGGCTAATTAAGTAGTTTGTCTTTGGCACAAGATGTCAGTAGTTGTAACAAATAGTGCCCGAGGACGGCACCTCGCGAGTTTTTTATTTTTTCAAATTTATTCCCTAAGTTTCGGTGAGGTCACATTGAGAGCGGGAAGCTGAATGATTTTCTGTACTTTTGTCTTAAAAAAAAAAAAAAAAAAAAAAAAATTTTATTGAATAAAAACGTTACAAAAAGTGTACACTTAGTCAACAGTAGAATTTCCCAAAAATAATAATGATCGTGCCTAAAAAAATAAGATAAACTAAAACTAAAATATGTTAGAACAGATGCAAGTAATGATGGTTCGGAATTGCAATGTTAGGTAGCGACCCGCCCGAACTAGGTTAATTCAAACCTGTGTTTCAGGCCATCACTTTACATTTCAATTACATTGGAGCACAATTTTTTTAAGAACTAATATAAAATAATCTATACTATTAACAAATATGAGAAAAAGCACATTGGTACATTAATATCTAAAACTAAACCTATGTAAATATACAAAAGTAAATATTTACGAGGGAATAAATTATCATCATGACAATATTTCTAGAAGTTTTTCTGTGTCTGTGTAATTGAGTATGGCTAAATGTTCAGATAATATTTTACTACATTTTTTATAACTTACACTATAGAAGCTAAGTAACTTGTTGAGCCTATTGTACAGAAAAGGTCCTAAAAACACATAAAATCTATTAGCAAACGCATGTCTAGTTTGAGGCTTTATGCAAACCAAGTCCTTCCTTCTCTTGCCGGAAGGTACTGGGTCAAAAGGAACTGCAGTGTGCTGGTGTAGTACTATACTTAGTATAAATAATTGTCGTACTGTTAGTACATTACATGCTGTGTAGAGCTCGTGCGAAGGAAATCTAAAAGGGCGAAAGGTAGCAACCTTTAGAATTGCTCTTTGAGCACGCTCTAGAGGGAGTAAAATTGTTTTTGCAGCGCCACCCCACGAAGTTATGCAATAGGTAAGAATTGATTGACACAAAGCTAAATAAACCTGTTTAATTAATTTATAGTCTGCTACGTTGCGTAAATTCATAAAGACATATATTAATTTGCGCACTCTAGCACAAAGTAACTCGATATGTTTACGGAAATTTAAATTGGAGTCAATAGTGACACCCAGATATTTTAAATGGTCAGCTTTAGCTAAAGTGGGGCAGGAACATGCAGTGTCAGCGTCCGTGTTACAATTGTGTGCGTAAAGGTTTAGATTAGTAAGCGGTATGTTAGTATTTCTCATTGCAAATAAAATGTATTTTGTTTTATCTGTATTTAACGTTAGTAGATTATTATGAAGCCAATTAGATACAATGTTAAAACCATTCTGAGCATGATTGTAGACCTCATCTCTTGATTTAGCTGAGAACAATAGAGCGGTGTCATCTGCATAAGACATTATGACACCATTTTGGAGTGACAAGCGGCACAGGTCATTTATGTAGATTAAAAATAACGTAGGGCCCAAAATGCTCCCTTGAGGAATTCCAAAACAACTATTTTTAAGTTCAGAACTTGTATAATGATCAATTTTTACACATTGCTGACGATCGCTAAGATAATCAGAAAATAGTTGAAGTTGTGCTCCTCTTATCCCAAGTGTTTCAAGCTTGTGCAAAAGTAAAGTACATGAAATTGTGTCAAAGGCTTTGGCTAGGTCTAGAAAGATCCCAATTGTGTGCATACCATTGTCTAGATTGGTAGTGACATGATTAGTCAATTTGTGTACAGCTTGGCTAGTTGATCTTTTGGGCCTAAAACCAAATTGATTATCGGAAAGCAGTTGGTTATCTTCCAGATATTTTAACAATCTGCTGTTAATTATTTTTTCTAAAATCTTTGAAAGGCCTGTTAACACGGAAATGGGTCTGTAGTTATTCACACAGTTTTTGTCGCCAGACTTGAATACAGGTGTGACCACAGCTTTTTTAAACAATTTAGGGAATATACCTTTGGTTAAACAAAGTTGAAAAATATGTGTTAGCGGAGGGGCAAGTAGGTAATTAAATCTTTTAAGTATATTATTAGGTATGTCATCCCACCCAGTAGCACAAATATCCTTTAACCCGTTAATTATTCTTACTACCTCGTAAACGTCGGTATCTAATAATACAAATGACTTTAGTGTAGAGGAAGTCGTAGTTGTGTTTTGACGGGAAAAAACACCAGAATTTAAATTTTTTTCAGCCAAATTTTTACCAATGTTAGCAAAAAAGTTATTTATTTTATTCATTGCTGCGGATGGGTCAGTCTCTGTTGATAGTAAATCAAACGGAGGTTCGGGATTTTTCGATCTAAATGTATTATTTTTTATAAATTTCCACACAAGTTTACTATTTGTCCCCGCCTTCTGTAATTCATTTTTATCATATAGATTTTTTTGTTTTTTCAAAAGGTTATTGCAGAAGTTTCGATACCTTTTATATGTAAGAGAAAGTATTTCGTTCTCAGGAGCGAGTTTCGATTTAAGATGAAGTTTGTCTCTGTCTTACACAACGAACGAGACCGGGTGTAATCCAAGGTTTAATACAACAATACTTTCTAGGCATTTTTTTTGTGAATGTGTTTTTCCTTATTGCATATTGTAGCGAATCTATGAAATACATTAACGTACTATTTGCATCGTTTGAATTATAAACTGGGTCAAAATTAATACCGCGTAAGTCATTTTCCAGGTTTGTCATATTGACTTTAGTATAGCTACGCATGCAGTTTTTTCTTGGTGAGGATATTTGCAGTGTTAGTAAAACAGCTTGATGATCGGTAAGTGAAGAATTAGTAACCAATGTTTTGGATGGATTTTTTGATTTTAGAATGATATGGTCTAAGCATGAGCCACTCTGATGCGTGGGGTGATAGTGAGCTGGTAAAAGTCCATGAAATGAGCAAATATTCAGATAATTATGTACATGGGTATCGGTTTTCCCGGAAGCAATGTTAATGTTGATGTCGCCCAAAAGTACTATGTTTTTAAAAGATGTTATGTTTCTTAAGTTTGTGTCAAGCGAGTCTAAAAATCTGTCCATATTTTGAGAAGGAGGCCTATAAATAGCCATAACTACCGTATCGGGAATAATTTTGATTATTAAGCAATTACTATCTTGGAATATAGGTTCTTCTATGATAGTTCGTAAATTATTTTTGATATAAACTACTAGTCCATCATTTTGGTTTATGTTCCTGTCAGTCTTATACGAAAAATAACCGTCAAGAGATGGTACATTGATTGTCTGTTTTGACAACCAACATTCTGTTAGGACGATAATATCACAGCTTATGTCGAGATTCTGTAATAACACTTCAAATCCGTTCATGTTCCGATTTATGCTACGAATATTCTGTGAGAGCAGGGTTAACGTTTTTCCACCAGAAGGAAGAAGGTGCTTACAGTCCTGAACATTACAGATTTTAGATTCAGACACAGAAAAACTATCAAGATCACAAATAAGTTGATTTGTCATGATACTTACAAACTAACTGGAAATATAAATAGAGGATAAGCTACCTGTTTGTGTGCCAACTAAATAAAGTATTCGGTAGCGCTCTTAGGCGCCGTCATAATCTATTGAGTTGATGTAGTTAATCTCTGCATATTTGCGCGCCGGGCAACTTACATCACCAGTTGAATGGTCACATTTCCTCTTGAAGCGCTTGCATGTCGCACATTGAGCGGGAGAAGATTTGCTGCTACATTCCTTGAAGGAGTGTCCAGTCTCTCCACAGTGATTGCAAGTAGGACTAGTTTCCCGGCAAAACTTTGCGGCATGTCCAAACTGCTGGCAATTGAAGCACCTTGTGACTATCGTGAAATCTCTCACAGGGCATGATGTCCAGTTTATAAAAATTCGGCTTTGATTTATAAGAATTTTTCTTATGCTAGCAGGTAGTTCCAGGATGTAGTTACAAGTAGGAAGGTCTTTCTTACCCGATTTATGGCTCAATTTGATGCTCTCAAGGAAGGACTCACGAGTTAAATTCGGCAACTTATCTGAAAGGTTCTGCTCGTATATACAATCAAATACCTCCTTCTCGGTAAGGGTTACGGGAACACCAATGACGGCCACCCTAGGGCGGCGTTTAGAAGGTTCTTCTATTTTAAGGCCCGATGATGCTAGTTTTTCCGAACTCATTAGCTTGTCAATATCGCCTTTGTTTTCGGTGCTAATCAAAACGCCCCCATTTTTCACTTTTCTCAGGCCACGGACATGGAGCTTTAGTTGTTCGGGGGAGATTATCTTTTGAACAAGTGACTTGGTGTCGTCACTCGTTAGGGTCTTATCGCTGGGATAGATGGCGACTGATCTCAAATTTGCAGGACGGACGAAATTATCGGAACCTTTCTTCACCATGCTAGCATAAGAAGTATTTTCTGACGGGTTCAGCTTTATTTCTACGACCTCTTTGAACTGCTGGAGAGAGTTCACAACGTTCTGGTGAACCTGTAGGTGCTGGATTGTGGTATGGGCCTGGATTGTTTTTTGCTTCAACGATTGGTATAAGACGGCCATCTGAGAAGTCCCACTTGAGACCTTCCGGCAAAGATTGGAGACACGAAGCTTCTGGTCTGAGTTCATTTTCCCCTCACCGACAATAGTGCAGACTTCGTTCAAAATCGTATCAATAGATCCTAACCATTTCTGGATCTCAGGCGTACTGATAACTTCACTCGGCAATTCATTCTCATCGGGTACTGGTGGGTTTGGGTCCCTCGGCGGTAATGGTGCAGTAGGCGTCGGTGGAGGACTGTGCCGTAGTAACTGGCTACGACCAAACGGGCTCGATCCTGGTTGAGACATACTACCAGAAACACTTTATTAATAGTTTATAAAATTTATCTAGTCCATCTTGCAACCACGGTAAAAACACTCTTGAAAGTCGGTAAAAAACCTACAAGTCACACGCGACACACTTTATTTTTTACTGACGGCGCAAATAATTATATTTATTTGTTGTAATTGTTTATTTTCATTATTCTTAGTAAATACAAAACACACGTCCGCTTAGTCTCGCGGCTCGTAATGTTTATTATTTAGCTAGAAAGATATTTATTGAGTCATACATTTTTGATTGATTTTTAACTGTATTCTAAGTTTCACGTAATCACGTAATAAAAAAGTGAAAAAAGCTCGAAAGCGCGTTAAAAATAGGCCTGCTGGTACCTACCAAAACCAATAAACTAATTTCAAAAAATAATTATTATCGGAAAACTACCCTAAACACATTTTCTTAGCTCTGTATTTTTATTTATAGCTTTATTTTATATCCAGAATTCAATCTCATTCAGCCCTTATAAAGAATCCCTAACAAATATTTAGTTACATCTCTAAAGTAGCGGCTCTTTATAATTTTCTCCCTTATTTTAGAGAAAACTTCCAACTTTTTAAATTAGTAACCGTTTTCTGCAGGTTGAAATCTTAGATTAAATGTATTGAGTGAGTTCTGTTTAAGTATTCTATTCATGAATTCTGTGCTTATCTGTTTCTCTTTAATCCGGGAATAGGAATCTCTCGAATCACGATAATGCAGCTTCGATAGGATTATCGTGGTTCCAGTAAACGGGTCAGTCGCGGCTGCAAATAATTCGCTAGGTGCCATTATTGTCGTAGCTTATATATATTGCGACCAAAAAGCCCGGTACGCTTTGCAAAGCGACGTTGCCTTTACGTATTAGGCTGCTGGTAATTCTGGCATTATAATACGTACGCAGTGACTCGCGTAACTTTTTCGGCATTTTTTCTACATAACGACGGCCCTTGAATGGTAAATAAAGTCTCTTTAATGTTAAATGTCTTTATTGCACATTCGTAATCTTCAGACTGCCCTGACTTACAAGTTATAGGTCGTGGGATCGAGCCCAGGCAAGCGCTTTACTTTGAGTAAATAATTTCTTAACAAACAGTCAGGCAAGTCCTAGAAGAAACATTCGAAGAAATGTGAAATCTAGCAGCCCGCACTGGGCCCGCGTAGTAGATTACAGCCGATTCTCGCTCGAAGAGGGGAGGCCTGTGTCCCAGCAGTGGGAAAACTACAGGCTGATTATGATGATGATGAATCTGCAGAGTTGGTTACGTCTACTAGCTATTTACCAACTAGTAAGGACTAAGAAAAAATATTGTGCCCTTAACCAGAAAACTTATTAATTGAATCCAGTTTCTTAAGCAATTAATCGCCAACTTTATAACCAAAGCCTGACAAACTCCATCCTGTGATTCTACTAAAAACCCTGTGATCTAGAAAACAAAGGTTCGCAAATTAAGCGGAACATTGAAACCGGACCAAGTTACGTTAGAATTGATATTAGATTTAGTTTTTATTGGACAAAGCAGTTGCTACAGAAATGTAATAATGTTTTTCTGAGACCTGAAGCTGTGCGTTCTATTTTAAAGTCAGTTTTTCTCAGAAACTGGTTCGACTGCGGAGGAGAGAAATAGGTTATGCGCGGAGTTTGACTAACTTAAGCTGCAGGAAAATTTTAGTATCGTTTTACAAAGATCTTCTTGTGTCGTTGACTCATTTTGTTTGACCATTTGTATTACCAAATGTCATTATTTATTTCACAAGTACTTATATTTTGACACTTTTAATCGTGATTTTTTTTATCAAAAAAATATTTGTAAGTTACAACTTGTAGAAAATCATAAAATATCCTGAGAGTGTCCGGTGACTTTCCATTCCGGTTTCCATAACGGTTAAAATCGATTTTATTTTCTAAAATGTGGTCTAAAGAGAGAGATGACCTGATGCCCGTGTCCCAGCAGTGAGAACATTAAGGCTGATTATGAATATGGAGATGAGCTATGAATTTAACGAAAATTAACATTCTAGGTAACTTGTGAACGTGTAGACTTGTATCTTTTGATAAACAGGGCCCTGGACAGCTCTTTGGTTTGCCTTATTTAAGTCCTGGAAGAAGATATTTTCAAACAATAAATAATATTATGATTTTGATAAAACAATAGAAAATTCTCTCGGAAAAAATATAAACAGTCTATTCTTTTCTACACGGATATAGTCCAATAGCTTGCTGGTAAAATTGTTTTGAGAGTGTTAAAGGCCTTGGGAACAAGATCTTCCATTAGATTACTTTCTTATTACGTCATAAATATATAGCAGCCGTGTTTTATCTCGTGGATGCATTAATACCGTAAATAACGAATGGTAGGAGGCCACTAGCATATTTATCACTACTACCTACCAGATTATGGTAATATTAGTGAATATTTCTGTTCAGATCTGAACCGAGGGGGAATATAGGTCGTTGTCCTTTCGCGAGATATTAATTTGTTTTTTGAATAAATTATTATGGTTTAGTTTAGTAAGAAGGATTATTTAGTTATTTTTAATTTAATAAGGCAAAATAGTAGGGAGTGAAAAAAAAAAACGTATGCTGTTGGGGACCCCCGTCAGGAACGAAGTTACTTCTCACGTATGATTCAAAACGAAAACAAAATTTTCACAGCCGCCAACTTAGATTTACATTTTGACCTCATTATCGGCTTTAACACCCTCGAAAACCATGAAAACGATACCCAAGATGTTTTTTTTTAATTTTCGGAGCTGCCCTCTTGGATTAACTTTTTGACCTCACTATCGGCTTTAGCACCCTCGAGAAACATGAAAACGACACCGATGACGAAAATTTCCGTCATGGATTTTCATGTTGACTAAACACAGACTTTCTCTCTCTGTCTATCGAATTAGAAGACAGTTGTAAGTATGAACGCTTTTCGTGTGACGATTTCTCCGTAGTCCGCTTACCCGTACCGCTAGCCGTGTTAAGGAATTTAATTCGTTCTTCGAATCATATTCTGCTCACATCTACGTACTTCGTGTAAGTCTTGTCATAATTATATTAGTCAAATTAATCATCATTTTAATGTCTAGCACCTGATTGGTACTCATCTAAATCTTACATACAAGTATCTTTATCTATTCTAAGAACATCGTTATTATACAAACCATACCAAGAAGTACTGAATTGAAGGACACGTTGGGCAAACGAAAACAAACATGAGTTCGATTCATGTTGGTACAAACGTTTAGTTTCAAAGACAGCCTATTTCTGTCGACAGAAATCTACATCCTTACTTCTGGTTCTATGAAGCTTTGTCATCTTCGTTCTATCACCATCATTATGGGCAGCCTTGTTCCACTCACTGTTGAAAGTCAGACTACCAGTCTTACCAAATGGTATCGTGTTACTCACCCAGTAACAGAGTTGTAGAGGTCAGTTAGGCAGTTACTCCATGTAAAATACTGGTATTCAGCTGCATCTGGTAAGCCTGAAAGCCGATACTAACATAGTTGGGAAAAAGGTAGGCAGATGATAATCAACATAATTATTTTTCCTCAACATCATTCACAATCAACATAAACACCCAACACAACAAAATTCAATAAAATAAAATCGTTCAACAAAAGCAAGTTTACACGGAAGCAGGTTGTTATAAAGACATGAATGTTCACTAGCTCTGTTAGACGTTCAATTGCAAGCGATCTATTGGAGTTACAATGGGACCCCAAACGGCTGCTATCAAAGACCTGAGGCATTCGATTACTGTACGGATCGAGTGTACGAGGCTAGGAAGGCTACACACAAGCGATTGGTTGCGATTTTGTTACGGTATTGTGTCGTGAATATAGGTAGAAAGAAGTCAACGAATGTAATGTGCAATTATTTTCTCGTGAATAAGATCCTTTAATTTTCTTTATTCTTTAAAGCTTATTCTTTGTAAATGACGATGTTTGAGTAAAAACTTTGTGTATTAAAACCTCACTAAAAATAGTAGTAACTGACTACTATGGCATTAGTACTATTATGCCTCTAATTGTACTTCATTTGCTGTTTGTTGTCCTTGGTACAGTCAGGGATATTTGTTTATCAAATGGAAACATAATCATCAATTTGCCGTTGTGATTTTAATATAAGTACGGACATCAATTTACTAAACAATTAATTTTGTTGACTTTAGGTATTACTAATGCTGACACGATACAAGTAAGAGAATATGCGTTTGTCCTTACGCCCACATGTCAAAGAAAGAAGTTTTTATATATAACATAACATCACACTTTGTTTACCCAAAGGGTTGAGCAGAGGTGGACCTATAGAAAACCCACATTTCGCCAGTTATTTCAACTGCCATGTAATAGGGGGCGAGCCTATTGCCATCAACTGGGCACACATCCAGACTCCGGGCTGCTACTGAGAAGATCTAGATAGAAAAACTCAATAACACTTTGCCCGACCTGGGAATCGAACGCGGCAGTGAAGCTTGCGACCACTAGACCAACGAAGAAATTGTTGTACAATCTTACTATTCGTATTACCTCTAAAACTTTTACATTTTGTTTTCAAAAACTTTAACACATGTCATGTCGTGTACACCGCCTAAGATTATTAGTAGAAACTTAATATCGTGTCTGGATCGCGACAGAGCGTTTAAATGTGACTACCAATACGTTGAGAGCGCTATGTCAGATTATTGGCAATCCGAGGAAGTGGGAGTGTCACGAGAAAATGTTGCACGTTTGAGAGTAGTGTTGGATGGCGGAGAGAAACTGATAGTGTTGGTTTAATAGTAATAGTTTATTGTTCAAAGTAATGACGTATTGAGATAGAATTTTTCAGAAGATTATTAAATAAAAATGTTGGAATGCTTTATTGTACACCAAAAGTTATAATGCAACAAAGGCGCCCGCAGAGACGCGTGGCGCGACACCAGTAGAACAATAATTTGCCTTGAAAATTTCATAGAATTTGTTCCACCAGGGTCTCGTCGAGCCGTTGCGTCGCGCCTGTCTACGGGAGCCCTAAGATGTTATTTTTTGATAATTATTAGTTTTTAGTACGCTGCCGTATTCTTGTATATAATGCCGTCATAAAAACGTCGGTACCTAAATTTTTTTTACCAAATTTTCTCAGTAAACAACACTTTTTGTTCCATTCCCAGTCTTTTCCACACATCGCCAACAAGTCGTTTTTCCGGCTCATGTGCCACTGGCCTAACATCAAACGGTGCCGGACGAACCCTAATATCAGCAGCGCCGCATCCTTTGAAGCACCACACGGTCGGTCCGCTTGATCCGCGTTGATCCACGTTGTTGCTACCTGTTGACTTTGATGGACAACGCCGTAATAGACTGAGCGCAATACAGCTAGATGAAATTGTTCTGTTTGCTAGGAAGTAAGAAACAAGTTACAGACGTACAGTAATACACATCTTAAAGATTTTAGAAACAAGTTAATTAAATTAAAAATTTAAAAAACCCCTGACAAAAACAAAGCATCTAATAAACGATTTATTTTATTTATTTTTTTTATACCTAAGAACACTCTCGATCAAGTCACCTTTCAAACAAAACTAAACAATCAAAATCGGTTCAGCCGTTTGGCAGCTACGATGGCGCAGATAGACACACAGATACACACGTTTAACTTATAACACCCCTCTTTTTCCGTCGGGGGTTAAAAATGACGGAAGAATAGACAAAATGACAGATAAACAATCACAATCTGTCTATCCTTCCGTCGATAAAACCCGCGTGCTATAAGGGTCAATTCAGGTTGACAAATTCTGTACGACTTGCCCAAAGACACTGTTTCTTTGTTTTGTTTTTTTTATATCAAAATAAATACGATTAATTAATCAACTTACAATAAACACGTATGTACAAGTATGTCAATGCTGAAGATTAATTACTATCTTTCCTACTAAATCTCCAACACAATACGTTGGATCGTGATAGCGCCATGGTCAATAATATTGTTAGTATTAAACTACCCGTTTAAAGTTATACATTTCACGAGATAGTCTCGTTGGATAGAGGAGCGATACAGATGTACGATTCAGCTGAACCAGGAAGCTAGCAAGGAATGTGATAACTAGGAGACTGTATTGAGTTCGCTGACAATATCTTTATTTGAAACTAGTCTAAGGTTATCCAAGTTTTGTACGCTAGGTTAAATACGCTACGCTAAATAGGCACAGGAAGTGAAATTACTTGTTATTTTTTTACGAATCCATTGTATATATTATATATATATACTAGCACTTTGCCCGCGACTTCGTCCGCGTGGATTTCGTACGTCCCTCTAAAAACTTCTACAACTTTGATAGTTTTCTAAAATTAATATTTCTGATCTTTAACATTTATTTACGATCTTTACCCCTTAAACTTTATCCCTTCTACACCCCGTGAGGAGCTGATTTTTGAAAAACCCCGTATTAGTAGGTACCGTATCGAGTTTCGAGTTCATCCGACAGTGCGATAAAATTTTTACTTACTTAGTTTGACACCCCGTTATTCCACTACGTTAAAAGAAAAAACCTTTTCTTGGTGGATGCCTACGTCCTAGTAACGATCTGTGTGTCAAATTTCAGCCCAATCCGTTCATTGGTTTGAGCTGTGATATAGACTACCCCTTTTCACCCCGTTAGGGGTAGATTTTTTTAAACCCCTGTTACACATGATTCTTTATTTTTGGTTTTAAGTATAAATACCGAGTTTCGAGTTAATCGGACCGCGCGTTAAAATTTTTCTATACAAACTTTGACACCCTCCAATCCCCGTTTAGGGGGTAATTTAGAAAAACTTAAAATGACAAAAAAAAATTATTTACTTAGATACGTATTCGTGTCAATTTTCAAGTCTATTAACTCAAGGAGTAAGATTTTACATACAAACGAAATCCCCCCTTTTTACCCCCTTAAAGGTCGAATTTCCAAAAACCCGTTCTTAGTGCGCGCCTACGTCATAATAACTATCTGTGTGCCAAATTTCAGCTCAATCCGTTCAGTGGTTTGAGCTGTGCGTTGATAGATCAGTCAATCAGTCACCCTTGTGTTTTATATATATAGATATATCCTAATTAATATATAAATGCGAAAGTGAGCTTGTTTGTTACGTTTTCACGCTAAAACGGCTGAACGGATTTGGATGAAATTTGGCACAGGGGTAGACCATGACCTGGAATATATGGACATAGAATGCTTTTTATCCCGATATTCCCACGGGATCGAGACTTACGCGGGTGAAACTACGGGGCACAGCTAGTTATATAATTATATTTGATTGTAATTTCACTGACTTTACTTTAGATGGATTTATTCTCTAGATCAATGGAATAACAACATTATTGTCAAAGGCTGTTTCCTTTTTATTCTCAATCTTTTTAACCTTATTCACAATGCTCATAATATTTCTTGAACGAATCTTTTCAAAATAAGTCGAGTATTTTATTGCGAAAACGTTTAATAAATGACCTACATTAATAGATCACTTGTAGGAAGCTTGTGAGTAAGTAGGTACTTACTCTTCTGCTGTTTGCGTACCATAATATTTGACTTCAGCGAACTACAAAAGTACGATTAACTTATATGTAGGTAATCAGATCCTCGCAATAAAATCGTCAATTTACTACTCCCGCTGATTTGCCCAATATTCAGCTCCCAACAATCTAATACTCCACATTTCCCTCCAATTCCCCGAATCAGTGTCCCCAAAAGAAATAATGTGGCAACATTATCGAAGTTTGCAGTCACCATGGTCGTTACCGTTATTGCGCTTCGAGAAGTTTCGAAGAAAAATAACGCACAAGTTACATATCTTAGGTTCGAAGTGGGGGTTAATTTATTTTAGATCGCTTCGTTCGTTTTGTTCGCTATCGATTGTGTTGTGCGCCTCTTACGAAGTTCGGCCAGTTGAAGTTAGGGTTACGAGATTTAAATGATTAGTTGGAAGATGTTGTATCTTTTGTTGTATATGAAAGAGTGGTGTGCGAAAAGAGTACCTTGAAATAATGACGAGACGCCAGTAGGTAATCATGACAAATAACTATTCATTTGAAATTAATTAGTTTGTATCTATTGTTGTATGTTTGTAAATAAAGGGTTGGGAAAACGAACGACTAATTTCTTAATATCACAATGTCTTTTGGTCATTTTTTTTTACTATATTTATTACCTGTTATGTATATGAAAGCTTAGTATCTCGAGAGAGCTCTATTATCCGAATGAAACTAGACTTGGTAGAAAATTCTCAGTATCGATATTTCAAACCCCTCTAATATATTGTCTTCGACTGTTATCTATACTAGACTCGCGACAATCTAAGAAGTCCGTTTTGACAGCTATAAAAATGCTTTGTGAGCGATGAAAAAAAAAAATTGATTTCTTATAAACTGTTTCTCGAGACATATCGATTGATCATACTTAGAGAGTTTGTAATCGACGACATATCTACATTGCTTAAAACCGATTCTCAAGGCTTAACGTTTTATTACATGCACGAGAACGAAACGTCAAAACAGACTTCTTAGATTGTCGCGAGTGTAATTGTTAATTATTACAAATTAAAGTCGCTTTTCGTGTCTCTCTATGTGCCTGCCTTATTCTTTTAAACAACGCAATAGATTTTGATGAGGTTTTTAACTTGGTTCTTGGCTCTGCTCTGGTGAAATAGAGAATGCTCATTTAATAGTTTGGGTAGTATAGGATAGTTCGTACTTATTCCATGCATTTAAGGTAGTTATTGTTCTAAACTATGAGCTCTGCTCGGGTGAAAATAGAGAAAAAAAATCCCAGATATGAGACTTAACTAGATTGATTTTACCCCTATATTGCAACTTTTATCGAAATCGTCAGAGCTGTTTTCGAGAACGTGATAATAACATCCAAATATTGCTCATTTAATAGTATAGGATGTAGTGTGAAGCAGGGGCGGGTTGCAAGTAAAACAATAAAATCAATATATAAACCTCAAACTGCCGTAACGACCTATTATTCTTGTATTACGAGCATTTCTACCTTATTTATGTTATAAGAAACTCGGCTAATTGTGTTATTTGAATAAAATAAATTATATTTTATGCAAAATACTTATTGATATTCTATTATAAAAAATATACGGGTCGACTTGAGAACCTCTTCCTTTTTATATCGTCGGTTAAAAAGTGTTTTTTTGTATTCAAAGTTATAGACTTGAAGCGAATATTAAAGTAAACTACTTTTAATGTAATTATGAATTAATGTGGTTGTGATCACAACAACAATGGGGCAGTCATCTACACTAATATTATAAAGAGGAAAGATTTGTATTTTTGTGCGTATGTTTGGTATGAATAAACTCAAAAACTACTGCGCCGATTTCAAAAATTCTTTCACGACTAGAGCTACATTCACCCTGAGTAACATAGGCTATATTTATTGCTAGAAAAGATTAGGGATCCTTTCTAAAACTCCAATAATGTAACCCAAGGTGTAAAAAAAATACCTTAAATATTCTTTAAATCGCGTGCGCTGCGAAAACTATTGATGATAGAATAAAATAATCTACTACGACTTTGCAGAACACATCATTATTTACAATAAATGTCGCGACAGCATATGTCTAGCTATTATAGTTATGTCACAATAAGTGTTATTTTATTTTGAAAATTTAATTGAAATGACGCCGCTAGAAAAGGCTCTTTATTTGTATCTTGGTATTAATCAAAATAAATTACTTCATTATTAAGACTGCTTCAATACCTTCATATAACTAGAATTGAATTATTCAATTCAGACATTCTATTCGAAAGATATCACGAGTTTAAAAATGTAACTAAAGCTCCAAAAAATACCCGCTCATACATTCAGTATAGAATGGCTTTTTTCTTGATGATATCTCGGTAGATAGGTAGGTAGGGTAGGTCGGTAGGTGGGGTAGGTAGGTAGGGTAGGTAGGTAGGGTAGGAAGGTAGGGTAGGTAGGTAGGTAGGGTAGGTAGGTAGGTAGGGTATGTAGGTAAGGTAAGTAGGTAGAGTAGGTAGGTAGGGTTGAGTGGTAGGGTAAGTAGGTAGGGTAGGTAGGGTAAGTTGGTTGGGTAGGTAGATATATTGGTAAATGTAGGGAGGTAGTTGTAGGTAGGTAGGTAGGGCAGGGTAGGTAGGTAGGTAAGTATGTACAGTAGGTAGGTAATCATAATCTAAGTAGGTAGGGTAGGTAGGTAGGTAGGTAGGGCAGGGCAGGTAGGTAGGTAGGTAGGTCGGGTAGATAAGTAGGTAGGGTAGGTGCGCCGTAGATAAGTACTTAGTGCTACCCGTGCGAAGCCGGGGCGGGCAGCTAGTTAATAAATAATCTACTCTTGAAATATTGCTAACCTTCACCCTTAAGGCCCTACCCTACCTCCAATTGCTTAGCATGGTCCTCCGTTATGCCGAAAATACTGCAGCATTAATTTTGAAATAAATATAAATGTTAAACTCGAGGCTTGATTGTTGATGATTAGACCTAGCGGTCCTATGTTTGGCGAAAACAAGGATACATACAATTTTCGCGATAGAAAAAAAATCTAAAGTTACCTCTAAACTGAACTATAAACCGCTGGTATTAAAAAAATACTTCAAAATAGATCATGAAACTTTGCATAATAACTGATATAAAGCCGAATATTTTTAATTTTTTGAAAGTACCGTTATTTTCTCCGTAAAAAGCAATTACCTGAACTATTCCAGGCTTGAGAGTCGCCAGCACCCCACTCCGTCTCGCTCTCACTCAGGCCGAGAGTAGTATGGTGCGAGTGAGATAAAATCTGAGGTAGGGTACAGCCTTAAAACATTTTAAAGGAGACCGTAATATTTACCCTTAAAACATTAATTAGCTAAACAGCTCATAAAGTAATTCCGAGTCGATAAGCCCGCATACTTTATATATTACTTATACTCTATTTGTCGGGTAAACCGACCGCCAATTAGGAGTGTTTGTGTAAACTACGCTAATATCTGCCATGGTGCCGCCATGATCTTCACAGTTATTATGATATTTGGGCGAGTTTATTAACGTGTATAGTTCTAAATATTATACTGAATTATGGTTTGTATAATTTTATAAGCTGGATCTTTATTTGGTCATGGTTAGATCGCTATTTTTTTCGTTTGCTGTGACACTTCTGCGCTAAGCTATCAGATACGCATAATATTTTTTTTAAGATTTAAGATTATAGAACTCTCTCGAATTTTAGCAAATTAGAAATATTGTTTTATATTTTGATTTTTACCGATATCGTAAAATTTAAATCTAGCAATTAGTCAGTTATGTAAAAGAAATAAATTGAATTAATTGATTTGAAGAAAAAAAACAGAACCCAAACTATGCCCTATGTGTAGGAGTGTCCAAAGTGTTCACACATTTGCACTTTTGAGGACTTAAAAGATCCCGTGATTATCGTGGCCGGCTACTGGGCTCAACTCATTTAATACAAATTCATCGACTCAAAAAGAAGGAGACTGAAGTCGCATAATTCTATGTTGACCAGTTTTAAAATCTTCTCTGATACGACCACAAGCTATAATATAAGACTACACACACATTTGCGATATGCTACAGGTGGTGAAAATAGTAACCAGGCTGTGAAGTTGGTAGAAAAAGGTGTCATCACTTTTGCAGTACTAGACAAATCACCTTCTACCAGCACCCTTAATCCAAATCTTTGTCTATAAACCCCACTAATCATAACTATAAACCCTCAATATCTTTGGGCGGTCACTTCCCACACTAAACCTATTTGTTCGTCGACTAACTGACCTTGCTTGCTTCACTCCTACGCCGACACCCCACGTTCCCAATAGCGGCCACAATAGGGCTGCTGAAATTGAAATTACATTTTAGGTATTTTTTTGTTATTGTTTTTGGCACTTTTAATCTTTTTTTTTGTATTCAATTTGAATGTTATTGTTTTTTTGTTGAATTTTGATTTGTATTTCAAGATATTTTCAGAACGAGTTTTTGGTGTTGTTTTTTAAGTAATTTCTGTACTGTATTTAATTGAAGCGTTTGACCCGTAATTGTAGTAATTTGTTTAAATAAAACATGGTGGTGTAATATATCTACACCCTGCCCAATTCTTCGAGGAATACAGGCATGATGTATGTTGTAAGTAACTAATTCATTAAATGATCCTTGAATTGTAGTCAAAGGAAGTTTGAATTTTCTTTGCTTTTGAGGTTATCTGATGTGTCTATCCTTCAAATATAACTCATCATCCAAAATTTTGTTTAAAAATACAGAATTAACCCTTGAATCAACAAAACATCTTTTCACAAGCACAAAAGTTAAACAGCCTTTACAAAACAAGAGTACTTAAGCACCTAGTTGGTCCGCACAACCCTAGATAGGCCACGGACAATGTCGCTGAACAAGGCTATTTGGGCACTCGACCCACAGGTAAACGAAGGCGCGCTTACCTACCGGTAAAGGTAAACGTACTACGAACGAATGAGATAAGGCACTGCGTTAAGCCTGAATGTATAGAGTTTGGGTTTAGTGGTTTTATAGTATTGAAACTGATAAATACAAAGCTAAAGCAGACGGTTGTTAGATCAATAAAGTGATTTCATAAATAACTATTTAGTAAGATCAATCAATTGAAGTTAGTTCGTTCGATGTGACGTGCCGATACTTTTTCCAATGAACGTTTATTTTTATGTAACCAGTGTTTCTCATTGTAAGTGAATAAATAATTGTTTTTATTTGAGAAATAAATGTCTTAGAACCATAATTAGTAGATGAATAATATAGACGTCATCAGAATTTGTAACCCGTAAATAAATTATATCCATAAAATTAAATTATGATTATAGATTTTGGATGAAAACGCGATTTACACCCGTAGTTCTGTACAAAGATACATCAATGCTTGAATGAATTTCAAGAATTCGAACGGTTTCGTTGGTCAAGTAGTCGAATGCGGTACTGCTGAGCATGACATCCTAGGTTCGATTCCAGGGGCGGGCAAAGTGTTATTGGATTTCTCCATCTGGAATTTCTCAGTAGCAGCCCGGAGTCTGGGTTTGTGCCCGAATGGTGACAATAGGTTCGCCCCCTATTAATGGGACTTAAACATAACTGACGAAATGTAGGTGTACTATAGGTGCACCTCGGCCTAACTCTTCGGGGAATACAGGCTTGATGTTATGTTATGTAATTCGGTCCTAAAATAACAAACACAAAATCCACATATAACCCATAACAAAGAGTGCTTACTCCAAACTTGGGCCAATATCTTAGGCACCCACTTCAGTGACGGTCGATCAAACACTTGACATCAGATTAGTGGGATCCTCCAGGTATCTACAACATAAACTTGCTAATGGCCAATAACTATCAAAGTGTACTACGAAATGTTTAGCGTTGAACCACCTTGCAAGTTTCTTAGTATTAGGGGCCTTGTATATGGGCTTGGATATCTTGGGAATTCTATGGCCCAGCATCTTTAGTCTCACGGCGTTTGCTTAGGCTTTTGTTATAGATGATTTAATACCGTTTTGATGGGTGTGTTGGTTTGTTTGAAGTTGAAGGGCCTGTTTCATAGTGTCTGAACATGCACTATCCACTTGAATAAACAGAAGCGAACTCGTTTCAGCTGAGCTGCAGCCTAAGGACAACAATCACAGACTGCACTGTGGCTTTACTTGGCTAAGTAAAGTAAGCATCGTATACGAATGTAATCATTATTCCTATAGTTTTAATGTTCATATTGGAATTAAACGGTTTCTGACTATATGTTACTCGAATAATTATGAACATTATTCGCATATAGGGCAGGCTGTGTGTTAAACTCGCCCTATGAGGCCATAAGCCTAATTTTTTGGCCAATAGTGGTACCAAAGCAAAATTCTCTCGTAACTACATTTTTTGCAAATGCGCCATTAAAGCCAATCCCTCCTTTCCACCCCATCATACAAGGCCCGTTAAACTTGAGAAGTTCGATCCGTGGGTTCGTTGCAGACGCATGATTAGATCCTACATATATCGCAAGTTTTCAACTTCGCCAAAAACTTGGAGCAACGAGCAAATGCCGCCTGACCCAGTTACGATACGACAAACTGTATGTAGTTTGTCATTAAAACTATAGTGAGCACTAGACATAAAGGTATATATGCTACTGTTTATCGACCTGATCTGTCCTAATTTGCGTCTTGCTCAATCGGAATAATTGTTATAGTCGGTTCTTTAGATGTCCAGAAACGGTGCGCAATACTATCTGCCAATCACAACGAATGTTTAATTTAAAGACTGAAGGTAAGTTTTCATCTACATTTTCTTTAATTGCTTCAAAGTTTTCGTCCATAGGTGGTAGGTAATTTGTAGCTAAGATAGACTTAGGAAAGTTGGAGCTAATTCGTTTGCTATATCATAGAGACCTGGGAATTCATAAAACTTCTGAATTTTCGCTGACTCAGATCTTCACCCTCGGTTATCTCAACATAAAACCAGATCTTTACACATTTCCAATTGCAGCGCAGAATCAACTGGCAACAAAAGCAGAGATAACGTACTCCAAGCTCAGAACGACATCGTAACATTGGCAAGATTATAAAAACATCCCATAAAAATTGTGTATCCTAAGAAAGAAATAAATATTCATTGTTTAAGTCAGACATATGTAGAAGACTCTATGTTCAGCGAGCTAAGGTTGAGATTCTTGTGTCATGTGTGAAGAAAGTTAAGCAACGTAGCTTATGCTTTAAGCTTAATGGAGCGTGAGTTATCACGGACATAACCTCGAAATTTGACATTCTTTTATTGATAAGAAAATTACTGTTATTCGCGTGACGGTGAAACTTTGTTTGGACGACATCATTCGGCTAATATGTATAGATGTTAGTTATGGCATTGGTTGGACGCGGTAGTTTCAGTGAAGATGTCGCCATGTTTGTATGAATTTTGGACTTTTCTCGATAGAAATGTGAAATAAAATAATATTGAACTCAGAAACTCAAACTCAAAGCATTCAGGCAATTGTGAATTGTCAAAGAGTCAGTCAGTTAGTCAGAAAGTTGAAGCTTGTTGCTCATTCCAAAACGTAGACCTCTATGGAGAAGAACGGGCAAGAAACTCCAAGGACATTGATATTGTGAGCTCAAGTTTCCGTGATTACTCTTCAGAATGATGTACTCTTTAAAATAAATCCTTGGAGTATGGATTATAGAATCAGATCTATGTACAAAACTGAAAAGCATTGGAACCCAAAGTCATTAACACAAATAGTTATCCGAACATTAATCAAGATTACCATCAAAAGGGCACATAGCTTGCAATAACTCAGGCGCAACAAAGCCGTCAAATATTCGACCATTTAAAGGGCCCTATCAACTTACTGCGTAAGATTTAACGTCCTATAAAACAGCCACTATATAAGGCCTTATTACATAACGTGTGAATATCTTTTGTTATGTAGATCGAATGACCCTATTGGGCCCCAAACCGTATATTTTAAGGTTCAAGAACTGTTATGATCTGTATAACTGCTTTTATTGTACCTATTGATAGGTCTATGAAAGGGAATGGAGGAATGAAATGAATATTTGAAGGGAGATGATATAAAATATTCTAATGTTGATATGGGTGTAGGAATATTGAATGTAACAGCCCCTTGTCATCATGCTTTAACGTATTTGGAATTATTTATCTATGCCTGACGTTCTTTCATTGTTGAGTAGGTGGAATGAGCCTCGTCTGCTATTGGTGGGAATATTGGGTAAGTAAGAAAGAAAGAAAGAAAATACATTTATTTAGCACAGAAAGGGCACACAAGACAACGTAACTACAGGTTAAAAAAAAACAATGCCAAAAGATACAAATAAAAAGTGTTGGTACTTAAACTAAGAAATTAAGAGGAAAGTGTGCCTCGCAGCTGTGCAAAATAGGTCCAGTTCAGCAAAAATGCCAGATAACTAGTGCCTGACGCTGGTTTTCAACTGGACCTGAGATGGCAAAAGTGGGTGGGGAAAGTAAGTAGGTACCTACCTCATTAGTAGTAACATTTCAATGCAAGAAGACCGAAATATTTCAAATCGCATCAGAGCTATATGATAAATTATTTGTACATTCCGGGACAATCTTTCACTATCCATAACTTATCAGTCTTCAACTACCTTCGACTTTCTGTAACTACTGCCAACCTACCTATATCTTCATAAAATACTTAAGAACTACTAATTAATTTTTCTGCAGCACCAAGTACCATGTTCATTTTCCTTAAGGAATTGACATTTTTACATAAAATACGTATACCTACACGTCACAGGTAACAAACATTTTTATGTCTCAGTAAAGTGATACAGCGTGTTCGTTAAAAATAATGACTTAAAAGCGTCATGTGTCGCGCGAGGATGGAACAATCATGGCCGACAAAATGGCGTAACTGTCAATCATTTGAATTTACGTGTGTTTGTATGATGTTTGGAGGAGACTGTAGGGAAGTTTTATTATGAGTTTTTTCAGTTGATGTCAAAATATTGTTTTATTTGTGTTTTTAGATTCAAGTACGGTCATCCAAAAACAATACATACTGCGTATCAAATTATTGCCATGACCGTGTGGTTTACTGTAATCCTGCTGTTACTAGATTTGATAATATTTTCTTATCTTGTCCATTTTATTGTAAGAATACTGCAATTAACAAAAAGCCTCTTCTTATGATTTTCTCTGCAAATCAAAGTCTCATCAAATGATCTATCTTCCATTCATATTGTGTGCCATTATCTCCACGCATAGGATGAATACCGCAGCAATAGGATAATATACGATGCAAACTATACCAGATTAATCTAGATTAGTCTGAATATGCAGGCAGACGCAGCTAGCAGCTTTATTTTATAACCCAAACTGATGATGGATTATTAATTCCCTCACCAAATCAATTTGCGGCATTTACGAATTGATTTCGCAAATTCCCCTTGAGCTTAGTTAATGCAGTTTCAATATTCATTACTTAACGTCTCGCAGCTAATAGACAATGGAGTACACGATGCATTGACGCTTCAGTGATCTTACTATAACATAGGTACTCGCACATAACCAGCAATATATGTGAACAGAGATTATTTCCCTCAGGTGTTTACATATTAGTAGGGTATATTGGTATATGCCTAAGTTTGAGTGAATTATATTGGGCTTATGTTCTAAATATGAGCTGGGATACTTATAATCCCTAAGCTTACAATTTTGCTTAAGCTCTTAAGGCTTTGTCGTAGTTAAAATGAGATTTGGCATTTGTTATTATTATAATATTATACTTACCTTTTATAAATCTCATTTGACCGTAAATCGAATTAATTTAATATTTAATCCCAGAACTGTCTGTACATCTTAACTGTCTGTTTCATCTGCAGTGTGTGTGGTATATGCACAATATAGCATTCATTTGACTCACAGTAGTGTAGTTCCTTTATATACCAAGCGGTATGAATCTCGGCAAAAATAGGTACATAAAAAATTCATTATTCATTTCGTATAAAACTACAAAAAATATACAGACAACAGCATCTTATAATCCTGTACGTTCAACTTTCACATTGCACTTTAAAACTCAATAAATATTTACATCACTGGAACACACACGGTTGGTATATCTTCAACTTTCCGAGCGCCGTACACAAACCACAAATCTCTTACAACCACAACAAATATTATTCTTCGCTCTGTATTCAACAGACGTAGAAGCGTTTAAGGCCAAAACTCTAAGGAGTCATTGTTTACCTTGTAACTTTGGTCCGGGTCAGGAAGGGATGTTTTACTTACACCTCCGGAAAGGCTGTTTGTACTTACGTTATTTATTTCCTAAGCAGAATAGTTTGAGATAGGTTTTATGCTGCGGATTTGGTAGAATTTTGGGATAGTCGTGTTTTGATTGGTTAACAAGAATGTGGATGAAAGGGGAGGCTTAGCGAAGTTACTTATTCTTGCCCTGTTTTTCTTTTGCACATTTTATTCAAGCTAACTAATGCTTGAGATTTATTTTACCAGGAACCGGCCAAGTTTAAAAAAAAGTGTTTTATACAATGTCCTTCACTTTATGGCTGTTATCACAGTCCAGTAACAATATTGCAAGTCAAACATTTAGATCAATCACCACCTCGGACTAAACTTGTTATTGATCACGGCAGCCTCAAACTGTTTCAATTTGTGGTAAGTATCGATGTATGGAAGCTATGCTTTCACGTATATCATCGACGAAACAACTTTGGATAGATAGTGACTGACCTATACTTGACCTTTTTAAAATATTTTCATAATCATTATCATCCTACTTGTTTAGAGTAAATAAACATTATTTACCATTACACCACGACTATATTCCCATGTGCTAGGTATTTTGTCACTTAAATCATAAATGATTTATTTCTGCAAATAAGTTTAAAAAAAAACACTTTTACACAAAAATAAATTATGTTTTAAAACTACATGAAGTTAGGTTTATAATCTCATGTAATTGAAGCCAGCCGATAAGTTTTAGTAGATAAATATCTATCTAAAGGAGATATCTATATCCAAAAGACACCATATTCTCCAAGTAAGACAAATTAATAACACGAGTTACAGGGTCAATAGTACCCTGATCTTGTGTTCTGTTGACTTCAAGTAGGCTTTTGACTGCGTTGTTTATGCCAGGACTTGGGATGTTTTGGGTTAAGATTGAGATGGGCGTACCGCAACATCTTGTAACCCTCATAAAGTACTCACACAGGGTCCGCAAAGGTGCAGCGGGAATTGTTATAGAAAATGAACAGGGTAAATAAAGGAGTACCCCAAGGGTGTATATTGTCGCCTGTGTTACTAAAATCCTAAAATAAAAACTGTTCACTTTACTAGGTGGTAAAAAGCTAAAGCAAAACCAATTCATGCAAAAATGCAAATAGTACTTGTACTTAACAAGTCGGAAAAACGAAATGAAACGGTTTTCTTAAAAAGTTCTGCAACTAAAATATTTTAGTTTCCAATATCATGCAAAAATACGACCAGCAATAAGTTATAGCGGTATTCACATTTGTCACATCAGCGCTTCTTCCCGCAAATGTACTGAATTTTCCGTAAATATTCATTTTGAAATGAAGTATTATTACTGGAACCGACTTTGACTTGCAAATTCTTAACTTACCTACATAAAATAAAAAATTATATTATACTTCACAAGATTATTAAAAAAAGTTTGAGTGTAATTTAATTAAAAAGACCAATGAAGGTACGTGCATCACTACCGTTCCTGCAAAATTATAATGAGAAATTGGTTATTTAAATTAACTTCTGCGCTGAAATGAGAACATCATGAACGTTTAGGGAGAAAGGCTTTGATAGAATGATGCAACTGTGGGCTGGTGAAGGCCGCGGAAATCCGCTGGATGCGAGAAGCACAGAACCGGTCGAAGTGGCGGTGCTTGAAGGAGGCCTGTGTCCAGCAGTGGACGTCTTTCGTCTGAAATGATGAGGATGATGAACTGTTACAAGTAAAACCTAATAAAAGTATCCTTTCTATATAGGTTGTAAAAAGGTACCCTAAAGGTAATAGGTAGATTTTGGCATTTAATTGAAACTGAACAATTAGCTCCCAATGAAAAAGGTCAAACCAATGAACAGGTATTTTTAGTCCCGAAACCCTTTAAAAATAAGGCTCAATAACTTATAACGGTATTCGGCAATTTTGTCACATCAGCGCTTCGCCCACAGAATTTGCCGTAAATATTCATTCGGGTCTGGCGTATGGAGTGAGTTACGGTCATACGCGCATAAAAATTGTTGTATCTCTTGATATGTGGTATCTTTAAGTTTGTGCCATCGTTCATGGTTAGGTCACAAGAGGTTTGATAGGTGTTTTTGCATACTGAGGTTTTTTTGTAGAAAAGTCGAAGAAAAAGGTTCAAATCAAATCAAATCGTTTATTGCAATCCATAATGTACAAAATATAGGTGGTAAATAAAAAATAATAGATTATGGACCCCGTCGGGCACAGCAAATGTTTAAATAGGTAGAGAGAGGCTCTTTACAATTTTTTCTTGTTATTAAGTTAAGAATTATTTATATCCTATTACCCATGTATTTATATTTCCATTAATTCACTTATTCTATTAATATTTTAGGTATATACAAGTCTATCCATCCATTTATTATTTATTTAATTAGGTATATTTAATATTGCTTACTTCTTTACTTGCTTAAATATTGTTTATTATTACTAATAGTTAGTAGTAGTAGTTCTGGTTCTGGTGTTACTGACTAGACATCTGGTGATAAACAGCAGCAGTTATTTATATACAAAATCATAGCAACAACAATAAAAAAAAATGTTGTAAAAAAGTGATCACTATAATAAACTAACACTTACCCCCTAAATATAAACTACCGTATTTATTTCAATTGCGTTAATTTTCCCAGAAATATTTGATTAAATTCATTGATTCCAAAATAAATGTTCACGGAATGAAATAACTGTAGGTGACACTTTATTTAGCAAACACAAAGAGTTTCATTTTCCTCTAATTCCAATATCCACACCAGAAACACAAAATTCTCTGTAAAAATAAAATCCACCATTAATAATGTCTAAAAATATAATTCTTTTCCCAAAAGCATTTTTCTCGTTTTAAGTGCTATCGATTATCGCAGTGCCACTAAATCGTAACAAAGGACCTCAAATTACATCCGTAATTTATTGTCCAGCCTATAAATCATCAATCTTCTACAAGGTCAGGGGGTAATCAGGTTTAATGTGGCCACATGGCGATTTATGAGCGCCGTATACCAGTTACACGCTATGGCTTTGACAATGCTCTGACGTCACGGACGTTTAAATTGTTTTTCATGAGTCATTGTGTAATAATAAATTCGGGGGTGGTAAAAGAACGTGAATGTAAAAAATATCTTTTGGAACATTTTTCGGTTTACCGTAAAAGTTAAAAGAGAAGTGATAAAAATAACTATAAAAGCGCAGCTGTGAATACAAAATACTATCCAAAAAGCTCAATACATAATACATTTTCTGTAAATAATTCGCTTACATTATGAAAGAACAAAAAATTGGAAAATAAAATGCATGCAGTAAAGGTGTGAATGGCCGACGAAATTGTGAGAGGTGCTCAATAAATTTTCCTTTCTTGAACCTTTCTTCAAAATTGCATTGAAATACGGCCCATACTATTTTGTATGAACATGTTAATAATTCTAGCGCACTAATATCGTCCAGCTTATTATTTTTCCTATATGAAAAAAAACAGGATTGTGTGAAAAAGGAGAGGGAGGACTTTGCCCTGGAGTGGGACAATACAGGTTAGTTAGATTAGATTAGATAGTGCAAATGGCAGTAGTTGGCTGCAATTGCAAGCGAACTCTACTTGTAACTTAGATGACGCTTTTTCACAAATTGTAGTATACCATTTAGTCGCAAGCTACAGCTACACCCAATATTTACCTTAACGCAAACCACACGACATAGCTCGTTAGCAAAACTTATCGTGAAGACGCTTTAATAATATTGATAACATCTCAGCGCGCTGCGGTGCCTTAATTACCATCTACTGAGTAATTGGCCTGTAATTACCTCATCAAAGTGTTGTTAACATCAGTGGCGGCACTAATTTGTAGGGGCAATTCGGTCCGGTTGACTTGTGTGCAGTGTTGCGATGAGCTTGAAGGTAATCATGGAAGGTGGTGTAGTGTTGATAGGGATATTGTGGTCTATGAAGGGATATTTGTGATCAATGATACGGGTAAGTACTGTCATCTGGGGTCCGTGATTGGAACTGGTTAGTGTGATGGCTCAATGGTGGTATGAGTACCATCAGTATAGTTGATGTGCGCGGGATTGATGCAATGAACTACTTCGAATGGCTTCATATCATTATTAGACTTAGAAGACAGTCTAGAATTTTCGAAGTGGGGTAGATTCTTTCTCCTTTGTAATTAGTTTGATTAATTATCAATAATGGATTATCTTCAATAAACAGAGGTGTACATTTAGTACACCCACATGTCACCAGTTAAGTTTGAGTCCCATGTAATAGGGGGCGAGTCTATTGACATCAACCGGGCATAAATCCAGACGCTGGGCTGCTACTAAGAAAATCCCGGTATCACTTTACCTGACCTGGGAATCGAACCCAGGACTTGCCCAGAAGTAGCGCATGCGATCACTAGACCAACAAGACAGATATATTGGCATACCTACCTTTAATATTCTATCTACCTTAATTTTCTTGTTACTAATTATATGTAATTTATGTTTTTTAGAACCACATAATTCATAAATTGATCGTAACACAAAGCAACGTGTTGGATTTAAGTTAAATTATTAATTCAGACTACTGATGAAAAAAATACTAAAAATATTTAACAGTTTACATCTATCACTATTTAAAGTTCCGGTTAAATAATTCGCTTATTGAATTTAATGATACCAGGAAAATCTCTGTTTGTAAAACTAAATACTGTTTGTATTTAGTATTCCGACGTTGCATCCGTATGTGTTCACGCGCGACATGACAGATATCATTACGGATCCCATTTTCAGGGCATTACACCCGTTACATGATAATATAAATGTAGAGCTGTTGAGGCTTCCTCTAGGTGGTTCGTACTAGAATGATAAACAGAGGTAACCGGTGACATTTCATTATTATTCTATTCTGCTGGCAAATTGATAATTATGGTACCATATACAACATTAGTTTTTGTTTATGCTAAACCCGAAAAGGGGTCATTGTACCCATCATTTTAAACAACTTTTTCTATGGGAACAACATTGAAATCGCGAAAAAAAAATCAGCTGTTCCATACATTTTGTCGATTTAAGTGAACACAAATGTATGGAACAGCTGATATCTTTTTCGCGATTTCTAGGTTGGTCCCATAGAAAAAGTTGTTTAAAATGATGGGTACAATGACATCTTTTCGGGTTTAGCATAAACAAAAACTAATATTGTATATGATGTCAAAGTTATCTAATTACGACAAATAATTGGAATGTTGAATTATTCATTACTGGATCTGGAGTTTGGATTTGTGCCTATTGATGGCAATTAGGCTCGCCCTCGCTCGCTATGTATACTATGTTTACCTCTGCCTAAGCCTTCAGGGAAAACAGGCATGATGTTGTTATGTTATTACTTAAATTCTAACTTGGAAACTCATGATCAAGTAGCTCATAAAAATGTTTACTTTCAATTCCAATACCGTGCTCTCTGACATTAAATTAATTAATAAAAAAATCCTCATATCAGCGTAAAATAAACTCGCATCACGTTTTCATTTTAAAAACGCCATTTTGTTTATCGCAATTTGGGATTCAACGTTTTTATCACCTGAAAAACAATTTTTCCCACTTCATAAAATTAATTTAACAGTTTTTGAATGCAGAAAATTGCCTGCGCTTAATAGCATTCCGCTGGTGTGCTGTTATTAATAACTTTTGTTCAAATATAATGGTATATTGTGAGATTGGGGTTTGAGTTTTATTGTTGCCATTTTTAATGTAAAGAATTAAGGATATTAAGGTTTTACAGCAGGTATAGAATTTATTAAAACGTAGTGAATGCGTATCTTCAGAGGGACCTACTAATTGTAGTACAGTATAGTATATTAGCCATTAGTTTTTATCTACCTCTGAAGATAAAACTAGAACCTACTCCTTGTCCCTTTAAAAAATCTGCAATCAAGAACACAATTATTAAGTAATATAATTATGTAAAAAAATATTGTAAATCCACTTGTTTGCCAAGGTGCCTCATATAAGTATACGGAATGCAATAAAGAATTGAGAATTGAGTATGGTGTAATTGAAATAAACGATTTGATTTTGACACAAGAACAGGTTACAAAAACAGTGTCATTTATTTTTCTTGCGTTAAAATAGGTCCATTTACAACTGAAAACTAAATGAACTGAGAGTAGATAAAACACGTAGCAAAATCAACAGAATAATAAATCAACGAGGCACCACAATCTACGACTCGGTAAACTGCAACCCGCATTCAATTACCATTACACAAGAATTAATGAAACTATCTCAAACAACGAGAAACTAGGAGAACGCAATTACAGTAAAACTGGAAAATCTTAAACAACGAGCTGAATTTTAAAAGAAATTTTCAAAGAGCATGTTGAGTAAGCAAACTGGACTGAAGCTTACTTTTAACAAGTCTAATCCAGTTGTTACGGCAAATTAGCGGCTTTGTTGAACAAATTCGTTGTTTTTTTTGGGAATTTTGAATTGTTGGGCTTTATGAATTGTATAAAGTTATGAGGTTTAGAGTCTAAAGTTCCTTTTATAATCCTAGGTAGTAATTTGACAGGTGCAAATGTCAAACTCCAAATTGAAAAAACCGGCCAAGTGCGAGGCGGACTCGCGCACTAAGGATTCCGTACCACCCTCACTAATATTATAAATGCGAAAGTGAGTTTGTTTATTTGTTTGTTACGCTTTCACGCTAAAACGGCTGAACGGATTTGGATGAAATTCGGCACAGGGGTAAACCATGACCTGGAATAGGACATATGATACTTTTAATCCCGATATTCCCACGGGATCGAGACTTACGCGGGTGAAACCGCGGGATGCAGCTAGTTATCTATAAAACGGCAAAAAAATTATGTCTGTTGTATGGGAGCCCCCCTTAAATATTTATTTTATTCTGTTTTTTAGTATTTGTTGTTATAGCGGCAACAGAAATACATCATCTATGAAAATTTCAACAGTCTAACTACCACGGTTCATGAGATACAGCCTGGTGACAGACGGATAGACAAACAGAGGATTCTTAGTAATAGGGTCCCGTTTTACCCTTTGGGTACGGAACCCTAAAAACGAACTTAAAACGCTGCTAAAACTCAAACTTCAGGGATCGAGCTTAGTGCTAACGAGCTAAGTGAACTATCCTACTGTAGGAAACTACAGTAGGATAGTGCAGAGTCCTACGTTTAGAACTAAACTTTGATATTCTGCCGATGATGATACGATTTTTCTGTTTTGAGAAAGTGCTAATCCCACTTGGGTTCGCATGACAAAATGTAAAGAACAACGAAAGCCTTACTGTCTTCTTTTTAAAAATGATGACGAGGATATCTAATTTGATATTTCCTCGTACGATTCCCTAGAGTCTAGAGATCAGTTCATTTTTAGCTGGAGATAGAAATGATGACAGTAAGATGAGATGCGAAACATTCAGGCACTACAAACATTTTCCCTTTATGTACGTTATTAAATTATTGGTTTCATTTAAACAGTAAAGTCAGACACAATAATTATTGTTAAACATATTGACTAATTGACTACCAACTTAAATTTTCCGTATATTTAAAACATATCTGTCATTCTTTGAAAGTTTTATGACATAGGCTTGAGTAGTGACGTAGATAGGTGTCAGTTTGCTTAACAATTAATTTGTTTGACTGTACATAAAAGGGTTTGAAAATTGAAACAATGATAGTTAATTGTTTGAGAACAAACAATAACGAAAGTGTCGTATAAGCTGACTGGAAAACTTACTCTGAACTCATGGAATATTATCGCAGCATGTGTCGCAAATGACAATATTTAGCTTCAAGTAGGTACCGACTTATGACTTTTACCAACTAATATGAAGATGTCCCTGACATTTTAAGAGAGTAATAGAATTGTTACAGATATGATGGAAGTTTTTCAGGTCTTGTATTTCAAGAGTTTATCTAGTAAATGTCAAATAAGGATGGTGATGTTTTGCTTTTTAGGGTTCCGTACCCAAAGGGTAAAACGGGACCCTATTACTAAGACTCCACTGTCCGTCCGTCTGTCTGTCTGTCCGTCTGTCACTCGGCTGTATCTCATGAACCGTGATAGTTAGACGGTTGAAATTTTCACAGATGATGTTTTTCTGTTGCCGATAACACAAAAAATACTAAAAAACAGAATAAAATAAATATGTAACTAATGTAATGTAATAAATATGTGCTCCCATACAACAGACATGATTTTTACGGAACCCTTCGTGCGCGAGTCCGACTCGCACTTGGCCGGTTTTTTTTAAACCATAAAATCATATTTTGGTGTCTGTTTCACGCTTTCGGTATAGGCATTCTATACCAGATAAGAAGAGTTCGAATTTGCATAAAATTATCTGCCAGATATTTGTTTTTTGATTACGTAACAAATCCGGAGGTTGTAAAACAGACCATTACTAATCTTAATCAAACTTTTAACGACAAATTATTCTTTCACCATAATCCTTTGGAAGATCTTAAAGTAAAAACAGACGTTTCAAAAGAAACCGTATAGCTTGTAAATACCGGCGCTCTGATAGGAATCTCAGATGGTATCGCGACGGAACAATTCCGAGCCATTAGGCAGGAACATCCCTCAACCCTTTCTTAGATACGCCCTTTCGGGGAGCTGATTGAATTTCTTAGGACAGCCTGTTTGGGTACCTGATAGTTTGTGTTCGGATTTAGTTTTGTTGGGTGCAATGTCCTTGATAGGAATTTAAGCATCACCTAATAAAGGAGACTCGTACCGTCCCGCGATTGTCTTCAGGATGGAGTTGGAGCCTTCCCGCACTCTGCAGAGCAAAGAGGCAGATTTCCGTCTGACGATGGCGTGGAAACCATCGACGTGTGCTCGAGCAAACATACCTGATGCACTGCAGAAACGGGTCAGCCCCATCAACATCCTGAACCCGTTATTATATTGGACCCGTAGGGCGCTGATAGCCCGCTGAGTACAGTTGGTCCACAGGCTGCACGTGTAAATACTTGGCAGTAAGCTTTAAAAAGCGTAATTTTGACTGCCCTGCTACAGCGTGCAAACCTACGAGCCAGCATGTTACATCGGACTGCCAATGCCCTACGTTATTACGCCCTACGTAAATTAAATGTACTGATTTTTATTTTGAAGCTTTTCTAAAGTTTTTGTTTATTTTAATAAAAAAATGTTTATTTTAATAAAGCCCTCAATGTTTTACCGTCACAATATGTGCATGCACTAATCATAATATTAAACTACAAAGTTTAATATTAAGTAACTTTTCGTTTTCTCAGAAATTATAGTGGTGCATTTTATGAAAGTTCCAAGGACATTTAAAAATAATAAAAAGTATAAAATTATGAAATACGGGAAAACTAATATGAGACGCTTATACTCACACACTGATAATAATAAACAATACGAACTTAGGTAACTAAAATCATTTATTTACATCAACAATTCATCATCCTTGTAATTTACTATTTGTACAATCAGTCATGCCTCATTGATTCGTCGCTAGCAGTACGACAGCAGTTCGTCCATAGTGCAGGGTTTGTAGCAGCACTCATCAGCGAGGCCTCGCTTGCCGCGCGTGCCACCCAGCGCCCGCGCCGAGACCCCTGACACCCACCATCCACCATCACGCTTAACCTCCTCAGAGCCCCAGCAGAGAGTCGCCAGAACTTCTGAGAGCCGTCGTCCACAGTAAAACCTTTCAATAGAATAACACATAACGTTAGTGTACCGTGTAGTCCTCGAATGGTAAGGCTCCTGAAGTGTAAGGGTCCCATGTAATTGGGGGCCAGCCTATTGCCATCAACTAGGCAGAAACGACTCATTCAGAGAAATTCCTGATGGAAGACCTGAGAATCGGACCCTGTCCTCATACTCAGCACCACCATATATGGTGACCACTAAACCAACGAGGCAGTCGGTAGAAATAAAATATAATAGAATTTATTGTTGTTGCAGGTGTTGATGGATGAAGAGAGGGAGAGGAAGACCAAAGAAAATATGTATGGATTGTGTGAGGGGAGAAAGAAAAAGGAGTGGATGACAGACACGTACCCTGGCAGGGTTGCGGGAAGTCCGAAAGGGATACCGGGGCCCTTGGCTATAGGCAACTGGAGGAACACAGGTGGGTTTTAGTCAGTCAGAGACACCATCCCGCTCCGCCCAGAGCGGGAGAAGTTATCTGACCTCAAAAAAAAAAAAGACTTAAAGTAATATGGGACAAGAGCCAGTAGATGATTGCAACAGGCAGAATTACAAAATATTAAGATCAAAATTAAATTCCAAAAAAAAACAAACCGACTTCCAAAAAAAACACAAAAAAAAATTAAAGTTAAATTTCGGAAGTCGGTGGCATAAAACGAAAATTGGATAGCAAAGACACCGACTTCCGAAATTAAAGTTATTTTTCTCTTTTTTTGTGTTTTTTTTGGAAGTCGGTTTGATTTTTTTTGGACATGACCTACCAAACAAAAAAAGAAACATCAAAATCGATTCACAATTGGCGGAGTAATCGAGTAACAAACATACAAAAAAAAAAAAAAAAACACAGACGAATTGAGAACCTCCTCCTTTTTTAAGAAGTCGGTTAAAAAGTATTTCTTTACGGTGTAGAAAATTAAGAAATAAAATAAAAAGAATACTTAAACGTGGACAAATAGAAAATTAAACTATGTGTAAGAGACTGCACTAACCTCGCACCATCCTGTGCTTCAGAGCACCAAGAGCACGCCACTACAAGAATAAGTACCAAAGTTAATTTCATGTTGACTGATGATTTCGTAAGATCTTCAACTGACGTCAAATTTAGTACCCAAAGGGTTTTACTGGAGGATGTAGGCTAAATGGTCCTACGGATGTGATTCGAATGTGCTGATGCTGTGTAATCCCAGGCTTTTATACCTGGAGAGACCTCATTAATATTCAGACTAATTTTATTAATAGGTTCCTTCCAAAGGAAATTGAAGTGCGTAGGTTAAAGAAAGTTTACCTCATATGTCACCTTGATTTTCCATGTGGATAAGCACCCTAAAGAAGTGGGTGATATAGAAACAAGGCAGATGGGGATTTTTTCCAAAAACAAAAATCACCAGACATAAGACAACATACATACACCCGTAAGCGATGGGAGGTTTTGTTTTGGTCTTAAGAACAAACAAACATAGAACAAAAATGAGAGCATTTTTTTTTTTTGCCTTTTCCCTACTATGTTGGGGTGGGCTTCCAGTCTAACCAGATACAGCTGAATAATACCAGTATTTGATATGGAGCGACTGCCTATAACCCAGTTACTGGGTAATACGATACCTCTTGGTACGACTGGCTGTCAGACTATTGGGCTTCTGACGACCCGTAATGACTGTCAAAGATCCAAGAATGATAGCCGGGATCATTGCTTAACGTGCTTTCAGAAGCACGGAGTGGTCTCGATATGTTAATCTGGTACCCTTGACATTTTATTATAGGTACACTTCATGTTTTTTTGTCTCTGTGTCTCTGTTTACCCAAAAAGAATTTGCTAGAGTCAGAGCGCACGCTACTTTAGTCTAAACGGAACATTCATAACAATAGGTTTTTTAATTAATTCTTGATCTATTTTCGTCATAATAATCTGATAATAAATTCCATTGGTAATCATGCAGCATCAGTGTCGATATAAAAACTAAAACCCAACTACGACTAAAAAGGTATAAACAAGACACCACAGACAGACAAATTAAAAATCCGGAGTCACACGTATTAGGGCATAAATCGAACAGATTACGTGTGACTCCGGAAATTTTATTTGTCTGTGTGTGTTGTCTTGTTTATACCATTTTAGTCGTAGTTGGGTTTTAGTTTTTATTACTTTATTTTTTTTTTCTTTTGGGGTTATAATATATATATATTTGAAATGTGCTCATTACGCCCTTTCATTTGATACCCAACATGGTACGATTAAACAATATTTTTTTTTTAGTTCCTGTCTTTATGACCTCTAGAGGGCGCCATTTTTAATTTAATGTGACGCACATCCGCTTCCAACGATACCTGATTTGTCAATTTGTGATGAGTCGTTTAGAAGATATGAGAGAACAGATGAACATACATACATACATACATACATCTATACATACATACATACATACATATCGGTCAAAATCATAACCCTCCTTTATTCTTCGCCGTACTCGGGTAAAAAGTAAAGTTGATTGTCTCTAGGGACTTCATTAGAATCGTAAAGATAACACCGATTCAACGTTTCCGAAGATATTGTGATTGGATTTAGGGTAGACTTTTGTAAGTTATTTTGTTTTTTGGCTATGTTCTTAGAATAAAGATTGTATTGTATTTTCAGAACCATTCTAGACAAAATACCTATAGGCTATTAGATTTATAAACACTTTTTGTGACGTCATTTAATACAACAAGTTTATTCAATTTTGCAATGGAACACAAACTTTTCGGAACACTGTCTTTTCTCGTTAAACGGTTCATTGCTGTTCTGTCAAGAGAGGAAATTAAAATCTGCCAAGTTAATTAAGCGACGCACGTTGCCCAATAGTCAATAATCCAATATCCAATATGTGCTGGATTGAAATTATTTATGTACACATACAAACTCAATTGGAACAGATCATTTCAAGCCTGAAATTGAATTGTATTCATGTTTAGAATTAAATTTTGGATTTATTTTGTTTAGAACGGAGATGAGATAGAAATTTTATTTCGTTCTTTGTATGTACGTTATTGTGTTTTTTGAATAGAGTAATTGGATTTGTGTGTATTATAATCCTAACTAATATTATAAATGCGAAAGTGAGTTTGTTTTTCTGTATTTTTTGTTACGCTTTCATGCTAAAACGGCTGAACGAATTTGGATGATATTTGGCTGTGCATACACAGGGGTAGACCTTGACCTGGAGAAGGACATAGGCTACTTTTCATCCTGGATAGTAGAAGTCACGGGCAACAGCTAGTATTTATTATATTTTTGACTTTATCTAAACGATGACTATTTTTTTTTCTTCTTCCATACTATTAGCCGTCATCTCGGTAGTCACTCCCTGTCTAGCCATATCGTCTTTCACACAGCCCACCCATTGTTTCTTTGGTCTTCCCCTACTCCTATAGCCACATTCAGACTCAAAACCTACGGATCTTGTATAATAAACCTACGTAATATAAGTTCTATCAGTTTAATTGACAAGAATTATACAGATCGGACTAACATACCTAATGACGTCCGATCCTTAATAATGTGAAGTTATCTCGTCTATGTAAACATAAAAACGAGATAACGAAGCTTAATGTGTGAAATAATAATTCTAATAAACCTATTTGGATTATCCCAGCCATAGAAAAGGAATATTAGGTTTCGAATCTTTGAAAAACTACTCAAAAACATTGATGCCACTTTTATCGGACTTTGCATGACCTTTTCAATGGTAACCAATGAATAGAGTTTTTCGAGCAACAAACTTTTCCGTATGTGTTGAGCAAGCTATGCCCCTTTTCTCCAAAAGTTTGCCTTAGCGCGCACAAATAGCCTGTAGACAAAATTCATCAAGGTTTTTGGCAATATCGAGAGAAAGTGAACGTTAATGTTTACAAACTCAGTTTCTATAACATTTTCTATTCTTCGTTGGAGAATTATTATCATTGGCTCTCTCTCTGTGTTTCCGTTTATGTTTGCTTACTACCCTCACTTTGACATTTCACTACCGCTGAAATATTGCCATGTTTATTCCAACAAAAGTTGGAAATACCAACACGACTGTGTAAAGGATCATCATGTGTACTGAGAACGTCAAGATCAACTGAACTGATTGTCTGTTGTTTTCATACATTTAAAAAGTCGGTGGCTGACTATAGGTTTGGTGTGAACGTGGCCTTATACATTGTGTAAGGATAAACACCGTTGTCACTCAAACCAGGGGTAGTTGACTTAAATATAAAAATAAATGACCGAGTAACAACAAAAAAAAACGTTATTTTCATTAAAATATATTAAAAAGTTTCTATCCGACACCGTGCTCGCTAGCGCTGACTGTGTGCTCAAACCAGCTGGTCTGTTCTGTAAAAATCTGGCAGAGAAAAGTTATGTGAATTGAGCATTCATTTCACCTTATGCTACGGATTGACACAATTGACAGGTCACTTCACCTAGGTTTTCACGGTGAGATATTTACATAATAGATGGGCTGGTAGGGTGACTATCTTTTCAGGGTGGCTGGTAGTGAATGGATGACAGTGTCCAGGGATCGAGCTTAGTGCCATATTAATGGAGAGACATAATTATGTAGGAAACTACAATAGGACAGTGCAGAGTCCTACTGTAGTTCTAAACTAAACTATTTCTGACAATGATGATGCGAATTTTTCTGTTTTGAGAAAGTGATAATCCCACTTGGGTTCGCATGACAAAATGTAACGAACAACGAAAGCCTTACCGTCTTCTTTTTTTAAATGATGACGAGGATATCTAATTTGATATTTCCTCATACTATTCCTTAGAGTCTAGAGATCAGTTTATTTTTAGTTGGAGATAGAAATAATGACAGTAAGATGAGATGCGAAACATTCAGGGACCACCCAAATTTTTCGCTTTATGTAGGTACGTCATTAAATTGTTGGTTTCAATTAAACAATAAAGTCAGACCGAATAATTGTTGTTAGGTAAACATATTGACTAATTGACTACCAACTTAAATTTTATTTTTTTATTTAAAACATATCTGTCATTCTTTGAAAGTTTTATGACATAGGCTTGAATAGTGACGTAGATAGGTGTCAGTTTGCCTAACAATTAATTTGTTTGACTGTACATAAAAGGGTTTGAAAATTGAAACAATGATAGACAATTGTTTGAGAACAAACAATAACGAAAGTGTCGTATAAGCTGACTGGAAAACTTACTCTGAACTCATGGAATATTATCGCAGCATGTGTCGCAAATGACAATATTTAGCTTCAAGTAGGTACCGACTTATGACTATTACCAACTAATATGAAGATGTCCCTGACATTTTAAGAGAGTAATAGTATTGTTACAGATATGATGGAAGTTTTTCAGGTCTTGTATTTCAAGAGTTTATCTAGTAAATGTCAAATAAGGATGGTGATGTTTTGCTTTTAGGGTTCCGTACCCAAAGGGTAAAATGGGACCCTATTACTAAGACTCCACTGTCCGTCCGTCTGTCTGTCTGTCCGTCTGTCACTCGGCTGTATCTCATGAACCGTGATAGTTAGACGGTTGAAATTTTCACAGATGATGGTTTTCTGTTGCCGATAACACAAAAAATACTAAAAAACAGAATAAAATAAATATGTAACTAATGTAATGTAATAAATATGTGCTCCCGTACAACAGACATGATTTTTTTGCCATTTTTATAGATAATAGTACGGAACCCTTCGTGCGCGAGTCAGACTCGCACTTGGCCGGTTTTTTTTAAATCATAAAATCATATTTTGGTGCCTGTTTCACGCTGTCGGTATAGGCATTCTATACCAGATAAGAATAGTCCGAATTTGCATAAAATTATCTGCCAGATGTTTGTTTTGATTATGTAACAAATCCGGAGGTTGTAAAACAGACCATTACTAATCTTAATCAAACTTTTAACGACTCTTCTTTCACCTTAATCCTTTGGAAGATCTTAAAGTAAAAACAGACGTTTCAAAAGAAACCGTATAGTTTGTAAATACCGGCGCTCTGATAGGAATCTCAGATGGTATCGCGACGGAACAATTCCGAGCCATTAGGCAGGAACATCCCTCAACCCTTTCTTAGATACGCCCTTTCGGGGAGCTGATTGAATTTCTTAGCACAGCCTGTTTGGGTACCTGATAGTTTATGTTCGGATTTAGTTTTGTTGGGTGCAATGTCCTTGATAGGAATTTAAGCATCACCTAATAAAGGAGACTCGTACCGTCCCGCTATTGTCTTCAGGATGGAGTTGGAGCCTTCCCGCACTCTGCAGAGCAAAGAGGCAGATTTCCGTCTGACGATGGCGTGGAAGCCATCGACGTGTGCTTGAGCAAACATACCTGATGCACTGCAGAAACGGGTCAGCCCCATCAACATCCTGAACCCGTTATTATATTGGACCCGTAGGGCGCTGATAGCCCGCTGAGTACAGTTGGTCCACAGGCTGCACGTGTAAAATACTTGGCAGTAAGCTTTAAAAAGCGTAATTTTGACTGCCCTGCTACAGCGTGCAAACCTACGAGCCAGCATGTTACATCGGACTGCCAGCGCCCTACGTAAATTAAATGTACTGATTTTTATTTAAAGTTAATAAAGTTATAAAGTTTTTGTTTATTTTAACAAAAAATGTTTATTTTAATAAAGCCCTCAATGTTTTACCGTCACAATATGTGCATGCACTAATCATAATATTAAACTACAAAGTTTAATATTTAGTAACTTTTCGTTTTCTCAGAAATTATAGTGGTGCATTTTATGAAAGTGAGCGATCTTAAAAGTTCCAAGGACATTTAAAAATAATAAAAAGTATAAAATTATGAAATACGGGAAAACTAATATGAGACGCTTATACTCACACACTGATAATAATAAACAATACGAACTTAGGTAACTAAAATCATTTATTTACATCAACAATTCATCATCCTTGTAATTTACTATTTGTACAATCAGTCATGCCTCATTGATTCGTCGCTAGCAGTACGACAGCAGTTCGTCCATAGTGCAGGGTTTGTAGCAGCACTCATCAGCGAGGCCTCGCTTGCCGCGCGTGCCACCCAGCGCCCGCGCCGAGACCCCCGACACCCACCACCCACCATCACGCTTAACCTCCTCAGAGCCCCAGCAGAGAGTCGCCAGAACTTCTGAGAGCCGTCGTCCACAGTAAAACCTTTTAATAGAGTAACACATAACGTTAGTGTACCATGTAGTCCTCGAATGGTAAGGCTCCTGATGTATAAGGTTCTCATGTAATTGGGGTCCAGCCTATTGCCATTAACTAGGCAGAAATGACTCATTCAGAGAAATTCCTGATGGAAGTAAACCAACGAGGCAGTCGGTAGAAATAAAATATAATAGAATTTATTGTTGTTGCAAGTGTTGATGGATGAAGAGAGGGAGAGGAAGACCAAAGAAAATATGTATGGATTGTGTGAGGGGAGAAAGAAAAAGGAGTGGATGATAGCGCAGACACCAAGTACCCTGGCAGGGTTGTGGGAAGTCCGAAAGGGATACCGGGGCCCTTGGCTATAGGCAACTGAAGGAACACGGGTGGGTTTTAGTCAGTCAGAGACACCATCCCGCTCCGCCCAGAGCGGGAGAAGTTATCTGACCTCAAAAAAAAAAAGACTCAAAGTAATATGGGACAAGAGCCAGTAGATGATTGCAACAGGCAGAATTACAAAATATTAAGATCAAAATTAAATTCCAAAAAAAAACAAACCGACTTCCAAAAAAAAACACAAAAAAAAATTAAAGTTAAATTTCGGAAGTCGGTGGCATAAAACGAAAATTGGATAGCAAAGACACCGACTTCCGAAATTAAAGTTATTTTTCTCTTTTTTAGTGATTTTTTTGGAAGCCGGTTTGATTATTTTTGGACATGACCTACCAATCAAAAAAAGAATCATCAAAATCGATTCACAATTGGCGGAGTAATCAAGTAACAAACATACAAAAAAAAAAAAAAAAACATACAGACGAATTGAGAACCTCCTCCTTTTTGAAGAAGTCGGTTAAAAAGTATTTCTTTACGGTGTAGAAAATTAAGAAATAAAATAAAAAGAATACTTAAACGTGGACAAATAGAAAATGAAACTGCACTAACCTCGCACCAGCCTGTGCTTCAGAGCACCAAGAGCACGCCACTACAAGAATAAGTACCAAAGTTAATTTCATGTTGACTGATGATTTTGTAAGACCTTCAACTGACGTCAAATTTAGTACCCAAAGGGTTTTAATGGAGGATGTAGGCTAAATGGTCCTACGGATGTGATTTGAATGTGCTGATGCTGTGTAATCCCAGGCTTTTATACCTGGAGAGACCTCATTAATATTCAGACTAATTTTATTAATAGGTTCCTTCCAAAGGAAATTGAAGTGCGTAGGTTATCTACTCATATGTCACCTTGATTTTCCATGTGGATAAGCACCCTAAAGAAGTGGGTGATATAGAAACAAGGCAGATGGGGACTTTTTCCAAAAACAAAAATCACCAGACATAAGACAACATACATACACCCGTAAGCGATGGGAGGTTTTGTTTTGGTCTTAAGAACAAACAAACATAGAACAAAAATGAGAGCATTTTTTTTTTTTGCCTTTTCCCTACTATGTTGGGGTGGGCTTCCAGTCTAACCAGATACAGCTGAATAATACCAGTATTTGATATGGAGCGACTGCCTATAACCCAGTTACTGGGTGATACGATACCTCTTGGTAAGACTGTCTGTCAGACTATTGGGCTTCTGACGACCCGTAATGACTGTCAAAGATCCAAGAATGATAGCCGGGATCATTGCTTAACGTGCTTTCAGAAGCACGGAGTGGTCTCGGTATGTTAATCTGGTACCCTTGACATTTTATTATGGGTACACTTCATGTTTTTTTGTCTCTGTGTCTCTGTTTACCCAAAAAGAATTTGCTAGAGTCAGAGCGCACGCTACTTTAGTCTAAACGGAACATTCATAACAATAGGTTTTTTAATTAATTCTTGATCTATTTTCGTCATAATAATCTGAAATTCCTTTGGTAATCATGCAGCATCAGTGTTGATATAAAAACTAAAACCCAACTACGACTAAAAAGGTATAAACAAGACACCACAGACAGACAAATTAAAAATCCGGAGTCACACGTATTAGGGCATAAATCGAACAGATTACGTGTGACTCCGGAAATTTTATTTGTCTGTGTGTGTTGTCTTGTTTATACCATTTTAGTCGTAGTTGGGTTTTAGTTTTTATTACTTTAATTTTTTTTTTCTTTTGGGGTTATAATATATATATATTTGAAATGTGCTCATTACGCCCTTTCATTTGATACCCAACATGGTACGATTAAACAATATTTTTTTTTTAGTTCCTATCTTTATGACCTCTAGAGGGCGCCATTTTTAATTTAATGTGACGCACATCCGCTTCCAACGATACCTGATTTGTCAATTTGTGATGAGTCGTTTATGATAAATGATAAATGATAAATGATTTATTTCTGTAAGTAGGTTTGTACAAACACTTTTACACGTCAAACACATTTTTAAAACTAGATGAGGTCGGCGTTTCCTATCTGACTACTCTGAGAAGAAAGGCCGAAACAAACTCAGAGGTCACAGTCTCTTTTAAAGTCCAGACATAATCTTGGTCAGATCATGTGAAGACCATGTAGATTGGTGTCTGAAATGGTCTTTTGAGGAAAGAACCACACAGATTGAGTGGACCTGTCCAGTCAGTGCACGCATTTGTCAGTGATCGTGCAGCTCAACTCAGAATTTAAGGAGCTCAACGATTTGACGAACAATACCAAAAACAGGACATTTGGGTAGGCCGCATAAATTACTCAAACTGCCAGACCATGATTAATTAAAACTAAGGAAAAATAAATAATAAAAAGAAAAGAATGATCCACATAGTCTTCACATTCACAATAATTAAAATAATATAATACTTTACAAAGTAAATAATTCATGTCATTGTAGGTATACATAAAATGTCAATGTGAATATAAAATCCAGAAATAATCTTGGTCAGATCATTTGAGGACCATGTAGATTTGTCTGAGATGGTCTTTTGAGGAAAGAACTATACAGATTTGAGTGGACCTGTCCAGTCAGTGCACGCATTTGTCAGTCATCGTGTAGCTCAACTCAGAAATTAAGGAGCTCAACGACTAGACGAACAATACCAAAGAAAGGACATTTGGGTAGGCCGCCTGTAGTACTCAAACTGCCAGATAAATAAAATATATAATCCACATAGTCCTCAAAATCACAATAATTAAAATAATAATAATATTATACTTCACAAAGTAAATATTCATGTCACTATGTATATAATAAAATACAAAGTTATCAAAAATAACAAAATTCAATAAGTAAATTTAAAAAAAAAAAAATTGGAGCAGCTCAATCCCAAGCCTTTTTGTCCTCAATGTAATCTTTAGTGGTATAAAACGCTTTTTGGCACAACTTACTTTTAAATTCAAATTCAAATTCACGTATAAATAGAGTAAATACAATCGGTGGTTTCCATGTTACATTATTTGGTCTTATAATTCTATTTAGGCTGTGGTATGGCATGTGAATCGTTTTCTTAAAAGTAAAAAGGAATAAAGAAATATAAATAATGGTTAGTCTTAGCCCGTGGTCTTAGCCAATACGTGTCTCCGAAATTCATAGTCTTATATAATGTCAATAAAATAATTATGTGCCTGGTAAAATACATTGTCAAATGCCAATAAAACTCAGTCATTTCTACGTTGAATTAATAATACACAACACACATTATTTAAAATATTTATATATAGAATATTTTCCTTATTCCTGTAGCCATTCATTTACCGAGTAAATCATTTTTTTAAGCAGTAGCTCTTTAAGCTTTTTCTTAAATTTTGGTAGGGGGAGATTTTGAATGTCTGTTTGTAACCTATTATAAATTTTAACGCACATAGCTGAGCAATTTTTTTTGAACACCGCAGTCTTTGGTGCAAAATCTAACACTAGTCGCTGACCATGTCTGGAGTTACGAGGGTAGACATTATCCCGTGTATAAATATCACGAGCTCTTACAAATAGATTAGGATTGGACTTTACGAACACACAAACTTCAAAAATGTACATACTCGGCAGGGGTAATATCTTGAGTTTATTAAAGTGAGGTTTACATGACTCATACGGAGGAATACCAACAATTGCTCTTATGCATCGTTTTTGGGAGAGAAACGCCCGCTGGGAGTCTGTTGAGTTTCCCCATAGTATTAACCCGTATCGTAGCACGGAAGCTACATGGCCATGGTATGCCAACAATACCGTACTTTGGTTAGACGTAGTTCTTAGTCTGTTTAGGACATATACGAAAGTGTTAACTCTCTTGCAGACTCCGTCAACGTGTCCTTTCCAGTCTAGGTATTTGTCCATGGTGAACCCTAGAAATCTTACACTGGTAGATTCATTTATTTTTATTCCGTCATATGAAATATGCCTTGGAACAATTTTTGATCCACGGGTTTGGAATTGTACAAAAGTCGTCTTATTGATATTTACTTGTAAATTGTTCCTTACTAACCACTCTATGATCTAAAACTAAACAAATTATATCAATGTCAAAGTTATTATTAATTATACTGTCATATGCTAATATTATTGAGATGTCATCTGCAAATAATATACATTTTTTAGTAAGAATGTCAGGTAAATCATTAATATATATAAGAAAAAGGAGGGGTCCGAGGATACTTCCTAGAAGATAGGAAGATACTCAGACCTCTCTTGTTTTACCGCTGTATTATGTTCACAAGGTATTTCTACACATTGTTCGCGATTACTCAAGTATTGTTCTAACCATTGTAACGCTGGGCCTCTGATACCATAGTTCTCCAGCTTTTGTAGAAGCAGATCATGAGAAACGAAGTCAAATGCTTTTGACATGTCAAAAAATATTACTATTGTCTGCTTTTTCTTGTCAATGTTTACTAGGATATTGTGTATTAAATCAAATGCAGCAAGTGTAGTTGATTTTCCCTTTTGGAAGCCATACTGTTCATTCTTAATTAATTTGTACTTATTCAAATACGAAGATAATCTTTTATGCATAGCCTTTTCAAATATTTTAGACATGATAGGGATTAAAGTTATGAGCTGTAGTAACCCATTTCTGTTTTCTCTCCTTTTTTATGCAATGGCTTGACTACTGACTTCTTTAACCGGCTAGGGAAATTTCCTTCCTGGAAGGATAAATTTATCAGGTATCCGAGCACGGGGACAATACTGACGACACATTTTTTTAAAATATCGGTTGTAATACCATCATAACCGACAGAACTTGTATTGTTTAAGGACATAATAATATTTACAATTTCAATGTCTTCTATCGGTGTAAGAAATATGGTATTGTTTGTACGGTTTTTATTTGTATTTTGTATGTTATTATTATCACTGTTCGATAGTTGTATTAGGTAATTATTGAAATGATTTGCTATGTCATAAGGATTGGTTACCATACCATTGTCAGTTTTTATTTCATTTATGAACTCTTGAGTGGCCTTATATCCTATATCATCATTAATGACTTCCCACGCAGCTTTACATACATTCTTAGATTTTTCAATAAAATTGTCATTAGTGATTTTTTGCGACTTTGATATACAGCGACGCAATAAGTTTGAATAGTTGTGGTACTTAGCTTTATTTTCTTTTGTTCGCTTAGCGTAAAATTTAAATCTTAAATGTCGCTTGGTTTTACAGCTGAGTCGTAGCCCCTTAGTAATCCATTTTATATCCCTATACTTTTATACTTTTTTAATAAATGTTTTGAATTTATTAAGGCTAAGATCTTGTACGTGGCTTAGAAGCTTATTGTAAAAGCGTATACATTGACATCTGAACGAGCCACCTATTTTCTTGAGCCTAGTTGTAGGTACAACAAATTTGTCTTTGTTCCTAGTATTAATATTATGGATATCACTGTATTTTTTAAACAATTTTATATTTTTATGGGCATATAAAAGATTTTCAAAAATATACTGAGAAGGCGCTGTCATTATATTTATCTCCTTAAATTTCTCTCTGAGAGAGTGTCTCGGACTTAATTTATAAATTGATCGAACAGCTCTTTTTTGCAAAACAAAGATAGTCTGAATGTCGGCGGCATTTCCCCACAATAGAATACCGTACGACATTACACTATGAAAATAGCTAAAGTACACTAAACGGGCTGTCTCTATGTCAGTTAAATTACGAATTTTTCTAACATCATATGCCGCGGAGCTTAGTTTTTTTGACAATTTATCTATATGTGGGCCCCACTGAAGCTTAGCATCTAAAGTTAAGCCTAAAAATATTGTGCTATCTATGGTTTAGAAGATATGAGGGAACATATGAACATACTCGTACATACATACATACATACATCTATACATACATACATATCGGTCAAACTCATAACCCTCCTTTATTCTTCGCCGTACTCGGGTAAAAAATAAAGTTGATTGTCTCTAGGGACTTCATTAGAATCGTAAAGATAACACCGATTCAAAGTTTCCGAAGATATTGTGATTAGATTTAGCGTAGAATTTTGTAAGTTATTTTGTTTTTTGGCTATGTTCTTAGAATAAAGATTGTATTGTATTTTTAGAACTATTCTAGACAAAATACCTATAGGCTATTAGATTTATAAACACTTTTTGTGACGTCATTTAATACAACAAGTTTATTCAATTTTGCAATGGAACACAAACTGTTCGGAACACTGTCTTTTCTCGTTAAACGGTTCATTGCTGCTCTGTCAAGGGAGGAAATTAAAATCTGCCAAGTTAATTAAGCGACGCACGTTGCCCAATAGTCAATAATCCAATATCCAATATGTGCTGGATTGAAATTATTTATGTACACATACAAACTCAATTGGAACAGATCATTTCAAGCCTGAAATTGAATTGTATTCATGTTTAGAATTAAATTTTGGATTTATTTTGTTTAGAACGGAGATGAGATAGAAGTTTTATTTCGTTCTTTGTATGTACGTTATTGTGTTTTTTGAATAGAGTAATTGGATTTGTGTGTATTATAATCCTAACTAATATTATAAATGCGAAAGTGAGTTTGTTTTTCTGTATTTTTTGTTACGCTTTCATGCTAAAACGGCTGAACGAATTTGGATGATATTTGACTGTTCGTAAACAAGGGTAGAAATAATAATTCTAATAAACCTATTTGGATTATCCCAGCCATAGAAAAGGGATATTAGGTTTCGAATCTTTGTGTGTTTGTTTTTATCGGACTTTGCATGACCTTTTCAATGGTTACCAATGAATAGAGTTTTTCGAGCAACAAACTTTTCCGTATGTGTTGAGCAAGCTATGCCCCTTTTCTCCAAAAGTTTGCCTTTGCGCGCACAAATAGTCTGTAGACAAAATTCATCAAGGTTTTTGGCAATATCGAGAGAAAGTGAACGTCAATGTTTACAAACTCAGTTTCTATAACATTTTCTATTCTTCGTTGGAGAATTATTATCATTGGCTCTCTCTCTGGGTTTCCGTTTATGTTTGCTTACTACCCTCACTTTGACATTTCACTACCGCTGAAATATTGCCATGTTTATTCCAACAAAAGATGGAAATACCTAGACGACTGTAAAAGATCATTATGAGTAAGGCTGCGTTCACACCAAACGTATAGTCGGCCTACGACTGCGAACGTCAAGGTCAAAGTGTATAAAAAAAACAATGTCAGCCGTCAACTGAACTGACTGTCTGTTGTTTTCATACATTTTCTAAGTACACACTCACATCTTGTTACACGAGACTTTACACTATTCTGCGTTCCTACACATCGTGTAAATAACCGTATTGAGTCATGTAATCATTACTACCTTCAAACCTTACCTCCCACTGACTCCAGTCCGCGCTCAAGACCTCAATGCATAAAGTTTCGACCCATCCATTTCTAGTTAATCTTGACAACGCTAAGTGACACCCGGTTTCTGAGTTGAGAATTTGAAGTTGAAACTTGTCAATCTACTTCAGTATTTCTTAAGGTGACTCCTTCAATGCTACATTGAAGGTTAAGTGACTTACACCTTAAGTGTAACACCTTTAGTGTAAGTCACGCGAAATTTAAAATTTCTTTGCAAAACACGTAAGGAATTCAAATTTTCACAGATTACATTGATGGAATCACCTTAAGTAATGGTCAAAGTAGACTTTGACAAGTTCTCTACTTCAAATTCTCAATTCAGAAACCCGGTGAGAGTCTAGACTGGGATATATTTTAAAGTGGCTCTCTATTGGCTGACTGTAAGGGATGGCCGAGCAACTAATTGAAACCACGCTGAGCACCTTTCCGCTTCGGTGAACGTGTTACTGGGTGGCTGTGTGGCTCAAGTTACAGGAGAGCGTGATGATTTGATTTATAAAAATGTTGTTGTATTTATTTTACAATAAAAAACATCTGAAGGATAGGTATTATTATATTTATTGCTGTTATGTTAAAAATCTAAATAACTGTTTCCTTGTTATATGTAGGCCTCTGGTGTGGGACGCAACTTGTGTCGACACCCTTGCGCCATCCCATGTTCCTAGCACGGCGGGCTGTGCTGGCGCCCCTGCTGCAGCTGAGACAAGCGGCGCAAATACTTTAACCTTATGGGCAACTACAGTTTTGAGCCGTTTAGGCTCGAAACGCTCGGGTCATGGGGCCCGAGTGCGCGTCACCTTTTAAAGGAAATTTCTCGCCGACTGGTCGATACTTCACGTGACCAGAGGGCTGGCTTGTTCTTTGGCCAAAGAATTATCATTGCCTTTCAACGTGGCAATGCTGCCAGTCTTCCGGGTTAGCCACGTTTCCGGATGACAGCGATGCGGACGAATACTTCGACGCCTTAAAGGTCCCTTTGTTTTTATATTTATTGGTACAGTTAGTCCTTTTAGTTAATAATAAGTGACTCGATGTAAATGTAGGTGTATATTTTACCTATAAATCAATTAGATTAATTACTGTTTTGTTTCTTCGTAAAATGAAGTAGCCTACTTAATTAACACAATTTAACATTGCATAACATTCAATGATAATCATTTAACATTGTCAACCAGTTTGGGTAACAGGACCTTTGGGTCAAAAATTGAAACTTTTAATACGGATTCAAAAAGCATGAGTAAACACAAAACGGTAAAAAGAAATTAGCTTCAGTATGTTTGTTATATGTAAAAGCAACCTACGCATTTGGTTGTTCATAAATAGTAAGTAACAAAACAATTAATCGTTTCCAGGAATTCAGAGTTCAGTTGAAGAGGTGTAAATATAGGCTCTACTTTTAAGTGTTTTTACGGGCAAAATAAGGAAAAATAAGGATGGCAAGGACACAATTTTACGTTAATTACAAAGTGAAATACAATTATACCTAATAATAAGTGAAATTTGAAATAAAATCTCCATATTCGCTTTGGTTTGATAATCATGGTTGAGGAAAGTAATGGTCTTTTCATATGGAATTTTCTTATTGATAGACAGAAGCCTTGTTTAGTGTTTAAATTATTTGAAGGAAAACTCATGTTTAATTCAAAAGAGTTCGCTGAATGTCATCACAATTTTACATAATTTTTCAATGTTCAATTACGTAGGTAATTTGACATTTTCATTTCTGGATTTTACCAGTGCCGAATCGATTTTTTATTTACGATGAACGTGTACAAGAAGATAATAATAATACAACGGTAGAAGAAAATAAATACGTAACTAAGAAATTAAAAGTTTATTGATAAAAATATTTGGGCCAATACAATATTTGCCATCCAATATTTATTTGAACCACCACGTTAAAAGGCACCATGTTGAGTTAGAAGTTCCACAGACGCACCATATTATAATTAAATTGCAGTTTCCTGACTGTAACGATAATTTACTACTCTCGCTACTACTAGTTTTCCCTAAGGGGGTAAGCAGCGAGCCAAGCGAAACGAACTAAAAGTACGCAGATGATACTTCACTCGTCACTTCTTTTAAATATTTTAGATTTTTTATAAAAAGGTTTTTTTTTTAAACTTATCATAGACGATACGAATCTGCGAAATCTGCGTAGCACACTTAATAATAAAGATTAAAAAGAAGTACCCACCAACTACTTAAACATTTAATTAGGTAGGTCTAAACTAAAACTTTTTTTTTATTGATTTGATTTCACATAAACCTAGGGCTTATGAAACATCCTTAGGTGCACGGTTCCAATTGATCGTTTCCTATGGAGAAGAGCCGGCAACAATCACCACGGTTACTCTTTTAAAACTAATTGATTTTTACAATGTTTTCAAATAAAATGTAAATAGGGTATGAAGGGGTTAGGGCGTATGTAGGCCTGTCAAGAGGGTACTTAACAAAATAGAAAATTGACAGCAATTTCAAACACCTATGAGTTTATAAAGTCTACAACGTTCCCACATTCACAAAATAGGAGAAAATTTATATTATGTATAAAAGATAAATGAAATTATCCTCCTTTCCTTATGACAATTCATCTGGAATTAGCACAGTATTATTTTTCTTCTTCCATACAACATTCTCTCAGCTCAAGCTCCAGTCTCTGTATGTTTATCTTATTTCTAGCCATAATCCTCAGTTCATAGTGAAGAACATAATGTTCCATAATCCTTTAACAATCTTATAACATAGACGGCGGTGCAGTAGCCACGCGAGCTTTATTGCTAATTCCCAAAACCCAATAAACGCTGTACTTCACTCTCACTGCAATCTCGCGCCTGCCTCTAATAAAATTTATACTCTACTTATTTACTGCGCTTGGCAGTAACTGCTTAGAGCCTTAGACTCTTTTGCTTTTAGAGCTCTTTCGTTAATTGGAATTTGTGCAATTTTATTTTCACCTGTGTTGTTTTAGCCTTTTTTCAGATATTTTTTTAATGGGTTTTTAGATCTTCCAATGAGGATTGCTCTGCTTTTCCCTTCATCTTCTTTTCTTTTAATCAACTACCACGCTATGTCAAAAAGATAGGTACTGCACAAGTTTGCTGCAATAACAGCTAGACCCAATTGAATATAATAGAATCTAATAGAAACGATAAAACGAGGACAATTTTATTTTCACGACTTAAACATGGCGAAATGAGGCTCACTTCTGCCTAACCCTTTGAAGAATACAGGCGTGATGTTATGTTTTCGTCTCTATTTATAAACCCAATATCAATATTCTGTTGTTTTTTTCAGATACTCGAGCAACCAATTAGACGGATCCCGGAAAAACAGAAACATTAACAACTTTCGTAAGCATTCTCGTTGATTCGCGAATAAAAGAAACTAGCCAGTCATTTCGGCTAAAGCACGCTAGATGAGCAGTTGATACATTTTTCTGTTATCTGACCCAATTCCATCGGAATTAGGTCACAACGGAGGGGCAACAATCTATCATTGTATCCCGCGCTATTTTTACACGCGAACTATTTTTATCATGCAAAAAATCGTAGAGCAGTGTTGGCCCAGTGGTAAAGGCCCCACTTACCAGGGTCCAAACCCTGGGAGAGGCTTTATTTTGTGTAAATATTTTCATAACCATTGCTCTCCGAACGTTGAAGGAAAAGAACTTGAAGAAACCGGCATGTCCTAGAACCAAACATTCGAAGACATGTTACATCTACCAACCCGCACTGGGCCCGCGTGGTGGATTACAGCTACCCTGTCGAAGTGAGGAGGTCTGTGTCCCAGCAGTGACAACAGTATAGGTTGATTATGCTATGCCTAATGCCTATGCTTAACTATCGTAGGTAGGGATGTAACCGCCTCTTAGCAGAGAATAGCTCTGTCTTTATGTAAAGGATTGAGATTACCCTGAGTACCATTTTTAAAGTGATGCAGTATATCTGCAATAAAAGAAGTAGGTACCATTATTGGAATATGAAAGCCAAGGGAGTTGTCAAACGTGCCACAACCAAACTATAGCGGCAAATTGTGGCCACTTTGTACGGAAACGTGTGGTTCAATTTTCACGCAGTATATTGTTGATTATACAATGCAGTCGGCTATCATGATCGGGATGGTCAATGACAACCACATCGCGGCCACAAACGCAACCACTCACACACCAGCAGCTGATCACATCGTGCTCCCATGTCTTCACTCCAGTCCTTCTCCACTTATTTTGTAATACACACGGCCAAAACGCATCTTCAAGTAACTGTAAAAGGGTAGTAGGTAAAACGGGCGGCTGGTATCCGCAACTCCACGTCAAACCGTGAATTTTGTACGATACGTAGCTACTTATCGTACGCAAAATACGCGGTTTGACGTGGAGTCCGGATCTTTACAGCTGTAACGACATCACAAATCATCCACGTGACGATGATGTCTGTGAATCCTTTTAAAAGTGTTAATAAGTAACCAAAAAATCATTAATATTATGCCATTAATATAAACGTACATAGAGCTCCATTATAATACCTAAGAATATTGTAAAGATCCGGACTAAATATGAGAAAATGAAATCGTAGTAGGTACTTACCCATATTGCCTTAAGGTGGATCCCTAGATGATCTCACTGCCATTTTGCCGCTAGATGGCGACACATCCACAATTTCGAACATTTTCAATTTTTACACCTAACATAGAAATTTTTAATAAACAACTTTATTCTATGCGAAACCTAGGGCATTAACTTGATTTTTTACGATCATCACTGTGCTTGTTAACTGGTATCATACAAAGATTAGAACGTAATAATGATTTAGCCGCATGAATTTACTCTTTACACACACATGCAAAGTAAATAGTAGTAACTTCCGACTCCACTAGATGTCGTTTTATTCAAACATGGTTGGAAATTAAAATGTCCAGATGGCGTTAATTTAAAGAAAGAGGACCAAATTATTTATAAGATGAATATCCTTACATTATAGCAAAAACTGAAAACAAATATTAATTTACTAATTAAGCATACTTTAAATTACTAGAGGATTGTTATGTTCCAATCTATTTCTTAATAATATAATTATTGGGATATGCTTACTTTTGTTTCTAGGCTCGATATCAGATACCTTTTCACCATAACAAATTATTCAGATAAATTATTTTGGGTAATAAAGGTATATTGTACCTATATAGGTTGTTGTAATGTGACTGAACCTAAATAGTACCTAACGTGTAAATGAATTGTGACCTGTACTAAATAAATAAAAGATTATGTATTCAATTGTAAAGCGTTTTATTGTATCTTACTATACATTAATAATATTTATCTATGGTTAATATTTTCATACAAATATCGTTTTATTTACTCTCACTGCATTTACCTAAATATTTTCTGGTTGGATTCGAACCATCGACTCGTACCACCACACAAAGATAACATACTTTTTTCAATATTTTGATATTTACAATTATGATTCTGAATTTAGTATTAGAAAGAATTATGTACGTAGATTACAATTTATGTAACATCACACGTAAGTGTAAGTATCTTACACAACAACACACAAGTGGTTACTAGCTAACCATAACATTTATGTTTCAAGAATACCCACTTATTATACAACTTTGAACAATAAATATTCTTTTACAATTGAATTGTTTGGCTGGTACCTAAATACATGAGTGAAACATATGTACACTGAAAAATCTTATAAACTAACAAATAACATAAACTATACATCGCTACGTACAAAAATAGCATAATAATTAGTCTATAATGTTCCCACTGCTGAGACTCAGGCCTCCTCTGAACAGTGGTGATGAAATAATTTACACAAAGCAAAGTGTCGGCTTGGATTCGAACCATCGACTCGTACCACCATACAAAGATACATAAAAAATACTATAATAAAATATCTTCTCTTCTACACGCTACTTTTTGCTGCGCCGCCGTCGCCGCGCAGTATCAATCTTCTGCTTGTCATTTTTTACCTCCATTTATATCATTTCCGTGCGATCTGAATCAATTGCTGGGAGACACAGTTTTCGCTGCAACAAATGAATTTACACAGTTTTGTTAGACTATTCTTACTGAACCCACACCTCAGAAACCTGAGGAATAAGTTAGGCAATGAGTAAGACTTATATTTTTCATACCTTTTAATTCCTTGATGTCTAGACATTTAGCATTTTTCTCAACTCGTCTCAAAATAATTTCCGGCAGTACACATGTTTTGAAAAACGTTACCAACTTCGGCATCATAGCGTTGATAAATTCCTCATCCCGGTTAACTTCTATGACAGTCAATGGTTGGGTGACAGATGTAAAGCAAATGAAGTAACATTTACTCATTTTGGTAATTCGCAATTGACCCTGGACCTAGAATCAAAATAATAATAGCTGAGAAACAATCCAAGAAATACATTATATTTATATATACATGAACCAAGAAATAATGATCTTTGTTACTTACTTGATAATAATAATTATGCTTTTTGTTCATAACTAAAACATCATTTTCCAAATGAATAGGAAAATTTCTATTTTCTGATGCTTCTCTAATATTTTGAGATTTCCTTTTCAATGAGGGAAAACATTTTATTTCTACAATATTATTTTCTGCTTCTATAATACCTGTAAAAAAGAACAGTTTTTAGGCCCACTGAACCAAATTAAAAAATCCACGCGACACACAAAATCCAAGGGGGCGGAATCACAGGCAAAAGCTAGTTATTTGTATATTTTTATTATTGAATAATCTTACCATCAGGGCTAGCTGCTAAGAATCCAAAGTCTTCATCCATAAATAGACCTGATGGCCTGACAATTTTGCCATATTGTTGCATAAACATGCTCTTTGCAACATGTTCATTTTGTTGTCCATACATCATATCTTTAGTACAAATATTATTTTTGTAGAGAATGCATTTCACATGATTGTGACATGGTGTGGCATTACGACGTTTGCAAACCTAAAATGAACAAAGTGACAATCATAATTCTTGTACTGGCTTGAGCTGTGGCTTCTTAGAAAGTAAGAAACAATAAGAGGATGGCTGATATCTTACCATTCCAAACTGACTTGCTGTGAGACGGTCAGATCTGTATGAGAGATACTTTTCATTATCATGTTGACCCACAGTCTGGTTTTCAATTAGTACTATTTTTTGTGTATCTTCTTGGAATTTAAGCAATCTCAATTCACAGAGCCGTTTTAATTCTACCTCATTAATGTCGACAGGGACACTTGCTTCTGGGCCATAGTCCTTATCAGGTTGAGTTTTAGTCTTTTCAGTAAAAAGCCGTTTTCGAGTCATTTTCTGTTGGCGCAATCTACTTCTCTGTTTTTGATGGACATATTTTTTAAAATATTATCCAGGGTTCTGTGTTGTCTTCTTTTTCCATGCAGTTTGATGCCATTTATGTCCCACAGAATGAGACAATCCTGAAAAACCAAATCATAGTCACATACATGTCTGTTTGCAACCTAAGCTTTCATTGATGACCATTGAAAGTTCTATAAGTTGAGAAAAACCTCTTATATTATGAAGAGAAGAAGTCATAGATCATGGGGGTTGCTAGAGATTTCATATATTGTTTTAAAATATCTATAAAAAAACTTATTTACCTGCTACATGAACACGCCGCTGATAAGAGCCTCCTTTTCCAAGACTGAGTCGTTTTCCACAGTTAAATTTATTAATGACACTCATAAAATTCTCTGCAACGTTTGTTGTCTCGTTAGACAACCGTCCAGCTTTCAAAGCAATTTTTTCATTTGCAGCATAAATAAGAGCCCAGACCTCTGGTGCTGTATTTCTTAGGATTTCTACTTGGTTGTCTTGCTGTTTATTCTCGTCAGGTGGTAATTGCTTCACTGAACAGTAATATTCCTTACATTTTTCATGCTGTCCAAATACATGAAGTGGACTATTCCTTAAATCATCAGCCATTGAACCTGGCTGACTGCTATTGTGAACAATAATCTTTCGCGCTACTAGTGTCAATTTCATCAATTTAGGCCTCAAAATATTTCGTCCATACAGAGGGAGTTTCGTATTACCTAAAATCTTAAATAAAATATAAATATTAAAACATAGGAAGAGAAAAAATCTTTTTTGAAAAAAATACAACCGACTTCTAAAAACAACAAAAAACTTTGAAAATGCCAATAAAATTTGAGGTTTTCCCTCAATTTCCCTGGGATTCCATTATCAGGTCCTCATTTGTGACAAAAAACTTTGACAAAGAATTTTGAAAATCGGTCGACAATTGGCTGACAAATCGGTGGACAAACAGTCGAATTGATAACCTCCTACTTTTTGGAAATCGGTTGAAAAAGAGAGGAACATTTATTTTACAGTAGCTAAATCCTGCTTTATTGGCAAACCAACGGCAAACGAAGACATTAGGTACATCACGGGCCAACGAGTATCAAATACACTCATAGGTACATTCACGTAAATCTGATTCGAAATCTTATGGGAATCTGATTTACTCACTAAAAATCATTAGAAGAATTGCCATGATGTCTTTTCAATGTTGCTTGCACTTTTTTCCGTGATTTTCGCGGCCCTGAATACATAATAATATGTCGTATATAGGCAAGTTTATTAGTCGGATTCAACTTAGGCAGAGTTGCAATTCAATCTGTAATCAAAAAGTATAATTAAACACAACAGCAAAAGTATCGTAATTATGAAATGCTTCAAGAAATTTGTATTAGTCAGAAATAACACCACCATTTGTCACCATCAATCAAGCTGTCAAGCTGTGTGAAAATTTGCAAAACAACTGACAGAACATGAGAACAGACGAAATAGAGATGTCAATCTGAGATCGATTGAGCAAAGAATCGATTTTTTGGAACAAATAAAAACGTTTTTTCAAATCGATATCTAGTACTGAATCGATACAGGGAATCGATATTTCACCCTAGAACATCAGTTTTTTGTTTGTTTGAATTGTTAAGAATTGTGGTGGCGGGAAAATTACGAAGCATATCCAGTGCAAATCCTTTTGCGTAAAAATACGGATTTTTTACATTGCGAATTTCATCGAAAACGAATGATTGATTTTTGGAAAATCATTTCTTTATTTGTGAATCGATTTTTCATATTCCCTTTCGAATCAATTCAGTAACGGATCTTTTTCAGAGAGTTTTTTTTTTGTTCCTTTCGTCCCTCTGGGACAGGCAAAGTGAGTTTTTAGAGAGAATTCACGTCCCTATTAGGGGGAAATATTTGAAATTTAGAGTAGGTAGGTATGTGATGTGATGACAATCAACGAGTGTTACTAACGTTTGATTTTGTATTTCCTCTTCTAAATCTTACACTTTTTTAAGTTCTAAGGGTAATTACTATTATAATATAACTCTGTATCACCTTCAAGCAGAAAAGCATCCTTTGTACATAAAAATAACACTTACCGTCAATAAAACACAAAAACACTTCACTTTTAAATAAAAACTCTTTCACGGATGGCACTCGTATGAATGGTTCTCAGTAGTAGCCCCAGTCACCAATTCTAAACCTGAATGGTGCTTACTACTTACTTAGCTGTTCAGACGAGCGAAATTGGAACTACAGCTACCATTTTGAGAACGTCATTTCGCTGACAGTTAAAAACCCCGAAACCATAAATGAATGATGTACAGCAGTGGTGGCTCTCACTTGTAAGTCAGAGCCACCACTGCTGTACCTATATCATTAATCGTTTTAAATATCAGCACATCCTACAACTTACTACTAAAATACTGCCCTATGTTTTATTTCCCCTTTTTCTTGGTAAACTTCTTAGATGGCAAGACCAATTTATCTCGACGCACTTTGACTTGTGCTAATAATACTAAAATGTGCAATTGTTATGAAAAATCAATGTGGTTTGTCTGTGTATTCACTTATCTTGATGGTTTCACGTAAATTAAATATGATTCAATCAATAGATGTAAGTAGTACCTACGTGTCACCATTGCGTAGGTAGGTAGGATATTAGAAAAAAAAAAGGTAAATTTGCCTACACTGATCGCCTGATTTAGGTATACCCTAAGTTTACATGAACTTCTATTCTCTGATTTTATTCAACCCAAACCAATGAATTAGTACCTAACTGTGTCATAAAATGTATTATCAGTACCTACTTACATACAGTAGAAAGATTTTTAAATCTTTAGGTACTTTATATTTAAAGTAGATATTACAATAATTACATTAGTATTGTATCTGTGTGAACCAAATGCAGATCGCAGATATTTTTTTTCACTTTCTAGCATTCTTTCTCATTCCCTAATAAAAAACATTTTATCAATCATAAAATGTAAAACCCGCGGGCAAACCCGCGCGCCGGCGCTAACTTTCTAGAAACACAATTTTGGAAACGATTCGCAAGTTGTCAAGACTCACTGGAGCAATTTGGCAACAATGCGGGGTGCGTATGAATGGCATCGTCGCATCGCTGCGTTACCTACCTACTCGACGTGTAACCTTGGGGCTTGTTCGAATTTTCGAACGCCATCTATTATAAATATTTACCGAACTTAAACTCGTAAGACAACAGAAAATAACTCTTTCTCGGTGGTTCTTTAAATTTCTGTTAGATGGCGCGATTCAGGTCACTCACACATGTAAAGATTTTTCGTTTTTTATTGGGTCTAATTCTCCTAGAAATACTGTTTTTTTTATAAAATTTTGGCGTTATGCGAACATAATACATTATAAAGTCTCATTATACTTGCTTTTATTCTGCAGAAACAGTTTATTTACGGAGATTACAACACCTCAAAAATGTATGGCGAGGCCTGTCTATGCATCCACCTTAACTTGAAATAAAAACAAATGTTCACTTGATCTAGAATGCTCATTAATTCTGGATTTTATTAGATCTAGCAAAATTAAATAACTTCTCTTTTTACGCTTCAAATTACTTAGTATAATTTAATTAATTTATAGATAGTTAATTGATTCAGGCGTGACTTTGCGGAAATCTATTATAAAATACAATAGACGTAGATATATTTAGTAACCTATTCCGCTTGACTATTATTCTTCAAGAGTTATAAAAAATCCTATAAGAAATCGGCACGACGTGTTACCACAACGAGCTCTTTGCGTACAGCGCTCGGTGTGGTAACACGTCGCGTTCTGGTTTGCAATTGGTCAATCGTCATCCTGAGGATGCCGCGTTGAGAGGTGAAACACGTGTCGATTTCTTACAGGGTTTTTTATGACTCTATTCTATTGAGTTTTTTAATTTATAGATAACAATGATGCTGTGACAACTTTGTGTAGAATTACTTTATGTTAGCACATAAACAAATAATTCTTTCTGATTCGTGTATCCAAATCTCCGTGTACTCAATTTACCTAAAACATATTCCAGTATTTCAAATCATAAATAAACACAAAGTTATGTTCTGTCATATACAATACAATACTTTATTTCATTGCTTTATCGCCCGTAAAAACTGATTAGTTCGTAATTCGGATGCATGAGAATAAAGAATTTTCTGAAATTTCTTAGATAATCAGACCGTCTAGACTAGAATGACTAATAATTGTTTTGGAGCTGATAAATTACAATTGAAGCCACGAAAAAATATAGGGGATTGGAAAAATGCAGCGTTGGAAAATTGGCAGCACTGATTTAATGACATTTATCGCTTTAACAATCTTATTTGTGCGTGCGGGCACAGTACGGGTCATGATTTCTTGCTAAATTAGATAAAAAAAGATCTGATTCGGGAAACTTTAGGTTTGATTTTTCCATACCGTTTTTAAAAATAAATCTCACAACGCAATAAAAGTGACTCAGTTCTTAAAAATATCTAAAATTTGCTGCTCGTCGGCTCTTTGAGACCATACAATTCAGGTGTTACGATGTTTTTCCTTAGTTAAGATAAATGTATACTGCACCTGTTCCAGATCAGGAAGATGACACCAATGTTACATCAGAGCAAGCAAATGCGGGGCAAGCCTGTCCGATAATCGATAAATTAATCGAGTGTTCACGCGACTCGATAAAAATAGATAGGCAGGGGACGAGCGAGTGGCGGCATTTGTAAACTGGAAACTGGCCTATTTGTGTCAGTTGGATTTTTGTATACTGTGGCTCTTTTTTGACTGGCGAGTGATTCGGACGCTGTTGTTGTGTAATGTTTCTTTATCATTGCGTTGCGTGTATTTTTTTATTTCGCGCTGATAATTTTACACATTGTTGAATGCAATATTACCGAAAGGGTTGTCAAAGTTCACTCGTTATAAGTTATATAATGTAGTAGGTAATAATGATTATACCGGCCTATCCCACTGTAGGGCAGAAGCCTTCTCATACAAATAAGGCATGAGCAATGATCAACAGTCATTAAAAAAAAAATAAAAAAAATCTTCATGTACCAGTTACTTTTCTGCTGTTCTTTTGTAGGCGCCTTCAGGCGAATCGAGTTTTCGTTTGTAATAGACTTGTAACTTTAGGTAATAGACTACTGTTTACAGATTCTGAAACCTTTATACTGATAAAGTCACTTTTTAGTCAACTCTTACATTACACAAGATACCTACTTACCTAGGTTACGTAGGGTACATAAACACACTGGGTAGACAGTACACAGTGACATTTCTCGAAATACAATGTAAGTACTAAAAATGAATAATAATTTTATAAGAAAATGAGACGTCTCTCATTTCAAAATGACACAAGCAATTTTCAGCCGTAATCCATTCTTTCGAGAAGCCAGGTGTTCGAAAATTGCATACTCATTATTCTCATAAGAAATAATGGGTGTCGCTCAAAATGTTTTGAGCCATAAATCAAAATAGCAACGTTATTAAAAATAAGCCTTTCACCCGACAGCGTTAATATATTATTATTATTAATATTTTTATACTCAACATTATTCTGTTGGATTTTATGAAACCGTGAATTTATAATTTGTTCCTTCTTAGCAATGATGTAGCCGATGTAGGTACCTAGTCAATTGTTTGTTGCTGTTCAGTTTTTCTCGTATCATCATCCAAGTATAAGAAAATATCTCGTATATTATGGTTCTCGTTATATTTAGGTTTCCAAAGGAATGTAGTTAAGAAGGCTGTCAGGCTCAAATGGAATTGGGTGGGCCATATCAGCCGCATGCACTGCACACACATGACTGCAAGGTAAAAGTCCCACAGAAGACGGACGGCGCCGCCGCCGAGGCCGGCTCAGAAACGACCGACCTACCGACCGGCGAGGACGCGAACCGCAAGGGTTGGTTCGGAGTGGCGCGAGAAAATAGTTCCTGGAAGGACTAGTAGACTTTAGCCAAACATTGGGACAGCATAGGCTAAAAAAAACGGTTATAAAATATTGCCATTTTATTAAGTTTCTAAAATGCGCTGAACTGTTACTATGGCAAAGACATTTAGTCAGTCATATTTTGGGGGTGATATTTAACCTATAATATGACATTATGTAGGTGTATAATCTGAAAATTATTCATAAGCTACATTCAACTTAGTATTTACACTAAGAAGATACATTTTTTAAAGGTTATATAAAGGTCAATCACATCTGTGGTAACAACATTTAGTATTATTCTTGTTAATCTATTAAGTTTACCGAAGTATTCCGGCGAAGTGATCGAGAGTTTCAGTTTACCACTCAAGGTCTCGATAACCTAGCCGTAAACTGAAAACTTTATCTTAGATCTTTGAGCTACTAATTTAATATTCAACTAGTTTTTTTTTCCATAACTACTTATTAAGTTAAAAAACTGCTCATATTTTTTTACGTATAGCCTGAATGTGTAGTAGGTAATCTAATCAGAGGCCCTAGACAAAGTGACATTCTATCAGCGATAACTATGATGGAAAAGGTAAAAATGTATAAGCTCTCAAACAGCTATCAAATTTGACATAAGCTATCAAAAAGCTTATGTCAATCGTGTTGAAAGTCGTTGTAGAAATACGAAAGGCTTTCGAAGCGACGATTGTCACTTGTCTAGGCCCTCAGCACTTTTTGAACGACAAAGTCTCATACGAGAGTCCCCCAAAACGTCCACCCTTCACTACTTCCTAGTTCTTTATCTGGGAAAAAGAAGTGGCGCAGCAAACTCACCAGCAGAACTGAATTTCACTGAGTGGAACTTGTAAATAGCCCCACTCCATTTTACCTATCGAACGTGTTTTTTTTTGGGAGGGAATCCGTTTTTGAGTGAGATATAGAAATATGTACTTAGGACAATAGCAGACGGTACTTTAGCATCGACGATCGCGATTGTGCCACTGCATCAATGTAGCGGAAAAAACTAAGCATCATAGGGTGATATCTAAATAAATCGCTGTGACTGGCATTAGAATGTGTGCGTTCAGCCGCTGTATCCAGCTTCCGAAAAGCGACATTCGCTATAATCGCCCATTCTGCAATTCCCATTATGTAATATACCACCATTACTCTGGCAACGTCCTTCAAGCAGTAAATATCAGGTGCCAAGCACAGCTTGTATGCAAAGTGTGCGTAACAATGTAGTGACACGACAGCCGTCAAGAGAGGTGATACATGCGCAGAATTAGCATAATAGTATAAATATGATTATTCGTGTCACAGCCCACATGATGAGGTATTAGTGTCAGGTGGCAAAGAGCTGACTGTTTTGCGATGGGAATAATGAAATTACATTGAGTATAATAAAACATTTTCTAAGTGCCATACTTTTTCATATTAATATCCTGTATCTGAGATATTTAGTTACAGTCACGGACTTTAATTGATGAGCCACAGGAGGGGCAGTGAAGCTACACCGAGCGCGGGCGACGCTTCCCCGCGACCGCCCGCGCCGATCCGCCGCACCGCGCTGCCAGAGCCATCATCGCCACGGGACCGCGCGCACCCTAGTAACTCGCATACGACGCGGCAGTCGCGGCTAGTCCTCCATTTTATTGTTATTACTTATTAACTTGAATATTATATTTGTACCTACAAGTTTGTGTGTGTATTATTGGTGGCTCTCAACACATCCTACAGCCACTTTCAAACTTTTCAATTAAGCAGTTTCATACACGAGATTACACAATTAAACACGAACTCAAATCGCATGCTCGTAAACAAGATGACAAATTACTAGTAATCGGAAATAGTCTTATCCATAGAGGTTGACTAATAAGTTCTCAATAAAAAATAAAACAAAGTTTATCGAATCTAATTGATACTGACCTCCTTTGAATCAGAGGTCATTAACTCGATAATTCTGAAAACTTATCCGAAGACAGTGACAGTTGAAATGTCGATGTCAGAGACGTTATTTTCGAATTTGTGGAAATGACTAATTACAATTTTTCCGTACGCTAACGTTACTATGCCTACGCTGAAACAAACGTCGCTAGGTTACGGTTGCTAGAACTGCAATTGGTTGACTTTGGGTAGTCCTCTGCTGTCGATAGCTTATGTCAGTCCTATACATTTTTGCCTTTTCCATCATCGTTATCGCTGATAGAATGTCACTTTGTCTAGGGCCTCTGGTTACTTATAAGGAGCTCGTTTTTGATCTTCGGAGAACTTACAAGTGTCATTGAATAATACCTATTATAGAATACATCGAGTTTGCTATTTGTCGTACAAATTCATTCTCTAGAAAAATTAATATCAGTATATTTTTTATGCTGACTGAGCAATAGCGACTCGATCAAGAAGTGAAGCGTCCTTCTATTGCGTAGTCTCAACGGTTGTCCGATTTCTGAATCAGTGAATATTTTATTGCTTCTGCAGACAGTATATTTGAAATTAAAATGAAATGGTCTTCTCAAGATTACTTTTGTTTTGCTGACATTGCTTTATACATACTTGCTGTAGGTAATAATGTCAGGGTCAAAGCCATCATTAGGTATTCATACGAAATCATCATCATCTGCCTAGCCTTTTCCTAACTATGTTGGGGTTGGCTTCCAGTCTAACAGGATGCTGAATACCAGTATTTTACATGGAGAGACTGCCTATCTGACCTCCACAACCCAGTAACTGGGTAATACGATACCCCTTGGCAAACTGGTTGTCAGACTTTCGGGCTTCTGACGACGCGTAACGACTGTCCACAAAATCCACAAATCACAGCCGGGATCAACGGATTAACGTACTTTCCGAGGCACGGAGGAGTCTCGGTAAGTAAAGATGGTCACCTATCCACGAACCAACCCCGGCAAGCGTAGCTTAACCTGATGGATCGACCCGTATGGCTGTTATTAATTAGCCAAATATAGGTCAAAATAAATAGCCATAACCTGTTTTCATCAACATTGTCAACCTACCTTCAGAACCGCCAATCAAAACGGTAGCGTAACTTGAATAGCAGTCCAAAAATGGCCTGAATTCGATTACTCGGCCTTTGAGAGGTCCAATTTCATCTGTAACTCATATTTCAGGTGCTGCAATATTCCGCGTACATTTCAGCGATAACCCAGCTATTCAAAGTCGCCGCCAATCATAACGAGTCGATATGATCAGTTTCACTGTGTGAATATTAAGTGACCTGCATTATATTTGGATGGATGGCCGCGGGCCGGGCGAAGTCCACCTACCTGTGTTGTGGGGATGAGGCACTCGGGAAGTTATGGCACAATGTTATGGTAAGAGACAGGATAATAAATTGTTTTATGGGACCGGATTGAAGTGGAGGGAGGTTTTGTTTGTGACTTAGAGACATATACGTTGATAAATTGACATTGTTATTACTCAAACAGATTGAAACAAAAACAAACGGTCAAAAGATTGAATTGATAAAAACCGGCCAAGGGCGAGTCGGACTCGCGCACGAAGGGTTCCGTACCATTATCTACAAAAAGCAAAAAAGTCACATTTGTTGTATGGAAGTCCACTTAAATATAATATTTATTTTATTCTGTTTTTTAGTATTTGTTGTTATAGCCGCAACAGAAATACATCATCCATAGATATCCGTGACATCATACCCAAATTTAGATTAACTAAAACAAGCAAGTCATTTCTTATAAACAGTATCCGCTTTTATAACAAGTTGCCAAAGTCGGTTACAGAACTTAGCGATGGAAAATTTAAAACCCATATCAAACGTGTCCTTATCAAAAAAGCATATTATAAGATTAAAGACTACGTTGATGACCAGGAAGTTTGGCAATAATTCCTTCTGCACATGTTGCCTCCCTGGTACCTTATAAACGGCATAATTATGTAAGAGTCTATTAACTGCTCCCAAATTACCATGTTTATTTTCTTTACATTCATCCTTGACATAATCATTGTATTTGACATTATTCCTATTATTATAGATACCTCCAATTTAATTTCAACTCCTAGTGGCTTTTGTGGACATGATAATTATTCAATTTGTTACAGTTGTAATAGCAATCACGTCATTTGGCTGAAATAGGTTTTTTTTTAATTGTTTGTCTTTTATATAGATTATTTTCTATTTTGTGAATGTGAGAACTTTGTAGGCTTATTGGACTGTAGATTTACTGAACATCTATTTTGTTAAGTACCTGGTACTTACTTGTTGAAAGGCCTACAATATTGTAAAAGCCAATTATTTTTAAAAGAGTAACTGTGGAGTTTCTTGCCGACTCTTCTCCATAGGAAACGACCAATTGGAACCGTGCACCTAGCTTCTGACGTTTCATAAGTGCCCATGTAGGTTTATGTGAAATAAAATATTTTGATTTTGATTTTGATCATCTGTGAAGATTTCAACTGTCTAACTATCACGGTTCATGAGATACAGCCTGGTGACAAACGGACAGACAGACAGACATACAGATGGCCGACATCGGAGTATTTACTGTTACATAATTAATAAAACCCAGGTCCCTTTGTACCACACTATACTGCAATAGGTATCGTTAGAATACGACCTTAAGTGATAATAAAAATGAAAGATAACTCCTTACCCCCATCTCCTGCCTTCTCAATTTCTCATTCACTCCCTTAGTTCAGCCAAAAACATAACCAAACTAATACAATTACACTCACAAAACAAGAACGAGTTTTCCGCTCCAAAATACCACAAATTCGCCATCTAAACAATACGAGTTGGCAAAACCGTTCACATGAACGATTTTGAAGCGACGGCTCATTTACATACGCCAATCACAGCTTAGCATACAAATCGAATTTGGACGGACAGACGGACGAATTTAGTTTAATTGCTTGTAATCTTGTTGTAAATTATGGACAGGTGCAGTGTTGTGGCTGATGAATGGGCTCCTTTTTTTGTGATGCAGGTGTTTCATTATTGTTGCCTGGTTTTAATTACATCTTATCTTATAAATAGTTTAACACAAAGTCACTTTTTGTGTCTGTGTCCCCTAGTTACTTTTTTAAACTATAAGGACAATGATACGGTTTTCACCATTCATGTACCGTTTGTATGTAAAGGGTGTATCAGAATGGTGTGGTCAAATTCAAAGGTACAGACCATCAAACTGAACAACTTTTTCCACGGAACCAACATCGTAATCGAGAAAAAAATATCAGCTGTCCGGTAAGAAACTTCAATACCTACTCAACCCAAAAATATAGTATACTCGCGACAATCTAAGAAGTCCGTTTTGATGTTTCGTTCTCGTACTTGTAATAGGCCTTGAGAATAAGTTATAAGTAATGTAGATAAGTTGTCGATTACAAACTCTCTAAGTATTTTTAATCGATATGTCTCGAGAATCAGTATATAAAAAAACATTTTTTTTTCCCCGCTACACAAAGGATTTTTATAGCTTTCAAAACGAACTTCTGAGATTGTCGCGAGTCTAAGTGTTCATTTCCAACGCGTGGCAAACCACACATAAAAAAAGTTAAATTTAAAATTTAAAAAACCCCCGACAAAAACGAAAGCATTTAAAAAGTAAAAAAATAATATGTATTGGCCCTTTAAGTTTAATATAAAAGTTGTAGGTAATATTTTGATCCAAGCGTCGTCACGTCGGGGGACGGCTCATGAAAATAGGACATTAATAGCAGCTATCCTTTCTACAATAGCATATATTCATTATTCCTAGTGTATGTTGGCGTTTACATTAGCCGTCCCCCGACGCGACGACGCTTGGATCAAAATATTACCTACAACTTTTATATTAAACTTAAAGGGCCAATACATATTATTTTTTTACTTTTAATGCTTTCGTTTTTGTCGGGGGTTTTTAAAAATTTTTATTTAACTTTTATTTCCAGCTTTTTAAATTTCTTATTATATTACTAGTAGAAACGCTATGATCAACCCGCGGCTCGCCGAAATCTGCGTAGCGGTACGTATTTTTGCCACATTGACGCTAGTTTCTAATTTAGTCTCATTTCTCTTTCCTACTCCATCATCAGACCCTGATCACCATCCATCTGTAACCTATTTTTTGAGACCTTTCTAATGAGCCCAAACACGATACCTCTGCTGTAAGTTGGTGAGGGCGTTGGGTATCCTGCATCCAGGTGATGCTGCAGCATCAGTTCAAGGTTACTATATTCTTCTAATATCATTGAAGTAACAGAATTCTAAATTTCCATTCGATTAGCCCTGTGAAAGATGCTCTCATCCATTCATCAACTAGAAAAGCGCTGATAATTTTCAAACGGTTGAACCGATTTTCTTGTATAATAGCTAAGAACACTCTCGATCAAGTCACCTTTCAAACAAAATAAAAAAAAACAAAATCGGTTCAGCGGTTTGGCAGCTACGATGGAACAGACAGACACACAGATACACAGATACACACGTTAAACTTATAACACCCCTCTTTTTCAGTCGGGGGTTAAAAATAACACAAAACATTATTGATAGAAAATAAAGAAGTCCACAAAACAAACACGTCACAAACGACGCTTTAAACCATTCGTAATGCGCCACAAAACATCCTCATTTGTCAAACGACCTACATTCACCTCCGTACCTACACAATTTTCTACACGTCGAATTCCTTCCCAAATAGGTTTACTACTAATGAAACGACCCCAGTTTATTTATGTTCGAACAAAGCCAATTTCGTCATCAACTAAAAGCATCGATACTACTTGTGTATGGGCAATAAAAGAAAATTACACAACACATACATTTCGTGACTACAGACAATTTGCCGTGCACACAAAAAAGAAACGCTTACAACGATAAAAGATTCAGAGAAAGACGTTCGTGTTTTTGTTATTAAAGACGTATCTTTATGCATGTGTAACATCACACCAGGTAGTGGGTAGACGGATAATCAAGCGGTAAACACGATGACCTTGTTTTACGTCTGATTCCAACGACGGTTCCTGGAATTGTCTCATTTTTGCGAAGACGGAATTGGACGCTCCCAAAATTGCTTCGAGAAATCTAGAAAATGGTGTCCTTCAACGATAGTTAATTTGTCGTCTATGTGAGTTGGTTAAGGAAAATTTATTTTCCTTTTTGTGATCTTAACATAACAGTAATTCCAATGATAAACACTTTGAACTTCAGTTCATTTTATTCCGTTTTCCAAAATTCTTCACCACAACCGATACTAATATGCTCTCCATCAATTTCACGCTGACCCTGAATTCCAGTACAGCTAGAACGATTGATTACTGATAATCTAGTAATAGTCTCATAAAAGTCAATGAGGTTCAGTAATGGAGTTTTATGAGAATATTATTTTCACCTCAGCACCTCAAACAAGCAGGTTTTGCTGTCTACAGACAGTGTGCAAAATTCAATTTTGGTGCGAGCGTGAGACAAAGTAACTTTTTAATTATTTTTTATCTAAATTCCGAGAACATGTCATTGGTCTACTCACAAAATTCGAAATATTTGAATTTCACTTTGTTCTGTCACTTTTACTTCGATACGACAAAAAGCGAGACATAGAAACAAGTCGATTCAACGTTCGATTTTAATTTCGATATCTAGTAGGACCAAAAAAGAAACAAACAATAAAACGTTCGGATACACATACAGGTTTTAAATGTAATAAGTTATTTAACTTTATATTTTTTTATATTGTTCGTTTTACAAATATACATGTGGTTTGTTTACCATGTGGTTTACGTTTACCATGTTGTATTTTTTACCTTTAGGCAATAATATGGGTTCAAATATGAAATTGCCGTTTAAACGTATTGGCCACTTTGAATTAAAATTAAACTTGCATCACGGTGTGAGATTCCAGAGTGAAACTTTTTTCACAAGATTCAATTTTTGTTTTGGCATTCAGCTTTTAACAGTACGACACAACTTAGATTTAGCATAAATGTGAAAATTTGCATTCATTAATTTCAATTTTACGGATGTATTTGGTTATATAACTTTACAAGTTATTGCATTTGCGTAAAGATCATTTTCACCTAAAGCAGTAATAAAGATTGGTGATTTTGCAGGCGCATTCGGGTCGGAATGTGATCGGTTTTACGAATTTTGCCGATGCTACATGTGAGTTGTGTCATACTGTACTTATATTGAAGATTAGAGAATACGAGTTCCGACGTGGAACTAACGCAGCGGAAACAGCTCGCAATATCAATGTTGTGTTTGGAGAGGATACGGCTAAAGAACGCACCGTGCGTTTTTGGTTTAATCGCTTTCGTAGTGGAAACTTCGATTTGAAGAATGAACCCCGAGAAAGACCAGCCTCTAAGGTAAATAACGATGAATTAGATGCGATGGTAGAAGGTAGAAGCAGCTCCATATCAAACTACCAAGGAACTAGCGGCACGGTTTGATGTTAGCTTAAGCATATACAAAATAATGACCAATTTGCATCAATCGGTGAGACAAAAAGCTTGCAAAATAGGTGCCCCATGATTTGACTAATCTGCAGAGATAACCGCGTGTTGAAGATTGCCTTACCTACCTTGTTGAACCTGTTCAGAAATGAAGGGGTTTCAATACAAAATGCCTTCACTCAGTTTGTTGAGTCCAGGTCCCCAGAGTTCTACCGCAAAGGCATAAATGACCTTCCCAGGAGATGGCAGAAATGTGTAGACAATGGGGAAAATACTTTGATTAAATAAATATATTTTACCTCAGAAAAAAAATGGTTTCCGTTCTTCAGTACAAAACGGCAAATTCATATTTAAACCCCTAATATGTTCCCCTAATATGTTCTTATATCTCATATGTTCTCGCTGCTGAGGTGAAAAGTTGTATGTGTTACACGAGACAAAAGTTATTTGCATCTCGTGTCTTTGAATCCCTCGCTGTGCTCAGGATTCTAACCTAGAATCACTCGCTACGCACGTGATCTTCACTTACTCGGGATTCAAAATTAACACTCGCACCAAAAAACAACTTTGCTCTCTTGTTGCACAAATAACTATTGCTTTCTGAGAATGAAAGACAAACAAACTCATTCTTATAGAATTTTTAGCTAATCGTCAATCGTTTATGAGTTTATTTTAAATGTAAGTTTTGAATCATGTGTTATTCTTTAATCCTTAAAATGCACGATCTAAAACTTAAGAAAACTTAAAGCATTTTCATTACAACATTCAAGATTATTAAAAGAAACATTCAAACCACAGCGTTTCCTACAACGACTCCTTGCTTTACCACTAAAGAAACAGGAACAAGATGTTCACAATATTCTTACTTAATTTCGTCACAAAGGAAAAGTTTTAATATTATACACTTTTTTTGCAAACCAACATCGCGAACTTTTCGACCAATTAGACTTGCTATTCAAATACACCAGAGTTTTCCATTAAGAAAAGACTTCGAGGGGTTTCCGGCTTCTTTGTCGGGACTTGAAAACACTTTTTATTTTTGGAGCAAGTCTTAAAGTCAACGTACTTGTATTTGCTTAACCATTAAAGGGGTAAAGTCGAAAGCTTTTCGCTTCGAATATTTGCATGTTTTCAACGGATCTGCTATGCTGACAAAGAAACATCTCGTGCGAGGGTGTTAGGCTGAATAAATGATGCCCACATCGCCCTCTGATGGCTCCCATTGTTTTCAAGTGAAATGTTTTGAATGTTTGCTTTGGAGGTGAAGGATTTGAAAGGATCTTTATTGTTTTCTCTTTCGTATTGTATGAGGGAGACAGAGATAGATGGTTGTGTGGATATGGGATGATCCCTGCGAAGTTTGACAGGGCGATGAGATGGGGTATGATAAAGATATGAGGAGGGTCTTCAGGTCGACAATGCAGCGCATTCCGGAGAGTGTTGCAAGGCTTTGTAATAAGACATTAGTGATGACAGGTAAGATATTAAAGCTCGGAGGTGCGTGAGGTCCTTCATACCGAGCCGAGAGCACGTTTTACGAAATGTTACGTGAAATTACCGCGAGAAGTCACGTTTGTTGGAGGTAATTTTGAGGAAGCTGTCCGTTGATACAATTTTCTCGGAAGAAACAGTGTTTTTTTTTGTTTGTTCGTCTTTTGCAACTACGTTATACACAAAAAGAGAAACAATATTTTGAAACGTTCCATTAAATCTCGGATTCAAATGTGAATCCTAGATGATCAACGTATTCCCTTTTTATGTAAGAGAGGATTATATAACGATGTTTGTAATTATTTTACCCAAGCACGCTTACCGTGCGTTTGCACTGACGAAACATTACAACAAAACATGTTTAAATCTCTAGTTCCTGTCAAAAATTGTATGGAACATTGACAGAAGATAGAGAATTTCAACATGTTTTATCGCAAATGTTTCGCCAGTGGAAACGCACGGTAACGTATAGCTACTAGCAAACAGCTGACTCATTCTTTCACTAAAACTAGAGCAAAAACGTAACCCGAGACTTAACTATTGGCAAATTACCCAACACCGTCAGCACAATAACTACAGTTGACCCGGATAGCCGGATAACCGTATGTTAAAAAGTCACGCTTATACGCAAACGCTGGAAATTAAAATTTTCCCCTCCCGTGCCAAATCCAGGGAGGTCGGGTGAACTTAATATCCGGGGAGGGGGAGCCGGCACAATTTTAGCTTTGAACCACTGTCTCGTGTGGAGCTAAAAATACTGCTTTACATATAAATGTTCGAATAAAATGAGTGTCACGATTATCATATTAATCAGGGAGGGCAAATGGCTTTTAAAAGTAGGGCTTTTACAGCTGATAGCAGGAAATTGTATCGCGAGAATTGGATTGACTGGTAAAAAAAAGACCAATTTGGAGGGGTTTCATTTAAATTAGGTCCCCATTGGGACTTAAAAAAGCTAGCAAAATATGAGTGTTCTTTGTTAAACTCCTCTACCTAAGTCTTCTGAGATTACAGGCGTGATGATATATGCTATCAAGTAGGGAACCCGTTATGTTAATTGTGATTATTTTTCAAACGAATCAGAAAAACAACAGTTTGATGAAAAACCTAATATAAATGAGAAATCTAAGTTAGCTTAGGATAAATTAAGTACCTAATAGTTTATGTACAAAATGGATTTTATAAAAGTTGTTCATCACAAACAGTTTTTCGAACTAAACCTTCAATTACTATTAAGTAAACTAAACTACACTGTACTTATTTCAATCGCCAACGTTTACCTCCGATTAAAGTTTTAAACTAAAGCAAAGTAATTCTCTACCTACAATTTACCTAATCTTAATTAAAAGTAAACAGAAAATATCTACTTTACCGCTCGTCGCTGATGAGAAGCAATTTTGATATTTATCTTAAACTAGCTTCCACCCGCGGCTTCGCCCGCGTGGTATGTCGATAAAAAGTAGCCTATGTCCTTTCTCAGGCTCTAGACTATCTGTGTACCAAATTTCATTTAAATCGGTTCAGTAGTTTTGGCGTGAAAGCGCGACAGACAGATAGACAGAGTTACATACTTTCGCATTTATAATATTAGTAAGGATTACTAGCAGCACACCATGGTTTCTCCCGTATAAGTCTCGATCCCGTGGGAATATCGGGATAAAAAGTACCCTATGTCCTAACCCAGGGCATGGTCTATCCATGTGAAAGCGTAACAAAAACACTCACTTTCGCATTAATATTATCATTTTTCGCATTTGAAACAATAAAGATAATAATTATTTAGAGATAAAAGTAAAAGACCCGTAACAGCTTTTAAACTGTTCCACACAGCATTTGTGTAAACGATTTTTCACACTATCTGTCAGTTTGTCATAAGTTATTACAATATTAGTTGCTATTTAGTGAAACCTTAACCACGTAATGTTTAGTTCCATATTTTAGCTGTACCACAAAATATATTTTACTAATATTTCTTCGGATATTGTATCAAGCGTAATTTTGTTAACCATACCTGGCGTAGTTGACAGAAAACAAACAATAATATTATTACATTTATTTGAACTTGAACTACTACCATAACTTTGTTGACGAAACGTTCAAGTACAATCCACCTTCTTCCACCGAAATGTATAAGATATATCTTTGAAGATCCTCTTGGGTAACAATAGCGTTAACACACACTTACCTTTTACCCAAAGTTTCTTTGTTCTTACCCTTAAGGTTCAAGGGTCCGCCATAAAGCCTGCTAGCGAACTATCTGGCGGTCATTATCGAAATTAATGCAAGTTTACGAGGTCCTGTGTTCTATATAAACAAATGTTAAGCCGTTAACACTAACGATGTTATTTTGTGTAAGCGAGCCTCTTGGACGTGGCGGACAAAGGTGTGGTGGGTCCTTTGGATGGGAGATGTGGAGAGAAGAGGTTGAAGTTTTAGTACTAGATTTTGCCCGCGGCTAAGCTCCCGTGGTCTGACTCTTAGGAACAGTGCATTTTATTCTGGATCAAAATCAAAATTAAAATATTTTATTTCATATAAGCCTACATGGGCCGTTGGTCCCGGCTGTCATTTGTAGATATTTGACAGTTGTTACGGGTCGTCAGAACCCCGAAAGTCTGACAATCAGTCTTACGAAGGGGTATCATATTACCCAGTTACTGGGTTGTGGAGGTCAGATAGGCAGTCGCTCCATGTAAAATACTGGTATTCAGCTGCATCCGGTTAGACTGGAAGTCGACTCCAATATAGTTGGGACCAAAAGCCTAGGCAGATGGCAGATGTATAAGCCCACATGGCACTTATATGAAGCTAGGTGCACGGTTCCAATTGGTCGTTTCCTATGGAGAAGAGCCGGCAAGAAACTCCAAGGTTACTCCTTTAAAAAATTATTGGCTCTTACAATATTTTCGAATTACAGTGTTAATAGTTATGGGAGGACAGACCAATGTAGGCCTTTCAAAAAGTTACAGGTATGTTAGGCTAAGCCTACAACGTTCTCACATTCACAAGGTAGAAAAGAATCTATATAAAATACTAAAAATAAAAACCCATTTAAACCAAATGACATGATTGCCATTACAACTCAAAGGTCCAAGATCAACGGCCTATGTTACTCTAGGCCTTATAAACTATCTCTATGCAAGAAAATCACGTCGATCTTTCACTGCTGTGTGAAACAAGGACACAACAGCACCTAAGACGACCCACTGACCGCAAAAACACTTTCACAATTATAATAATGTAGGTTGGCAGTTTTATCTTGGGCCGTTTTGTCTCGGGTCTGACGCCTGCAAAATCTCTGGTACTTATTGCAAAGTACTTATTACATTTTTAAAGGCAAGGCGGTACCACAAAATGATTTTCTCTTCTGTCATTACTGGATATCACTGGTATCGGGAACATGGTCCAAGCTCCCGGCGGTCAGGGCTCCAGAGAAGAACCTCCTAACAATACGGGCCGTGTCCAGGAGTACCGCTTTCTGATTCAGGCCCTTAACTCAGCTGCCCAACGAGAGCCTCTATAGGTGTTGGTCGAGGCTTTTGGCAACTAAGCCTTTGGATGATTATATTAGTCTTCAAAATCAAATCAAAATCAAAAGTCATTTATTAAAATTAGGCTGAGATCCGCACTTTTCGAACGTCAAAATTACATAAGACCGTACCCCAAAACGCCCACCCTTCACCACTTCTTAGTGCTTTAGCTGGGAAGAAGAAGTGGCGCAACAAACTCCCCAGCAGCACATCTGTCTGTTCAGTTAGAATTACATTATTATTACAATAGTAAAATTTACACTATTGACAGCCTTTAAACCCACAAGAAGATCCAAAGTAAAACCAGCACTACTTTTCAGCTAGTTTGAGATTGGTCTTACCCATATAAAGCCACGACTCCTTTACCGTCGGCAAAAGCGAACAAAGTAAAATTAATGTGGAACATCTTCCCAAACCGCCACCCGTATGTATAACTACGGATGAAGCTAACAGTCAAGTATTAAATAATATATTTAGTCTGTTACCGACAGCCAGGATTAATTATTCAGTGACTAGCTCCGCAGACTTTGTAAGCTTCATTAGCTTGGGAGATATAGGATTTAAGATAGAATACAGATTTATATCGCAGGGTTGTGAAGATCAGGGAATTGTGGTTCTTGAGAACGTAATCGGTTATTGTTGGGCGTAAGTCCGTCGATAAATTGGCCGAAGAATAATAAATTGCCGTGATAACTATCATTTTTGGCAGATATACCTCTCAGATTTATCAGTAATAACAGCTTCTGTAATTGACTACTTAAACCTCCAACTGTCATTAACAAGATACTATAGAATTTTAATTGTTATCGGCCTTTAGAATGCCGATCGACAGTTGAGCGGGAACGTAGAAAACCATATTCATTGGAGGAAAGGAAGGCATCGTATTTGGTAGAAACCACCAGGATTAAATCATACCTACAGCCAATGCCGGTGATCCAGATAAAGACAACCTCCAAGCTCGGTACCTATTATACGAATTAATAACTGTGTATTTAATAGCCCACAATGAACTAAGCTAAAACCAGAATCCGAAAGTACCTTACTACTAAACCCGTAAAAATAAAAAAATAAATCAAACACAAACAAATCCTACCTTCTTCCTCATAAAAATCCTTATAAATATTTATCCATTGTTAGAACTTTAACATTATTAATCCGTGCCCGTATTGGTGCTCGTGTTGTTCCAAATCATAAAACAAAACACCGCAAGATTTCATCCGTAAAAGTGGTTTCAATTCAATTAAATTTTTACTCTCATCCTTATCACGTTTAACCTTACCCTTTTTTTTGTATAGCTCTGGACGCTGCGCCACTAAATATTTTCCTGTTATATTAAAGAGCTTTTTTATAAAGAGGATTTTGCTGAAAGCAGTTTCAAGTGTCGGGAACATCGTGCACGTTTGAGCCTTAATACTGAAAAGATAATCGCACATTTTGCTGAGTTATTTTTCTATTTTACGTTTTGTTTCATCTTGGTTATCTTTCAAGGGTTTTTTTATTAAAAGTGTTAGGCACCTGTCCCATCGCGGGCGACTAAAAACGAGTTGGCGAGCAACGAGCAGCGAGTGCACGAAAGCGACGAGCGATTACTTGTGGGTATGCGTATACCAAGCATAAATCTCTCAGCGAGTGTGCTGCCCGCAAAGCTCGTGTCGCATTTACAATCCCTGCAATCTTTTGTACGTTTCTTAAGCGAGAAAATCTTTGATCGCTTGTCGCTTTCCTCGTCGGCGCTAGGACAGGTGGCTTTATGAGAAAAGACTTAATTGTTGTTGTTTTATTTTTTAAATTATCGATGACTTGTTACTACAGTAGGTATTTATCGTGAAATGATATTAAGTATTTATTTCGTCATGTTCTTATTAGTCTGTTCTCTGTTGTGTGTATTTGATTTGATAACACAAATGTAATGAAGATTCATGTGTAATGTTTTGTTTAGATTAATTGTGGTAACACTACGCCTCACTGTAATTGTCAAAGAAACATGAGACAATTCGTAGAAAATTAGGCTCTATATAGAGTTAACCCAGTTAATATAATACATAGGTAATAATTTTATTATCCTGATATTACTATGACTACTAAAGTCTCGAATAAGACGAACTTAATTTAATTAAATCTTAACATAACATAACATCACGCCTGTAATCCCCAAAGGATTAGGCAGATGCGTGGCGTTATGGCGTATACCTATAGTACACACACATTTCGCCAGTTATGTTTAAGTCCCATGTGTTAGGGGGCGAGCCTTCAACCGGGCACAAATCCAGACTCCGGGCTGCTACTGAGAAATTTCAGATGAAAAACCCAATTACACTTTGCCCGACCTGGGAATCGAACCCATAACCTCATGCTCAGCTGTAGCGCTTGCGACCACTAGACCAACGAAGCTGTCAAATCTTATTCCTACCAATTACGATTGGATGTTTTTAATTAGGTGCCTATTTATTTATTAACTTAAAAGTGACCCATAATCAAAATTCATTTATTTACGTTAATTATCCGTTTTTGGGTCAAACAAAATTCATTTACGTGCCAAACAACTTAATCGGTCCATTTGATTTGGAGCAAATTGGCTGTGACAGACGGACAAACAGACAAACGAATGATCTTTTATGGGTTCCTTTTTTCATTCTGACGTATAAATTGCTAAAAATTGCTTTTGTTGGATTAGAATCCAAGAGATCATAAAGTGCGGCCAGTATGCGTGGCGTTGGGGACTTAAAACGCAGTAGTTTATGTAAACCAGCCAATGTATGGCATTATTTTTGACAACTTATAGTAACATAGTCTTCCCGAGACTTTGAAGCTTTCAGAAACCATGTACACACTTTTATCCATGTTATTTTACCGTCTTTAAAAGACGAAATAAAACAAAGAAAATTATTTTTGATTTTATTTTATTAAAATTTTTAGTCTGTATTCCGGTGAGTACTTTATAATGAAGTCTTTGTACAGACTTTATTGATATCTATAAATACACTTACGTTTTTATAATAACAAAATTAGTGCGTACGGAGAAGGAATGCAATTACAAAATTAACAGAAATCACTGATTTTGAAAATGAAAGCACAAAATCACCCAAATTAAACAGTTGTCATTAAACATTAAATTCTGACAAAAATCCTTTTCGGTCTCTGTCAGGCCGTTAAGATTTGTCAGATTCTTTTCTTTTTCGTTCAACCTTTTATACAATTTGACTAAGTTAAACTAAATAAACAATCAAAATGAACGGGATCAGTCGTGGGTGGAAATCTAAATAAAAAAGGATGTTTTACAACCTGTTATACCGTTTCCTAAGTTTATTTACATATTTACAAACACTATTGGTCCATCTATGTTGAAAACTAAAAATGACGCGTTTACTGAAGAAACAGATGATAGAAAAAATGGTAAGCAGACAAAACATAAGATTATATGAAGGAAACATTGTCTGTGATGTGCGTGTCTTTCAGCTCGAAAACTTCACAAAAAAAATACATTTTACAAAGTTTAAAACAAAATAATGAACTTGTCTATCACCGTGTTTCTCCAGCAAAACTTTTTTTTTCTATTAAAAACTAAAATCGCTTAAAAACTGACTTTTTCGAAGAACCATTATTGCTTCTAACTTCAATAAAACTTTTGGCGAAGATTACATTGGTGTCTTTTTATTCTTCAAATATCTAGTTTTTAAATTCAATATTAAATCCAAGTTCGAACGGCTGTTAGAATTTTATAAAAATGTCATAAAAGAAAAAGGCCAAAATTTCATTACTCGAAATGTTCAAAGGAAATTTATATTTGAAATCAAGAGGGCCTTAAAAGGGTCCTCTGTTCTCTCTTAGATTTGTCCGCTTGAACTATTAATAAAATACACTGATTCGCATTTAGAGCCGACGCCAACGTTGTAAGAGAATCGAAATTCATTTTTCAATCGTACAGCTTTATACAATATCTTGGTATCGGATTTAATCATCTTAATAGGCAGCTTTAAGGCAAATAGCTGCACTTAAATACAATAAAACCTCATCTCAAATGGGTGGAATATAAGCTTATTACACCGTCAGAAACTCCAGAACATAAATCTCTCGAAAATAACGTTTAAGAAACAAATAATTTCTTTTATCGCGCAACGAAACTTATTATACATTCATACAATTTTAACAGCCGAACGAGAACAACGACGATTAATCTTTAATATTTTATTTAAATTTCACTATTTTTGAGATTATCATAATTGTAATTAGGATGGATATGCGGCTGAGCTGCTGAACTATATACAATTATTTCGCTATTTACAACCATTAATATACATCGATAAATCGTCCAATAACACGCTATTATACACTCCAACTTCTTAGATATGCTAATCACGAACGTCACTTATTCAAATATCTCACTTTGAGTTTGAAGAAAATCACTGATTCAGTTCACATTGTCTTTGGAAGAGAAGTCTTTAATATTAATAACCTTCAAAGTTCAAGCAGCACAGTAAAAGTCTATATGTAATCTGTGACACACTTGAGAAGGTCCGGCTCAAGTCACACGATCTCGTCGTGGTGGACCACGTCGCTGCAACTGCCGGCTCGTTGCAGTCATGCCCTCTGACGTCACACACGCAACTCCTCCATCGTCACGTTCGATTTCGCGTTCAGTTGCGTATTCTTCTTCGTCAAAGTGTTCGTGTTTATCATTTGCATCTGATGTGCTGATAACAACGGCTGGTTCTCCTGAAGCTGCCCACTTGCTAAAGTATTTATATTACTTTTCCCAAGTTTTGGCGGCGGAGGCGCCCGAGGTAATGTCGCCATACTGGCAACGTTATTGCTTGGAAGATCAGCGAATTCTGGTGGTGGTAACTGATGATGAGAATGATGGTGATGACTTAAAATAGTAGCTGGATCATTTTTCAAACTAGTTTGATAAGTCAACGCTCCTTCTAGGTCACCACAAATGTTGTTCGGCATTTGCCCATTCTCCACTCTTTTTTTTAAATGAGCTCCATTTGTGTGGCCATCTTGTCCGTTCATTCTCGTTTTGTCACGTTGATAGTAAACTCCAGCAAATATAAGAACATTCAGTATGAGCAGTGAGCATCCGATAGCAATGGTCACACTAAGAGCTGTGGAATAGGCTGCGAAGCCATCCTCAGGTGGAGTGGCAGTAGTTGCATCAGTTTTGTGTACTTCAGTACCAGAAGTACTTTGGGTAGGAGGATTGATGCCGATGATATTGAAGTTCAAAGGAGAAGTAATATTTAGCACACCTAAAACTGGGATCTTTGTTGCCAACCCAGTATCGGTGATGACCATGTCTGTAGTCTTTTTGAATGGTGGGCTGAACGTTTTCAGGGTCGGCTGGAGAGCCGAGTCCTCATGTTCGAGCTGATGATGTGATGGAGGCACATCCTCACCTCCAGGGCGGTGTAGGTCTGGCACAAGGTTCAACCAGAATGATAGTCTGTTGACAAAATAAATATTTTCTTACAACTATCTCATAGGAAGACCTTTCTTAGGAAACCCAAGGTTCATTAAAGCAATATTATTATAACATATTGTTTTCACGTTAAATGTCTTGTCCAATAAAAGGAAAAAGCATAGATATAAAATATTTTTATAATATCGTTTTCTCGAAGAAATCAAAATACGCCTACCATTCTCGGAAAAATACTGCAGAAAAGTTCTTTGAAATATATTCGTTGAAATATTCTTTTGTAATAAGACGTACCTGTGAGCTCTGTAGTGGTTCTTCAATTTAGCTTTGGTGTCGATGTTCAAGTACTTCTTGTGCACCGCTTCGTACGCCGTCCATTCTATGTTCTTCATCCTCACTCGCTCTTGTCGACCTGCCCTTATTGGATCACTTTCTTGCGCTTCGTTTGGGTTCCTAGACCAAGAATAAATAACGTTTTTAGCGTCAATATAGATTCTAGTTTAGTTACAAGCCTATTAGAGTCAGCTTATATGGTTTTGAATGGTAAACAAAATATTTGGTTGTTTGATCTCGTGGATAATTCAACAATTACGTGACCATTATGTCTGTCTGTTTCTAGTCTAACTATAGTATTTGGTATATTATCTATAGTTTTAGTATGTATGTTTTAGTATACTGCAGAAACCTGTGTACTGAACACTAGAAAAGGTAGTTATGGTTTTCATTGATGCCAAAAGGAAATTGCTTCAGTAATTTTACTATCCCATTATAGGAGTGCCAGTCAAAATGCTAAATGTTTACCACCACAAGCTGTTCAGCCAATAATCCATGTTTATCGTGACTTGTTACAGTACCAATTAACATTTCATGGTTCATACTGTGAGTAGGTATGTACTCGACATTTTATCATTTCATTCGTTTTGTAGAAATTCGAGCAGATTTTACTTTGAATTAAATGCGCACTGATGAATTCGACGCTATTAAATTTCTAAATTATTTTGAAATTGGTGTTAGCAGCTGTTATAAAAAGAAAACGAGATTTTTAAATTAAACTCATTTGTTGAATTTAAAAATCTATTTTTATTTTTCTAGGATAATACAATGATATTACAAGAGTTCAAATACAGGCGTTAATGGGTTGCAAAGATTGTTCACACATTGATTCTTCTCGATTCGTTTGTTTCTATAATTTGAAAATTTTGCATGCCGTAAGGTAAAAAGTATCGGGACTATTTATAAAAAATACATCTGTATCTACATTATAAGCAAATAAATATTTTCTATTTCTTTCTATTTCGTCAATTTAATTCATACTTTAATTTTACGGTGTCTTTGATAGAAAATACAATTGAAATTGAATCTTTTTCATCAAGGCGCGAATACTGAGGGTCAATATTTCTTCAAAGACCCTTTTACTTAGACTTTGTCCTGGTGACTTTGCAACAATTTGAGACGATAAGATCTTATTTTGGATTGTTCAAAAAAACAATTTTTTATACCGTAGACTTACCAACGTTAGCCATAGGTATTTAGAACCTCGTCATATTATACGATGCAAGTGGGTCGAAAATGTGAAACATTGCATTAACTGACAAGTAACGAGTTTAATATGACAAAGTCCAAAATCGAAGTTTTTGTATTAAGTCGGGGATATTAATTGTTAAGAAAATTTACAAGATACTTGTCCGTATATTCAAATCACAACTAGTTCTATGAAAATAATGGTTATATAACACGGCAAATTGACACTTAGCTTAAAAAATAAGTTCCCTGACAGATAAAATAAGAAAAATAAGTCTACTTTCATAAGTATACCATAATTTCTACTTACCCAGTTTTCGCAAAATTGCCCCAGTATAGCATGACAGACTCTGACAGGGCGACCTCAGCCTTGGTGTAGTTCCGCGCAAAGTGGGCCAAGCCCCCCACTAGTGGGGCTCCGAAGACGTACGGCAACTCTTCACCGTGGATACAACCCTGGCGCTGGAGAAATATGGAAGATTAAGTTTGATGTCTTGGTAGCTTTGATTTAATAAATAAATAAAGATTTTATCGTGGAATGAACAGACAAAAATGTCCCTTAGGGTGACGGACATATTTTGTAACGAAGAATGTACAAGTAATCAATAGGAAACAATTGAAAAGGTACGGTTACTAAGATGATTTAAAATGACATGTGGATTTGTAAAACATCATTGTAAGATACAACATGCGAACAAAACGAGCAGTAAAAATTCACCCGTTCATATAGGTATACAAAGTGTGTATCATTAGCAACTTCTCTTTTATTACATGGGACCTCCATAACACTGTTTCCAATATACAAAATTGTTCCTTAAGCTGCCTCATTGCCCTCGTTAGTTCATCTATAGCAAACAAGGTAACTCCACACTTCCATATTAACAGGAACATCGCCACACCATCCAGTTAAGATAGACCTCTAAACTCTGCTGTTATTGTTACGAGTAAGGTGTCTTCGTTAAATGGTCATTTAGTAATTGCTCCTCAAAATGTGGGTAGTTAGCAGTTTGTCGGAAACCGGTTGATGTTGGTTGTGTGATGTATCGGTGTTAATAAGTAGGTTAATGTGCACTATTATTAGGACGGGTGTTATCTCCGATTGATGATCGAATTATGCGGTAAAACTGGTAATTCTGGTTGGGATTTACACCATGTTATTTGAACGTAGTTAGATAAATAAATGCGAATTTATGCGATTGATTTATTTTACGTATCAATCCGACAGCCGAGCAATCTAATTTGGTAATTTAATGCGTACTTTATTGCCGAACCAAAAAGCTGAACTAATATCAGCAGCAATTTTAGTAATCAAACTCAAAGCAATTTTTGTTCCAGCTCAGGTAAGCTATGCTGCAATATTTTAAAGATAGATGACCCAAATGCTTCCGCGGCACGTACACCTTTTGTGTTCAGGGCCACGAGTTCATTGGTGATATTTGCATGGCCTACACAAATGTTTGTTCCAATTCCAAATGTTTGTGGCCATATGAAAGTGGTTTATAAATTCAGAATCTATTATGAATTCCGTTAATGAAGAGATGAAGAATCAGTTTACCAAACTATTTACAATCAAAATTTAATCGATTCTCAACTCCAAAAACTAAACAAACTCGAACCTAAGTTATGCAAAACTTTCACTTAGGTAATAGAATAATTACATAAATCCAATTTGTGCCCAGTTTTGGCTCGTTAACACAAAATGTGAACTATACAAGGCCAATTTAATGGTTCTATGAACTCCTATGAAATAAGTTTCGAAGAAACAATTGTGTTCGAAATTTCATTTAACGATTTGTGTTTGCGAAATTCTGAATGATAATAAGTTTGAATGTTTTTGAAATGTATTGTGTTTTTAATACTTTTATTGCTTCTTTGAAAACAAGTTACGAAATCAGCGTTGGGGTGAATTTCGTTGGGCAATCATTTGAAAGATATGGTAGTAATATTTGATAGTAATGAAGTGACCGTGGTTTAATGTATAAAATCTATATTACTCAAACCTCAAACTAACTTTTTAAGACCTAAGAATACAATATTCATAGTGGCCACTTCAGTTTTTAAAGTTAATTACATTCGATACACATTGAATTCGAGATCGAAGATTCGAGTCGAGATTAATAAACGATACTCTTCAGCACGTATTTTGGCTTACATTACGTTCTTCTCTCTTGCACTTGAATGTAATTTGACAGTTGTACATCATCATGTACTTGCCATTATCACAATTTATTTGGTCTTAGAGTGCGTTCCATCACTATGTACCTATGCCGTAATGTTGGCTCCACTGTTGTAGGACCAATACGAATACGCTACGCCGCCGATACTGCGAGGTCCGTTTTTTTTAAATTTAATAGCGTAGCCAACTTTACGGCAATGGAACTATTTGATGAAACGCACTTTAGTGTCAGTTACACTTAGGAGACAGTAATCAAAGTGACATTTTATCAATTGAACTGAGACTCCAAAATAAAAACTCCTTTGACGCCATTAACTCACCTGAGGATAGTCTCCATACTTGGTTTGGTAGTCAAACACGTAGAGGTACGAATTTCGTCGCAGCGCTGAATGCGTGTCAGCTGTCAGGACCATTGGAGCCACTACTTGAGCGTCGCTTAGTGCTTCTAGCGTCTCGTCTCTGATCAGAAATTGAGGAATATTAGTATGGTAAGTATTATAAAATCTTTCAAACAAAAATGACCTAGACTTAATACAAAAATTACCCTTCCTTTAATTTTGCAGTCGGGTAAATGAATCATTTTTAGGTACTTATAATATGTTTTCTATTTTAATAAATGATTTAGAATAATGGAAGGCCAAGGAATCCCATACTTGCCCATCATTATTCACACCTCCCTAATCGTCCTAACATCTTTGATTGAGAGATTAGTTTCTCATTCTTCTCTAATTAAATCTCAGAGGAAACAATCAAGTTCCTAACTCAATAGTTGGATGGACACTAAACAATTAATTCTAATTACTGTCCGATGTCTTGTTAATTATTCTCTATAGAACTGGTACGCGAACTAATTTTAATATTAATTAGTTCTATCAAAGTCTTGACGGTAAAAATGCTTTTGTCTCTGTCTTTGGTATTTAATGAGCGCGTGACAGCCCGTATATTACCTTTTCGCACTGAAAAGCGAACCAAATGCTTAGGCATTCTCTACCAGTCAACCAAGGTGGTGAAGAGATGTGATGGCAGGTGCTCTGTGTGAGAGCATCCAAGAAAAAAAAACATAATTCATTTACGTATTTATGTTATAAACTATAATACATTATTATCACTTACTTAAATAATGACATGTTATATATTAATAGGATCTTGATTAGATAACATAACTTATCATCTGCCTAACCTTTTCCCAACTATGTTGGGGTCGGCTTCCAGTCTAACCGGATGCAGCTGAATACCAGTATTTTACATGGAGCGACTGCCTATCTGACCTCCACAACCCAGTAACTGGGTAATACGATACCCCTTGGTAAGACTGGTTGTCAGACTTTCGGGCTGCTGACGACCCGTAACGACTGTCAAAGATCCACAAATGACAGCCGGGACCAACGGCTTAACGTGCTTTCCGAGGCACGGAGGAGTCTCGGTATGAAAAAATGGTCACCCATCCACGGACCACCCCGGCAAGTGTAGCTTAACCTGATGGATCGACCCGTGTGGCTGTTATTACGTAGCCACGAGCTCCTCAGATAACATAACTGATTATTAAACAAAAAATCTATTCCAATTTTTAATTTATCCGGTGGATTTACCTGGTGACTGCGTAACATACCTTAAGATTGATATCAATTATTATAATGTACGTGTCTATGCTATCCTAAGTGTCAAACTATGGAACGCTAAAACACGTAAGTTCTGAGTAAGTAAGTAGTCTTCATTTCCTTTGCAGAACATGTCGGGTATAGTATCTATGTATTAAGTTTCTTCTGAACCCAGCTTCCTAACACCCAGAGCTTAAGCTTAGTTTTAAACAGTTTCTAAATACAGACTAAACTTAGCCCAGTTCAACACTGTACTCTGCACTTTGAAGATAATATCTTGGTCTGCCATTTTGAAACACAATCTGGATCTGTCTTGGGAGAAAATAGAGACTTTGTCTGTTAGTGAAAGATACAATGTTGCAAGTTTGTATTTAATAGTTTTTATTTGCAACGTTTTTGCACAAGACTAGCCATTGTGTAGTATCCCAGATAGATACAAGAATGTAACAAAGATTCGAAAGTTGCGATGTTAATTATGCAGCTTTAGTATTTCAGATAGTAGTTTTTAGTTCAGCTTACATTTTGATACTACAATCATGTATACATAAACTCATGCCTTTTTCTCATAGGGGTAGGCAGTAACTACCGAAAGCCACCTGCTGCGAACCTTACATACTCCTTTTGCCTCGTTTACATATGTAGAATCACGCTGATGATACTTGTTAGTTAGATATCTACTAGTTAGTTACTTACCCTCTTATTCATAAACGTTTCTTAAAGTTAAAGAGCCGTATAAACATCGAAAATGTATGGTTAAAAAGTTGCTAATTCATAACTTAACTTTATGCAGCGTTTATGAATAATGCGGTTAATTATATTTTGATAGCTTTTCTCCATTAACTAAACCATCGTTTGAGAAATATCTGAAGGGGCAATTATATAATATATTTAATAATAGTAATTTTGACGTTGTCAATTTCGGAGATACTAAATACCTAGCCTATAACCACGCCCCAACCGAAAGCGATCGTCGCGCTCGATATTTATGAATATGACGTACCCGCGCGACCAATCAAATTGTGTATGTACGTCATTATTCAGGTAAACGAGCGCGTAATCGCGTATTCGCGGGACAGTCGCTTTGGGTTAGGACGCTGGGTAACTGGGTGCCACTTCTTACAATAGTTATGCTCATTATCACAAACAGTCGACACGACAGTTGAGGCGACACTAAATGTATGCCTAGATGTAAGCACGCTGTTCGATTTTCAACTTTCGGTGCTAATCCGAGCATTGAAACTCCAACAGCGCGCTTTTATTTAGTCCCTAGTGTTAGTTAAAACGGGTATTTTACTCACCTAATATTAATTGGATGCTGAACAGGCCTCTCCCAGTCAGTGTACTCATTAATAATAGTGGCCAGGATCTCCGACAGATGGTAGCTATATGTGTTCCTGACGAAAGACTTGAGGATCTTGGATCTTCTGTCGGCTTCGATCCCGTACTGTACGTCATCGCCGCTGAACGCGAAATAAGCTTCCGCTTTCGTTACTCCTAACATTAGGTCATACCTGTGAAATAGGTCGATGTGCCTTATTATTTTTATCCTCAAAATGTAAAGCTGGGTTTAGACAGAATCAAACTAGAACCTATAAGAGCAAGAGCATTCTTTTTTTATTCTTAGCATTTTAGTTTTCATAGACGAAAGAATGCTCTACCCTTGTATACACAAAAAAATTTTAGAGTGAGGATAAAATTTGTATTCATTTGCTTATGACTATGACTTTAAGTTCTTTTTTGGTTATAGAATAAATAAAAAGTAGCAAGTTATGTCATTTTGTTCAAAATGTGAATGTAGGTCTTTGATACATTATGTTTCCAAGTACAGAAGCAAATTAAAATCATCTGAAGGTGATTTTCGGTCATCTAATTCTATAATAAAAATAACAATTACTTGGTTAGCTGCGCCACAGCGCTCTTCCTCATCAGCACCGCGTTGATGATGTTGATGGCGTTCTGCGCCTGCTTGCCGAGCGGCGCGTGCGCCACGGTCTGTCCCCCCCACTCGTACCCGTTCTCTGGGTTCACTAGCAGGTCGCCGGTGTCTGGTAAGAAAGAGACAGGGTTGTATTATACACAGGAAGACCAAGATGAGAATCTTGATCTTCCTGTGCATAATATTTCTTTTTTGGTTCACTACGAACGTTATTTGCTACAAAAGTTTGAAAGTAGACACTCAGATTAAAATAGTTGATGAAGACGGTATTTAACATAGCTGCTACAGCCGGGAAATTCAATTGTTTATCAAATTAACACACAAAACTGCGCGCAAGATAAGTCTGCGCGCGGTTGAAATCGGAACTATGTCACCCGTCTTGTCGTTTTAGGGTCAAATTATGTATAGCATTATTTAATGAATTAATATTGATATTACAATATAGAATTAAACACGCCAGCACCACCAGCCGCGCGCAAAGTTCTCTTGCGCGCACTCTACATAATTTTTTCATGTTGTCATCCATACAACTGTCAAAGAATGACATCAGTGATTTGAATTTATGGACAATTTTAAGTTATACCCCATTTGAAATAAGATTAGACATTAAAACAAACCCTTTTACAGTCCATTCAACCAATTGACTTCTATACCGTAGGCATAAGGATAGCATTAAAAGCAAAAAAAGTTACACAATACCAACTATCTACTGCGGCTGCCATTTGTCATGCCACCAACGCAATAGAATTCAAAATCAGTTGAACGGAATGTAAAAAAGGCTTATCTATACGTCTAATCTTATTTCAAATGGAGTATAGTAGTGAATTTGGTAAATAATTAATTACCCTGACTTTGACAACAAATCAGGACCTACTTGCATTGTTAACTAGACGGCAAAGATTTATATTACGAGTAGACCCAACTGCTCATTCTTTCTCATAATTCTTTCTTCTTCTTTCCAACTATATTTACAAACATAACAAAAGAAACGCAAACTAAACAAACTTAAAATTATCTAAGCCATGAAAGCGAAAAACAAGAGCGAGTCAGAAACGACCATTAATTGTCCAACATCACAAAGAGCGGAGATCAAGCTAAGAAAAAAAATCGTTGTTCAACAAACTGAGCTAACAGAGGACGTTGTCGCTCCAAGAGCTTGAGATGAGAAAAGTTCTCAGAGACAATTTAATAACACCGGGTGGACGAGACGCCGGAATGCCGATGTGAAAACACGGAAACTTTTGTGAATTTATGTCTTGTGTTTGGGTTATAGTGGCTGCACTTCATGAGATTGAAGGCTGAAAAGAATAAATAATTTAACAAATATCGTTATTGTAAAAAGCAGCTACACTTTATTCGAGAGTTGCTATTGATATTTAATAATCATTTAGACGAAAAAAATGAAACGGTTAATCACTTTCACTACACATTAAAAGGTTCGCAAATAGAGAGTAAATTTTTCAAAAGCAATCAAACTACAAGTAAATAACAGATATTATCAATATTTTCGCTTCATCAATGTAATATTGAATTTGCCTTTACTTTTCATAAAAGTAGGTATTTATTTGTAGCTCTTATTAAATAAATTAATAGACTAGATTATAGGCGTGGAAAACTAAATATTATTTATAATCAAAGCCGCGTTGGATTGCCAATTTCGGTAAAATTGTTTTGTCCTTATATCTGGAAAAAGTTATTAAGTAATAATGTTAATATCTTAGCTGGGACTGTGCAAATAAAATTGACAAACATCTCAAGTGTTCATTCCATTCAATCCTTCTAACTTAAATTCACCCGTCTTAAACAGCATCAAATCTCCGCTAAGAAATTCGCAATGCGCATTTACAGAAGCGCTCGAGTCATCCAAATGAATTGCAACAAATCTCCGTTTTCTTAACAGCTGTTGGTTTCTTTGAAGATTTGTAGAAGTACCGCCCACAGATCAGTCTTGCCCGCAAAACTCGAGCAATTGTTAGCAAGAGACGAACAATAGAACAGTGATAATTAAGAAAAAGAAAAACAAAATGATTTAACTAGCAACGACTACGAAGATACAGAAATAGATGAATGAAGTTATGTAACAGAACAAATTAAAAATGTAAAGACGCGTATTCATTGGCAAATAAAGTTGCACAACATTGTTTTGTGTAGCGGGAAACATGTTGGTGGTAACAAAGAATGTTGCAGTGTTATTGGCAACATGCTAATGTTTCGCATTTATGGTAGCTAAAGACTGTGCGACATTGTTGCTAGCAATTTTTTATGTCGCAGGAAACAATGTTCCACAACTTTTTCTCAACTTTGTTTCATTGGAAACAAAGTTGAAAGAGAAACAGTTGTGGAACATTTCATTTCACACAACGTTTCATTGGAAACGTGGAATTAAAACATTGTGTTTATTACTACTAAAATCACAATTGCTTGACAAAAACTCCCATTCGTTTCAGACATCCAAAATATCAACAATCCAAAAAACTTTGCGAGATAATGAAAATTCTAATAATTAGCTTTTTCGTGTTTTCCTATTGGACCCAAATGTATTGAACTATTTGGGCGTCGGCCAATCAAATTGAGTCTTAACCAAGTAACTCTTGAAGTGACTTAGAAAGATTTCTACTTGGGGTTCCATGGAAAATTGGTTAATGGTATATAAATGAATCCAATTAGGCCCACATCTGTTTGCAACACCCTAACGTAATTTTATGATCATGATCATATTAAATGGGAAAACATTACCAGCCGTTAGGTATCCAACGCTGAACGAGATTTCTAAGAAATGATTTACTACTTTTCCTTTGCTGAATTAATTAAGAAGTTACAGTTGTATTAGAAGTGTCATGCATTGATTCTATAGTTAAAGTTAGCTCAATACTAGTGGCATTATCTTAAGGGATTAGTTTATTTGGATTCACTTGTTTCTGATTTCTGAAGATTTTATTTTTCTTTTGTATTTTTCTTCGTTCTTCAACAGAGAGTACTATTCCTTGCTTATACAATAATAGCGTTGTTACAAGTTTATTGGGGCCTCACGATTGATGTAATAAAAATGGCGATTCCGTTGTAGACGTCTTTGTATATTTATCGGGAAATGTATTTGGAAATAAGATTTTCTTTTGAAATTCTTGACAATAGTGGAGAGCGTTTATTTATTTGACACAAATCCGTTTTGTGAAGTTAGTAGAAGACGTATAAAAGAAGTCATTGACCGAAAATAAACGGCCTTTTTTGTCCGCGAGACGAAGTCTCGTCTTAAGTACTTCAACATAATTGGTAAATTGAGCCACATCAAACAAAATCTAACTACGTAGACGTTAAGATCCCTCAGGCAGAAACTGTGACAAAAATAAACCTACAAGGTAAAAAAAGGAACATTCTTCTTTGAGAAGTAGTTACCATAGCCATCATGGTATGAAGAGATAAACTTCTTGACAAGTCTACAATCTACTAATAAAACAGATTTGTATTTACATGATACTCTACCTATAACAACACCGTCGACGCTAGGCCCGAAGGCGTAGGCAAAGTCAGGCGCCTGCACTGGCGCGGACAGCAGCGCCTCCAGCGGCCGTTCTCGCAAACACCGCAGCAACGCCGGCGGTGTTAGTTCTGTGGACAACGTTGTTTTGTTAATTCGTAGGTTATGTATTTTGTATCTACCTGTTCTCATGAATAATTTGCTGATAAATTGTATATGAGAAAGGTCAAAACACATCGCTACTAACCTTGCTCACAAGCTTTTCACTAAAACCATTGGTATATTATTATGTGGTGGTTGTAGTTTGCAAGTGTACTTTACTTTGTATGTCACGAGCTCGTACATCGGGACAGATGTGTCATTACATTAATTTTTAACCGACTTCTTCAAAAAGGAGGAGGTTCTCAATTCGTCTGTATGTTTTTTTTTTGTATGTTTGTTACTCGATTTCTCCGCCAATTATGAATCGATTTTGATGATTCTTTTTGTATGGTAGGTCATGCTTCCGAGGTGGCCCCTTATAAATTTTATTAATTTTGCTCGTGTAGTTTTTGAGTTAGCTTCAATATTACGTATTTTTCCCACTTAGTTTATCGAGACGATGTTTTCATTTACTCCTTCACTGATATTTACATCAGCTAGTGGTATTAGAATTTGTGTGGGGTAGGTACCACAACTAAAAAGTGAAAAATAAAAACTTGTAAAAAATTTTTCGTCATAGTCTTAAATTCCCCATTTGATCTTTTGCTCTACTTGTGATAATGCATACGGTTACTTCAATTTCGAGTTGGTACTTTCCATAAAAATTTTCTACTGTATGCACGTTGGTATATATACATAAGTCATTACCTACCAACTAATTACTATGTATGTACCAAATCGATCCTTCAACCTCATCCTAAAATTCTGTTTGCAAACTAACCCCTCAAATGCATAGTCTATTTTCCATTCTGAAACAGGTGCTAGTGAACATCTGCTGAACACTAAACTCCAGGTGCCAGGTGTCACTTCATTGTCGCAGTATTCATGTCACAGTCGAAACTAAACAGAACGCTTGGCACACATCGCACTTAATACCACTACTGACGCGGCTGTCGCGCGATTGTGGGACACAATTGGATGGCCTAGCATTTTCGTTTCGGAAATTCAGGGACTATTTTGGCTTGTGAATTCTGAATAACTATTTTTTAATTATTATTATTTGTGCTTGGATAGTAGGATTTTTCCAAGCATCATGTTTTGTAAGACATATTTTGTTTCAGGAAAATCTAGTTTAAAATGTGAGCAAACACATAACCTTTCCCAAAGTGCAGGCGTATTGTCACCTTTTATGCAGTCAGAAATGAGCCTTAAATATTTATACTGTGATAAAGTGCTTGAAATTTTATTACCTGGCCTGTTAACACAGACTATTTAAGTGGCTTCATCATTATTATAACCGGAAGGTTTTAAATCATTTACTTTACAGAAGGATCTTTCCAAAGTATTTTGCGAAAATCTGTTTCCCATTTCGAAGGAATGATAACTATGTATAAAGACAACAGAATCTCACAATTTCAGGGACCTGATTATTCACTTTGGAATGCTCAACTTGTTCCGTAGCTTTTGTTTCTTTACTATTACCCCAACGAGAAAAACGGCAACATTGCAATGTTGCATACTGAGGCAGGAATATTTTCAAGCTCTGGCTTTCATATTTTTTCTATTTGTCTTACATTTATTTTATAATTTTGCACTGTTTAGGTCGAAATAGTTGTTTTTCCTATCTTTATGTTTCTTCTTAGCTAATCCATCCAGCCAAGGATGAAACCTACATAAAGGACAATGGCCAGAATTGGTTTTTCTTTTTTTGTCGGTCATAAATTAATTACATAGTAATAAACCAATTTGGCCATTTTCTTTTTACAAAAACTGTATCATTCTCTTTGCACTGTAGGTAGCTATCAGCTAGACTTTACAAAACCGGTAACATGAAGTGTGTCGCCTGTTCGAAACAGCACGTGCGTCATATTGGAGGCTTGCCAAGCCTGATGCCCCAATACTGTGGCAGTTCACTTAACAAGGACTTACTGGATTGTCCATTGCGTGTGTATGAGTAGCTATGTTCTAGGTTAATGAGTGAAATAGAGATAAGGACAGCCTGATAATAGAATATTGTAACAGTCATATTGTGTTACTATGTATTATGGAGTGGTCTTCATAAATAGTTTCAACGATTTTTTATTTCATAGACATCAATACAATAATTTGATGTTATATTTATTTATTTATTCATCATTAATTCAGGCACATTACCCTTAATTTTTTAATATTACTGAAACTATTTAAGTATAATTTAAGCGGCAATAGAAATACTCAATCAATGAAAATGTCAACTGTCTATTAAGGTTCATGAGATACAACCCGCTGACAGACAGGTAGACGGATGGACAGCGGTGGCTTAGAAATAGGGTTCTTTTTGGCACCCTTCTGTTACGGAACCCTAATAAGAGTAATAATATTGCACGTTGAGTTTTTGTAAAAGACTCAGGCATAAGTGACTAAGATGAAGTTCCACAAAGCCGGACTATTTTAACTCTATATCCTTCCTTCGTATCTGTTTCTTGAAAAGAAGTTAATAAAGATACTCGTTGTGCCATGTTTACTATTTGGTGTTACACTGCTATTTATTTAATTTCGTTTACGTTTTGTTTCAATTCTCCATAACTGTGGATCTTCCCCTGAATAAGGTAATGTTTTTAACCACAATTTAACCGATTTATTTGTTAACATTTGTGCTCAATAAAGGTACAAAGGTGAACTCAATGCACTGGCATTGAGTTCACCTTTGTCCGATGTTGAACCGATTGCACGAGAAAAACTTAAGAAAAGTGAAATTGTCAGTTTTGACACTTACCAGGAGAACAGTTCGCATGTGTGGCGACTAGCGCCGCGTATTTGCTGGGATCTGCGACCAGCGACCAAGGGCTCAGCCCAGACCCTGACATGAGTACTGCTCTGTGGAAGAGAAGACCTGCAACAAATTGTGAACATTATTAAGCGGTACTTTTTATGAAGGAGTTCATCGGTCGAAGTATTATCACTGTAATTACTATTTCTGCCACCAAGCAGTGTTACTGTGTTTAAAAACATGGTGCCGTTGTAATATCAGGCACAAAATATGTTCCAAATTCCAATTTAATCTTTGTGTGACGGATATATAATATAATTATGAAAGCTAATAACATAAATTGTCATATCTTTTACAAAGAAACTAAACCCTTGTTATTCCACAGCATGAACAGCTCCTAAAACGCTTTCAATCTTCACCGTCGACTACAAAGTACGACAATAGATGAACATTTTCACGTTCCTAATTTGTTGGAGCACTTAACCTTGTTTGTCCATCAGAATCTCGAACGTCAAACAACGGAGCATCGCCGACGTTTTAAAGTGAAGTACTCGCGAGGGAAATCTCTCTCCGTGTAGACACGCTTCAATTTTCACCAGTTCAAATAGTTTGTACACGTGTTTGCCTGGTTTTTATAGGCAAAGTTTGAGCGATACCTAACGTGTTCCGGAATGTGTGTGCGTGTTTAGAAAAATATTTGTTTATATACTCTTTTTTTAACTGTACAACACAACTCTATATTCCCCAAAATGGTAAGCCTGGTATTAAGTTAACCGATGTTACCTGGTTGTTGCCTGGTATTAAGTTAATGTTTAGCGGAAATAAACTAATCATTTGGAGAAATCTAGGTATAAATTAAACACTATACGTATACAACTAAAGGATAATAACTTAACAATAGACTAATATATAACTTTAACAATCTCCATAATATAATACCTGTTAAAAACAGGAAAAAATGTCTTACATCCCTTGTCGGAATGGAAATAAAATGTAAAGCCAGAACGTGGCGGGAAAGTCTGGAAGCTCAGACTCGGCGATAGTTTCAATTGTGTGAAAACAGCCGATTAGGGGTGTCTCTAGCGGGACATTGTGGGGTGGGTGGTAATTCTTAATAATAGCCTTTTGAGAACGTATTTATGTTGCCGGGAAACGAGAGAAATAAGTGAGAAAGATATGATGACGAAAACAGCAGCTTAATTGTTTTTGCTCAGCTTAGTTGAGATGGAAAAAAGAATTATTTATTTCGTCAACTTGACTAACACTTAATTCGTTTTCCTGACACTTCAGAAGTGTATTTGAGCCACTTTTCCGATATACTTTTTATAATGTTTTCTAGCCTTTTATTCACACATAGTTAGTTCTACGCGAGCGGAGTCGTCCACAAAGCTAGCAACTCATAAATTTAAACAAAAAAGAATATAAAAAAAGAAAATTAATTAGAAATATAAACAAGGGCGAAAAAAACTCTTTTCAACTAAAGCAAAGGTCAACGAGACATACAAATAAAACGTTGTGAGCCAACCAAGAGTTTACAAGCTTTGTTTTGGCTCCCACTCGTTCCTAACATTACCCTCAAATTGCTTTTCTCAGACATCTTCAATGCAGACAGGACGTTTTCAGATGTTTAATGTTTTATGATTCCTACAGTATTCGCTTCTCTCACGGCATAATACCTAGGTATAACTGTGTAATATACGATTTACTGTAAATGCTAACCTTTGGTAAGTCTAAGGCCGGTCGTCTTGGTTACTGACGTGACTTTTGAGGTGCGTCGTGGACTCTGGGCCTTAGTGAATCATTACAAAGACTTATTGAAAATAATAATATCAGGATAAATTAATAAACCAGTAATTAAGTGTGACAATATGTAAATAACCGAAGTGGCTTTATTAAAAATCTTGTAACAATTTAATCCACGGCGGTAGAAAATAAGGACACGCCAGCATAAAAACGAAGTCACAACTTCCCTATGCAATATACTAAAAGACTATCACCGCCTTAACAAGCTTTTATCCATCCAACGAAATGCAACCCACCTTAATTAAAGGAAAGACCGTAATACGAAATAGAAGACGTCTCCAGAATATTTTTAATCTCAAACACGACGATAACTATAAAATTTACGAATCTCGGAGCTTCTCCTGCAAAAGACGATTTAAAAAACTAAATTACGTTCACATCTTGTTAAGGAATACCCGTTTCTATGCTGCGTCAGCCAGAAGCATCTCTGCACACAATAAGAAATGAAAGTTAAATGTATGGATGTAAAAATGTCACTTACAGAGATTTGTTCGTTTATTTTCGCTTTGGGTAAATGCGTTGGAGATGTCTTGTTTTTTCTTTTTGTGGAATGAGTCGAGTTTAGACGTGGGGGTGTCTGCTTCGTTTATTCGTTTCTTTGTTGTGTAATTACGCATTTGGATTTGTTTTTCTTTCGATGATAAATCATTTTGTTATTCGTGTAGACCGTTTTGGAGGTAATTTCAAGGATACAATAGGACCTTTTTATAACCAATAGACTTGTTTTAACTTTTGGAAATAAGAGCATAACTATACAAACATTATATAAAGGTCTTTATTACAAAAGTCTATACATATAGGTAAAAGATCATGAAAACAAAAGAATATAAACAAAATCACGATGATACCCACTATAACCTCTCTTCATTTGTGATTTATCTTCATTCCTTTGTTTTTCAAGTTGTTTACTCTCAAAGAGAGAACCTTATTAATATCTCTTCATTAGTCTTTGTACCGTACCGGAACAAACGGATAAGAAATAAAAGAAGAACTGTTTCAGATATCAAGAGACAGTTCATTTTAATATAGACCACGATTTATAAAGTATCTTGAATGAATTGCGTCCATTCTCTTTCATGGATTTTTATAGACATTATTTGTGAAATTCTGTGTGTCTAAACAACACAATTAATAAACAACAATTCAGCTTTTGTATTTCAACGGACAGACAAAATCACATCCACAAAACACAAAAAAAGGCATATACAAAAGTGCCCAAATTCCTTTAGTACTCAAAGAAGTTTGAGAACTTTAAGAATAACAACTCCAACTTCAGCTATAAAGGGTACTAATAATAATGTAACCGCCACGCTTAGACTCGGAGGAACTTAAGGCAGATATTCAAGCACAGCTAACTGTAATAGACTTAAAAATAAGCGCATATTACCGACGCTGCTTCGAGGCAACGAACGAGGCAAAATAAGAACAGATCTGAATATCTCTGAGCTGCTGCGCTCTCAAGATATTATATTCCTTCACGAGTATTAAGATTTGATTAAAAAGTGGGTTCTGAAGATGCACAAGTGCAGTTATAGAAATGGAGGAATGTAGAGTATTTGTGTTACTGTAAGAAGCTGTAGGGCATAACTTTCAGCTAATCTGATTATGTTAGGTTTTTCTGTTTTCTTCGTCGTACCAATGATTCCATATTATTATCTTTAATTTTACAAAATGACTAGAATTTGGTCCCATCGACATTGTTAGCATTGGTCTCGAAGAGAACAAACTAAGTAATACAGCGATTTTCTCCATGGGCCCAACATCGTAATTGCGAAAAATTAATTAGATTTCCCTAAAACTTCAATACTTCAACACTCGACCCAAATGTATGGGACAGCTGATTATTTTTTCGTGATTACCATGTTGGTCCCATGGAAAAATTTAATTGTATGTACTAGGTACCATAGACACATAAATAATGACCACACATTTCTGCGGGGCAATTCCCTTTATTTAAGAACGTTCACATTCTGATCTCATTCGCAATCTGTCAAAAATACCATCAATTTACCAACATTTTTGACAAGTTTGACAGATTTCGACTTGAATGTGAACGTTTTTTTAAGTAAGAGAATTGGCCCTCAGTTATATGGTGTATAACAGGTTGATACTAATCTAGTTAAGTACAGATACCACACAATAAAACCCTGTAACGACAGGTATGGAGACAGTTCCACCTTACTCTTTAGTCCAACTCATCTAGCCTTCCACCACGAACATTACACTTCAAACAAAAATGAGAGTCATCATTCAGGCTTCTGAATTCGATCCCTAGCGAACAATGGCGACTGGCTAGTTCAAAATAGCCACATTTCTCAAGCTCCAATGTAGGTCGATGTCCGTAAAATAAGATGAATGGAAACCCTATTCAGTGGAAATTGCATGGACTTCAACGTTGCATACGTTGAATTGAAGGAGTTGCTTATTTTCGCAGCGAGTGTACCGAATGAAACTATTTTTCTTCTTGTTTTGATGTAATGTATTGCTGGGATATTTTGTGTATTCGAGCTTGGTTGATTAAGTGCGGTTTTGAGTGTAATGAGTTTTTATGTGCCTAATTATAAATCTGGACTGGAATGACGAAAATGATCTGTCTTATTACTGTGTTACTGCAAGTACCTAATGAGATGGGTTTCTGGTATTATCATTATAAAGTATTTTTGCATTATTGGTATTTTTTAAGTACCACTGCTGAGAAAAAAAAAATGAAATTTTAATCCTGTGACTTTATAATTTGTAACAACTCATTCGTTTATTTTAATATATATTTATATATTTTAATTACATTGTCATTTTACGGTAATCTTATATATTCTGTAACAATAATTTATTTTAATTTTTAACTTTTATTGATTGTAATAATTATGGTTTCGTTTGGTGTGGTGTGGTATGGTTTAGTTTGGTTTGGTACCTATGGTTTGGTGGTTTGGTATTTTGTTTTTCCTGAATTAAATGAATGTTATTTATTTTATTTGTATGCAATGCTTTTATAAAATAGCAGGTTAAAATCGGTAGTGGATTGTACCTATTAGTACAGAATCATTCAAAATCATCATAGTTTATATCTAGTCATAGTATAAAACAAGACCGTTGCCTTCATCTACGCCATCGATTTCTGTTTTATTTCACATTTACACTATTCTCCCCCTAGCATACTTTCAATATGTCGAGAAGAGGCCATTATTCATTTTCACGCCATAATTTATGTCCGGCGATTTTTTCATTGTTCTTTTCTGAAATTTATTCCTTACCCGTTCGTATCCATGGCTATCTTCGCAACAATTTTCCTTGTGATTTTGTATTTTGAACCAAAATGATGGAGGGTAGGTAACGTTATGTTTTTAGATATCTATTAAAGTTGATTGTTAATCAAAATATAGGTTGTGTTGTATAAAATTTTCATCGGATTGTGGACACGATCGGAACAAGCTAAGATGTCTAATAAGCTGTGCATTCAGTGTTGACACTATAATTCATTATTATCAATATGCCTAACTCTGTGCTTCTATATTATTCTGGTAAGTATCACGCCGTCACTTTTTTTGTTGGACATTGGACAAGCATATATTGAAAAACATCAGCACACCTCCGCCGCGAAATCAAGCATCAAATCCACAGTAGTTCAATTCAACTGGCTCGGGTAAAGTTCCGCTACTCGAATCGGAATCGAGTAGCGGAACATGACACGAGTCAGTCCAATTGAACTACTGCGGTTTCGCTGCTTTAGTTTCGCGGCGGACGTGTGCCACCTGAAAGACTAGGCCGGAGCATCGAAATCTTTGCATCTTCTTTCCGTGAAAGGAGGAAGGTGAAAAACGTGTATAAGCGTAAGCTTATACACGTTTTTCACCTTTCACGTTTTTCACCATTAATATACCACAAGGACACGCATGGATTAATTTCCTTATCATTAAATACGAAATGTTCTCTCTTCTGTTGCAGCACATTACTCTTCTGTGTAGGCTTTTTTACAGCCACCTATTGGCATTTATGTAGGTCTATGCCTGTTTTCTTCAATTGATGTAACATCTTTATTCCTAAATAGCAATTTATAATTGTTTGTATCTCTTACGCAGCTTACAAATCTATTTATTTATATATATTTTACTGTACACCAGAAAATACATAGCGAAAATAAATAAATTTAACACTACAAAACATACAACGGGCGGCCTTATCGCTTTCTGCGATCTCTTCCAGGCAACCTTAGAATGGACATCATCATCTATCATCTTTTAATTCAATACATAAGTAGATACGTACCGAATTCCTAAGCATATTTAGGTACTAGCCGAATACACATCTTGTTACAAACTCTTTGGCTAGGTAAGTTCCCTAAATAATTGACACCACCATCGTGACTACTCTCGCAGTATCGACACAACCCTTCAAGAGATAATGCACATCGGATCGCTATTAGACGCATCGTCTCATAAATAACCGCTGTGTAAGATGTTTAAGCAAACTATATAACCTTATCATACGGTTTAAGCATAGACCTTTCAGTGTTGTGAGGTAATCGTGTAGGCACATAATTTTTATGTTATGTTTAGGTTTGCAACGTATTTAATTACGAGTTCGCACCGCAACGGTTTATTATAACACTTTTTTGGACAGTCGTATAAAAGAAACCTTTTGGGTGGAAACACAAACAAAAGAATTCCAGTAGAATTTATTACTTTTATGAATAACTAGCTGCAGCCCGCGGTTTCACCCGCGTAAGTCTCGATCTCGTGGGAATATCGGGATAAAAAGTATACTATGTCCTATTCCAGATCATGGTCTACCCCTGTGCCAAATTTCATCCAAATCCGTTTAGCGTGAAAGCGTAACAAAAAAACAAACTCAGTTTCGCATTTATAATATTAGTTAAGATTAGAATAATTGATTATCATATTTTTCTAATAAATAAAAAAACAGAATTAGGTAATACAATCAATAGATACTCTACCTAACCCTTTGGGGAAAACTGGCGTGTCGTTGTGTGTATGTACAATAACCAAAAACATGCCGAACGCATGGAAATTATAAACATATAAACTGGTTTTAAACCTACTGGCTATAAAGCAACATTCTCCTTTAATAAATTACTATGCCCTGTTGTTACACGTCAGTTGATGAGCAACTTAACTCCGTTCATTATAAGCCGGTGTTCAAACACCAGCACAACTCCAACGTTTATAGCCTGTAGTCCTATGTAAACTGTCCTAACCGACGACGTCGGCTAGGCCTGTTTGTATTTACGATATGTTCCGTGTTATGATTCCCTAGTACTTTACTTTAGTTCGAAGGGTGTTAAATATTGTAAATTTTACAGAATAAACTATATTGTTCGAAGGCTAAATTGTTTTATTTTCTACAAACCATGTATGTGCCCGATGAGATACTTCCCATCGGCATTAAGTACTAATTTCCATCCCCGTTAGAGGATGAATGTCTAAACATTTTTCCTTAGTGCTCACACAAACAAGGATTGTGCAAAATTGCACAAAACATTTGTTCTTCTAGACCCAGCATTATTAGGCTGTGCGTTGTCAGTCAGTGAATAAATGAATTTAAAATTTGTATTAAACAGCGCCACCTACCGGGTTCAATTGTATTTTCAAACCATCCCCTGGATGGTTTGAAAATACAATTGAATTGATCCACTCAAATATACACACAAAATTTCATTCAAATCGGTCCAGCCGTTTAGGAGTTAGGTGACAAACAGACGTACAGAAGAATTATATAATTATACATATAACGATAGATTTTTAGGCAATTGGGATACGAACTGATGATGATAAAAATGTGAATTAAATGGGGTTTCCACTAGATTCACGGCAATCGTAATAATCATGAATATTAGACCAGGGAAGCATGGCTCGCTTCAAACCATCCCCTGGATGGTTTGAAAATACAATTGAATTGATCCACTCAAATATACACACAAAATTTCATTCAAATCGGTCCAGCCGTTTAGGAGTTAGGTGACAAACAGACGTACAGAAGAATTATATAATTATACATATAACGATAGATTTTTAGGCAATTGGGATACGAACTGATGATGATAAAAATGTGAATTAAATGGGGTTTCCACTAGATTCACGGCAATCGTAATAATCATGAATATTAGACCAGGGAAGCATGGCTCGGCAGTATGTGGAAAATGGCTACCAATGATCATGATGATGACACCTTGGTTATAACATAACTCCCTCGATTTTTCAGATTTTTGGGCCTAGTTTTAGATTTTTGACAATATTCATTTTGTTTCCGCAAACATTTTCTTTTTTTGGAAGCTCAATCTGAAACTTCTGGAAACACAACAAAAGTAGTTCCGACACTAAAAGTATTATACAAATACTTAAATAAGAGCATCGGTACACAAAACGAAATGCCACGGGAACAAAACTGTTGTACAAGTTATAATTAAGTTATCGACAAGTGCCAACTTATCTGCCTCATCGGTAACTTTCCCTCTTAAGAGTGGCATTAACTTGAGGGTTTTAAGTTATACAGTTTACTTCATCAATGTTACTTTCTGAAATAATTATAGTATGAGCCTACATGCGACTTCTTTTTTTTTCTCAGGGATTAGTACTGCTGGTCTCTTAATCACGGAGATTAAATGATTATCCACACTGGTCCAGCTCATGGTTAGTGTTACCACTGTCATGCGGTCTGCTGCTGCACAAAACCAACAAACAAATTCCTTTTCGTGTTAAAATATTGCTCTCACAAATATTTTAATGCGAATAAAACATTTCAGAACTTATATTTTTATTGTTATGTTTCACTTTTATTTATATTTATATTTCACTTTTGTCCTTCGCTTTCGTGATGTATTATGGGTTACAAAATCACAAAATGCATGACTTTATGGTAAGTAGACACCATAAAGTTTAAGTAACATGAACGAACCCTCTTCACCCTATTACACTGAAACAGAATGGGCCCCCACAAACCATGGTATTCCTCCATAACCTTATACCTGGCTAAAATGCTGCCCCATATTGTGAGAGAGGCCGCGTGGCGGGATTAAGTTAAATTTTTACTGACGATGGAGAAACACATCACCAGAAACATTCTAACATAACAAACTTAACATAACATCACGAGGTGAAAAGTAAATCCACATTTCACCATTAGGTATAATGGGGGCGACTCTATTGCCATTTACCAGGTACAAATCCAGACTCTGGGCTGCTAATGAAAAATGTCATAATTACCCTCTGCCCTGCTTTTATGGAGAAAACCAATACCACTTCGCGCGGGAGATTGAATCTAGGACCCGATGCTCAACGAAGAAAAATCATTAACATTTATGATCCTAAGGAAGTAGTAAAATACTTTTTCCGACTAATTCCTGCACTTTTCAGTCTAAAACTAAATTCTAGCGAAGTTAAAATTCCCCTCCCTTTCATAAATGCGTTAGCTTCAGATTACGTGTCACGGATAACGCACGGTATATCTTCGGTAAATCGCTGCTGCATATTATCGCGTTAGGTGGGACGTGGCCTCGGGGCTCTAAAAGTAGCGTTATATAACTGAATCTGTAGATATCCAAAAGTTTAAAAAATTTAAGATCTGAGGGCCTAGACAAGTGACAATCGCTTCGAAAGCGTTACGTATTTCTACAACGACTTTCAACAGGATTGACATAAGCTTTTCGATAGCTTATGTCAGTCCTATACATTTTTACCTTTTCCATCATCGTTATCGCTGATAGAATTTCACTTTGTCTAGAACCTCAGAATCTGTAGGTGTCTAAAAGTTTACAAAATGAAAGACCTTTAAAAGGCATGAAAGCTCCAAAAATCTATCGTTTTGTATAATAAACTTCATGAAATATTATTGTACCACCGCGCACCACAGCGACCATGATTGCAGTGACCAAAGTTTGAAGGGATGAAACGTAAAACGTCCCGGTCCCTGTGACTATGGTCGCGCGGTCACTAACAGCCGATATGTTCAAGTTTACGATGCACCAAGAAAATTCTCAGCAGCAACCCTATGGATGTATGCTAATGCCAATAGCATTGCTCTCTAACATAGCCTCTTCGGAGCGTTGAGGAGTTCAGTGTGATGTTTGTTATGTCACGTTAGGCAACAAGGCGAAACCGCATAACGCTCAATAATTTATTCCCCTGTCTACATAGTTGACAATCACTTCAAACAGTCTATTTAGTGCGGTAACAGATGCCACGAGATAATTGAACATGGAGTTGGTTTAGTTAAGGCCCTACCCTACCTCAAATTTTATCTCACCATACTACTTGTGGCCCGAGTGAGGTGCTGGCGGCTCTCAAGCCTCGAATAATATAGGTAATTGCTTTTTACGCTGAAAATAACGGTAGTAAAAATAAAAATAAATCATAAGACCAGCTTTATAGTTAGTTCAGTTATTATATCTAATTTGAAGTATTATATTTCCGTTTATAGTTCCGTTTAGAGGTAACTTTGGAATTTTTTCCTATCGAGAAAATTTTATGTACAGTCACGGACTTTAATTGTTGAGCCACTTGGCACTATTCGCATTTTAGCCATATAATGCAAATCGGGCTTAGTCGGTTATACTCGTACATACAGACACGGAAAGTCATGTCTTCGTATAGAGAAGAAGAAAATTATATCTTTACCGGTTGGCTAACCTGAGAGCCAGAACTACAAACTTGACAGCAGAGTGACTACCCAAAGTCAACCAATTGCAGGTCTAGCAACCGTAACCTAGCGACGATTGTTTTAGCATAGCCATAGTAACGTTAGCGTACGGAGAAATTTTAATTAGTTATTTGGACAAATTCGTAAATAACGTCTCTGACATCGACATTTCAACTGTCAATGTCTTCGGATAGGTTTTCAGAATTATCGAGTTAATGAGCTCAGATCCAAAGGAGATCAGTATCAAATAGATTCGATAAACATTGTATTTATTTTTTATTGAGAACTTATTAGTCATCCTCTATGGATCACTATTTCCGATTACTAGTAAGTTTTCATCTTGTTTACAAGCATGCGATTTGAGTTCGTGTTTAATAGTGTAATTTCGTGAATGTATGAAACTGCAAAATTGAAAAGTTTGAAAGTGGCTCATCAATTAAAGTCCGTGACTGTACATAATCGTGTTTTCGCCAAACATAGCATCCATCCACAACTTTAACATATTTATATTTAACGGAGGATCATGCTTAGCAATTTGAGGTAGGGTAGGGGCCTTAAAGAGCAGTGACGATATTGTGGATGCACTATCTTTGTCTGAATAGTATGCTGTGCTCAACATCATCTGTATAGCCATTTCCTAACTATGTTAGGGTCGGCTTTCGTGGAATGACTACCTATCTGACCTGCACAACCCAGTTACTGGGTAACACGATGCTCATTGGTATACAGCTGTCAGCCTTTCGGGTTTTCTACCCGTAACGTCTGTCATAGATCTACGAATGACAGCCGCAACAAATAAAAGTCGGGTCTTATTATTCCGTGCTATAATAATGATTATCCATGATGTGTTGTCAAGCGAGGTTTTTATAGATTTGGCTTGTGTACTTGTGATTTCCAAGTAGTCATTCGATTATAACCGTCGTTAGCGTGTTATAAAAACCTTAATGAGTGACGATAATTAAGTGCCTCAGCGCACACTTTTTTTTTTTTGAGGCTGAGTATTCATCTAATAACTTCTCCCGCTCTGAGTAGAGGGCAGACTTTTACTGACTAAAACCTACCCGTGTTCTTTCAGTTGCCTGTTGCCAAGGGCCCCGGTATCCCTTCGGACTTTCCCGCAACCCTGGCCCCCGCGCACCCTGGGTAGTCGGCATCAATACCGACCTACTGACTGACTTGTAATTCTTTTTACCACGGTCTTGCTTGTCTGCATAGGTGTAGCCCGATTTAGTATCGTGAGTAGTCATAACTCTTTTTTATATTTTGTATTAACTGTAACTACAATAAATCCCAGCTAACCGCCACTTTCGAGGCCACAGCTTGTAAGGAAGTAATTTTGCGTTCAGTTCGCTCCAAACGCCCCTCGCAGCATACCTGATGAAGGGAGCAAAACAATTTGGGGGCTCAAACTTTGGAAAACTAAAATAAAATCCACTGCACCTTACCCCAACGGAATACAGACTACTTTTGAATATACATCCGCTAATTTCGTTCTAGTATGTTTATCAGCAAAACTAAAATAAACTCACGGGTAACTTATGTTCAGGGAATAAAGACTAGTTCTGAATGTACTTTTAGTTAACTTTGTTTCATTTTGTTTGGTTGCTTGCTTATTATGGAGTTGGCTTGAATGTAGGATACTAATGATGTTTGGACATTAATAGAGATGCAAAGTTAATGTACGGTTGGATTAAGTTAAATTGTTAATGGTAAACTTAATGGGGATGGGGCTAAATAATAGATCCTGTTTAAAATTGAATTTTTGAACTTATACATATTATCTCCTAGTCTTATCTATGCATATTTTAAATTAAAGTCGCTATTCGTCTTTGTCTGTATGTCTACGTTGTTCTTCTAAACCACGCAACTGATTTTGACGAGGTTTAGTCAGTTCACACCACGCGCCGCACGCCAGTAAAGCTTCCAGTCGGCATGATTTTTTTCGACATCTTCAACAATAGTCGTCATTAGTATTTCAGCCAATTTAAACAAAATCTTAATGAATTATACACCAAAACCTTCCTCATGAATCACTCCGTCCATTGGTGAAAACCGTATGAAAGTCCATTCGGTAGTTTTTGAGTTTATCGCGTACAGGCAAACAGACAGACGTGGCGCGAGGACTTTGTTTTATAATATGTAAGGAAATATAGATTCCAATAATACCACTCTTTGAAGGATGTTTATTTTTATACTTCTAAAGGCTGAATTTAGTTCACCGGATGAATTATAAATTAGACCTTTTTACACACGATTGGATCACCAATCAAAAGAGGTCGAATTATTACTTATTCATTTCAGGATAAGTCTTTAATTTCCCTATCTAAAAATGAACAGAAATAACCACAATTAAATTAGGATCTGTAGCTAAAAAAATCAAAAAGAAATTCGAATACCTCTCATCGTTTAATTCTCACAATAGCTTTCATACTACCTTTTTCAAAAGCGATATTTATTTTTCACTGAAATTCATATGAAACTCGAGCGTGAACTGAATTCGTTTGTTTATTCAGATATTCATGCATCTCTTTGTTAAAACATGTCTATATGTATAAGGTGATAAGCAGCCGTCTGAATGAAAACTATTTTATTAAACTTCTGACGTTGATTTATGGATGATCATTTTTATACTCCAAAATATTTACTGTTAAATAGATATGCAGAAAAACAAAGATTTAAATCGTAGATTCGACCCACCGCATCAAAAGATGGTCGCGTTTCTGTTTAGTTTTGATACCGTCCTCTGACACACACCAACTTGCAGAGACTTGACTTAATTGACATGGAAACGCCATTATTATTGTTGAGCTCACTTTGCTCGCGAAACATCCAAACGATGTTTCGCGTAACTTAGTGTGGTGAGAGCAAATCTAACGATACATCACCAGAAAAATCAAATGCGTAATATTTTAGGACCACATAAAATTGTGTAAAAATAACGCTATTTTAAACTCATGTCACCTGTTAGATAGTGTTTGTCACTATCACACACATTATTACGCCCCAGCGTGCCATTCATTCAAGGTTGGCATAAACTTCTAGTAGGTACAAAATTGTTACGACCTCTGACGCATTTAACTCAATCATCATCTGCCCAGCCTTTTCCCAACTATGTAATGGACGGCTTCCTGTCTAACCGGATGCAGCTGAATAATACGTATTTTACCTGGAGTGCCTGCTTGTCTGACCTCGACAACTCAGCTATTTACGAGCCCCTCATTTAGCTCAATAATAATAATTCCTCCCTACCGAATTTCGATCACAGCGGCCAGCCTCAACAGAGCCTACCCAAGAAAGCAAGAGATTATTATAGTATAAGTGTGTGCACAAAGTCAGGTGCATTCTCTATTCCTTTACTGTCATAGTCGGATGAGACGGCAATCCGACACGACCGGGGAGAGATCAGGCGCAGAACCAACGGCTTTACGTACTTTCCGAGGCACGGGGATGTCACACTCACACCACCAATTGTCTTTACTCCGAGCTGCTACTGAGAAATTCCTAAAGAAAAACCCTATTAACACTTGGCTCGACCGGGGAATCGAACCGAGGAACCCCCAAACGCTCGGCAACTGTGAGATTTAGCCCAATACTGCTTGCAAAAATGGTTCGATAACAGATGTTTAGACTTAAAATATGGTTCAACAAATCAGTACAAGTTAGAACCCCAGCTGGCCGATAAAGTTAAACACACAAGTCCCATTCATTCGCGAGGATTGAACGAAGACACGCTCCTATTTATTATACCTTGGAAATATTTCCTATCAGCATTGCACTCTTATTCAATTCCGACTTGACGATTTGCTAGGTCACTATACATTACGTGCAAGTGAAATATTTTGTGAGGTTTGGAAATATTTCAAAGGATTTTGTTTAAAATTTTAGCTTAGGTTTGAGTTTAAGAATATTTAAATCCATTTTGAAATGTTTGACAGTGTGAGTATGGTGTGATTTTTATATTAATAATAAATGTATTAATAATTTATTGATCACGTGTTACAAAAATTACCTTAATATAGCTTTTGCCCGCGGCTTCGCCCGTGAAGTTCGAAAATTATCCCACGGGAACTTACTACCGGGATAAAAAGTGTGTACGTGTTAATCCAAAATATAATTATAATTATGTGGATATAAACTATCCCTGTGTCAAATGTCATCTAAATCCGGAGGGGTCTTGGTATGTAAAGATGGTCACCCATCCACGGACCAACCGCGGCAAGGATGGCTTAACCTGATCGATCGACCCGTATGGCTGTTATTACTTAGCCACAAGCCTGTATCTTCCTATATTGTTGTTTATTCCTAATAGTATTTGGTATTTTTGGGTAAGTGTCACAGTGTTGCTAAAAGTTATTTCCAAATCAAAATATTGATGTAACACGGTCGGTTTTGAGAGCCCAGCCCACATATATAAATTGTAAAGTTTTTGTAAGTATTATAGGTTATCTAACCTATAATACTTACTTTTGTAAGTTTTTAACTTTACACTTTTGAAAAATTATGCCATAGTGATATGCAGATACCCTTTATACCTTTCTGAAGATTTTTCGCCTAGTATGACGAAGTGGGCTCTCAAAACCGACAAAACAATAAAACGTTATTTCTTTCAGAAAAATTCAATACAGAAACAATGTCTTCATTTATTGCTCGGTTTTATACTTCGCACGTAGCAAACTGGCCGGCTTGGAACAACATCATTTCATGGTTTATTGTTCCGTTAGTTTGCTTTTGTAATTAAAACCATTATTCCACTCGAGTATTGTAGATTCTTCGCCGTTTTCGAAATGAGTTTTATTTATTTTTGCATTTCATTCCGCCGTAGGAAGTGTTCGGAAATGTGAATTGGTATTACGGTGGCTTTATGAAATTGGAATTTATATTTTTCCTGTTTGTTTTGAGAATATCTTGAGTTGATTGGCTTGATCACAAAAGTTATTTTTGAAAAAACGGGAAAGTTAAACGCTTTAATGCTAATTCGTTTAATGGAAATATGTATAAATATTTAGCAATTACATCACCCTCAACTCATGCCTTTTCCCCATGGGGGTAGGCAGAAACCACAGAACGCCACCTGCTACGATCCTCACAATCATCTCACTCCTTTTGCTTCCGTTCATACATCTGGTCATACACACACGGGTGTTGTTAATACTACGCACCTTACCTTTCTAAAGAGCCACCAATAAGCTCACTGCTCAGTATATAAAAACCTTTTACAAAAAAAAACAACTGACTTCCAAAAAAAAGTCGGTGCCTGTGGTGTTGAATTTTCGTATTTTGCCACCGACTTCCCCTGTGTTTTTTTTTGAAGTCGGTTGTTTTTTTTTTTTAAAGTCATTATTTTTCATTTTTAGTTGTTGTACCTGCCCGCACAAATTCTAATAGCAATACCTGCTATGTGAATAACAGTGACAGGGAATTATTATAACATCATCCACATAGGCTAAGAGTGGGAGAATTATATTATATTATTGAAGCTAACTCAAAAACTACCCAAGCAAAGTTACTAAAATTTAATTATGAAAACAATTCGAGGGCCTTTAAAAAAAATTATTTCCAAAATCGGTCCACAATTGATGGAGAAATAGGTGGACATAAATAAAAAAATACGCTACGAACATAGAACCTCCTCTCTTTTTGGAATGCGGTTAAAAAATATGTTCTTCTGGAGCGTCCCCTCCCGGTTTTTCCATTGACATTTGCCTTGTAAATACATTTTGTTAGTCGACTTTCAATATAATGCATAAAAATTCATGAATAATTAGTAACATCCTTATATTAAATTAAAACCAGTTGGCATTTATTTAATGATAATAATGTGTAAATTTATTCATATTGTGTATTTTCTTAGGATTTACCGTAGTAATAGTTCGGGTTTTTATACGTAATCTCATCCTTAAATCACGGTAAGCGTTGAATAATTGATTTGACGCAATATAAAATACACATTCAACTAATGAATTTGATTACCTAAGAAAATAATGGAAAATGAAATACTTTAATTTAACATCATTACTCAATCATGACATAATTTGCCACAAACCACAATATGGCTCCTAAAAAACTTTTTTTTTTTAATCTGAAAAAAGTGAAAACCATTTTGAAATGTGTCCTCATATTATCATTGTTAAAATACGTAGAAAATAAAGAAGAAAATCTGATTTCAGGGACCGTACCACTAACATTGATTTCAGGCAAGTTAATGCTAACTAGTCCCGACGGCTGCGTCCGAGATACGAACGGTAGTATCTACCAGCTCAAGAACAAGCGTATAACACCATTTGCAAGAAGAAGGCCTATAGAAATGCCCCCAGGTGGCTGTCCTAGTGACTATTCAAGAGCTGTTGTATGCTATGACGAGGAAAGGGAGACAACAAAATGTATGAATATTAAAAACATAAATATGTATTATTCATGTCCTCAAGGTCAAATTCAGATGGCGAACGTGTGTTTGTACAAAAAGAAAAAAAAAAACAAGCCTTTTAACCACTGATGATCTTTTATTGTACTTGTCCAATATGCGGGTTAATACTGCTGATGGGAAAATAAAAGAAAAATTACATGGAAACGACCTACCTGGGTCAAGTTTTATTTTATGAAAATCGTCCCAGCAAAGTGAAGATTCAAGAAGAATCATGTAGTCATTTTGTTAATTACTGCATGATTTGTTGTGTATTATTGTGTATTTGTTAGGTACGAAAAAATATTTAATTTGTTTTGTTATTTGTATTAAGAATGCTTAATTTCCACCCTATAGGCAGTATAAACTTAATTTTCTGCAATAGTTGGTAAACGACTTAAAAGTGTATTTTAAAAAACTAAACTGGACGATACTATATACCGCCGTCTGTGCTATCTAATAGCTATAACCTGGGGGTCTTGAATTCTGAAGGGAAAAAGTTACTCCCTAGAAGTAACCTTCAAGGGCCCTCGAAATGACCAATTGCATTTGATCAATTGCATTAACGACGACCAATTTAAGACACGAAGACGATCAATTTGCGCATCAATGTATATCAATCACGTAAAATTGACAATAGCAATAAATCGTTTCGGGTGCCCTTTACACTCAAGCATGCACCTTTGTCGACTACATCAATGCTTATTACGAAAGATATCACGTAGTCAAACAGGCTATACATTATATTAATTAAACAAAAGAAGACTTACCTTCTGGCACAGCCAAGGAAGTAAGCAAGAAGTGCACGCAAGCAGCACCAGTGCCATGGCCCATGAGGGTGACATTCGTAGGATCTCCTCCGAAGACTGCCACGTTCTCCTTGATCCAGTGCAAGGCTGCTATCTGGTCCATGAGGCCGTAGTTAGCGGGGGAGCGAGGGTACTCATCTGACCGAGGGTTGAGGAAACCTGCAAAGAAAATCCTGATTAGAATCGTACAGCTGACACACGCTTTAGGGGAACTAGGGAAAAATCTTCAAGTAAAAGTACCTATTCGAATTCTATTCACGTCAAATAATCAAATCTTTATAGCTGTTTTTGGGGTTGGGGATTTTTTTTTTCTTAGATTTAATAGATTTGAGTTTTGATGCAAAGTTGGTGTTTCATAGGATCTGCAGCAAGATAATAATCAGCCATTCACAAATTGAGTTCGAAACGTGATCTTTTACAATAACTACGTCATTTCATGTGAAGGTGAACCGGTAAGAAACTCCTTGGTTAAAAGTAGGAAATAAGACTGGGTTAGACACCATAGATCAGTGAATAATTTACCGATTTTTGTATTAAGGTAATGAATTATTGATGGGAAGGCATTCCCGCTGTTGAGACTTCCGAAGACATACCTAGTTAGATTAGCTGTAATAAAATAAACCTAAAAGAGTTTGGACACAATAAGGGTAACTGTTGACCATATTGTGTTGTGTCCAAATTGTTTTAGGTTAGGCCGTTACAGAATTTTATTTTAAGAAACGAGTCTTTGGCCGCTTCCTAACCAAAAACGATCGCCGCGCAAGTACGCCATCACCGCGCTCTTTTAACCGACTTCTTCAAAAAGGAGGAGGTTCTCAATTCGTCTGTATGTTTTTTTTTGTATGTATGTTACGCGATTACTCCGCCAATTATGAATCAATTTTGATGATTCTTTTTTTTTTGGTAGGTCATGCTTCCGAGGTGGTCCCATATAAATTTTATTAATTTTGCTCGCGTAGTTTTTGAGTTAGCTTCAATATTACGTATTTTTCCCACTTAGTATATCTAGACGATGTTGTCATTATTTTACTCCTTCACTGTTATTTACATCAGCCTAACCTTAATATCCTTAACCTTAACCTTTAATATCGAAGAAATAAATAAATAAAGGCCTACAATTGAATGTATATCATATAAGATTGTGTGCTATAACGAATTTGCAACGTAATGTTTGTATAAAAAAAATATTTAGGTAAAATCATTTTGCGCAAACATTTTTAATGAAAATCTTTTTACAAGCGATGCTGTAGTGCGTCGCGTAAAATGATTGAATTTTGTTTATCGTGTTTAAAAAAAACTGTTTTAAAAATACTTTTTACGTAAACATTTTATGAAAGTGTTAGTAATGTAAATATTGGAATATTTTAAATACTTAATAGATTGCCTCCTAGTTTCGTTTAAAGCAGTTTATGTTTTTTTTATTTTATTAAACTGAGTTAACTATTAAAACTAGCCAACCAGCCAGGCAGACTGAAGTGGGAGTGGGCAGGCCACGTCTCACGAATGCACCCGGAGATAATATGGGCAAAGATAGTCACTCACTGGACGCCTCAGGGAGGACATCACCGTCGGCCGTCGAGCTAGACCGCGGCGAATGAGGTGTGACGATCTAGTTTGCAGAGTCAACATAAGAAGATATCGTACAAAATAGAAAGGCATCGAAGGAAAAAAGTCAAGTCTTTCCCCAGCAATAGGAAAATAAAAAATAAGACATGACATGACGTCATCAGTGTATTTTTTCAACAGAAAAATACAACATTTATTCATTGTTTTTGACACTTACACAAAAATTATTTCACTGATAGAAAGCTATACTGTGTCCGAGTGGCAAAGGATATGTTTTAAGGTATAATTGACTTCCAGGCGGACAAAGTCGCGGGCAGAAGTTATATGAAGCCTTGTATTTAGCAGAAGATAACTTTCCTGTGTGCTTGAGAATCGCACCTAAAGTTAATTGTCTATGGCCTTGGTCATAACGGTATTGTGAAAAAGTGGGTAGATAAAAAAAAAAACCTAAATTATATTTTTCTCCTAATAAATGATTTCACGAAGAGAAAAATAAAATAAAAGTCATTTCGTCCTCCTCCAGTAATGCTTGTTTACAAGAAATAAGTAATATTAATTAATTACTCAAAAGAATTTGTTTCTTTTAATTAAAATGTGGGTAATCATTACTTAGTTTGGCATTTAAGAGGGAAAAATCTTATCGCGACGGGGAAACATTTAAGAGGCTTTTGTTAAACTTTCATTTCGTAACTTAGTTATACTTAATTTTTGAATATTATTTTTCTTTCTGCTTTGTAAAAGAAAATTTTATTTATTTTTAAACATTTATGGTTTCCTAGAAAAGCGGTAGCCGCCACATAAAAATGATGGCACCGGTGTTTGACTTTATGGGCGCGTCTCTGAGGGCCCCGATCCCTCAGGAGGTCCTGGAGGGCCACGATTTCGATAATTTGATCACATTTTTTTCTTTTTATGGTATCAAATATGCTCTCTAAGGAAACACACCAACTTACTTTCATAAATAATGTTTCAGTTCGATGGTAAATTGCAGACGCTATGATGCGTCCACCACAGTCCTATGAAACTTTAGCTTAAGCTATAACAGAAAAATTACGGAAGCGGGTTGATAATTAAAATACTAGAGGTAGTAAAATGTTTAAGCTGTGAAAATCTTGTTACATAAGTCTGTTCATAAAACTGAAATTCGTACAAAACATTAATGCCTTTACTTCGATGAAAAATTATTGTATTATTTGGCCGACACATGTGCAAAGCAAATGGTCTAGGAACTTTTATAGTAAAACTTTTTTTTGTTAGCCTTTATTGTGGCCCATTGTTGTGCAATGGAAAAAAATAACGTATATTTGCGGTAAACATGATGCAAAGAAAGAACAAAAAAACGAAAAAAAACATGTTGGGGGAAACTATGCGTAACATCCACACAAAACGGCCATCACTCATCGCGGCGACCCTATGGTCGCGACCATAGGGTCGCAGCATTATGCTGAGTGATGGCATAATGGCAGCATGTGCTGGTTTTCAACAACAGCCGGCGCTGACGCGTGCAGCATATAATAAAATGAAATAAAAACAATACAGTCCTAAATGTTTATAATAAATTATTTAATTTAATATTTAAAATGGCAACATTCCGTTCCATCGGCGACTCACGCGCCAGAGGCACAAAGGCCTTTTTCATTCCATATCCCTCTATTTTGGGCGATCAAAGGCCATGTCGGACCCGCAAACATGAAGTAAAACGTAATATTGAGAACCAATTGAATAATAATGTTGCAATAGGTACTACGGTGACGTCATGAACAAACTCTGGGAATTATACATCTCATCTCAACCCTCCAGAGATACTAATACTAAACATTATAGTTATTCTCCACGGCAAAGGAGTAAGTAGAAACAGTAACTATTACAAGTGCTCCGAAGGATGGAGCGGTACAAAACTACCAAGTAATTACTCGCCTCTAGAAATTAGTCTTTGTTTAAACACTTCAGTTACAAACGTTCAGAGATGCCCAAGTATTTATTGAAATAAATGAGTTCATTCCCAGTTTATCGACCCGTCTGACTTGTCAAGTTGTCCGTTTGTGTAACTGCGTACATTTCTGTGGGTTTCAGTTATTAGATTTGAGGAGAGTTGAGGGCTATTTATGGAAATATTATTTGAGTGAACGGATAATACAATCAACTTGAAGATGTTATTTTGGGTTGTAGAAGCCCTGAGCCAAATGTTTTCAAAGCTTGGTTATACATAGCCATAGTTTGAGACTTCAAAGTCGAATAGTATTCAGAATTTTCATGTTTAATATCAAATCCAAGTTTTGGTTTGAAACAGATTTAAAAAAAAGGCAGACTCCAAATCGCTTCAATTGTCGCAAAATGTAACTTCAGATCACTTCAAAGTCAATATCATATTTTATTTCAAATAAGGACATAGAAGGCACTTTAATCGCCAAAACAAGAAATCTGAATTGATTCTAGCTGCCCCTTCCAAGAGGTCTCCATATTTCTCTGATAAAATATTTTACAATGTTTTGTATACATCTATACTAATATTATAAAGAGGAAAGATTTGATTGTTTGTTTGTTTGTTTGCATTGAATAGGCTCCGAAACTACCGAACCGATTTGAAAAATTGTTTCACTGTTGGGAAGCTATACTATCCCCGGCTGACATAGGCTATATTATATTTTCAAAAAATTAGGGCTCCTTACTAAAACTCCAATAATGTAACCCAAGGTGTAAAAGAAATACCTAAAATAGCCGTAGATAAGTACTTAGTGCTTTAGCCGTAGATAAGTACCCGTGAGAAGCCGGAGCGAGCAGCTAGTTAATTATAATTATATAGATAGTAAAACGAACTGATACCGATCCCTAGTATAAAATTACTGTACCATACGTACGTCGCATCATAACACCCTCGTTTTCATACATTTACGTTATTTTTTGCAACAAACCGGACATGTTTATTCGGACAGTGAAGCATGAACGTTTACTCTATTAAAATATTTGAATAATAAACGTGAAACGGTACTCAACATGTATTTATTTATTTTTTGCGTGAAATTCGTGTCAATATTATGTTCTGTAAAATATTTGTTGTTTCTTAAATTCAGTGCAAAGTAGAAAATGTTGTTACTTTGTATTGGTGAATCAATGTATCTAGCCTTTCCCAACCATGTTGGAGTCGGTTTTTTAGTCCGACCAGATGCAGCTGAATATCAGTATTTTACATGGAGCGACTGCTTATCTAATCTCCACAAAGTGCACAACCCAGTAACTCAGACTGGGTAACACGATACGCCTTGGTAAGTCTGTTTATCAGACTTTTGGGCTTCTGACTACCTGTAACGACTGTTAAAGATCTGCGAATCGGAGTGACCTCGATATGTAATGGATGGTTACCCATCCTCGGACTGACCGCGGCGAGCGTAGCTTAACCTGCGATAAACACGTACATAACGTAATAAATTAAACTAGTATACCTAGGCACGTTCCTAGTACGTACTAGATGTGTAAGTTACATGATTGTTTTGGTTTCTCGACAGACATTTCGACTACAATTTGCCAAGTTGTATCGCCAACAATGTCCAGTAATGTATACTCCATTTGAAATAAGATTAGACGTTTAAATAAACCTTTTTTATAGTCCGTTAAACCGATTTTGACTTCTATTGCGTTGGTGGTATGACAAATGGCAGCTGCAGTAGACAGTAGGTATTGTGTAACCTTTTTTGCTTTTAATGCCATCCTTATGCCTACGGTATAGAAGTCAAAAGCGGTTGAACGGACTGTAAAAAGGTTTGTTTAAATGTCTAATCTTATTTCAAATGGAGCAATAGTTCGAAGAAATCTTTGGATCTATTAAATAAATGGGACAAAGCGAACAACATCAAAATCTACTTGGTATACATTGGCACCTTGCTCAGTCTAGTTCTATGTCTCGTGTCATATGCCCCACATACACACAGGTCGCATTGCGTGCAAAAGAAAATAATTTTCGAAGATAATATGCCCAATTGTTACATCGTGGTATTGCAAAAACTTGTAGTGATAAAATAACTGGACTTAACTACTATTTGTTAGTATTTTATGAGTATTTATGATTATAAATTACATATTTTTTAATGATGTCAAATTATCTGACGGTTGGTATGTCGGAAAAAGTTTATCGTGTCAAACTATTACATGTAAGTTGCTTTAATACGCTAGATGGCGTTACAGAGACATAGGATCACGGTTTTTCTATGACAATTTTCTTGTGATAGTCATGTAAAAAAAAAAAAAAAAATGTATATATATATATAATAAAATCTCTTTGATTAAATTAATATGATATTCACAAATATATCAAATTATTCGTGTTGAGACCATTGTTTACCTACATTTAGGCAGTGTTTGCAAACAAGTAGGGACAAATGCAAGAATCAAGTCACAGAAAAGTTTGGGTATAAATATAAAATTGGTAAGGAAAAAGCGCCGGGACAGTAGCGAAAACTTTATTTACAACTCATAAATCCGAAATATTCTCAATAAACATTTCAACTTTATTGAACCGAAACCGAAAACTTTCTATTCTGCAACACTAAACTGAACTTGCGTCTTGTTTATTATGTTTGCGCCATAAAATCTACGTAGCAACGATAACCATAACGTTTGAGTTAAACGCAAACAATTACGTTAGCCTTTATCGAGTTAAAATAGATTTTTGGCCACAGATACATTATGTGTGATGTTGGGGTTAAAGTTTGCTCAGTTTAGAATAATATTGAATATTGATGAGCTTGAAAATAACTATGTTAATTTGTATGTTGATTATTATTGATTGTCTCTCACAATGGACCTTATTAGAAGGCTAAACGTCACCCAAAGGGCAAAGGAGAGGGCTATGCTTCGGGTTGCCCTACGTGATCGAATCAGAAATGGAGAGAACCGCAAGAGAACCAAGGTAACATAGCCCGAAGGATTGCCAAATCGAGTAAGTGACAGTGGGCAGGCCATATTGCTCGCAGAACAGATGGTCAATGGTGCCGAAAGGTCTGGAGTGGCGACCGCGTACCGGAAGACGTAGCGTTGGAAAGCCTCGCACAAGGTTGTCCGATGAGCTTGTGAAAGCCGCAAGATGCCGCTGTTTGCGGAACAGAGAACCGATTGAAGTGGCGGTGTTTGGGAGGCCTATGTCCAACAGTGGACGTCTTTCAGCTGAAATGATGAAGATGATGAAGAAACTGATCATTCTTTTATGAAAGAGCTTTCCTACAAATATAATCTAGTTCGTGTTTCTGAAATTCCAGGTATTAGTTTGATAAAATCAAAAGTCATTTAATCAAACTAGGAATCATGAGTGTTTGAACGTCAAAATTACATAAGACCCCAAAACGCAGTCCTTCATCACCTCGTAGTGCTTTAGCCGGGGAGAAGAAGTGGATTAATGAGCAGTTTTCAGAATGTTAAAATTCTGTTTTTAATAATAGTGTTGTAATAAACAATGATCAGCTTAAAAGCTAATTTCAAATTCTTACCTTAAATACCTACTACCGAAGAAACTCGGTATTTCCGCGCGTCATCCCTAATTTCTCCCCCGTAGCTCCGCCTAAGTTATTTCGGTATAAAGTGGAAATTTTCGCAACAATGTGACAAGTTCCCTTTTTGTGTACTTCTCTATTACAAAAGCATGCCGGATGAGGTATGCTGGCTCTGTTTATTGGTGCTTGTGGGAAATCGTTTCAAAGCCCTTTATGCTCCGAGGCAGGGATAGATGCAAAATCCCGTGTACCTACATAATACCAGGATTACACGATTCACTTATAGTTGCTTTGTAGTAGTTAGTCATCACTTGCGTTGCCTTTCCCGACAATGTCGGGGTCGGCTTCCAGTCTAACCGGACGCAGCTGGATACCAACCTGCTGGGGAATTTGTTGCGCCACGTTCTTCCCTGTAAAGCACTAGGAAGTGGTGTAGGGCTGGCGTTTTGGGAGACTGTCTTATGTAATTTTGACGTTCGAAAAGTGCTAATTTTTAGCATAATTTGCCTTTGAATTAGACCAGTATTTTACATGGGGCGACTGCCTATCGGACCTCCACAACCCAGTTACTGAGTAACACGATACCCCTTGGTAAGACTACGGGGTTCTGGCTACCCGTAACGACTGTCAAAGAACTACAAATGACAGCCGTTACGTAATGAATGATAACCCATCCACGGACCGACCTTGGCAAGCGTTACTTATCCTTGAGGATCGAGCCGTGTGGCTGTTATTAATTGGCCACGAGCCCCTTTGTATTAGTTAGTATTCTCCTCATGTTTCATTAACCCAGCCTTTTAGTGAGTTTAATAATATATTTCGTTTTAACGCGCTGTAGGTATAGTAGTAGTACATGAGAAATGTTTTGTATTATATTTATTTCTTAGTTTTCTTACTTTCACAAGTCTCGGAGACATTTTACTTATACTATTTTCTTTTCTGTTTTCTCTTTTAAAAGAAAATACAATTCTTGCAAGGTTTTTCTTTTAGCTTTTTTAGAAAATTAAGTACCTACCTATCCCTGAATTGTCTAGTCTAGACTTAATTTTGTGCCGCAATCTTAATACAAATATTACTAACTCCATTAACGAAATGTTTATTCAATTAACTCAAAGAGATAATTTTAAGTTTCGCGGAAATTATTCGCAAAAATAAAATACGTTATATGAAATAATTAATTGTGGATTCGAAGTGGCGAAATGATTAAAATTATTTATTCATAGAATCGCAAAATTAAAAATATCTGCTGGTCAATTTTTGGCGAAATAAAGTTACTGTTAGATAAGCTCTTAATATTTTTATGTGAATTGTAAAAACAGGGAATATTGAATGTTTCAATCATTTTGTTTATCATCTGTCTGCTATGTTGGGGTCGGCTTTCAGTCTTACCAGTGTACGTGTATCAAATCAAATCAATCAAATCAAATCATTTATTTGCCTGATAATGGGTACATGAGATGATACATACCTACAGCAAAGGGTTTTTAAGCCATAAAGCATAAGGCCTTTAAACAGGTGTGCAAGTCTATGTTATACTAAAAATATTTCGTACACTATTTTTTAATTGAACTATTGCAAATATTAAAGATATTTATAATACATGATTGTTGATAATAAATATTTATATTTATATAAATAGATATCCGAACTGAATTTTACCACAATCCCTTAAATACCCCATTTTTTACTATTTCATAAAACATTTTCACACATTTGTAGAAAATAACAAGTCACGCTGCGCTGGTAACATCATTTCCATTCGCTCCCCCACTTATAAAACTACATTGCGTGTATAGTGTACTTCTGACATTCTTCAAAATTTTGACAATAAAAATTGGATATCAAATCAAAAGTTTTAATTACTTAATGTTTACAAGCACCTGATTGCATGATAAGATGCAATGTTTTCAAATTAAGAGTCTACACGAGATTTTTATTAGTATTTAAATTATTATTGCGTTAGAGCCACCTTTGACCAAAAACCTTCAGAGTACCTACAGGAACGGTGACAGCAAAATCTACTTAACAAAAATCTTAAATTCACTCGCTGCCAAACAACGCACACCCTACACCGCTGGATCTAGAGGCATTTATTTATTTATTTATTCACTCGAAACATACAAATATCCTTACAGGCTAGACCCAATGCGATATTGCAGCACACTTAAAATTTAATATTTCCACTGCTTCTACCATAAAAATTCTATGGGTCTTAATAGTTCCACTGGCTTGTACTATACCAAATTCTATTCTTTCAAATTCACCCTAAGCGCAACAGAATAATATATGTCGACGTCATCAGCAATGAGGTTGAGAGTGCGGAGTATGCTTGTCAGCGGCGCCTCACGCAGCAAGTTAGTTCGCGCGCGCGGTACCGCCAGCAACCGCGGCTGACGACGACGACCCACATACCTGACTGGCACGATTATTCTACTAGTAGCATGTGCACAAGAGTGCTCTATATGTTGAAGGTGAAACCTACGGGTACATTTTTTATATAGTGAAGGTGAAAACTAAGTATGTATTTTTGAAAATTCAAGGGGTTATTAGGAGTTTTCTTTAAATAATTTAGATGGTCCATGTACCACGTACTTTTGTTTGTGGAAACTGTCCCATGGTATTTAATAAACAGTAGGTAATGAAAAATATTGCATTGAGTCGAAAAAACTAGTCTCTTACAAATTAACGCATAATTAGCATATTATAATCTTCCCACTGCTGCAGGCGTAGCAGCAGGCGTAGCATGACGGTTTCTATCTCTACGAAGAATAGACATAGCTTTTTCTATACAAACTGACATTTCGTTTCTTCATTTTTGACATCGCACCGTAGAAATCTTTCTACAATCTGTCATTTTGTCTTTCATTTCCAATGATCTTTGTCTAGGTCTTTTTACATGTAGACTATTTCGGAAGAAAGTTTTCTACTCAAACTGTCAAAATCACAGTGACAACTGACATTTGTCTATGGTAGTGAAGACAATTTGATTTTGGAATCGCCAGTAGAAAACTTTCTAGTCGACGGCCACAAAGTATAAACGGTTATCTACAAAATCATGATTTTACAAGGGAGCGTTTTGAACGCAAAATTGTGATAATTAATAGAAGGACAAAGCTATCTTCTCCTATTTTACATCATTTAGTTAATAATAAGTAGTTATAAGTATCAAGAAAATAGTTAAGACCAATATTACTGTGAAATTGTTTGATCCAAAATACGGTACTTCGAGTTTTTTTTTTTGTTGTTGACTTAATCAGTAAAAATTGAGAATCAAACAGAAAAAAAAATCCTATGACAAAACAAAGAATTCTGAGTCAAATTATGTAAAAGAGTGAATTTCGTAAAAAGTGCAGTTGACCCTTTCTACTTTGCTGCCGTCGTACTGTCTACTCGAAACGTCATTTTTGTCTACTCTTCCGTCGACAAAATAGTGCTCATGCTACGCCTGCATGAGAACCGTTTTGTTGTGTTCTTTGTTTTGTCATAGGATTTTTTTTTCTGTTTGATTATTAATTTTTACTGATTAAGTCAACTACAAAAAAAATCTCAAATCGTCGAAGTACCGTATTTTGGATCAAACAATTTCACAGTAATATTGGCCTTAACTATTTTCTTGGTACTTATTTATTAACAAAATGATGTAAAATAGGAGAAGATAGCTTTGTCCTTCTATTAATTATCACAATTTTGCATTCAGAACGCTCCCTTGTAAAATCATGATTTTGTAGATAACCGTTTATACTTTGTGGCCGTCGACTAGAAAGTTTTCTACTGGCGATTCCAAAATCAAATTGTCTTCACTACCATAGACAAATGTCAGTAGTCACTGTGATTTTGACAGTTTGAGTAGAAAACTTTCTTCCGAAATAGTCTACGTCTAAAAAGACCTAGACAAAGATCATTAGAAATGAAAGACAAACTGACAGATTGTAGAAAGATTTCTACGGTGCGATGTCAAAACTGAAGAAACGAAATGTCAGTTTGTATAGAAAAAGCTATGTCTATTCTTCGTAGATATAGAAACCGTCATGCTACACCTGCTGGGACACAGACCTCCTCTCTGTGAAAGAGACTAAATAACGCAATCACATTGAAGCATGTTGGCCCGGAAAAGACAAAATAAACATAATGATGTCGGTCCAGAATAGTCTCTGTCATCAATACAACTAGCACATAACAATCGTCTCCTACCAGCCTTTATCTCTTTATTGGCTCAACTACCTCAAATATTGACTCGGAAACTTAAGATTCTTGAGTACAATCAAAGCACCAACACTGTTATTATTCTATATTTATCAGCGATATCCTTTTAACAACAGGGTCTTATCAAATTCCCCTCGGCCATGATAGCCCACACAGAGAATAAACTCAGAATAATGCCAAAATAAAGTGGGATTGTCTTGCTAAGTGGAATATTATCCTTTTGAGACAATGATTTCGTGAATAGAATGGTCGTTGTAGAGCTCTTGTTTTCTTAAGTACGTAATGTAAATGTGGAGTTTGCGTAAGTATGTATTTTTAGGGTTATATAAACGTTCGTTTCAATGTAGGGGGAATGTTTTCGGGGGCAGAGGTAAGAGCCAGGTTAACTTTACATTTCTTCGTGTCAGCGCTTTTGCAGCGTTTGTTTTGTTTGAAAATCCTGGCTGTTTGTGCATGCAAAGGAGAGTAAAATTGCATGTATTTGTTTAGAATGGTATAAGTAAATGTGACGTGTTTCTTCTGTCTTTTAGGGTACATGAAGTCAAGCTATCTATCATTATAGTTCTTGGCAAAATATTGGTTTTATAATTATATTGGTACTAGCTGCACCCAGCAGTTTCACCCGCGTAAGTCTTAATCCCGTGAGAATATCGGGATAAAAAGTATCCTATGTCCTATTCCAGGTCATGGTCAACCCCTGTGCTAAATTTCATTCAAATCCGTTCAGCTGTTTTAGCGTGAAAGCGTAACAAACAAATTCACTTCCGCATTTATAATATTAGTTATAATAGTATAAATGTAATATTACCTACCATATAGATAATTGTACAAATTTGAATGGAGTATCGAATTTAAGCCCACAAAAAGAATTCTTTAAACTACAATTAATTTATTATTCAACAACTGAAATTCAAGCTTCACTTTGAAATAATTTATGTTTTAGTCATTTCAAATTTAAATGAATGAATTGCAACTTACCCAATCTTGTTCTGTATTAATACATTTGAAGTAAGATAGTTTTGGTTGGGAGAACTTCTTTAAAGAGCTATTTCTTTGGCTTAAATTGGAATGCAATTAGCATTGCAGCTTCGTTTTCATTCGGGAAGATTCGGGATAGCTCGGGAAATGGGCAGCTTTGATGTAACAATCTTATTCAAGACCCAAATTAACGGAGCGGCGCGGCGCGTCCGTATTTCTTCACGGATTTACGGAATGAAAATCATCTTATCCGTTTTGACAATTCATTTTGTTTTAAATCTAGATGTTTTTGAACGAATATTTATTGTATTTTGATATCCAATTAAGGCTTAATTTGAATATTTACCTTTGCTAAAGTTTTACATTTTAGGTTTGCCTTATCAAAATATTATTAATTTTTCGAGCCAAATTATTTATTTCGGTAAAATAAACAAAAATTATTTGTAAATAAGGATTTTAAAACCTTATTTTTATTTATTTATAATCTCTGCTTACGTCTTACGTAAAGGAAACTATAGAGAAACCTCCGTACCTACTTCAGTCTTAATCGATGGTCAACACAAGAGGGCACGAGTGTCTACTCTTAGACCCAAACCCTACCCTTAACTTGCCACAGAGAGGTCCTCTACCCTACTTATTATTCAAACATTTCACTTACGCACAACCTGCACTTAATAGTGTCAACCTTGAGGGCCACGTGTGCTATAACAAGCACAAAATTGGATCTTTCACTATGGTTTTCTTTAAAATAAGTAGGTTTATTCACATTTTCCCTGAAAGGAAATTCACATTTCGTCATAAGCATACTTACATATAAAAGGCTAAGTTACTTGGCCAGTTTAAAACTCAAACGATTCATTTCTTAAAGAAAATAACGCAACAATCGAATTTCAATTACGACGTCTAAGACAAAATCATTCTCGGTGACATTATTTGATCAAAATTCAAAACAGCAAACAGACTATCTTAGGAAAAATTAGACTAGTGCAAAGACTTACCCAGGATCCCGAGCCTGTAGTTGATAGTGACGACGACCAGGCCAGCATGAGAGGCCAGGACTGTGCCATCGTAGGGGTTGCCAGAACTCCACTCGTAACTCTCTCCGTGCACGAAGACTAGAACTGGGTAGCGAGCCACTGCGTCTCTTACACCTGCTAGAAGAATGACAGAGGTTAGAGATGTCGATACAAGAAATACTATATAGTGGTCTACTTGAGCTTGTCAATTAAAAAAAGCAGAGACTATCTCACAATGTGAATTGTCTTTGTCTGTGTATTTTTTGTTTAAGGATATCTCTATCTCAATAACTTATTATCTCTTCGTTTTGTATAATAATGGTATTGCGTTACTCTTTATTTTAGTTTCCAAAAGCCTGGAATGTTCCAGCGACTTGGTAGGTCCTAAATCAAGGCATATCGATTTCAAACTTCATTTCATATCAATATACGATTAACACCATTTCACTTAGCAGAAGAGGCTGATTCAAACAACAAAAACAAAGATAATTCGAGATACATAATTAATACATTCCACAACAGGCACCCACGAAACAAATATGTAGTACTTAATCAACAATATAGAAAGAACGATAACAGATAATCACCAAACTTATCCAAAAGAGCAATATAGCCCGGGTCATAACCGAACTAATACGTCGCCCCCAACAGAAGGACGGACAAGATATGTTATACCTATATGTTATTTTTATGAGCGTCTAGAAACCAATAAATGTAGTGATGATAGCTTTCAAGGCGGTAACAGTGTGGCCATTTTAGTAAAGTATATCTAAGTATGTACCTACCCACATGGTCTGTTGATAATTGTATGTATTTGATAAAGAAGGAAAGGTATAATAACTATACATACGTGTAATGTTACGAAACAACAGCACGCGATCGAACTAAATTTAAAGCTAGACAGAGTGAATAATAGAATCCATTTAACTGTATATCGAGAACTTTCAACAGGAAATAGTGAATATGAAAACCGAAAACCAGACGAAAATGGATCATTATAATAAATTCTCCAGGAGATAATGTACCAAACCTGTCACTACTTATGCAAAGTTGTGACCTTTTAACCCAACATATTACTTACTGCTCGCCTGAAGCTTGGAATAATGCCAACGCACTGAGTGTTAAAATTTGGCGTTCCGCTCACTCTGCAAAGATAAAAATGCGAGGAAACGTACCTACTTTAGTTTTAAAGGTCGATAATATACGAACGGTGGTGCTAAAGGCATAAGTAGGTATAGAAGATTTAAGAGCCACTACACAGGGGCGTAGTGAAAGAATTTCTAACCAAGTTAGCCTATTTTTCCCCGAATGACCCTATTCGATTTTTTCTTTATTTTCGTTGCAAAGTTCTTTTGTCAGTTTTGAATCGGGGGAGATGGAGACAATTATCGACTTTGGGCGCTCGTAATAAGGGCTAGTTTGATGTGAAATGAGATGACACATTTAATCGGAGGCGACGAATGTGGGGCATGGTAGGGATACTTGCAAATGAGTAATAGGTACTTTTAAGTTAATTGTAGTGTTGCGATTTAATGAAGATTTATTCGATAATAGAGATTCATTACTAGATTAAATAAAGCAATTCGTTTCGTGTTCAAATATTTCCCCCTGATAATAAGTACCTACCTAATAAATATATAAGATTCTGCCCTTCACAAAAATCTTTTACCAAGATCTTTGTCAAAAACTCATTCTCTGTAATCACAGGAAAAGTCATCTTTTCCTTTTACGGACACAAAATCACTGAAACAGTCCCAATCCAAGAAGCATTGTCTGTCCAACAAAAGGACGAAAAAAAAATTACCACATAAAAATTCAAACAATTTGAACAATACTGAACACTCACTATCTCGCATCTTTCCATTCAGATTGTCGGATGGAAACAAAAAAAGGATAGCTGTCTATCGGATTCGACGGGAATTTCCAGTGAAGGTTCGAGATATCACGCCCGTCCTCCCCCACCCGCACTTCGTCTTATCTCAGCCATGATGGATCGGGAAGAAAAGGATAAATCAAGTTTTTGTTGGAAGTTAGATGTGTGGTGCAAGACGGGAGTGGATAGCTTGACTACTGTAGTTTTTGTGGATTAACTACATAAGAAATTGCAAAATTAACTTTTAACTAAGAACTGCAGTTGAAATACTAAACAACGCCATACCGAAATTGAAATGAAGGAGTAAAGTGGAATATTAAATCATTTCGTGGCCTTTGAATGATTGGTCATTTGTGCTTCTTATGCGTTTGTAAGGTTATATTTTTAAGTGTCATGTTTCAAATTAAAAATGTTCCGTTTGTGTTTTGTATTCTGCATGTGAAACTGTAAAAAAATCTACATTTACGTTGACACGAAAATTGGCACGAGACCCACCAAACACGTTTAAATCTCGCAATGTTCATTTAAAACAACAGGGACATGCAGCAATTAGCACGTCATTCTGTATATAGCCAGTTTATTACTTAGACCATTACAGTAGGGACTTTCATAAACACTGGCCGGGAACATTGAGGCTATCTTGCAAATCTGCACGGTAATGAGGGTGGAAAGGGATAGATATACGTTTGTATGATCCCACCGCATCATGTGTAACGCTAACGATGTTGAAAAAATTTACACATGGTTTAGAAAGCTTCAGAAGAAATTTTGAAGTTTGTCAATGTGTCTTTTGATAAAAGAGTCTTTAATGTATTATTTCATTTCTAAATTATCAAATTCAATCAATCAATAAAACACCCGTTTGAATCGATTCCTTCTTACGTTATCTTCTGTTATGCTATAATTATGATCGTGTGTTTAATTCTAATTTATCGCTATCATCACATCTAATTATTCACATTCCATTTACTTAACAACTTAACCGAAACTTCGTCGAAACTGAACCGTATCATCTTCATAATAATTCACCCCTCAAAGTTACGCTACGTCCAAATTGAAACATACTCTTCCATACATCATATCCTCCTCATCGATTGTAATGCAATTCACAAAATCGATGTGTTGTAAGTCAATCCACTCCTGGATATAAATCAAATCCGGAGTTCCGAAGCAATAAATCCGTATTTGGGTCACCATTTACTTGTACCCATCGTGTTTTATTCAGTTGATGATATAAGAAGCGTTTCTAATAAAAAACTGTGGAGCGGAGAACGGAGTTTGACGTTGGTATTTAATATTGTTGACTTTTTTTTTTGTTCGTGCTCTTTATAAAAGGGTTGAGTAAAGTTTTAAGGAGTGGGTGATGCGGAAATTCCAGATGAGTGGTCTTTGAAGCTACACATAGGAAAAAATACATATCTATGATACCTAAGTTACTGGGTTATCATCTAGTTTCATGAAAGGTTAAAAATAAACTCTAACTTAGGTCTCTGTATAACCAGTAACGATAAAGATTTGTATTTCTGAAGGAAAACTTATAACTAAGTTATTCCAATTATTTATAATTGTCGTAACAACCTCTGATGTAACACATTTTTTTCTAGATCACTTTCTAGTTCTTGCGAAATTCTTGAGAATTAACAAAAGATAGTCAACTTTTTCTGTCTTCAGGGCAAAATAGACCTAGACTTTTTCGCCAAAATCCTGTAACGCTTTTTTGTTACGAGCTCCTAAAATCTTGATAAACTTTCTAGTCTCGATCAAACAAGGTTCTCTGGGGACAAGTATAGAAATCTTTAGCCTACATCCAGACATGAATAAAGAAATATTTATCCACAAAAGTGATCGTTGCGCCGGTCTGGTCCGTTGGGATTTTTTTCGGTTAAAGCGAGTGAATCTAGGTCTCACGTTGGGGATAAAGTGTTAATGTTTACGTGGCAGTTGTTTTAAGATGGGACCCGTTGGTAGTACGTCATTCATGTTTGTTTTATGTAAATGGTTCTTTATTAATGTAGTGTTATCGTGGAGTTTATATGAGTCTCAGTGTTAACCAAAGATGAATGTTGAGAATACTAAGTACCATGGTTTTCTATCTTTCTCACAATCGAGTTGTTTTTTACTTGAAATCTGCTACAAGTTATTATTAGTTTTCTGTAGTATTATACATGGTAAAAAAAGCTTTTATAGGTGTTAAATTCATTGATTTATGTTGCCCTAATTGTATCCTAGAATCAGTTTATCAAATTAAAAGTTCTGAGAATTAGTAATTTTCATCGTGTTGTATAATTGAAAACATAACGGTGTAATAATTTTAACAGTTCATTGTAAATTACCGATATATTTAGAAAATAACCTCAACAAAAGCATGTTACGCTTCCAATATTTCATCTAACGTATCCCTATTACGTTCAAATAGAGTTAACGTTCTTCAATCACTTCCCCGCCATTGGCTTTAAATGTTGAGCAATTCACTTGAATCGAAGCTTCATATGATATAACATTTATAAAGAAATATAAAGAAAATCTCATATCAAAGCAGCATTCAATATATCGAGATATATTTAGTCATGAAGCGGAAGAGACTCAAACGAAAAACTGGATTTGTACTTTACGTTGTCGAGTACTTTGGGATATTGTATTGGCAAATTAGCTTATATGCTCGTTGATTTGGCTATGTGAAACTCGTTTGTCTGCTCTTGTGGGGAGAAGAAGTTCATATATAATGTTATAACCATCATTTTATCATGCTTGTTTGCTTAAAGGAAAAACTAGTACCTATTGCTTACCAGGCATTGGATCAAAGAAGAACAAAGACAAAGGAAGACAGAAAGATATCTGTGCTAGTACCTACACGAATCTAAATTGAGAGACGTTACAAATGGAATCTTATACGATGCATTTGCATTTGTTTCGTGTAAGCTCCATTGCTTTCAGGTTTTGCAAGCTGCTTTGTATTTGGGCTTCGAACTCCCGATGATGTTGTGAAACAAAACACAACCTTAATTTGATTGTTAAGAAGTTAGATATATGTTCCGTCAAAGGCAAAACTTGCCGCAAAACATTTTACGCCTATGCCACAAAATTTTCACGGACCAGAAAAACGTAACAACGCTATACATCATTGTAAGCAGATCCCGTGCTTCATAAACCGCCAACACTATCGGTTATCCCTTGATGGATCGCATCGGGGGCATAAATCAACTTTCGCTGTATAAATCCATAGCTTCACACACGGCTGTCAAATCAATTTTTTGCTATAACCTCGTGGTTAGATTATCTTGTTATTCTATTTTGAGATTAGATTCCCTTAAAGTGGTTGTTTTTGCGAGAAAATAGAGAAGAATTTTGTCGTAAACGTCGTGCTGGTAAGTGGTTCTATGTGAGTAGGTAGTGTTATGTTGAGTTTATTTTTGTAGACACGTGTCTAATGTAATTGTGATAGATCTTCTCTAAGAGAATGGATAAATCCTACGCTACGTTGTATGTTAAACAAACGTAAATTTTAAAACGCTTCATTGCATGCTTGAAACTACAATAAATTGACGGAGATATTTTGAGTCATCGCTAGAAATGTGAACAACTGAAAACATCATCACTAACAGTCAAAATTAAAGTGATTAGGAACAAAATGGTCACTCTGTATTTGACAGTACACATCACTAGATTGGTATCCATCAAAACACAAATTTGGCAGATCTTTCCCGGTTCACGCGAGATAGAATTTATTCAGCACATTCAAATTACATGACCACGTTTTGGTCCGCGTAAATTCTGTACCGGAATTATGAAGGCTTCGGGTACGAATACCGTAATACCGTTTAGACTCAAATACCGGAATCCGACGTACCGTAATTCGGAAGTTTTCCGGAACGCACGACGCTAAGGGAAGTATGTAAATGCTTAAAATGATCGTTGCCTTTTGATATTTCATTTTCGGTATTTTAACAAGTTCCTTAGTAGTTTGTAGCAGAATTTTGTGGTTTAGGTTTATTTTCTGTGATTTAGCAACGGGTCAACAATTTTAAATGCTTACTGCCTAGCTTCTCGTCTTAGAATTTTAACATTTATCACCATCTTAACAAGATACAAATAACAGAATATTTTGAGATTTGTTTACCATAAAATTTTCTTTCTCATAACTAAATCAAAAACCACTTTTCATATTTACGAATATCTGGTAGGTGAAAAAAAATCTGTATGTACATAGTAATTTCGTCTCACATCAGCGTTATATACACAGGTAGAAGAGAATTTTAGGGAGCGGCATAGAGCGTCATTTACGGTTATTAAAAAGCCAGAAGACTATTTCGGAGTACGGTCCCAAAACCGCGCACGTACGTGTTCGGAGTTTGGCGCAAAATTTTCCGGCAAATCGCATTTTTGGGAACGAGGAAAATCATCTGAATTTCAATGTAGATGGAAAATTTCACGGTATATTACACATTATTTATGTTGTTAGAATTGTAGATGACAGGCTGAAGGGGTATGCTACCGAAATTAATGGAAAAAACTATTACTTCGTGAAGAATCTACTAGTGATACGAAATTGATTGACGACTAGACGTCCATTGTTATAACTGCAGGTATCATGTTATAAGACAGAGAGCAGTGGTGGCCTAGTGGTACGAGCTCCGACTTACTAGTTGTAGGTCGTGAGTTTGAACCCCAATGAGTTTTACAATATAATATACGTAGGTATAAAAAAACACGTACTAAGGTACACCTCTGCCTAACCGTTTGAAAAAAACGTAGGTGTGAAAGTTCAAAAATACTTTTATTGGTGAATGTTAGTAATAATAAGAATAAATCATTTACAATGATTCACTAAAGACTCCCAGAGGTACTTTTCTCACAAGTTTCGACACAAAAACCTCTTAATCCATCTCACATTACCTTCCACACAACAACAGACATGAACAGAGAAAATAGACAAAACAAAAGCAAGCTACAAATTCAGGAAAGTCTCGCTAATCGCTCGCCGTTCCAAACTCAGATCCCGCCCAAAAAAGCATACCTAGGCGGAAAAAGTATTTCGTATGCGCAGAGCCGTACCACCGCATTTGTGACAAAAGCCAGTGACGTACTACCTACGGAGGACGAGAGGGAATATACGGCTGCCTCGTAATAAGAGAGAATAAGACGTTTTTTTGGACATAACCATGACGTGTATGCCTTTAATACGACTTTCGTTACGACAAGGTTCTATTGGAGTGGGTCGGATTAAGGTGCAGTCACGTAATTAGTCGGTAGTTTCGGTGAGGGTTAGTGGCGGGTTTCTAAAAGTTTTGGGGTTAATGAAGTGACAAAATTGATCTCGTTTCTAAGTGTGGTTGTTGATGTTTAAATGTGGAATGTAATAAATCTGAGAAATAATGGGAAATCTTTTTAGAAAAAATCATGTAACTGGATTTGGGCAATTTAACGTCTGACTTATTCGGCTATCTTCCCTAACGAAAACAAAAATCACCAGAATCCTCCTTGCGAATTTTTTTGCGAAGATAATACGCAGAGATCCTTAAAACCGAGATATATTCCTGTTTCTTTTATTGCTCAACTCCAACACGAACCAAAAATCAACGCAGAAACGCAACATCATTACCGCCATTCACGTTCCAATTAGTTACATCCGTGGGTTCCGTAATAAAAGACATTTCATTTATTTTTAATACCGACCCGCAGCCATTCAAAAAATATCCCTGTCCAGCCAACTGCTAAAATGAATGTATACCTCCACAGACAAGCACAAAAGTCTTTTTGAAAATTAGCTCACTGGAGCTTGGGGAGGTTTTAACTGAAATTATAAATCAAGTTTTTGTTCCCACCCTCAATTTACGAGTGTAATGCTTGCCTGACGAAATTTGGATTAAAATGCCTTGTTTATACATCCCTGTTGCCACTTTGTCGTGGCAAAGTAAGGGAATAAATTTATCAGGAATGAGAAAGTGGAGGTTGTGTTGGTGACGACGTTTTGATGGCATTCCTTCAGAAATGGGTCAAATTTTTCATATTATAGCACTTCTAGCTAGTTATATAGCCGTGAACCAAGCGGTAATCAAGGAGAGCTGGCTTTGTATTTATTTACATGTTAATTTTCTTATAAAAGAAACATTACAATGCACGCCGTCTCTTAGCCCTGCTTATCCATTTGAATGTTAATAAGTTCTGAGACGGTAATCGGATTTGTAAGCTCTTTTTTTATTCTTATCTAGTCTGTTTGGACGAGAATAACAAAATGGAGCTGCAATAGACACCGAAGACATTATCTGGACTTACCTTGAGCGGGTGCGTAAATGTTCAAATACAAGCAATCTTCAGACTGGTTCGTCAGGAACGGGAGTATCCTTTTCAAGTACTCCAGCCGTCCTTTTGATATCCTCTTCAAAACAGCGGTTTCATTCCTTATATCGGGAAGCACTTGCGGACATACTGGGCTGAACTCTTCAGCAATTTTGACACCTGACCATTGCGCGCCAGAAACTGGAGGCATGAATCTCAGGGACCCTACAGGAGGCGATGCATAGGGCACGCCCCTAAATACTTCAACTGGTTCTAAGAACCTAGATTCGGGAGTCACTATAAACCCTCTGAGATCACCATACTTAGTCCTCACTACCCGGGAACTGATGAGCGGTTGCGGCTGTTTGTCATCCATTGTGGTCTCGCCCCTAACGAGCCTGGATGTTAGTACTGGTAGCGTAATGAAGTGTATGATCATCAGAATTAACATGTTTCCGCTTCCAGCGCCACCGTCCGAGTAAATGTCCCCGGCCGCTGACTGCTATAAGTCGACCATTTTGCAGTTTTGGTACGGTTCTGTAGATCATTTACTGGTTTATCTGTAACAAAGAAATTTAATGGTAAGCCAACGTGGTAGTTTTAGAATTTATTATCGAAGAATGGACACAAATAGTACAAAAGGGATTGAACAAATTGATGTAGTACTTTATTGTTCAACGGTGCTGCAGAAATAAACTCGTGGCAATTTAATTAAAAAAATTATTACACTTTTCACAAACTCAATGACGACAGGTCAACAACAACTTTCATGAAGTAAGAAATAAGCTACTCAAGTTTGGCGAACACAAAATACTAGAATATAAGTAGATCATAACAGATCATCTCTCAGATTTTCATAACATACACAAAACACGGTTTTCTAATAAACAACCTTATAGGATTGTATATTTCATTACAATCAAATTCAATATAACACGAGGTACAACAATAACTAGACAAACAAATACCGAAGGTTCACTTCAAACGACAATATATTAAATTATATATACATGGGTTCAATAAATAAGCCTTGCAGTCGACCATTGCTACCTTTAGCGTCTTTCTGGGGGCCTAAACCGGCCACATTAGCAATTCCTCTAAAAGCAGTTAATTTCCTGTATCCCCGCTGTCATTAGCAATTCCTCTAATTTGAAACAAAAGCAATTCATAATACATGGACCATTTTACGAATCTCCATAGAAAACTGTCAAACAGATGAATTGTTTCGTAATATGAATCGCACGCAGATCATATCATGAATTGCCAGTTTGTGACATTTTACGATGATTACTAATATTTTCCTAATATGATTCTGCCAAAGTGACTGTTTTAAGCCCCCTGAGCATGTTACTAATTGCACTGTCTCAAAATTTATCAGTTTTATTTTTATCACCATCATTCACTATGAAAGTTATTGCTGTGTAGTGTGTATCACTCTACCTCTCTTACTCATAGGGTAGATATTATCTACTGGTTCAAGACTTTTCTCTCTAGCAAAACTAAACCTTCTGTCACTTGTATTTTACAGGTACCTATAAGTCGCTACGTCACGTCCCGCTCGCTCGCGGCTCTCATTATAAGAACATGTTCAATCAAAACTGAGACACGTCTTTAATCATATTCGCCTTAGAATTTGGCTTTATTATACAAAATAGTATTTAGTTCAATACATTCCATTTTGTAATGAGTTTGTGTCAAAATGGAACCAGGGTGTTTGGGTTAAGGGGGATGCGCTAAGGTAGCCCGCGAAATTCGATTTTGGAACGAAGTCTTTTACGCGGTTTGTAAACTTTCAGAAAACATAACGTTAAAAGCGTTCATATGTGCGACTGTCTTCTTCTAATTCTAAGAGAGAGAGGGAGAACGCAAGCAGAAAAAAACGAAAGAAAAGGGGAAAGTGATTTCAGTGTCGTGGGATAAAATTGTACACATCATGTACACTGCATGCCGGAGAGGGTGAGAAATGTGAATTTGGTCAAAATGTAAATCCAAGATGGCGGCTGCGAAAATTGTGTTTTAAATCTTACGTGAGAAGGAACTTCGTTCCTGACGGCAGTCCCCCGACCACACACGTTTTTTTGTTACGTTTTTGCAATTTGCAGGTCAGTGTACTTAAGTTGAATAAAAAATGATTAAAAAAAAAATAATATTCGAAATTAAAGACACTTGCGAATTTTCAACAATTTCCATCACAATGAACGCACATCCTAGTCTAAAGCACAGATTTTTATCTGTGGATAAAAGTTAAGAGCTCGAGTTAGTGTAGCTGTCAGAAGCTTCACTAACTCGAGCTCTAAGTGAGGCGTCAATTTTCTCTCATATGGACATAGAATAAGCTTTAAATAAAAACCACTCAGATATATGAAAACAATGCTGACTGTGAAGGATGCAATACACACAAATAAAAGCATCGCTACACATAGGGCTGTTTTAAAACTCTTTTTCTACCAATAAAGAAACAATAAGTTTCTATTTTCCTTAAATTCAAGCACTATTCAGCCATTCAGCCGCCACCACAAAGTCACTATTCCACCAACCTACATTCGATCCCCTATTTATCTCCTCACCAAACGTATTTGTTAACCCTATCCATGCTGATCAGATGCCACGTACTCTGAGTTATTGGTACAATAAATACGTTCCAGATAAACAAGCTAGAGCTAAACATGTAAACAGCAGTCGTAAAGTGTCCTCTCCCAAAGGGATCGCTTCCTTACTGAACATAAAACGCGTGATATGTATTCTTTGAATATTTATAGCAAATGGACAAGCAGACGGATAGTTTGGGTTGTGTAATAAAATTCGCTGATGAATGATTTATTTTTGGGATCATGCAGTGACGTCGGGTTAGCATGTGGTTGAAAGGAAGTAATGCAACAAAAATGTTTAATGTAATCTGTTAACAACTGACCCTGTGCTAAGTCTGTGAATGCTCAATCAATGATCCGGAAAAGAACCAAAGCTGTCGACATAGCTCACAGAATAAGCAAGCTAACCGTTGGGGTAGACGTGTTCTTAAGTGGAGACCGCAAATCGGCAAACGTGTGGTAGGACGTCCACTGGGTAGGTGGAGCGACGATCTTTGCAGGGTAGCAATCGGATGAGAGTTGCTGAGAATCGAACTGAATAGCGTGCAGTGGTTTGCTGTTTGCTGTAAGCTGATGATGATCCGAAAGTTGGACAACCAGTCTTACGATGGGGTATCGTGTTCCGTGGTGGTGGTGATGGTCAGATACGCAGTCGCTCCATACTGATATTCAGCTGCATCCGGTTAGACTAGCAGCCAACCCGAATAAATAATAGCTATAGTCGGTATATAGGCTGGGATGATGATGATAGCAATGTCCAGCTGATAAAATCTCCGAGACAGAACATCAAAAAACTGTGAAACGGAATTGAAATACGGCCAAACCCAACACAAAACCAAATAATCCTGTAAATCCATCAGATACACCATAAACAATATTCCCTCTTAACACAAGATAAGTCTGTTTGAGCATTTTTACCGAAGCGTGATTAAGAAGCTCACATTACACGACCAACAATGTGTAAACACGACCTTACTTTTGAAGCGTATCAGCGGCCATTGTACACGATCGGACAATGTGCCCGGTTTACACCAACAGATAAGGCGAGAGACACAATGGATGGAACGCGATACAGATAGATGCCTTTAGGGGGGACTCACATATTTCTCATCCGGATTTTTTCTAAGCAAATAAGAATTGGCGTGTATTTCTTGATTTTGTTCTATGTTGTAATGGATTTAAAGTTGAGAATGAAATAAAGACGTGTGTTTCTGAAACTTTATAATGTCCCAGACGAAGCCAACCAAATAAGAATTACGCTGTGGTCGTTTTGGTTAGTTGAAATCACAATCAACTAAGAATTAAAGGGAACTCGATAGGCTTTCAGAAAACAGGAGATAGTAAAGAATTTGCAACAGTTCTTTAGTAGAGGTACTTAGCCTTATCTATTACAAGCAACCTACCCCCGTTTCGCATGGTTTTTACGACTTGACCCTCGAAATTTCTGTATTGTATGTAAGTTTAATGTTGATGTATTACACATAAATTGTATATAATATGTATTTAGATATATGTTCCTTAGAGTCTTTCTAAGTGTACCGTTCTCTTCTGTCCTCAAAAGTGCCACCATGACTCCTACAGCCCCAAGTTCTGAAAGCTGTCGTCTTAAAGATTTTTAGAGATTTCAGGAAAAAAAAAAAATGGTAAAAGAAATCATAATTACCCTCAGATTTTCAGTTATTTCAATTAGGTACACCTTGTATGATTACGTATTACGTAACCTAAACAAATACAGAGCAAACCTGAGTCTGACCTACTATTTGGTTCACAAAAGAACGGTACGTCCATATAAGTCAAAATGCGGTAAGTCCCCATAACTATAAAGACAGTACGTCCACGTAACCATAGATGCGGTAGCTCCACGTAAGCCAATTCCACACAAAACAGCTTACTTCTGAACGACGGTATTCGCTTGTATTTCGTTATTCGCAATCAAGACCGGCGGAACGTTTAGCTATCGGAAATAAGGTTTTATTGAATGCGACTGGACCGTTTGGGGAAAGCTTGTGTTTTGTATGTGTAGGTAATACATTTACAAACACTTGCATGAGATTTAAGTCAACTGCTGCATAGCATGAATGAATGTATTATTCATTTGATTTCTCGAACGTAGGAAAAAGTTAAGATTAGTATATTTTTTAAATATAATATCATAACGAAGTTGAAAGCATTTTAAAGTGTATGCTAGACAAAGACAGAACTTTCCACCATCTGACATCACAGGACAAATGCCATAGAAAGAATAATTCAGTACAATGATCGTTGTTGCGTGACAAGGAAAGAAACAAAACTTCACAGCGCGTGTCACTTCTCCATTTATCCACCGATTTTAATTAATTTTTCATGATTTCTATTTCTTGACTCATTCATGAGTGTTTTTGATACCAGTCAAGTATTATTACGATATAATTAAAATTAATAATTTTCCTTCTAAAATTGTGTCAGTCTTCGAGAAATTAATGGAGTTTAAAAACGACAGCGAAACGTAATGAATATGAAAACTGCAGTTAAAACGTCAATAATAATCGAAATATACAGAATCACAGTTCCACCTAACATCCAACAAGTGCATCACAAGAACTTAAATCTTTACCAGTCCCAATATTCGTCCAGCGCACTAAGTCAGCTTCGCTATGAACATGGCTGACTGGCTAATCTAGTCACCACAACGCTATTTCCATTTAGCTAATGCCGACACAGGTGGAGTAGAATCCCCCGAGACTAACAGTCGGCTCATATAACTCCCAGCTATTTTCGTATGGTTTGTGTTGACAGGTAAGAATTCTGCAACCATAAAGCAGAATTAAAAACAGTTTAAAATCATTTCAGTTCTGGATCCGTAAATTAAATCAAAAGTCATTTATTCAAATAAGGCTGAGAATTTGCACATTTTGAACGACAAAATTACATAAGACAGTCGCCCAAAACGCCCGCATTTCACCACTTTCTATTGCTTAGCTGGGAAGGAGTTGCGGAGCAAACTCTTCAGCAGCACAGCTGTCTGATATGTTAGAAGAGCTTGACCTACGAACTGTCAAAGTTATCCAGTTTAAAAAGGGATTTGCTATTTACCCTGTTTACTCCATCTCTTTTTCACTCTACTTAGAAGAAGATTAGAGCGAACCTGTTTACTAAAATTATAATGATGACCAACCCTGTTGGGGGGCAGTGATTAAGGTCACAGTAAATTGAGGATAATGGTTTGTTATATTGTGAGTAGGCCATTCAAGCTGTCACTACGAAAAGTCAATTTATTTATTTTTTGCTAAATTATTTTACTGACTTTGTTTCTGTCTTCTGTTTGGTGTAAACATCGTCGTTAATCGTTATTGTGTTTCGTTATTATTAATTTAAAGGTTATAAAAAATAAACCACTTATTGTGGTTTATTTACACACTGATTGACTGATTGATTGAAAATAAAAACAAAGTGCCTGTTAATGGTCTAATTAAAATAAATCAAAAACTTAGTATATACTACCTACAATTGGCAAAAAAAATACATGAAAGTCACCTATCAGGGAAAACCTAGGCGCAGTCCCAAACTCCAGTCTGTTACTAAGTTTCTAACAGAAAAAATCAAGACGAACCCCATTATAAGAACATTTTCGCATCATAATTTTATTCTCAATATTCTGTGAAGATCGACTTAGCTTGTTGACTTCACTTATCTTTTTCATCAATAAACTCAACCAGTACCTACTAAAGAATATTGGAAAAAGATTTTTATAAAAATATATCAAAGGTTTCCAAATCATGTTCCAGAGTTATGTTCTTCAGGATAAGGTGACAAATGGCATGTGAAAATGATATTTACTTAGTGTTTAGGAGTTAATGGTCCTTGAAGATTGGTTAGCTAGTTCAGGCACTTCTGGTATATCTATTCTAGTGTCTGAAGTATTAAAGGTCGTGTGCACGTCGTCCCACTCCCTCTCACCAAGAGGAGGCCTTTAGCCCAGCAGTGGGAACATTTTAGGCTGATTATTCTGCGGTTATGCTGTGTACGTCTTTAGTTTCTTATTAGCAAACCTTTTTCTGGAACTTTGTTTTGACTTTTATTGCGTAACTAGCTGCGCCCCGCGGTTTCACCCGCGTAAGTCTCGATCCCGTGGGAATATCGGGATAAAAAGTATCCTATGTGTTAATCCAGGTTATAAACTATCTGTTTGCCAAATTTCATCCAAATCCATTCAGCTGTTTTTGCGTGATTGAGTAACAAACATCCAAACACACAAACTTTCACATATATAATATTAGTAAGATAAAACCATTGTGTATCGCGTAGATCTACGTGTTGGCCATAGAACGGGGTAAATCTGACGCAAGACATTGACAAAACGTAATAAGCAAACAAACAAAAGAGCGTGAACATTTTTTTGTTTTTTAAACCCTTTTTTAAAGTTTAGTAAAGTTCGTTTTTGTGTCTGTCTCCTAATCTTATCAAAACTACTTTTTATTTTAGTTGAAACACAACATTTACATCAGACAGAAATATAAAAAATACTCTTTGCACAATTTTCTTAGATAGGATCAACGCTATAATATGTCCTTGTAGCATGTTTCGACCTCATAAAACGACTATATAAAATAGTCCAGGGCCATTCTATAGGTCAAAAAGGACAATCTGCAATAAAATGCTGCTGAACGGCTGTCGACCTTTGAAAATGTCTCATGCATTGTGTTGTAAAAGATTAAGTAGAAAAGAAGATTTGAAATGTTTGGTTCTATTTGTCCTTGTAAAAATTTGAATTTGAAAAAAGATTGCATAAAATAGAGAATTTTAATTAATTGAGTTAGGTAGCTATTATTTACCTGCTGAGGTGATAAATAGGGCATTTCAAGTGTCATGAAATAAGCAAAGTTCATTTTTAAATAACCGGCATGACCTGGCTTTGCCCGAATCTACAAAAATCCGAATAAAACCATAAAAAAATTAAATAGAGGCAAAGAGAAAATGAGGAAGACTAATAAGAAAGTACAGATGAACTAGCTATTTATATATACTATTATACTTAAGTAAAAAGTTTAAGAAATTGCTTCATCAACTCGCGCCTATAGTCAAGTTTTGGATGCACGTGAAGGCAAGCCAATAACCTCAAGAAAAACAAAACACAAACACTTCTATTAAAAGCACATTGCTAGTCGCTCGAGGCACAATATTACTACGTGGTAACGGCAGCTTTGCAAACGGAGCCAGTTTGCAAGCCAATAGCTGCATACGTAGTCAGTTTGTGAGCCAATAGATGCACACCTTAGGGATCTGTTCTCCAATTAAACGCAAGTTGCAGAACAATAAGCAACTGATACGTTTACAGAACTGGGATTCACTTGGAAGCAATGCAATCCATTTCTTTGTTAACTACTTTCTGGGGAATAGGATGTCTGCAGTTTTTATGAATGAAATAGTTTTTTTATAACACTTATAGGTACTTACTAACTACTTTTGTTGGTATATTGGCGTGTGCTAGCTGACATAAAAAAAAAAATCAATCAATCTGCCTAGCCTTTTCCCAACTATGTTGGAGTCGGCGTCCAGTCTAACCGGATGCAGCTGAATACCAGTATTTTACATGAAGCGACTGCCTATCTGACCTCCACAACCCAGTAACTGGGTAAAACGATATCCCTTGGTTAGACTGGTTGTCAGACTTTCGGGCTTCTGACGACAAGTAACGACTGTCAAAGATCCTCAAATGACAACCGGGACCAACGGCTTAACGTGCTTTCCGAGGCACGGAGGAGTCTCGATATGTGAAATTGGTCACCCATCCACGGATCAACCCCGGCAAGCGGAGCTTAATCTGATGGATCGACCCGAGCGGCTGTTATTACTTAGCCACGAGCTCCTCACAAAGCTAGCTGACATAATTATGGCAAATATGTAATTTAATTTAATATTTTGTGTTGCGTAATGTAAGCTATTTGACAACCTACTATTTTAAAGAATCAAGTTGTTTTCTAACTGAACAGATAACTGTGCTGCTGGGGAATTTGTTGCGCCACTTATTCTAAGCACTGGGAAGTGGTGAAGAGCGCCCGAGTTTTGGTGGACTGTCTCATGTAATTTTGATGTTCGTAAAGTGCTGATTCTCAGTTTTAATATGACTTTTGATTTTGATTGGGTGACAGAACTCTTGACTACGAATAACTTCTGTTAAAAGACCAAGTCTGTAACATTGCTATTTCATTTTTTATGGTAAATATTCATGAGATATATTTTATTAACATTTTATTGTAAGATGTAATTTGGTGAACATATGAAGGTAAACTAGATAATTTAGGTATGTCATTTAAAGAAGATACACACCATTGTATTAGTTACCTAACTGTCAGACTGATGATAAATAAATGATCGACAGAATTAAAGGAACTCTTTACATACGCACTCACTCACAAAACCGAAAGCAAAAAAAGCACAATTCAACCGTAATTATGAATAAGTAACTCACAATTCAATTTTTCCCACTCAGCACAAAGCGCTTTAAAGCGCTGTATTCTATTTCAGCGCTCGTCATTTCACTCCTGAGTTCTGACGTCACTAGTACGATTCAATGCGCCTACACGGACCATGAGACTGCAATTTCCCGCCAGACGTGTCTATTCACTCCTATAGTCATGGCTATAAGGCTATAGTTGCCTGACAAATGACTTGCTTCAATAGCATTAGGTATAAGTGAAAAAGATCCAGTTGTATTTGAGGGGAAGATATTATGGGTTGCTTAGAATGGGCTGGGATTTGAGAATGATGTTACTTAGATGCTTTAACTTAACTTTAACTGAAGTTATGCACCTTACTATGTAAGAGATTGGATGGTAGGATGGTCGCTTTTTAGGGCTGTCTTTTGTATAAATGAGTACGTATTTAAGTTTAAATAATTATGTGGTAACGTGTCTTAATAACATTGGTAAAGCAGTTCTACGGCTGCGTCTTTAGAACATAATAATACGTAAAATATGTATGTAGAGATTGTATAGGTAAGTGGTTGTAAGAAGGACAAAAAACCACGTTCGCGTTATAAATCTAGCAAGCATAGCATTCGCAAGAAATTACACAACGTACAACACACACGTTACAAGAAAATAAATTGTGTGTGGACCGACAAAAAAAACGTAATACTTAAAACCCATATAAAACATCTCATTCATAACTCCTTTTATTACAGCAAAAACGAGAAACTGCATTACCATAATACCCCCGAGGAAAATTACAACGTGGACTAAAAGTTTGCAATGTAGCCTCACCATTGCGGGGTAAGTGACGTTCCTAAAAACTGCTTTTAATTTAAAACCGCAACGTATTGTCCGTTCCAGCAGGAAGCGGTCGCGTCGACTCGGTTCTGTTACAGGAAATTGCGGCCCCCACGCCACGACCCGACTCTGACAGTTAAGCTTAGTATGCACGGGCGACGTATCGCGTAATCGCTATGTGCGTTCTGAGGTTGACACACCTGTACCTGCCCCGCATTGATAATGCTGAATTTGATACAGTTTAAAGTGCTTAGTATGTTAAGCAAAGTGACACGTTGTTTAATTTTGTAATGGGGTTAAGATTAATTGTTTGTCTTAGTGATGAGGACTTTGTTGTTAACATTTCGCATCTAAAGTGAAATGAGAATGTTGACTCGTAGATTCATGTATATAAGATGAAGAGAAGCTGAGCTATTCTTATGAAATATCCTAACGCCATGCGCCACAACAATCCCTTTGTGAAACCTTGTGATTACCTCTCATGGCTCTAACTGTAGTGTTTTTTTATGGGAGTCCATTTACACGCTATTTCGCGAATAATCCCGCTGATTGTCAACGTCTCGTCGGAGACATGCGTTTCCACCGCCATGATATGTCACATTTTAATTTGCTATAATGTTGCGAAATTTTGCCGTATCTTCTCGCTCAGATTTGTGAACCTAGCCTTTAAGTGTACATATATTACTAGTCTATTATTGTCCCACTCCAGGGCAACGGTCTCTGACAAATAGAATATGCTTTATCAAAAACTAATCCGGGCACGTACCAATTTGACTTTTTCAATTCATATTTTATGTACTTTCTGAATTTATCTTGGACATTACTGACATCGGTAAAAGAAAAACATCGTGAGGAAACCTGAACTTATAGTCAATACTAGCTGCTGCCGCGGCTTCACCCGCGTAAGGGTATGACAAATAGATTACGACCGATTCTCAGACCTAACGAATATACACATATAAAACATAAAATTGGTCAAGCCGTTTCGGAGGAGTATGGCAACTAACACTGTGATACGAGATTTTTTTAAATTAGAAGAAGAAGATAAATGAAATGGCTAACTCATTTTGAGCAAGCGAAGTAATCAATACTCGTGCAAGAAGAGGGATAGTGGGACATTTATAATAGGCTGGTATTATTATTTTACTGTTGAACGAATTAAATACCAGTATGCCAAGGTCGCCTTTGTTGGAATTGTTCGCCCCTTATCGCGCTTATCGCACTGATAACGATTCTAGCCAATCAGTGCCGAGCAGCAATCCTATATAAGTGGGGGTGACGGGCGATTTCATTCACTTTGCGTCCAGCGCTCGGTGTGGTAACACGTCGCGTTCTGGTTTGCAGTTGGTCAATCGTCATCCTGAGGATGCCTCGTTGAGAGGTGAAACACGTGTCAATTTCTTACAGGGTTTTTTATTTTTAGGACTCTTGAAGAATAGTCAAGCGGAATAGGTTACTAAATATATCTACGTCTATTGTATTTTATTATTATTTAATCTTAATACTTTTTACAAAGATGGTCTGTATATACAATCCATTTATTTCTAAAGCACTGACAAGCACATTACAAAGTTAGTAAGACATTGAGAAGAAGCAGAGATATTGATTGACAAATCGAAATTAGAAAAGTTTTATAATTCTGTGTCCCTCGAGAACAGCGGGGCACTTAATTGAATACCTAATATCTGATAGAAGCCGAGCTTAATATATCGGTTTTTTATTGGTATAATAAAACTGAAACTATGTATTTAGTCTCCTTAGTTATGCTAATAATAATTTAAATTAGGGGATCAAGGGCCTGATTCAGAAGGCAGTACTCCTTGATACGGCTCGCATTGTGAGGAGGTTCCTGTCTCTGCAGCCCTAACCACCGGTAGCTTGGACCCTGCTTCCAACACCAGCGGACTACAATTTTTTATATTTTTAAATGTTTTTTTTTTAATAAAAATATTTAAAAATGTAAATAGATAAGAAAGAAAATAAATAAACGAATCATAATTTAAATTAATTGTGAATAGACTGCTATTGTTCATCATACTCTTATAAGGCTCGCCCAGATAGGCTCTAATTTTATTATAACATTTTCTACAAAACCCAATGTTGTAATTTGTAAAGCTAAGACTTACAATTTTTAAAATTGCTTGTCGGTTTCGGTTCAAAGAATTTATTCTCACAAAGAACACAAATAGTCCACTTAAGAGATATACAAACAAATCGCGCAGTTATAAGGTAACATAATGAGTGTGAGTCGAAAAAATTAAAACAGATATATTTAAAAGTAGGCTTCTAAAGGTTTTAAAGTTAACCATTGATTGTTCATCATAATAATAACTAGCTGATGCTCGCGGCTTCGCCCGCCCGGATTTCGGTTTTTATAAACTAAAACCTTACTCGAGAACCACTCTATCCATTGGTGAAAACCGCATGAAAATCGGTGCAGTAGTTTTTGAGTATATCGCGAACAGGACGACAAACATACGCGGCGAAGGACTTTGTTTTTTAATATGTAAGGATACAGATATTAACTTAGGTATCAACGAATATGTATTCAAAATAAGATATAGAAAAAAACAAGAACACAGCATTATTATTTACTAGGATAAAACCAGAATAAAGCAAATAAGAAATCAAATATTGTCCCTTCTTTGCCTTTGTAGCGTTTCATGTTTCTGTGTGTTCGCTAACCTATCGGCTGTGACTATAAAGAGCATTGTATAACAGCGAAAAAATAACAGAATTATTGTACGAAAAAAATCCTTAGAACAAATCGTGTAGTGTTTCAAAATCGAAGTTATTGTTATTGCGAGACTACTCCAAGCGACGTTGCGAGTGTAAACTAAGCTTTAGAATGGCTGCGCTGTTGTATGATTAATTAAATTTCGCGAATCGTAACTCTTTTTTAATGGAACAAGTGGGTTTGATTTTTGTTGAGTTGATCCCTTTGTTTATCTGCATGAGTACATTCATCACTTGAACGATTGCCGATGAAGTCAAAAGCATCCTGTATATACCAAAACTAAAACTACCTACCTCTCTTGTTTGAATAATACCTCTACCTAATACGGTCCAAAATGAAAACACAATCAATATTTCATTAAATCCCAGTCACAGAACGACAATGACCACTTAATTCACAAATTATATCAAAACTGGGCAATAAACATAAAATATTTAACATCAGATGAAGTCACGACAAAGTCGCTTCTAACAAATTAATTAGCAAACTCGTAGTTACGACTTTTACGAGTATTTTACTGTAGCTCGAAAAGTAATCACTCCCAGGGTGGATGGTGTTAAAACATTAAATGATAACTTCATTACTGAGTTATATTTTGAATAGAATAATTAAAAATGTTGGCTTAACGTCACGGCTGAGAATGATAGTCACGCGAAGTTACTGCCGCACGTTTTCAGATAGGCGTGACGGGATCTGTCCACCACAATTTTTAACCGTATTTTTGATACAGCAAGGTTGGTTTTTCTATGTCGTCTTTGACCCAGGAGTATTCGCTTTTGGGGTAATAATAACATACTTCAATCATTAATTCATGTTCCGTTGTAGTGATTATGGATATATTCCCTCGCGAGTATGGGGCTTGTTTTCATGGCTGTTTCGATTAGAATACGTAAGTATTCATGTACTTAAAAGATGACATACCTATCGTTTCCCTATTTTATCGAACGAAAATTATAACATAGTGAATCGACCATAGCCTAAATTTATTTGTGAACTTTAACACAAAAACCCACAACCTTAATTTAACAATTGCACCAACTTCGATACTTATTTAATACTAACCAGTAGAACATTCGATTCAATTAAGTAAATTATACCTATCTTAGGATAAACTGCATTACATGTACATTATTTTGAAATAAAGGCATGCAGATACAGTATATTCTGCAATAAGAAAGCACTAAGACACTAATAGGTCTGTGTCAAACCAGGAACCGTTCACTGTGAATAAGGCGATTCATCCATCTGATTTAATCCCTTAAGCGTTCACTACAAGTAGGTCATCTTTATCTTCAGCTCGAAATCATTATTATTTTCCATTTTTTTTTCTTACAAACAAAAACGTGATCTTATAAACATTCCGTTTTCCGACAAAATGCTGTTAATTACATTATAAAATTTTATAAACATTGACAGAAGCAAAAATTTTCCTGTTACAGAATTAATTTTTGCGACAAAATTCTGCGTAACACAGCTCTTTAAACTTCGCCAACCGTATAATGTGCATGTAATCTTACAATATTATAATGGCGTGCTCGGCCCACATTCAGGCCGGGAAAGTTTTAAATAATAACCTTTTACATTTTTCATTTAAAATTATGACGTCATACGAAATAAGTCACGGCTTTATGTTGTATTGAGAGAGCCTAGTTTTAGGCTTTTCAGGAAACTAAGAATAGTTGCGTTTAAAATTGGCCAGATATTAAGCAAAATAAGTTAGATGAGAATTTTACATGTAGGTATGTACAGTCAAGGAGCAATAAATATGTACTAGTGTGTAATTAAATAGGTACCTCGTTGGTCTAGTGCTGAGTATAGGTCCTGGGTTGGATTCTCAGGTCGAGCAAAGTGTTGTTGCTTGTTGGGTTTTTCATTAGGATTTTCTTAGTAACATCTCGGAGTCTAGATTTATGCCCGGTTGATGGCAATAGGCTCGCCCCCTATTACATGGGACTTAAAAATTACTGGCGAAAGAAGGTGCACTATAGGTACTTTCGGAGATTGCGGGCGTGTTTGTTAGGTTATAATAAATAGGTACCTATCAGATTTGAAACCGAAACCTAAAAAAACGAGTGTGTAAACCTCCAACCCTCAAAAATTATCACTAAATATAAACTAATATAGTGCTCTGTGATTGTACAAGAAATACTAAATGAGGTCAATTTCATTAGAGAAGTAAATGGCCCTTAATTATTTAACAGGCTGTCTTTTCGTGCGAATTGTGCTGTTGCTAGGCAACGGGCCGGGTATCTGTTAATAGACTTAACTTTAGGTGGATAACGACATTATTTAGGCTGGGTTATTCTCCGGCTAAAAGGTCACCGAAATACCCTTAATCTCACATTAGAGCTAGGATATTTAGACATCTAAGACCCTTATATGGATGGCAAGTGTGTCGGATTCTGTAGAAACTGACCTACTTCTCGCTGTTTAAATTGTAATCTTGAATCGTTTAAACACAAAATGACTATCACAATTGACTCTTTTTTTTTCATTCCTTACAAGCTTGCTTTTTTTGTAATGAAGATAAGAAGTAGAGCACTACATTTGCTTATTGAGTTTTGCCTTAATCTGATCTGCAAAAATCATCAGTTCTATAGTTTAATCATAATTAGCTTAAATAATTTGTAGTGTCTCATGATGACATTAAAAAAGCGGCCAAATGCGAGTCAAACTCGCACACTAAGGGTTCCGTACCACTGAATTATTTAACACTACATATTTTTCGTTCCTTTTATCAAATAAAGTAAAAACGGAAATAACAATAAAATAAAGTTAATATTTTTGAACTATACTTTATCGTATTGTTATTATTTGTTGTTATAGCAGCCATAGTAGTACACTCTGTGTAAATTACAAGTTTTCTATTACGGTTCAAAAGATACAGCCCTGTGACAGACGGACAGACAGCGGAGCCTTAGTAATAGGGGCCCGTTGGCAATCTTCGACTACGGAACACTAAAAAAGTTACAGTGCATGGTAATACGTAAGCCATGCAATTCCAAAGTACATAGGAAGTAGACCCGACAACCTTCAGGGAATTATGTCATTAATGAATTATTTTTGAGTTGAAGTGACACTTCAAAAACCATCACAAAGAGAAGACGTTAGGTACTCTAGATACACCCACGCTACGCTACAATCCTACCCCAACATTAAACCAATACTAAGCTACTACCATAATAGATGGTCGGATCTCAGTCGAGTCGAAAGTCCATTACTCAGTATCGAGTAGTATCGAGTCATTAATCGAGCCGCTGACGATTAACGTTGCGATCGTTAATCAAATGTATTTGGATTCAACCGACTTGCTGCACTGGCTTTTCGATATATACGATAACAATGCGCTGTTGTGCTGAGTCTCATAATGCATTTATGATTTTGGTTGATGGAAGACCTTTATTTATTACTAGCTTGGCCTGCGTGGAGGCCGGCAATTATCCCACGTACTACCGGGAAAAATATCCTGTGTCCTAACCCAGTTATGTGTGCAAATTATAGTTTACCGCAAATTGTAAAAATCATCTTTTTACAATTACCATTTATGGCAGATAGTTACAGATTTAACCTTTTAAGTGATTATCATCACGCTAAGTTTTTCGTCAGGGTGGATTTTTGAGATGGAGCAATAAGAACAGGTACCTTAACCGTTGTCGCTACAAGAAACCGGTCTTAAGAGACTGTACTTACATTTTTGAAACATTTTGATCTGCATCAGCAAGGTTCTGAACCCCCTCCCATTTTTTTGCGGGTGGGAAATCATCAAATCACTTCTCCTGCTCTGGGCGGAGTGGAAGGGCGTGTCAGATTTTTACTGACTAAAACCCCCCACCGTGTTCCTTCAGTTGCCTGTTGGCCCGGTATGACATTTCCGCAAACCTGGGGGACCCCCCCCCTGCGTTTAAATTTTTCGTCGTTGACAATACCGTGTCTAGCAGCGGCACCGAGGCTTCTCCGTGATCTACGTGATCTACTGTTTCTTATAACTTGTAGCTAATCTTTTCCCCCAACAACACACCGTAAAAAATAATTATATGAGGTGATTCCAATAAATATTCAAAAAACGTCTCCTCCAATAATAAACCTCATGCATGATGCTTGTTTTCCTAGAAGGCGTAGGTAGTAGGCACAGGTGAAAGTACCCACACTTTGCTAACAAGTTCGATCAGACCCCGGGCTACTACTTAGAATTTCCAATGGAAATACTGAATAAAGGCTCTTACATAACGGCGCGCCTTGTCGCGCGACGTGACTTTTGACAAAACAATTTCTGAGAAAACTTCATGGCGAACAATGCGGCGGCGTCGCGCCAGTATGTAAGAGCCTTAACACTTTTTTATGAATATACATTCTGAAAAATGTTTAGGTACTGAGAATTTTTCTCTACCTAGTAATGTATTTTTTCTCTCTAAACTTTTCATATATGTTTCCGTTATGACTGTAAAAGATATTCTAAATATTGTGTTGTTGTTCAAATAATAAACCTGGGATCATTTTTATCAAATTTGAAAATTTGAAATTTGATAATTTGAACCCATTAGACGAACAATATTTAATACTGTCTCACAATGAAAAACCGTCCGTCAAAATGCTTCACATGACATAATGTCAGAGATTGGTGAAATTAATTGGACTTTAATGTTTATCCTTCAAATTCCCGATCTATATCGTTATCAAAATAACCGTTTTTACCCAGTTCTTAATACGTTATTCCATTATTTTCACGTACGGTACCCGGCAATTGGATCCCGTGCTGTTATTAAAACTTATTAACGTCCATGTCAATTATAACGAACAAACTCAACGAATTTTTAAGCGGATTAATACTTATAGGAAACCGAATGTGTTGTTGTAACGAGAATCGCGATTCCGATGATTCTATTGTGATTGCATGTTAATGAATGGATTCGAAACTCATTGTTTGTTCAAGTTATTTATGAAAATTGTATCTGTTTGTAAAAACTATTGTGTGTATCATTAATGATTTTATTAAAATAAAACTTATCAGTCAAACAAAAATCATTTACCACTGCTAGGTACAATAAAAAATACATTTACACTACAGTGAATACATTCACAAAAGTTACACTTTAAAACAAAAATCACGCGTCGAATTTAATCCTCTCGTTTTACACGCGCAAAATAACATTGTTATTAAAAGCATATAACAGTTCTCAATAAATACGGTGCGTATAAAAAACATGGGTCGTAGATATTAAATTTTCAAGCCGACGTGGAAATCCTGAAATATCAGGATTTCAGCACATACATTTATAATGAAGAAATTCGGCGAAATACCAAGGGGATAGAGACGTGCACTCGGTACGGTCAGATAAAATGTGTTTGAGACGCTTTTAGCCGAGCTGAAAGCTAAATTTTAGGTTTGTGTCGCTATTTTATGCTTTTAAAACGTTTTAAAAACATTTTTGACTTTTCAACGTAGAATATGTTTTAGTCAGTTTGCTGGATGTTCCCCAATTAGTTGCCTCAGCTTTTGACATGACGGTGTTCAGTAATGTGTAGGCGAGATTCTGAGATTAGCTTTAACATTTCGTCTTTTGTTCAAATGCCAATGTTGTTGCAAACATAATATGTTTGCAACAACATTGGCATATGTTTAACATATCGCTTTTAGCGTTAAGTTCTGTGTAAACATTAAGTGCGAACTCTTCAATATTAATTCCCAAGGTAAATTGGGTACTTTAACTAATATACTATGGACTGCCAAGTGGCACTCAGTGTATCCTAGTTCGGTATTTAATACCTTGATAACTAGTGAAAGCCAACTACTACTTGAGACTTTATAGGTCATGTAAATAATTATAATGTTAAGAGAAACTTCTAGAGGTTAGAAATAGATTTTGATAAAATTCTTGAATCAACCTAAATTAATTTAACAAACTCAGCCTATCCAAGCCCACAGCTCATGGACATACATACGGCGCTCCAAATGTGAGCTCTTAATATTGTTTTTGCAGTAATACATTCTGAAAATTACATTTTCGCTTAAATGAAAATAAATATTCAACATTCTCAATTAGCTACTCACGTTTTAAAACTTCCAAGTATTCAATTATTACAGTTTCATTGCAAAAACAAGTTATTAAAAACATGTTTTCGACGAAACACAACCAAGGCGAACCTTACCCTCATTTGTGTGAATTTTTCCTGAACCGAAACAAAAATTCACAGTCATAATCAGCACTTGATCGTAAGTCGAAAATAATTGCACCCTGACATACGGGCTGACACGTCAACGTGCAGGTTGATTAAAAACGATTAAGGCGAATACCAGCGTGTATTGTTAGGGCACGACAGATCGGGGTCACTGACGTCACACCCGTAGTCCAGTTCCAAACGTGGAATCAGTAAAAGAACGGTAACAGCACGAGCAAAAATAAACTTTATCACCTTTGTTTCAGAGTTGGCGTTACTTTGCTAAGTAAAGTAATAAGAATCAGAGCGAATTTACGATATACATATAAAAGTGGGAAGGTTGCGGTCGTATTTTTTATAACTTGACAAATACAGATGTTATCGCTCGTAGATCTTGTGTTACGCAAATATTAACAAGTGGTAAGTCAACATCTTTCTCCGTACTTTTATAGAACTCGACGAAGGTTTTAGCAGCATTTCCTCGCGAATATTTGCATAACGACGATGGAAATGGTACCAATACCACAGAAGGTACAGTCACGGACTTTAATTGATGAGCCACCTGACACTGTTCGTATTTTAGCCGTGTAATGCAAATTGGGTTTATTCGGTTCCCGACGCGGAAATTCATAATGTCTTCGTATTAGTAGAAGAAAATTATATTTAATAACTTTACCGGTTGGCTAAACTGAGAACCAGAACTACAAACTTGACAGCAGAGTGACTACCCAAAATCAACCAATTGCAGGTCTAGCAACAGTAACCTAGCAAAGATTGTTTAAGCGTAGCGATAGTAACGTTAGCGTATAGAGAAATAATAATAGTCATTTCGACAACTTCGAAATTAACGTCTCTGACATCGACATTTCAACTGTCACTGCGTTCAGATAAGTTTTCAAAATAATCGATTAATGAGCTCTAATTCAAACGAGGTCAGTATCAAATAGATTGGATAAACTTAATGCAACATTTTATTTATTTTTATCATTGAGAACTTATTAGTCAACCTGTATGGATAAGACTATTTCCGATTATAAGTAATTTATTTGTCATCTTGTTTACGAACGTACGGTTTGAGTTCGTGTTTAATCGTGTAACCTCGTGAATGTATGAAACTGTAAAATTGAAAAGTTTGAAGGTGGCTTATCAATTAAAGTCCGTGGCTGTACCTTGCAGTTAATATCACTGAGATCCATCTTCAAGTGAATTACAGCTTTTCAAAGATGAATAATAAATCCAGCATTTGTTGAATCAATCACTGTGTTAATCCCTGAATCAATCAACGCGTTGAGGGAATCAATGAAGGTATGAGTTAATTAACCAAGTAACAAACTAATTAATTTGTGATTAGTAAGTTACAATTCGGTTGATTGAATATTTGATAAATCTATCTATCAATCAATTTACGTATAGTAAATGATGACTTTTATCAAATATGTCAAATAACAACTGTAATTCTTTGACAGTTTGTATGAAATGCCTTTATCACGAGAAATTGGCGCAGTGTTTCAATTCGATAAACAATTAATTTCTCTCAAAATCAAAATCAAAATATTTTATTTCACATAAGCCTACATGGGCACTTATGAAACGTCAGAAGCTAGGTGCACGGTTCCAATCGGTCGTTTCCTATGGAGAAGAGCCGGCAAGAAACTCCACGGTTCTCTGACTCTACATACACACAAACTAGAATAGTTTATCATTGTTTTTCTGTTCATTTTGCTTACTTTGACTATGCAATGAGACTGTTTTGTTACGGTGTGCGCACCATCAATTCTTTCATAAGGCGTTTTGTCTACGTCTGTACAGAGCCTTACGCCTGAACAGAAATAACTCGGTATTGAATTAATTCAACTGGAAACCTCCCTTTTCTAAGTTTATGAGCACAATACAATCTAGGCGGGCATTGATTATAATTTTCCTTTAGAAACGTGTGCCTGTGGTCTATGTCGAAAAACGAATAGGTTTGCTTACGGTAAAATGTTTTTGTGTAGCTTACTTTGCTGCTTGGAATCTTGATTATTTTAGAAACTATCTAATTATTAATTCGTTTCATGTTAATTTAATAAAAAATAAAAGTTATAAAACTAAAACCCAACTTCGACAAAAAAATCTACTAAAAAGATATAAACAAGAGTACTATAAGACTGGAGTACCATGTCTTAGGGCAATAAATCAAACAGATTACGTGTGACTCCAGATTTTTAATTTAATGTTACGTCACTTATCCTTTATCCAGCGGACGATCAAGAAGTTTCCAACGACAACTTATTTTTCAAATTATGATTAGTAGTTTAGAAGTTATGAGGGACACATGAACATACATACATGCATACATAACGGTCAAAATCATAACCCTCCTTTTTGCTTCGGGTAAAAATGATCATATCGAATCATTTAGGTAGGCCTCATACGGTATTTCATACACATTCCTTTAAATATTTTAGGTATACATTAATATCTATACCACATTTGAAATAAGATTAGACATTAAAACAAACCCTTTTACAGTCCGTTCAACCGATTTTGACTTCTATACCGTAGGCATAAGGATAGCATTAAAAGCAAAAAAAGTTAACAATACCAACTTTCTACTGCGGCTGCCATTTGTCATGCCACCAACGCAATAGAATTCAAAATCGGTTGAACGGAATGTAAAAACGGCTTATCTATACGTCTAATCTTATTTCAAATGGAGTATAGTCATCTTATATAACAAAAACAACACATAACATCACGTATGTCTCCCCGAAGAGTTAGGCAGAGGTGTACCAATAGTAGTACACCCACATTTCCCCTGCCCATAACAACAAAATACACAAAAAGTTCACTGATTCTGAACAAAAACACAATAATACTCGATTTATCCCACAAAAAACCACAATAGAAATAGCCGTTCGAATTAGTTCGCCTATAAACGTTCCAAGTTTATCCGGGTGACACAATCTCACCCGGGTATTGATTTTAATTCGGCCCGGTTTGATCTTCCATACACGGCTGGCGATCCGGTTATTATTAATTGAATTTATAAAGCCGTCCGGCCTTTGTTGGATCAAATGGGATGAATGAGGCTTTTTTGCAAGAGTTAAGCTAAAATATTCGTTGGAAATAGGTTTGGAAAGGATTTTTTTATTAATATTCTCAATTCTAGTCGCGTCGAGAATTTTTTGGGACATACATAATTCATTTGGGAGATGTTTCGTTTCAGTTATTAATTAATATATGTAGGTTTTAATTTATAATCAACACGGATACACAGTGAAATAAGTCCTTTTTCATTTTCATGTAAATTCTTCAGAGTACAAAGTTGTTTGGTAGCTTTAAATTGTAATAATTGTGGGATAGGATAGCAGTGATATCCTACTGGTGTGACCGTCGGAATGCCAAGACTTGATTCCGAACCCAAGTTCCTCTGACTTTTCGGATTCATATGCGAATTGTAATTATAACGAGCTCCAAAAACCGTAAAGGAAAACATCGTGAGGAAACCGGCATGCCATAGAGATATTTCTCGACGGCATGTAAAGCCAAGTCAGAGGCCCATGGGCGACATAAAAACTCTGACACCAGCTTAGGCACTAACCACACGAAGGTAGGTAATAAAACTTTAAACGACTAAAATCTTCTTTTGACCCGTATTCACAGGCGTTGCTTTACGTCATTGATGAACTATCTATTATTACTTACGAGTCCAGAAACATCGTCTTGCATTGTGCCAAAACACTTACTTTCTTTATTTAATAATGTTTTCAATTTTATAGACAATCTTGACTCACTCTGCACACAGCCTAATACACTCATTAAATATTGACATCTGAGAAGGCGGGTGAAGGTAGGTACATAACAAGATGACGTGTTTTCTTTTATTTCCTTACAAAAAAAAAGAAAATACGTATCCAGTGTCAAATAAAACACATGCCAGTATCATCTGTCACTAGTAATCAGATTGTCGTTCGTATAAAAAATTTACGTTTTACTGTACGAAGCTTTGATGTTTTGTTCCTAACATCCTCCTTTACATTTAAGGTGAAGATTTTATTATCTTTGTTGTCAAGTAGGGACAGTAAAACGTAATTGGTTGTTGTAGTGTTTTGGTACTATGTGGAACTTCAAAGTAAATTAATCTTACACTAGGTTTCTGCAAGGTTTGTCATCACAAACATTGGCTTGACAGTCAAACTTATCTTGACTGTTCTGACTGAAATTACTTGACATAATGACTGATTTACATTTGCATTAGTTAGAAGCGGGTTCATTTTGAGTAGCGAGTTGTTTAAAAAAAAAAATTAAATAATGTTTTATTTCAGACTGAGAGGAGCTCGTGGCTAAGTAATAACAGCCGCTCGGGTCCATCCATCAGGTTAAGCTACGCTTGCCGGGGTTGGTCCGTGTATGGGTGACCATTTTCACATATCCAGACTCCTCCTGTCTCGGAAAGCACGTTAAGCCGTTGGTCCCGACTGTCATTTGTGGATCTTTGGCAGTCGTTACGAGTCGTCAGAAGCCCGAAAGTCTGACAACCAGTCTAACCAAGGGGTATCGTATTACCCAGTTACGGGTTGTGGAGGTCAGATAGGCAATCGCTCCATGTAAAATACTGGTATCAACTGCATCCAGTTAGACTGGAAGCCGACCCCAACATAGTTGGGAAAAGGCTAGGAAGATTGACTTTATTTCAGACTGAGTCCATAATTTTGTTAGCATTTGGTGTTAGTAACAATGGTGCTTAAAGAAGTAGGTTAGTATCCACACAATTTATTTATTTATGTAGAGCGAGGACTGTCTCCCGCCAGTGTCCCTGAAAGGGACAGTCCGGTCTGGCGGCGATCATCTTCAGAATTTTGTTGTCACTATCGTGCAGGCGCTGTAGTAAGGAGGCCTCTTTCTGTCGCAATAAGGCATGGAAACTAGGATAAGGCATGGAAACGAGGACTAGAATAAGGATTTTTTCAATTAGGGATCAACTCTTATTAAATTTAATTGAATTTTAACGTTTTTATGTGATATAATATTGATATGATAATTTATTGAAATAATGAATGTTTTTTATGTATTAATTTTGAATTGAATTGTTATGTTAAATTGTTAATTTAAATGTTTTGTTGTATTTATAAATAATTAATTTGAAACTATTAGAATATTTGTGCGCCGTTGACGGCAAGATATAGTGTTCACTTTTATTAATATTGACATCTATATTTACCTATGTTCTACAAATAAAAATATTTGAATTTGAATTTGAAATTGTCTGTGCCTGTTTTAAACTTCAGTCCAAAAGTGTTTATTTTTCATTGTGAAGTGTCACGTATAGACGTCAAGTTTCTGTAAAAAATGATGGTAAGTAAACTGTATCATTGTTTATAAAGACTTCTGACAGTTAAGTTACTACTAATCTGTCAAAGTTCTGTCTAAACAATGGTACGATTCCTTTTGTTTCTACCTTAATCGTCAACTTACTAGCTAAACAATTGGAATCACGTTCTATTTTTAAACATCCCAATATTATTCGCTGCTTAATCCTACTATCCTACTAATATTATAAATCCTACTTAATATTATAAATGTGAAAGTTTGTGTGTTTGTTACTCAATCACGCAAAAACGGCTGAATGGATTTGGATGAAATTTGGCCAAACAGATAGTTTATAACCTGGATTAACACATAGGATACTTTTTATCCCGATATTCCCACGTGTTAGAGATTTACGCGGGTGAAACCGCGGGGCCCACCTAGTTACTTAATATTTGTGTTGAAAATGCTTTCAGAAACTTTTTACCTATACAGCGTGCCGCTACAATGGCGACATTAATTCAACACACGTGTATGATTTCGCGTATTCGTTTTAAGGCTCGTGCAAACAGACGCGAAATCGCGGGCGCGACAGACAGCGGTACCTTTGTCGACAAAGGTCGCGCCTGCGATTTCGCGTCTGTTTGCACGAGCCTTTATGAAAATATTTGAATATTTGAATTTCATTAAACGTTATTATTTAAAGATTTATTTAATAAATTACCATCCTGGAGCAACCTGTACTTAAAGAACTGTAGCGAAGAGGTCATTTGCCGGGGTCACGGATCATATGTAGGCGAATAAAAGGAAAGCCGCGCAATTTCTTAGAAATTATGCCGACAAAAGAGCTTACCGATAGAACTTAAGCCAGCTGGTAGGTAGCTTCATGAGTGAATCTTTTACACAGAGTGATCTCAATTTTGGTTGTTTTTATTATTTAGTTTGTTTGAAAAAATAAATTTTTCAATTTACGAATTATTTTATTTTATTATAAGTTTTATGTTTACTGGCCACTAGCCCTACCCGTGTGTTAAATTAATGTCACCATTGTAGCGGCACGTTGTATAAATCCAACTTTTAAATAAAGAAAGTTTTAAATCTTTATAACATTCACTTTCACAAAACCTAACACAAACACGATCCCACATTGAAACTGATATTATTAATTTATTAATAAACCAACTACAGCGCTGTGGCGGTGGTATTAATTATGAACTATTTAGATAATAATCCTCTGGCTCGTCTGATGCGGGTAATTACCAGGCCTATCGAAACGTAATAATATTAACTATAGGCTGAATTTATTGAGTTTCTATCATGTCTTGTTAGTATGTAAGGGGGACGACACTCATTACTAACTCTCGACTAGTCATTATATATAACCTCTTCGAGTAAAACTATCACGACTTGTCACCGAATATGACCAACCTTTTCTCACATACAGAGTGTTAGGGTAGACACCGTTGTCCTTGAAACTAGTGGTTTGGTGTCATCTATAATATACTTTTTCTATGGGGCCAACTTTGAAATCGCATAAAAAAATTCAGCTGTTCCATACATTTTGTCGATTTAAGTGAACACAAATGTATGGAACAGCTGATTTTTTCTTGTCTACCCTAACACCCAGTATAAAGAAGCTATAGTCCCAGCAGTGGCGGTGGGAACATTATAGGCTATTAATTAGTCAAAAAATCAATCTGCCTAGCCATTTCCCAACCCCCCAGCCCAGCCCAACATAGTTAGGAGTTGGCTTCCATTCTAACCGGATGCAGCTGAATACCAGTAAATTACATGGATTGACTGCCTATCTGACCTCCACAACCCAGTAACTGGGCGACATGATAACCCTTGGTAAGACAGGCTTTCAGACTTCTGACGACCCGAGACCCGGGACCAATGGCTTAACGTGTTTTCCGAGGTACGGAGGAGTCTCGGTATGTAAAGATGGTCATCTATCCACGGACCAACCCCGGCAAGCATAGCTTAATCTGATGGATCCAACCGTGCGGCTGTTATTACTCAGCCATGAGCTTCTCGCTATAGGCTATTAATAGTCATTGACTTTTATTATTTAGAGTAAAAATAAACGGAACTTTATATTCAATTTACTTGCAAATTCCCTGTACGCTAGATTCAGGTCTCCTACGGTTTAATTAAATCTATTTTAGTGGCTAAGTAATTGTTCTAGTTGCTTAAGCCGCCATTACTCTAATGCTTAATTACAGGACCTTTTAAATAGCGGTCCGGAGGTACCCTTTTAAGTTCACGACCCTCGAGTTACGTCATGGCTTCTATTGACAACATTTACATAACATAGCATCATTACGCCTGTATACTGTGAAGAGTAGGTAGTGGACGGTTGTAATAAGATGCTTAACGAAGCCGAGAGTCACTTGTTCAGACAGTCACTGTAATCATGTTTTTGTGCTGGACCTGGGAACCTTCTGACTGTGGAGATATGGAAGGTCAAAGTTCAAACTTTTTCTGACGTTTTTCCATAAAAACCAGTTTTCAATAATTATAAAACTTAATTTGAAATGCCCTTACAACTCTTGTAACGTTAAATGTACCAGAGAATATTATGCATACGTTACATTGAGCGCTGTCGAGACAGCGATTATTCACACCAAAATAAAAGTCGTTTCCCAGCAATAAGCCAGACCTGGGGGCCTACCACCACCGCTTACAGCAGTATTATTTTAATATTACTTAAGTGTAGGAAAGAGATGAAGCTCTACAGGACGTATAGCTCCACCTCTTTCCCCCCCTGAAGTAAGATTAAAATAATACTGCTGTAAGCGGTGGTGGTTGGCCCCCTGGGCTTCTAATGATGCAGACTTTTTTAAATTAATGAATGTGCATTTTTTAGCTCAATTTCAAACTTTATTGCAATCCATAATGTACACATACAGGTGATAATAATTAATAAATAGAAACAATTATGGACCCTGTCGGGCACAGCAACATTTTAAAATAAGTGGGACGGGGGAAGCTTACTACTAAATATCGAAATCATTTCCCGTCTATCCGTTATGATGCAAACAGTTTTATTAATATTTAGTTATTATAATTACATATATTGTCATATATGCTATATGTAGCTCTCTGACCTTTTCTCATAGTGTGGTCGCAGTAACTAAGCTAGGGTACCCCGACCAAATGGGTTAGGTTATAGATTAGAACTGTGACCAAAGGGGCGCGAGCCGAGCGAGCAAGACGATCGGTACCGCGCAAACGGCTGTTGAGCGCTTCATCCAAGTTGGTCGCAGTTACTTGGCTATTTAGTATTTTAAGGTCCCCAAAATAGGAATTATTTGAGGTTCATAAAAAGAGGCGTAACTTAGAAACAGTATTCAATAATATATTTAGGAAAGCAAATTGGGAATCACTTGAGGTTCGATTAAATGTGCCATTTCGAAATGGCATTCGAGGCTTTCTTGTTTGGTTAAATCATATTTGATGGCTTCATGGTGCACTGGCTTTTGTGGTTGGATTATTCCTATACAGACTCAAATATTTGTATTCTATGGCCTACATCCTGCGAACACAGTTCAGAAGAGAATCCTAGTATAGGGCAACAATACCTACTACACAGCTAAAGCACTAGGAAGTGGTGAAGGGTGGTCGTTTTTGGGGGGCTGTCTTATGTAATTTTGACGTTTGAAAAGTGCTGATTCTCAGCCTAGTTTGAATAAATGACTTTTGATTTTATAATATAATAATAATAATCATTTTATTTCAGAACAAATATTCATAATTTGTTAGTAAACAATTTACCTTAGATAACTGTGTTAGTATACATGCAGATTTGACAGATAATGAACGAGCAGGCAATCAAATTACCCCGCAATGACACTCAAGAGACTGTTCGCGCTGCCCCGGACCCTCTGCAGTAGCGACGCGGCACGCTTACGTCTGATCGCTGCGAAGCCATCTGTGTGCGCATCAGAAAACATTCCTGACGCACTGCAAAAGCGTGGCAGCCCCAACATCATCCTGAATGCATTTTTGTATTCAGGATGCTGTTGGGGCTGCCACGCTTTTGGACGCTTCATTTTGTTTTTTCATTTTGACTACCTTATGGATTCGCGTCGCTCACGCCGTAGTGCTATACTCTGAAACATAGATGGCGCTAATACCAGTTTTCACTTTTGTCGGCAGTGCCCATGACTCCCTATTGCTATTATTTGGCAGAGCGTTCTAACCGCCCGTCTGAAAATCTCCCTAAGACCTGATTCATCGAAGACAATATCCCAGGACGGTTCACCCACGAATACTTTATGTCCGTACCCAAACAGGGCAGATTAATTCGTAAAACGGTCGCCCGCCTATGAAACTCAATGGAGGTCCCTTAATTAGAAAACGTCTTAAGGTAGAATTAGATGGCTCCTATTTTTCGGACTGCACCTTGTTAAGGTGAAATGTTTTATCGATAAGATAAGTGGTGCTTATGTGGGATTTGAATAAATGGGATGAAGGTTGCGTTACTGGTTTAGAGGTGGTAAGGTCCAACTTTTGGTTAGAAATTCATTAGTAGATAGGATTTAATGAAGGGTCTTACTTGATGGACTTACACAGATAAATCCCAAAATGGTAAATAAAAAATAATTTGATTTAAAAGAGTGTCCGTGGAGTTTCTTGCCCGTTCTTCTCCATAGAAACATACTGTACGCTTTGGAATGGGCAACTAGCTTCATATTTCTGACTGACCGACCCTTGACAGGTAAAAAGTGCCTGATACTGGTTTCTTTGAAAAACATGCTTTAAGTTTGAGCTTGAAAACTTAATTAAATATATTTACATTTTCTTGGTACAGTCGATCTCGTAATTGCTTCACCCCTTTGATATTTTCTAGTAAATTGAAACTTCACTGGAAACAAAACTGAAACTATTTAACTGTCAATTCAAAAAATGATCAATTGCAATTGAAAATTTTTACGTGATTGATACACATCGATGCGCAAATTGATCGTGTACCAAATGCAATTGAAGCGATTGACAATATCAGTTGCATCATTGATCAAATGACCCTTTATGAAATGACCTTATGGGTCAAAATGTTTTATACATGAGGTTTATGAAACGCCAGAAGCTGAAGGTGCACGGTTGCAATTGGTCGTTTCCTACGAAAAAGAGTCGCAGTAAGCTCCAAGGATACTCTTTTAAAGTGGTTTTTAAAATATTTCTAAATTAGTGTTTATAGGTACGGGAACATAGTTAAGACCTGTCAACAAGTACTTAAGAAATACCTATTTTAATCAAATGATATTGCCTTTTTAAATGCAACAAATCTCAGTGAACATCATGTCCACAAAAACAACAAATGAAGAGTTGAAGAAAGAATTGTACGTACACTAGACCTAGGTCGACTAGATCTACTTATTAGTATTCAAGTTAGGTGGTAAATTATTATTCGACGCGAAAATTGTAAACTGGAAACCAAATCCCGTCAAATAAAATTTTTACATTCGTTACAATGCTACGCTCAACATGCTACGTGTCTCGTAGGCTCGTAGCGGATATCTACGTGCTACGTCGTAGCATTTCGTAGCCGATATGTAGCACGCGCCGAACCGCAATGTAGACTGCGCCCAAAATTTAGTTCAACCAAAATGTAGTGAGAATTTGTGGAACCATTGTTCGAACAGTGTTAGTTAAATTTGAGCCCTAACTGTGTACCAGTAAACATTCCGGACGAAGATTTACGAACGCTTTTTTGAAAATACGTGAATTTATGAAGTAACATCTAGACTGATTAACTCGGTACGATTTGATTGCCTGTGAAACATAACATAAATTGAAGCAACAATAAAAGTTGTATCGCCTAAAAAGTGTAGACGATAGTGATTCCCCCACGACACAGGGAATCCTAATCTGGGGTTCAGGGAATTTGTAAAAATCTAGCACCTAAGGTTCCTGTGTAATCTGTTACTCGTCTTTTTTCATATTGTACCGTGTTTTTAAGGTTCCGTACCCAAAGGGTAAAACGGGACCCTATTACTAAGGCTCCGCTGTCTGTCTGTCTGTCCGTCTGTCACTAGACTGTATCTCATGAACCGTGATAGTTAGACAGTTGAAATTTTCACAGATGATGTACTTCTGTTGCCGCTATACCAACAAATACTAAAAAACAGAATAAAATAAATATTTAAGGGGGCTCCCATACAACAAACGTGATTTTTTTGCTCGTTTTTATAACGGCAACAGGTAGACGATTGAAATATTTACAGAATATTTAGTTATATATTCACTTTAAAAATAAATAATTAAATTAAAATAAAACAAATATTTAAGGGGGGCCCATACAACAGACATAATTTTTTCGCCATTTTTATAGATAAATGGTACGGACCCCTTCGTGCGCGAGTCCAACTCGTACTTGGCCGGTTTTTTTTTTTCTTTACCTACTGAATAAAGCTTTTTTATTTTTATTTGTTGCTTCAATTTTATTGTACCTAGGTGTCACAGGCAGGCAGGTTTAGCTGACTTGATCAACAGTGGTTTTAATTTTATTGTCTGAAGATGATTAAGCTACCAGAAATTAAACATCACTCTTGACACTCCTGTATATTTTGGAATAATTTTAAACTAAAAATAAGTTTCGTACTTAAATACAACTTTACAGTACAACTATTTTCTTAATGTAAACTTAAACTATAAACGTAACAATCGGATGAAATTTAGCACACGGGTAGACCATAAACTTGGATTACGATTACGACTTATCGGATACTTTTCATCCTGGTAGCACGTTTGTTACGTTTATAGTTTCAGTTTGCCGAAGGACATCAAGAAAGTAGTTGTACTATATGTAGTCAAATAAATATATTTCAAGATAACCAATTTAATTAAAACTTATCACCAAAACTGATTTCAATTTAACACAAAACTTATCAGGCGACGCAAATTTTTAAGTAATTTCAAAAACTTTGTCCGTACATATCAATTTATGCTAAACAAATTACGAGTACCCTAACAATAGAATTTAACAACAATTAAAACGCAATCTAAATTCTGAATAGCTTTATAATTGCCGATGGTATTTCGTTAACAGGCTTCGGTAATCCGAAATCGTTTAATCTGTTCTGTACGAAATCTGATCGACTAGAAAATCTGAGATAAGCGATATAGTACGTAGTCTATACTTGTGTAGATTATTGAAATAAATAATATAATAGAATACCTATGTATATTAATTGGTATATTTATTCGACTAAGCACCATCCACCTTATCCCAATTTACCTGTTCTTATTCCAGCCGATCTATTCCATTAAAATCTCACCGTGAAATCTGAGGTGAAGCGAGCTATCAATCAAAATCAAAATATTTTATTTCACATAAACCTACATGGGCACTAATGAACGTCAGAAGCTAGGTGCACGGTTCCAATTGGTCGTTTCTTATGGAGAACAGCCGGCAAGAAACTCCACGGTTACTCTTTTAAAGATAATTGGCTTTTACAATATTTTCAAATTACAGTGTTAGTAGGCATGGGAGGACAATGTAGGCCTTTCAACAAGTAAGTACCAGGTACTTAAGAAAATAGATGTTCAGTAAATCTACAGTCCAATAAGCCTACAAAGTTCTCACATTCACAAAATAGAAACGAATGTTGATATAATATAAGATATATATATATATAGATATACATATATAAAAGATAAATGAGATAATAAAAATAAAAAACCTACTTAAACCAAATGACATGATTGCCATTACAACTGTAACAAATCTAAACAATGATCATGTCCACAAAAGCCACAATAGTGTCAATCCCTAGCGTCAGGTAGAGTGACAGGTCACTTCACCTATGTTTTCACAGTGAGATTTGTACAGAATAGACCTCCTGTTTATTCGAGTGACCATGACTCGATAACAGCAGGCTGCAGGTCATCTTTTATTTGGAAATAGCTTTTAACAGCGGCTTCACCCCCCTTTTTTTTGTTGAGAAATTATCAAAAATAACTTCTCCCGCTCTGGGCGGAGCGAGAGGACGTGTCAGACTCTTACTGTTTTAAACCCACCCGTGTTCCTTCAGTTGCCTTTAAGTTGCCAGAGGTCACTGTATCCCTTTGCGGACTTTCCCGCGAACCTGGCAGGCATCGGCCGTCCTTGGATGTCGAAAAATGTCCAATGAGAACGTACTACCGGAATTAAAAGTACTTTTGTTTTAATCCAGGTTATAAACTATCTGTGTACCCATTCAAATCCGTTCAGCCGTTTAAGCGTGAAAGCGTAACAAACAAACTTACTCACTTTCGCATTTATAATATTAGTTAGGATTAGGATAGGAAGGATTAGTAGGATACTTAAAGCTTATTTTGCGGTGTGGAAAGCCAATTTTGAGCAATGAAATGCTTTTTGTGTGTTGTGCACAATACGTTTTCTTGTCATTTCATTTAGTTATATACCTACAATTTAACTTTGGAATTACCTCTGCTATATCTAGCAGAATGATGAGAAAAGAAAAATATACCAAAACGTGTATTTTTCACGAAAAACCTTTTTAGTGAAAAATCAACGCTCAATTCAGATATCATCAAACAAAACAAGGCTTCATCAGTACAAACATATATCATTCCACATCACTCCGCAAACCAAACTCTAGCCAGATGTAAACGGCGGGTAACTAGGTGCGTGCTACCCACACAAATGCGGCGTTTTAGCGGCCACACGATCTCACATTAATGCGCCATTTTAGCCGCCATACGACGATTGGTCATTGTTATGAGTATGATATTATAATGTACTGTTGCGTTTTGTCGGCTCACTGAACAAATTGTACGGGAAACGACAACACCGCTTGGGGCAGGCCAGCAATTGAAACGTTTGTAATTCGGAAAACAAAAGGTAATTTATTTGTGAATATTAATAAGTACACGGGTATCTATGAATAAGTACCTACTTCAATGATTTTAATTAATATTTTCAGCTTGTAATATTGTCCTTTTCAATTGCACGCCAAAACCCAGTTCTTTTTTAAAGAAGGAACACAAAAATGATTATTGATAACTATGCTTCTTTAGTGCATGCAGGTGATTTTGGACAGTTCATTATTAGCTTATCTCACGACGTTTTCGTAAACTCTATCAATCTGCCTAGCCTTTTCCCAACTATGTTGGGGTCGGCTCGCAGTCTACCCGGATGCAGTGTCAACCAGTATTTTACATAGAACAACTGCCTATCTGACCTCCACAACCCAGTAATTGGGTAATACGATACGCCTTGGTAAAACTGGTTGTCTGACTTTCGGGCTTCTGACGACCCGTAACGACTTTCAAAGATCCACGGATGACAGCCGGGACCAACAGCTTAACGGTTTAGCCACAGAATGGCCATTTCTAAAAATTACCAATTCTCGAAATGTCCAATTCTCAAAATGTCCAATTCTCAAAATGGCCAATTCGCAAAATGGTCAATTATTAAAACTTTTCCTATTTCTCTCGATTTTTATAAACTCTAAGGTTGCATTATGATTAAAAGTCATATTTTATGAGATAGCAATAAGTTTTGTTTTTCAGGTTTTTCAGTTAAAAACCACCTGCAACTAAAAGCAAAATTGACATTTCAAGTTCACGTAAACTCCCACAATGATGGGTTCAGGTTCAGAATCATTCTGCATTCACTGCAAAAGGTATCGTTGCGATGTCCCATAAACCATTCACCAAATCATGGTAAACCACCTTCCAGCCCCGAAACCATACATTAATAACCGCTCACTAGGTCATACTCATATCCATAAATAGTAGAAAACATTATCCACCGCGAGGATAACTCAATGCTCGTAAATATCGATTGGCAGGAAACGGGAGAGTAACGATCCGTGGCGTACCATGATTTATGGCCAGCGGCGGGCTACAGTTACTAACTGGTAGTAACTGGCAGTAGACATCATTACCTGAACGTTTTGCTATGGTTAGCGGCTTTGGGGTTGCAAGTATCGAATTTATTTTGTGGAATATTATTGAGGGCCAATTCTCTTACATAAATAAAACAAATTATTTAAAAAACATAAAACCCGCCTGCAAAAACTCATAACTTAAAAGAGAAATACAAGCATTATAATCTGTAGAATTTTGGTATAACAGGCGGAAAACAAACAAAAGTTACACCATATTTCAGGTTATTGGTTTGCACCCCGCCTGTAATACCAAAATTCTGACGCACACGCAGACTGCAGACGGGTTTTTTGTTTTTTAAATAATTTGTTTTATTTCGAATTAACTCATTACTAGCTTTTATTTGATACATAATTATATAGTTAATTGATTCAGGCGTGACTTTGCGGAAATCCATTATAAAATACAATAGACGTAGATATATTTAGTAACCTATTCCGCTTGACTATTCTTCAAGAGTCCTAAAAACGTGTTACCACACCGAGCGCTGGACGCAAAGTCAACTTTGCGTCCAGCGCTCGGTGTGGTAACACGTCGCGTTCTGGTTTGCAATTGGTCAATCGTCATCCTGAGGATGCCTCGTTGAGAGGTAAAACACGTGTCGATTTCTTACAGGGTTTTTTAGGACTCTTGAAGAATAGTCAAGCGGAATAGGTTACTAAATATATCTACGTCTATTGTATTTTACATAATTATATTGTAATTTATTTTTAAAAAAAACCTACCCCTCCCTTTTTTTTTGGTTGCAGATGAAATATAATATATAAAATCCCACAATTAAGACGAACCTAACGACACCTCGTATGTTAAAATCCATCAAGCCGTTTAGGCTACGGAGCGTGCCAAAGAAATAGACATACATACAAACATACAAACATACACACATACAAACATACAAACATGCAAACATACATATACATACATACTCTCGAAAAACATTACCCTCCTTCTGGGGCAGTCAGGTAAAAACGTTATGATTACGATCAGCTAACCGACAGAAAAACGTCACGCAGGAACAGGTAAAGCAAAACTGTTGATTACGTCAGTCACTACTTGCGATCAAAACTATCCTGAGGGCCAATTCCCGTACTTAAAAAACGTTCACATTGAAGTCGCAATCTGTCAAACTTGACAAAAATGTTGTTAAATTAATGTTTTTTTAACGGATTGCGAATGTGAACGTTCTTAAAAATAAGGAAACTGCCCCGTTTCTTTCTCTCCTTTTTTCGTTTCGATGGTACATCTATGTTTCTTACATTTTTTAAGCCATTGTCACATTTATTGCGGCGTCAGAGGCGTGAATTTCTATAAGGATTTGTGATTATAATATTAAAATAAACAGAAAAATAGGAGTCAAGGTATCAAGAAAGAGTTGAATACGGAAGTTCCAAAACCAGTAAAAACTGCTAAACTGCTGTGTTACTGGTTTTGGAACTCCACCCAAATGCTGAGTGTAGGTTTAATTTTATCATGTAAAATATAAATTTTCCTATTATGAAATTGTGTCAGGTTTGGCGATTATAATAAAGAGCGGTCGTTGGTTGTTTTTTTTTAACAATATGTTTTTTAAATATTTTTAGTCAGGAATGTACCATAGGAAACAAATTCAACAAAATACTCTGATGAAAGCTTAGAAAAGCATTAATAACTGTCATTAATACTCTAAAGAGTTTGAAAGATTATATATTTGATAGTCAGGCAACGGCTAAGGGTCAGTTCAGACCGCGACGACGTGAAGGGATGCGACGCTGCGCGTACTTTTTAACAATTATCGAACTTATTTTTTCATGTAATGGTATAATTTTAGTGCGATTGTTGACACGTGTCAAAGTACGCTTAGATGCATGGTGCTTCGCAGCACATGTACCGTATTGTGCAGTAAATAAATTCGATATTTTATCGGAAAATAAAAAAGTGCGCGTCGCATCGCGTCTCCGTGTGAACTGACCTGGCGTATAACGTTAAAATAAAAGTCACCTGAAATCCTTATCACATAAAGCGATATCTATAACTAAAATTCTATGGACGAAGTTGTTAATAATAAAAATATGTACTCAAAGATATTAACTCCTAGATCAGAAAAATATAACTAAGATAAAAACTTATAAGTCCCTATTAAAACAATAAACTTTCTACAAGTCATTTCGATCACGACGACAATTTTCTCTTACAAGTACTTACCCGGCATTTTTAATTTCATTCGCTCAAATGGACACTTAGAAAATCTATCTCATATTAGATATTATTTTTCTCGGAATAAAACTGAGTTAAGCTGCACTTACACGGTCAATTTTTTTAACAGTAATTGTCAGAAATAATTGCCCGAGGCAGTGGAGAAATTAGTGAACCAATATTCATTGAATTACTTAGAATTGTTTAAATTATGTCGGCAATATTGCCTCTTTTGTTTATTAGTTTTGTTATATGTTGCCAAAATTAATTGCCGAATATCCAATGGGTACGCGTACCTAGTTTATTCAATTGCTCCATATTGCCCTAAAATATAGAGTAATATGAAACAATTATGGTGGACTTATTTGCAGGAACAATAAAATTGCAACAATCTTGGAAATACCGTAAATTGAACGGTATTGCATGACGTCATAGTTAAACACAATTGCGCAATCTTAGTTGCTCGTGTAGGCGTACCTTTAACTAAACTTTTACCTTAACTTTAATATTAAAGGCGCCGTTCGATCAACAACAATATAAAAATAAAATGAATAGGGCTGGGAAATGGATGTTCAAAGTCGAGCTGCTTCGTGCAAGCCATTTTGTGAAGTGTATTTATTTGTGTGAGTTGTGTTGTAATTGTCATGAATGAGGTGTAAGGCTGTATTGATACAAAAAATTGATAGATTTGGAAATAACCGATGAGTACATTCATTAGACACAGTACGGTATAAATATTTTTGTTCAGAAATAGGGTGGGTCTTTTTCTCCATACAAAAAGTCATAATTCGAGGTTCGGCTCTCGTCTATTTCCTCCTCTAATATTGGACCAATTTGAAAGATATTTTATAAATTGAATGAGAAGGATATTTACTGTGCCCCTATGTTTTCCGTTTTGATGATACATTATCTGTAGAAGAACCCTTTCACAGTTTGCGAATCAGATACAATTCCTATCTGCTTCGCTTAGGTAACACTGGACTGGGATACGATATAAAGTGTTGAGGTGTATGCGTTTTTTCAAAATATTGTCTAATAGCGACCCACCCCTACTCGAACGTTTTTTATGACTTTGAAAAACATTGAGATTTCTTGATTATATGTAAGTGACATATTATGTAATAAACACAACCTTTTTGTGATAAAATTTTCTAAACGATGGTGTGCATCAAAATCCTTTGCGTAGTTTAGAAGAACAGCGCCGTCACAGTGATAGACACATAAAGACAATTTAATGTATGGATTTTTATGTAGGTATAGATTATAATATCTAAACATACATATTATAGGTACATTAAATTCGCTTCTTTTTGATTAAAGTAGCAGTAAAAAAGGGACAATAATTAATTCAGTATAACACATAATTCTATTCCAAATTTCCCTCCATAATAGAATAGTTACAACTCAAGTTTACTCTCCCACTCAGACTGCTCTCGACAAGAGTAAATAATTCCATCCTGTCCAACAATAAGTACAATAAGACATTGTCTGTTGCACAGCTTGCTTTTATTGACTTGGAATGAAATAATAAAACCTTTATTTCTTTCATCTCATTGGCTGCAATCAATATAATATATTTCGACGCCATATTTTAGTTTGTTATAAGTTTTAGTTAAGTACATATTTAATATTTAAAAGAAGATGGCGGGACGAGCTGAACAAAACAAACGACCAGTGGTTTCCAGTAGGTCTGGATCCCAAGCACTGGAAGTCATGGGGAGACGCCTTTGCCCAGCAGTGGGATAAAATAATATTATATAAATATTTATTTATACTTAGTTAAAGAAGTTTATTATATAGTTTACACAATTCATATTGTATTTTTAATCAACTAACTCAACCCCCTTGATTACTTGTGAGTTTGTGAGGCATGTCTTTTAAACATTATTATACGCACAAAAAAAAAAAAATCTACTATATCCTCTTGAAACAATCCCTTAGTCATAGACAATAGTCACAGAAAGACGATACAGATAGTCAATTCAAACTTCTGTCGGGAGAAGGAACCATAATTAGTATGAAAACGCCAAGTAAATAAATCGCTATGATTACGCCTCGGCTTGGCATGGGAATTTTTTTCACGGTCATAAAAATGCTCAAGCAATAAAACAAAAAATAATGGACCAATCAAAACAAATCAAGCCAAATCCTTACTTCCTTACTAATATAATATTATAAATGCGAAAGTAACTCTGTCTGTCTGTCGGACTTTCACGCCAAAACTACTGAACCAATTTAAATGATATTTGGTACACAGATAGTCTAGAGCCTGAGAAACTACTTTTTATCGACATACCACGCAATACATACAATTCAAAATAAATGTACCAACCAAAATTAATTTCACCCCACAATAGCTCTGAAATACAACGTGTTCATAATGCCCTGGAACAGAAATAGAAAGGCTTCCTTTTTCCTGATATATTTTTAGTTTGCCCTCGTTGTTTTGGGAATGGCCAGTCACTCTGACGTTTTGCTTTCATTTCTGGGTCAGCAGTGATGAAGTGGTGTGTTAATTTTCGCTGACTGTTTATTTATCTTTTTGTTCGTTTTTGTTTGGAATGTGAGTAGAAAAATGGCACGATTTCTAATTGTAAGTTGAAAAATTCTAAAATCGTTTTGGGAATGTCACTCGCCTTTATTTCCTGAAGAGGAAGCTCGTGATGGAAAAACCCAAAAACACTGCACGATATCGGTATCGAACGCACAACACTATGCTGAGCAGTCACGCTTAAGACCACTAGACATCAACGTTGCAGTCATTATTGACGAACTTCTAGACAGTTTTCGTAGTATCTTTAGGTGCGTCCAGACACTGTGTGACATGTACTTTGAATGGTAAGCCACACCTGTGATGCCTATGCCTAAGGCTGAAGCATCTGCCTGAGGTACGCGTCTGCCTCAACTGCATGCCTCGCACTGTCTGTAGTTACCTTTAGAAACGTGTCACTGTTCTATAATTTTCATAAAGACAGTTTCAACCTCTTACTAGAACGAAAACCAAGAAAACTCCCGCACCAGTTATTTATGCCACGATGAAAAGATAAAGTAGTGTGAAACGTGTCGCTCCTTCATGCGGGGTGTGCCGTGCGGACGTATCTTAAGCTGACGTCACTCCACATGCCTCACTGTACGAGGAGATTAAGGTTTGCAAAATTTCAAGTAAACAGTATTACATCAAGAATGCGATGCGATGAATTTTCCATACAAACGTAATACCTAAATCATTTGCAATTTGAGCATATTTCCATCATATATGTTGATTTTCGGATTTAGACAGTATTTATTTAGGTTCCTACACCTATTTTCACAAAAAACTTACCTAAAATGAAGTTTAAGCAAATCGAATTTCACACATTTTTACAGCGTAAATGACATGTTTTCATATTGTTTTTCTGTATTATTAACAAGAATATTTATAATATTGTTTCAGCAGAAACATAACTTATATTATCAAGTTACAAATTACCGTTTTTTTTTTTTTTTTAAACCTTAAGTTTTCATTCATCAGTTTAGGTATTACGGAAAATATCCAAATTCATCACAAATCAATAGCTAGTAGTGCTATCGCGTCAAGCAAATATCATGTCAATGCCAATGTGTGCGTGGTCGTAGAGGTCACGGTAGCTGTGTGTATCGCTCCGACAGGCACACTAGCGCAACATTTGTAGCACTCGATTTGTAGTTGCGTCCGATGCTCTGCCGGCCCCTTAATGTATTTTGAAGACTGATAATATAAATTCCATTTTCAACACAAAGTTAGGAAGGAACATTATAATTATTAGGAAAAACATCTCAAGCAAAATAAAAAAAATATGAAATAAAAAATATGAGAAAAATATGAATAATAAATCGTCAACCCACCTTGAGTAACCGTGGGGGTCAATACTCGTGCCTTGTTTATATAAGAAAGAGACCTTTGCAGTCTGCAGTGGAACAATAATACGTTGATATTATTATTTTATATGACACGAATCAATTATAACTCAGGAGGAGCTCGTGGTTAAGTAATAACAGCCGCACGGGTCGATCCATCAGGTTAAGCTACACTTGCCGGAGTTGGTCCGTGGATGGATGACCATCTTTACATGCCGAGAATCCTCCGTGCTTCGGAAAGCACGAGCCGTTGGTCCCAGCTATCATTTGTGGCTCTTTGACAGTCGTTACGAGTCGTCAGAAACCCGAAAGTCTGACAACCAGTCCTGCCAACGGGTATCGTATTACCCAGTTATTGGATTTTGGAGGATAATAAACCGACCCGAACATAGTTGGGAAAAGGCTAGGCAGATGATGATGACACGAATCAATCATCATGCATGAGTAAGACGTAGATTAGAAAACAGACAGGCAATAAAATATAAATAAAAAATTAAAGAACGTCTTTAATTTTTTATTTATATTTTATTGCCTGTCATCAAAGTAAAACTTATCTCAAAAATTCCTTTAACTTTTATTAATTTCTAAGCTACCAGGAAACCCGCAGAGATACGAGCTCAGCTTTCTCTCCAAACAAACTCGCGTTCTGAACGTATGATTTTGTGTAATCTTCCTTCTACAGTTGATACGGTTCGCTTCCTAATCTAAGATCGCTCAAATATCCGCTGTTATTTTAGACAACTCACACAACTTGGCAAAGTTATCGCCTTCCAATGTTTCAGTCATGAATAGCATACTTAGAACTACAATACTTGATCAACATTACTCCTATAATATAGCTATCTGTCAGTGAAAGTCCCGTTAAAATCTGTCCAGCCATTTTGGAGATATACCGCAACAAACATACAGACAGACAGACAACATTTTTAAACATTGTTGTAAGGTTTTTTGGTGGTATTTTTATTAAGGTACTCAAAAGCCATTTGAAACACTGACGTATTTGAAATCGATACACGTTGATGATATCATGTATTAACAGAACGCTATTACGGTTATAAATAAGGCAAAACATAACAATGGACGTTATTGTAATAAAGATATGTAAGTTATTTGTATAAAAAGAATACCAATTAGGAATTATTAATAAAGATAGTACTTTATTGAACCTCAAATTAAGTACGATAGTACCCATTAGTTCCATGCACGAGCTTAACTTTTGATCCCGGCTAGTGTCACTCGTAATAACGGCGCTCAGCGAATTCGAGTGCTTTAGCAAAACATGCATTGTGTTTGCAACAAACAATCTAAGTCAAGAAGCGCTGTAAGTGAGTAAGTTTTTAATTTCGTTATCATACTTTGATTCGTCCAAAATGGCGCCGGAAATTAAGATCAAGAATAATATCGTGATACCTCTCATTAAAATGATTACGAGTTTTTGAATCGTCCGTGCGATTATAATAATTGATAATCTTAAAGCATACAATAAAATAAGAATTATCGTAGGAACAGATTTCATAAATTTTGATTCATAGGACAGAAAAATGTTCCTTGAACATGGTAAAGTGTATTTACGTAAATCGTGGGAGTAGTAAAGGGCAGTTATTCTCGGTATGTCTTTGTAGTGTAGTAGTGTATTTTCGGGAATGTGTTTTGGGTTAGCGGATTATTTACATAAAGTCAAACATTTACAACATAAACTCAAACATTTCATTGTAACGTAATGGTAAATAGATTTAGAGATTATAATCATCTTAAAATAATTGTGCCGTTGGTTAGTTTATGTGTATGCGTAATATATTTTCGACAATATATATATATTTTCGATATATTTTTTTTTGCGTAATATTTTTTGAGATCGCGGATAGCGATAAGGCCGCCCATTGTATATTTTGTAGTGTTTGTTATTGTTTTTTGTTATATATTTTTGTGGTGTACAATAAAGAATATATAAATAAATAAATATTTTGATGTTTCTTGATCATTTGCCCCAATAGAAATATATTTTAAAGTCGATTGAAGGCGATCCTTAAGTTTGCTATATTAATTATAATTTGTATTTGTTTAAACTTGATTTAATGATGGTGTGCCTCTGCCCAGCCTTTCGGGGAGTAAATGCGTGATTTTATAACTTGAATGTTTTTTATCCAACATAAAATGTTGTGTTTTTATAATTAACAGAAAAGGAAATTATATTAACTATACTTTGAAACGTATTTAATTACTGTCCATTAGACTAATCGTCTGAAACATAAAAATCCTTTGGAAACTGAATTAAATTAGGCCAAGTGCTTTTATAATCCTATGGTAGTTAAAGTTGAATTAATATTTAATTTAAAATGTCCAAAAGACTCATACTAGGTACGGCTATGTTAGGCTTCACGATTACTGACAAATGCTTGCACCGACTGGACAGGTCCACTAAAATCTGTGGACCTGTCCAGTCAGTGCAAGCATTTAAAAAAAAAAAAATTTTGAAAATCTGTTTGGTTCTTTCCTCAAAATACCATTTCAGACACTAATCTACATAGTCCTCATATGATCTGACTAAGATTTTGTCTGGACTTTTTGAAGTGAAAACTTCATTAGGCGCGTTGAGCACTTTTTGGGTGAACAAAAATCATGGAACTCGCGTCATCGTCACCGAACGCTTGAAGATATGAATGAATGTTACTTAGTTTTCACTTCTATCGGCCGTCCCGCATGTTTTTGTTTCCTTCTCCTTGAGAAGAAATGGCGAGACTCAGTCAGATACGAAATGTCGGCTCCATCTAGCTTATAATTATATTTTTTATGTGGAAAAGTCATTCCGTTTTAAGACGTATTCTAAAAAAGAGTTCTATCATTTTATTAGTTTGAGCACAATGCGTTATGAATGAGTAGGCTCAGGTAAGCAATCGCTCCATGTAAAATACAGCATTGAAATCGATTGAATTGGAAGCCGACCCCAACATACATAGTTGGGAAAAGCAGAATGAGTTGAAAGTAAACGGTTCTACTGTATTATTGATTTAATCATAATATTCTACAGTAACTCAATTCATAGCAATAATCGAATCAAATAACTGCAAAACTTTAATACTAGTAAACTTCAAATTTAATTGCTAAGTTTCAAGTCTCAAGTAAACCACTTAAACGACACTGAACCTCCAAAGATATAAAATACGTTAAGACTTTAAGCTTCAGTTTCGATTGGCAAACTTTCGAAATTCAAATCCAAAACAATAAACAAAAACTTAAACTAGCGCAAACTATTTTAGGCCATAAATCCTTTGAAAGTAATTTCATGGCTGTGCGCCGTCCCGCGTCAAGTGAAACTATCTCGTTAGTTGATATATATTGAGGAAATGAACGCCTTATTGCTTGGCCCAGAGGACGGCACAGATATCAACGTAATTTGAATCTGCTACAACTTCAACTAATTGATAGAGGTCTGGATTAAATTGATTTCTTGTAGCATCGATTTTGGTTGGAAAGGGCATTTTAATGTCAAATTAATACATTGACCTCAAGTACAGCGACAGATAGCGCCTTTGTCTGTCGATTGAAATCTCAAACGCAACCCAATTTTTAGTCTCCGATAAATCTCATGTTGTATCAGTCACTGTTGTAGCGACGAAAATACTTTTAAGAACGTCTTAAAGTAAAGTGTCTTGTAAAATATCTGGGGTTAGATGGATATTTCTAAAATGGCGCATGTCTAACAGAGTGTTAGGGTAAACACCGTTATCCTTGCAATCAGTGGTTTGGTTTCATTAATAGAACGTAAAATTAATGGAAAACAACATTTTTTTTTTTTGAATCTACGATTTAACCCAAGAGACGCAAGTTCGTTGCCCTATGCGCTAGGGCAACGAACTTGCGTCTCAACACGGGCGGGGGGTGTGGGACGTGACCTGACCGGCCGCGAGCGCGACCTCTCCCTCAGTTAGTCAGCTGTTTCGCTAGTAAGCACGGTGTCGGATAGAAACTTTTAAAAATAATTTTTAATGAAAATAAGGTTTCTTTTTTGTTGTTTTCGGTCATTTATTTTTATATTGAAGTCAACTAGGTACCCATGGTTTGAGTAACAACGGTGGTTACCCTTACACCCTGTATAATTCATGATCTGGAAAATCGTAGGTTTGTCTGTAAAGGCTACTCAGACTCGGTTTGTTAAAAACTAAAATCTAAAACTGTTGACTGTGTCAGTCTTGAGTGCTATTAATTACTTTTAAAACAATTGAAGTTCAACTTACTTTTTGTCAAAAATAACCTACAAAAGCCTACAAAATAAACTTTTTTCTAGCTTGCTATTCCATTTTGAACTGAAGCCAAATAATGAGTCGAGCAACTGAAATTCTCGGTGAAATTTTCGCGTATTCACTAAGTTACATATCTGTGCTGGCGTGGGATCAGTTTAAAGCAGCCTAATTAGTCTGAACTTAGTCGCTTGAAAGGGAAAAGTTACGAGTACTGTCTAAATATACAGTGACTAACTTAACTATGCATAGAAAGATCGAAACGACGGATTCAATTCTTAACCGACTTCAAAAAGGAGGAGGTTCTCAAGTGCATAGGTGCGGTTCGGCGAGTGCTCTTTAAATCAGTGCTCTGAGTGGAACACCTCTATATTTTTTTATGTCTGTTGTGACATGTGAATCCATGTGAAAAAAAATTTCATTTATATTCATAAAAAAACTCGTTCCACTAAAGTCATCATCCATCGCTATGTATCAGGTGAGATCAAGGTGAGGAGCAAACATATCACAATAAAAAATATTCATAAACTTTTTGGTCAATATTTATCTTACAAATTGCATATAAGATTACCGGACCCCGGTTGGTCTGTGGATGGGTTTACATACTGAGACTTCTCCGTGCCTCGGAAAGCACGTTAAGCTGTTGGTCCCGGCTGTCATTTGTAGATATTTGACAGTCGTTACGGGTCGTCAGAAGCCCGAAAGTCACACAACCAGTCTTGCCAAGGGGTATCGTGTTACCCAGTTACTGGGTTGTGGAGGTCAGATAGGCAGTCGCTCCATGTAAAATACTGGTATTCAGCTGCATCCGGTAAGACCGTTGGGAAAAGGCCAGGCAGATGATGATGAAATTGCGTAATATAAGATAGTTATTATACCTAATCTTGAGTATAAAATGCGAAGAAAATTGCGGCAGTCAGTAACGATAAAATGAAACTGCAAGAGTTATCTCAGAAAATTTGATCTCGGATGCTTTACTATCAGTAATCTAGAAGGAAAGATATTTTTATAATCCTAACTAATATTATAAAATGCGAAAGTGAGTTTTTTTGTGTGTTACGCTGTCACGCTAAACCGGCTAAACGGATTTGGATGGAATTTGGCACAGGAGTAGACCATGACCTGGAATAGGACACATATTATCCCGATATTCCCGCGGGATCGATACTTACGCGGGTGAAGCTACAGGCCGCAGCTAGTTTAACATAATAGTCATGCTTCTTACCTTCTAGAAATGCATTCATAGCTTTATTAAGAAATCTACCATAACGACTGGTCGGTACTTTCTCAAAACTTAATAAATTGCTTACAATAAATTCTGCAAAGCACCCATTCGCTTCCTTCATAATAAAAAGAACGTTACCCATGGCTACCTTATTATTGTATTTTATTTTCAACAAAGATTACGAAAAAATATATTTTTGTTTGGCTTTTTAGGGTTCTGTACCTCAAAAGGAAAAATCTGAACTTTTATTGGATCAATCGTGCGTCTGTCTGTCTGTCACAGCCAATTTGCTTCGAATCTAATAGACCGAGTAAGTTCAAATTTGGTACACGTATGTATTTCTGTGACTCAAACATGACGTGTAACGTAAATACACTTGGGGGCAAATAAAATATAAATTAAAAAAAGTTTTGCTAACTGTACCTCGTGACATATCAAATGAAAGGACTTGTTACGAGGACTTACATACAATTTTAAAATGTTAAAATGTATTCTTTTAAAAATATTCAAGAAAATAGATTAAAATTTACCATCTCCCCGACCTTAGCGCCGAAACTACTGGGCCTAAAATTTAAAAAAATACATAAAATAGTTCTAAGTATACTTATAGATTCCAGGCAAACCTCTATGAAGTCTCTCAATAACATGGTAAATCTCCCAATATTGTACGTACAAACTTACATTTTGCAGTTAGAACGTATGGGAGCACAGTCATGTTTTTCAACTACAATGTTAACCTGTTTGTTCTTGGGATAAATTCATCCCAACTACGGAACCCTTCTTTGTGCGTGGTCCAACACACACCTGGCTGGTTTTTTTTTTGTTTTGGAGCCAAAATCGATGATCAATCTATTAGGAAACTGTCAATAATGTTATTTTTGGCGAAACGGATGGTTGGTTCGGTTGAAACACAAATCAGAAGAAACGTTTCTCTACCAACAGTATTATACCTCACGAAACTAATTAACGTAATTTTTGTACTATGATAAGTAGCTTCATTGTTCGATAATTAATTATATTATTGGCGAAATGTGGGTGTACCTCTGCCTAACCCTTCAGGGAATACAGGTGTGATGTTATGTTATGTGTGTGAATATAAATGTTACTACTCCACTCAGTTTTCCCCGCTAAAGGTACCACGAAATTAGACCTTATTTGTTTTATTTTCCTTCTAATTTTTGCTTTCACCTTGGCCATAAGAGCGCCACAAAATGTTGATTGCCCTTGAACAATAAACCTTATTGCTGAAATACATAGTCAATACTAAAACTAGTGTTAGGATTTGTACATAAAATTCCGATTTTCACTCTCACCTCCATGAGTTGGCTGACTCAGGTACAGAAATTTCTGGCACACCCTGAGGGCGAAGATAAAGTGAAATTATTGTATGGGATTGACATGAGCTACCGAAAAGATTCTGTCAATCTATTTGAAAGTCGCTGCTACGAAACGATTGAAAAGCTATAGTGTCACTTTTGTAGGCCCTCTGGTCAGCCCGCTAACAAGTTATATATCTGGAATTTTTCAGTAGCAGCCCGAAGTCTGGATAGGACCTAAACATAACCGGTGGGTGTTCCTACGGGTAAACCTCTGCGCAACTCTTTAAGGAAACAAGCCGCGATGTTATGATGAATTACTTGCAATTGTACAAATGTATATACCAATTTTCTTTTTACAAATGAATTTAACATCTGTAGCCGATCTAATCAAAAGGCAGTATTCCGGCCCCTCAATTATTAGACAATTCATGATAGCCATCAAGTAGAAATGTTTACATTTCGTAGGATTTTTTTATTTAAACTGTCTGAACAATCTGCGCAGATTGGCTAATATTTAAACACTGAAATGAGATTAGTTCATGATACTAGAGAAGAACACGAACTAAGCACTTTAAATCAGTTTATAGTATCAGTACTTAATTCATTTTCTATAAAAACACTCAATTCTCTACGTTACGAACAAAAACGATTGCTTTTGAAATTAGTTTCAACAACTCTGTTATTCATTCATTAACAGGTTTAGTCTCAAAACAAGTTTGTCCTAGCCCAATTATACTACCCAATCTGCAACTCCCAACACAGAACCACAAAATAGTAGAAGGTTGGCTCCATACAACGACCGTAAACGCACGTTTACATAGATACGCTTCACGTACAGCGAGTGCCAGCGCACTCGCGACTGGACCGAGGTCGCCATTCATTCGTGCATGTATCAATATTTACGTGCGTTATTGCTCAGTCGACCTTCTGTAACTATCTATTTTGTGCCGATACCGTGTAACTTTAGTGACTATTGAGAACTGATTCATTTCACGTGAGGGACACAGAAAATGTCAATTGAAATTCGATTACGACTACTATTCAGGCACTTGATTAGATCGTCTGAGAGTTGTGAAAAAGATTCGTATTCTGAACTGGATCTGATGTCTATTTGGATAATATCCCTAATATAAGTGGACAGAGCGGCGCTTCAATAAAAAATAATGTAACGGCGCTTCAATAAGTTTTTTTTATTGATTTGTTTTCGAGCTTGTGTTAGCAACACGTCTTTGAGTTAGCATAATGAAATCAATATTAACCGTTACACATTTTTCTTTGTTAGTAAAGAAATCTAACTAACTTGAACGTACATTTTCTAGAGATCAAACTGCAAAAGTCTACACACCAACTATAGTTTAAACAGCCCCTAAATCAGACCCAAAAATAATTAGGTAACATCTAAACATAGTCCCACAAAGCGATACGCAATAACTCTGAATGAATTAAAGCCTCTATTATACGAAGGGCTAATTAATTACAGTAACGTATAAGTGGCCCTTGAGACAGATAATATGGAGCTGAAGATATACATAGGTAGATACAGATGACGGGCGGCCGCCATACTCAAATAGCCGGAAAGCCTCATAGGTACAGGCAGTGCGTAGGATGAGTCGACAAACTGTCCGAGACGCAAACAATTTATCATTTTGTATTATATAGAATGTGACGGTATTTTTGACAAAAAGAAGGTTGTCGAGGTTTTAAATGTTTTAAAATTCGGTTTTGAACTGTGAAAAATCTTTCCAACTCAATTTATTTTAATTCTCCTACGCGATGCAGTGTTTCATTCATAGCCGAGATTAATGTAGATATATTACACTGAAAAGTAAATGGTAAAACAGCAATTAATCTTGTAGTGAAATTCATCTAGATTTTTCATGTAGTAAAAGAACTTTCTCTGTTCAAAGCCAAAACCGTTCATTACTGTGATGAAAAGTAAAAATTCGTTTTAATTCAGTTCGTCACGAAATTCTATAACGTTCTCTTTATGAAGTAAAATAATAATTATAGGTACATTAGATATCCAGTCAACCCAAATGATAATTATATTGAAAATAATGACTCTTTGGCCATCCTGAATAACTCAAAGTCCTTAATTCATTTAACTAAAATAACGCCTTCAAAATATCAAATAACACAATTAAATTCGCCCGATGCTAAGCTCCATTGCTTATTATGGTTGCCCACATTTCAATTAAGGACATGTAATCCTATTACTCGTGTAATAGTTGAAATGGACCTCACATTCATCAGTAATAGCTGGTACAATAACCAGATTACGTGTGTCTTAATATTAACAACTGAGGAAGATGTGGTTGGCTGGCTATAATTTGGAGAGTGAGTGTGGGAGCAGATTGGCACTGCTTTTTATTTTGTAGAATGCTTTTTGATGGTATTATTTCGTGCTACGTGTGTATGTTATATTTGCCATATTTTTACTTAGCCTTAATGAAAATAGTGTCACTCTTGTCAGTCGCTTATCAAAAACGCTATCTGACTTATGTTTTCACGATAATAAGAAATTGAGTTGGATTAACGTAATTATTATTCACTTCATCGCACACAGTTTTCAGGTGTTATTAGTATAGAGCTGAAAGGTCTTAGTTTCCACCAAAAAGCAAAACCATGTATAATATCTAGAAAATGAACCAAACTAAAAATACGGTAGTGTAAAAATAAAGGTGCTACTCCATCTTGCATAAGCACAACAACCTACTTACTTTTAGGAGATACTGAAATATTTTACGACTGATAAATATTTCAGTAGTATTTACGTACTCTGCGGTGGATGTAAGTAAGCTGGTTAGATGGTAGATAATAAAATTAATGGTAATAATCCCTCACGCTTTTATCTCTTGGGAGGATAGTGTAGATTATTTCGTTGATATTTTATATGTGTATTATATTATGATAGAATATTATAATAGTAAATAGTTAAGAGATTTGTCTGTGGGCGGTAGACGAACAACATAGATAAAAAAGTGATCCATCGCATTCCATCTTTATCTGTTCTGAAGTGCCTTAGGGACTGGATACAGCTTGTGATTCATACTGAATGGGGTTAATCATCTAAAATAGAATGTCGCAAGGTAAAATAATCGGATCGTGTTTTTTCGTGTTGGCGTGTATTTTAAGACCCTCTGATATCTGTAGTATTTTAAATTATGAATTCGAGTTGAACGGTATCTCTTACAAAACTAATCATGTTTATTAATATTGTGGCCGTAAAGTTAATGTCTATGACTTAAGCTGTATCTTGAAGAAAGACTATAAGAATCATCACGTCAAAACACATAACGTTTATTTACCGAACACGAACTATTAGTAAACTATGCCAACCTAACAGTACACCAACCTATTTAGTGACAATCCTATCCAATCTGTAGTATATTAATAAAGCTGAACGTTATGCGCTGTACTGATAACAGATTAATCCCGCATCGGACGTCTGTTCCACTGTGTAACCAGATATATCATAGCAATACTCGTCGGATACCGTCAAATCACGATTAACATTTTGTTTGTTAATTTAAGCTAAAATATTTTAGGATATTTACAGTATCTGGGGAATATTATTGTAAATCATTAATATCAAACTTATAGGACAATAAACATTGTAGTGTGGGACTTCATTAATATAATATTATGTATTCTAATATTTGGTATATTGGATGAAATTGTAGTTATTGTATTAATGTTATCAGATTTAAATTGAATGTACTTTATACATAAACTTTGTTAAATTAAAAACTAGAACATGTTATATAAATCAAGATAAGAAATAAAGAAGTTTTAACAAAAGCAGAATTTAATCTAACTTTAAAAACGATGCAAGCACTGTACATAAAGACTAAAATCTCAACAACAGACATCAAAACCGCAACTTTGCGACTTTTATTCACAAGAAACGAATTACAAGGGGTGAGGGACCATTAATTCTACGTCATTGTTACGTCCCTCTCGGGAGGGCCTCAGGCACTCAAGCACTCCGAACTGAGATGCTGATGAATCAATTACCAGCTATGTTACTGAATTCTGATGATGTTGCTAAAGGTTTCTTCGGGTATTTTATTTCTTGACTATAAAACTTTGTATAATATACCACTTAAAATCCCGTAAAGGTTTACTACAAAATAGAAGCTTCCGGATGGTCATATATTTGTATGCTGGATTGAGCATTAAACTTGATTTATCGAATGGCCCGCCCACACTTGAAAGCGATATTTTGTTTATGAGTATTATTCACTTCGATGAAGAAAACTGTATGCATGTACATTCATTTATAATTTAATAAATTATGATTAGAACAACCAATTTTAATAATTCTATGTGATGTATAATGTTGTGTTTGGCCCCTTTTAAGCCTTGTAATTAGTTCTCCTTCATAATAAAATGTTATTAAATATAAACTTGTAAGGGCCCAATATGTAGGACGTAGGCTAGGGAAAAATTAATTGATAGTAGGTACCTAAACGTTAATGCGAAACAGGTACTAAGACATCAAAATGGTTGGTATTCTATTAATGAAAGTTTTATGAAGAGGTGAAGAGATAAAATATGAGAGTGTGTAGAATTTCCAAGGGACTAAAGTAAAGAACTTGTAGCTTTCTTATCGCCTACTCCCAAGTTCGTCTCTAGGTTCCTGGTAATACTTACTTTATGAAAATAATAAGTGTCAAAGAAAGTATTTGTATATGATAATAATTTTATTTATTTATTTATTTATTGGCCTATCTACAATTGTTACACTGTTCAACCAATTGCAAACACAAGTAAACATACAAGCCAAGTGCACAATATTAAGCGATAGACACAGCATGCAAAAAATATTATTACAACGTAGAACACAGAAGAAAAAAAACAATAAGTAAGTAAGTAGTAAGTAAGTTTAGGTTAGTTATTTAGATTTATTTATTTATTTATTTGTTTGTTTATTTGTTTATTTGAGGGCAACCAACAAAGCATACACTAAAAATACATGTATAAGAACTCATGTTGAATTTAACATTATATAGTGAAGCCTTAATTAAAGGCTGCCACGGCATGCATTAAACATTGCTGAAAGAAAATTCAGTTACAAAACAGATTTTACCTATTCAGATCTATCTAAATAAGTAAAAACCGCTTTGCGCTGCTTTATCTATCCGTTTCTGTGTCCATTACCTGCATTTATATACCAATCTAATGGTATACAAATACAGCCAATCGTTACAAAAATCTGACATACTAATATAAATGACAAAGAAAACTTTCATAATCAAATCAAAATTATTCAGATTTTTATAAAATTTTTGCTCGACGTTGTGCCAACCAGAAAAAAGAAAAAAGAAAAACACTTTTCTCACAATTTTTTACAAACTATCATGACAATGCTGTACGTAGTACAGACTTGACTTTATGTAAAGAGTAAGCCATATCAATATCTACATTAGGTAAGCGTGACAGGCGACCAAATTGAACTTGCATTCTGTTAATGGTGGTTTATAAAGTAACAGGCACTTTACTAGCGACTTCATTTGCCCTAGATTCCTTATCTGATGAAAATTTAGAAATAACCGTCTTATTCCTTGTCAACATAAAAAAGGGAACCTCTGTGCAAACTTTCTGCTTTCTAGGTTCAAAGGTTTGGGCTGGGCATTGATGAGTCAGTCAGTGAGTGAGTGAAGAAAATTACGTGTTATGTACATAATTATAAAGAGCACAATCAAATCAATACTAACAGTCTTGAAAGTTTACAAGAAAAACTCACTAAAATTATAGTAAGATTGTTTAGAAAAATGCTACAGTTCAGAACTGACATAACAAAAACTAATTGAAGTAAAAGCTTTCTGTTTTCATTGGCGTTCCCTATAAGTTATTGAATGGATCAACGATTGACCCATGTCAACTTAGCACCAACCTTTTACTTTGCTCCAGTTTACTACCTCCATTCTTGTTGTTATCTAATTCTTTTAATGTATTAGTAGCAATAACTTCTGTAGGCATTAAAAAAAAAAACAAATTCACGTCATTCACCGTTTTTTATCTTTAGTTTCTTTTGTATTTTTTTTTTTTTTACAAAAGCCTCTGTTTTTTTTAAATTCAATCTGTGCGACTATTGGACAAAGGTCTCCCCCCTAGCTTTCCATTTTTCTTTGAGTGTTGCTTTCTCTGGATAATCTACTGTATATGCATCTATATCATCATCTTTAGTGCATACTTACATAAACTTACTCCACCTGGCACGATCCTCACATACAAAGGAGTATGTGAGGATCGTAGCAGGTGACATTGATTCGTATATTGATACCTACTGGTCATACATATACACTTTAGTACATATTATTTCTTTTGAATTCCCACAGACTGCTAGCGTAGTTACAAAACTTATACGAGACTGAAGCTAAGTAATTATTCTGCTCACCCCTTCACCCATAATACACACAAACGATATTCAACACGAACCCAGCCAAGTGAAGCAGACTATTGACGTGGCGGATGTCTTTAAAACACTCCCCAGCGAATTTTTTTGTAGGCTTTTACACAATTTTATTTGTGTTCGCAACCCTCCAGGGACACATGTTTCTCGTTCAAAACAATTACAGTACGCTTAAAGGTAGGAATACTGCTCGAGTTAAAACGTGAAAATGCTTTGTGAGTATTTTTTCCATAATAATTCAGAATACATAAATGTGTATTTGTGTGGTGATCTGGAAGTGAACAAAGAGTAATAGGTATGAATTAATGTGTTTTTACTGAGAGAGTTTGCTAGGTTAGTATGTACAAATAAAGACTTGACGTGAACGATAAAACTATATGGGAAAAAAAACATGTTTTTTACTAACATAACATCACGCTTGTAATCCCCGAAAGGTTAGGCAGAAATGTACCTATAGTAGTGTACACCCACATTTCGCCAGTTACTATTAAGTCCCATGTAATAGGGGGCGAGCCTATTGCCATCAACCGGGCACGAAGCTAGACTCCGGGCTGCTACTGAGAAATTCCTGATCGAAAAACCCAATAACACTTTTCCGGACCTGGGAATCGATTCCCAGGTCAGGCGAAATGTTATCCCAAGATCCCGAGTCATCCTCAACAGTATCGCTTGTTACCACTTTATTAAGTACTTAGTCTAAAATCTTTAACCCTGTGAATAATGTTAATTTCAAAATCTTTCAATTACGAAGTTTGTTTTCCATAGCTGAAGTCCAGTATTGTTAGTGTTATAGATAGTATTTTCAGATTGTACAACCCGTGTACGTGAAGTGGGATAACCCTAATGAAAATTATTAGATTAATATAGATCTGTGTAAGCTGCTTAGCAGATTGGCGCTGATGACGTAAAGTTCACAAAGCCAATCAAAACTGATGGTAATAAGTTTATTAGTAAAATAATTAAAATGCTAATCTATGATGGATGATGGGAATAGAATGGTTATGATCATGATGATGAATAACATGAAACCAGTAAGGCACCTTATTTATTTCTAGTTATGGTTGCAACAGAAAGCCAGAATCTATGAACGCCTTGGGACCATTTCGGGTCGCCTGGCAAGCTCTCAACGAAAGTATCTCTCTCGTCAGTTTTGTCGTTTGTCAGTCCCTCATTTGTTCAAGTCAGCTAAGTGAAGCAAGCATTATAATTCCGAGACTTATATATCTACCTTCTTAGTCTTGTGATCTTGTTTGAATACTTCCCTTTGTTCCAAACTGTCAGAACCTTAGAGAATTTTACTATATTGTGTTAGACAAATTTTCTGCTACATCTTTATATGTACTTTCTATCCTTATGCATGAGCTAATTCAAGTCGCAAAAAAGTAATCCTGTGTGAAATAGTGGACATTTTCGGATTTTTTTCTCATATTATGTTGTTGGTAACTTCTTAAAACACTGGGTATTCCTTAAGCTGAACTACACAATTTCACTTGCTTCGTACTCGGATACATTTTTCTAGCAAAATAAGTATTTTTTTCATCATCAAGGGAGATAATATTGCTTATTTCAATAACATAGAATACTTTATTTCTTTGAGTGAATAATTCTATGTAGTTCATAGTTTTATGAAAAACTAAGTATATTATCATTTATTTTAATCTTTACGAAAGATTAAACGTTGCATACATAACGTTCTCAGCTTGTATGTATTACCTAAGTAAAAATGTAAATCACTGTAATTCACGCCTCTAAATGCGTACCGAATTTTGAATTTTAAATCGCACTTACTTTTATTTCAGCTACAATAAAATATTCAGGGAAAAAGGCTTATAAAATTCTAGTGTAGCTCTTTGTTTCGAAAATATTATTCTCTGTTCGTGGAAAATAGAAACTGGTAATCATTGTATTTGCTTTTATTTTTTACTGTTTGTGCTGTGTTTTACTGAAGTCTTGGATTTAAGCTTGTAGGAGATTATTGGTATTCATTATTTAAACTCCATGTGCAATGGCAGTACACGCGCACAACGCTACAAGGCAGATAGCTGTGATAAATGCAGAAACGAGTCGATATATTTAACAATGGCATATATTCCTGGAAATTCTTCTAAGTCATAAAATTATGATACACAATTTTCAGCATTATGCTACGCGTTTAAATTTTTGCTGCAGATTTTCCATGAACAATCTGGATCGAGAATGCTCATTGTGTTATCAACTCAAACACTACTCAAATCTACACTTAAATCGAGATCCATACTTGACCCTCAGCCTATCAATAATAATTCCACTTATACTCCCGTCAATCAAACGCAATAAAAAAAACATTACACAGAAAAAAATAATTCGAAAATTTGTTGAACCCCTGGCATCTAACCTGTCTGTATTTACAGAGAATGGGAACACTTATCGCATCGTCGCCCTGCTAATGGACCGTCGGGGCCGGATGTATCGCTTTTAACGCAAATAACCGACGCCCTCGAATCGATTACGACCGCGAATTTTGTTGGCAGAAATTCGGATGGCGATTTGTCTGACAGGTGAGGAGGGCTGGCTGCAGTTTTGGAGTGGTGGTGCTGTAGTGGTTTGAAAGAGGATGTAACTTGTGCGTTGTAAGGTGTGTTTGTGTATGAGTATTTAGTATTGTTTTGAATACTCGCGTTTTCATGACTGAGTCAAATGGGGTGACTTTTCTTTTTGCCTGTTTTCTTCCAAGGGTTTGGCAGCTAATTGTTAGAGTAACTGGAAAGATGATGGTTTTATATCTTAGACTGTATTTGACAATGTTTAGAACATTAAATAATAAGTTTTTTTTTTTTTTTTTTAAGAGATCCTGTTATCTTTATTTTTAGATAATATATACATAACACAACTAATACATAAAACACTAAAACTTAAAGAACTAACTAACTATAACTAAAGTAAGGCGTCGAAAAATTCCTCCGCATCGCTGTTGGCTGGTAATGTACCCAAGAGACTGGCGGCATTGCCACGTTGAATGGCAATGCTTAGCCTCTGACCAAGATAAAAGCCAGCCCTTGGGTCACGGGAAGTGTCAAGCAGCCGTTTGGAGATTTCACTGAACAGACTGTGAGCACTCGGACCCCACGGTCCTTATGGAATTGTAAAAGTGGAATTAGTAAAAATTTAGATAAGTTAACAGAACTTTCGTTCGTTACGTCGTAGTCTCTCAGTGCGATCGTAAATTGCGAAGTGGTAAAACATCGACGTTTGTTAGTAGTAACGCGCTAGATACGAGTCAATATTTGCGTAGCGGTTTTGTACGTTTTGTTACAAGTGGTGTTCGTTCGCTTTGGCACGTATTATTCACTGTTCCTACAGGATTTCAACAAATATTGAATGTTTTGCGTTTGAAAAAAGGAAAAAAAAAACGACAAATATCTGTTTCTTTTAATAAATTATCATTTTCATTATTGATTGGTTCGTGGGACTAGTGGTCGCGAGCGTGACTGCTGGTAGTGTGGTCGTAGGTTCGAAACCTCGGTAGGACAGTGTAATTGGGTTTTTCATTTCGCAGCCTGATTTCGTGACCCGTTAATGGCGATAAACTTATCCCCTATTACATGGGTCCACGGTTTACGGGTCGCGCCAAGGTGTGTATATGGGTTAAAAGGAAAGTTTTCAAAATAAAACCTTTCTATTTGTGTCCCGTCCACTATTGTCATGTAAATAATATATTAAAGCCTTCAAACTGTCTAACTAGAAACCAGTTCGACAGTTTTGTGAACATCCCTTGAGTATTTCAAAACACGTGCATACATTTCACTGTTTTATTTATAGTGTTGGCAAGCAAAAATGGACTTTACTAAACACTATCATAGAAATCAGAATTACCAAACAAAAGTTGCTTGGTCACTCGACACATGTGTCCCAAAAGTCACTAGTAAGTACACACGGCTACACATCAAGCTATACATTTCCAGTATAAGCTGACCTCACATTGTACGGAAATCCTATACAATGCTCCGGCTGAAATATAATGTTCCAAAATTATTGTGCTTTTGCAAAAAGGTGCTACTTACATTGCCTGTAACGAGTGGCCATAATTAAAATTTGATGAATGTATCTATTACCCAGTTCGTCACCACCCAATCATTTTTATTTAATAAAAACTTTTATTTATCTAATAAAAATGTTTATTTAAAGATAAAGATAAAATTTATTTATTGTTTACAAGGACCAGATTATAGTACAGATACATTGGGACATGAGAATAATACACAGTCTGGTGGGTTAATTTAATAAAAATGTTTATTCATTTAATAAAAATATTTATATAAACCACGAAATGAGCTTTTCACATGATAGGTAAGTAATAAAATTATTTTTCGTCCCAATACGAAAGAAGATTATAGCTAAGTTATATTGCTTGAACAGCCCGCAGCTAATTTATAACAGCCGCACGGGTCGATCGATCAGGTTAAGCTACTTACCGCGGTTGGTCCGTGTACGGGTGACCATCTTTACATACCGAGACCCCTCCATGCCTTGGAAAGCACGTTAAGCCGTTGCGTTGGTCCTGGCTGTCAGTCTTGGATCTTCGTCAGACGCCTATTTATCGTATTCACCGTAGAAACAATGTCGGTTATTAAAAAAACAACTGTTTCATTAAAAAATGCAATACTTACGCGGGCAAAATGTATGGAACTGCATTTTAAGATGATCATGTCGAAAATTCTCAAAAATTCAGAAATAAATCATAACTCAAAAACTATGAAAAATCGCGAAACTGAGGTTGATTCGGATACGCCACGGCACGAGGGACCAACATTTTTTTTTTGGACGTCGGTTTTCCCGCCTCCCTTTATATGGCGACAAAGTGCTTGGACATTACCTATGAACAATTCAACTAGTAGATAGTGGGAGAAGAAGGAAGGCTATACATGCGATTGCGACCAACCAGTTATTGTCCAAAAAGGCTCGACTGGCTGTTCACAATGGTGTACTGTTGCGGCTTATGAATGGAAGTGATAAATGCTGGGTGTGGCAAAAGAAGCATGAAAATATAATAAATGCTGTGGAAATTCGTTCCTTGGGGAGCATGTGTGGTGTGACTATGAATGATAGGCTGAGGAATGATGTGATAAAACAACGGTGTGATTTAAAAAGATGTAGAGACAACAATTGAAAAGGCTATGCTGAGATGGTTTGGTCATGTTGAGAGGATGAATGAAAGACGACTAACAAACAACAAGCCACATGTGAGTGGAAACGCCGGGAGGGGACGCCCTAGGAGGACATATTATACTGACCTTATTGGGGATTTTCTTGACAAAGGTCAGGTGCGTACTAGTAGTACTTGCAACCGGCGTACGTATAATTATGACCAGAGGCCCTAGACAAAGTGACATTCTATCAGCGATAACGATGATGGAAAAGACAAAATTGTATGGGACTGACATAAGCGATCAAAAAGCTTATGTCAATTCTGTTGAAAGTCGTTGTAGGCATACGAAACGCTTTCGAAGCGATTGTCACTTGTCTAGGCCCTCAGATGTATGAACGTAAACGAGGCAAAAGGAGTATGTAAGGATCGTAGCAGGTGGTGTTCTGTAGTTTCTGCCTACCCCCATGGGAAGAAGGTGTGAGTTTATGTATGTAATTCAATTAGTTAATTTCAATAGGGAATTGTCTCTTGAGTGTTCATGTACGAGTGGTTACATCTTGAGTAAAGTGATGCGTACATGACAGGATTAGGTAAAGCTGTCATGTACGCAAATGAATTTTGGGTGTGGCGTGGCAAGAGAGGCATGAAAGTAGAATAAATGCTGTGGAAATGCATTCCTTGCGAAACTATGAATGAAGAATGACGCAGCGCTGTGGTTTAAAAGATGTACCTAGTGAAAAACATTCAAAAGAGCATACTTTAATGGTTTGGTCATGCGATTCTCAAAGCCTAGAGTGTTTGTACAGTAAAATGTAATAATAGGTAGACAATGCATAAAAAAATTAAGTAAGTATGGTCCTTCGGGAAATCCAACTAAACGATGGATAGACTGTGTGAAAGATGATTAGGACCATAAAGGGGCTGACATGATGGCTAAAAGAGATTTAGGTTGAAAGAAGAATCGCTCTGCCGTCATCCAATGTCAAGCTTCACCTACCCCAATGAAATTGAGATAAGGGAAGAATGATGATCAAGTAACCAAAAGCCTATAATTATAATTTATACCCTTTCCATCTCACGCATAGGGGTATTCTTAGATGACAAAGTTTACCCTTTACAACACGCTTCAATTTAGAACCTTACATAATTACAGGAAACGTTTCCGAAACTTCTTCAAACCGCTGCCTCCCGTTCCCTCCTAAAGATTGAACTGTAATAACGTTTTCCAACTATGCCACGATACTCAAACAAGTTATCGACACTTCAAACAAGCATCTATTATAGTGTCGGAACTCATCAGCACAGTATTTGGTGCTGCATGAGTAAACCACATCGTTTCGTGAACTTCTTTCCAGTATTGTTTGTTCCAAAAGTATCAGATAAAAATGTAAATAAATGGATGACCAAAACTGTCCCCTCAAAACGCTAGCCAAGTGGTAGTCACCGTTTTGGCTTCAATTTTGGACATCCCAGTATTTATTTCTGTTGTTGGTATCAGATCTATACGAATCCTAATCCTAACTAATATTATAAATGCGAAAGTGAGTTTGTTTATTTGTTTGTTTGTTTGTTACGCTTTCACGCTAGAACGGCTGAACGGCTTTGGATGAAATTTGGCACATGGGTAGACTATGACCTGGAATAGGACATAGGATACTTTTTATCCCGATATTCCCACGGGATCGTGACTTACGCGGGTGAAACCGCGGGGCGCAGCTAGTATATTATATTCGTTGATACTACTTTCCTCTTTACTAATATCTTACTGTTAAAAACACAATCCACCCTGTGCATTTGGACAGTCAGCCGCACTACTGACTTACTGGTGGATTGTTTTGCCATGTTATGAGCTTTCTCTTATAGCTCATGCCGATGAAAAACGATTAGAACGTTCATAATGAAAGTACTCCGTTCTAAACAGGGGGGTAGAAGTGAGGTGGTAAGACTCACAACCTCCTTAAGGTTGTGCCCAGTCTGAGTTAAGACCATCCTATAAAAAACAAACCATTCTAACTTATCCATACTAATATTATAAATTCAAAACTAACTCTGTCTGTATGTTGTTACCTTTTCACGCCTAAACCATTGAACAGATTTCGACAAAATTTGGCAAGGAGATAGATGGCATCTTGGGGAAGGTCATAGGCTATGTTTTATCGACATACTACGCGGGCGATGCCGCGTGTGGAAGCTAGTATAATATTATAAATGCGACAGTGCGACATAAGATACTTTTTATCCCGATATTCCCATGGTATCGAGACTTAGGTATGCAGGTGAAACCGCGGGGCGCAGCTAGTATCTCTATAAAACAATGATGGAAAAACTGTTCTGTCGATGATATGCAAAATTGTTTTGTTTCATAAATGAGTACCGTCCCATACCGGTGAGTAGTATACATACCCGAGTGACGAGAATGAGGCGTCCGTCACCCCTTTCAAATAAAGAACGATATCGCACCACACCATCGACATTTTAATTACTTTTAAAATTTAAATAGGTTGATTAACTTTCAAAGAAGGAGTGATTAATGTTTATTTATGAAGTATGAGGTATAAGTTACTTTACAAGTTTGTGCCTACTACATTAAAAGGATTGATTGCTTTAGGAAACAATTTTTCATACTTAAATGTGGAGCTGTCGTGTGAATTGGTGATTTTGTAAGGCTGCCCGGAAAAGTGGCGAATGTCGGACAGCTTAAATTGAGTGTAACCTACATTAGGTTGATAATAGTAGTATAGCATTAAATGAAGGTACCTACAAAAAAAATACCTTTCAGTATAATGTTATGCTTTAATAAAAAGCACGTAGGTAAATAAAATATTTTTTCCATGCATGACACATATAATTCAATTTTTATACCGACATAGTTACGATGGTTTAACACTTGCGTACGTAATCTAAAGCTTACAAAATTGATAAACCTCCATCGAAAAGTGACGTAAATGCTCCATAAATACTCAATTTCATCGAAAAAATTCACGAATCGCCTCGTAGTAGGCATGATTAAATTTATGGATCGTAAAAATTCTTCGCAGAATCTTTATCACCGAGTAGCGAGTTTATATCTATGTCAATCCTTCATAAATCCGGAAAATAAGAAACACGAGTCACAAAAAAAATCTGTATCAAACACTGAACTGTGTTCCAATTACCTTAATGTGTTTCTTTTAAATTACTACCTACCTACTCTCTAGACACGATTGTACGAAATGTTTTCAAAACTTACCATCGCGATAATCCCAGTACAATCAAACACACAATCGTCAAAAGTCTAAACACACACACTAAACCGGCATACTCCATTGCACTTTTACATACACAGTAACTCACTTATACTACAATTAATTCGAATTATCGTATACACTACGCGAAGAGTCGATCGCGCAGAAAAGTGTTTCAATAAAATTGGGTAATATTTTTTTACATCGATTACGGTACACTCGCGCGGGATGGAGAAAGTGTTATAATTTAAAATATTATTGTTAATTTTTACATCGGTAGTATCGAGGGCGCGGCTATAACGCGGTGCGGCAAGGCGCGCCGCTCCACTGACGGCGTTTGACGGGGACTGGGCACTGCGCATGCCTGCCCGCGCAGCCTCGTCTGAAAAGGGATGAAAATGGCGCGTGCCGATTGTTAGCGAACGGACGCCGAATTGTGACGAATATTTCTCAGCTGCCGTGACGCGGCCCTCGTTAACGGTACCTCCGTAACGTCGTACGGCGATAAATCGCAGTTAATTCTGTTATTGTGTTACGAATTTATGGGTATGTTGGCTTATTGTGAATACGTATTGCTTTATAATGGCGTTGTGTTATTTTATGAGAACACACGACGTAACGTATTTGCGTTGAGGTAAATTAAAACGCGCCGGTTTCCTCAGACGAAATTTTGCCAATGTCGCAACCGGGCGCACGATATTCCTCCCTAAATAAACCAGTACTACATTTATATATGATTGGAAGCTCTACCTTAGATTCGTATTAGTCATAGGGGTATAAGGCTAATTTAAAAAGAATGATAATCGTTTCTAGCTTAAAAAGGCGTCCAAAAGAGCCCTCCAGTTGAAAATTAGCTAGCACAATCACCACACAAACTACTGTCACTGATCAAAGATTCAATCCGTATTATCCAAATCCCAAGTTCCCCGACCGAACTGAAGACAAATTTCCTTTTACTATCTAATCACATATGTAAATTTGGTTCCACTCCAAATTGCCTTACTGAAAAAGTTTTCGCTTCGAACCCAAAGTCAGCGAAAACCGGAGGCTGTTGACTCTATAGCCGCTCGGCTAAGTTCGGGCGTCTTCGGTTATCATCGGTTGCTCGTAAACTGAACGCTATTTTTATGAGTACACAGTTACATGGTCAGACCACGTTATTTTTACGTTTTAGTAAGACTGTATGTTGTTTCTTTCAAGGTTGATTTTCACTTGTGCTGGAGGAAGTTCACTTATGAGTGAGCAAAGAATCGGACCGTGATAGCCTTTTCTGAATTTTTTCCGGCTATCTTTCTTTGAGTAAAAGGATAAACATGTGTGTGCTGTGAAAAAAATGTATTTGTCCGCGCTTTTTGGAAGTTTGTATGGAAATGCGTGATGTAGTTTTTATGTTGAGGGTCATTGTTGATTTACACAGCAGCAAGATAGGGAAGATACAAAAAATCTGCGAAATAAAAATGGCGCTTGACAACCTTGAACTTAAAATAATTATAATTTTCAGTTTGTCGTATTTTAATAATCACCTTATTCAAAAGAAATTTAATAAATAAATTCTGTACTATCCTGAGTACATCTGTCGCTTAGAATTTAATGAACGACTGGCAAGACGTGGATACATCGGCCAAGCATTTTCCATAAGGAATAATTTAAGTAGATACATCTAAAAGATAATACAATGAAAATAGTGAAGCAACAAGAATAGTTTAATCATACTAATGGATCACAAATTATTATTTAATATTTTAAAAGCTTTTATCTTCGACTGTACAATGAACTCGAATAAAATTATTTTATAAAAAGATATTAATCCTAACGAATTTCACGCGTATCTCGATACGACGAATAGTAATAAATACAACGAAACAGACTTTTAAAACATTAATAACGTAAGTAGGTTTCCAAGAACATCGCTATCTTCAGAAAAAGTTATATTAATGTTATAAAACAAATTTTTGGTGGCCATATCTAAACACGATACACCAGCTGTCGTTGACCCCCAAAAAAAAAACATCTGATGTTTATTTTTTATTTTATCGTGTTTAGATATCGATACTCAGTGTCTGCAGAGTTTTGTTAACTAATTTATTTTCACCCTGTGTTCTTGTGTCAAGTTCTGTTTTCTTACGAAGAAAAAGATTAAATTGAAAATGACGATGATGGTGTTTGAGAAAACAGAAAATAAAATCTATAATCTGTTTACGACTAAAAAAAGACCAAAGAAATTCAAAAATCTTTATGAAAAATGTTTACTCAGCGCTTAAAATAGAAAGGACTTAAGTAAGTATACTTTATTCATAAAACGACTCGCAAAAACCTTTTTATACATGGAAATATGAGAAATTAATTATCTCTCTTTACTTCGCTCGAATAGAATTAATTCTATTGTTACCGTCCTTTTAAGGTCTGATCCGGATGGGAGGAACCTCAAGATGAATTTATGATAATCTTATTATCTTAAAGTTAAATATGGATTGGGGATCGGCGATTAAATATGATTCGTCTTGACCGATATTATGCCTAGTTATGGCGTATTTGTATGCTGCGCGGGAAGTGGAGTGGAGATGTAGAGTTTATCTAGGGTCGGTAACGTCGAGTGGGAAAGACACTCCGGGCATTTTATAATATTCTGAACACTGTCCGTCTGACATTTAAGATTAAAGTAGTATGACTATGAACGACTTGTTTTATTTTTCATAAAATTAGGCGAAAGATAGATTTGATTATTGTTGTCAAAAATTAAACAGATCTTAAAATAAATTATGAAAAAAAATCGAGTCTGTACTGTTGACCGTTTAGTAGTTCCCCCGTCTAGAGCCAATCCTGGGTGCAGCAGCCTGGTCATAGTGGACTTAAAAACAGACCATCATAATTCAAGGATTTAAAAGGTTTACGTATGTCGTCGTCGTCGTTCGTCGGGTTTTTTAAAGGTTTTAAAATCGTGTCTGTACCTACTGTTGGCCGTTGAAGAGTTCCGTCGTCTGAAGCCAATCCTGGGTGTAGACACAGATTAAGCTTATCATAAAAATGCATTGTCTTCAGAACTGAACCAACATGCTAAATGTCAACGCCATAGGATAAAAATAAGTGGTTTTAATTCAGCTTGCAAGATTTGGCCTATACAAATATTGCAAGTTAAATAAAAGCTTGTAAAAAACTTATGTGCTTAACTCTGTAAAGTTGTGATTCAGTAATACTTTAATAAAAACGTCTAAATTCACATCAATAAGTCTCAAAAGTTTTTAAAGAATGAACATAAAACAGTCATTACCAAATCGCATGAGATGACTGTTCCTAAAAATCGCACTGTTAACTACTTTACAGCTCCTAATTTGCAGACCTCAGACACTCAACAAAGTTAATACTAACACTTAGTCCAACGCTTGTCTATTAGACATCATTAAACCGTCCGTAATTAAAAACATTGGTGGAATTGGTGAAACGGTGGAAGGCCCACTGTGAATTAACCGCATGCGTTTTTTCCATCGCATTTGAATCATTTTATATGACATTCCATACTTCACAGATTTTGCGCTATAAAAACGCATGGCAGTGTGCGCTTGTCCTAACGCACATTCGACGGGCATGGCATTCATCAGAAAAATCGTCGTACGTATGCGTGTATGCGCTCGCTCTTTGTATGGAGCCAGCCTTCTGTACATATTTCTGTACTGTAGGTAGACTGGACCCTCGAACAATTAACCAGAAGTATTTGTGGTACTTTTAGCGCGTAAAACTATTGTGCTTGTCAGTACTCATTTTAGTTTCGGGACTACAGACGTTGTTCGGTTCCACTCAGCATGAGTACGTATACGACCACTAGAAAAGTAAAACTATTAAACAGAAATGGACTTGAATTCTATACTACAAATGGTCTCTTCTCATACCCAAAATAAATAAAAGAATACAGAAATGCAGGGTGGGTTGTCGATTTCAGACTTTTTGAAGTAGGTAATTACTGCCTGCCAATCTGTTCTGTAAAAACCTCACCGCGAGAACTAAGGTGAAGTGAGCTGTCAATACTGTTGACACCATTGACAGATTATTTCAAGCTTATTTCACCTAAGTTATCATCATCATCATCATTTAAGCTAAAAAACGTCCACTGCTAGACATAGGCTTTCCCCAAGCGCCGCCACTTCGACCAGTTCTGTGCTTCTCGCATCCAGTTTTCAAGGTGAGATTTTTACAAAATAAACCGAAAAGTTCCGAAACAGATTTCTAGAAAGAACATAACAGTATGGAATTAAAAACAAATGCCCATAGATAAGTAACTCCTCAAAGGTAAGCTCTAAAGTTAAATGTTAAGGACAAGACCTCTTATCCTCAGTCTATCACCGCCACATTAACTGAACTAAGACATTTGTTAAGCGTTATGTTGGCTACGCAGTAAGGGGCGTAAGTAAATTGTTAATTTCTGGAACGTTTGACCCAATTCCCAGCTTGCCGGCAGTGGACACAGATTTTAATGGACAGAGGAGACAACTTTGACATCAATAAACATAGATATTTTTGTGCTATCTATCCCATATGTTGCACCTTTCCTTAATATACCTTAAGCATTAGGTTCACCTTTGTACAGAACTTTTTTATTGTGCATAAAGTTTAAATAAATTCGTCAGTTTTGTTTAAGGCTGTCATCAGACGGACTGCATTTCAACTGATTCAACTGCAATCCAACTGCAAATTTGCAATTTGAATGCAGTTACCAGTACATTACGAGTATTGCAGTCATAGTAAACTGCATTCAAACTGCAAGAATGCAGTCCGTCTGTTGGCAGCCTAAGGGGGCGAGGAATAATTCCATTGATCAGCACAAATCCAAAGGAAATTCCTGATTATAAAAATAAATAACACTTTTTCGACCTGGAAATTGAAATTGCGCTTGCGACGACTGGGGCAATCATATTAAATATATTAAGTTGAATAATTAAAGTGCCTACATGAAGTAAGCAAGCGTGCTGATACATGCTTGAGCCTTAAGTCAATCAATCTACCTAGCCCTTCCCAACTATGTTGAGGTCGGCTTCCAGTCTAACCGGATGCAGCTGAATACCAGTATTTTACATGGAGCGGCTGCCTGTTTGACCTCCACAACCCAGTAACTGGGCAATACGATACCCCTTCGTGAGTCGGAGTTTCGGGCTTTCGTCGACCCGGACCAACTGTCAAAGATCTACAAATGACAGCCGGGCCCAACGGCTTAACGTGCTTTCCGAGGCACGGAGGAGTCTCGATATGTAAAGATGGTCCCATCCACACCCATCCACGAACCAACCCCGGCAAGCGTAGCTTAACCCGATGGATCGACCCGTGCGGCTGTTATTACTTAGCCACAAGCTCCTCCAATGCTTGAGCCTTAAGTATAAAAAGGGAATCCCCCTCTTGGCATAAATTTTTTAGCCATAATATTGTTTGGCATAACGTTTTCTCATAACTTTTTTTAGCATAATAATACTGTGGCATAATAATACCTTCGCATAGTGCTAAGGTTAGCATAACTTTCATTTGGTCTAATTTGTTTAAGCATAATTTGGAGTTGCTATAATTTTTTACGGCATAAATTTATTTATTTGTCTTTTAATCGTAAGCCTTAAATATAAACATTATTTATTATAATTTGGGAATTACTCTATTGGATTAGGTTAAGGTGTGACGGCCCTGAGCCGCAAATATATTTGTTTTTTAACCGACTTCTAAGAGAAGGAGGTTATCAATTCGGAAGTTTTTTATGTTTGTTCGGGCATACGTTGTATATAAACGGATTTGCAAAATTCTATTTTTTATAATAACTCGTGCAGTTACTCTCAGAAAACACCATTTGGCGAAGTGGAACTGATGATGAAGACCACAGATTGCCACCGGAACTACTCAATAATAAATATTTCACGGGTTGCGATTCCATTACTTTATGGTTGCCAAGTAATTTATGCTCATCACAATGGATATGGTGAAGTAGAGCTGATGGTAAAGTACTGGGAGAACTCCTCAACGATTAACGTCCCTGCATCGGAAAAAGCAATATTTTGTAACGGTGGTGAGCAGTTGACATTAGGCTATCGTAACTTAGATAAATTACAAACTGACCCACTAAAAAGCGTGAAATAAAACACTACATAGTGTAAAATAACTTAAATTTTGAAAGTTGGTGGCATAAACCAAAAATACAAAACTAAAGGAGTGAGTTATATTTGGATTTATTATTTTTATTCCAAAGAACATTATGTGTAAATATCATTATGCGTTTATAAAATTATGCTTTATAACATGATGCTGCATTATTAATAAGCCAACAGTATTTATGGCTATTAACATTATAGCAAAACATTTATGCCTAATAATATTATGCGTAATGATCATTATGCTGAGTTTCGTTATGCCAATGTAAATTATGACAATCTATTTTATGCTTAACATTAGTAAACCGTATAAAAGACTACGTCTGACCTTAGTATGAGACAATAATAGGGCCAAGCTGGATAGGCTTGAACCATCTACTTACTAGGTTACTCTGTGCCCCTTAGCACAGCTTTCATGCACTGCTTGACTTATGATTTATTTTGCAAATACGTTACTATTGTAACTGCGAACTGTTGGCTTGTTTTGTTCGTATATACGGCATAGTGACACACGTGGTGCAGTCTACGAATTGGCACTTGTTTAAATAATCCATACAACTAGATAATAATGTCGTCTTGAAGTTGCAGTAAAATGTTAGTTCAAGATTGAATGGAGAGCAGAATACCAATTCCCCGATCCGTGAGGGATCCATGTTGTTAAGACTCGCGATAATCTATGGGGTAATTTTATAAAAAAACATCCCGCCTTTTTTAAATGGTGAATTTAACCTTGTTATACCTACATGGAGTGCGGGTGGCTGTCATGTAGCGGGTGTCTACAAGTCATAACTTATGACTACTTTTGAACAGTTGCTAATTTATAATGAAATTGGGGTAATTTTGGTACTAAAAACGTGAATTTTAAATAGCAATAACGTTTTAATTTTTAATAACAATAAGATTTTTTATTACTTTTTGGCAACGTTATTGCAGTACTGGTGCCCCTTTTGGATTGGACAGGTTTTTATTACACATTGTATAAACGCTATAGAATGCAATAATATTATCTAGTAAGATGGTATAAGATGTTTTATAGATGTCCGTATGTATTATATTTCTCTGTAGCACAAACTCCTCAATATTATCAATTCTCTCAGTCAATAACATGTAACCATAGCTGGTCTGGATTCCCCAAGCGCTGGCTAACATTACAGAACAGCCGCAATCATTTGAATAGAGACGATACACTGTGGCACGGCTGCATATCCTGCTGCCTCGAGGCTTTGTAAGTCTTGGTGCAAGGAATAAACTTATACCGAGGCGGACAGCAAAAGCAATATTATCAACTAGCGGCCAGCCCCTGATTTGCACCAAAATTGTACTTATCATTATGAACATTATGGGAACAAACCTGAAATCGCGAAAAAAAAAAGCTGATCCCTACATTTTGACGAGCTGATTTTTTTTCGCCAATGCTAACTACAAAGGAGATGAGAGTACTGCACAAGTGTGTGCGCCAACTCACGTGACTTCTCGCTTTTCTTCTTTTGAAAGTTCGATGGAGTGCCAATCCAACACGACGTAAAAATAAATTAGTTGCTACTTAGAACACGAGGTACGGGGAGTAACACGGCGCACGGTAGTGTCCGGGTTGCAAAATTGAAATATTCGGCAAAAAAAAAAAAAACTCGACCTATGTAGGATTCGCCTCCGGGACAATTTTGATGTGCAGTCACTTGACTAGAGAAACGAGCCATCAAAAGATTTTTGAACAAGACGTAATCGTCGTAATTTCGATTTTTGTACGGTCCTCATTTTCGAGATTACCTTAGAAATAAAGAAATTAAATAAAAAAATTAAAGCAATATCAGAAATTATGAGTTAACGATAAAGAGGGGCTTATGGTTAAATAATAACAGCCACACGGCCGGTCGAAGGTTAAGCGACGCTTTCTGCGGCCAGTTCCATCCATTACATAAATGGAGACCCCTCCGTGCCTCAGAGAGGACAATAGCCGTTGGTCCTGGCTGTCATTCGTAGATCTTTGAACGTCGTTACGGGTAGTCAGAAGCCCAAAAGTCTAAAAACCAGACTTACCGACCGGTATCGAGTTATCCAATTACTGGGTTGTGGAGGTCAGACAGGCAGTCGCTTCATGTAAAATACTGGTATTCAGCTGTATCCGGTTAGACTGGAAGCCGACCCCAAAATAATTGAGAAAAGGCAGAGACTGAGATCGAATGAAAATACAAAGTAGGTATATAATTAGGAAACCTGAAAATACCAATAGTTACTGATTGATGCTACGTTGTTGTGGGTCATAGTAATTGGCCGACCTGCTTGTTATCCCGCTTTTCATTGGACCATTCAAAGCCAATCTTGATAGCAGGTAATAAAGTTTTAACCTCGGCTAAAACTGCAAATCCCATAGGATCAAAATCTCATTGAAACTCGACTAAAATGTGAATTTTATAGTGTTCTGTTTCAACGGAACCTTTTTATTGTTTCCAAGCCTCGTTTATTTATATTTGGAATTGGATTATTTTAAGCCCCTTACAGGTAGGTAATTAAAATTTTAATAAAATGGTTGATATAAATACCTACATTGCAGGACAAAACAAAAGCAGATTTTTCACTTCTGATTTATTTACTTTGGCCTAAACAGAAGAGAAAAAATATATAAAAAAAACACACTGAAATATTTTTAAATCCTCCTGAAAAAAGTTGCAGTACTCAACACGATTATAAGAACCTAAAATTGCTACAACTGAAAACAAAAATAAACTTAACGTAACCTCAAGAAATCTGGTTTCACAAGCAAAGAAACCTATTCTGTTGGCAAACACGAAACCCGAAGTAAACAGTACATGGTTAGTGCTTATAATAGGCAGTTAGTATTCTAGGTTGAGCGCCTTGGAGACTTGCTATAACAACTAGTACTATTTAGACGGTAAATATTAACGACTGCTCCGGTTTTGGGTAGGATTTGAAAATGCTGACTACATAACAACACTGTCATTCCCGGAAGGGTTAGGCAGAATTGTACCTTTATATGTACACCCACATTTCGCCTGTTATGTTTAAGTCCCATGTAATAGACCGGGATGCTACTGAGAAAGTCCTCATAGACAAACCCAATAACCCCAGAACCCAGGACTTCATGCTTCACCATGCGTCAAACATTTTGAAATCTCGAGTTCCTGCCAATGTTCCATACAATTTTTGACAGGAACTAGAGACTTCAACATGTTTTGTCGTAAATGTTTCGTCAGTGCAAACGCACAGTTATGCAGTAGCTTTTGCGACCACTATCAACGAGCTTGTGTTCGTTTGATTTTTCGTGACAAGGTTTCTCGTAATAGTTTCCATATTTATTTTGTATAATGGCTGATTCCTTTTATTTTTTTACTGTTATTTTGCTGAATTTGAAATGATTAAGAATTAACTTTGTGCAAGAAACTTAATGGACACTTTTTAAATCAAAAATATTGGTTACAATTTCCATGTTGAAATTATAAATACATAATAGGTGTGAAAACGATGTAGAAAGACGTGCACGTTAAAAGCGTCCAGAGCAAAAAGTAGACAGTAAAAATACAATACAAATAAAACAAACAAAATAAGCGATAGATGAGTCTATTTTAAGAAAAATTCACGCCGGTAAAAAACCTTTGATGGTAGGTTTTTTAGTGTCTGACTTTTAAACCAGATTTAAAATTAAAAGTTTATTCTGACTTAAAACAAGTTCGTCACAAAATATGTCGATTTGTGCGCGTTTATTACGTGGTTTGTTAGCTACATTTTTGTCAACGTCTAAGGTCAAGAGGTCCTCAGAATTTTTTCTTTATTTACAGAACATAAATAAAACATAAGGTTAATGTTTATTCTGTTTGAAGCTTGGTTTAGTACCTACACCGCTTGTTTCTTGAAGAGAAGTTATTTAATTACATTATTTCACCTCGCACTGTATTTAGTGGGAGCTAGTATTACGGTGCTTCAAAAATTTATATTGCTTTTTCTTTTTAATTAAATACTTCATTATGTAATACTACGGTAGCTATTTTCATTTAGTAGTAAATATTTTATGGCCAGCTCAATAAATAAATTGGTATATCTGCATATTAATCCGCTGGAAAATAAAGCTTTCTTGTCTTTTTTTTTCAGGTAGTTTATTTTTCAGAATTTAATCAATGTCATACCTACATTTTTTTGCAGAACTTCTACAAAATAATGAATAAGAATAACTAAGGAGCGCGCCATGATGGGCCTATCATTGAAAGACCCGACGTAGGAAGGTTAGGTTAGCAGGTTAGCTTAGAAGAAGCAGGTTAGTTAGAAGGTTAGGTTAGGTAACTAAGGTTCCCAGTCGGGGGTTGCGGAAGATTTTTACGTTCCCGCGACCCCCGGCGTAGGTGTGAGTCGGAACACCGGGGTGGTTTTTAGTCAGTAAGAGTCTGACAGACCCCTCAGTCAGTGAGTGGAACAAGGCTGCCAATGATGATGATGTCGATAAAACAACAAACGTGCCTTTATCAAACAAAGCACCTACATACACTTCGTAAAGTCATATCACAAAGGATTTACAAAGGAAAGCGCTACAATAGCTATCTTGTGCTAATATTAAATGAAATAACATTACATCCGCTCCTTCCAGGGTGCGTTACACTCGGATCATATTATAAACGGGAGATAATGTTGACGTTTTAAATTAGAACAATTATAACATAACACGGGGATGACGAATAATAGAGAAGTATGGAAGAAAAAAAACCGGCCAAGTGCGAGTCAGACTAGCGCATGAAGGGTTCCATACCATTATCTATAAAAACGGCAAAAAATATCACGTTTGTTGCATGGGAGCCCCTTTAAATATTTTTTTATTCTATTTTTTAGTATTTGTTGTTATAGCGGCAACAGAAATACATTATCTGTGAAAATTTCAACTGTCTAACTATCACGGTTCATGAGATACAGCCTGGTGACACACGGACGGACAGACTGACAGACAGACTGGCAGACGGCGGAGTCTTAGTAATAGGGTCCCGTTTTACCCTTTGGGTACGGAACCCAAAAAACAAACAGGGCTTACAGTAGTCGCCTAATTTATGATGTGTTACATCTGACATCTTGACTGACAGTACCATACCAACCTCTCGAAAAATAGGTTGGTATCATCTGACGGGCAACTCTAGAACCACGCGCGCTCATTGGTCAAATCAAATAGCGCGCGCTTCCTCGGCTTCCTGTTACACACTTCCGTCACTTTTCACGAAATCACTACCAGCTATTGCAGGAAAGCGAGTGGAAAGATGTTACACAAATAAATTCAGATAAGGGCAGGAGCCAAGGGCCGGTTGTTGAGGTAATACTTGAAAGAGCCTAAGCATTGTTCCAACAGTCGGCAATGGGCATAGGCTGCACATTATGCGGAGTCCTATATCCAGCAGTAGACGTCTATCAGCTGAAGGCCGATGATTCGACGTTCAGCACGCGTAGCATGACCACCGTAGAAACAGATAAACAATCACAATCCGTCATTTTGTCTATTCTTCCGTCGACAAAACCCGTTTATACGGTGGTCATGCTACGCGTACAAGTTTGTCGAAAGCATGACTAAACGGGGAGAGTTATACCAAACATAACATGCTCGTTTGAGCATAATTATACAAGTGTTCTGTGGGCTTAAAACAGTCACTTTGGCAGAATTATAATAGGAAAATATTATGAATCATCCTAAAATGTCACAAACTGACAATTCATATTATTGTGGCGGTATCTACATCGCTACATGCGAACTACGCATCAAAGACCTGACGTCAGACAGACGTCACATAAATCCTGCATCGCGCAATTAAAGTTTACCGTGCAGTGGACATATATACGAGAACCCAACATCAATCGTTGGGCAGTTGCCCGCCAGACACAACACCCGTCTGGTTGGAGGATCCTCCCTTTTCTATGGAGTATGAGTGAACTTTACACCCTGTTCCTCATACCCCTAAATTATGATCTACGTGCGCTTCATATTACGAAATAATTCATCTGTTTGACAGTTTTCTATAGAGATTCGTAAAATGGTCCACACATTATGAATAGCTTTTGTGTCAAAATAGAGGAATTGCTAATGACAACTGGAAATTCAGGAAATTAATCGCTTTTAGAGGAATTGCTAATGTGGCCGCTTTAGGCCCTCTGTTCTTTTCGTATCCTTCATTTATACGATCCTAGTTCAGAACGTGTCCCCAAAAAGAATTAAACAATTAATCGGCGTTTGTGAGAGCTCAAAAGAACCGTAGGAGTGGGTACCTTTCTGAAGAGCGCACTCCTCACAGATTTGTGTGTGAAAAGCTTCAATTTTAATTTTCGTGCTTGATTTTTAAGGGCTTTTTGAGGGACTGGAGTGTAAAGTCACGTTCATAAATGGAATAAGTTATAATAATACCATCAGGTATTATTATAATTTCGCTAAAAAGGTACCTACGTTTGTAGGTTTTATAAGAACATTTCTCAAATGTCTCGGACTGAAATCGCAATCATCGACATTTTTTTCTTTTTCTCTCTCAAAAAAGTACTACAAAACGTTACAAAAATTCAAAATTTCTAAGACACAACCATCCTATTCCTTACCGAAAACTTAATTACTTTCCTACGATTTCATTTGTCACAGTTTTAGTTTTATTTGACGTAATAGTTAAACATAAATAAATAATTATAGAAAAAAGAAATTGCATCGACGGACCCAGAAAAAAAAAAAAAAAAAACAGAATTTATAGTGTTTTTGTTTTTTTTTACACTGAAGACAATATTATTTTTTTGCCGTAAAGGCCTCAGCTCACCCAATTGTGAGGATGGCAACACTAGTATTGACCCTAATTTTCAGTTTCACCTTGCGACCCAAGCATGCAGGCGCCTTAGGATGCAACCAAACCGTTGATCGATAGTACACATAATTATATATCGTAGGTGATACATTTCGAGTCGATGAACAATGTTTATTAATTGTTGATTGGTTGTTGATTATAAATCTCTGTGTTACTGTGTGTGTTTTATTGTTCTGTTACTCGATTTAATTATCTTTTTGCATGCACGTTTCTGTGACAAATAAAATTATTTTTCTTTCTTTGAATTGACGGTCGCTTGTGCTTTGCATAAGAAATGCGCATAAGGACAATGTACAAACAGGGTCAAATTAAATTAGTTAGTGAAACTCCGCAGATTTGACGGGAATCGATATCTAAACAAAGTGAGAACAATAAACAAATTGAATTGGTTGCATTTTTTGTAGGTCAACGTTTTTGGTAATGTAGTTGTGGCGGTATCTACATCGCCACATGCGAACTACGCATGAAAGACCTGACGTCACACAAAAATCCTGACGTCACATAAATCCTGCATGGCGCAATTAAAGTTTACCGTGCAGTGGACATATATACAAGAACCCAACATCAATCGTTGGGCAGTTGCCCGCCAGACACAACACCCGTCTGGTCGGAGGATCCTCCCTTTTCTATGGAGTATGAGTGAACTTTACACCCTGTTCCTCATACCCCTAAATAGTTACTTGAAATATCAGTTAAACTTCACAGATGAGATGGGTATGGATATCTTTTTACACGATAAGGAAAACAGATTTTTCAGCTCATAGTTGAAGAAAGACTAAATAGAAAAAAATTAAAGTAATAAAAACTAAAACCCAACTACGACTAAAAAGGTATAAACAAGAGACCACAGACAGACAAATTAAAAATCCTGAGTCACACGTGTTAAATATATATAATAAATCAAACAGATTACGTGTGACTCCGGATTTTTAATTTGTCCTTCTGTGGTCTCTTGTTTATACCTTTTTAGTCGTAGTTGGGTTTTAGTTTTTATGTTTTTTTTTTTTTTTAATTCTTTTGGGGTTATAATATATATATTTTTGAAATGTGCTCATTAAGCCCTTTCATTCGATACCCAACATGGTACGATAAAATATTTTTTTTAGTTCCTCAGTTTATGTCCTCTAGAGGGCGCCATTTTTAATTTAATGTGGCGTCACATAACCAGCGGACGATCAAGACGCTTCCAACGATACCTTATTTTTCAAATTATGATGAGTCGGTTACAAGATATGAGGGAACAGATGAACATACATACATAAATACATACATACATACCGTTCAAAATTATAACCCTCCTTTTTTCTTCGCCGTAGTCGGGTAAAAATAGGTTTATTTGTCACAATACGTGCACACAAAAAAGCGCGTGTCGGACCACATACAATAATTATACGCACAACCGGCGTGCGTGTATGACTATGTATTTATGAACTTTATGAAGCAAAAGTAGTATCACAGTATAAATAAGTAACAGTGTTATAGCTTGGCAGTGACCTTGAAATAATTACATATAGCTACTCGGTAGATAAACCTTACGCGGAATAGTGTGAATAGTGTGGCGTATTGACAAAACTGAGATTAATTTCGAAGCGTGTCGTTTCAGCCGTTTTATATGAACATAAAATAATACTGATAACTATTTATAGTATATACTGTGGTAGTATGTATGTGTGTATGTGAGGAGCTCGTGGCTAAGTAATAACAGCTGCGCGGGTCGATCCATCAGGTTAAGCTACGCTTGCCAGGGTTGGTCCGTGGATGGGTGACCATCTTAAGATACCCAGACTCCTCCGTGCCTCGGAAAGCACGTTAAGGCTTTGGTCCCGGCTATCATTTGTAGATCTTTGACAGTTGATACGGGTCGTCAGAAGCCCGAAAGTCACACAACCAGTCTTACCGAGCTTAATTATTCGTGTTATCCAGTAACTGTGTTGTGGAGGTCAAATATACAGACGCTTCATGTAAAATACTGGTATTCAGCTGCATCCGGTTAGACTGGAAGCCGACCACAACATTGTTGGTAAAAGGCTAAGCAGATGATGACTGTGGTATACTACCAGTCATCATCGTAGGGATCGTAGCAGGTGGAGTTATGTAATGTCTGCCTTGCCCTCCCCCCATGGGAATAAGGCGTTCGTTTATCATGTTTGTACATAATAAAAATACTTTTTTTTGTTTTTTCTTTTTGACACGATTGCCTCTATCTTACATCAATATCAACAGAATCGTAATACCGAGACATTTTAGAGGTTTTGCCACCATTATAAAGAATGATTGCCACCCGTCAGTGCCGCTGCGCTAAGATTGAGTGCGCAGTTGAGACGGTGACATTCACAATTTCCTTGGATTTGTAATTACATCGCTTTTGTAATAACAAAAGCTTTTTCTCCTATTAAATACATTATATTTTACAATAGAACTTATTAGTTTTGTAAAGTATTAAGGTATTTATCATATTTAACAATAATATCTGGGCCCCGGGTTACACTTATGTTTGTGTCTTGAGGTGAAAAAATAAATAAATAATTATTTTAAAAAAATATTACTATTATAATGAGTAACTGAAGGGAAGGGAAATAATTATCATAATAGATAGTTAAATAATATAAACCTGAACTATAAGGTTGGAATTGCAAAGAAATGCCGCTGTTGAGGAGAGACCTTGTCATAAGCCTTTAAAATAATAATATTATATTTTCGCCACTGAGGAGTAAATGGTAAATAAAAGGTACCTACCTAAAATTAAATTCAATTCTGTTTTAGCTTACTAAAAGCTTTTAACACCCATTTACAAAAAAACAGTTAATACACTTCAACCAAAAATAAATTACACTACCATGTACGAGGTGCTAACATTACTTATCCATTACATAAATTACTTACTTGAAGCATACTCTAAAATACAGACGTAATCTGACTTCACGAAGGTGTCGACAAGTAACATAGATTTAAGTTACAAGTCACCCTCAGTGGCGTGTAACTTAACCCTTCAACTTAGTGTTGAGACTAGTAATTTTCTACATGAACCACCACGCCTCCGTCTCGATAAATATCTACATTCTGATCCTAGCCTGGCTTTTACCGCGACTTTGCTCGGTTTAGTTTAGTTATTGATAGTTGGTCTTTGCTTTACAAAGACTTAAAAGTTTGATCTGATTCTGACACAGTCTATTAATGAAATCAATAAATTCTTTTTCTTGTTGTGTTTTCTAATAAAATTATGAAAAGATTTTCCGAAAATAGACAAAGTTATTCATTAAGTTATAAATCCATCATAAATTATGTTGTCGCTGCTCCAGTATCTCAGCTGGATTGCTGAAGCAGTGATTGTTATGTGGTGTGTGTTTTGTGCAATTGTTTGTTGTAGTTGTATCATTAACATACTTGTAAGTTTATTTTATTGTTACTAACACTATGAGTCTCAACTTCTCTCTCTCGTCTTACTCTTAATATAGAACTTATGATTTATTTATTTATGCCTGCTGAAAACAATTAGGTACACAATTACCTAATGGGTCTTATTTTTTAGCTTTGTTTCTTAAGGATTCATATCACCCTTTCAAACACCCTGTATATTAAGCGGCAGACTCTTATTCTTACTATTAAGTCCCGAAGGCAGCATCCTGATTATACATTTTTTTTATAGCAATTATACATTCTTTTTACCGTTGTTGATGGGCCGAGTCCATTTAGACTCGGCCCAGAATTTGGCCACGTGTTTGATGCCATCACTAGCGTCCACCAGTTTATACACTGTGATATAAATAAGAACCTCGTAGATACTGCACCAACCCCAACAATATTGGAACAAGGAAAGGAAGATGACGACCGTGATATCCGAAGTTTTATTTTTATAATTTATTCAACCTCATTTTTTAACCCCCGACTGAAAAAGAGGGGTGTTATAAGTTTACCGTGTGTATCTGTGTATCTGTGTGTCTGTGTATCTGTGTATCTGTGTATCTGTGTATCTGTGTATCTGTGTATCTGTGTGTCTGTCTGTTCCATCGTAGCTGCCAAACGGCTGAACCGATTTTGTTTTTTTTTGTTTTGTTTGAAAGGTGACTTGATCGAGAGTGTTCTTAGCTATGATTCAAGAAAATCGGTTCAGCCATTTGAAGATTATCAGCTCTTTTCTAGTTGATGAATGGATGTGAGCATCTTTCACAGGTCTAATCGATTGGAAATTTAGAATTCTGTTACTTCAATGATATTAGAAGAATATAGTAACCTTGAACTGATGCTGCAGCATCACCTGGATGCAGGATACCCAACTCCCTCACCAAATTACAGCAGAGGTATCGTGGTTGGGCTCATTGGAAAGGTCTCAAAAAATAGGTTACAGATGGATGGTGATCAGGGTCTGATGATGGAGTAGGAAAGAGAAATGAGACTAAATTAGAAACTAGCTTCACTGTGGCAAAAGTACGTACAGCTACGCAGATATCGGCGAGCCGCGGGTTGATCATAGCGTTTCTACTAGTAATATAATATGAAATTTAAAAAGCTGGAAATAAAAGTTAAATTTAAAATTTAAAAAACCCCCGACAAAAACAAAGCATTTAAAAAGTAAACAAATAATATGTATTGGCCCTTTAAGTTTAATATAAAAGTTGTAGGTAATATTTTGATCCAAGCGTCGTCGCGTCGGGGGACGGCTAATGAAAACGCCAACATACACTAGGAATAATGAATATATGCTATTGTAGAAAGGATAGTTGCTGTTAATTTCTTATTTTCATGAGCCGTCCCCCGACGCGACGACGCTTGGATCAAAATATTACCTACAACTTTTATATTAAACTTAAAGGGCCAATACATATTATTTGTTTACTTTTTAAATGCTTTGTTTTTGTCGGGGGTTTTTTAAATTTTAAATTTAACTTTTTCTAACAATAAAATATCAAAAGATTCTCAACGAAAGTGCCTCTTGAAAAAACAAAACAAAATATTTTGCTACTCAACACCATGATGAGCTAATGTCGTGGGGAAAGTTGCGCAGTCACGCGCAAACCCTCTGCATGCATCAGAATTATTAGCCTAATATAATATTTATAACGCTAGGACATGGATGTTGTGATGGCGTACAGGTTAAGGAATACCTAGCAAAGTACAATGTGACCTTTTTTTTAACCGACTTCTTCAAAAAGGAGGTTCTCAATTTTATTCATCTGTATATTTTTTTTTTGTGTATGGTTCTTGATTACTCCGCCAAATATGAATTGATTTTGATTTTTCTTTTTTTGTTTGGTAGTTCATGCTTCAGAGGTGATCCCATATCAATTTTATTAACTTAGCTTGCGTAGTTTTTGATTTAGCTTCAATATTACGTATTTTTTCCCACTTAGTATAAATGTAGACGATGTTCTATGTGACTCCGTCACTGTTATTTACATAGCAGGTAGTGATATTCGAATTTGTGCGGTAGGTACCACAACTAAAAAGTGAAAAATTAAAACTTTTAACAAAAAAAAAACAACCGACTTCCGGCTCGGGAAGGGAAGTCGGTTGTTTTTTTTGTAAAAAAGTTTTATTATCGTGAGTTTTTTTTAAACTATTGGAGTAGTGAGGAAAACTTGCTTCATATTATTGACTGAAAATGCTAACCTGCGCTGAGCAACCATGGTGATTAATGCTCGTGCCTTTTCTGTAGAGCTGAGTCTTTTTCTAGCTGTGAAAAAAATATAAGCCACTGTTATATTAACTTTTGAGATTCTAGAAAATGGCAGAAAACACGATAAAATTAAATAAAACATTCTTTGAAGTTTGAACTTTCTCATTACCCTTCATATTTTATGCTTCAGATTAAATTCAAACTAATTATTAAAGTGCTAAGACAAAATCATTTGTTCAAGGTTACGGTCAAACAGTTAAGGTCGGTCTAGCCTAGCCAAGAATGATTGCATCTGCGGTCTTACCAACATTAATTAATGTCGTGCAAAAACGGGTTATTGGTCAAGGGTCACTCATAAGGCCTGTCCTTGAACCGAATGTTCCATTTAACTTCAACAAGTTTTTAGACAATTTTAAAATAAAAATTGATGAAGAGATAATTCACTTCGTACATTTTTCTTTATGTCTGAGAATTCTGAAGTTTTATTGCGCACATCGAGTCCGAAAGGTTTTATGTAGTTTAAAATATCCTTATGGAAATGTTATATCGTTGTCTACTCAAAAATTATTTCTGGCATAACCCAACCCCCTTGAGAAAAATCATTAACAGACTATACTGGATACCTCGATTTTCATATTTTACATGTTGTATGATCTAGGAAATCTGCAAGATGATGTAAATAGATAGAAGTAGATAGTTGTAATTCATTCAGCTGCTGCTGATCGATCACTTCCACCACCAGCATTTTGATGTGAAAACTTCTTTAGGCGAGTTGAGCGATTTTTGGTAGGATATCTTATGGGTTCGCGTCACCAACATGCTAATGTGTATGACATGTTATTATGCTTGTCCGGCAGTGAACGCTTAAATACCTCATTTTTAAAATAACCGCACTGGCCAGCACGAGAAAAATCGCTCATCGCGCCTAAAGAAGTTTTCACTTAAAAAAACTTTAGGTATATAATTTTCTTCTGTATATTCAATTCACTTTCCATCATTTGGGTTTGTTTAGCAGTGCAAGTACATAATGCCGAATAGACTTTCTTCCGGAAAATTGCGCGAAATGTACATAAAAGCGTACAATATATATTTGTTCATTGCATGGAGACACCTAGCATTTTCCTCGCTGTAGTGAGGTGAAAAGTTGTGTGTATCGCTCGGCAGCTTCGCTTCGCTCATGGTTCAATCCTAGAATCCTTCGCTTGCTCCGGTTTCAATACATATACTCGCGCCAAATAACAACTTTGCAGCCTTGCATAACAAATAACTATACTCCATTTGAAATAAGATTAGACGTATAGATAAGCCTTTTTTACAATTCGTTCAACCGATTTTGAATCCTATTGCGTTGGTGGCATGACAAATGGCGGCCGCAGTAGATAGTTGGTATTGTGTAACTTTTTTTGCTTTTAATGCTATCCTTATGCCTACGGTATAGAAGTCAAAATCGGTTGAACGGACTGTAAAAGGGTTTGTTTTAATGTCTAATCTTATTTCAAATGGGGTATAGTAGTTAATCATTTGAATTTAGAGAATTATTATGAAGTTTAATATTTGATACAAAATAATTTTAATAATTTTTGATTTTTGTTAAAGAAAAAACAGTGGTACCTACCTATTTTATAGTTTTAAGTTCTCACTTTTACCGACTTACTATGTTTTGTTCATTACATTCACATGCCACGTTGCGTTACTAATAAACAAAAGCCAACGTCTATACGGAAAGTTTCATAATTATACAACACTCATTTGTTTCCACACGATTTCCAATACACAGCTGCCAACCCTCTGTGACCTTGGCCTTGTGTCATAAAAATTGTATCATTAGCTAAAATGGAGAAATGCTTTCCTATAACAGCCACTATTACCGATGCCGTCGGCCCCGGTTCCACGAGTAACACGTTTCCCGCCGCCACGTCTAAGGCAATTGTTAAGGAATTGAAGTTGACAGGTCCATTATAAGCTTTCTATGTTGTTAGGCGACTAGGGACTTTGAATAAAACAATATTTTGTATTAAATTACTTTCGATATTTATTTATTTAGTAGATGTTTACAGCTAGAAAATGATAGTAAAGTCCGATTTTGGTATTTGAGGATAGGTGCGGATATGAGGTAGATTTTTATTTCTGCGAGAAAATTATGGATCTTTTTGATACACTCTTGTCTTTTTTGTTTCGTAAAATCAGATGTACTTCTTTGCTTCTTTAACATTTATAAGAACTTGAGTATGCTAGTTATAAGTAACTGTACCATTTTACTAACGTAAGTGATCTTTGTGGTCTACATCTTTATTTACTATGTACACTCTTGATTGTATTCAAAATCATCACTGACCTCATTTTTAGAATAAAAACACTGGCCAGTAAGAAAAAAAATCGCTCAACGCGCTTATAGAAGTTTTCACTTCAAAAAACTTTATATATTTTCTTCTATAAATTCAATTCACTTTCCATCATTTGGGTTTTTTTAGCAGTGCAGTGTTAGTGCAAGCGGTACATAATGCCGAATTGAGCTTTCTTCCGGAAAAATTGCGCGAAAAGTAATAAAAGCGTACAATATTTGTTCATTGCATGGAGACACCTAGCATTTTCCTCGCTGTAGTGAGGTGAAAAGTTGTGTGTTTCGCTCGGCAGCAAATTTATTCTGCGTCTCGTACCTTTGAAACCCTCGCAACGATCAGGTTTCAATACAAGTACTCGCGCCAAAAAACAACTTTGCAGCCCTGCATAACAAATAACTATTGCTTACAATTTGTTTTTATTATTTTGCTCGATTTTTTGCACGATAACAGTAGTATCTGTGTATAGATTTATCTAGATATACCTACCATGTCATTTTGTACTTCTGCTCTTGTGTATCAATCTTGTGTGTTTCATAATAAATATATTATTCTTATTCTTATCTTAGAAAAAAAACTAATCACTTGCAGGAAATGTTTGATTAAATGCTGAAAGTCATCATTTTGTTTATTCTACAACAAGAATTGAGACCCACACAACAGGCATAACGGACCGTCCTCTGTGCAGGGCATGCATGGAGGCAGAGGAAACCGTTACGCATGTGCTCTTTGAATAAACAGGCGTCACCTATATTAGAACAGAAACCCTCGCACCCAGAGCTTTCACAGATGTTCTGAACAGACCAGGAGATTTTAATCAACTTCTGGAGGGAGGTGGGCTGATTGGAATAACCACTGACGGCCACCATGGCCCACCCACAATGGACTAAGACGGGAAACCAAACCCAATAACATATAACATAGCACAAGAATTGAGAAAAGCTTCTTTAAGCTGAGTTTCAATTATTCAAGGTGTAAGTACCTATTTGATCCACTCAAGCGTGACGTGGGTATATCAATAGCTGTGTATAACATACCGAATTATATCAGGCATCACGTTTCCCCCGACCCGTTATTTTCAAGAACCATTCACTTATTTTGCTGATTGCAACAAATTCGTTTCGAGTTTTCATATAAAATATACGTTTAACGAGCTCTTCAACGCTTTTGAGTATGTTTTATCGAAATTCAGCATAATGGCGAATGGTTTTTATTACCTTGACTTTTTATAATTTTATTTTTTAACAAGCTATCCGTCCCGGCTTCGCACGGGTAGCACTAAGTACCTATAAGTACCTACCCTACATACCTATCTACCCTACCTCTCTACCTACCTACATACCTACCTATAATACCTACCGTACCTACCTACCAATCCTACTAGGGGTATTTGTGTAACACACTAACAATGCCTGTCATTTTTAAAGTTCCGCAACATTCGTTGCACTATAAAAGCAATGGATTAGCAATTTCCTTCAAACTTCTATGGATTTTGATTGAAAATGTATTCTTCAATTAGGTTGCAGGGTTGTACCTAAGTCGTTTTCAGCTAGAAACTACATCTACCAGCAAAGTGTGTGAAGTGCTTGGTAGTGTAATTACACTTAAGTAGATCGTACGTTCTTCGTAAATTCATCAGCAGCTTTTACTCGTCTATTACCTGTTCCATTACGCTATGGAAGTGCTGTGTTTGATTAATGGGCTACGCAAGAAGTAGTTAATGTTGGCACTTATTACTGTATGTAACTTATAGGATTTATGCTTCACTTACGCTTGTATCGATCGAGGTGAAATGGAACTTACCGTGCTTTTGTACGCACAGACAGAGATATTACATGCAAAGCTACAATAAAAAAAATGTTATGTCTTAACAAAACCCTAATTATATTTTTTTTCGTGTTATAGCCATTTTATACAACTGTCAAACAAAGACGGTTGTGTATTTGAAGACAAGGATAATGTTGGTAGTCAATTTGCTTTACAATGGATTTTCCTAGCTTTATTTCAATACGCAGGTACCTACTTCTCGTCCGGGAAGTGGAAAACGAATTTTGGTTCAAAAAATCGTATGAGTACCTAAAATAATAATAATTGCATAGTTCCCTTTGTAACTTAGATATAAACTACAGGAAAGATTAGTTATAAACAGTCTGAAACCGGTAATATGGAAGAAGATCTAAATGTTCTGTAAAATCGAGCTATGGAACAAACCATAATTTTAGTTGTAAGGCAAAAGGCGACATATATTTGGTCGGCTGATACATATTTACAGGACCATATAAAACAAGGATGACATAAAACGCAGCTTACAAACAAAACCCATGAACATTCAGCTCCAAATGAATCCAATCCTTGAATAATTCACCTTCATTCCAAAGATGAATCAATCACTTCATTCCTGATTCGGAAACTTAGATTATTCTCTCCAAAACTTCATACAATTGGAGTCGCACATCGCATTATATACTTATATTATACTAGCGACACATCTCTGCTTCGGACGGATTCGATCTATTGATGTGACGACATGTCAGAACATCGAGATTTCTATGCATACATACATTCTTAAATTCACGCGTTCTTCCCATGGGGGTAGGCAGAAACTACAGAACACTACCTGCTGCGATATATGCTATCGATTCCTATGCTATCTATGCCTGAGTTAAATATTAATGACAGATAAACTTTCTGGAAGAATAGGTAAAACAGCAGCTTGAAATCCATTGTGTCGTATGAAAAACTTTTTACAAAAAAAAAAACCGACTTGCATAAAAAACACTGAAAACTGAAAAATAACTTTAATTTCGGAAGTTGGTGTCTTTGCTTTTCAATTTTCGTTTTTTGCCACCGACTTTCGAAATTAAAGTTATTTTTCAGTTTTCAGTGTTTTTTATGGAAGTCGGTTTTTTTAGTTGTGGTACCTATCCCACACAAATTCGAATACCACTAGCTGATGTAAATAACAGTGAAGGAGTAAATGAAAACATCGTCTAGATAAACTAAGTGGGAAAAAATCGTAATATTGAAGCTAACTCAAAAACTCCGCAAGCAAAGTTAATAAAATTTATATCGGACCACTTTGGAAGCATGACCTACCATACAAAAAAAAGAATCATCAAAATCGATTCATAATTGGCGGAGTAATCGGGCAACAAATATACAAAAAAAAAAAAAACATACCGACGAATTGAGAACCTCCTCCTTTTTGAAGAAGTCGGTTAAAAAGAACTGAGTGCTCACACAGATAGACACGGAAAGAGACTGTGTTTTATATTAAGACTATCTACGCCTAAGTCTCGATCCCGTGGGAATATCGGGATAAAAGGTATCCTATGTCATAACCCAGGTTATAACTGCCGCACGGGTCGATCCTTCAGGTTAAGCTACGCTTGCCGGGGTTGGTCCGTGGATGGTCCATCTTTACATACCGAGACTCCTCCGTGCCTCGGAAAGCACGTTAAGCCGTTGGTCCCGGTTGTCATTCGTGGATCTTTGACTGTTGTTACGGGTCGTCAGAAGCCTGAAAGTCGGACAACCAGACTTATCAAGGGGTATCGTACTCAATACTCAATATATTTATTTGCATTCCACAATGTTAACATATGTGGTAGGTACATTTTAAAATATACTTAATTTTAGATCATTGTGGACCCTCGTTTTACCCAGTTACTGGGTTGTGGAGGTCAGTTAGGCAGTCGCTCCATGTAAAGTACTGGTATTCAGCTGCAACCGGTTAGACTGGAAGCCGACCCCAATATAGATGGGAAAAGGCTAGGCAGATTGATTGAACCCAGGTCATGGTCTACCCATGTGCCAAATTTCATCCAAATCCGTTCAGCCGTTTTAGCGTGAAAGCGTAACATATTTATATTAAATAGTTAGGATATAGATTTAAGCTTTGCAACGAACATGAAAAGTCCAATAAAAAGTATCTAAGAGTGTTCACTTTGCAGGAGACCAGCTAATTCATCATTGTCGTCGCAAACGGTGCTAGAAAAACTACCTAATGACCTGCCAGGGTTTTTGTACCTCATGAAGTAGTAGGACACACTGACAGACGGAGAGGTCGTGAGGACTGACTTTTGTGCACGATATACCGTTTTGTTCTTAAGGGATTTCGGTGATGTTGATGGACTGATTGGCAAGATGGCGTACACGCAAGATTTAAAAAGAATTGAAACATTTTGTAACTTATCCGTTGAAACCGGTTGATTAGGTATGAACAGTCAGAACTGACGGTATGTCCTAATTTATAATAATGGTGAAGCAGTAGTTGGCTGTCCGAGGTAAAAATATTACTCATATTCATAAATTACACAGGGTGGCTCGGACATCGACGCGCAAACTGAAATCTTGAATTCAGCACATGATTCTAGAAATGCTTTTTTCGTCGGTTACCAAAAGATATCTGCTGTTTCATCGATAAGTATGGAGCAGCAATTTTTTTTCAAATAACTAAAAATAAAATTCAACGCATAGGGTTCAGAAGTAAGTACATGAACTTACTGAATCCAACAGTAGTAGTGAATTCAACAGTGAACGTAACAGGTAACGCATCGATGCCTGCAATCCTGTTTATTTAATTAATTCGCTAGATCAAACCCACGCCAGCAACACTTGAACTAAGCAAACCGGACTGATGCGAATTTTTTATTTCAATCACCCTATATTTCATATCAGTTGATAATACTTACAATAAAGTTAGTTTTAAGTCAAAGTCAAAGTCAAATAATTTATTTAGGCACATAAAAGGCACTGTGAACATCAACATTTACAAAAAAAAAAGTGTTGCTTCTAGTTGCCCCTTCCAAAAGTTAGTTTTCGTATCGAGAAAAATGGGCAAGAAACTCCACTTATTTTACTCATATAATTTATGTATATTACGTATATTTGTATACGTAATTACGTACCTTTCTCCCTCAGACATTTGAAAGCGGAAAGCAGTAATTTGCTTCGACTCTATACTACTTTTATGTCCGAAGGCTAAACAATTTAGACTGGTTTACTTATTATTTTATTTCATAAAGAGCTTTACCTACAATTTTCTTACAAAATCTATCGAGAAAATTGCCACGCTAAGATTCAATATAGATAGTCGCCTCACTCTACCGAGAAAGAAAATGGACCTACGTAAATTGATTAACATAAAAAAATAATTTGGAAAAGGTTACAAAAGTTGGTTAACTTTCTTTGTTTCCTTCACATTTTTTTCTGGGGTAAACAAACTCCTTAATGCCTCGAAATTACCTTTTTCAGTTACGTAGGTGTAGCGAAAAATCGGCCTAATGCGTGTCGAACATTCATTATCCTAGGTTCTTTGTAGAACTAGTTTTTTTCATATTATTTGCTGAACTAATCTTTTTATATGGCTCATAATAATCTTTAGCGGTGAAACATGTGCGGGTTATATAGAAGTTAAATAAAGAAGTAGTTTAAAATACACACATAAACATTACGTAGGCACAACATCATTTCGCCAGTTATGTTTAATTCCCACGTAATATGGGGCAAGCCAAACAAACCATAATCCGCTGCTATTACTGAGAATCTCCAGATAGAAAAACCCAATAACACTTTGTCCCACCTAGGAATCGAACTCAGGACCCAATTATCAGCAGTAGAGCTGGCGACCACTAGACCAATGAGGTAATCTTATAATGCAAATTTATTTTATGCGTAAATATAACCTTCATACTGCGCCATTTGAGTGACCTGTTTTCCTGTACCTGTGTTATGGAAATATTTCAGAAATAAAATAGCAAAAAGTACTACTAAATAAATACAACTGTCGAAATACTAATGATAAAAATTTAAACCTGAAAACAATCATATTAATCATCATCATCAACACAAAACACAGCATTCAGAAAATAGAAAATTTCGTTGTATGTCAGGGCGTCGCCATAATTCCTGCCTACCCCAATTTCCTTCAAAGTAACTTCCACCCAATTTCACAGCGGATAATCCCAAAATTGACCTTTGTTTGTTATTTACCGATTTACTATGAATCAAATTTTGAAGTTGTATCAAGCAGAAAAGTCAATAGAGAGTTTAATCTTCGAAATAACCCGGAGCGCGCTGCGGGTAGTTGGGCAATCTTCTCCTGTGGCTAGTTTCCCGAAAGTCAATGTTTATCATTACTAACTTAACCCTATGTTTGTTTGCATTATTATAAGTTGTAATTATTTTCAAAATCTCTTATCTATACTTATAATATTACAAAGAGGTAAAATTTGTGAGTTTGTATGGTGCTCAATCTTCGGAACTACTGAACTGACTCCGAAAATTCTTTGACTTATGATAAGCTAAATTATTCCCAACTTCTATGGGATATGTTGGGTGGCAGAAGCTAGTCATTTATAAAGGAAGACTAGATATTGTTTTGTCAGAAACAGAATTTACTTTGGTAATATAAAATAAAACATACTTACATAAATACCGCCTTTCTCCCATGGGAGAGTAGGCAGAAATTATAGAACGCCACCTTCTCGGATCCTTACATACCCCTGTTCCATACTTGTATTCTGTCAAACATTTCATTTATTCCTTCTCAAATATAACTTTAACAATAAATATGAAAAAAAAAAATCTAAAATTCTGTTGTATGCCAACTTCAAACCATAACAAATGGTGTCTTCGGATTTTTATTTACATCAAAATTCATTAGTCTATGTTGTTTTAGCTCACCAATTTAATCTGAGAGACATTTTAAATAGACTTAAAAACAATTAGCGAAAATAAAGCAGAAGATCTCTCAAACATACTAATTCTCCAAGAACTCCTAAGCCCAAGTAAATTGCAAAGGGCACTAACGACCAATAATCTGCTTTCTCGTAATAAGACGGTTTAAATTTCCAAAGATTTGCGGCCAAGGATCTGTAGTAATGAAGAACGACTTACAACTCTGTTCCAAATGGAATAGTCTTGTTCGGTACCCTTCGATTTTTCTATATATATAATTTTCTTTGCATTCCTTGAAAATAGCGTTGTTGGCTAAGGTCTTATCGTAAATAAGTTATCGTTCGTGAAGTATGAGCCCAAAGTGTTTCTTTGTTTTACCGGAGTTACAGGAAATCATTTCGGTATCGGAAATTCTTGGCTTAATTTTATGTTTTGGTTTTAGATGATTAGGGTTCGCCTTTCGAATTTCATTGTTTTCGTAATTAATGCTGAGGTTCGAGAAAGCCAGAAAGCCCATCTGCGTTTTATTTCATTTTATCCTATCCTAACTAATTCTATCCATAACCCTACTATATTATTATAAATTCTAAAGTAACTTTGTCTGTCTGTGTGTTACCTTTTCACGCCCCACTGAACGGATTTCGATAAAATTTGGCAAGCAGATATATGGCAACCCGGGAAAGGACATAGGCTACGTTTTATCGACATACCGGGCGAAGCCGCGGGCGGAAGCTAGTATTATGAATGCGAAAGTGAGTTTGTTTGTTTGTTTGTTACGCTTTCACGCTAAAACGGCGGAACGGATTCGGATGAAATTTGGCACATGGGTAGACCATGACCAGTAAAAGAACAAAGAGTACCTTTCATCCTGATATTCCCATGGGATCAAGACTAATGTGGGTGAAACCGTGGGGCGCAGCTAGTAGGTAAGACGTAGATAGGCTTTCTGGCTTTATTAAATTCTGAAAAATATTAAACTTAAAAACGAAATCTAATGAAAATATATTATTATGTTTATAAATAACTTACTATTATTAGTTATTTATTTATAAACATGCTTTAATTATCATGAGAATGTTAGTAAAGTTAAACCAGAAATTAAATCCTTAACACTAAATTTTAATAATGCCTTCATCGACACACAACAAAATGAGTCGAACTAAGTCGTCACATATCAATTAGGTATCGTAGTTTGAACTATACAGAAACTTACCTGAACCTTTGCTTCAACTGTTGACGCGTTAACATTTATACGCATATTCGAGTGAGCAAGCTAATACCACTTAAGCAATATTACCTACAGTCTATAATCTAACGCGTTATTGCCATGCTTGGCTTCAGCAGGTGAGTAGTTTACCGGCTGCCGTACTAATTACTCCTTTGGAGAAGGATATTATGGCTAATATAACTGGGTCTTTAGCTAGTGGAGTTAAATTAGTAATATCGGAACCTTATGAGTCACAGGAGAAACTTCATAGAGATTGTTGTGATTGGACTGAGATTTATGCAGTATATTGTGCATAATTTATCCATGTATATCCCTAGAAGTGGCCTCAGACTTACCTAAACAATTGACTAGCAATTATTTGACAGCGCAAATAAAATACTTTTTGCAAAAAAAAAAAACAACCGACTTCAACCAAGTGACTAAAAAGTGAAAAATAATGTGAGTTTTGGAAGTGACTGACTTTGGTTGTGCTTTTTTTTTTTTATTATTGTTTGTCTTTTATATAGATTATTTTCTATTTTGTGAATGTAAGAACTTTGTAGGCTTATTGGACTGTAGATTTACTGAACATCTATTTTGTTAAGTACCTGGTACTTACTTGTTGAAAGGCCTACATTGTCCTCCCATGCCTACTAACACTGTAATTTGAAAATATTGTAAAAGCCAATTATTTTTAAAAGAGTAACCATGGAGTTTCTTGCCTGCTCTTCTCCATAGGAAACGACCAATTGGAACCGTGCACCTAGCTTCTGACGTTTCATAAGTGCCCATGTAGGTTTATGTAAAATAAAATATTTTGATTTTGATTTTTGATTTTGTAATTACCACGAACTTCCAAAATTAAAATTATTTTTCACTTTTTCAATGTGGTATGGAACACAAATTCATATACAACTACTTATTAAGTGAAGATAACAATACGATCAACATAGACGAACTAGATTAAAATCCCTGATAATGAAATAACTCAAAAACGAACTAAAGCAACTAAGATTGTTATGGTACCACCGCACAGGCTTCCTCTACTAAATGATCTCATAATTTAGTAGAGGCCCAGTAATCACGGAGAAATAGGTACACACATCACACATGAACATACATGAAAAAGAAAACATTAATATCTATATAATGAGTAACGAAAATTACAAAATATGTGTGTTACTTGCCTGGCCTGGAATATAACTGTATTAATTTCTTACTTCCAACAAAAAAATTCTAACAGTTGACTAATTAGTACATACAATAGTCTCCACAGCCCATTATTTCAGCTGACCAAATCAACAGGGAGCCAAAAATTAAGGCTCTCCAAACTCCTCCCATCTAAATGGTTTCTAGGACAAAATGAGAGATGGGCGGATCTGGTGTCTTACCCAGAAGTTTTATTGCTGGCTCCGGGGAAAATCCGGTTTTAAACGGTTTTAATCGAGTGTAATTGTGTGTGTAGGTATGTGCGTATTGTACCTATCTGTAGGGACGGGAATACTACTATACTGTGAACGTATATTTTAAACGATAGTGTATAAGTCGTATACCTAGTAATAATTAGTAGAGGAAACTACGTATATTATACGACATGTCCTGTAATTAATGGATACCACCCAACACCCCAATTAGTACAATATGTTATAGTCATTATATACTGAATTTTTATTATTAACACATAACATCACGCCTGTATACCCCGAAGAGCTAGGCAGATGTGTTCCTATTCATGCCTCGGCTCGCCTCACTAGCTTTTGTTCCCCCTGTGATTTCGTTCCGTAGGGTGTTGTTGCGATGTCCGCGACATCGTCGCGTTCCATTCACAGATGTGAGACCTATAAAATAAAGACAACGGTTGAAAAAAGCGTTTATCACCAATTTATACATTGCCAAACCGCGTTGCTTTTCAACATTAGGTACCTAATGTGTCTGGCCTGCTTGCACGCGACTGAGACGTACGATGTCGGGAAGGCGCCGTTTCACCCATACAAGACCGGGACCTGGCGGTGGGCGAACCACTACTGTCCAGTCTGTGATCTGTCTTCCCCGTAGACAAGATTATGACTGTTGAAAGGAAACAAAATTGAAAACGGGTGGGTGGGTACTTACCTACCAACTTCACATTATAAAAAAATCTTTTCCCACAAACATTAATAATATTGACTAGCGGCTGACCTTTCGTCCGTATCTCCTTAGTATAACTAAACATGTTTTTGACTACATTCCACTTTCGACAACAATTTTTGGCGGACTTACATACCTATATTTAAATGATATTTAAGTATTACTTTATGACCATCGTATTGAATCAATCTAAATGCAAACTTAAACCATAGCTAAGACAAGTTTAAAAAGCAAAAGGTCTGCTGGCTGTCCGTGACTAGTCCGCCACGCTCGGCTGCTTGCAGCGTATTGTGTGATGAAGTAGGTAGCAAGTGCACGGAAAAACAAATAAATTATTATGACTATGTGTTTGGAACGTGGAAGTCTGGCATCGGCTAAAACAGGTTTTTTTGGTTTTTGGTTCTGACTCGTTGCGAAGGATTTATTTATTTTATTTACATACCTCCTATAAACAACCAATCAACAAGAACAATGGTCTAGCATGCGTCCGTCTCATTTATTTATTTATCAGTCTTCTAATTTATTTCATTTTTATTTCGTCTGCAATACAATTTATACACAATCACACTAATTATGTAGGTATATAAATGTGTACTTCGTTATTATTATTATGTGATACTTATTTTGTTTTATTTTATTTAAGTAGGTATGCATACACACATCACAATATAAAACTGATTTGCATCCGTAACTTCACACTTTCGGGTCCGGTTGAAAACCAGCGTCAGGCACCAGTTGTCTGGCATTTTTGCTGAACTGGGCCTTTTTGGCGCAGCCGTGAGGCACACTCCCCTGATAATGTCCTACTTTACCTTCTTATTTGTTTCTTTATTTTTATTTTGTTATCTGCTGTATATTATGTATATTGTGTGCCTTTTAGTCTGTGCTGAATAAATGTATTTTCTTTCTTTCTTTCTTTCCTACAAATAAATCTGAATCACATTTCGCCAGTTATGTTTAAGTCCCATGTAATAGGGGGCGAGCCAGAAGATAAGTTTTATTATTATGTATAAAATATTGTTTATTTAGTAAATTAGTTATACTGATTCTGGGATAAAATTGTTGTCACATTACAAATCTGCGCACGCACACATTCGCACACGTATAAGCGTTTAGCGTTTAGGGTTTAGCGTAGTATTTCGTCCATTTTTTTTTCTTTATTACTGAAGTGTGACTGTAATTTACGTACTTGCATGTCGTACCAAAAATTCGAACACATAGTGACATCTACCAACCCGCACTGGGCCAGCGTGGTGGATTACGGCCTGCTCCTCACCGAGTGGAGGCCTGTGTCCCAACAGTGGGAACGTTATGATTATGTTATTATGCTAAACGTTTCTGAACTTACTTTCATAATTTGCATTAATTCAGTTATAGGTATTGAAAATTCGTACGTAGGTATTAGAAAACCTTTATAACATTAGAATAATTATATTATGTAGTTAAGAGGACTGATAAGTTCAGTTTTGAAGAGAGTTGAGAAGAGTTATGAGGACAAACGGTAGATTTCGTATGGAGAAGAATGGGCAAGAAACTCCACCGTTACCTATAATATTCTGTATACCTACATCAATTACATAATTTGTGAAGACAATGCACCTACAAAAAGATTACTGTACCACGATAGGTAAAAATAATTTAAAATGGACCAATGACAAATAAATTATTACGTGATTGATACATGGTGTTCACAACATTGTAAAAATAAACGATATCACAATATTTCTAACATTTTTACAAGTAATACTAACAAGTCAATGTGTGAGTTTATGTAATCACAGAGTGTAAAAATCTATGACATAAAAATTAGTACATTGTGATACGAGTGTGCTCTTTTGGATATTACAGTCGAGGCGGTATTATTCGCGCGAGCTGCAAGCGAGCGCGATAAGGTAGCCGAGAGTGTAATCAATGCACACGCGTTTCATACAACGTTTTTCAACACACTTGCGAGGAAAAAACAGACTTGTTGTAAGAGCATAAGCTACAATAACGTAACTATACATAGAGATGAAAGATTTATAAAGTTTAACTGACCTTTGTAGCCAGGTACTGACTATCCGGAGTTTCTTTTAAAAACTTTTATGTCGGTTGGTGACATTACTTTTTTTTTTTTTTGTATTTTTGATAATAATTCCACACAACGAAAACAATAATAAATATTTATGTAAAATGGCGGGCTAGTTTTGTTTTTCTATAGGTGTAAATAGAGGCACTGTCAAAACCGTTAGACAGCCTATAAAAAAAATATGATTTCAATGAAAAAGAAATGTCTTTTTTTTACTATAACGAAACGTACAATACCATGGCGGAATCAAATCTATTTATTATTATTTACGGTCTTCTTCCCTACGTGAAATCGACATTTTCAATAATGATTTTAACCACACGACAAAAAAGTTAACAAATATTTATGGAAAATGGCGGTGTTTTTGTTTTTTCCGCTAGTGATGCGCGCGCGGGTGTAAAGGCACAGGTAATACCGCTGAACAGCCTATATAAAAATATAATAATGTTTATAATACATAATACGCTAATGTGGTTAGGGTAGTGAACAATATATAATTGGATGATATTTTAATAATACATATTTTATTTATTTACACAGTAGGCATAATAAAAAGGCATGAAGTTTCTTTGATAAGATTTTAAAAAAGCGCGAGTCTCTGCCCGGGTGTAAATAGAGAATGCTCATTTAATATTAAGATAGTTCATACTAATTCAATAAAGTCTTACCAACGAAAGCTGTCGAAGAAAAAAGGCGGGAATTAAAAAAAATATCAAGAGCTGTCAACCCACTGCTTAAACGGTGTCGATGCTATAATAATAATTATTATAAGTTTCATATTTATATAATAATGAGACATGACATGATAAATGAAATGTAATAAATGTATGTATTTAGAAGTGGAGTAAAATATTCTACAGATAATAATTCGTGGTTAGCTTTCGTGTTGAATAATTAAATTTAAAGGTGTCTAACTAACCCTGCTTTAGGTATATTTGTAAACGCATCAGTTAGTTTCGTTTTTAGCCGTGGGTGGCGTTGTTTTGTACGCTTTGAATGTCAACGTAAAACATAAGCCACAACTTTAAGCCATGCTATATAGGAATAAAATTTTAATTTTAATTTTCAAGAATTCTTACGTCTTTTTACTGAAATATCGCCAAATTCCAATATATGCTTAATAAAATTCCAATATATTTGCTTATGGTTCATTTTCTTTTAAATAAAAACTTGCTTTTGAGCGCTTGTCTTTGGTAAAAAGCTTCAGCAAAAACAATTTATAGTTGGATACATATTCCATGCTGCCAGTACTATCGTACTTACCAATTCCATACTGCCATGTCATTACTCCGACTAGTAAATAGTTATCTGTGGCGCATATTACCGCACTAGTGCGGTAATATAAAGTAAAAAGCACGCTTCCATAATACACTGCATTATGAACCTAAAAGCGGTTCAATAAGAGCCAAGTTAGGAGCAAGTGTGTTGAAAAATAAATTATACAACTAAAAGTTTGATTTTGTCCAGACTCTAAATCACCCTAGCAAGCAAGCAGAGCAAGACCAGCATATTTCCAAGCATTATTCTTCTAGTTTGTAATAAGCTTATTTACAAAGTGTACTTTTAATATGAGTTTTAAATTTTCTTTCATTTAATTTCAATATAATATCACCTATTTTGTTATAGCATTTAACGCAGTACCCCATCTAAGAAGTTTGTACTTTAGCTAATCTGAAAAATGGTCAATCTATTTTATTTATTTTATCTTAATTGAAAGTGAAATAGACTACTTTTGATCAAAAAAAATGCACGGATCCACCCACGTTCCACGAGATACATTTAGGCACGGGCAAAAACTATATTTTTTATGTAATACAAAATACAGGCTTGCATTTGACGCTATCTGATGTTGAGCAACGAAGCACGAATGCAGCATAATCATACATTATAAATATAAACATACATCCCTACATATACAAACAAATTAATAAATTGAAGCGTCTGTTTGTAATGTCAAAATTACAGCTTTTTACTAAATGCATCAATCAATTAATTTGCGTAGCCTTTTTCTCAACTATGTTAGGGTCGGCTTGCAAAAAAACAGGCCGCTAGACAACGAATCTCCGAAATTAATTATTAAATCATTTATTTCGAGCAACCAGACTCATAGTGTTAGTAACAATATACTTACAAACTATGTTAGTAATACACTTACAAACAAATAAAAAACAAATAAAATCAACAGGTTGTGAGATCATTGCTGCAAGGTGACAGGCCCAGCTGACACCTTGCAGCAGTGGTTCACAAACGCACAATCAAGCCTACTTGCTATCATATACAGGATGCTGTTGGCGCTGCCCTGCACCCTACGGACCAAGGATGCGCACCGTTTCCGCATAACCGTGTAGAAACAATCTACGTGCGCTTCAGCAAACATCCCTGATGCGCTGCAGTATCGGGGCAACCCCATCAGCACCCTGAATGCGTTATTGTATTGGACGCGAAGGGCGCTGTATGATTTTTGAGTATAATGACCCCACAGACTGCAAGTGTAGAAAGACGTGCAGTAAGCACTAAATAAAGTGCGCTTGACCTCTTTAGAGGCACTGGCTGGACCGATTTTGACGTGACTTTCACTGTCAGATAGCTGATGTTATAAGGAGTAACTTACTTTACTTATTAAAAAAACACGTGGGCGAAGCCACGGGCAGCAGCGTGTACTTGCAGTATAATACACTTATAATAATCCAATTCCATACGCGAAACGTTCATAAATTGATTTGTAAAGCAAACTATTTGCTCGAATTATTACTAAAGGTATTATATTTTTTATTTTTATAAATTCAAATTGGTTTAATTGTAACGAATTGATTTAGTATGTTATAGACTGGATTTATATAAATAAGCATATTATACAACTATCGAATCAGTGAGCTTCAAGAGTCACAAGGATCTATTGAAGAAAAAAAAAGGAGGAAAATGAGACTGTTGAATTTACTTGTTCTTCTTGTTTTGGTTGTCACCATGGGGAGTATCAACTGCCAGGATCACGACAGCGATGACCACCAGGACTACAATGGCCGGCGTTATAATAATTATGAGGAAGATTATAGAAGATCTGCTTTCTCTGGCAGCTGCCCTCCGGGTACTGTGAGAGTAGGCGACTCGTGCTGGCCGGAACATAAATAAAAAGGACCTCCATTACTTTTTTATTAATTTTATTAATAATATTATATTCAATGGAAGAATTGCAAACACATGGTTTTTTTTACGAGAAGACGCTTAACGAAGCCGGGAGACTCGGGTATTCTCCGTCATAGTGATTTTATTTTGTGCTAGACCGTACCTTAGAATCTTCCGGTTATGGAGATATTGAAGATGATAGATCCAACTTTTGTTGTTGTTTTTTTTTATTAGTTTGATGTACAAAATGCGTCAAAACCGGCTCAACTCGATATGTAATGAATGGCAATCCAAGACGCATAACAGACATAATAATATTTTTGAACGTACTCCCTCGTATAACAAACTTATTTTTAAGTTTACCTTTCAACTTTTCGTTACTTTTTATCCACACGTCCCTTTTACCAATCTCATGTCAACTGTATGCAATTTTATATTTATAACCAATATGATACTCGCCTCACGTAATACATTTAAGTGTAATTTTTTCCTCAAATTATGACGAGCTCCCAAATTAAATTCCGCTACAACAAATAAAGTCATCAGCGTAATTTCGATATTATAATTACTGAATGAATTAGTGTCGCTCTGTATCGTTAACGTAAATTGATAAATCGAGATTGCGTCTTTCAGTTGTTCCACAAAATGAAAATTACAGAAAGACTAGTCTGTAATGCTTAAACTGACGGAAAAAAAGTATTTTCAATTCAAAGAGTTAGTTGATCGGTTAGATGATCGAAAAGGAATCTCAAACATCAAAGGAGGCTCAAACATCACAGTACGATAGGATTTCGAACAACGCTGCATGCAGTAGTGCTGCCGCGTCCCCATATTTAAAGATTTTCTATAGGTTTATATATTTTTATTATAGACTAATAATAAATCTGAAGAGTTTGTTCTGTTTGCCCTAAATTGAAATGGCGAAAAAAAAAACATTCAGTCATTACGGCTGCGTCAAGTATGCCCAGTTCGGCAAAAAATGCCCGACAATTAGTGCCTGACGCTGGTTTTCGTCTGGACCTTATGTTCCGAGGACATCATTCAGATTTTTATAGTGTTTGTGTAAATACTTAAATAAATAAAACAATTCGTCTGTATGTTTTGTTTTTTGTATGTTGTTACGCGATTACTCCGCCAATAATGCTGATTCTTTTTTTGTTTGCATACTTTCGAGGTGGAATAAATATTAACTTTGCTTGCATAATTTTTGAGCTAGTTTCAATATTACGTATTTTTTCTCACTTAGTCTATGTAGACGATTATTTGACTCCGTCACTGTTATTTATATAGCAGGAATTTATTTTTCACTTTTTAGTTTTGGTACCTACCCCACACAAATTCGAATACCAATCGAGAGCAAAACAAATATTGGCGTCTTTTTGCTTTAATTTATTGCATGGAGCTCTTTCTGACTGATTCTAGTCGATTCCGATCCAATGAGTGTGGTCACTCCCTTATCCTTAATCAGCATCTCATTTGTCATAAATACATTGCGGCACACTGAACGAGCCAATATTGAAGTAACATTCGTCGCGTCTATAGACGTTTAGTGTCAGTCAACGTGTTAAATTTTTAACTGAAAAGCAGGCAAATTAGTGACAATAGTGTTACTATATATCCTGCCGAAAAAATGAAGCCGATAAAGACTTTCGTGTTTTTGGATTTGGTGCCTGATTATGATAATCCAACCAAGTTTGTTGCAGTGAACCTGTTAACTGCCTCTCGAAGTCATTTTCTTGAAGATGTACAGTATAAGCCAATCGGTATAATAACCAGTAAAATTCAACCTCAATTCATGCCTTCAATTGAACCTCAATTCATGCAGACATTGTACCTCCAAGATGAATCTGATTTTAACGAGCGAGTTGCTAATATAATAAAAGCTTTCATAAGTCAACAAGAGCCACCTGTGTGCTTGTTCTCCCATAACGGAAACAGATTTGATTTTCCTATACTCAAGCTAATGTTTGAAAATGTGAATGTGAGTTTATCTGATGACGTCATGTGTGCTGATAGCTGTTTGGCATTCTATGACGTAAAAGAAATTGAGCCAGAATTCTATGGAAATGCTGTAAGAGCTGAATTTTATGAAGGTAACCCAAGACCAGCAGCTTCTTATGATCTATGGGATCTCTATGGAAGAGTTTATAAGGGTCCTGATCGTATGATGGGTCCTGATCGTATTATGGGTCTTAATCGTTTTATGGAACGCAAAAAGCGTGAAAGCGTGAAGTGAGTACAATGCAGCTTTCAGGATATCATTGTATTTGGGCCAAAAACTTTTGAACATAGGGTGGTCATAAAACAACGACCCTTTAATCAGGTTAAACCGACAGACCTATTATATTCACGAGTGTAAAATGTTAGGATTAAAAACTTCATACTATTATTTAAAACATTGACGTGGAATATGACGGCCTAGAAAAGTGAGAATCGCTATCAAAGCATTTCATATTTCTCAATAGGATTGACATAAGCTTTTTGTTAGCTTTTGTCAATCCATTACATTTTCTGCTTTTCGATCATCGTTATTGTTGATAGAGTGTCACTTTGTCTTGGTCTTCAGGACTGGGTTTTTGTTTACATTAAAGTGTGTCATTAATATATTATGCAAGTTCTAAGCAATCGCTGTTTCAATGTTTCCATGCTACTTCCTATCCACATTCCTTGTTATCAAGGGTATTCAAGACAAGCGTCGATTGCATCATAGCTTACCATCGTAAACTGCCATTTACTGCGGACTTGCTGGCCGCTGGTTACCTGCTAGTGAATGTATAGGTAAACTAGATGAAATCTGTTGGCTTATGGCTGTGCAAGTTTTCATACAATCATGGAGAGATGAATCTGAAGGATCTGACCTGATGTGATGGGTGTAAGTATGTACTAATGAAATGAAATGAAATTGTTTATTCTAATTAAGACCAGCGCTGACGAGGTGGCACATCGCAGCATGGCAAGGCATAGCTTTGGTATGCCGAAGCCTTTCACGGTATACTGCAGCATCCCGCGGTATGCGAAAGTCCCCTTGTGACGATATAATCGAAATGTGAGTGCTAAGGGTACGAAAATAAGATCCTAAGACATTTTCGCTTACGAAAATCTTTTGCAAAGTCATGCCACGCCGTGCCGCCTGGTGAGCGCCAGCCTTTATGCACTTGTGGTGGTATCTACATCACCACATGCGAACAACGCATCAAAGACGTCACATAAATCCTGCATCGCGCAATTAGACTTTACCGCGCGATGGACATAATATGTACAAGAATCCAACATCAATCGTTGGGCAGTTGCCCGCTAGACACAACACCCGTCTGGTCGGCGAATCCTCCCTTTTTTATAGGGGATGAGTAAACTATACACCGAGGAGCTCGTGGCTAAGTAATAACAGCCGCACGGGTCGATCCATCAGGTTAAGATAAGCTTGCCGGGGTTGGTCCGTGGATGGGTGACCATATTTACATACCGAGACTCCTCCGTGCCTCGGAAAGCAAGTTAAACCGTTGGTCCCGGCTGTCATTTGTGGATCTTTGACAGTCGTTACGGGTCGTCAGAAGCCCGAAAGTCTGACAACCAGTCTTACCAAGGGGTATCGTATTACCCAGTTACTGGGTTGTGGAGGTCAGATAGGCAGTCGCTCCATGTAAAATACTGGTATTCAGCTGCATCCAGTTAGACTGGAAGCCGACCCCAACATAGTTGGGAAAAGGCTAGGCAGATGATGATGAGTAAACTTTACACCCTGTTCCTCATACCTCTAAACACTTATGAGACTACGATTTTAAAGATTTGCATCATGTGGTTTAACGGCCAACGGGGCGAGCACGGCCTTGTGACATGGCTTGAGTGACACATTTTACCACAGTTTAGTCATATAAAATGTGTGATTAGAGCCATGTCACAGTAGGCTGTGCTACAACAAGGTGGAGATACCATCTCAACCGGTAGCAACATGCACTTGGCCGGTTTTTATTTACAGTGAAACTACAAATATTGTCTGAATTATTGTACGATACTACATCTAAGTATCAACGACTGAGATAAGGTGCAATCCAGTTATTTATGGAACATGATGCTCTAATCGATATTAAGCAGGGCTCGGTTATTTCCCTTATCAAAGCATCACATTAACGTGCATCGATTGTCTGTGCATATACAGGGTGACAGGGAAAGTCGTACTGAATGTTAAAGGATGTTATTGAGCAGGTCATTTCTGATGGATTTGATTCTGAAATAAAATGTCCGAAACTTAACCGTTATGGAGATATTAAATTTTAAAGTGTTTTTTTTTTAATCCTTTATTTTTAGGCTTTTAGTCGTTTTCTTTGGGATTACAGCTCCTAGAGTCGGTTTTTTTATGTATCTAGTTAGAAGACATGTCCATTAATAAAAATGATCAACAGAAACTGAACATACTACTTTTTGTCTCAAACGAAAAATGTACCCTCTGCTACCTTAACTGTTATTTGGGCAATGTTTTGGCTATTTAATAGCAATTGTTATACCTTTTTGAATAGCTAAGGAGACGTAGAACTTTATAAAATTATTTGCAGAATAAGTTCCATACAATTTTTTTTTGTAAAGCCCTCAAAATTAAGTACACTCTATTAGAAAATTCATTAATACTAACCGTTGTCGAGCAGTTTTTTTAAGTTCTTAGTAGTAGGTTCAGTTTCTGTTGATCATTTTTATTAGGTTAGGCTAGGTTTAAAAGTAAAAATGGGTGTTCCACAAGGCTCGATTTTGGGTCCTTTCCTCTTTTTGGTGTACATTAATGATCTACTCCATTTATTAAAAAATCAGCCACACATGGTGTTATTTGCTGACGATACTTCCTTAATTTTTAAGGTAGATAGACGTGCTACAAATTTTGACGAAGTAAATAACTTAGTAATAATTTAGTATTAAATGGAAAAAAGACTAAGTGCATAAAATTTTCTTTACCAAATGTCAAAAGTAGGGATTGTGAGATTATATTGAATCAAGAGAAACTAGAATTCGTCGATAAAACTGTTTTCCTGGGGATCACGCTCGACTCAAGGCTACAATGGGGTCCTCATTTAACATCTCTTGCAGGACGGCTGAGTTCAGCAGCATATGCTGTCAGAAAAATCCGTCAATTTACTGATGTAGATACCGCGAGGCTAGTCTATTTTAGTTACTTTCATAGCATAATGTCTTACGGTATTTTACTATGGGGACGGGCTGCAGACATCGAGTCTATCTTTATTCTGCAGAAAAGAGCGATCAGAGCCATTTATAATCTACGCAGGCGCGATTCTTTAAGGGAACTGTTTAAGGATATTAACATCATGACGGTACCTTGTCAATATATATATGAAAACATCTTGCACGTAAGAAAAAATTTACATCTTTTTAGTAAAAGAGGCGATAGACATAATTATAGTACTAGAAATAGGGACTTATTAGTTCAACCAGGTTTCAGACTGGCTAAAGTAGACTCATCTTTCATGGGGTACTGTTTAAAATGTTACAATAAAATCCCTCCCCACATACTTCAACTGAATGAGACGAAATTCAAAACTTGTATAAAACGCACACTATGTAGGCAGGCATATTATAAGTTGGAGGATTACATCTCTGATAAAAATGCTTGGCTTAATGCTGGTCCTGCTCCACAACCACAACTAACTAATTAACATTCGAAAATGCTGTTGGAGCTGCTGAAGATTGTAAGACTATCTTTGCATTGTATAAACTCAATCTCTCCTTTGTATTATATAATTGCACAGGTGTGAGTACTATGTACTATAGAGCTACCATTTACCGGGTATTTTGTCTTTCATTGACTTGAATGTGCCCTGGCGGCTGGGAATGTCATGCTCACTCAAATGTCTCGCTGGTGGTGGCGTATGTGTTGGATCATTTAGCTCCCTTCAAAATGGTTGAGCTGAATGGTGCTGATCCATGCGTCATGTTCGTGAACGGGCGCCGTCAGTTGTGACTGGTCATTTCTTAGCTGCCATGGCTTATTTTAATTTTTGAATTGTGCTTATTTTGTAATTGCGGACGCTTTTAACGTGCTTTCTACATTGTTCTCACATGTATAATTTCAACATGAATAATGTAACCATTATATTGTAACAATATTTTGATTTAAAAGAGTGTCCATGGAGTTTCTTGCCCGTTCTTCTCCATAGGTACCTACTACGCTTTGGAATGGGCAACTAGCTTCATATTTCTGACTGACTGACTCCTTGACAATTCAAAAGTGCCTGTAAATGGTTTAATTGAAATAAATGCTTTGAGTTTTGAGTTTTTGAGTTTTTGATTAATGGACATGTCTTCTAACTAGATACATAAAAAAAACCGACTCCAGGAGCTCTAATCCCCAAGAAAACGACTAAAGCCAGAAAATAAAGGATTTTTTATGATAATCTTTAAAATTTAATATCTCCATAACGGTTAAGTTTCGGACATTTTATTTCAGAATCAAATCCGTCAGAAATGACCTGAATAATAACATCCACTATAATAATATTCAGCACGACTTTCCCTGTAACCCTGTATATCAAGTCCCCCGTAGATAAGATAATAAAATGACTACCGCGGAAAATGCTACGTCACGTTCAAAACATTAATTTATTTGAAAAAAAAAAAAATTTACGAATGCGTTAACTAGATTGGCAGTTTGTAATACGTTACTTTTGAGAAGCGAGGATGATGGCATTACTGATAGCCACCATAATAGTGCCTTTTAAAAACCCCTTTCTGTATAATTTTCTGTGTAATATCTTTCTGTATAAATAATAATAAATGTGTTGTTTTTGAAGCACAAAGATTAACAGTCCCAACTCATATACCAGTTTTATAAACCTACAAATTGACATTGTTGAATATTTTATACAAAATGACATTATTACTTTGTAAAGTATTATTTTATTTTAATTATTGTGTTATTATTATTTTATTTTATTTACCATGTGGATCATTTTTATTATCTCTTTTCTCTCTTTCTTTAGTTTTTATCTGGCAGTTTGAGTACTTTTAGCGGCCTACCCAAATGTCCTTTCTTTGGTATTGTTCGTCGAGTCGTTGAGCTCCTTAAGCTCTGAGTTGAGCTCCTCGGTTACTAACAAATGCTTGCACTGACTGGACAGGTCCACTCAAATCTGTGTGGTTCTTTCCTCAAAAGACCATTTCAGACTCTAATCTACATGGTCCTCATATGGCCTGACCAAGATTATGTCTGGACCTTAATAGAGACTGCGACCTCTGAGTTTGTTTCGGCCTTTCTTCTCAGAGTAGTCAGATAGGAAACGCCGACCTCATCGAGCTTATTTTATTTTTTTAAATATGACGTGTAAAAGTGATTCTGATATCCTATTTACAGAATAAACAATTTCATTTCATTTCATTTCATTTCATAACAATAATTTATTTATTTATTATTTATTAAAATTTTATGCACAAGTAAAAAACTACAAAGGCGGGCATACACTTAGTAAATAATTGTAGGTAAGTATTAAAATTTTTTGATATAATTAGTAGGTAGGTAAATTTATTTATTATTATTTTGATTACGATCATTTTTAAACAAAAAAAAGGTGCCTTATACATGGTGTTAGGGTAAACACCGTTATCCTTGAAACCAGTGGTTTGGTTTCATATATAAAGAACGTAAAATCAATGTAAAATTACTACTTTTTATTTTTTTTGATTCTACGTTTTATCACAAGGTTCGTTGCCCTATGCGCTAGGGCAACGAACTTGCGTCTCAACAAGTGAGGGGGGTGCGGGACGAGACCTGACCGGCCGCGAGCGTGACCCCTCAGTCAGCGGTTTCGCTAGCAAGCACGGTGTCGGATAGAAACTTTTTTAAATCTTTTAATGAAAATAACGTTTCTTTTTGTTGTTTTCGGTCATTTATTTTTATATTTAAGTCAACTACCCATGGTTTGAGTGACAACGGTGTATACCGTATAGCTACCTATACTAATGTATATACTATGTTAGTAAGAATGCATACTACTTACAATAAATTAGTACATAAAAGTATTAGCAGCGTGTAGTGTGTATTTCATTAGTAGAACAGCTCGACTAAAATGTATACATAAGGCCTTTATTGTAATACCTGCGTTCACGAATAAAGTTTGATTGATAAGGCATCTTTTCTGTTATAAAAATAATGAATCAACAGTGTTTTTCTTAAAACTGTAATACTTTTTTATGTCTATCTTCGTCGTCCTTTTCAGTCTCATAAAAGGTAGGAAATACACAAAAAAACCACATCTCCGTGTAGGAGCGCCAACAATTGTGTCCTTTCGTTCAGGTCTGTGCCTGGAGGCGTCTCATTCAGTCTCCCTCCGTTCATATAACATGCATTATGTGTGCTGATATTCTTGCAACACAAAGCATTGCTCCAAAGACACTGAGGGCTGTGTTGCTATAATTTAAGCGGTATTTTTTAAGATTTTGATCGTTTTAATCATTAAATAAACCCCTTTATTTAAAAACTTTGCTTAAAGGCTCAAACTGGCAAACTAGCGCGATATCGCAGGCACGATAGGCAATGCTACCTTTGTTGTGCCCGCGATTTTGCGCCTGTTTGTGGGAACCTTAAAGTTAGGAGACGCTTAAACGTTAAAAATGTATGGTTAGAAATCGCTAAGCAACGTTTATAAACAACGTCTATTTGCCGTGTTATAGTCATATAATGTAACTGTAAAATAATGACAGTTGTGCTTTGGATATACTGACAGTTTATGTTGGTTATCAATTTGATAAAAAAACAATTTTCCTCACTTTATCTGACGAAAGTTCTTTGTATTTTTGGGCGATAATTTTGGGATTATGGATTATTTTCACACTAAAAGAAATGGTTTCGATGGGAAACTGTGTTATTAGATAACGAAACAACAAAAAAAATTATCCAAACAGTTCGCCAATTTCAGTCAGCTTGAAATCACGCCGGTATTAATAACAAAAGTATGATAACATAACATACGTACCTGTAGTACATAAGTACGATCAAAATCAAAATCATACTCAAAGCATTACCTTCGAACCGTCGAGGAGTCGGTCAGTCGAAAAGATGAAGCTAGTTACCCATTCCAAAGCGTAGTAGGTACCTATGGAGAAGAACAAGCAAGAAACCTAACAGTAACCGTATTAAACTTAACCAACACCTTAGATAACATAATGTCTGCTTTCGGATGTCCTCGGTAAACTCACCATAGTTCACTTGACAAATTCATCAATTAGCAAGATATCTCTCTGAACTGATTGTTCAGAAACAATATAGCGGACCTAAAGCACTTGTTATTGAAACCTCAAAAACCGGGTGTGAGAAACTATGTGAAACCCGGAAAACTTTATTCGGTTAGTCACAAGACTATTACTCATCCGTTTGAATTACAGCGCGAGAAGTAACACTGTTTTCATCGTATGAAAATGATGAATCAACGTTCCGGAGACGACGTTAACATAAATCATGATACAAGGCTTTGAGCAACAATTTATTTTTATTTTACGTAAAACAACCCTGGAAACAGTGCAGAGCAGTGGTGGTCCAGTGGTAACGGCCACGACTTACGAGTTGTAGGTTGTAGGTTCGAACCCTGACAGGCGCTATACTTTGTGTAAATTATTTCATCGCCACTGCTCTCAAAACGGTGAAGGAAAACATCGTGAGGAAACCGGCATGTCCTAGAACCAAAAATTCGAAGACATGTGACATCTACCAACCCGCACTGGGCCCGCGTGGTGGATTACGGCCCGCTCCCTCTCACAGAGAGGAGGCCTGTGTCCCAGCAGTGGGAACATTATAGGCTGATTATGTAACCCTGGAAACTTGGCTCACAACCGCGGATCAAGTTCTGTATGTAAAGGTTAGTGTAGATTTAGAATCTTATATAATTATCAGGTGTTAAATCTCTGGGTTTTAGGAAAGGACAATAATTACAATAATTGTAGTTTATTAAATACAAGATTAGAAGCAACGAAAATATTTTTTTTATTTCTTGTCAAAACAAAACAACATAATCTACTCTCACTCTCTAACCGCGCGTTTGCACTGGCGTAACATTCACATAAAAACATGTTGAAATCTCTGTTTTCTGTGAATATGTCGACTCGCGTTCGCATTGTCGTTTCATATCACTCGACATGTTTCGCCACAAATATCTTTAGAAACCAATTTCGTATCAAAATGTATCTGTATGAATCTAGCAACATGTTGTTTACAACAAATCTTGATATCTGTCTTAAATTCATGTTTCGTACAGTGCGAACGCAATTTCAACAAAACAAGTCATGAGATTTGTTTCACGTGACAAGTTTCGAAACATCCACATGTTGAATGTTTTCTGGTGCAAACGCATAGTAACATCAACACAACATCGACAATTTACATGAACAAAGAAACGACCAAATAACTGCTTATAAACCTATCATCAGAAACTTCCAATTCCATTAGAAAAGCAAACTTAACTCAAAAATCCAACTTTTATGTACCGAACGAAGCCGCTGTTAAGATTAAAAGTGGAAACTTGAGTATGCATAGAACGCACGCTCTGAGGCACCTGTCGCACCGCCGACAAAGAAGAGGTATCAACGATTTTTTCCCGAGTAAGTAAAAGAAATAAGTATTATATTAATAGTTGATCGCTGACTGTTCTGTTGGGAGCAGTGGTGGCCCAGGGAGCAAAGGTGGCCCCCGTGGAAACGGTCCCGACTTACGAGTTTTAGGTCGTAAGTTCGAACGCATACAGGCGCTTTCCTTTGTGTAAATTATTTCCTCACCACTGGTCTCAAAACGGTGAAGGAAAACATCGCGAGGAAACCGGCATGTCTTAGAACCAAAAATTTGAAGACATTGTGACTTCTACCAACCCGCACTGGGCCCGCGTGGTGGATTATGGCCCACGTTTTTAGTTGCTAGCTCTATTCACTTCTCGTTAAACGTCTGCGGCAGTGGGCCAGGTGCTTAAGCTCAATTACGATTTTTCATTTTGTATAGCCGCACGTAACTTGGCAAGAATCGTAGATGCGCAGACTTCGTTTTCGCTTGTTTTTCTTAACAGACATGTTCAAAAATAAATTATGACAATAACCATAGAATAATGACATGCAATAAAATAAAAGTATCAATTTGTTTGTTGCACTAAGTGTACATGCGCAAACTTACTCGCAATAAGCCAAAACCTTGCCAAGTTACGTGCTGGCGACTATAAGCACAACGCCATCTACCGGCGCGATGGGGCAACAAAATCGGAAATGAGCGAGCGAGACGGTAAGGCACTTACTTCCTGCCTGAATCACCCGCCGGATGCAAATAGAGTTTCCGTAATTTTCTCGTTATACATGCGGCATTTTTGTTTTCACTATGAATTTTTACCTGTTGAATTTCCAAGTTTTTCCTGTCATTATTTGTTTTTCATGAAACAGCGAATTTGGTACATTACGTATGTGCTCGTTTGGTAATTCTATCTGAGGAAGCGCGCCTCGTTTGATGTGTAATCGTTCATATTTTCCTGGAAAAACGTAAGCCTTTAGGAAGATATTATTACCGTTTATTCACGTTGGAACATTTTGGATGGAGAGGGATGAGAAGGTGATGTGAGCTGCTTGATATCGAATAAATGATGTAACATGATTTTGTGTAAATTATGTAGATATTATGTGACGCTAGAAATAAAGAAACAAAAAATGTTTATTCTGAACAAACAAGAAACACATTACAAAAAAAAAAAACATTAAATTCACAAAGCGGCTAAAAGTCCCAACAAATATAATAATTTAAAACATTTAATCTCTAAAACCCGGAAGATAATATTAAAACTTACCGCATCATTTAGTGAATGTCCATAAATAATCCACTCCAGTGCATATAATGACTTGCGAAATTAAATTATTAGAAGGCGATGACAATAAAAATTCTATTGTCTCATGTTAATTTTTCATGTTAAATCTCGAGGTTAATTTCTGTATATAAATATAACGAAAAATGATGACTGTACAAAAAAAAACTGTCACTGAATCATCAGTGACAGTTTTTAAACACAATCGTATCAACGATTGTGTTTAGAAGACCGCCAAACGCCTAAGCCTACACCCAATAAAAATCAAATTGCAAAACTAAAAACAAGAACAAAAAACATAAAAACCCATCAATGCAAACCAAAATTGTAACGGACAAAGTTCTATTAATCAAAATTAAACTTTGACAATAACAACAAAGTTGCGGTGTAACAATATCACCGTATAAAGGATTACGCGCATTTTGTATGAAATCCACGTCACACGATGTATTATTTGTGTCCCAGTGTTAACGTACCGCACATCAACATTGGTAATTGCTGCATTTAATTTTCATATTATGAAGGTATGGATATATTGACAGCGGATATTATTGTGAGTATTGATATCGTGTAAGGTAAAGACTATGTGCTGTGCTTCCATAACAGCTATACTTTAAAAAAAATAAAGTAATAAAAACTAAAACCCAACTACTAGTTAGTAGTTGGGTTTTAGTTTTTATTACTTTAATTTTTTTTAATTTTTTTGGTTTTATAATATATATATTTTTGAAATATGCTCATTAAGCCCGTTCATTTGATACCCAACATGGTACGATTAAACAATTTTTTTTTTTAGTCCTAACTTTATGTCCTCTAGAGGGCGCCATTTTTAATTCAATGTGACGTTACATAGCATATTACCAGCGGTCGATTCATGACGCTTCCAACGATACCTCATTTGTCGAACTGTGATGAGTGGTTTAGAAGATAGGAGGGAACAGATGAACATACATACATACCGGTCAAAATCATAACCCTCCTTTTTTCTTCGCCGTAGTCGGGTAATAAAGAGGTATAATTTGTGAGTTTGTATGTAGGGTATCTTCGGAACTACTGAGCCATTCCGAAAATTCTTTCACTAATGGAATGCCACACTATTGCCGAGTATCATACGATATCCTAACTAATATTATAAATGCGAAAGGAGTTTGTTTGTTTGTTACGCTTTCTCGCTAAAACGGCTGAACAGATTTGGATGAAATTTGGCACAGGGGTAGACCTTTACCTTCAAAAGGACATAGGCTAGGAAGCCGCGGGCGGAAGCTAGTATTTTATATTTCTACAAGAAATTTCACGCGAACGGAAGCTACCCTACCTACGGGAACTCTGTTAACCGTAGATAGACAAGGGTCGTTTGCCTATGGTTACTCACCTAACCAAAACTTTATTTTGAGCATTTGCTTCTGGTGACGAGCGTAACCATAGTCAATTTCTATTAAACGACTTTAAACTCTATCTTAGAGTGTGTAAAGTCCTTTAGTAAGAAATCTTGACTGGTTGTGGGACCATACGCTTTTTTAATTTCATATTTCCACGGAATAAGTTCAATCAGGGGTACACACTTATCACTCATCAGTCGACTAATTCTGTAAATACTCACCGTGAAAAGAGGTAAAGTAAGCTGTCATTCCATCTGCGGCCTTTATGGATTGACATTATTGACAATTTCACTTTACCCAATTTTTCACGGTGAGTTTTCACAAAATACATCGGCACGTCAATTACAGTGTAATATCGTGTACTCACACTTCACAAGTGTCATACTTAGTGATTTTGTACCATGAACGGTGTAAACTATTAACTAATAAGTTGTTAAAAAAAAAAAAATGCGTATCTAGAGCAGCTAGTCGGTGCTGACTAGCAAATATATTCGGTTTAGTCCATATTCAACCCCTACAATCTCAACCCCTGTCCACGTTCAACCCCTAAATGTTGTCCACGTTCGACCCAGGGGTTGAACGTGGATTTCAATACATTGGTCGTCTTTTCTTTGTCCATATTCAACCCCTTGTTGCTAGGTAGCTAATAATGACATTAAAGTAATACTAAGTGTATTTATTTTCTTTACAATTATTTCACTGACTGCTTGAGCTTTTCATAGCTTACCGGTTCGAGAAAAGAAAATTATCAATTTTTAATAACAAAAAATGAGTTATGTTACGTTACTCCTAACACAATTTTAAGTAATAGACTATATTTCATTTATATCCTGAAATCTTGAATACAATCCACAATCTAACATAAAAATTATGTACTAGTATAAATAGGAAAAAAAATAAAAATAATGGAAGAGCATCAAAAATGTCGTCCGCATCGCTGTCAGTGGGAAAAGTGGCAGACAAAAGGCTGGCAGCGTTGCCACGTTGTATGGCAATGCTTCTGTTCTACCCTTATTTTGTTTTCTTTTTACAATGTACACACGACTACACATCAAGCTTTACATTTCCAGTTTATGCTGATCTCGCATTGTATAGGATTTCCGTACGATGAGAGGTCAACTTATACTAGAAATGTATAGCTTGATATGTAGTGGTGTGTACCAGGTTAATTTTAATGTAGAATGTACTCGGCCAAGATTACTTTGACTTACCCCAAATAATTTTCAAACTAATGTCGCACAATAAGAACACTAAATCATTAACCCAATAGGCAGTTCTGCTTTAATCTTCGCAAATCCAGTGCCATATGGGACAAGCTTATTAAAATCCCCGGGAACCCTAAGCAGTTTCATTAAAACTAAAATCTTATCCCAACTTAAGTGTTTCTTTCGAGAATTTATTGTTTGAGAAGGACGTCTTATAAATAGTTTATTTTACTTTGTAGTATTAAATTGGTTGACTTTAGTACTACTTAATTAATTTCGATGATCTGACAACCTTTCTTTTGAACAAAATCCCTCAATTCACTCTTGTAAAGTTCTAATACCCTATGTGCCATGCTTTTCAATACTTCCTTGTTCTGTGCTAGTCGAAACCAGTATTTCGTCTGTCAATCTAAACGCTGGTCTACTAACATTGCACCCTGTTCATCAATGGTATTTTAAGCAACTGATCACAAACTAGTTAGTAATTTGTGATTGGTTGCATCGTGTACGGATCGCTAATGAAATAATATTGCTGTGACATTCCGGTTACCCATTGGTGATTTAACTTTGTAACTGGTTAATTTTGCTCCTAAAGCAACCAAATTGAGTCGTGTAACATGCCAGTGTCGGCCGTACAGATCTTTCAGTTATTTCACGTGTTTGATATAACATCACTGTCAAAATCATAGTGATCTTTATTGTTGTCACAATAAGGTTGCTATTAGATTTCTGCTACTGACAAGTCTCTCAAAATCAGAGTGATCTTTATTTTGGTTTCAATAAGGTTGACGTTGGGTTGCTGGTGCTTGAGGTAAAATAACTTTGAAAGGACTGTACTTTTCATTTTCGCACAATTCAATTTGATTGAACCAAACTGTATATAATAAACCATTAGTAATATGGTTTTGCATAATATTATTATGCTTTTAAGTAACAACACACACTACAGGTTAGTAGATTCATACATATATGCTAATTAAACTGAGCGATAGCTTCATTGAAGACGCTAATGTTTGTTTATGCGAATGGACTGACCGTTTGTACGGCTGGAATGAGGATGCGGCTATCCAAACACATTTAGGAAATATATCTACTATTCCTGAGGCCCTAGACAAATTGACATTCTATCAGCGATAACGATGATCGAAAAGGTAAATGTATAGGACTGACATAAACTATCGAAAAGTTTATGTCAATTCTGTTGAAAGTCGTTGTAGAAATACGAAACGCTTTCGAAGCGATTGTCACTTGTCTAGGCCCTCTGGTCCTCCAATGATTCCCTCTAGTAGTAGATCTCTATAAGAAGGAGTTTGGGAAGTACTGCCATGAATCTTATACATACCTTGATGAAAGTCGATCGCTTAAAAGTGTATTAGGCATGCTTGTCCAGGAAGTGGGTTTAGACAATAATTATACCTGAAATGCCAATGCATTCCACAACTTTCTTCGACAAATCCTTTTCTGTTCAGGCCGCTCGTTTGAGGAATGCATTGCCAGTTCAAATAAAACGCGCGCAATCGTTACCTGTATTTAAGAGACTTGTGAGGGAATATTACTTGCTGTTGTGATCTTGTTCTCATAGCTGTAATAATCTGTAGTCGTCATTTATTTTTCGTTGCTTACATAATATTATTTTAAACTCAGTATGTTTGTATTTATGTATCTATTATATATATATATATATATATATATATTTCTATTATAGTATATAAATGTATTATAGTATATGTATCTATTGGTAAGTTTAAGTATTTAAGGAACTTATTATTTTGCACCAATGACAACCCCATTTTTGATGTCCACGCAATCATTGTCCATTCTAAGGTTGCCTGGAAGAGATCGCAGAAAGCGATAAGGCCGCCCCTTGTATGTTTTGTAGTGTTAAATTTGTTTATTTTCGCTATGTATTTTCTGGTGTCCAATAAAGTATATATAAATATATAAATACCTGCACTTTTGAAGATATTGAGAATCGAACTCGAAGCCGAATGCCTGTTTTGGCTTATCCTGTAAATCTTTTAGGTTCAAATAACTATTGGACTATGGAAGTTATTAGTTCATGAAGATGAGAGATGAAACAGCGACAAACAACAACAATAACAGCTGGTGTACACACATGAATGCAATAAAGAATTTGAGTTTAAGCTTGAGTTTAAAAGCCTACAGGCTTTTTGGTATTATAAAAAAAAACATTTTATTTGTGTTGTTTATTTAATATTAGTTAATAAAAAATAAATCTGCTGTCCTTCGGTGTAACTTTGTATTTTTTTTAACGTTTGTTAAGCATAATCATGTATGTCAAAGTTTCAAAATTCACCTGTTCATAAAATTATCTCATCGCATTACATTACGTCATCATCTCATCACATAACTTGAAAATTAAATCGCATTAGCATAAGTATAAGTTCCCCGTGGGAAATCACGTAGAACAATGTGTCCTCAGCCGAGCTAGGCACAGGCATGCTCGCGACAACTACACTACAGACCACTTTGAGCTCGAATTACCTAATTGTTAATTATGCCAACGAAACAAACGCGATGTTTGCGAGCGACGCGCTGGTCTGCTCTCAGCTTTAACGTTTAACGAGTCTCTTTGCTAAGCGATTATGTTGCCTTGGTTATTTGGAGTTTGGTAGCTCATAGAAATTTATGGAGGTCCTCTAATGTTTTAGATGAACTATAATACAACACATTAAACACATTTTTAATACTTGGGTTATTAAAAATGTGTTTTACGAACAGACTTTCATTACTAACAACAGTACGTACGTACTAAACAGAGTTCCAGTTGGAGTGCTTGTAATATAATAACAAGCTTAAATCCTAATCCTAACTTAATATTATAAATGCAAAACTGAGTTTGTTTATTTGTTACGCTTTCACGCTAAAACGGTTGAACGGTTTTGGATGAAATTTGGCACATGGGTACACCATGACCTAGGATAGGACATAGGATACTTTTTTAAGCCGGTGGTACGTTCCCGTATGATAATTTCCGACCTGCCCGCGGGCGCAGCATAAGCTAGTATTGAATAAATTATTGACCAAAAAACGACAAATCATAGCGTCTAAAACACAAGCAGCCCATCCATGCATCACATTCTAGGGGTTACTTTGATTGAGCCTTCCTAAGGAAACGGATAACGCAGCCGCCAGTAATCCGCACAGATCCGCCACAAGCTGTATATATCCCAACGGGTCGAAGTCGCACCGACTCGCTACAAACATAAACGACAAAATTGCCAAAGAAATTTCGCATTTACTCCATTCAAATTAAGAGTGTCCAGAAGTATATTATATAGGTAAGCTTTTCGTTGCGAATTAGCGTTAAAATAAACGACGGACATCGGATGGCCTCCTGTATAAACAAGTTAAAACTTAAATGCCTCTCAAGTGGTTAATCCCCGGTTACGGATCTTTGATTAGCTTTTCAATGATGATTATAGTTTGACAGAGCTGAACGCCCGGAATCGTGGGCATTTTAGTTTCATTAAGGAAAATATAATTTGATTAGAGAACTTTGTAGTGATTCAAAGGCTGCATTATTATACATAACGGGTGTAAAAAGACACTTAACGAAGCCGAAATTCACTTGTTATTCCCGTCATTGTTTTTTTTTTCTGGACCATACCTTGGAACTTTCTGGTTACGGAGATATTGAAGGTCAAAGTTCCAACTTATTCAGACCTTTTTTATAGAAAGCAAGTTGTTAATGTTATAACAAATTTTTTTTTTTTTTAATACGTTGCCCCACTCTAGGAATTTCTTCTTGTATCGTGGGTGGCGTTTACAAACATAGAAACTCACATACACTAACACCCAGACCCAGAACAACTACTTGCAGATCATACAAATATTTGTTCCGTGCGGGGATCGAACCCGCAACACGTTGCGCAGCCGTCCATCGCTCAGTCACTGCGCCAACCGTGTCGTCAAATTAAAACCCCCACGAACCCTGAATCGTTGCATACACCCATAAACACAATATTTGCGTGCGTTACGTTGCGCACAACTGTTAACAAAGATTTTTCACACCAATAAAAACTTTTTACAAAAAAAATTCTTTTATTTACACTTCAAAGTCACAAACATCTGTGAAGCCCTTTTTTTTTTTTTTTTTTTTTTGGTTTGGAATTGGAAATCATCATATGACTTCTCCCGCTCTGGGCGGAGCGGAAGGGCGTGTCGGTTGCCTGTTGCCCGGGTCTCGGTATCCCTTTCGGACTATTCCGCAACCCTGGCAGGCATCGGTCCTAACGGACCCCGTCAGGTGTGCTGACATCTCTTTGAGGCGCGCGTGGAACACGACGCGCCATCGACCCGGGCCTGGTCCTTATCGGACGGCGAGCTACCCATTGCTCGCCGTCCCTAAGCCCGCGCCTATGGTGGCCGGGAATCCGCCTGGGATTCCCTACGCCCAGGGTGTCTCCAGCGGCGGCGGTTAGGGGCGTGAGGGCGCAGGCTTTGCCTCTCCCTCACGCGTTCCGCCTCCTCCTTTGCGAGCATCACTGCTTCGCAGAAGGAGGTGACCGCCTCCCATGCCCTCTCGCTCCGTACCATGGCCTGGACCAGGGCCGGACGCGAGAGGTCAGTGCCGCCAATCGCCTCCACGAGGACACGGCGGTGCTCCGCCCAAGCACACCTCCACCGTATGCTCCACCGTGTCCTCCGGACGATCCGCACAGTGGTGACACCCGGGCGTTTCCTCCCGCCTAATCCTGCACAGGTACCTCCCGAAGCTGCCATGTCCGGTGAGGACCTGCGTCAGGCGGAAGGTGAGGACGCCGTGGCACCTCTCCAGCCACTCCTCAAAGAGGGGACTTATCGCCGCAATTGTGGCGAGCCCAGCACTGGGTTGCGACAATCGCACTCTACATAAATGAGATCCATGAGATCCTGCCGGAGCTCTGTCCGCTGTGCCGCGATTTCTCGCGGCAGCGGAGTTACGCCCCGGCGCTTCATCTCCTCGCGCCACTCCCAGATGTGCGCGAGGACCTTCGCCTCCAGATCCCATGGCGGTAATCCGGCATCTGTGTAACCCTGGCTCTTGTACTAGGAGTTCTTGTATCACAAGAGCCAAAATACAAAGTAAGTATGATAAATCAGTTGGTTACACCAATCAGTTTTAATTTGTTTTATAAATTGTGATTTCTATGCTTATTATTAAACAATTTATCAAATTAAATAACGATAATCAATTTATCAACGTTTGATGTATCTAAATGTACCGTTAAACCAATCCCAGAGAGTTGATGTCTTGTTCATGAAACTCTTAAAACAAAGAGTGCTTGTGACGACATCTATTCCACCACATACAAACTACGCACACACCACTTCACCACTTACAGATAATCACACACACGCACGACCCCTCCCACACACATACACACTGAATAAACTTCATTTATACTAAATTAACGAATAAACTATTAAAATAAAATAAAAAATTATCATAACCTAACTAAAACTATTAACAAAATAAAATATAGCGTGAAAAATTCGCATCGCTGTCGACTGGCAATGTACTCTAACAATGCCGATAAGTTTAATCCAACTACAACCCTTCATTGTGCTTCATTATTTTCCGGATCCAAACCTAAATTTAGACTAAGATGAAGTATAGTGTATTTTAATCTTTAATAATGTTTATATATTGTTTTTATTTATGACTTTTGTCATTTTATCTAATTATAATCTGTTAATTAATTATCTAATATCTTAATTTCACATGTATGTTGGACTGGTTCTGTAATAAAATGATTTGATTTAATTTTCAATAAACACTCGGCTTTTTATTATTATGTAAATGAAGAGGATTAGGAGGTTTGGTGACTGTCTTAATAAATTCCAACACATAATTTCAAATTATAATTTAACGAACTGATTCAATTTTATATTGACATTCGTAAGAATATAAATATGCAACACTACTAACAAATCGTCAGTGATCTTCTATTGTCACAAGTAGTCACAACACAACGAACGCTGCTAAAAGAAACCGAGAATGTTGAAGTTACTTGTTCTTTTTATTTTAGTAGTCAACATGGCGAGTATCGACTGTCAGAATCAAGATAGTGATGACCAGCCTGACTACATTCCTCATAGGCGTGCGGATCTTCCCCAAGCACCCTGGTGTCGGCCACCTCCTGGCACCCTCAGAGACAGCGAAACCGGAGAATGTAAGAAGATTTTTAGAAGATCTGGTCTTAATGCTCAAAGACGCGCGAATCTTCCTCAAGCAAGTTGGTGTGTGCCGCCACCTGGAACCCTTAGAGACAGTGTCACTGGGGAATGTAAGAAACTCTTTAGAAGATCTGGTTCGACAGGGTTTGTCCTACAGGCACTGTGAAATGATTGGGCTACTTTTGTGCTAGCCAGAGAATGCAGTTCTTTAAAATGTAATTCCATGGCTAATTTTAATTGTATTCATTAAGTAATTTAAGAATTAATGCATGTAATTTAATATAAAATGTCATGTGAATATAAGTCATAATATATGTTTTTCATTTTATTTTTGACCATTACTTTAGATAACCACTTCTATTTTTTGGAATCAGTTCAACAAAGTGGATTAGGCAAGTCCAATTATGTAATAAGAACGTGGGAACATTTTCTGTTCGACTGAGGGGTTTATCCCTTTATACCCGTCAGGCTTAGTTTTTTGTATAAATAAGTAAAAAGTATTTCGGTTAAAAATTGCCATACATCATTACACTGGATGACCCACTGACCGAGGTTCTACATTATTATAAAGTGATGGTCCATTATGATAAAATACAATTTTGAATAACAACGTGTTTAATTCCTCAATTAAATATGTAATATAAAGTTAAGAGATTTTGAAAGGTTATACCGATGAGTATAAGTAAAATATATACGTGTGTATTAAAATAAAATAAAATAATTTTGTTTGTAGTTAATTAAATAATTTATTTTAATATTATTTTAATTTAAAAGTAGTGTGCTGTCCTGCACCCTCAGAGACGGCGTCTCTGGTGAATGTAAATTCTGGCAATCTGCAGTATTTAGTCCAAATTTAATGCAATGCCAAGGTCAAGATACTCGCATAATTAGACATCAAACTTTACCTAGATGAGTTCGTTTAATTTTTAACCATACTCCGAATCTCTCCGAAAGATGATTATTGTTTACATGCCGCAGATGCGAGGGTTTTGCTGCTAACTGAAATATTTTATAATGTGCCTTAATCAGCCGTAGCAACAATAATATTATTATTGTCATGTGCCCGAATGCGGCTGTGGAACCATGAACCGCGTAGAATGCAACGTCACGTAGGTAAAACGGCTCCTTTCTATGCCGTCATCAGCGGTCGCTGTGGTCTCACAAATGCATGCGAGCACGGGAAATATCGTACCGTTCAATCTTAGTGCATTGCGTTGCTGTTTTATTAGATGACAGACCATAAAATCAGTTTTTTTTCTAACAGACGAATAGCCATGGATAAATCCAACGCAAGAGAGTCAAGCGCTGTAGATATATGAAACGCCATCGAAACGCTTTTATGCGATTGGATCTTGTCTAGGCTCTTCGATCTTCTTAAAGTTTTCTTACATTCACCAGAGACGCCGTCTTTGAATGTGCCAGTAGGACAACAGTCTGCGTTTAGGTCCGTGCGTCTGTCAGGAATGTCATCTTCCTGTTCATCGCTGTCGTGATCCTGACAGTTAATACCCATGTGGACTATTAAAACAACAAGAACAAGTAACTTCAACATTCTCGGTTTCTACTGACAGAGTTACTTGAGATTTTCAAGATCACTGAAGATTTAACTGTGGCATACATTTATATAACCTGAGTACCTGATGTAACGAACTGATTTAATTTTAAACGAGTACGGTTCCATTTAAAATTAAATCAGTTAGCTATGTTATAATTTGCAATTATTTGAATTTATTTCAGTGACTTTGGTGTCTTTAAAAGTAGGTAGGTACTAGGTAGTCGGTACCTGAGTAATGTTTTTTTAGGGTTCAATACTCTATACTCAATACATCCGTCCCGTACCCAAAGGGTGAAACGGGACCCTATTACTAAGGCTCCGCTGTCTGTCTGTCTATCTGTCTGTCTGTCTGTCTGTCCTTCTGTCACCAGGCTATATCTCATGAACCGTGATAGTTAGACAGTTGACATTTTAACATGATGTATTTCGGTTGCCGCTATAACAACAAATACTAAAAAACAGAATAAAATTATATTATATATTTTTACTCGTTTTTGCTCGATATTGATAACGGCAATAGACGCTTGAAATATTCACGAATATTTAGTTAAATAACCACTTTAAAAAAAATAAGAGGGCTCCAACAAACGTGTTGTTTTTTTGCGTGTTTTTTTTAATGGTACGGAACCCTTTTTGCGCGAGTCCGACTCGCCGCAGTTCGCGTCGCAACCGGCCGAGTGGTTTTTTACTAATTGTACAGCGTATGTGCCTGTTAAATACATAGGTTATTCATTAGTTTACATGAATATAGTCCAGTCTAGATAACAAAAGTTTCAGTCGATTGTTTTATCAGTGACCCGATCTTTGATACTGGCGCAAGAAACAAAGTATATTCATGGCATGGCAATAAAAATCCTAACTTAATTATTATAAAATGTGAAAGTGAGTTTGTTTGTTACTCTTTAGCGCGCGTTAGGAAATAAGATACTATTGATGCCGATATTCCCACGGGATCGATACAAAAGCGTGTGAAACCGCGAGGCCTAGCTAGAAGCGAATAATATTGGCCCAATAAAAGGACCCTGTGGTACTCCCATATTTCAACTAAAATTCAGTAAAGTAAACCAATGACGTGATACTATAATAATGTAAGGCATGACTCTAAACAAATAAATTTTTATGATTTTTAATAACATATAATATTATGTTCTCGTGGTTTATACTGTCGAAAATGTGAATATAATTCGTAAGCAATGCATTTGCCTAATACCATCCTCAGCCAGTTACAGGGGTACTATTATTTAATTTAAAATTAAAGTCTACATATGTGTCTCGTTTGTCTCACGTTGAGCGCCTCTGATGGTATCGCTGACCATATTCTTAGCCCCCTTTATTTTGTTCAGCAACTTTATTTTAACTGGAATGGTTGATATAGAATTTGATTAAAGATACAATTAATTGCTTAAAGTTAAGCATATTTGATTCGTGCTAACTGTTCTAATAAAATGTTTTCTCTCACCCACACGACACCCCATAAGCCATCATCCCCACTTTACGTGTAGGGAAAAGAGGTAGCCTACAAAAAAAAAAAAAATTCTTGATTTTTTTTTACCAATTGCAAATTAAAATGTAACGAACTGATTTATTTATTTAAATTGGTACTTGAATTATATAAATCACCATCCACCACCATCAAATCGTCAGTAATATAACAAAATCACAAAAATCTATTGAAACGCTGTTAATAGAAACTGAGAATGGTGAAATTACTTGTTCTTCTTGTTTTAGTAGTCAACATGGATTATCTGCCAGGATCAGGACAGGGATGACCAGTAAGACAACATCACTCACAGGCGCGCGCCAGCAGACTGGTATTTGAAAAGGAGTTTTTGACCTTGTATTTACGTTTACCTGCATCGCAGTTGATGCAGGTTCATTTCAATACAAGATAATGGATAATAATAATAAATCGTTTAATAACTAAATAAAATGCTATTACACTTCCTTAAAACTTTTTTTTTTACTAGCCTACGCTGTCGGTACCTCCTGAGCGAAGGCCCTCCACTCGTTCCAACTTTTGCGAGCCCGCGTGTCCTCCTTCAAGTTTTGACGGAACCTATCCAGCTCGTCCCGCCATCTCCTACGTGGTCTGCCGCCCCCGCCTCACTGTCTAAGGCACCAGCATGTGCTATGTGGGCCCACATTAAAACTAATACAAATAAATTACTCCTAAAAATATTATTAACTTGTGGACTCCACACTAGGTCGTGCCAGCCTTGTGGAGTGCTTGAGAGTTTTAGACAGTTTGAAACAGGGTCGATACTAACTGTAAATTGTTATTTTAATCAGAGATATTTTTTTACAAATTAATGGTAAATACCCTTGTCTTTGCCGCCGCGCAGTCCGGTAAAAAGATACCAATAAAAGATTTAGATGGATGTGAGGCTCTATGTAGTAGGTCCTGCAACTGAATGCAACTTGGCAAGTTATGAAAGTCAATTATTTATTAGTTCCTAACTATTGACTTTTTTTACGTGTATGCTTTTGGTAGGAATTATTGTTGGGTTAAAAGGTCTGAGTAAAAATGATAAAGACAATTTTGATTTACAAGGTTTTTATATTATGAATGTAGTTTCATAATTTATACACACAATATAATCTACAGATTGCAACGCCTCCAGCAATTATTTCCCTAAAGGAATAAGGCCGCCGCCCCGTCGTAGATAAGGTAATAAGCCATCATCCAAGCCCCGCCGCAGATTCACAATTCGATCGTCTCCATTCCGTCGGCCAGGTATAACTCCATTATCACGGTAGTCACTATTCTGACATTGGATTACACTTACGATTACCATGAGAACCAACACGAGAAATTTAAACATTTTTCTACCGTTCTTGAGACTTTTGTGACGTTCACTGACTGATTATTTAATAGGCCGTGTTTGCATATTTATACAAAGTAAGTGCGATAAATCAGTTGGCTACACCAATCATTTTTCTATTTTTATTTGTTTCAATGGTAAGTAATGATTTCTTCACCATTATTTTTGTTATGCTTGTGACTGCAGTAAATAAGCTCAAATCAATTTATCAGAGTCTGATGTATCTAATTGTTCCGTTAGGGTGTCTAATCAACTTCTAGCTAAGTAGTCATAGGCTTCGATCGCACTGACTTGCGGCGACTTGTTAACCATCACCACATGCTTATTAAATGAAGTTCAGGAGGTTTGGTGACGGTCCTAATAAATTTCAATATTTTTAAATAATATTTTAATCATGTGGTTCAATTTTAAAATTGACATTCCACACTCGAAGAATATAAATTAATATGCTACACTACTACCAAATCGCTAGTGATCTTCTATTGTCACAAGTAGTCACAACAATACGCTGCTAAAAGAAACCGAGAATGATGTTTTCACTTGTTCTTCTTCATAAGTAGTCAACATGAAGAGTATCGACAGTCAGGATCACGATAGTCAAGAGCAGCTAAACTAAATTCCTCACAGTCGTGCGGATCTTCCCCAAGCAACTTGGTGTCAGCCATCTCTCTAATTTGTATTTGTTATATCTCGTCTTCCCAGTTTTAGCCAACGTTGGTTATTAGAGAATTACTTCGATTCATATAAATTATTGCCATAAAATAAAATAAGTAAATGGCTGTCAAAAACTCCCCATTTGCATAATCCGTTCAGCCCCTACACCCAGTTTCGGAATTGAAAATTATCGTAAATTGTATATTATTATGTGTGTAAACAAACAAGGCCATGATTTCAACTAAGGTTTCGTTTAATACCAGCTAGTCTTGTAAAACACATAATTGTCTAATTAGGTACCTTCTTATTGTTTCCTTTTTAATTAAATTAGGAAATAAAAGTACATAATTGTTTATGATGCATTAGTATGAAGTACAGTAAGAAGACGTAACTATTGCTGGTTCTCAATATCAACAATAAAAATGCATTTTAGAAAAGCGGCACAGTTTCTGATAGCAACCATTGCTTCAAATTGGAAAACACCTAAAGGTAGGTAATAGTGGTGAACCCTTCGAAGTCTTCTAGGAGCTGTCAAAATGAATTCATGCCTATATTTAGTACATAAATTGGAAGATGTCACATAGGAGTTCCACAAGGCAGCGTGCAGGGCCTATACTTTTCTTATCTCCATTGATCTATGCAAGCTGCCCCTATACAGGGTGTTAGGGTAGACACAAAAAAAAAATCAGCTGTTCCATACATTTATTTGTGTTCACTTAAAACGACAAAATGTATGGAACAGCTGATTTTTTTTTCGTGATTTCGAGGTTGGTCCCATATAAAAAGTATATTATAGATGACACCAAACCACTAGTTTCAAGGATAACGGTGTCTACCCTAACACCCTGTATAAATCCCAGATCATTTACGCTGGTCTTACAAAACAACACGTTTTTGTGCTATAAGTAATGGTCTGAGCTAATAAAAACAACAGTCTTTATTAACCGACTTCTTCAAAAAGGAGGAGGTTCTCGTCTGTATGTTTTTTTTTTTTTTTACTTTTTACAAAAAAAATCAAACTGATTTCCTTCTTAGTGTTTTTTTTGGAAGTCAGTTTGATTTTTTTTTGTAAAAAGTTTTTATTTATTTACAAAAAGAACTATTAATTTATGTGAAATGTATTTAACTGTGTTGGAAAGGTTCTCCTCGAAAAGCTCTTTCCATTGGTATATATGTTATGGCTATTGGGCTTCAGGGCAGAAATCCATAAATTATGTAGGTGACCATTCTCCTTTATTTAATTTAAGTAGTAGTAGTAAATGTATTGTTTCTATAGTTGACCCACATTCCGCAAGTTATGTTTAGTCTCATTTAATAGGGGACGAGTCTACTGGCATCAACCGGGCACAAATCCGGGCTGCTACTGAGAAATTCCTGATAGAAAAACCCAATCACAAAATTATGGTGTATGTGTATATTATTGAAATGTATTTATGTGTTTTGCTAAACGGTCGGGATAAAATATATAATTAAGATTAAAATAAAACATTTTTTTTTTTATTGTTCCTTATTATTTCACCAAAAAATTCAAATTGTATGTTCTATTATAATATATGAACTATTTCTATTTATCTTTATCCTCCGGAACGCAAACATTTCCCACTCTCACAGTACCTGGAGGACAACCGGCAGACAAGACACCATATCTTCTATAAAAAGAGCGCCTGTGTGTATCTTCATTCACTGGCCAGCAAAAATAGCCTATTCCTCTAGCAGTACCCGGAGGACAATCGGCAGCCGAATCATATCTTCTAAAAACTTGCTTACATTCACCGGTGGCGCCATCTCTTTTTGTGCCGGGAGGACACCGGTCTCCTTTCAGAAAGGTGCGTCTGTGATCAATGTAGTCTGGCTGGTCATCGCTGTCATGACCCTGACAATAAATACCCCCCATGTTGACTACTACAACAAGAAGAACGAGTAACTTGAACATTCTCAGTTTCTACTGACAGCGTTTCTATTGATTCTTGAGACTCATGAAGATCACTGACGATTCGATGGCAACGTTGCATATTTATATAAAATAATTCGATTACCCATTTAAAATTAAATTAGTTCGTTAATATAATTTGCAATAACCTGAATTTATTTAAAGTCAAGCTCTAATCAATTTACCAGCGTCCAATGTATGTAAATGTATCAGTAAGCCAATTTTATTATACCACAGGTGAAAATAATGTTTTTGTAACTTAAAAACTGAAAAAAGGCATACAGACAGACAGAAGCTACGAATATGCTCAGTGATACCGGCAAAGGTACTATAATAAGAGATGAACAAACATCAAACAAGTGTCACCAGAATAAGTCATACGGGGTAAATGAAGTCGATCACATTAAGTATTGGCGCCTGCGAACCATTGTGTTCGCATCACGCTACTTCAGATTGTCAAGCGTATGACTATGCACAGACTAAGTAGTACTCAGACGGTAATCTCCACTAGTATACAACCGATTTATAAAGTAACTCTTTTTGTGCTATACGTAAATGAAAACAACATAACAATTTATTTACAACATGTTTTTATTCTCAAAATTTGGTGAACCACACAAATAGGCAATTTTTTTATTTGTGATTACACAGGCACGCAGTATTGAAGCTTTTCGTTCCACACACATTTACCGATTGGTTTGACATCAATGAGCAGTCGCCGATTAGGGGGAAAGTCGTGAGCGTTGTACTGTCGTCGGTCATCTGAATGACCGAGGTTATCGTCATCATCCTGACACTGGATCTTGGCCACGTTGATCATCAAGACAAACAGGACAAGTAGCTTCAACATTTTCAGTTTCTTCGTTGATCTCGTATGTAGATTGTTGAAATTTTAGACGATCACTGCCTACTATCGGCATACTAAGTATATAGTATTTATAAAAAAAAGCAAACTAATGAGGGTTACATTAATTCGTCACGTATGATTGTTCACTTTGGATTTGCTTCGTTTGTTATGTTCTCTTTAAATTTAATTATTCATGCTCCTAAATTGCATGGTTGGAGTAATAAGGGCAAATCAATTTATTCATGTCAAATGTGACTAAGTGTGTCGCTGAATCAATTTCATTATAATTGTACTGTGACTACAACTCGGAACCGGTTTAAAACGATCGGTTTATTTTAGCTTTGATCAGTAAATGTATCGTTTCTGCATTAATTATTAGTTCATCAATAAAATTAAGTACCTGGACTAGCCGTCCAGCTCTGCTCAAGTGAAAATAAAGAAAATGAATTTTCCTAGATATGAGACCTTTAAATATAGAGATCGAATTTTCGCCCCCGAAAACCCCAGGTAATGCAAATTTCATCGGAATCGTTAGAGCCATTTTCGAGAACGTGATTACAAATATAATTTATTATATACAAATAATGCTTATTTATAAATTAGTACAGGATAGGATTATAATATTTTATATACCTGGGAGATAGCCATAGAAAACTCTAGCTTAATAATTTATTTAATTTATTTTATTTCTACGTATTGTACGGCTTTTTATACAAATTACAAATATTATACGCATCAAATTGATTTGTTCCAATGATTTACAATATGAAATCAATCAAACAACATAAAATTAATAAAAAGCCCTCAATTTTCAAAGTTACTTCACAATAAAATATGGCAGCATAGACTCCACTCAAGATTTTAAGTACAATTCCAATATTGAAAACGTAAAAAGTGATTCACAATGTTGAAATTAATAGTTCTTGTTTTAATAATAGGAAAAATAAATACGTTATCGAAAAATAATACTAATGTTATACCTGAACAAAGTGTTTTGGCATTATCGAGTGGTAACATTTGCCTTGCTGGTCATACGAAAATCAATATGTGCGTTGATATGAAACAACTGGTATCTAGAAGAGAAATAGATCACGAATGCACTACAATTGAGGTGTGCTAATATGCTACGTAATTATACATAATCTATTTTGTTGTATTTCTGATCAGCACGCGTAGCATGACTACTGATAGAAGGAGATTAAACAAAATGACAAATTGTACAAATATTTCTACGGCGCGATGTCAAAAATGAAGAAAATAAATATTTTTAGGTATTATATTATATTTTTAAATATTTCTAGCCTTTTGAGCACTTTCCCATTGACAGCGATGCGGACGAATTTTGTGATGCTCGATGAAATCTTCCTTATTATAATTTTTTTCCTTTGCTTATTTGTACATAACTTATATATTTAAGTGTTAGTGTTAGCTTGTATATTGTAGTTAAGGTTTAAAACTGAGTAAATTACCATTATATATGGGCATAAAAATAAAAGAAAAGAAATGGTGCTTTCCATAGAAAGCTAGAAGTAGTCATACTACGTGGAGCTATCAGCGTTATAACGATGAGCATAATCATTATAAAATCCGTTCTATTTCCTTTCTTAAAAAAAAAAAAAAAAAAAAAAACTTAAGACTCGTTTATTTTCTTACAGCAAATGAATTGTCTACATGCGTTGATCAAAAAGTTGTCATTAGATGATAAATCCAAAGTGTAGTCTCCTTTGGAAAAGAATGGTCATGAAACTCCACTACTCTTATCATAGCCAGCACTCAAGAAATGGATTAATGCAACTAAAATTAGCTTTCTTTATATAGGAAAGTCTGTAAAAAATATATTCCACAAATAACTATCGATTTAATAAAGAATTAGTAACTGAGTCTCTTTGTCAATAATTAACTTGACCCCAAGAGTGGTATTGTAGCAGGATCAGCAGTGCTCCTTTCAGTTAATCGAAGACTTTTGCTAGAGACGGACAGCGTCCGTCCTATATCAGCCCGTCCCGTGGGAATTTGGAAAAAATCGTCTTCATTTTATTTTTTAACCACAACGGGGAAGCTCTTGCCCTGCATCCCACCGGATGGTAAATTATGATCAGGCCGATGGTGAAAGCGTGCACCTGGAATCCTCAACCACAGAGGAACTTGATATCTTACCTCTTCTCCATATGAGATTTCTAAGTTTAAGTTTTTGGGCTAGGCTTTGATGAGTAAACCTCACTCAGTGACTGCCTCATCAGCGCCCAGCCCTTCCTTTTTATGTATTGATATAATAAATGTTCTAAACTTCCCAAACAAAATAATTTTAGAGATTCACATTTATTATTTAAACTACCCTAAATTCAACCATATTTTGGCATCTAAAATTTATAAAAAAACACCAACCAGAATCGTACAGACGAAATCTGTACTAATATTATAAAGCTGAAGAGTTTGTTTGTTTGTTTGTTTGTTTGAACGCGCTAATCTCAGGAACTACCGGTTGGAATAGAAAAAATATTTTTGTGTTGGTTAGTTCATTTATCGAGGAAGGTTATAGGCTATATAACATCACGCTACGACCAATAGGAGCAGAGCATAAATGAAAAATGTTGCAAAAACGGGAAGAATTATTCCTTTTTGAGAGCTTCCGTTGCGTGCGCTGCGTAAACGGTTTAAGTTACGCAAATATCATGTATGATGGAATTGTTCCTCCTTAAAAGTTCTAAAAAAAAGTCCGCGACAGCATAAGTCAATCTTTTAAGATTGACTCACTATATTTTTTTTTATGTTAATCAAATGTGTTCGAAATTAATGCATTATTTGCGAAGGAGTTTTATCAACATAACATTAATTCTTATTTAAATAAATAGTTTTACCATCAAGGGTATTTATGTAGCAGTAAAATACTTTTTTACTAATTCATTCGAATCGGACATTTAATTTCGAAGTTATCACGAATATAAAAATCAATACGCAAACCGTTCGACGCCGGCGCCGCGCCCCCCCCGCGACGTTCCCTACTCTAAAGAGGAGAGGATGGGCACATGGGTAGACCATGACCTGGAATAGGACATAGGATACGTTTTATCCCTATATTCCCACGGGATCGAGACCTACGCGGGTGAAACTGCGGGGCACAGCTAGTATATCATAAATGCAGACAGCGAAACGAGGGAAGCCAAAGGTTTTATTTTACATTGCAGCGAACTTATCGCTTCCCACTTCCTGTACGCCATTGGTCTGTGTACATCGATACATAATCTATCTAATAAACTCTTGAGATCCGCACAGAACTCAAACTCAAACTCAAAGCATTTATTTCAATTAAACCATTTACAGGCACTTTTGAATTGTCAAGGAGTCAGTCAGTCAGAAATATGAAGCTAGTTGCCCATTCCAAAGCGTAGTAGGTACCTATGGAGAAGAACGGGCAAGAAACTCCATGGACACTCTTTTAAATCAAAATATTGTTACAATATAATGGTTACATCATTCATGTTGAAATTATACATGTGAGAACAATGTAGAAAGCACGTTAAAAGCGTCCGCAATTATAAAATAAGAACAATTCAAAAATTAGAATATCCATGGCAACTAAGAAATGACCAGTCACAACTGACGGCGCCCGTTCACGAACATGACGCATGGATCAGCACCATTCAGCTCAACCATTTTGAAGGGAGCTAAATGATCCAACACATACACCACCATCAGCGAGACATTTGAGTGAGCATGACATTCCCAGCCGCCAGGGCACATTCAAGTCAATGAAAGACAAAATACCCGATAAATGGTAGCTCTATAGTACATAGTACTCACACCTATGCAATTATATAATACAAAGGAGAGATTCAGTTTATACAATGCAAAGATAGTCTTACAATCTTCAGCAGCTCCAACAGCATTTTCGAATGTTAATTAGTTAGTTGTGGTTGTGGAGCAGGACCAACATTAAGCCAAGCATTTTTATCAGAGATGTAATCCTCCAACTTATAATATGCCTGCCTACATAGTGTGCGTTTTATACAAGTTTTGAATTTCGTCTCATTCAGTTGAAGTATGTGGGGAGGGATTTTATGGTAACATTTTAAACAGTACCCCATGAAAGATGAGTCTACTTTAGCCAGTCTGAAACCTGGTTGAACTAATAAGTCCCTATTTCTAGTACTATAATTATGTCTATCGCCTCTTTTACTAAAAATATGTAAATTTTTTCTTACGTGCAAGACGTTTTCATATATATATTGACAAGGTACCGTCATGATGTTAATATCCTTAAACAGTTCCCTTAAAGAATCGCGCCTGCGTAGATTATAAATGGCTCTGATCGCTCTTTTCTGCAGAATAAAGATAGACTCGATGTCTGCAGCCCGTCCCCATAGTAAAATACCGTAAGACATTATGCTATGAAAGTAAACTAAAATAGACTAGCCTCGCGGTATCTACATCAGTAAATTGACGGATTTTTCTGACAGCATATGCTGCTGAACTCAGCCGTCCTGCAAGAGATGTTAAATGAGGACCCCATTGTAGCCTTGAGTCGAGCGTGATCCCCAGGAAAACAGTTTTATCGACGAATTCTAGTTTCTCTTGATTCAATATAATTTCACAATCCCTACTTTTGACATTTGGTAAAGAAAATTTTATGCACTTAGTCTTTTTTCCATTTAATACTAAATTATTAGCAGTGAACCAATTTTGGACCTGCAGTAGGGCGTTATTTACTTCGTCAAAATTTGTAGCACGTCTATCTACCTTAAAAATTAAGGAAGTATCGTCAGCAAATAACACCATGTGTGGCTGATTTTTTAATAAATGGAGTAGATCATTAATGTACACTAAAAAGAGGAAAGGACCCAAAATCGAGCCTTGTGGAACACCCATTTTTCCTTTTAAACCTAGTGAGTTGATACCGTTTATTTGAATAAGCTGTTGTCTATCATTTAAATAAGATTTTACTAAACTGAGCGCAAGTTTACCTAGTCCGTAATGCTCAAGTTTCAAGAGTAAGGTTTCGTGATCGACGCAATCAAATGCCTTGGAGAGGTCACAAAAGATTCCTATGGCGTCTTGGGCTTCTTCCCACGCGTTAAAAATGTGTCTTAATAAGGTTACATCGGCGTACAACGTCCTTTGGTGAAACCGTACTGTTGGTCGTGAAGGATTTTATTTGTGTTAAAATGATTGAGCATTTGATTCAGCATTACCTTTTCAAACACCTTGCTGAAAACTGGCAGCACGGATACGGGCCTATAATTATTGGAGTCTTTACTGTCCCCGGATTTAAAAAGTGGTATTACCTTACTGTATTTCATTAAATCCGGGAAGACTCCTTGATCCACACACAAATTAAATATTAAGGCTAAGTAAGGCGCTATGGTCTCAATTATGGAGGTACAGACTTTAATGGACATTCCCCAAAGATCCTCGGTCAATTTGATCTTGATTTGCTTAAAAGCTTTTATTACTGTAACGGGGTTAATATGCTTAAATTTAAAATCAATCGGGCAGGCTGGAACGTTCGCCCTTACTAAATCAAAAGAGAGCCATGGCGAGGAGTTTAAGGTTTCAGTAGTTTTAAGTGGGATACTGGTAAAGAAATGTACAAATTCTTGAGCCACTTCTTTGCTATCGCAAATGAGACCACCACTTGACGTCTCCAGTGTGTAATCGGAATTATACTTTTTGTTCCTATTCGTTTCATTATTGATAATTTTCCAAACCGTCTGTATTTTATTGTCCGCCGATTTAACTTTGTTGCTAATGTATAAGGCTTTAGCTGCCTTACAAGTGCTCTTAAAAGTTCTAGAATAAGTAGCAACATACTTATTAAAACTTTCCGTGTTAATATAAGGCTTAAAGCCATACAGTTCGAAAAGTCTTTCCCTACTTTTCCTGAGTCCTTTAGTTGCCCAATCACTAAATAAAAACTTAGGGCTGATAGTTTTAGTGTTTTTCTTAAAAGTATTATTGAACTCGGTTTGGACTACCGAAAAGAATTCTTTATACAGAATATTGGCATTGTTTATTGAAAGGTCCTGATTACTTAATTTACAAACTAAAGTGCTATTAAATTTATTTAAATTAACATCGGTAACTGGTCTGAATTCTATCTGCACTTTTTTATGGGTAAGTTGGATTCAAAAGTTACTGTTTGCCCACTGTGATCAGAAGGGAGATAATTAACGATGGCTTTATCTAAATAGTCGCAAGAACAAAACCCATTATCAATACATGTAGCAGTAGTCTTAGTTATTCGGGTTGGCTCTACAAACACATTTGACAAATAGAAGGATTTAAACAAATTTAATAATCTACTGGTATTAGAATTATTGTCTAAAATGTTAATATTAAAGTCCCCGCAGATAATTACCGATTTATTCCCAGTTGCAAGTTTTGACAAAACATCTTCCATTACTGACTCAAATAAAGAGTAGTTTTGATAACTTGGGGGTCTGTAAACGCACACTATAACTAGCTTATCTAGCTCAACACAAGACAGCTCAATGCTATGTTCAACCGATAGTTCAACTAGGTATTTACGGGTTTTTGATTTAATACAACTTTTAATTAAGATTAGTGAACCACCACGCAGCATTGATTTTCGGTTAAAACAACTGGCCACACTATAATTCTCATAATTAATTAACATTTCATAGTCTTTTAACCAATGCTCAGTTAAACAAATAATGTCAAACATTGTTTTTTCTAAAAACAATTCAATTTCCAATTGTTTGGAAGAAAAACCTTGAATATTTTGATGAAATAATTTCAAGGATTTCTGCTTAGCCCCTTTTGTGCAGTTAACTTTGTTAGTGCTAGAAAATACCTTTTTGTTATTAAGTGCAACTATACTGCTATTGGTACCTTCTGTTGTCTTACAAACTAGTTTAAATTACTAATTTGAAGCACCTTATCATTAGTACTATTACTAATTGTGGTGCTAATTAAACATGACTTCGACATACTAATTATGTCTGGGTTAATATTAAAAGCTAATAGCCTAGCTATTTGACGTCTAAAACTAATGGGCAGATACACAGTATCCCTAGTCGACCTAAGCTTATCAACAAAAATGTTGGTGTCAAAAAATATAAACTTGTCACTACGGTGACTAACTAAAAAATGCATGTAATTATTTAATATATGAATGAAGTTATTTTGCCTATTTGACAAGTGCTCAAAGTATGGAAAAGCACACAAAATTATTTTCTTACAATTTAACTTCAGTAGCTCGGTGACACTATCAGTGATATCATCTTTTTTAACATTTAAACTATTACCTATAAGTACAGTTATAATGGCATTAGGGTCATATTCATTCCTAGTTATTGTAGACATTATTTGATTATAGGAAGTCTGAGGCATGCAATAGTTTTGAGAAGAATGACTCAGGTTGTTACTAAGTAATTTTCCTAACCCTTTTCCAAAACTATCAGAAAACATAATGGAGCAGCAACAAACTTTACTACTACAAGTGAGAGAACAAGCTTCTGTCTGAACTACTTGCAATGGACCTTGTTCAGCACCTGGTGTAACCCCACGGAGAATCGAGACCTGAGCACTTCCTGACTGGTATGGATCCTCTGTTGCCTCCGGTTGGTGAGTGCCAAGATTCGATCTACTTTGCAGTGAAGTTTCAGGGGTGCTGATAGTCAGCGGGTCCACTTTGTCTGCATTAGAGTTGCACATGTCCACTAACTCATTAGCTGCAAGGATGTGCTCCTGAATTTGTTTTTCAGACCTCTCATACTTAGTATAGAGTGAATGAAGTGAAGCTTCTAGTACCTGAATTTCAGACTGTAAGTGTGGAGTGTCTCTCTCAAACTCATAAATGTTCTTACTGTCTTCTAATTTAATTTGGTAGTTATTTAATTTATTTATTTATAAGAAAACCACGTTCTTTCCTTAACTTAATATTATTGGAACTGTGTTTTTGTTGTTTCCTATATTTATTGCATTTATTTATGATTCTATTTAGCTTTGCATATTTTTTAATTTTGATTTGACCCCACGTGACTAACAGTGTGATTATTTTGGCACGACTATCCATTCAGTATGTGCCCGCGAAGTCAACTGTTCGCAGAACTATTATTTGTAATGTATGTATCTGTTTTGCTAAACGTTCGGAATAAAATATATATTTAAGATTAAAATAAAACATTTTTTTTAAAAATTGTTCCTTATTATTTCACCAAAAAAATCAAATTAAAAGTTATATTTTAATATGTGAACTATTTCTATTTATCCTCCGGAACGCAAACATTTCCCACTCTCACAGTACCTGAAAGACAACCGGCATACAAGACACCATCTCTTCTATAAAAAGAGCGCCTGTGTGTATCTTCTTTCACTGGCCAGCAAAAATAGCCTATTCCTCTAGCAGTACCCGGAGGACAATCGGCAGGCGAATCATATCTTCTAAAAACTTGCTTACATTCACCGGTGACGCCGTCTCTTTTTGTGCCGGGAGGACACCAGTCTCCTTTCAGAAAGGTGCGTCTGTGATCAATGTAGTCTGGCTGGTCATCGCTGTCATGACCCTGACATGACCATGTTGACTACTACAACAAGAAGAACGAGTAACTTGAACATTCTCAGTTTCTACTGACAGCGTTCAATTGATTCTTGAGACCCTTGAAGATCACTGACGATTCGATGGCAATTTTACATATTTATATAATGTAATTCGATTACCCATTTAAAATTAAATTAGTTCGTTAATATAATTTGCAATTACTTGAATTTATTATAAGTCAAGCTCTAATCAATTTACCAGCGTCCAATGTATGTAAATGTATCAGTAAGCCAATTTTATAACTATACTATAATTTTATATATATACTTATTATACCACAGGTCAAAATAATGGTTTTGTAACTTAAAAACTGAAAAAAGACATACAGACAGACAGAAGCTACGAATAGCTCAGTAATACCGGCAAAGGTACTATAATAAGAGACGAACAAACATCAAACAAGAGTCACCAGAATTAGTCATACGGGGTAAATTAAGTCGATCACATTAAGTATTGGCGCCTGCGACCCATTGTGTTCGCATCACGCTACTTCAGATTGCCAAGCGTATGACTATGCAAAGACTAAGTAGTACTCAGACTGTAATCTCCACTAGTATACAACCGATTTATAAAGTAACTCTTTTTGTGCTATACCTAAATGAAAACACCATAAAAATTTACAACATGTTTTTATTCTCAAAATTTGGTGAACCACATAAATGGGCAACTTTTTTATTTGTGATTACACAGGCACGCAATAGTGAAGTTTTTCGTTCCACACACATTTACCGATTAGTTTGACATCGCCGAGCAGTCGCCGATTAGGGGGAAAGTCGTGAGCATTATACTGTCGTCGGTCCCCTGAATGACCGAGGTTATCGTCATCATCCTGACACTGGATCTTGGCCACGTTGATCATCAAGACAAACAGGACAAGTAGCTTCAACATTTTCAGTTTCTTCGTTGATCTAGTATGTAGATTGTTAAGATTTTAGACGATACTACTACTATCGGCATACTAAGTATATAGTATTTCTAAAAAACGCAAATTAATAAGGGTTACATTAATTCGTTTGGATTTGCTTCGTTTGTTATGTTCTCTTTAAATTTAATTATTCATGCTCCTAAATTGCATGGTTGGAGTAATAAGGGCAAATCAATTTTATTTATTCATGTCAAATCTAAGTGTGTTCTATAATTTCACCAGCAATTACATAGTTCATTTTTAATAAGGCTACTTATTGATGCCAATAACTTTTAAACGTAAACATAACCTTAGTTTTGCTTTGGTGACAGAACTCCTTTTTTATTTTATTTACTTACATCTAAATTTAAACCTATGACGACCCACTGACCCATTTTTTTTCCCTTCAAACGAATCATTTCTTACTGCCACAACTGCCTACCTTCTCTCTTCCGGTTTCTTGTCTATTCAAACCTTGTCTACTTATTAAAGTTGTAATCATGATTATGACTCGCAGCGCCCGTGCTCGCCTCGAAGAGTCCAAACTCAATCAGGCTTTGAGCGAATTAAAGGCTTCAAAGGAGTCCTGTGACCAACTAAACAAGGAACTAGATGACAATGAAAGGGTGCTCACTGATGCCCATGAAACGAATAGGAAGTTAAAAACTGAAATGGCTCAGATATATACTCAATTCACTGATGCCATTGAAGAACGGGACAGACTTCAACTTGTTGTTGACGGTTTCAGCCAGTGTAGCATACAGTATGAACAAGCTCTTAGTCACAAACATTTATTACAACAGCAGCTACATGAGGCTCAAAGTCAAATAACAGAACTTCAGACTACAAATCATAACATCACCGCCTCGCTGAATCAAAGTCTGTTCAATGAGTTGATGCCTGTTGCCCCGTCAATGGTTTCTGCCACAAACCCATCTTACACTGTAGATTTGACATGTGATGATTATTCAAAGACATGTAATTCAGTGAGGGTAGTCACCAGTAAAAATAAACTTAAAAAATACATCAAAATTAATAAATACATTGTTAAAACACAAAAGATGGTAAAAAGACAAAAGTTTTTTATTAAAAATGTTAAACTTAATAGGGAAAGACTAAATTTACTTAAACAATTAGATATGTATTCTTTTAATTTGGAACAAAGTACTAGGAAACACAACATTGACACAGAGTACTTGCAATCTGAACTTGACCATTTACAGGAGAAACTTAGTTCAATGACTAACAAATATAATACCTCTGAACATCTAATGAGGGAATATGTGTTGGCAATGAATGAGCTGGTGAAATCACAAGCTAACAACTGTGAGCAGTGTCAAATACCATCCAATGTACATACGCCGGACCATTCATTGACAACATGCAATACCACCTTACCGCAGCCCTGTGTTGATTTGACATTTCCTGCTATGAATAATTCAAATAAACAGTGTAAACTAATTGAACAAAATGATATTGTATTATTTTGCGATGAGATTGGAAAGGACTTAGGCCACTTGTTAACAGATGAATATCCAGGACACTCCATAATAAATTACTGCATGCCTGGTTGTTCTTTATTCGATATTATGAAGGAAATTATTAAATGTAACTTTAAACAGGACACTACATTATTAATTTTTATGGGTAATAGGGGAAATGTGAACAAAGGAGAATTGCTCCAATATTATAGAACACTGTGTAATCTTAGTTTAAGAAAAATTGTGTTGTTTACATTCCCCTATAGTAACAGCTTGCCACAGGAAGAAAACAACATAAGATTTGAATTAAATATAATATTACATAATTTTACATTAAATAATAATCTGCTCCATATAGTTGATACTAACAATTATGTTGGTAATAATTTGTTTTTGACAAGAGATAGATATAATACTGTTATGTACTATCTTTCTAACTATTACAGAAGACAGATAGCTGTGTCGCTATCATATTTTTTTTCCATTTCAGCCAAAAACTTGGCTAAACAACTTGCTTCTTTTGAGCAACGCAGTGACATTTTAAATAATTCTGCCAATAATTTGGCAATAACTAAAGACATTGAATATCATTTAAATTAGAAATTAGGACAACAGAGGAATCCTCTTGCATAATAAATGAAGAAAATATAAATACTGGTTTAAATCATCATAATGATTCAAAAAGTTCTTCTTTAATATCATCACACCCATCAAATTGTAGTAATCTAAATAAATATAATAATAATACACTAAAAATTGTTCATCAAAATATACAGGGTGTGATAGGTAAGGAATTAGAATTGGAGCTGTTTATGAACTGTAGTTATATTGATATCCTATGTGTAACCGAACATTGGTTAAAAGTCAACCAGTTCATGTTCAGCTTTAATAACCACCAGGTTGCCAGCTCATTCAGCAGAATTAATATGATACGTGGTGGCTCCCTAATAATTGCACGTAACAATATGAAATTTAAAGAACGTAAGGATATTGTGAGTCTCTCTGTTGAGCGAGTTATTGAAATAGCATGCATTGAGCTTGAGCAGTTCATTGTAATGAGCGTGTACAGGCCCCCATGTGCTTCATATGATATTTTCGAGAAATGTATGGAAGAAGTATTATTAAAGACTTCTAACAGTAATAAAACAGTTGTTGTCTGTGGAGACTTCAACATTAATATACTAGAAAAATCTGCTACGGTAAATAAATTTCTATCTCTATTAAAGTCGTATAACTTGTACAATACATTCTTTGAGCCGACTAGAATAACTGCCACTAGTGCTACCTGTATTGACAATATTTTTACAAACTTAAAACCTTCTAGCCATTTAATTATAAATGAGTTGGACTCTGATCACTGTGGCCAGTTAGTCACTTTCCCTCAGAAAATAGTCAGAGCTCAAAGAAAACTTGTGAGTTTTGTTCCTGTAAACAAGAGTCGCTTAGGTCAATTTAGAAATAATTTAATGGAAAAACTACCGGGTTTGCCTTATCACGACGACCCGGATCAAGCTTATACATTACTATTTAACCTCATTAATTGCGAGTTTAGAAAAGTTTTCACCTCAAAAACATTGCCTGTTTGTGACCGCGTTTTATTTAGTGATTGGGCTACACCGGGAATTTACAAGAGTAGGCAAAGGTTATTTGAATTGTATAATGAAAAAACATTTAACCATGATGAAACTTTTAAAGAATTTGTTAAAAAATATTCCAATACTTTTAAACGAGCCTGTTCCTCAGCAAAGGCCATACACATTAAAAATAAAATAAAATCTTCTGGAAATAAAATTAAAACCACTTGGAATATTATTAATTCAGAAACGGGAAGAACGACAGTACGGAGTCGTGACTTCCATCTAAAAATCAATGATGTAGATATTGAGGCAGACGTGGAGGTGGCGACTGAGTTTGAAAATTTCTTCACTAATATTCCCATTTTAACAACCAAAACTCTGTCATCATCGTCCTCCGCTTCTGCTTACTCAATACTAAAAGAATGTGTACCAGAATGTGACAAACTTTTTGCATTTACAATTATTACTGCCAAAGACATTATAGAATCTTTTAAAAATCTTGATGTAAAAAAAACTACCGACCTTTGGGGGTTGTCAGTACATACCATGTCTTCAGTAATTGATGTTATTTCACCCTTTTTAGCAATCGTTTTAAATTCTTGTATTGCATCTGGTGTATTTCCTGATCTGATGAAACTTAGCAAAGTGATTCCACTGTTCAAATCTGGCAGTACAACTGATCCTACGAATTTTCGGCCTATTTCGATATTACCTACATTGAGCAAAATCTTTGAAAAATTAATTTTAAAACAAATGTTAGGACATTTCAATGCACATAATTTACTACATCTAAAACAGTTTGGTTTTACAAAAGGTCGTTCTACTACAGACGCGGGCGTGGAATTACTGAAGAGCATATTCGAGGCCTGGGAGGAGTCGCAAGATGCTCTTGGCATTTTCTGCGACTTGTCCAAGGCCTTCGATTGCGTACATCATGATACACTCATCAGGAAACTATACCACTATGGTATGAGGGACAAGGCTCTCGAACTTCTGACTTCTTATCTGAATAACAGAATTCAGAGGGTCGATGTTAATGGCAAGAGATCTGCAGGATCTGCGGTCACTATGGGCGTTCCACAGGGTTCAATTCTAGGTCCTTTCTTATTTCTAATTTATATAAATGACTTACCTTATCATATAAGGGATAATAATAAAATCGTATTATTCGCAGATGACACTTCGCTCATTTTTAAAATCAAACGTCAATTAGTCAAATTTGAACAAGTTAACGATGCACTCTCTAAAGTTGTGCATTGGTTTAATGTAAATAATCTTCTCCTTAACGAAAAAAAGACAAAACTGATTAAATTTTCAACGCCAAATGTCAGACAGCTGACTACCAATGTTCAAGTCAATGGAATAGAGTTGGACCCTGTTGATTCAACGGTTTTTCTTGGAATTACTATTGACGGCAAATTACAATGGGGCCCACACATAGAAAAACTGTCAGGACGGCTTAGTTCGGCCGCCTATGCTGTTAAAAAAATTAGACAGATAACTGACGTAGATACAGCCAGAATTGTTTATTTTAGTTATTTTCATAGTCTTATGTCATATGGAATTCTTCTCTGGGGAACCTGTGCGGACATTAATACTATCTTTGTTTTACAGAAAAGGGCTGTTCGAGCCATTTACAACCTAGGTCCAAGAGATTCCCTTAGAGAAAAATTCAAAGAAGTAGATATTCTGACTGTAGCCTCACAATATATATTTGAAAACCTGTTGTATGTACACAAAGATATATCAAATTTTAAGAAAATGTCCGATATTCATAGTATAAATACCAGGAACAAACACAATCTTGCTGTACATCGCACTCGTCTCCACAGAGTAGGCAACTCGTTCATGGGTCAATGTATACGCTTTTACAACAAACTTCCCATTGATATTAGAAATTTACCCATTAAACGATTTAAAGGCTGTATTAAAACCAAACTTTGTAAAAAAGGGTACTATAAAATTGCGGATTATTTAGAAGACAAAAAAGCATGGGATTGAGCTGCTCGCTCTGCTAAAACCTTAGAACTTGACATTTTAATTATTATCTAAAATCATTACAATATACCAGTTTTATAAACCTACAAATTGACATTGTTAAATATTTTATACAAAATGACATTATTATTACTTTGTAAAGTATTATTTTATTTTAATTATTGTGAATGTGAGGACTATGTGGATCATATTTATTATCTCTTTTCTCTCTTTCTTTAGTTTTAATCTGGCAGTTTGAGTACTTTTAGCGGCCTACCCAAATGTCCTTTCTTTGGTATTGTTCGTCGAGTCGTTGAGCTCCTTAAGCTCTGAGTTGAGCTCCTCGGTTACTGACAAATGCTTGCACTGACTGGACAGGTCCACTCAAATCTGTGTGGTTCTTTCCTCAAAAGACCATTTCAGACTCTAATCTACATGGTCCTCATATGGCCTGACCAAGATTATGTCTGGACCTTAAAAGAGACTGCGACCTCTGAGTTTGTTTCGGCCTTTCTTCTCAGAGTAGTCAGATAGGAAACGCCGACCTCATCGAGCTTATTTTTTTTTTTTTTTAATATGACGTGTAAAAGTGATTCTGATATCCTATTTACAGAATAAACAATTTCATTTCATTTCATTTCATTTCATTTCATTTCATTTCATTTCATTTCATTTCATTTCATTTCATTTCATTTCATTTCATTTCATTTATCGCTGAATCAATTTCATAATAATTGTACTGTGACTACGTCTCGGAACCGGTTTTAAACGATCGGTTTATTTTAGCTTGTATACCAATAAATGTTTCGTTTCTGCATTAACCCATTCTTGACCACTGTACCAATTTGGGAACACTTAATAAATGTTGCTAGATAAAAAAAGTTTTGACAATAGTTAATATTTTGTTACTTTGCCGTGCAGTCGAGGGGGTGTTCTTTAGGTTATAACATCGGATTATACTAATTTATACAAAAACCTTTCTTTTTGGATTCACTGAATTTCGTTAAGCGGAGGACAGTACAGGTAAGCGTACTTTTGTTATGATTCTTTATTACTGATGATGAATATCGAGAATATTGTGTATATTATCATAAAATAAGTACATAACCTTACATCCAATTTTATTATATTGCAGTTATTTTACATGTATATAAAAATATAGTGACATAAATGCGGCTACAGGTGTACTAAAAATTACCATTTTATTTACAGAATCAATATGAATTGCAGCCAATATTTTAGTGGCACTAATGTCTTCAGGGGCTTAGACGAAGCTATCCTGCTATTGTGCAATAGCAGAGAATAGTGACGACGACTTGGAGTATGATTTAGCCATCATTCCACCAGAGCCAAGTGTCGTGACTGACGAAGGAGAAGGTGATGATGTTGTGTAACTGAGTCACTTGAACGCTAAAAACTTGTTTTGGGATACTCATACTGTCGCCAGATACTACCTCAAAGATGTTCTGCTTGCCCTTCATCATCCAATATTGAAAGTTTACAGTTGGATGGGGTTGATCACGATCACGTCCCTAAAAAGCTTCCAAAACGAGTGCGATGTGCTGTGTGCCAAAAAACCCTGTGTATTGTAAAATGGTGATTCGCTCATTAGCACCCACAAGAAGCCATTGTGCCAATTTGGGTACAACCCTGAAATTTCAAGAAAAAAAAAATTGTTTTTCTTCTTTATGTTTATTTATTCTTGTAGTTACTAAATTTTAATTAATAAAAGAATTTTGAAAATACGCTCAATTGTTTTGATTTGGCCACTAATGAGTTAATGATAAGTTCATCAATAAAATAAAGTACCTGGACGACCGAGCACTGCTCATGTGAAAATAGAGAAAAATAATTTTCCCAGATATGAGACCTAGCTTGATCGGTTTTGCGCCCCCGTAAACCTCTTTAGGTAGGTAATGCAACTTTCATCGGAATCGTTAGGGCCGTGATTACAAATATAATTTATTATTTAAATACAAATAATGCTTAACTATTCATAGAAGATATATTTTATATACCTGGGAGAGAGCCATAGAAAAAACGTTAGCTTAATCATTTAATTTATTGCTACGTATTGTACGGCTTTTTATAAAAATTACAAATACAAATGTTTTATGCATCAAATTGATTTGTTCCAATGATTTACAATATGAAATCAATCAAACAACATAAAATTAATAAAAAGCCCTCAATTTTCAAAGTTACTTCACAATAAAATATGGCAGCATAGACTCCAGTCAAGATTTTAAGTATAATTCCAATATTGAAAACGTAAAAAGTGATTCACAATGTTGAAATTAATAGTCCTTGTTTTAATAATGGGAAAAATAAATACGTTATCGAAAAATAATACTAATGTTATACCTGAACAAAGTGTTTTGGCATTAACGAGTGGTAACATTTGCTTTGCTGGTCATACGAAAATCAATATGTGCGTTGATATGAAACAACTGGTATCTAGAAGAGAAATAGATCACGAATGCGCTACAATTGAGGTGTGCTAATATACTACGTAATTATACATAATCTATTTTGTTGTATTTCTGATCAGCACGCGTAGCATGACTACTGATAGAAGGAGATTAAACAAAATGACAAATTGTACAAATATTTCTACGGCGCGATGTCAAAAATGAAGAAAAGAAGTATATTTAGGTATTATATTATATTTTTAAATATTTCTAGCCTTTTGAGCACTTTCCCATTGACAGCGATGCGGACGAATTTTGTGATGCTCGATGAAATCTTCCTTATTATAATTTTTTTCCTTTGCTTATTTGTACATAACTTATATATTTAAGTGTTAGTGTTAGCTTGTATATTGTAGTTAAGGTTTAAAACTGAGTAAATTACCATTATATATGGGCATAAAATAAAAGAAAAGAAATGGTGCTTTCCATAGAAAGCTAGAAGTAGTCATACTACGTGGAGCTATCAGCGTTATAACGATGAGCATAATAATTATAAAATCCGTTCTATTTCCTTTCTTAAAAAAATAATAATAATAATAAACTTAAGACTCGTTTATTTTCTTACAGCAAATGAATTGTCTACATGCGTTGATCAAAAAGTTGTCATTAGATGATAAATCCAAAGTGTAGTCTCCTTTGGAAAAGAATGGTCATGAAACTCCACTACTCTTATCATAGCCAGCACTCAAGAAATGGATTAATGCAACTAAAATTTGCTTTCTTTATATAGGAAAGTCTGTAAAAAATATATTCCACAAATAACTATCGATTTAATAAAGAATTAGTAACTGAGTCTCTTTGTCAATAATTAACTTGACCCCAAGAGTGGTATTGCAGCAGGATCAGCAGTGCTCCTTTCAGTTAATCGAAGACTTTTGCTAGAGACGGACAGCGTCCGTCCTATATCGGCCCGTCCCGTGGGAATTTGGAAAAAATCGTCTTTATTTTATGTTTTAACCACAACGGGGAAGCTCTTGCCCTGCATCGCACCTGATGGTAAATTATGATCCATCATAGGCCGATGCTGAAAGCGTGCACCTGGAATCCTCAACCACATAGGAACTGGATATCTTACCTCTTCTCCATAAGAGATTTCTAAGTTTAAGTTTTTGGGCTAGGCTTTGATGAGTAAACCTCACTCACTGACTGCCTCATCAGCGCCCAGCCCTTCCTTTTTAACCGACTTCTTCAAAAAGGAGGAGGTTCTCAATTCGTCTGTATGTTTTTTTTTTTGTGTGTGTGTTACGCGATTACTCCGTCAATTATGAATCGATTTTGATGATTCTATTTTTTGTTTGGTAGGTCATGCTTCAGAGGTGGTCCCATATAAATGTTATTAACTTTGCTTGCGTAGTTTTTGAGTTAGCTTCAATAATTACGTATTTTTCCCACTTTGTATATGTAGACGATATATTGTTTGACTCCGTCACTGTTATTTACAGGCAGGCACGTATTTGAATTTGTGTGGGGTTGGTACCACGACTAAAAAGTGACAAATAAAAAAAAATTACAAAAAAAAACAACCAACTTCCAAAAAATCACTAAAAAAGTGAAAAATAACTCGGTGGAAGAAGTCGGTGGCAAAAACCGTTAATTGTAAAGCAAAGGCACCGACTTCCGAAATTAAAGTTATTTTTCACTTTTTTAGTGTTTTTTTGGAAGTCGGTTGTTTTTTTTTTTGTAAAAAGTTTTTTATTTATTGATATAATAAATGTTCTAAACTTCCCAAACAAAATAATTTTAGAGATTCACATTTATTATTTAAACTACCCTAAATTCCACCATATTTTGGCATCTAAAATTTATAAAAAAACACCAACCAGAATCGTACAGACGACATCTGTACTAATATTATAAAGCTGAAGAGTTTGTTTGTTTGTTTGTTTGAATGCGCAAATCTCAGGAACTACCGGTTGGAGTTGAAAAATTATTTTTGTGTTGGTTAGTTCATTTATCGAGGAAGGTTATAGGCTATATAACATCACGCTACGACCAATAGGAGCAGAGCATAAATAAAAAATGTTGCAAAAACGGGAAGAATTATTCCTTTTTGAGAGCTTCCGTTGCGTGCGCTGCGTAAACGGTTTAAGTTACGCAAATATCATGTATGATGGAATTGTTTCTCCTTAAAAGTTCTAAAAAAAAGTCCATGACAGCATATGTCTATCTTTTAAGATTGACTCACTATAATTTTTTTTTATGGTAATCAAATGTGTTCGAAATTAATGCATTATTTGCGAAGGAGTTTTATCAACATAATATTAATTATTATTTAAATAAATAGTTTTACCATCAAGGGTATTTATGTAGCAGTAAAATAATTTTTAATTCATTCGAATCTGACATTTAATTTCGAAGTTAATACGAATATAAAAATCAATACGCGAACCGTTCGACGCCGGCGCCGCGCCGCTCCGCGAGATTTCCCTACTCTGAAACCTGGAATAGGACATAGGATACGTTTTATCCCTATATTCCAACGGGATCGAGACCTACGCGGGTGAAACTGCGGGGCACAGCTAGTATATCATAAATGCAGACAGCGAAACGAGGGAAGCCAAAGGTTTTATTTTACTTTGCAGCGAATTTATCGCTTCCCACTTCCTGTACGCCATTGGTCTGTGTACATCGATACAATCATAATCTATCTAATAAACTCCCAAATTACCATGTTTATTCTCTTTACATTCATCCTTGACATAATCATTGTATTTGACATTATTCCTATTATTATAGATACCTCCAATTTAATTTCAACTCCTAGTAGCTTTTGTGGACATGATAATTATTCAATTTGTTACAATTGTAATGGCAATCACGTCATTTGGCTGAAATAGGTTTTTATTTTTATTTTTTATTGTTTGTCTTTTATATAGATTATTTTCTATTTTGTGAATGTGAGAACTTTGTAGGCTTATTGGACTGTAGATTTACTAAACATCTATTTTGTTAAGTACCTGGTACTTACTTGTTGAAAGGCCTACATTGTCCTCCCATGCCTGGCACTAATACTGTAATTTGAAAATATTGTAAAAGCCAATTATTTTTAAAAGAATAACCGTGGAGTTTCTTGCCGGCTCTTCTCCATAGGAAACGACCAATTGGAACCGTGCACCTAGCTTCTGACGTTTCATAAGTGCCCATGTAGGTTTATGTGAAATAAAATATTTTGATTTTGATTTTGAACTCTTGAGATCCACACAGACCCCACGTGACTAACAGTGTGATTATTTTGGCACGACTAACTAAAGGTTAATCGTTACAAACAGTATGTGCCTGCGAGGTCAACTGTTCGCAGAACTACTAGTTGTAATGTATGTATCTGTTTTGCTAAACGGTCGGAATATAATATATATTTAAGATTAAAATAAAACATTTTTTTTTTAATTGTTCCTTATTATTTCACCAAAAAATTCAAATTAAAAGTTATATTTTAATATATGAACTATTTCTATTTATCCTCCGGAACGCAAACATTTCCCACTCTCACAGTACCTGAAAGACAACCGGCATACAAGACACCATCTCTTCTATAAAAAGAGCGCCTGTGTGTATCTTCTTTCACTGGCCAGCAAAAATAGCCTATTCCTCTAGCAGTACCCGGAGGACAATCGGCAGCCGAATCATATCTTCTAAAAACTTGCTTACATTCACCGGTGACGCCGTCTCTTTTTGTGCCGGGAGGACACCAGTCTCCTTTCAGAAAGGTGCGTCTGTGATCAATGTAGTCTGGCTGGTCATCGCTGTCATGACCCTGACAATAAATACCCCCCATGTTGACTACTACAACAAGAAGAACGAGTAACTTGAACATTCTCAGTTTCTACTGACAGCGTTCAATTGATTCTTGAGACCCTTGAAGATCACTGACGATTCGATGGCAATTTTACATATTTATATAATGTAATTCGATTACCCATTTAAAATTAAATTAGTTCGTTAATATAATTTGCAATTACTTGAATTTATTATAAGTCAAGCTCTAATCAATTTACCAGCGTCCAATGTATGTAAATGTATCAGTAAGCCAATTTTATAACTATACTATAATTTTATATATATACTTATTATACCACAGGTCAAAATAATGGTTTTGTAACTTAAAAACTGAAAAAAGACATACAGACAGACAGAAGCTACGAATAGCTCAGTAATACCGGCAAAGGTACTATAATAAGAGACGAACAAACATCAAACAAGAGTCACCAGAATTAGTCATACGGGGTAAATTAAGTCGATCACATTAAGTATTGGCGCCTGCGACCCATTGTGTTCGCATCATGCTACTTCAGATTGTCAAGCGTATGACTATGCAAAGACTAAGTAGTACTCAGACTGTAATCTCCACTAGTATACAACCGATTTATAAAGTAACTCTTTTTGTGCTATACCTAAATGAAAACACCATAAAAATTTACAACATGTTTTTATTCTCAAAATTTGGTGAACCACATAAATGGGCAACTTTTTTATTTGTGATTACACAGGCACGCAATAGTGAAGTTTTTCGTTCCACACACATTTACCGATTAGTTTGACATCGCCGAGCAGTCGCCGATTAGGGGGAAAGTCGTGAGCATTATACTGTCGTCGGTCCCCTGAATGACCGAGGTTATCGTCATCATCCTGACACTGGATCTTGGCCACGTTGATCATCAAGACAAACAGGACAAGTAGCTTCAACATTTTCAGTTTCTTCGTTGATCTAGTATGTAGATTGTTAAGATTTTAGACGATACTACTACTATCGGCATACTAAGTATATAGTATTTCTAAAAAACGCAAATTAATAAGGGTTACATTAATTCGTTTGGATTTGCTTCGTTTGTTATGTTCTCTTTAAATTTAATTATTCATGCTCCTAAATTGCATGGTTGGAGTAATAAGGGCAAATCAATTTTATTTATTCATGTCAAATCTAAGTGTATCGCTGAATCAATTTCATAATAATTGTACTGTGACTACGTCTCGGAACCGGTTTTAAACGATCGGTTTATTTTAGCTTGTATACCAATAAATGTTTCGTTTCTGCATTAACCCATTCTTGACCACTGTACCAATTTGGGAACACTTAATAAATGTTGCTAGATAAAAAAAGTTTTGACAATAGTTAATATTTTGTTACTTTGCCGTGCAGTCGAGGGGGTGTTCTTTAGGTTATAACATCGGATTATACTAATTTATACAAAAACCTTTCTTTTTGGATTCACTGAATTTCGTTAAGCGGAGGACAGTACAGGTAAGCGTACTTTTGTTATGATTCTTTATTACTGATGATGAATATCGAGAATATTGTGTATATTTTCATAAAATAAGTACATAACCTTACATCCAAATTTATTATATTGCAGTTATTTTACATGTATATAAAAATATAGTGACATAAATGCGGCTACAGGTGTACTAAAAATTACCATTTTATTTACAGAATCAATATGAATTGCAAACAATATTTTAGTGGCACTAATGTCTTCAGGGGCTTAGACGAAGCTATCCTGCTATTGTGCAATAGCAGAGAATAGTGACGACGACGTGGAGTATGATTTAGCCATCATTCCACCAGAGCCAAGTGTCGTGACTGGCGAAGGAGAAGGTGATGATGTTGTGTAACTGAGTCACTTGAACGCTAAAAACTTGTTTTGGGATACTCATACTGTCGCCAGATACTACCTCAAAGATGTTCTGCTTGCCCTTCATCATCCAATATTGAAAGTTTACAGTTGGATGGGGTTGATCACGATCACGTCCCTAAAAAGCTTCCAAAACGAGTGCGATGTGCTGTGTGCCATATCAGAGGCCGCTGGAGTTGCAAGAAGTCCAAAAAAAACCCTGTGTATTGTAAAATGGTGATTCGCTCATTAGCACCCACAAGAAGCTCATTGTGCCAATTTGGGTACAACTCTGAAATTTCATGAAAAAAAATTTTTTTTTTTCTTCTTTCTTGTAGTTACTAAATTTCAATTAATAAAAGAATTTTGAAAATACGCTCAATTGTTTTGATTTGGCCACTAATTAGTTAATGATAAGTTCATCAATAAAATAAAGTACCTGGACGACCGAGCACTGCTCATGTGAAAATAGAGAAAATGAATTTTCCCAGATATGAGACCTAGCTTGATCGGTTTTGCGCCCCCGTAAACCTCTTTAGGTTGATAATGCAACTTTCATCGGAATCGTTAGGGCCGTGATTACAAATATAATTTATTATTTAAATACAAATAATGCTTAACTATTCATAGAAGATATATTTTATATACCTGGAAGAGAGCCATAGAAAAAACGTTAGCTTAATCATTTAATTTATTGCTACGTATTGTACGGCTTTTTATACAAATTACAAATACAAATGTTTTATGCATCAAATTGATTTGTTCCAATGATTTACAATATGAAATCAATCAAACAACATAAAATTAATAAAAAGCCCTCAATTTTCAAAGTTACTTCACAATAAAATATGGCAGCATAGACTCCAGTCAAGATTTTAAGTATAATTCCAATATTGAAAACGTAAAAAGTGATTCACAATGTTGAAATTAATAGTCCTTGTTTTAATAATAGGAAAAATAAATACTTTATCGAAAAATAATACTAAAGTTATACCTGAACAAAGTGTTTTGGCATTAACGAGTGGTAACAGTTGCTTTGCTGGTCATACGAAAATAAATATTTGCGTGAATATGAAACAATTGGTATCTAGAAGAGAAATAGATCACGAATGCGCTGCAATTGAGGTGTGCTAATATACTACGTAATTATACATAATCTATTTTGTTGTATTTCTGATCAGCACGCGTAGCATGACTACTGATAGAAGGAGATTAAACAAAATGACAAATTGTACAAATATTTCTACGGCGCGATGTCAAAAATGAAGAAAATAAATATTTTTAGTTCAAAGAATCAGCATTTGCTAGCCTTTTGGGCACTTTCCCATTGACAACGATGCGGACGAATTTTGTGATGCCCGATGAAATCTTCCTTATTATATATTTTTTTCCTTTGCTTATTTATACATAATTTATATATTGCAGTGTTAGTGTTAGCTTGTATATTGTAATTAAGGTTTATAACTGAGACATAAAAAGAAAAGAAAAGAATTGGTGCTTTCTATAGAAAGCTAGAAGTAGTCATACTACGTGAAGCTATCAGTGTTATAACGATGAGCACAATAATTATACTATCCGTCCTATTTTCGTTCTTAAAAAAAAAACATGTAATATAAACTTAAGACTCCGTTTATTTTCTTACAGCAAATGAATTGTCTACATGCGTTGATCAAAAAGTTGTCATTAGAAGATAAATCCAAAGTGTAATCTCCTTTGGAAAATAATGGTCATGAAACTCCACTACTCTTTGAATCAAAGCCAGCACTCAAGAAATGGATTAATGCAACAAAAATTAGCTTTCTTTATATAGGAAAGTATGTAAAAAATATATTCCACAAATAACTATCGATTTAATAAAGAATTAGTAACCGAGTCTCTTTGTCAATAATTAACTTGACCCCAAGAGTGGTATTGCAGCAGGATCAGCAGTGCTCCTTTCAGTTAATCGACGAGTTTTGCTAGAGATAGGACGGACGCTGTCCGTCTCTAGCAAAACTCGTCGATTATCGTCCCGTCCCGTGGGAATTTGGAAAAAAAACGTATTCCTTGTCCTTATTTTATTTTAAAACCATAAAGGGGAAGCTCTGGCCCTGCATCTCACCTTATGGCATATGGTGATCAGGCCGATGGTGAAAGCGTGCTTCACCTGGAATCCTCAACCACAGAGGAACTGGATATCTTACCTCTAACTGCCAAAACACAACAATGCTGATAACATTATAATTGTTATGGCGACAAACTTAGGACATGAGACTTAGAGGCTAGCCAGGCAGACTTAGAACAAGCCCTATCATTAATCAAACCAAACAGAAAAATTTGCCTCCACTGGGAATCGAACCTGGGTCTGAGACAGGTGGACTAAGTAGTTAGCGTCAAGATGGAGGGACGAAGCCTTGGATTCCAAATCAGTCTACATAAAATTTTAATACTATAAATCTACTATTTGCTACCCTAGCAATAATTTTAGCTACCTCAATGAATACGTAGTTATTTAACAAAATACTTGGTCCCTCCATTTTGACCTCAAGATGGAGGGACCAAATGGATACACTAGACCACAGAGGCGTAGGCGGTTTAAATCTGTCTACATCATAAACTCTGTGCAATATTGCTGATTTCTAGGTTTAAGTTTTTGGGCTAGGCTTTGATGAGTAAGCCTCACTCTCTGACTGACTCATAAACGCCCAGTCCTTCCTTTTTATGTATTTATTATAATATGTTCTAAACTTCCCAAACAAAATAATTTTAGAGATTCACATTTATTATTTAAACTACCCTAAATTCCACCATATTTTGGCATCTAAAATTTATAAAAAAACACCAACCAGAATCGTACAGACGATATATCATAAATGCAGACAGCGAAACGAGGGAAGCCAAAGGTTTTATTTTACTTCGCAGCAAATTTATCGCTTCCCACTTCCTGTACGCCATTGGTCTGTGTACATCGATGACTGTGCTCCGATGTATATCTGTGAAATACTGATAGGGGGAGCAATGAATAATGCAGTTTAGATTTTTTATCGTAATGGTCTTTGAATGAAAAAAGGTGCGAAAGTAGGTCAGATGATGGAAACAGATTATAGTGTGCTCTTTAGTTGAAATCGATAAGAGAACAGTAGCTGAATTAAATTTTGCATATTCATTATATATTTTCTGTTATCTTCTTCTCTCTTATCAGCACTAATCAATGAACCGTAGAATAAGCTTATTTTACGCCAGAAATATGAGCCAGTCATCAAGATGATAGGGGCTGACTGCCCGGTGCAGTGCTTGCCAGTGCCCTGGGGGTACGGACATAGCTTTCAGTATCACTAACATTGGAAGCTATAATAATTCATTTATCTTTATAACCGGTGTAAAAAGAGCAAGGCACTTGTTCTTCCCACTATTGTAATTTTTTTTTTTACTGGGCCTTACCTCTCATCCTCTGGTTACGGAGATATTGAAGGTCAAAGTTCCAAGTTTTATTCCCTATCTTGGCATATTTTTTAAACTTAACTTTCAATAATGCAATGTTTTGCATGCGTTACATTGAGTGCTGCCGTAAACAGCGACTTTTCACACGAAAAATAAAAGTCGTTTCCCAGCAACAATTTTTGCCCAATGTTACTTACTTAGCACAGTGTACAGAATGCGTAGTTGACGGCTATGTGGGTATTTTTGCAACCAGTTTCAGATCATAATAATAGGTCGTGGCTAAATGATAAAAGCCACATGGGTCGATAGAAGGTTAAGCTACGCTTGCGGCGGTCGGGTCGTAGATGGGTGACTTCCGTGCCTTGGAAGCACTGAAAACACACAAGGGGTATCATGTTATCCAGTAACTGGGTTGTGGAGATAATGGTATTCAACCGTATCCAGTTAGCCTGGAAGCCGACCCGAAGGTAGTCAGCAAAAGGCTAGGCAGATGGATTGATCAGATCATAATAATGCACCACACGATCTTTGGCCACTGTAAAAAAATGGTAATGATGATGAACTAAGTATTATTATTAAAAGCCAGTAAACCTAGCCATAAATAATGCTAGGATCGAAAATAATTAAAATTAATTAATCGAATAATTCAAATACGAAGTCAAGTAAAATTTCAAGTACAAGTTCAAATACAATTTCTATAAACTAAAACTGAAATCATAACACTCATATAATTCGGAAGACAAGGAATCCATATACAACGCGAGTGGTGCCAATATTTCAAAATTTATTGTTTTCTCAATGGTCGGATATTGTTTTCTATGTTGAGATGAAAATAAAACCGATGTATGTTCCATAACCTGAAATTGAGGATAATCTGAGAGTTGATGTTTCAAAGACTTTTATTCAGATTATTTTGGTGTCATTCAGGAATTTATAGTAATGAATTTCATTCTCCCAGAAGGAGGCATTGTTATCATTTCTTAACACATTTTTGTCTGTTTATCCATTAGTATTAATAGAAGAGTTAATATAACTCAAGAAATACTTATCCAATTCAAACAAAAAAAACATGTAAAAATTATCCAACTTACAGAATAAATAAAAACGCCATGCATTTCAAAGATAAAGGAACACCAAAAAAAATTATACATACTTAAATACCGAAACTGAAATACACTACCGGAAACTCCCACAAGATCTTAAAGTAGCCAGATTTGGTCACATCCAGTGCCAATGGATGCACTCAAGCAAATTGCTGGCCTATTAACAACCAATTCAATTACGGCGAGGACTTTGTACAGCGTCTTGAAGTTATACCTTTAAACTAAATAAATACGGTTTTAAAGTTAGAGAGAATTTTACCTCGTTGTGGCGAGAAAATTGTATTTGACGGTGAGAAGAATATTCTTAAGTAAAATGTGAGAGATAATACTAATTTTGTATTAAAGAAAACTGTTTTGTTTATAGTAATGTCATAAATAAAATACCTAGTTATTAATAAATATTTTTTTTTTTTTTTGGAAAATACATGGCATTGTACTTCTGAGAATGTGCGCAGGAGCTCCACAACCTGACACCATCTCCCTTTCACTACCGGACTACCAGTCGTACTGCAGGGTATCCGCACTTGGTTGATATCCCGACTAATCGTACTCAGCGCTTCTCCTCCACATTTATAATGCGCACGGATGCGCTTTGCCAGCGTCTGTGTTCCCTGCCACATACATATAACTCATAAGCCTTGGAAGCAAGAGTGAACCGACATCTTCTGGCACGCTCCCATCGTAGAACTCATCCATCGCTTTCTATCAGGCGAGATCGAGGTCAAAAACTAGATACGTAGCAATAAAAAAAAGAAATTCATGCTTTTAGCTGATATTGAAAAAAAAATCGTTTATTACTTAAATGGAACTTCTGCACTAAATTTTTAACACAAAGTGACCTTTTTTTCATAATTATGTAGTTTGTGCCAAGAGAAGAAGTCATCCTCCAGCAATTTCGAACGTCTACATATCTGATACAAACGCAAAATAATCACTTTAGTCTATGTACTTGACTTAGTTTTTAACAATAACAAAATATTCAAAATTCATTCAGAACATAGAAGCAAAGCCTGCTGTATTCAACGGAATCATTGAAACTTGTTTTCACAAAATCCAACCGGGCCTGAAACAATATTTTGTTTTCATTTCGTACTGTTCGCAGACATGGTGGGATTAGCTAAATAAATACAGAATACATTAATGCTGCTAGGCGTACTGGATTTATTTTACGTGTAGTTTATTTTCCTTGTTTGTTTAGAAAACATCAGTAGGAAGTGCTTTATTTAAGACTGAGGCTAATTTAAACGGTCAATGCTGGGTTAGTTTGGCCTGATCAGATCAGGCCCTTGACACGAAACGGTGGAACTATTTGGCTTTAACGATTTTCATCAAGTACTGCTCGCTTCGGCCACGCTGTGTCCACGTTGGCCTTCTTTAAACAACTCCACATGGTACAAATTCACGGTAGGTAAATAATATTAATAAGTACTAATAAATTATAACAAAATATGACTATGAAAAGCATTCTTTGAAATATTTTGGGCTAAGCATCTAACAAGGTTGAAAAAAAGCAAAGTAAAAATAAGCAGTAGGTATTTAAATAATCTTCTGCTTGAAGAAAAATTTCAACTCACTGACAGAAAACGCACAGAGTAAACCAGTGGGTCGGAAAGCTTGAAATGATGTAAACGGTTCCTCTAGTATAACGAAGGAGAGAAATTGAAATTTTCGAATTCATCCACTAAAGGATAGGGGTGAAAGTTTGTATGGAAGTTCGTCATTTGTAAGAATTTGTTTTATGTTGGTGGATCGTTTTTTAGAAACTGTCTCCTATGGCTCCTGAGAAGTCACCTACGGGAAATCCCATGGTGCGCACGCCGTAATAAGAATAATATTGGTAAACAATGGCTACCAAATTCACAATAACTTATATATACAGTTGAAACGGAGTTTTAATTATTTCTATAAAAAGAGAGAGGAAACAAGAGCTGCAAAAAGAGCAAGAAAACATTGATAAACAATGCCCAACACTGATTAAGAGAGAATTGCCGTTTCTGTACCGTAACGGGTATAGTGGAGCCAATCACGGTGCGTTCACAGTCATCGAACCTTGCAAATACAGCTGGAAACGGATTTTGACCAACGATTCCAAAACGGTATTTTGTGATATTTTTGGTTTGGAACTCTAGGTGAAAGTTAAGACGTTTATTCCAATTCGACCATTAAAAAGGGACTTTTAAATGTAATACAAAAAAAAACGGTATAGTTTACCCTTTCAAAAGGTGGTTTCATAGTTAGCCTTCTAAACCGTTTGCTAACTTCATAGATATGGGAAAATGTAAGGCAACTACACTTCGATTAAGTTTCTGCTTTTTTTTAGAAAATGAAAGGAATTTAAAAAAACCTTAGGTAAAGATTTTATTATGATTTTTGGTAAGTACCTAATTTTTTTTTTTTTAAGACAACAATGTATTTTCCGAATTGATGACAATATTTTTTTTTCTATTTATTTATTTATGCATTTAGTTATTATTTAACCGTGCTTTTGTATGCTGTGCTATGTCTTTTGTGTGCACCAAATAAACGTTTTATCTATCTATCTATTGCAGCTGCAAAGGTGACGGTTATCGCCGTATCTAAATCTAAGCTTTGTTTAGGTATCCTTACCTTTTTATTTTTGTTCTCTCTAATTATAAAAGTTTGAACTGTAGATCAAGTCATTAGGCTTTTAAATATCGTTCCTCAGGATATGCACGACTGTTCGAAACAGATGGAAGGAGGAAAGAAGGAAATATTGATATTAGACCCAATGCCATTCATAATAGGGGCTTAATTTTATTGAAAGCTTGACATGGAAACGGTACGGTTTTATGAGATGTGGTCAGAAGAATGGATCGTATGTACTTTAATTTATCTAAAAAAGTATCTGAGGCTTTTCAATAAAAGAATGTTGCAGGAGTGGAAAGGAAAAAGTTAAATGAACTTATAAGTTCATTTAACTTTTTCACAAAGTAAAAGTAAAAAAAATACTTTTACTTATAAGTAAAATATGAAAATATATAGGGGGAAACGGAGGGCAAGGCATAAGAGGGAGGTATAAACTTAATAGGGGTTAAAAGGCTGTGGCAGTGATGATAATGAATATGATCTAAAAGTCTGACAACCAGTCTTACCAAAGGTGTTACCCAGTAACTGGGTTCAGCTGCTGAACTGGAAGCCGACCCGAACATAGTTGGGAAAAGGCTCGGCAGATTGACCTAACCTACCTTGATTATTATCTTTTTCAGGCGAAAGCAATGTTTGAATATCTTAGCTTAGCCAAAGAAAGTGATTGATCTCCAAATGAAAGATTTTAGATTTAGAAAAAAAAACTATTGTTTTGCTGACACAATTTTATACGAAAATATAGATCATTTTGAGCCACCAACGCATTCCCGTTTAGGACATACCGTTTAGGTGTTCGCGACCCGTGAATCGCCCTGAAAACGGTTCCAGGCTGTCGTTTGAAAGCCAATATGTCACAGACCGTCCGGCCGGAAATTAAAATATTCTGAAAATTGAAGGTACGTAACGATTTTTCAAGATAAATTCTTTGATGAATCTTTTAGGATACCTTTGTGATGATAAATTTGATTCATGCGAGGTCACGTTGACCTCTGATGTACGAGATCCGGAAATTTCCCTTTTGAAATTTAGTATGGCTGACGAAATCTTTGCCTTTTTGGCCCAGATCGTCGATTCTATAGTAATACTAGCTTTTACCAGCGGCTAAGCACGCGTGGAGGTCGGATATAATTATATTATATCGACCTAGTACTTTTTGGTAGATTACTGCTCTGAAATTGTAAACAACGTGTTGTGAACAGAATACCGTCTTGTATTCATGCAACGTACTACCGAAATAAAAAGTATCCTATATCCTAACCCAGATCATGAAATCATGATCAAAAGACAATGCCAATAATCGGCTCGAATTGTATGTAGTGTCCGACAGACTTTCTATAATAATGATAATTCATATTAAAAAATAGGAAGAAATATACAATATAAATAAAATCTGTAGAAGCACACCGTTAAAAAGTAATTTTAAATAGTTATTCAATTTAACAACACATTTCATAGCTACATTGTCAAATAGCAATGTTACCAATACCAAAATATAATAATATCGATACGAAATTGCACTTGCAAATCGATTACAAATGATCAATATGAAGATACGTAAGTGAATTTATTACTTACATCTTAACTCGTAATTATGTTAATAAATAGCGTTTAGTTATATTTTTAAATAAGTATATTATGATTAATACCCCCGTTGGTCTTTTGCTTCTAATAGTTTTAATACACCTAGTACACTTAATAGGTTTAATGTTGGGACATGTAGGTTTGGTACATTAATGTGTATTAAGTATATTATATTTTATAGTAATGTAATAATTAAAAATATTTTATTATTCGATTATCGATATCGTTTAGCATAGTTTATTCCCAATAATGTAATTATAGTGCTGGCAACATTTGATGTAAAACTCTATCTGGCATTTGTCAAAGTCAAAAAGTTTGACTTCTCCCGAGCAACGAATTAGTTTCGTATTTTTTTGTGAGTATTGTGTTGTTTATTATTGTGTTTCTGGACCCCGATTTTTCTACCATTTACCTTGGCTGTTGAAACTGAGGATAATGTGCTAAAAGTCATTATTTTAATTAATCATTCAATAGTTTATTTCATGATAACGTTCAAATCAGAAGTATCAAGTGGTCAACTTAAAAAAAACTATATAAACTTTTTTTGGTGTGCTTCAAATAGAAAACTAATTATACTATCAAATTCTATATATAATTTCCTTTTTTATGAAATATAGTTCATCTTTGTCGGTTCTGGCCGAGTCTTGTGGGAGACCCTTGCATTGTCTTTTGGCACATGGGTAGAACCCATGTGCCAAATTTGATCCAAATCCGTTTAGCCGTTTTAGCATGAAATCGTAAAAAACTCATTTCCGCATTTATAATAATATTAAGTTAGGATTGAAGCGTCAAGCTCTGTATTTAGGAAATTCAAATTGAGTAAAGCCTAATCCTAACTAATAGTATAAATGCGAAAGTGAGTTTGTTACGCTTTCATGCTAAAACGGCTGAACGGATTTGGATGAAATTTGACACATGGGTAGATCATGACCTGGAATATGACATAAATATTTTTTACCCCGATATTCCCACGGGATCGAGCCTTACACGGGTGAAACCGCGGGGCGCAGCTAGTTAATTATAAATTCCTGAAACAATGACGGACAACAAGAAATTTTCACCCGCCATTATATTCATTTGTTTCTTCTTTACTTTAAACCGTTCTAGGTATTTTCAAGCCAAATCGAAATTTAAATAAAATCTTTGAAAAGTTACCTCCTTGGTTGCCATGTGTTGAAGTAAAAAGTTGTGACGCTAATCAAGATTACAAGAGGTTGCTAAAACCGGTTGATCGTACAAATCATTACCCGAGCATTTTCCTAGAAAACAGAAAAATAAAGTTTAGAGCTCTGAACAGCCGTGCGTCACGCAATACTATAATAACGTCAGTTTTTGTTTGCGCATTTCACCTTAATAGTTTTTTTTGCAAGCCTATTCCATGCTAACTTGTTTGTTGTTTTGTTATCTAATTGATTGGTGTGAATATTGTAGGGTAAATTGATTTAATCGATTTTTTATATAAACCTCTGTTTTATCGAACAGCCTTTCTGTAAGACATTGTTTTATAAGTAATTTTTCATTAATTATCGGACTGCAAATATGAGTTCTGTAATTATAATTTCGCCCATTATCGCCCATTGTATATTTTGTAGTGTTTGTTATTGTTTTTTTGTTATATATTTTTGTGGTGTACAATAAAGAATATATAAATAAATATAATAACTTCATTTTAATGGCAGAAGTATTTAGATTGCAGTAAGTACATGTTAAAAAGCCTTATCTGGACTTGCACTAAAGCTCAACAAACATCGCTTAGCGTACATTGAGTAAGTTAGAACATGAAAGATTGTAATTAAGAAAAGTGACTTAAATTATATTTCTCATCCTCCCGCTGAATTCCTCCCACTTTTAAGAAAATTGGACCCTTAAAACACATCGTTTGCAACATATTCTATTCAAAAACCTCATTACATACATCCGACAAAATCAGAGGAGACAACTCAAAGCACTTTCCACAGAGAGGGAAAAAATAAAAATCACTTGCTAAAAATTATTCTCGTAATTTAAATACGCGGAACCGGCGACAAAACAAAATGTAAAGTGAAATGTAACTTGTAAATGTAAAAAAAAAAAATCGCTTTGGAAATGCGTATCGTTTAGATGTATGAATTACTGTGCAGTGTCCTACCAACTGTATGAGCCCTTTTCAAAGCATTCTGCTAATAGCTAGGAGCATGTAGGTAGATTTTCATAAAATTAGTATTTAAGGGTTAAGTTTTTATTTATTAACTAATGTCTTTTTGATTTGATCTTGAAAGTATGTACAGTCACGGACTTTAATTGATGAGCCACTTTCAAACTATTCACTTTTGCAGTTTCATACATTCACGAGATTACCCGATTAAACAAAAACTCAATTACAAATTACTAGTAATCGGAAATAGTCCATAGAGGTTGACTAACAAGTTCTCAATAAAAAATAAATACAATGTTTATCGAATCTATTTGATACTGACCTTCTTTGAATCAGAGCTCATTAACTCGTTAATTCTGAAAACCTATGCGGAGACAGTGACAGTTGAAATGTCGATGGCAGAGACGTTATTTTCAAATTTGTCGAAATGACTAATTAAAATTTCTCCGTACGCTAAAGCAATCGTCGCTACGTTACGGTTGCTAGACCTGCAATTGGTTAACTTTGGGTAGTCACTCTGCTGTCAAGTTTGTATTTCTGTCTTTCAGGTTAGCCAACCGGTAAAGATATTAAATATAATATTCTTCTATAATACGAAGACATAACTTTCCGTGTCTGGATGTACGAGTATAACCGTCTAAGCCCGATTTGCATTACACGGCTAAAATGCGAACAGTGCCAAGTGGCTCATCAATTAAAGTCCGTGACTGTAACTATGTACTTTTGCTTAGCAATTAGTAATAATAACATCACTGAGTAATTGAAGTGTTATTTTTTTAAATTAATAATTTTATTATCAGATATGTTTATTATTTGCTTGAAGCTTGAGATATTTAAATGATGGCGAAAATATAATTATACGTACGAGAGTAGGAAGACCTATGCTCAGCCGTGGGAAAATAATTTAGGATAAAAAACAACAACAACAACAACAATTAACAACTAACTTTCTAATATCTAAATTCATAATTCTAATGCATTTTGTATTCACTGAACTGCCATTTCATAAAATAACCTAAACGTCGTTTGATTCTCAATAATTTGGCACACAGAACATCAAAATACTGATTAATCGTTGCATTGCGTTCCATGGTTGATTGGACAGATATTTGAATTGCCATAATTTTGTTTACCGATATTCTAGGATTTAGTTTGAACAGGGAAATATAATTTTGCGATGTGATATTAATCAATCTAGGCACGTTCTATGTTTATATTCAAAAGAGCTATTTCTGCACAGTACATGGATGCAGAATACTATACGTACCAAACATCTGTTAAAAGATTATAATAAATATTATCTATATATTTGTCCACCTTTTTATCTGTTCAGGCATTATGTGCATATACCAGTGGACAGATGAATACAAATTTCTGTAGGTTAGACAGGAAAACAAGATTCTTTGCTGTGCCTATAATACCTGAAAGAAATACCAATGAAAGATTCAAAGGCGTTCCGGGTATTGATGTGGCTGTTCCGCTTCTGTAGCGCATCAGGGATGTTTGCCGATGATGATGGTGTCGATTGCTTCTACGCTAAGATGCGAAAAAGATGCTCTTCCCTGGTGCGCCAGGTGCGGGCCAGCCCCGACATTATTCTGCAGTGTGCTAACAGACTGGACTGTTTGTGTATGAATCACACTGCTGCAAGCTTTCCACATCAGTGTTGAGCTTGTAGCAGACATTCTCATATCTATAACGCGTGGTAGGCTATGTGTGTAGGTTAAGTTTACTAACATAGTTGTTAAGAAATATTGTTACTAACATTGTTGAGTCCATATTTACTTGTTGATTAAATAAAAATAAAGGCACAACGGTAACTGTTTGTAATGTAATTGTTTCCGGACATAAACGAACACAGAATAAATATAGACCTTATAAACAATTCTTAATAAACCAAACCGAATCATTGATCGATCGCAACGCTCACAGCGCATCACTCGTCTCCGTGAATGTGCGGGTTCAGACGCACGCGATCGCCGCATAACTTACAAGTTATGGGACGTCCGTGACAAGTGTCACTTGATTTATTTCGCTCCGGTGCCACTGGCGATAGTTAATTAGTGGTTACGCTGCACGGTTTTGGATTTACAATTTTTATTTAAATTATTTAACTTTATTGCAGATTCTTTGAGCATAATGTTACTGAAAAGTACAGAAGACACTACATACATAAATATAATAACGCAATTAAGAATAAGTGATTTCGGATAATGATAAAAAAGTAAGTAATCATAAAATCGACATACGTCAACATTTTCTTTATTTTTCGAATTATTTAAAAGGTACATAACAAAAGATGCCTCAAAATCAATGCCAAACCACCTTCTTTTTAAACCAACACCACCTGTTTGCGAGTTACAACATTTCTTCCCGCTACTAACTGAAAACTGAATAAAATTGAGCGTAAATTTAAAAAAAAAGTAACTCGCTGTTTGTGCAAACGGACGGTAGTTCTCAAATCGCTTTTTGAGCTTTTTTTTTTCATTTGTATGACGCAGTTATAATTTAGTGCATTCAGCATTATTTTCAATTGGCACGCCATTTTCCATACAATTCCGTTGTATGCAAAATTATAGTCTTTATATTTTATTGATCCTGTGTTTCTCTATTCGATTGTGCTAATGGTTGTATGTGCGCTCACTAGAATTTAAAATAAAGTAAAAAAAACTAAAACCCAACTACGACTAAAAAGGTATAAACAAGACACCACAGACAGACAAATTAAAAATCCGGAGTCACACGTGTTAGGGCATAAATCGAACAGATTACGTGTGACTCCGGATTTTTAATTTGTTTGTCTTGTTTATACCTTTTTAGTCGTAGTTGGGTTTTAGTTTTTATTACTTTTTTTTTTTTTTAATTCTTTTGGGATTATAATATATATATTTTTGAAATGTTCTCATTAAGCCCTTTCATTTGATACCCAACATGGTACGAATAAACAATTTTTTTTTTTAGTTTCTGACTTTATGTCGTCTAGAGGGCGCCATTTTTAATTTAATGTGACGTCCTATAACCAGCGGACGATCAAGACGCTTCCAACGATACCTAATTTGTCAAATTGTGATAAGTCGTTTAGAAGATATGAGGGAACAGATGAACATACATACATACATACCGGTCAAAATCATAACCCTCCTTTTTTCTTCGCCGTAGTCGGGTAAAAAGCTCGGTTTTTGATAGAACTGTTTTGTGTTGCGTCAAAACAGGATTTTCAGTAGTTTTTTGACTATGAAACTGTTTTGTTACGACGTACGACATCATTGTTTTCATAGAGCGAAATTACAGCCTGTCTAATGGACAGTCCGGACTCAGTCTACGCACAACCTAAGTAACAACAGAACTAAACAAACTACGTCCCAAATACTTTACAGAGGCTCTATGGACAGGCTTTTAAAAAAATACGTAAAGCCTTTGTATGTTGAAGGCTCAGGCGTCGTATTTATTTATGAAAATTGAGCCTAATCCGTATTTGCACAGGCCAGGCATAGCAAACATCTATCGTTGCAAAAATGAATATTTCATTCACGGAAGTGCCGGTGCAATGCTATTGGGACTTTAGAATATTTTGACGCATGTTTTTGTACCCAGAAGTCTGAGTCCCAACAGTAGGAACTAGGAACATTATAAAGATAGTTGTGTATTTATTAAATTTATTTATTTATTTCAGACATCATTCTAGTCCATAGTTACAACTCATACATTTAAATTACATACAGTCTTTACAATTTTTTTGTTTGCAATATTAACAAATATTTCTTCCAGTCTCATTTCCATAATATGACTCCATAACAATAACATTTTCTTAACGAGCAAATTGGATACACTGAACGATAAAAATTGATTTATTTATTTATTTATTCTCAAAATCCACAGCTCTTTAAAATGCTAACTTAAATTAAATAAACTAGTCTTACAGCCAATTACGGATTTACAATTTAATAACAATACATGCAGCAGAAACAAACATATTATAGAGTGAGTAGTGAAACTGCTAGCACCATCTAAGCATTTCTAAGTGTTCAGTGTGGGTGAGTGTTTATGAGTGCATGTCATGATGTTATTAACATTTAGATTTATTGGATTTGTTCTTCTTCATTACTCTAATAAGGCTCTACTCTAATAAGTAAATTTTGATCATTAAACATGAGCAAATTCAAATTGGTTGGTGTAACTAATTGATCTATCTAATTTACTTGGTAAAAATATACTACAGGCTCTATTAAAACTTCAGTAATATTTTGGAATGCAAAATGTTTAAACTACTCGTCTTTTTGGTCTGCATGATAACCCTGGCTGAAATCTGACGTCAAAACAAAGACTATCATTACTGGGGAGGAACTGCACCTCACAGTTGAAACGCCGATGGACTACTGCATCCAGCACTCCTTAAATTATGGATGTGATGTGGATCCAGATGTATTCCAAGCACCAAGTACCGGAGAGGTGTCTATGGCTGGCCTATAGGTAAATAGGAAATGGCAGACACGTTACAACCTATAGAGTATCTGTGAGTTTACTAAAGGAGTTAAAGTATATATAAAAAATAAAAATAAAATATTCACCGAGATCTAATTTTCAAGTTATACCATCATAATTAAACGTTATGTTTATAATTCAAAACCATACAAGTACCAATTAGCCCACAATATAAGTTTAAAGAAACTTACTTTCTGATATAACAACAAATAAAATAAAATGAATTTAAAAATTAAAGAGGCATAAAAAGCCTGTAAGAAATCGTCACGTGTTTTACCTCTCAACGAGGCATCCCCAGGATGACGATTGACCAGTCGCCCAGAACACGACGTGTTGCGACACCGAGAGCTGGACGGGTTTTTAGGGTTCCGTACCCAAGGGGTAAAACGGGACCCTATTACTAAGGCTCCGCTGTCTGTCTGTCTGTCCGTCTGTCATCAGGCTGTATCTCATGAACCGTAATAGTTAGACAATTGAAATTTTCACAGATGATGTATTTCTGTTGCCGCTGTAACACTAAATACTAAAAAACAGAATAAAATAAATATTTAAGGGGGCTCACATACAACAAACGTGATTTTTTTTGCCGTTTTTATAGATAATGGTACGGAACCCTTCGTGCGCGAGTCTGACTCGCACTTCGCCGGTTTTTTATGACTCTTGAAGAATAGTTATGCGGAATAGGTTACTAATATATCTACGTCTATTGTATTTTATAATGGATTTCCGCAAAATCACGCCTGAATCAATCAATAAACGTGATTTTTCGGAAAAATATTGTACGATAGTACGGAACCCTTCGTGTGCGAGTCCGACTAGCACTTGGCCGTTTTATACTAGACTATTGATTCAATTATTCAGAGAACTAATTCCATAGCGAATTCAACCATTCATGTCACCCCTATACGTGCCCAAACTACATTCCGCAAGTCAAAATCAGATGCTAAGCAAAACATTTTGACCGAATATTGCTTCAACTCCAATCCGTATTTGTATCGTGAATCCGTCGACGTTCATTTGTATTTTGATCTCTCTGATTTCAGCTCAGCTATTATTACTACGCTACATTGCATCGTTACTGATTTGGTTCGATAGTGTAACGTCGACTGGTTGTGAATTGCTTTATTTTGTTTCACAACTTGTTTGAAGTTTTGTTTTCACCATCAATGTTGCATTATCATTATGATAATGAAACATGTCTATGACTGTGTTAATGAGACGCTAGAGCATAGTCATGTTCTACGTTAATTTAATCATGTCAATGAAACGACCAAAAAATAAGTTACCTAGTTAGTTAGTAGTAAGTTAGTTAAGTTATAGAATGGACTCTTAAAGAAATAACGGTGCTTTAACTATTTTACATAACAACAGAAGTGTACAAAAATTACGGTCTTCCAATAAAGATAAAACTTTATTTAATTATCTTCAACCCGTCCAAAAACTTTTGTTTGAAATCCTCAAAACAGTCACACAACTATCACACGACGATAGCACCAAGTTTGCTCACAATACGAGACCGGGTTAAAACGGGAACGTTATACAATATAATAGCAAGCTCTCTTCATATCTGGCAGAGCTCCAGAACCATTATAAAACTTTCTGCACGGCTAAGTAGTATACTAATAAAATATTCAGCTACGTTGAAATTGTACGGCGTTAAGGACGTTCTGTGATTGATTGGATTTTCTCTAGCTCTGGTGGAGGATTGGGTCGTTTAAGCATTATGTAGATATTTACAATTTCGATTTTTTTTATCAATATGTCAAGTTTAACGCCAAAACAATGAGGCTTTTTTAAATTCTAATTTTAAGCTTTGTAAATGAATGTATTTAAATGAATTACTTTAAAAATATAAGTCGCTTGATTAAGCTAATTTAAACTTAATGCTTAGATCACTAATTAATAACTAAAACAACTTTATAAAAATAATAGTGGTAGGCGGGTTTTAGAGTCACGCTGAGTCACGCTGAGCATCGGCGCTGATGGCGCAATATGTATGATTATCGCACTCGTCATAGCGCTGACGGCCGTCAGTACTGAGCTGCGCTGAGCGCGATAATCATACATATTGCGCCGTCAGCGCCGACGCTCAGCGTGACTCTAAAGCCCGCCTTATACTTCATACTGCCATGACACGCCTTTATCTCTGACCACTTTCTTAGGCGGGTTTTAGAGTCACGCTGAGCGTCAGCGCTGACGGCACAATATGTATGATTATCGCACTCAGCGCAGCTCAGCGCTGACGACCGTCAGCGCTGTGACGAGTGCGATAATCATACATATTGCGCCGTCAGCGCCGACGCTCAGCGTGACTCAGCGTGACTCTAAAACCCGCCTTACGCTCCATTTTCCAAAAACCTTAAAAAAAACAAAAGAGAACAAAACAAAATACTACCCTACTAATCAGACATGAAATTCTCGAAGCGAGATCTCCAACACTATCCAATGTTTACCCAACGCAATTGTTTGGGGGACCAAATTCAGTAAACATTGGAAATCAATTAGGACCTTCCAAACTAGTTGGAAGTGAGGTCACGATAGAATTTACTTAGTATTGTTTGTTCTACGGGTTTAATATGGACTGAAGTTGCATATATGGCACTATCTACCAACATTTGCTACTACAAGTATTAACGTGATACTAAGAAGAGTGATATAAAAAACAATTTATTTAAAAAACAAAAAACCCGACTGCAAAAACTTATAACCGAAAAGAGAAAAACAAGGATTGAAATATGTTTTTTGTAAGGTACACCATATTTCAGGTTATTGGTTTGTCCCCGCCTGCGATACCTTACGAAAAACAAAGCTTGTTTTTCAATGCTTCAATGCTTGTTTTTCTCTTTTCGGTTATAAGTTTTTGCAGTCGGGTTTTTTGTGTTTTAATTTTTTTTATTTTATTTCAACCTTTTTAGTTTTATTAATATATATATTTGGAATTCACTCATTACTAGCTTTTATTTGATACCAATATTGTTATAATTTATTTTAAAAAAACCTTCCCCTCCATTTTTTTTGTATTTGCAGATGAAATATATAATATATCACTCTCACCTATGTCAATATAGCCTTTGTCACTCTCACAATTAAGACGAACCTAACGACAACTCGTATGTTAAAATCCATCAAGCCGTTTAGGCTACAGAGCGTGCCAAAGAAATAGGCATACATACATACAAACATACATACAAACATACATACTCTCGAAAAACATTACCCTCCTTCTGGGGCAGTCGCGTAAATACAAACAAAAGTAATCTAATTTGATTATTTAAAATTGGGACAGTACCTACGCAAAATGCAGCTGTTCTATATGAACAAATAAAAGGATTATTCGATTGACTTCAACAGTAATAAAACACTTATAAAATTGTATTACTGTTCACCTTCATTGTTGATGTACTGTTTTACAGTCACGGACTTTAATTGATAAGCCACCTTCAAACTTCAATTTTACAGTTTCATACATTCACGAGATTACACGATTAAACACGCTCGTAAACAAGATGACAAATGAATTACTTATAAACGGAAATAGTCTTATCCATAGATGTTGACTAATAAGTTCTCAATGATAAAAATAAATAAAATGTTGCATTAAGTTTATCCAATGAATCAGATCATTGAATCAGAGCTCATTAACTCCATTATTCTGAAAACTTATCTGACAGTTGAAATGTCGATACCAGAGACGTTAATTTCGAAGTTGTCGAAATGACTATTAATATTTCTCCGTACGCTAACGTTACTATCACTACGGTTAAACAATCGTTGCTAGGTTATTGTTGCTAGACCTGCAATTGGTTGACTTTGGGTAGTCACTCTGCTGTCAAGTTTGTAGTTCTGGCTTTCAGGTTAGCCAACCGGTAAAGTTATTAAATATAATTTTCTTCTACTAATACGAAGACATTATGACTTTCCGTGTCGGGAACCGAATAAACCCGATTTGCATTACACGGCTAAAATACGAACAGTGCCAGGTGGCTCATCAATTAAAGTCCGTGACTGTACCTTCAGACACACAACAATATGTAATAAAATTTATACTTCTACAAACTTTTAGTGAAACCATCTCTCCAAATAAACTAATCAACAATCAATGGCTGATAAACATAATACAGAAATCACGCACCCTTCGTAGTCAGATCGAAGATATCTCGACGATTCGTTTGCTCAAGAAATTGAGTCAATGAGCGATGCAAAAATAGCTACACAGTCTCAAACTCCTTGTGCAGATGACAATAAAGCTGCAGATCGTTTGACTGAGGTGTATGGGTTGTTGGTGATGTTCTATGGCGCCCAATAGGCTGGGCTACAGCGTACACACGATACGGGAACATCGCCGTCACGTTGTGGCGTGCAAACAGCTAAATTACAAAAAAGTTTGCTACCTCTGTGTATGCTGAAGGATTGTTTGTTGCATCGGAATATCGAGGAGAATACTTTGTAATAGTTTCTATTTAGACAAAGTTTGTCGCTTCTCAGAACAGATTGTTTTAACTTACGGTGAATACTTCGTGAAGTAACATGACATTGCATCACACCTATCGTTCCCAAAATATGCAGAGGTGCATTAATTTAGTACAGTCACTTGTCGCCGGCAGCTTATGTAAGCGTGTTAAACATAATATATGATGGTCGGGTCGCCTTGATTCGGCACAGTCCGACGGGAAATACACATACATTCGATGTTGCCGCCCGGCCTGTGTCGAATCTAGCCGACCTGAACATTGTGCAGCACCCCTTACTGATATACACTCAAATGAAGCAATACAAGAACATGGCAATCGCCTAAGTATGTGTATAACTGGAACTATATAAGCGTGAGAGTAGAGTAGAGTGTGTACCAATAGTTTAATAGGTTATTGCCTCGTCTAGAAATCCCTTGTGTATCCCAAACATTGTTTGTGGAGGATACGTCTTTAAGTCCTTGGATTATGTAGAAATACTATCGTACGTACAATGATTGATGATGGTATTAGGTCTTCAGATGTTGATACTGGACGATGTTTGTAGATTCACTGTGTGAGGTTCATTAAAATACAAGCAAGTAAGTAAGATACGAGCAAGTAGGTACGTCCGGCGTTTTCTTAACCCGTAACCGCATCTTGCTGATTGGCTAATATTTTTACCCAGTATTCAAGATCTGTAATAGCATGACTAAACAATCGAGTCAATTCGAGAGACGAACCAACTAATTTGAACATGCGTGTAAATGATCTGGTGTGTTACCACACAGCATACAAATCAGATCGTTATTTTATTAAAAAATGTCATGCAAAGTGTCAAGTGATTTTAGACCATGATTAGTGCAACTATTAGGTAACTTTTACCTTGACTTGCCCTGCACTTAAACTGCCCTGCGAATAATGATGGGCACAGGTGTGACTGTATTCTAAAATGGTGAGCTGACTGAAATGTCCGATATGCTTTCAGCCGTCAGATGGAGAATGCTGGAGGTAACTAGTTCATTAGGCGTTGCATTTGACAGCTGACAAGCGATGTGAGCCACTAGCATTAAAAACTTAATGAGTACATGCACTTAGTACCTGGTTCATAAAGTCGTTTTAGAACGGTGAATAAAGTGCATCCACGAATAAAACTCCAAAATGACGTTTTTTTTTTATTACTTCTTTTTGTTCACTATTATACTCTACGTACTTCCTCATACTGCCTCGTTGGTCTCCAATAGTCGTAAGCGCTATTGCTGAGCATCGAGACCTGGGTTCAATTCCCAGGTCGGGTAAAGTGTTATTGGGTTTTTCCATCAGGAATTTCTCAGTAGGAGCCCTGAGTCTGGATTTGTGCCTGGTTGATGGTAATAGGCTCGCCCCCTATTATATGGCACTCAACATAACTGGCGAAATGTGGGTGAACTAGCCTACCCGTCTGGGATTACACAGGTGTGATGTAATTTGTACATATTCTACATTTTATGCCAGTACTTATCGGATAGTAGGTATTTACTATACCCAGTCAAAAATCCTTATGTTGAGCTATGCTACCTCATACCAAAAACAAATATGGATCCCACCAAGCCACAAAACGGGATAAAACGCCAGCAACAAAAAAATAACCGAAAATGCTACAAAGAACAAAATTCTAGGACATTAGCACAAAATAGTGGCCGGTGTTGACCAATGCGATGCACAGTTTTTGTAATTACAACTTGTCAGAAAAGTTTGCGTGAGTTTTAATAGCCACATGTGAAAAGTTAAATGAAGCCATCACACGAATTTATTTAAAATATTCTCGTCTGAAAATTTTAATTGTACAACTTTTATTGGGGTGCATTGTACCTCATGTATGGAGGACGTAAACTCACATGAGTTAATATTATTAGGTTTTTGTGAGATTTTCTCGCTGATAATACGAGTGAAAAGTTTCTTTGAATCACTTGGATATTTTATACTGTTCGTTTTTTTCGGAATGATTAGATGGACGTCTATACGGGTGTAGAACGTAAAATCAATGGAAAACGACAACTTTTTTTTAAAAAGAAATTCACATTATTCACATTTTACCACAAGATTATTTCACCCTTTCACCCTAAGGCGCTAGGGCAATGAACTTGCTTCTCAACACGGGTGGGTGGCGCGGGACGTGATCTGACCGGCCGCGAGCGTGATCCCTCCCTCAGTCAGCCAGCTGTTTCGCTAACGACCACGGTGTCGGATAGAAACTTTATAAAATCTTTTAATGAAAATAACGTTTTTTTTTATTGTTACTCGGTTATTTATTTTTATATTTTAGTCAACTACCCATGGTTTGACTTTCAACGGTGTTTACCCTTACACCCTATATTAAAATTACTTTTGTGTTTGTTAACGTATATAGCCCCTGGCAATCACTGCCTACGGAATTTGAATCAGAAAACGCGTTTATTTGTAAAATCCCGTCCAATAAGTCATAATAGAACAAATATTTTGTCATTTCAATCATCTCACTTGTGCATAGTCTACAGAAAAAAAACTGGTTTGTTTTTGCCGCTTACATCGCTGTTCAAGGAAGCGTAAAAGGGTCAAGTAACCAACGGACCTTACAAAATGTTGGAAAAACAATCCCTATCCACGATTCTTTGTAATGTGCCCAAATTTCTGCAAACGAAAGGAGCATTACATCGTTGTATTTATATGCTTACCTATCTACTATAGGTACTACTTCTACAGAGTTGTGAGGAACGCAGGGTTCATAGGCTATGCTGGTATTTCATAATACAAATCACACCTGTATTCCCAAAAGGCTTCTCCAGAGGTGTGTATGGTATGTATATGAATGCGATGGGGTTTTTTGTTATCAACGCAAATAGGTCATGAATCTGTTTTATGTAAAAAAAATATGGTTATGTTTCTGATTTGTTACTGTTATTGTTGTTGTTCAATTGTTACTGAATAAATAAATTGAAATTGAAATTGAATTGAATTGAAATTCGCAAGCAGAAAACGACACTGCGTCTTTATTTCTAATAGGAAGTTACTGTCAGTGTGCTCCATAAAATTAATCTCAATAAACAATGAGGTATTGAAATCATTAATCCCCATAGCAACAAGAACCATTAACAAAGTCACCATAATTACTAAAAACGATTAAATCATCCAGATAGAGCAAAACAGAATTTTGTAATTTGGGAGACAATTGGCTGTCACTGCCTAACTTTGCCAATGAAGACTAGCCATCAATCTTTTTCAGGACGGATCCCTTAACAGCCAATGAATGGTGGCAGGGTTTCAGAGAGACATTAGAACTATTCAGTAATTCCACATCGGATTTGTTAACATCTATCTGTCTTGTAAAGGATAGATTTATAGATCGAGTGAGGACAATGAAATATTTGGCACTTTTTGGAAATGGGTTGGATGTTTCTGAAGATAAAATAGGTCTCCTTACATCTAGTTTACATTTTGTTCATGAAATAAAGGTGAGGTCAAGGTCATCTACATCTTTTTAGATTAAAATTTAATCTTATACATACGCCTTTTTTCAATAAAACTGCTTCGGACTTAAATGTATTTTGCGTAATAAAAGCGCACCGTTCGATTTTTAACGCTTGGCTCAGCGACGTGAGTTGCAAATCAAAGTAGTTAACAATAACAGAGCGAAATAAGCAAATAGTAGTTTTCATTTTCAATATGTCATAGATGGTTTTGATAAAAAATTAAACGTGGGCCTCCGGAATTTTAATTTGTCTGTCTGTGGTGTCTTGTTTATACCTTTTTAGTCGTAGTTGGGTTTTGGGTTTTAGTTTTATTACTTTTTTTTTTTTTTAATTCTTTTGGGTTTAAAATATATATATTTTTGTAATGTGCTCATTTAGCCCTTTCATTTGATACCCAACATGGTACGAATAAACATTTTTTTTTTTTAGTTCCTGACTTTGTGTCCTCTAGAGGGCGCCATTTTTATGTGACGTCACATAGCCTATAACCAGCGGACGATCAAGACGCTTCCAACGATACCTCACTTGTCAAATTGTGATGAGTGGTTTAGAAGATATGAGGGAAGATACTGACTAAAACCCACCCGTGTTCCTTCACTTGCCTGTTGCCAGGGTCCCGGTATCCCTTTCGGACTATTCCGAAACCCTGGCAGGCATCGGTCCTAACGGACCCAGTCGGGTGTGCTGACATCTCTAACTATTAACAAGTCTGGAATTTGTTAACAATTGCCAATACTAAAAAAAAAAAAAATACTTTAATAACCAAACGTAGGTATGCATTTACATAGCATGACGCCTGTATTTACCAAAAGGAATAGGCAGTGTACAGTATCTATATCACAAGATTTTTTTACATTTACATTTTACCACTTACATTCAAGAGGGGTTAATTCGTAGAAGTTTGTTTAGTGAAAAGAAAGTATTTTACTGATCACGTGGTTGGATTACTGTTCTAAAGTTGACAACATTCCGCTTACATGGCTCAGTAAGGTTAGATGCAATAACGATGATAAGTACTGGCTTACATTTTTAACTAACACGCAATCTCGTGGTAGTCACCCAGATCGCCTGAATTATTCAACATTTTACTTTTCGTCGGTTTTTGGGGTTCGGTAGACGAAGGGTTTAAAATGGAATATTTTACGTTACAAGAGTCAGCTTTTTTTTTTAAATTTGGGGCCAGAATGGAAATTTACCACCCCTCTTCTCTAAAAATCTCACCGTGACCTGCTGCTACCTGATGCTAGGGAGGGATTAATACTATTGATACCTTGGACACTTCACCTTAGTTTTCATGGTGGGATTTTTACAGGATACGCATTTTCACAGCTCATATTATAATGATTTACCCACTTTGAGTCAAGTTGGTGTTAAATACCTAGGGCCTTACCACAATAAAATCCAAACCCAACTACGACTAAAAAGTTATAAATAAGACACCACAGACAGACAAATTAAAACTCCGGAGTCACACGTGTTAGGGCATAAATCAAACAGATTACGTGTGACTCCGGATTTTTTATTTGTCTGTCGTGTCTTGTTTATACCTTTTTAGTCGTAGTTGGGTTTTAGTTTTCATTACTTTAATTTTTATTAAAATTCTTTTGGGGTTATAATATTTATATTTTTGAAATATGCTTATTAAGCCCTTTCATTTGATACCCAACATGGTAGGAATAAACAATTTTTTTTTTTTTAGTTCCTGACTTTTTGTCCTCTAGAGGGCGCCATTTTTAATTTAATCCAGCAGACGATCAAGACGCTTCCAACGATACCTCATTTGTGAAATTGTAATGAGTCGTTTAGAAGATATGAGGGAACAGATGAACATACATACATACATACCAGTCAAAATCATAACCCTCCTTTTTTCTTCACCGTAGTCGGGTAAAAACTTAGACACTTCAACGCGTGTTTAATGTCAAACTCTATACAGAAATGTCCCTTAGTACCACAAAACCGCGTTTAACAGTTGTTTAGCCTAAACACCTTTTAAACACGACATTTCTGTATGGAGTTTGACATAAAACTGACATTAGACACGCGTTGAACAAGTGTCTACGTTTTTGTGGTAAGGCCCATAATGTTTAAAAGGTACCACAAAAACGTGATTATCAGTTGTTTATCCTATAAGGTTAAACTGTGCGACAGCCATTGAAGAATCAGTCAAGTTACAATAACAGTTACTAATAAAATACATAACACTGAGACCCATAATTAAGGTTTTTTGGAGGGTACAAAGATCCGGAACCCACCTATTCAGTTTAATATTCATATTCAAATAATTTTATACCTTCTTTTGGCTTTTCCATTACGTTGTACATTGTTCATATCAGACATCTTTCACGCCATGTGTAATTGTTTACAAACGTTCTTTTTTATGAATTTCGGCTCGCTTTGGAGTTTTTTCGTATTAAAAGGTGATTGGTCTTTGTAAATTTTTTTAAGGATTTAAAATAGCGCGTAAATGCTCTATGATGAAACATGTACCTACCTATTATTTCATTATTTTTAATTTTGTTATTTGTATGTATTTTTTGTTTCACGAACTGTGTCCAAATAAACGTTATTCTTTCTTTTATTTCTTTCTTTGTGGTGTGTATACAGTACTAAAACATTTTTTTTTGCGATTTTGCGATCTTGTGTCTTCGCGCCTTTATTCCTCAAAGGGGTAGGCAGAAGTTTATAGATATTTGAGCCCCAAGAAGACGAGCCTATTGTAAGAAAACCAACCGGTCACAAAATCTAGGCTCTCGGGTGCTACTAAGCAATTCGAATTGGAAATACCTATATAAACACACGCACATTTCTCTAAATCGCATCTGCTCCATGTCGCAGCATCATGCAGAGATACTATACTGCCCTTCGGCCTCGTTCAGGAGTTATCGTTTTTTTTTTACATACTGTTGTTTTTATTTATTTTCTAAGTTTGTGCCATAATATACGAGTATAAATTTAAAAGTTGTTTCGCTATCCCCCAGTGGTGGCCAAAAAGTGGTGGACATCGGGAATAATCGTTTAATTTCTGTTCTTCCTGTGCGAGTCCAAATAAATGCATTTTCCTTCTTTCTTTTTAGACATAATTCCCAGTTGATATTATAGGACAATCAATAGGCGAGACAAAAAAGCAAAAAAACCGCTTCAAACAGCACAGACCGGCCACAGCTCGTTTGTACCAGCCGGCCCGGACGGCAGACTAATTGAACAGTTTAGTTCCCACTAGAGCACGGAATAAGTTAATGTATGGGAACTGATCCTAACTGGCTACTCAAAGCACGGAGAGCCACTTTTTCCGGACGGATTTGATTTAGCGAGTACATTCAAAGGGCCTGAAACGGTTCGAACTACACATCGGAATGTGAACGGGAGACTCGCACCTTTTTATTATGTGGCTTTTGCGGGAATTTGTGGCAATAGAAATTATAGGAACGAGGGTCGTAATACGAAAATTACTATTTACACACTCGACAATTTGAAGTTGAAATAAAAAAAATAAATTAAATTTTTTGATTACTAAAAATGTAATCAATTTTGAATTTGGCGGGCCACATTGTAGAAATCACTTCAAGTAATGCGAAAGTAAGTACCATAGGTTCGACATATTCTGAACTTCCAATTCTTAATTCAGCAACCGGGTGTCAAAACAACATGAATCAATGTAGGTGTACGCAAAAAATAGTAGTTTCTCTAAAATATAGAGTCACTGAAAGGTTTTTATTATAATATCCTTTCCAAGATGAGGTCCCTGATTTTACGATTATACCCAGAATTTGCTTACCAAATAAAATCCAAGTTATTAAATGGAATAGTTCTCATAAAGACAGTTATTAACAAGGCAACACTGCCGCAGTTTGGACCTCTACCCTCATAAGTTTAGACCCTCGTTTTTCAACAATATAAGTAGGTAGCAGATATTTCCACATTTATGATGTGGAAATTACACTGAAATGTAGGGTTAGTAGCTTTGTACTCCAAGTTTGTGTTTTGTCAATAAGTAAATAGAAATCCACTGAAACAAATTCTCAATAACAAGTGCTGTTGAAATCAGTGCTATGAATTTAATACCTCCATTAATCATCCAGGACTATTCATTGAAGCAGGGCAGAAAAGCTAAGCCAATACTTAAGTTTATAGCGTACACCATCAGTAAGTTCTCATTTTAGTTTCGAAATATGTCCTAAGAATCATCTTCCACTTTATAGGAACACATAATCTTCCACTTTATAGGAACACGAATAAAAACCCGGATCACACAGATTATAGTTCCTAATACAAGCAGTTACTGCCAATTCACTTTGGGGTACCGTTGTACCCCAATAATTTCGGTTGAACGTCTCCGGGTTCTATTGTCAACACATTAGTAAAATTTCTGCGGACTTTTATCCGCGTAACGTTTAGCTACACTGCGGCGGTCAACCCTTAGTCGACGATGGTTAGTTTATTGAGGTAACAAAATATAGAAAGTGGTTCTATAACGGCTTGGTTGTTTTGGGGCAAAAGTGGCTGATTGTTATGAGGCAAATTTGAGTTTATTAAGAGAGAATGACTGGTCATTGGGTTTTTTTGGAGAAGAATTTGCTACTTTGTGTCTTTTGGAACGAGAGAGACGAAATATAATATGTAACTCTCTCTCTTAGTCACACTAAATCTCTCTTATTCTTTACTTTTAAGAAGTTTCACTTTTATTTTAATTTATTTCATTGTTCCTGTTATTTAGTACATAAACAGCTAAAGAAACTCCATTTCTACCGGGTGACCTACAACACCTCTTATTTTTTATTTTTTTGTTGGGTTTTGGGAAAATTGTTTAAAACTACGTAGATAAGGTTGGAATATTCTCACACGCGATTAAAAACCATTAGAACAGCTAAATATAAATAAATTAGGTCTTTGTTTACAAATACTATCAATTTTCCAAAAAAAACGCTCACAAAGTGATGACAGGCAATTTGTCTCTTTCAACTCCAAGATCAGCATGACTGCAGATAATATGTTTTAATTTATAATTTCTCATAAATCAACGCATCACTGTTCTCCCGACACTATTATTTGTCTAGTATTTTATCTCAGCTGGCGAGACTCCAAAAAGCATTATGGACTTGTCACTTTTTTACTAGGCGCTGTATCTAGGCTGTAAGACGTACCTACTGTATTAAAAGGGAGTCGACTACATTTTATTTAATTAAAACGGCTTCATGAACGGCGGTACAGCAAAGCAAACATAATAGGTAGCATAGGTGTACCTATAGTACACCCACATTTCGCCAGTTATGTATAAGTCCCATGTAATAGGAGGCGAGCCTGTTGCGATCAACCGGGCACTAATCTAAACTCCGGGCTTATGAGCTGTTCCACTGAGAGCTGTTGTGCTACTGAGAAATTCTAGATAGAAAAATCCAAAAAAAAATTGCCCGACCTGGGAATCGAATCCAGGACCTCATCACCTCAGGTTCAGTAGTAGCGCTTGCGACCCCTAGACCAACTAGGTTTAGTTTTGCATATTTTAAATAAATACTTTACTAAAATGTGCGTGGTATATCACAACGAAGCATATCAAATGCTTTGCTAAAATCTATAAAAAATGACAAGACAATTTATAATTGTTTATTGGTAAAATCAAGTAATAATTGTGCCATCCTCTTGTTTTTCTGAAACTCAAATTGTCTATTGTTGATTATTTCGTGTGTTTGTAAGAAGTTATCTCATTACAAATGTAACGTTTTAAGATCTTATCTATACACTCAGACCAAATAAAAAACCAAGACAGAGCGCTGTCAACAGTGACGTGAGGCCGGTTTCGTAAACATATGTGCATAAATTTTGGTGTAGTTTGATTGTAAATGTTGCGTTTGAGCGTGTATGTACAGAGCGGTGGTGTAGTTTTGGCATGCTTCACTGTATTATTCGCAGCGCTCTTTCTTGGTTTTATATTTGGTCTGAGTCTATACAAGACAATGTAGTGATAAGACGATCATTATTTACGTCATCACATGAACCCTTTTTGTGTATTGGACGTATCACCCCTATCTTTAAAAGGTCGGGATGCAGTCTGGAAGCAGCAATTAATTAAATGTGTAATAACTTGGATTAGTTTAGCTGAATATACTTAACATCTTTAGCACGTATCTCGTCGTAACCCGAGCTTTTGCCATCGTTAATTTGCTTGATGATTTGTTCAACCGTATCTTCTCGTGCAGGTTTCATTCATATCAACCTATCAGGAGTTTATTCGTACGTAAATTTGTCTAAATGAGACACATCACAAGAGCTGTTTGGGTTCTTCATATTAAAATTAAATTCAGTCATGAAAGTATTGGCCAATGTTGATGGATTCATTTGAAAAGTTATGAGTAAAACGTGTTCAATAGATTGCAAATGTTTGCCGGTTAAATTATTCACAATGCTCCACATCATTTGCTATTTTTGAAATTGTGAGAAACTTCCATCATTATTTGTTTATTCCTAATGTAATTTTTGTATATTTGTTTTATTTCTATATCTATTGTATTACAATCTTTTTGTAGGATATATTCATCTTTGAACCAAAAATTCAAAAAAAAAAAAAGGTTTTTGTTGGCCCAAGGACATTTATTAAGTTTACTGTAACTGCTTTTACTAATTGTTAATTAACATTTATCGTATAAATTATTAGCTAGTATGTATGTCCTTAACTATTTCATTTGGGCACCCGTATTGAAGGGGTGTACTCCAGTCGATGTTATAATTAGGTATAGTTTACTGCACCACTCGGCGATATCTATCTTTGTGAGTCATTATTGTTTAGCGCGCTCAACGCACAACCAATTATGCACAGCCGGTGAAGTGTTTACAATAGATGTATAAATAAACGCACTAGCATTGCGAATAAACACGTGATCTATACATGACTAAGAAATTCTATCACCGTATTTTTTATGCTTTAATTTAATGCATTTCTGCACCGCACCGAAGCAAAAAAGTATGCACATCTATATATACTTAGTGAGTTTCAAATTTAAAAGAATAGATGATAATTATACAAAAGGTTGTTATACCACATAAATAAAGTCACGCCGTATTCCCATAGGAGTAGGCAGAAAAAGGAAGGTAAGGTTGTTTGACTAAATCACCATCAGTCAAGATGTAGCCGTCCTCATTCAGACGAAGGACCCTTCATCGCACGCTATTTTAGTCGCTACACTGACTAAATAAATTCATCAAAATTCTTCCCAAAACATTTCCACAAGTCAGTTGTAATTTAAGCCTGAGCAAACTTTTAAACCCCAATCTTCGTTAAAATGTAAAACAATTTAATGAGGCAAGGGCGTAATCAAGTGACGGCTAAGCGATCCCTATTAGAAAGGCAGCGTGACGATAATCCCGGATTATCTCGTTAACTTGTTTTACAGGGCCATTGGACAAAGGGTGGACCCTTAGTATGAAATACACGGAGTACGGTGTTAGGGAAAATAATGACATTCCATCATTATTTTCCCTAAAAAGTGGAGTCTTTGCTTTTATAATGAAAACTGAACAAATTATTTTTGAATTTTAGATCTATAATTTTTGATGAAAATCTCCTTATATCTAGATTTATCGATTGATTTTCATTACAGTTTCATTTAACTACCTACTCTAATATTGCACCAACTTGGTCATAATCGTATATGTTGTCCTGCGTGATGTTTATAAATTAGGTCGGAATGATTCCTGCTATCGGCACATTCAGTTAAAAGGGAGAACTTCAAAAAGAATAGCGCTAGCGCATCAATGCTTGTTCGGTCTCCGTCTTTTACGATGGCAACAAATGAGTAATTAATAATTATTCCTTAATGGTGATGCTCTTCAGAAAAGTCAGGTGCGTAGTACTCGCAACCGGCTTGTGTATGACCAGTTAGCTATGGAATTCTGTAAAAATCCCATCGTGAAAACTTAGGTGACGTGATCTTGAAGTGAACTTTCACTGCCTTAGCATCAGTATCGATGACAATGACAGCTAACTCCATGCTCACTTCACAAGATTTCACGGTGAGATGACAGTTTAGCAAACATGCAGATGCTAGGGATTAACACTATTGACAATAATTCACTTCACCTAAGTTTTTACGGTGAGATTTAAACACAATTGACCAGCTGATGTATGAACGTAAACGAAGCCAAAGGAGCCTAAGTCTAAGTAAGGATCTTAGCAGGTGGCGTTCTGTAGTTTCTGCCCCATGGGACGATGAGTGGGTTTATGTGTATGTGTAGAAATGATTCCATGTTCTTAGTTATCCCTCGGCACCGAGTGTGAAATAAAATCAATCAAAATCAAAATATTTGGGCACTTATGAAACGTCAGAAGCTGGTGCACGGTTCCAATTGGTCGCTTCCTATGGAGAAGAGCCGGCAAGAAACTCCACGGTTACTCTTTTAATTGGCTTTTAAAATATCTTCAAATTACAGTGTTAGTAGGCATGGGAGGACAATGTAGGCCTTTCAACATGTGATCGCTACATGTAGTCACCCGTTTCGTAAAGTGCGTTAGATTGGTTACGATGGTACTTCTAGATAACATGTAGTGCAATTGTTTTAGTTACGTCATCGTTAATAAGTAGTTTGTTTGTTTTGATAAACCCATTGCCTTGGAGTGGGTTTTCGTGTTATCATACCGATGACGAATTATTATATGCATTTCCTGTTTTGCGGTATAGCAATCTAATTGATACCTCTATTATTAAACAGTGACATTTCAGGGTCATCGGGCAGTTTTTACACAATCTTTCCTTATTATAAACTAGCTGTTTCCCGCGACTTCGTCTGCGATCCAGGATGAAAAGCAGCCTATGTTCTTCTCCAGGTCAAGATCTAACCCTGTACAAAATTTCATCTGTTCAGCCATTTTAGCGTGAAATGCTAACAAACTGGAATAAAAAAGAATCCTGTGTCCTAATCCAGGTCTACCCATGTGCCAAACATCCAAATCTGTTTAGACGTTTTAGCGTGAAAGCGTAACAAACAAATAAATTCACTTTCGCATAGGAAGTTAGGATGTAGTAGACTAACCCTCTTATTCATAAACGTTTCTTAAAGTTAAAGAGACGTATAAACGTCGAAACTGTATAGTTAAACAGTTGCTAATTCATAACTTAACTTTATGCAGCGTTTATGAATAAGGCGGTTAGTATTTATTTTTATGCAGATAAAGGCTGAACACCGTTTACGGCCCACGGTTAATGGTTACTTCCTAATTTGTTCTCTCACGGAGTATTTCATTCAAATATTATTTATTTAATTTAGGCTGATAATATCTGCACTATAATTAAAATCAGGTTCTCAAATGTTCTCCATACACCCACAAATTCCCAAGAAGAAGGGACACAAGAAACTCTCTTTTCTATGGGCATATTATTATCACTGTCTCTTTGGTCTAGTGGTCGCAAGCGCATGAGCATGACGTCCTGGGTTCGATTCCCAGGTTGGGGAATGTGTTGTTATTAATTTCTTATAATATGGGTTAAATATTGTACCTATTTATTTGTCATTGCTCCATTTTTCATTATTTTTACCCGACTACGGCGAAGAAAAAGGAGGGTTATGATTTTGACCGGTATGTATGTATGTATGTATGTTCATCTGTTCCCTCATATCTTCGAAACTACTCATCACAATTTAACAAATGAGGTATCGTTGGAAGCGTCTTGATCGTCCGCTGGTTATATGACGTTACATTAAATTAAAAATGGCGCCCTCTAGGGGACATAAAGTCAGGAACTAACAATAAATATTGTTTAATCGTATCGTGTTGGGTATCAAATGAAAGGGCTTAATGAGCACATTTCAAAAATAGATATATTATAACCCCAAAAGAATAAAAATAAAAAAGTAATAAAAACTAAAACCCAACTACGACTAAAAAGGTATAAACAAGACACCATAGACAGACAAATTAAAAATCCGGAGTCGCACGTGTTATAAAAATATATACGCATAAATCGAACAGATTACGTGTGACTCCGGATTTTTAATTTGTCTGTCTATGGTGTCTTGTTTATACCTTTTAGTCGTAGTTGGGTTTTAGTTTTTACTACTTTTTTTTACCTATTGTGGTACAGTAATCGTATTCTAGGTGCATCGTGTTCACATATATATAAAATAATGTAAAGAAAAAAAAAAAGAGTAACGGTGGAGTTTCTTGCCCATTCTTCTCCATACGAAAACTACCTTTTGGAAGGGGCAACTAGAATCAGTTCTATTTCTTTGTTTTTGACGTTCAAAAGTGCCTTTAATGTGCCTATTTGAAATAAATTATTTGACTTTGAATTCATGAAAATTTGTATGAAATTCGTCATTTTCACCGGTGGGAAATTTTACTGAGCCTCCTCCATTTCGTGTTTCTAATCACATGTAGAGCGACCGTCATCTCAATCTAAAGGAAACCAGTGTACCGGTAGATGCATCGTTGCCTATCCACCTGGCTTAATCCGTTTGTCACGTCTTGTGAGGCTCAAAGGAAGCCTTTGAGTCTCCTGTTTGAATCAATTGAGTATCCTAAAGGAAGCATTCATAAATGAAACAGGTGTAGCAAGGCTTCTGGTGACCCGGTTTGACCTTTATGCGCCTACTGATTGATAACAACTAACCCTTGGAAGATTATAAGAACTTCTAGATGGTATCTAGTGTAGGATTATCTAGTGTAGGTATTTTTTGTGCATGGTTTTGAAAAGGAGTAAAAACCCGGGCGGTTTGGGTCATTGGTTACCATAATATTCTGTTAATGATCTTTTAGTTTTAATACAACAAGGAGGTTAACTACCCATGACAAGTGACTCCTTACAATAAACGTTTTTGACAACAAGTTAAATTCAATTTAAAATTTAAAAAACCCCCGACAAAACAAAGCATCTAATAAACGATTTTTTTTTATAGCTACGAACACTCGATCAAGTCACCTTTCAATCAAAATCAAAATCGGTTCAGCCGTTTGGCAGCTACGGTGGCGCAGACAGACACACAGATACACACGTTAAACTTATAACAACCCCCTTTTGCCGTCGGGGGTCAAAAAATAAACGACGTGATTCTGTGAGAAATAAACCTATGAATAGCGTCAACGATTATTCGGTCAGCGCCAATGAGTAAAAGTTTCATAACTTTCTTTACAATTCATTTTTCTAACTGCTTCTCCTCGCTGGGACGATGAAGCGAGAGGGGGAGATGCGTTAGCTTTTTTGCTCTTCTACATTACTTAGGGACCGAGCACATTGTTTGCTGAGCGTGGCAAACACAAAAATAAATTTTGTCCCCAAACAAAGTGTGAATATTCTGAGGAACTGTCGTAAAACGTTATGAAAACGTATGCATTTTGATGTACCTATTTATATATTTTACGTGCACAAATTAATAGAATTGGAAATGAAAATTTTAATAACAGGGTTCCGTTTATTACCATTCGGATACGGAACCCTAAAAAAGAAGCATATCGTGTAGAGGTACCTCAAAACGCAGCTTATAAGGAAAGTTGTTCACTCAATTAAATTAAGAGCTAATTTAAATTTTTACCACCCCCGCCCCATAATAATATATATCCCCCTATCTATAATATCTGTGTCTCACTGTCCAAAGATGTGTCATTTTATTTCTACAATACTACTTAACATTTTAGTTTATTAGCACATTCCACAAAAACTAATCGCGAAACGACTACCTACCCGTGCGTACCGTGTGCGGATGGCAGTTTCACTCACAGACGCCTCCCCTCTGGAAGGTGGGCGTTAATGCTGTAGCTGTTAACTTACAATAAAATAATTTATTTGAATCTGAAGCCACCGATTAATTCAGAAACAAATCTTAAGTTGAACAACTGAACGCGTATTTTTGCCTTATCGTTTTATAACCGTTTTAATATCGTTTTTGTATCAAACAACCGAAAAAAGAGCAGCAATCTCGAGTACAGTGTAAATAGTCGCAGTAACAATACACTCTGAAAATGTAGCTTTAATAACTACAGAACACACAACAAGCAGCCTTATGGCTAAGAAAATAAGGACTATGCAATGCAAACAAGTCTTTGGATGAAATAAGAAGGTGGGTTTAAACTGCAATTTTAAAGTTACAACTTATATCTGCGCATTTTATGTTTTGCGAACTTTGCTATGTAGTGGTTTAAGTTAAGAAGATTTCTCTTAAAACATCCTTATATCAGCTAGAAGAGTCTTCAAGCCATCCACTGCTGTACATTGGCTTCCCCAAAGCATTACTACAACGACTGTTCCCGCGCTGCCCTCATCCAGTCCGGTTGACCTTGTGGGGGACCTTTATACGCTGTGTCGTCTGGAACACGGTCACCACTCGAAGACCTTCGGCATAATCGGCCGCCCATCACTATCACATTTTATACCTGTTGGTACACCCATATTTTTAGTAGAAAAGCTGAATTTAACGGACACAACAGGTCAGAAATTAACTAAATAATTCATAGTCAAGTAGCAAATACACTATCTATCTATAGTAATATTTTAAAAACAACCGAATTTTCCAAAAAAACAATTTTTATGTTATGTTGTTTTTTTTTTTTTGTAAAAAGTTTTTATTTTTCACTTTTTAGTTGTAGTACCTACTCCTCCCAATTTCGAATACCACTACCCGCTATGTAAATAACAGTGACGGAGTCAAATAATATGTCATCTAGATAGACTTAGTCGGAAACAATACGTAATATTGAAGCTAACTCAATTACTACGCAAGCAAAATTAATAAAATTTTATATGGAACCTCTGAAGCATGACTTACCAAACAAAAAAAAAATCATCAATATCGATTAATAATTGGCGGAGTAATCGCGTAACAAACACAAAAAAAAAAACTACAGACGAATTGAGAACCTCCTACTTTTTGAAGAAGTCGGTTAATAATAACCAAGACTTTTAACTTTCGGTGCTATGTCCTCTGTAATCTAAAAAAATTGTAACAAGTATTCCTCACAAATCGACGACGTCCACCATCAGTAAAACATAAGGAAACTAGACTCGTATGCATTATATATGCTCGGAGTGTTACGATCCCAATCCGGGAGTTTTATTTCCCGATGCGATATATTGCTTCGGTCCACTTTGGGAATGTTGTACCTCCGAAATTCCTTAGGGGTAAGTTGATTAGTCGATATGATTCTTAGAACAATAAGAAGTAGATGGATTGTTTGAATGATGAAATGGCTAGAAAGGGAATGACTACTGAGAAAATGACCACTATAAAAAAGAAAAAAAGAAACAATTAAAAAGAAAATGAATTATAAGTAGGTAATATTTTATTTAAATAATAATAAATAACAAATATAATAAATGACAACTATAAAATGGAAGAAGAAGGCATGCTGTTCCAAACTCAAATTAAATTGTGACTGGCAAGTTCAGAACAGATGCTAATATCAAAATATCTCATGCTTACCATTCATCAGTAGGGAGGAGTCTAGTTAGTACTCCCTTTGCCCTTGCCTCATATAGGCGGGTCATACCCTTAGCAACTTTTCTTATTAAAATTCTAATGCACGTGGCACTAGCAAAAATTGAAAATATTATAAGGCAAAGAAAGGGCCTGAAATACTTTCAAAATTACTAATAAGAATTTTTTTGCAGAATTTTCGGCACTTTACTTCGGATTGTGTGTCGCTCCGTTCATGATCATCACCAGCTGCCTAGCTTTTTCTAAGTTAGGGTTGGATTCCAGTCTAACCGGATGCAGCTGAATACCATATTTACATTGAGCGACTGCCTATCTGACTTTCATAACCCAGTTACTTGGTAGCAAACATCCGCCTCCACTAATCTTTTCAAAAAGTTGAGACGTCCACAATATTGTTTTGGATAACTATAAAATTTCATTGGTATAACGTTATGAGTAAAACCCGCTGTACAAATATGAGACACAAACAAAACGTTAAATTGGCAAAAATGTACGAACGTAGACAATGATACTCGGGTTCCGTAGCTCTGAAATTAGTATAATAATTGCAATGTGCTGTGCATACATCCTTCCTAAAACGGGTTTAAATTTGAAAATGAGTTTGTTTGTCTTTCATACCATCACTTTTTATTAATTTTCTATTCAATTTTTTAGTTCTATGAATGCTATTACCAGCGAAGAATATTCCTTTGTTTTTCTTATAGATGTTGAAAACGGTGACGAAAAGTTAGTGTATCATTGAAATATTATAATGTTATCGCCTATATCAAAATCGATGTCATAGATATTAGGAATTTAATAACGTTCATTTTTTATACCGATATTTCCTATTAGGTATTTATAAGATTTTTGGTACTACTTTATTAGTTACTAGCTGCAGTCTCGATCCTGTGGGAATATCGGGATAAAAAGTATCCTATGTCCCTTTCGCATTTATAATATTGGTTAGGATTCATAATCTTTTGTGAGACAAAATTATTCCCATGATAGTTATCTCTCACGTTTCATGGAACTCCGAAAATGTACAAATTGAACGCGTGACGTAACGAAAACAGGGGCGGTGTATGAAAATGAAATATTTCCCAATTTCATCGATCACTGTATGTGAGCCATTCACAACTGATAGCGGGTTGAGGCATGTATTTGACGCGTGGTTTCACTTGCATTTTATTAATTTTATTTTTTGACCAAAAATGTTGTTGTTGGAATCGCGCTTTTTTGTTTCGACTAAAAAGTTCTGTTCGACCAGTAATCTATAGACAATATTTTAGTGTTGCGTTTATTTCGTTTTTTTAACCGACTTCTTCAAAAAGGAGGAAGATCACAATTCGTCTGTATGTTTAAAAAAAAAAAATATGTTTGTTACGCGATTACTCCGCCAATTATGAATCGATTTTGATGATTCTTTTTTTGTATGGTAGGTCATGGTTCCGAGGTGGTCCCATATTAATTTTATTAACTTTGCTTGCGTAGTTTTTGAGTTAGCTTCAATATTACGTATTTTACCCACTTAGTTTATCTAGACGATGTATTCATTTACTCCTTCACTGTTATTTATATCAGCTAGTGGTATTCGAATTTGTGTGGGGTAGGTACCACAACTAAAAAGTGAAAAATAAAAACTTTTTACAAAAAAAAAACCGACTTCCAAAAAAAACACTCAAAACTGAAAAATAACTTTAATTTCGGAAGTCGGTGGCAAAAAACGAAAATTGAAAAGCAAAGACACCGACTTCCGAAATTAAAGTTATTTTTCAGTTTCGGTCGGTTTTTTTTTTGTAAAAAGTTTTTATTTATGTTTTTTTTGGAAGTCAGTTGTTTTTGTTAAAAGACTCTTGCTTATCGTACCAGATCTTTCTCAAACATCTCTACAAAATGAACTTTGAAGAAAACCTTACAGGCAGCTATGTTGGGTAATTAAAACAGTATGTACTACCAAAATACAACCCCTTGTTTATTATGGCAAAGGCAAACCCAAAATTTGTTATTTTAGGACAAGAAAAATAAACAATTTTATTCTGACGTCGTAGAAATAAACAAAGATAATTTCGGACTTGGTTAGTCCTTCAAAGTAAATAAAATTAATTCAATAATGCACCGTTCCCTAAGGTTGGGGCCATTAAAATGGCGAGACTGAGAGAAAGGTGCGATAACTATGTTACAATTGTTTTACTTATTTGTACTGTGTTATGGACTGAAAAAACCAACCCACAATAATAATGACCAACCAGAATGATATTGGTGATGTCATTCAAAAGGTCAGTTTCGTAGTAATCGAAATCAGTGTTCATAAATCTGGGGGCTTAAACCGGTCACTTTAGCAGAATCATAATATGAAAATATTATGAATCATCTTAAACTGTCACAATCTCACAATTCATAACATGATCTGCGTGTAATTCATATTACGAAATAATTCATCTGTTTGACAGTTTTCTATGGAGATTCGCAATATGGTCCACAAATTATGAATTGCTTTTAAGTCAAATTAGAGGAATTACTAATGACAGTTGGGATTCAGGAAATTAACTGCTTTTTAGAGGAATTGCTAATGTGGCCGGTTTAGGCCCCCTGGTCAGATTTATGTAAATATACCTACGAATCAACAGCTTACGATCATTACTTGCTACTTGTAAAGATCACTGCTGCTGCTGAAGCTGCCGCTGCTGGACATCGCGATATCTATCCCAAGCTTCGCAGTCGCCACATTACCCGGTCCTGAAGTTCTCCCGTCCAGAGGATTCCTGCGGCCTTCACAAGGTCATTGGTGGACATTGTGGAAGGCATAATGCCTTTTTAAAACTTTGATATTTTGCATGTATGATGATTTTGATGTGATGTTATGTTAACATGTATCAGGGGGCTTATAAATATCTCAGAAACTGGGTGTTATCGGCGTATCACTTGTATGCGCGTGCGTGATTAACCGCCGAGAAGGCGCGGAGGTCGGGGTAGGTACCTACCTAACATGATATGCGACGGCGCCGGCGCGGCGGCGAGCGCGCACCCTCCACACCACTCAGCTCACAGACGCGCTCCACTACGGGCATTCCTTTGTACTGTCCTATGTACGTTGTTCATGTGATTTATACTTACACCTGTTTGCCTGTCTGTCTGTGTTTAATACAGTCCACTAATTCTTTAATTATACAGTTCAATTAAGCCCATACAATGGTCCTTCGATAGGTCAAAACTAATTACCAGTTTTTCCGTAATTACAGCCCTCAACGTCGTCGGTAGTCGTGTTCACCTGTGCAGACTTAGACCGCTCGCGAGGTAAACGCGGTATGACCACGAAGAAAGGAACAAAGGAATCGTTCCCGAGCAGCCTGCATCGTAATCGTGGGAGCTGATGTCATTTTTTGGGAGTATAGTACTGTATTTGAGTGAGTCCGTTCCAATTAGTTCTTTTTCTTGCCGAAAATCGTTGATTCAGGTTCCTATCTTTCAGTTTTTAAACAGTGTTTCAATATAAGTGCTTTCATAGTGTTTTCTTTAATACTTTAACTGTTTGTTATAATAAGCACATTTTGTATAGAAAACGCTTGGTCATTAGCATATTCGCACTTCGTTAAGGCATGTCACAGTATAAATAAGTAAGTAAAGTAAATAATAAAAGTAAGTAGGTAAGTTTAAGTACTATAGCATATTGTGCGCTTGTTGAGTCGTTGACCTTGGCACTGATCCTCGATCAGTAACGTATCCATAGCTGTTTTGCAGTTTTATCTATTAAGTACATTAGCATCAGTGTGTCCAGCTGTTACTAAACTTTACAATGGCAGATAACTTAAAAACATTGATAAAGAAACGTAGTTCAATTAAATCTAAGCTTATTACTTACAGCAATCACTATTTAAAGTTAGTAAAAAGTAGCTCCGCAATATCTGAGTTGCAACGTTTAGACTTAGAGGAGCGTTTTAACAAATTCGAAACCTTACACAGCGAATTTGATGCCTTACAGACACAGATCGAAGTCCTTTCCGATGACGACGAGACTGCGTTGGCTGAGCGTGAGGACTTTGACCGCCAGTTCTTCAATCTGGTAGCACTCACGCGCAGCCTGCTCGGTGTTTCGGCCAACGGTGCTGCGTCTGAGGCGGGCTCCAGAGATGCTAACTCAGGTGCACATGTTCCATTTAGGGATTCTTTTATTCGTTTGCCTAAAATAGATTTGCCACATTTCGATGGGAATTACCAATGCTGGCTTGAGTTTAGGGATACCTTCGGGTCATTGATTCACGACAATTCTAGCATAAGTGACATCAACAAGTTCCACTACCTGCGAGCTTCACTCCAGGGAAATGCGGCTTTAATTATTAAAAACATTGATTTTAAAGCCGATAATTATGTTCTTGCGTGGGACCTGTTGTGCGAACGTTACAATAACAACCGACTTCTAGTGAACAATCATATTCAGGCTTTATTTGATGTCAAACCCATTACAAAAGAATCAAGTGCTTCCATCAGAACCCTTGTTGATGTTATTAATAAAAATGTTAGGGCACTAACTTCATTAAAAAAACCCACTCAATATTGGGACGATATTATTATTTATTTTATGGTTAAAAAATTGGATTTAACAACAAGTCGTGACTGGGAAGAGCATAGAAACACTACATTTAAAGATGATCCTACTGCAATACAATTTTGTTCTTTTTTAAGCAGGAAAGCGGACTGGTTAGAATCGGTGGAGTCAAATCTAAGCTCTTCTGAAATGAATGCTATAGTCGCCTTAAATAATAGTCATTCAAATAAAACTGATTCCGATCATAATCAAACAAATAAAAAAATTGAAAATATAATTAAAAACAGTAAATGTCCACTTTGCTCCCTTGCACATACATTATACAAATGTGAATCATTTAGAAATTTGCCAATAGAAAATCGCATAGAAAAAGCAATTGAATTTGATGTTTGTATTAATTGCTTACGCTTTGGACATAATCCTAAGAAATGTAGATTTTCACATTGCAAATATTGCAAAACAAAGCACAATTCGCTTTTGCATTTGGAAAGTAAAGAGCATAAACTTGTTTCCAATCCATTGCCTTCTGAAATGCCTTCTGCACTGCCTTCTGCCATGCCTTCTGCAGTTCCTTCCGCTTCACCTTCAAATGTTGTGATTAAATCGAAAGGTTCTACCGTCTTTGTTCGTGCGTATGAACGAGTATGAATTCCTCAAGGAATTCATACTCGTTCGTTCGGTAAAGTTCGGGTCTGCTAAAGACTTCAAAGTCTTAAGCAGACCCGAACTTCAACGTTCCGTCGGTCGTAGACATCCTGGTAGGGGCCGAAGTTTTCTGGAATTTCTTAGGTAGCAAATCGATAGACTTAGGGAAAAACCTACCTAAATTATGCGAGACCAAATTAAGATGGTTAGTTTCAGGTAGTATTTCGCACCAATCATGTTTTTCCGCTATTCATTTTTGCCATTATTCCAATGTAACTACTAAAAGGAAATTCCAGTACATTAGGTCATTCTTTTACGAATGCTTGGAATCTTTTTCAATCAATCAACTCAGCCTATCGCAGTCCACTGCTGGACAAAGGCCTCTCCCAAGCTGCGCCACAACACCCTCTCCTCCGTTTTCCGCATCCAGTCGGTGATTTAAACGCGATCCATCATTTCACAAAAAATAAAATGAGTTTATGAGTAAATATGAGCGCCTAAGTCTTAAGACGTTAGACTCAGACTGTACACTTTCACCAGAAAACATTCATTACATTACAAAAAAAAAAAAAAAAAATCATTACATTTCTCATCATAGAGTCATTCGCAGTTCTAGCACCGCTACTCAACTAAACGTAATATTCGACGCTTTAGCTTCTACCAGTTTGATCCCCAAACTGGTAGAAGCTTAATGACATTTAGATGGTCGGTCCCGTAATTCTAGACGATCTGTTTTCCCATTCTAATACGTTTTTGTATAAACCATATACGTGGTCTCAGGTAACATGAAAAAATGAACAGGGCTATCGAGTCAAATCCAGCCAAACTACTAACTGATAAAATTATGGACGGTCATACCCAATGTGCCATACGACGTGACTTCTAATGTGCCATACGACGTGACTTCTAATGTGCCATACGACGTGACTTCTAATGTGCCATACGACGACACTTCTAATGTGCCATACGACGTGACTTCTAATGTGCCATACGACGTGACTTCTAATGTGCCATACGACGTGACTTCTAATGTGCTATACGACGTGACTTCTAATGTGCCATACGACGTGACTTCTAATGTGCCATACGACGACACTTCTAATGTGCCATACGACGTGACTTCTAATGTGCCATATGACGTGACTTCTAATGTGCCATACGACGTGACTTCTAATGTGCTATACGACGTGACTTCTAATGTGCCATACGACGTGACTTCTAATGTGCCATACGACGACACTTCTAATGTGCCATACGACGTGACTTCTAATGTGCCATATGACGTGACTTCTAATGTGCCATACGACGTGACTTCTAATGTGCCATACGACGTGACTTCTAATGTGCCATACGACGACACTTCTAATGTGCCATACGACGTGACTTCTAATGTGCCATACGATGTGACTTCTAATGTGCCATACGACGTGACTTCTAATGTGCCATACGATGTGACTTCTAATGTGCCATACGACGTGACTTCTAATGTGCCATACGACGACACTTCTAATGTGCCATACGACGAGACTTGTAATGTGCCATACGATGACTTTCTTAGTGGAGGGGATACCAAAGCTGAAACTGTTGACATTTCAAATAAAAGGTGGTCCAGTATGCTAAACAACGGGAAAGATAGTCCGCCGGATGTAGTGACTCATTTCATTCATAATGATAGTGAAAATCATTCAGTAGTAATCATTCCGACGTAACCATTCATTCATTAATCATTCATGATTTATTAGTAAAGTATTCTAGCTTAGCAAAAATATTAAAGTAAATTGCATGGTAATTTCTCAACAACAGAACTAGAAAACTCATTAAATATATGTACCTATACATTATTCACAGCTTGAAATGTTTCCGGTAGAGTATAATTTGTTAGTCTGGACAAAAATTACCACGCAAACGTAGATTGCTTCCTCTGACACCATTTATTAACAACCATAACCAAAGCAACATTTAAAGCTTGTACATGCTGGTCCTCTGTTGCTATTGTCACATATACGACAAACTTGGCCTTTTGGTGGCAAAAACTTATTTAGATTTGTCGTGTATAAAATATGTCTTAAATGTTTCAGATATAAGGCTTAGAACCGCGTACAGCCCTTAATGGGTCAACTACCTAGCTCAAGAACAAATCTTGGGTTTCCTTTTTTGAATAGTTATGTTGACTCTACTGAGCCAGTATTGGTGGCTAATTGTAAAGGCCGAGGAGGCAAACATACACATGTGCATCTTTGTTTGCTCGGCAGTGAAAGCCGTATATTTGGAGCTCGTCACTGACCTCACCACTGAGGCCTATACGGCCGATCTAAATCGTTTCGTGGCGCGTCGTGGCAAGCCGCGAAGCATTACACCCGATAACGGGACTAACTTTGTAGGCGCATCAAACGAGATGTATAGATTCTTGCAATCATCAAAATGTTGCATCTGAAATGGCGCAGCAAGGTATCGAATTTGTTTTCTCGCCTGTCTAGAGCCTTCATTTTAATTAATTGGCTGAAGCTGCTGTAAAATCATTTAAACATAATTTAAAACGATTTTTCGGTACTCACTCCCTTTCTCTTCCTAATTGGACGGCCATTCTTAACAGTACCTCCTCAGGTGACTGAAGCCAACATCAAGCTGGATCGCTAGGAGAGAGGCCAGCACATCAGGCAGCATTTCTGGCGACGGTTTCATATAATGAGTACACTTCTCTGCTGCAGGCAAAATCCAAGTGGTTTCATTCCAGAGGTGAAGTGGACACGTGGTCCTTAGTCCTGATAAATAAAAAAACAACGCCACCCGGCTCCGGCTGGTATCCTGACGTAGACGAGGTCACCCGAACCGAAGACGAAGCGGGGCACCGTCCGTCGTGTCTTCAACTGCATTTGCCTCCTTCCAGTCGAACATTGAAAACTTCCCTTCAACCCGGGGACTATGTCGGCGCATCAAATATGCACGATTGACCGCTGGGAAAGTGCGGAGGTTGGGGTACCGAACCTGGTACGCGAAGGCGAGCGCGCGCCCTCCACACCACTTACCTCACAAACGCGCTTCACTACGGGCATTCCTTTGTACTGTTCTATGTACGTTGTTCATGTGATTTATGGTATTACACCTATTTTAATACAGTCCACTAATTCTTTCATTATAAATTCCCAATTGAGCCTATTAATTTGGCATGACCCGCTTACTTCATAGCCACATATTTTTTCTCTCCACAAACGCATACCCGTCCAGATGATGATAACATAAAGCGTGTAATGGATTAAAATCTCTTTGTGTTATACGTACAAAGCAGGATGTAAAAGGTTGTTAAAATATGCCCTGAGTTTACTGTTGGTAATACTGCCCAATGAGGTCATAGAATGGTATCTTTGTGCAGACTGCACACTGATATTGTATTTTCAATTGCGCTTAAAGGGTAAAAAAATAAATTGTATGAAAATAATTGATAATAAATCATATGAATAATCAAATTAATAATTATTGTGTGAATTTTTTCAAATAATAATTAAAATGAAAATGTACCTTGTGTATTGACATTTTTGTTAAAATAAATTATTTCTGTCCTTATTTTTACCTATTTAAATTGTCATGTTTGTATTTTTATCCATTGTCTTTGTTATTATTGTAGCCAATGAAATTTTATGTAATATTATGAGATTTGATTTGAATATAGAGCACGCGGAGACGCCTCGGTCTCCTTATTTAATCTTGTGCGTCGGTGGCCGGACTAAGAGGCGGCATTGTCATCACTTTACAAATTTAAAACCAAGTGTGTCACCGGTAACTCGCACTACAACACATGACGTACCTATAGAAACAAATGGCTTTGAAGGCGGTCCGTGCCAGAAGCTTTACGCCCAGCGCACTTTTGGCGCCTGGAATTATAGGGCTAGCGCAGACCGCCAGACTGGCAGGAAGACTAGACTAAAGCATTTACTTGTAACAAAACATCGAGCCGCTCTAACGTGTCACCCTTTCAAGATCCAAACAATGAGCACGACCCTCGACGCTTTGTTACAATTTGGTTTTGCAAACAAACGAGTGAATTTGTGTAAAATTACATCGAGCAAGATAAACGCGTCACATGTGACCTGAAGATCCGACTACTCAACGACGAGTTAACGCAAAATAGAAAGAATGTTACAGGTTAAAAATTCGCAGGAACGATACGATCATGGAATTGCTTTTTTAGATTGAGCTTTTGCCTGTATTTGTATCATTCGTAAGAACGTACATTACATGGAAATGCTCGGGGAAAATGCTCTAATGTATACTCACCTTTATGGTTTTAAAAAGACCAGTCTAATATGAACATATACAGTCATAACTATACATGGATCCTTTTGTGTTTGGTCTAACGCGTCTAACGTCTAACGGAACTAACGCCGCCATCTTGTTTTTTCAATACATTTCTCATTGTTTATCTACAGCGACCCCCTATCAACGTCATTCCAGTGCTAAACGATCCTTGTATCAGTGTACTTACGGGTTAATAAAAGAAAAATCTTTTTCTTTTTATCAAACAGAAATACATATGAATAGGCATCAGAGACTTGCTCAATTAAATAAAAAGGTGAGCCTACACTCCTAAAAAATCTTCTTGGAAACGTGTGTTTTTATTAAATATTTTGTATTTTTGCAGCGCATCAAGCCTTAAGTGCTTTTAGATTGACGTGTCTTTGACAGACAAAAATGAAAAATCTTACATAAAACATGTTACATAAAATTTACATATTTTCTAAAGATTTTAGATTTTTTTTATGTAATGTGTTTTTATTTATATTGGATTTAGAGGGGAAAAATCTCGCATGAATTTAAATTACATTGTGTTAATAATGTGCATTTTATTGTATTCGTTAGAATACGTTCTTATATCGTTTTTTTACACATTAAAACTCAATTATTTAACGGTGACATTAAATCCCGGCTAGTTTCTGTACATTTTATCCAAAAAGTTTCCTAGAAAAGAAGTACCTAACCAAAATCAGCAAAGTGGCTTTCGTAAATCCCTTCAGATCTCTATCGTCCCCGATCCCGTCGCCACACCATTAATTTTAAGTAAAAAAATTAAGATCTCGCAGTATCCTTGGCAGTTTTTCATTGAATACCGCAATGACAGTATCACAAAGGGTCCCGGTAGAGCGAACCCGCATAAATCGCTATATGTCATCTCTATTCCTTTTGTTCGCAACAAAACTTCATTTTGTACTAAAAACCAGCAAAGAATGAACCCTCAGTAATTTGTCTCCAGGCATAACAGAGGTTTTAATAAACTGGTTCGGAAAGTAAATTAATCGGGTGGATGTACAGGTATTTCAGTTGATAGCTATTTCGGGTTGTTGTTTGTACAAGAATTTGTATTCATTAGAATCACACTTTATAGGACTTTTTAGGTTCCAAGATAGAATGAAAAGAAAATAACAGTTTTAATAATATTCTCAATTCTTTATTGCATTCCATAATGTTAGTAAAAACAGTTATGGACCCTGCCAGGAGGGAGGAGGAAGAGGTGTCCTTACTTAAATAAATAACAACATTTTTAATAAAAAGTGTAAAATAACTTTAATTTCAGATGTCAGTGTCTTATTCTTGGATTAGTCCACATTCAACCCCTAGAATCTCAACCCCTGTGCACGTTCAACCCCTTGGGGCTTGAACGTGGACTTTTAATTTTGAATGTTTTTAATCCACGTTCAACCCTCAATGGACTATAAAACACAAAAGTTTTTCTCATCTATACATAACTAGCTGCCCGACCCGGCTTTGTTCGCTCGGGTAGCAGTATGTACTAATCTACTGCGCACCTACCTACCTACATAGATATTATGTAGGTAGGTAGGTGCGCAGTAGATAAGGTAGATACCTATATACCTACTTACACCTACCTACACCTACCTAACTTCACCTACCTACCTACACCTACACGAAGCCAAAACTACACATACAAACATAATATTTATGAAAAAAGTAATTTTTGCGAGGTCAGGGAACGATCCTAATTAGTGATGTGCCGTTACCAGTAATTTACTCCAGTTGAGTATTTTCCCAGTAGCGTAACCATTACATTCTACAAAAATAGTAATTTAGTGTAACAGGAAAAAATATGTTTTTCTTAAATTTAATTTGTGATTATGTCCGATAACTTACTTACTTATTCCAAATAACATATTTTTTTAATGTATTTAAAAGTGTTGTCCCGAATTTTGGGACAGATGTCCCGGAAAAAAATTAGTCCTAAGGAAGTCTCGTCTCTATTCTTCGAAGTTTAGGCAAATAGGCACTACCTATTCCTATCACTGATAATACCCTTTTTAACCGTGTTTGATTAATAATAACATAACATAACATCACGCCTGTAATCCCTGAAAGGTTAGGTAGAGGTGTACCTTTACACTCTCATTTTGCTATAGTTATGTTTAAGTCCCGTGCGGGTGTGAGCCTATTGCGCACACGCCGCACGGGCACAAATCCGGACTCCGGGCTGCTACTGAGATATTCCAGATGAACAAATCCAATAACACTTTGCCTTACCCGGGAATCGCACCCAGGACCTCATGTTCAGCTATAGCGCTTGCGACCAAATTATTAAATAGCAAATCGGTACCTACATATTTATCTTCTTCATTTTAATGTTCGTTGCCAGGTTACGTAGTAGCAACATTCAGAAATGAAGTGCAGTCATTGCACTTCATTGCACTTCAGTGACATAAGAGGAAATACGTACCACAAAAGTAAAAAAAACTTTTTACAAAAAAAAACCAACTTCCAAAAAAAACACTCAAAACTGAAAAATAACTTTCGGAAGTCGGTGTCTTTGCTTTTCAATTTTCGTTTTTTGCCACCGACTTCCGAAAGTTATTTTTCAGTTTTGAGTGTTTTTTTTGGAAGTCGGTTTTTTTTTTTGTAAAAAGTTTTTATTTTTCACATTTTAGCTGTGATACCTACCCCACACAAATTCGAATAGCTGATGTAAATAACACTGAAGGAGTAAATGAAGACATCATCTAGATAAACTCATTGGGAAAAATACGTTATATTGAAGCTAACTCAAAAACTACGCAAGAAAAGTTAATAAAATTTATATGGGATCACCTCGGAAGCAAGACCTACCATACAAAAAAAGAATCATCAAAATCGATTCATAATTGGCGGAGTAATCGCGTAACAAACATACAAAAAAAAAAAAAAACAGATGAATTGAGAACTTCCTCCTTTTTGAAGAAGTCGGTTAAAAAATACTTTTATTTTTGGTGTCCGACCCGGGAATCGTTTTCATCTGATTTAAAAAATACGAGTACTTTATGAACTACATTTGGTTGTGACACTCTCGCTCCCATGTTGGTACGAACCCGTGGCATTCTACTTTAAGTAAAAACCTTTTTACCTAAATTTTATTTTTACCCAACAGCTACTAATACCTGTAAAAGTGTGTAAAAGATTAATTGTAAAGAAAATAAATACACTTCTGCACTCAGTATTACTTTAATTTCATTATTAGCTACCTAGCAACAAGGGGTTCAATATGGACAAAGAAAAGATGACCAATGTATTGAAATCCACGTTCAACCCCTAGGGGTTGGGGAGATTGTAGGGGTTGAATGTGGACTTAATCTTATTCTTCTAGTATTTTCCAGTTTGCAGTGTTTTATTTTGGGAGTCAGTTTTTTTTTTTTGTAATGTTTAATGACTTATTTTTTAGTTGTGTACTTACCCAATACAAATTCTTATACGATTACCTGCTATGTAAATAACAATGACAGACAGTTATTATAACATCAGCAGCAGGAAAACATACGACGTATTATTGAAGTTATCTCAAAAACCACTAATCAGAACTTGATCAAAATGTGGGACTACGTCCGGAGTATAAATACCTATCCCAAAATTATTATTTAAAAAAAACCTAAATTAAAAAGATTTGAGGACTGTTCCACTATACTCTTCTAGTTATAAAACTAACATAATAACTGTTTGGTGAAATTGAGCAGATTTAAGATAATTAATGAATTCCATTACTCAATATAGAAAAAAAAATCTGTCGAAGACTTATGAGTTATTTATGTAATGTAGTCCACTCATAAAACTAACAACAACAAACCGCAAAGTCAAAAACAAAACCTCTGATGTAATTAAACACGGCTATCCAGTACCGGCTACAATGACATCTCACCCCCCAATCCCCCAATCCAAGTGGAAGGCACAAAAACTCCAATTATTTCACGTCAATTCTGATTCGATAACGTTTGTTCTCGGTCGAACGCTAATTAAGAAGTTTCGATCGGTCCAGATAAAACTTTCTAAGTTAGTATTGACGTTCTCATTACAGTCTATTCAAATCCTTGTTTCCAATAAATTGATGTTATTTCTACTTAGAACCACCATGACAACTCGTGTGAATATCGTTGACAGTTGACACTATTATAAACCGGCAAAATTATGTGGTCATAAAATCTTGTGTTCCGCTTTAGAAACAATAATTGTATTTCCATTTTAGTTGGTTTACGTGTTCATTCATTAAACTCAAAGTATTGGCTACTCGACGTTAGTGATGGTAAAATGCAAACAAAGTTATCCGAGAGTAAGACCAATGAGTAAAATTATTCAAGGGTTACTTATTCTGGTATAACATGACTTTTGGTCGAATCCGCCCTTAGTCGAATATAAACTGAGTTATGTTGATTTCAGAATGACTACTATTCAAAAAGTCATAAAAATGTTTGAAGTAGTGCGCCCCGCGGTTTCACCCGCGTATGTCTCGATTCCGTAGGAATATCGGGATAAAAGTATCCTATGCCCTATTCCAGGTCATGGTCTATCCATGTGCCAAATCTTTTTTCACTTTCCCGCTAAAACGGCTGAACGGATTTAGATGCACTAAATCCGTTCAGCCGTTTTAGCGGGAAAGTGTGGTACAAACAAACAAACTCATTTTCACATTTATAATATTAGTTAGGATGGATATTAAAGTTGTTTTCCCAAAAATACATAATATTATTTGTTTACATGTTCGGAAACAAAATCGCGAACGCAGTATACATTCAAACGGTTTTTGGACGTACTTTTTTTTTCTGAAATGTGCCTTGGATTACGTTGAGATTCTAAGGGCAGATGTTTGTTTCTGACAGCTCTAGACCCTAAAAACAATGAAAATGAATCAGGTACCTAACCTAATTCATTTTGATTGCTTGTAGGTGCTTTGGTTGTAGTGGTATTTTAATAAATTATTTTTATTTTTTGTTCTCATATGTATAATTTCAACATGAATGATGTAACCAATATTTTGTAACAATATTTATATTTAAAAGAGCGTCCTTGAAGTTTTTTGCCCGTTCTCCTCCATAGGAACCTCTTCTACGCTTTAGAATAGGCAACTAGCCTCATCTTTCTGACTGATCGACCCCTTGATAATTCAAAAGTGCCTGTAATTGGTTTATTTGAAATAAATGCTTTGAGTTTGAGTTTATTATTTTCTTGAGATTTTTTTTCTCTTTCGCAGGGTCGACTTCCCAATACTATTTATAAGCAATATTATTTTCAGATTAAAGACCTGGCGAAGATCGTGAGAATCTGCTGGTTGCACGAAGTAAAGTACCGGTTTGTGTATAGCGATAGCAACGCTTGGTGAAGGCATATCCATTGGAGAGGTCATCATTTGGCTAAAATAAAAATGATGAAGCAGCCATATAAAAATAAATAAGTTGTTGTAATTATAATATCTTTGCTTTAATGTACAACAATATTTTATGGGATCAAAATAATATTACATAGACCCTGGATGGTAAATATTACGGTAAATTGAATTACCTACACAAATAATAAAATACCCTATTATGCAAATACACAAAAATTGAATATCGGTAACCGATAACGTGGAGGGTATCCGAAAAGGTAGCTCTTAGTTGGTTATAATGAAGTATATGTTTACAGTATTGTGACCAGTTTGTACTGACCTCTGCTCTTTAGGGAAGCAGGTAGAAAGTTGGTTTAATTCAGAATTAGGGTTTATTGGTCTAAAAGGATACAGTAATATTGATACTAGCACTAGCTGAGGTAAATAGTTTTTATATAGCATCATAACAACGCCTCGTTTCCCCGAAGGGTTAAACAGAGGTCCTACCCATGGTGCCCCCATTTCATCATTATATTTAAGTCCTGTGACTAGGGGGTAAGCCTATAGCCCTAACCGGGCAAATGTAGACTCCAGACTGCTACTGACAAATTCTTCATACGAAAATCAAATCTCGATTTGGAATCTAGGAGCTCAGGCACTCATATTGATTGCGGGAAAGTCCGAAAGGGATACCGGGACCCTTGGCAACAGGCAACTGAAGGAACACGGGTGGGTTTTAGTCAGTAAAACTCTGACACGCCCTCCCGCTCCGCCCAGAGCGGGAGAAATAACTTGATGATTTCCCACGATCAAAAAAAAAAGGCAGTCATATTGGTACTAGTTGAGGTAAATAGGTAGTATTTTTGTTATTGAAAACTGTAACATTTCAAATATATAACTAAGCCCTCTCTGTCTTAGCAAAAAAAAATATGATTGCAAAATAACATTTGAGAGAAGCAGCAAATATAGAAGAAGGACCAATAGATAAGAGTTCAATGCACCTATTAACTCTGGTTGCCTGCGAAACTATTTTTAATAGTTTCTGGATTGGTTCCAATTATTAAATAATGGCACAGGAACGAAGCCGCGCCAAATAAGGCCGCTTATCATGGTAAAAAAGTTGTAAAGTGAAAATTATTGCTTCTTTTAGTGTATAAGGAAGTACTCTAGAGGACCGAAACACATGAGCGTACCACAGGACCAATGTAATTTGTTTGAATGTTTCAGGGTTTTTTGGCAGGAGAGAAGAGAGAAAAATTGTTTATTCACAAATACAAATAAATAAAAAACAGGCCATGTGCGTGTCAGAAAATTATTTGTGCGGTTGAAACCGAAAACATCCCATATCTCAAAAACCATTAACTTAAATAAAAAAATCACTTAGAAATATCATCATCTTTTTAATAATGGGATCAAACGATACCATAAGCTCCTCCATGCCTCGGAAAGTCCGTTCAGTCGTTGGACCCGGCTGTCATTCCGTCATTCGTAGATCTTTGATGGTCGACACGGGTCGTCAGAAGTTCAAAAGTCTGACAACCAGTCTTACTAAGGGGTATCTTATTACCCAGTTACTGGGTTGTGGAGGTCAGATAGGCAGTCACTTCATGTAAAATACTATGTATTCAGCTGCATTCGGTTAGACTGGAAGCTGACACCAACATATTTGGGAAAAGGCTAGGCAGATTGATTAAAACGATGCCAATAGTTACCTAGCCAATATTTCAAACCCGGTCACTCCCACCCCACAAGTAAGACGAATAATGTTAAAATCCATGAAGCCCTTGAGCGTGCCAAAGAAATAGACATACATACATGACTCTCGAAAAACATTACCTCCTTCTGGAGCAGTCGGGTAAAACAGACCGAAACAAGAAATAAAGTCAAGAATTTTTTCATAAACTTTTTCTTCAATATTTACAAGTGTAGTAGGTAGGCTTTATAGGCAATTAAAGAATACCCCTTTGTTTCCCGACTGAGAGCCGTTCAAGTAATTGAAAAACTTTTATGTTTATGAAAAGAGCAGCTCTTATTGTTGCTTTGAACCTGTCTTCAGGAATGAAAGCATCGTTTTTATTTAACTTGAAGTTCGTTTCAAACAAAAATAATTATCGTGAATTTTAATAATATTTTCCGGATGAGGTTGTGATTTCACTAGTTTTAAATTAAAAATCCGGAGTCACACATAATCTGTTCGATTTATGCCCTAACACGTGTGACTCCGGATTGTTAATTTGTCGGTCTGTGGTGTTCTGTTTATACCATTTTAGTTGATTGACTTTCTTGTCGTAGTTTGGTTTTTTGTTTTTATTACTTAATTTTTTTTTACCTACTAGATTTATATTTTATCTGTTGTTTTCCAGGAACAAAATAGGTTTGAATAAAACAAGTTACGTAACCTCGTAATTTTTAAAGAATTTTCAATGATTGAAAAATACTAAAGGCTGATTCAATCAAAGCCAGATATCTTTTATCCGTGGAATAAAATTTACGTCTGTCAGTTTTTGTATGGAAAATCTGTGAAAAAATCTTATACGAGGTATAAAAGTTATTAGGTCGAATTCGACCAAAGTGTGCGTATTTTAAATACAATTGAAATTTTACATCACATATTTATCCATAATAACCACAAAATATTTTAAGTACATCCATTTACCAAGTCAAACACAATACATACTATCATTTCAAGCATATTTTACTGTCAAATACATTATCCATGATTTACGACAGCCCTCGGGTATCTGATCGGGCTCTAAATAACGAGGTTGTCCCTTAATACATAACGACACAGTATAAATTAATCCCGAACATTTTCATTCAACACTGTCGGGAAATAAAAAAAATCGATGGGTATTTTTTTTGGCTGTGGCACTTTCCCCGAGGCGCGGCGAAATGTCTTTAACCTACTTTTCAGAGGTGAAGATGGAAGTACGTTGTGATTTTTTTTCGGGCACCTCTCATCTACTTGGATGTGGGAATATTTGAAAAGATTCTGTTGTTTGTTTGTTGAGTTAAAAGCGTGGTTGACTGAGTAACGAAAACTAAACACGCATCGAAAATGAGTACCTATGGAAAAATAATTATAACAGAGTATCAAGAGTTATTTTAAGAGCTCTAAAAATAAGAAATCCTTAAAACATTAGGTACATACTTATCCCACAAACTTTGTAACCCCAGAGAGCAATAACATTAACTTCAGACCTTCACAATGAAAATACCTAATTAATTTACTAGTTAAAATATTTCGACATTCTCATAAAAGATAATTGACCTTCATACACGACACTACCTCAATAACAAAACAATCTACCCCAACCGGAACTATCGGACCGGCACACCGCGCTATATATCCTGTCCTTATTAATATTTAAGACCACAAAACGCATTTTGGACGGCGCGATTAGCCCAGTGGCAACCCGGGCTATATTTATAGCCGAATTTACCGTTTTAATGGACACGAACTGGCCAAGCTAAATTGAAAGCAACACCCTGTACCATGATACACGATAACACATTCATATCACGAGTGGCCACCGAATCGGTGAGATGGGGCTATTGAGTTTGATAACGTTACAAATAGCCTGTTTGGGGGAACACGAGACCTAATGAGTTAATTAGGTTCCTATTTTTTTTTTGTTTTAATTTTCTGATTGATTTTAAATAAAGATACACGATAAAGCATTCTTATCACGAGTGACCACCGAATCGGTGAGATGGGAGTTATTGAGTTTGATAACGCTATAAATAGCCTGTTTGGGGGAACACGGGACCTAATGGGGTAATTCGGTTCCTTTTTTGTTGGTATTATTTTTAATTTTCTGATAATTATTTATTTAAATTTTAACAAACTTTTTATGCTTCATAAACTGACAAGCTATAGGTACTAACTATTTACATTATATACTAAATTAAATTACTGTATAAAACTAAATAACTATACAAATAAACAATTAACTAAAATATAGCGTCGAAAAATTCCTCCGCATCGCTGTCGGCTGGTAATGTACCCAAGAGACTGGCGGCATTGCCACGTTGTATGGCAATGCTTATCCTCTGACCAAGGTAAAAGCCAATTTTCTGATTGGTTTTGAATTAAATCTGAACGAGACCTCGTAGTTTTATTGGGGATTGAAGACGACATTGCTATGAAGATAAATAAGTAACTATTTACAGAACATAACTTGAGGCTTTTGAACGACATTGTTGTCATCACGCCTCGCGCCTGTACTCCGCAAAGGGCTAGGAAGAGTGTGTGATGAGTGTGGGTGTACCTTTATTACACTCACATTTCACCGTTATGTTTAAGTTCCATGTAATAGGGGGCGAGCCCATTGCCTCATCAACCGGGCACAAATCACGGCTCCGGGCTGCTACTAAGAAATTCCAGATAGAAAAACCCAATGTCACTTTGCCCGACCTGGTTTTCGAAACCAGGAACCCATTCTCAGCAGTAGTGCTTGCGATCACTAGATCAACGATGCATTTTCTGTGAAGATAGTAATCATAATATTATCTTTAGAATTAGAACGACATTTTTGTATCAAAATAAAAAATGTACAGATAAATATCATTACAATAATGAGCAGGTAGGTAATAATTATAAAGTGTGTATCAAAGTTTTTATAGGTATCTTGTCTGTATCACCCCACTATTAGCTGGGTTTTAATTGCTACTGTTGTTTTTATTTAATCTACGTGGACTTCAGTTTTTCACAAAAACAACAATTTTGTGGTTGTTCTCTTTTAATTATGCCATGTAACCCTCGAGGTTCATGGTATGAATACGTATACAAAATCTCATTAAAATTAATTCAGTCGTTAAGCTGTTTTTATATGTAACATCTGTATTTTTATTTTTATTCTAACTAATTATTATAAATGAAAAGTGGGTTGATTTATTTGTTCGTACGCTTTCATGCTAAAGCGTCTGAACGGATTTGGATGAAATTTGGTACATGGATCCATTCCCTGCATCAGACCATCACCTGCTATCTAATTGCGAATCAAATTTTCATAAACGATGAATTTACGTTGTTAAGCAGTTTTTTTTTTCGAACTAGTGATGTAATGAATTAGCAATCTTTTTACCCGACTGCCCCAGAAGGAGGGTAAAAAGTGTGTAAGTTATTGCAGACCAATAAATAACCTGAAATATGGTGTAAGTTTTTTTTACCCCGCCTGCAATACCTTACAAAAAACAAAGTTCATTGCTTGTTTTTCTCTTTTCGGTTATAAGTTTTTGCAGTCGGGTTTTTTGTTTTTTAAATAATTTAATTAGCTATCTTTTTCAAAAAGTTTCAGATTGTGTCATCCTGGATCGCAGACGGAGTGGTGGGCAACAGCTACTATAATACAAATAAAATGAAATTTAAGAGAATAATAGTAAGGGGTGTACGTAAGGATCATAGCAGGTGGCGTTCTGTAGTTTCTGCCTACCCCTGTGGGAAAAGGGGAGAGTTTATGTTTTTATGAACGTGTAGGTATTAATTAAATGATCCTAATTAGTATGATAATAAATACAAAATAATAATTTAACATAACATCACATAACTTTACATCACGCCTGCATTCACCGATGGGTTATTAGTACACCCACATTTCCAAATGAGGGAAATAATTATGATCGGTCCCTATTAAGAATTTAATTAAAACATTTTTGTTCGTATGAAAGTGCAACAATCGGTGATTCAATCTGTAATAACGGTAACCTATCAGGCGAAACGTGGGTGTTCTAAAGGTACACTACTGCCTAACCGGGGATTAGGTATCGTTGTGATGGTATGTGTTAAATCAGTAAAAAGGCGTTAAACTTTCAACTGTTATTAACGAGACACAATAGAATTTTAATTGTTATCGGTATTTAAAAGCCCGATTGACACAATGACAAATGATGGGTAACGGCATAATTATTAGTAAAACATCAGATTCTATAAACGTCACATACTCAAAATGGCAGATTATGTACCGTAGAACAAATTGTAACTATTTTGCTAATTGCCTGAAATGAAACGAAATCGTAAATAAACTATAAAAGATTGATACAATGTACGGATTTCAATGTATCAATTTTTATACCTTCTCATCTGATATCAAAGTCGATACTAAAAATATTATGACATACTTCCGAACTTTAGTATGTTATTGTTGAGTAATATGCTTTATACGAAGTTATTTCACTAACAGTCTTGTATCCTCACCAACATTGAAACAATATTGTGGAACCTGAATTTCTTAGAAGTATTTCTATCGGAACATTACGCCTATATTCCCTGAAGGGATAGACAGAAGTGTATCGGTACATCTCCTTTTTGCTAGTTATATATTTAAGTCGCATAAAATACGGGGCGAGTCTTTACCATCAACCATGCACTAAGTCACAAACCCAGACTCTAGTATGCTACTGAAAAACCAACACGGTAGTTGTCATGGTTACTGTAGTGCAATTTTGTAATCTCACCGTGAAAACTTGGGTGCACTGAGTTTGAAGTGAACTGTCTTTCCACCTGATGCTGGGTATTAACACTTTCATGACAGCTCAGTTTACCTATACCCCATTTGAAATAAGATTAGACATTAAAACAATCCCTTTTACAGTCCGTTCAACCGATTTTGACTTCTATACCGTAGGCATAAGGATAGCATAAAAAGCAAAAAAAGTTACACAATACCAACTATCTACTGCGGCTGCCATTTGTCATGCCATCAACGCAATAGAATTCAAAATCGGTTGAACGGAATGTAAAAAAGGCTTATCTATACGTCTAATCTTATTTCAAATGGAGTTTATGTTTTCATGGTGACATTTTTGCATAAATATGCGGAATAGACCGGCTGGTCTTTTGAAATAAAGCAAACCTATTCTTCTATCGTGGTGATACGACCATTAAAAGCAAACTTAATGAAAGATGACCTTATCTACGAATTTAAATGTCAATCGGGCTTTTAAATACCGATAACAATTAAACTTATATTGTGTCTCGTTAATGACAGTTAAAGGTATGTCTTAAGTGAAGTGAGTTTGAGGTGAACTGTCATTCTACCTCACGCTAGGTATTGACACTACTGACAGCACATTTCCCTAAGTTTTCACGGTGAGATTCTTACAGTTTTTTTAACTTCGAACTATCCAGAAAACTTAAAACGTATAACGCACAACACATTATGATATTACTACCTAATTAACAGTTAGGTTTTAATTTACAAGTAAATCACGTGGATTGTAACCGCAACGCTTGTTACCGCAAATATACTAATATAAACTACTATTATTAGTCACGATTGTTTAATTTTAACTTCTCTAGTTCCTGAACAATGTAATATTGTTTGCACTTTCTTTGATATTAGGTAGTTTATATAGCAATTAGTAATCCCCAGGTAGGTACTTAGATATTACTAGCTTATGCCCACGGCTTCGACTGCGTGGAGGTCGGAAATTATCCCTCGGGAACGAACTACCGGGATAAAAAGTAGCCTAACCTAGATCATGGTCTACCTGTGCGCCAAATTTCATTGAAATCCGGTCAGCCGCAATAACCACTTTCGAATTTATATCTAATATTACAAACTTTTAATTTAAAAGTTTGATTTACATGAACAGAAACGTGCCGCCTCGCTAGAAAGAATATGATGTTATTTCGGGGTTCTAGAGGGTCTCCTAAACCCTTCACAACTAAACATTTTTTTTTGCCGGAGACGCATGTTTTTTTTTAGGTTAGGAACTTAAATTATTGGCTCGACAGTAGGGCTTAATGGACCGCTGAATCTCAAAATGTTTGCGTATAGACTTCACTTGACTTCATGTTGAACGCTTTTGCAAAATGTCCCAGCTAGCAAACGCCTATTTTTTCGAGAATAAAATAAAGTTCGGCACGTTTCTAAAGTTTAACTGGAGCATGTAGTTTGTCCGGGTCTCTAGTGTTAATATTGTGAATATACCTTTTTTTTGTGTATTTTATCTAATCAATAAGATGTCGCCAAAGATAATTTGGGTATTTTATCTTATCAATAAGATGTTGTCGAAGATGATAAGTACGCATGTGCGATCTTCAAATTGGCAATCCACACGGGATGCCTCGAATTTGCAGCTGATTGTACATTTGTATAATAGTTTTTTGTGCATTTTTGTTGTTTACATTTTGATGGAAAGAAATAAAACGAAAGAAAAAAAAAGTTTTATTTGTCATAGAAACACGTGCATTCAAAAAGATAATAAGATAAATCTTGTATTACTTTTTATGGACATAATTATGTACGATGAATTTTCAGTGACAATATTACAAACGGTCTTATCCAGTATCACATTGTAGCAGCAGCCTATTTATGGAGTATTGGCAAGTTCCTCAGGTTGAACATCGCCAAGCTTGCGTTGTATTTGGTCTGTCCAGGGCAAAGATCTTCCGGCCAATTTACGTGATATCCTGAAGTTCATGATGTTATCATTTTCAGAATGATTCGGCGTTACAGGAGGGTGTGTCACCACTCGTTCATATATGTCCCATAGTCTATACGAGACACCTGGTTTTTCTGCAACTTCATAAAATACGTTTCTTGCAGCGCTTCCCTCATACTCATCTGGATGTTCAAGTATATCATAAAAAGCGTAAATGCTGTCAGCACATAGGACATCATCAGACAAACTGACATTCAACTTCTGAAGCTCTCGTTTGAGTATGGGAAAATCAAACCTGTTTCCGTTATAGGAGACGAGGCACACGGGTTTTTGTTGTTTATTTATGAAATGATTGATCAGTTGGTAAGTAATCAAATTAAACCCATTTAATTTTGGCCAGAATTCCAGTGTCAGCTTGTCATTTGGTTCTTCCAAGTCCAGATCAAGATAAAGCACGCGAGATGCAGCCAACAGGCTCACTGCCGTAATAAATTCTAGATTGTTGCGTTCCATCCCAAAATCCATAAATACAAATGTTTGTATAGGCCGCGGCGGCGCCATTTTGATAACTGAATACTGCAGAAAAATGCCCAGTATTTATAGTTTGGCTTTATCCACAAATGCGCGATTCACGTTGTAGTTTTCGCGTGACTGATAAACTTAGAATTGATTTTTTATTATGAGAATGGATATTCCCAGTCTTACCAAGGAGTATCGTTTTACCCAGTTACTGGTTTGTGTATGTCAGATGCAGTCTCTCCATGTTAAATACTTGTATTCAGCTGCATCCGGTTAGTCTGGAAGCCGACCCCAACATAGTTGGGAAGAGGCTACGCAGATTGATCGATAATATATAGTTAGGATTAGGATAGTTAGGATTGAAGTGTATACCCGTATTTTATGTCAATAAAATTAATATTATTATTTTTGAAATTTATTTTATACTAGCTTTTGCCCGCGGCTTCGCCCGCGTGGATGTCGGAAATTATCCCACGGGAATGTGTTACCGGGATAAAAGTATCCCATGTCCCATAACCCACGTGGTCTGTCTAGGCGACCTAGGCGTTACGGCGTAAAAGTAACAGACATGAGACAGCCAGTAACTTTATATATTAGTGGTAGTCCATATCTATACTGTGGTGATAGTGTGGATAGTATGGACAGCAGTATGAAACTGGCGGAAAGATTAATGAAAAAATATTGTATAAAGATTAATGAAAAAACTATGGCATATTGTATGGACGATGGAAACTAAGGCGAAAGCTTTGGGGGAGCCTGCGATATTCAAATTTTCTTATGCTTTTTGCTTTTTACAGGTCAGTATCAAGTTTTATGTTGATCTAAATAATGAGTCGCAGTTGTATCAAATATTTATTTATCTAATCTAACTAATATTGCAGGAGTTGTATTCCTGTATCTAATGGTTATTATTCTGTAAAGCTACTATTTGCTACGGTCGCGAATCATATTTTAATCATATTGACATTCGAAACTTACCCATTAAACGATTTAAAAGCTGTATTAAAACCAAACTTTGTTAAAAAGGGTACTATACAATTACAGATTATTTAGAAGACAAAAAGCATAGGATTGAGCTGCTCGCTCTGCTAACATTTTGTCATTTTGGCATTGTGACATTTTGAATAAGTACTATGGAAAATCATCAAAATATACCTACCAGTTTTATATACAAATTCACATTATTGAATATTATATGTAGGATATTGACAAAATGACATGACTACTTTGTAAAGTATTGTATTATTGTGAATGTGAGGACTATGTGGATGTTTATTTTGTTTTTATTCTTATATTTTTTCGTTCTCAGTTAGTTTTAACAATTTGAGAACTTTATGCGGCCTACACAAATGTCCTTTCTTTGGTATTGTTCGTCGAGTCGTTGAGCTCCTTAAGTTCTGAGCTGAGCTCCACTATTTACTGACAAATGCTTGCACTGACAGGACAGGTTCACTCAAATCTGTGTGGTTCATTCCTCAAAAGACCATTTCAGACTCTAATCAACATGGTCCTCATAGGGCCTGACCAATATGCCAATATCTGACCTAGGTATGTCCGGACTTTAAAAAAGGCTGTGAGTTTGTTTCGGCCTTTCTTCTCAGAGTAGTCAGATAGGAAACGCCGACCTCATCTAGCTTAATTAAAAAAATATATATATTATTATGACGTGTAAAAGTGATTCCAATAACCTATTTACAGAATAAATAATTTCATTTCATTTCATTTCAACATACAACCTGCCTGACACTGACTTGCAAAAAAAATTGAATTTCGCGAGCTACCGGCGCATCCCCCTTAAGAAAATCGCATCATTTGCACAACGCCATCTATCGAGTAAGTACTCACTGGTAAACTCAAACTCTTCGTTATAAGCCAAGAACCAAGTAGTAATAACTTTTGATTGAGTGGACTGATTCTCATGATACGGACTATGACTATATTCTCAATCCCTTAACGCTCTTGAAGAGAGTCCCGCAAAAATGTCAACAATAAGTACTTACATGTGAATTTTAAAATCAAGAGGGTAAAGAAGGGTTTTTACCCTCATGAGGGATGATTTTAGAAAAACGTAACTCTTTATTAGTTACAAAAAGCATAAATTTTCTCAGCCCTAACTTAAAAAAAAACCGACCAAGTGCGTGTCGAACCATGCACAATGAAGGGTTCCGTAGTTGGGATGAATTAATTTATCAAACAAACTTTCCCAAAGTTTTATTGTTATTACGTCTATGGGCGTTTACTGTCCCTCAAAGTGTTAACATTGTAGTTAAAAAACTTGTTCTCGCATACAGAATGTTTGGGTTTTTGCAACTGCACATGTAAGTTGGTCGATTAAAAGTTTTTGAGCTAAGTCGCGGAGAGACAGACAGACAGACGGACATGGCGAAACTATAAAGCTTCCTTGTTGACTACGGAACTCTAAAAATGATAGGTTTCCCATAAAATTTGGTAAAGGCAATTATTTTCTCAAAACAAATTTATTATTATTATTTTTTATATGTTTTTACATCTCGTGACCCTGGGATCCCGGACCTTTGGAAGGCGTGCGAGGGGCCGAAGCCAACTCGCAGAGGCCCCTTAGACAATTTTAAATGGAATGAGGACCAACCGACGATTATCCCTGTTCGCACTATGCAAGTGCAGCCAAGGACAACCCCCGGTTGGTGTAGGACTATTGCAGAACATGGAAACAAAAATATTGGATTATGGGTTTGGGTTGCTAAGTGAACTGGTTATCTTGAACTATGGAAAGACTATGGCCCCTGCCTGACCAATGTTTATGAAATACACAGATAAAATAGCAGGGGGTGACTTGCACACTCAATAATGCGCCCCCGAAAACGGTCGCTAGCACATAGTGACGTAGCGACAAGGGGGCAACATGTCCTGAGGTGCTTAAGAGGAGCGGAGAGGTATTCCACGGCTATCAGGACAATCCCGGAAGTACGGTCAAGATCCCTACCAGCATCTTACTGGAATACTTCCGTCCTATGAGCACGTTTGCTCTTGCGAATCTCCACTCAAGCCGGCCAATCAAGGCAAGAATGAGGTGGGAGCTCTGTTCCTCGTCAGTGTTCACTCCAGCCGGCCAATAAAGGCAAGCCAGAGGTGAGGAACAAGACTTCTCCCGGGAGATAGGGTCCGTGGGGTTGCAACTGCCCAACAGCTCGCCACATGCTGCCCTGCGGGTTTTTGTATCTCTCTTGGTCTGGCTCCTCACTCTAGACCCGTTCCGGCAAAGTAAACTCTGCCGGCTCAGACCCAGAGTTCGGAGCGCGCAAGCCCCACCACGACGTCAACGTAGAGATACGGCGGTGGGGTTATTATTATTATTATTATTAAATTTGTTTTGAGAAAATAATTGCCTATGTTCTTCCCCGGGATGCCATCTATCTCTTTACCAAATTTTATCGAGAATCGAGATCCGTTCAGTGGATCAGGCGTGAAAAGGTAATATACAGAATTACAGACGGACAGACAGACAGAGTTACTATCGAATTTATAATTTAAGCATCGATTAGTATGGATTATGTGTTCAATTCAAAATGAGCCTAATCCTTGATAATTATGAATTCGGCGAAAGTCATTCTTCTACGGAGACTCTTAACACCGCGATTCAGAAAATGACGTTAAATGAACAACGCCATCTATCGAGCACGAAGTGATACTGTCAAAATATATGGGAAAACGTTCGAACACTCTGTAAGCTATGTAGAAAAGACTGTTTTTATGGTTCCATGACTGACTTGACCCGACTTGACTTGACTTGACTTGACCTGACTTGATTTGGATTGAGTTGAGTTATCCTTGAGCAGGTACATTTATTATCGCGGCAGGTACATTGGTAGTTGAAAGAAAAGTAGATTACGTACCTTGCTAAAGTGAGTAATTAATGCACTCGTGTTAATTTAGTAAGCGCATTCGTGCCTTAATTACTCACTTTTTGCTCGATGTAACAATCTACAATTTTTAAGAAATTAACTTTTATCACCATTTTTTCATGATTAATTTGTATCATGATTTAAAAGATAGATAGCGCCACCTATGGCACTACTATCAAACAATGGATTACGAAAACTTGATTTAACCAAACTTTAGATTGGGTAAATTCACAATGTATCGCGTTATGTTTCCGCGCGAAGTATGTGAACATAATCATCATAAAACAACTGTTGTTTTATGATGAGTATGATCGAAAACCTACCTGATTTTACGCTAGTGTCATTTTACGTCAATAGATGTCGTTACGTGTATCTACATTACGCACCTAATGAAAATTTCTTCTTGAATACTTTAAACTCTTATATCTTTTGATATTTTGAAGCGATTGCGATGAAACAAAGACTAAATGAAACATCGAGTTACACACAATATTTGAGTGTATAAGTTAACCATAATGATTTCGTACTTTTTACGTGATACTGGAACAATCAAACAAACGAACAGACAAACAGACAAAAATTCCAAAAATGGTAGAAATGGCATCTGTTGGTTATTCTTGGACACTCCACCTAAGTTTTTTTTTTTTTTTTTCATTGTACAGAAACGCCTCGTCTACAGATTTATTATATGTATAGATTCTCGGCTAGCCGGCAAGAGCTGATAACACGGGCCTAAGCCAAGTGATTATCAGTTGGGTTAAGTGCGATCACGTGCAGAAGATTGCACAGAAGATGGTAGCATATGTGTGTTTTGATGTGGGTTTTCTGATTCACATTGCAGAAACTTTCTCACGAGTCTGCATGTGTTTAGTATCGCTGCCTTCTGCAGCAAATGTGTAAATGAGTTTATTTGGAGGTAAATTAAGAGAATTAAGGGACTGGTGAAGTTGTTTCGGTATTACTCCTGTTGTAGATAATACTATTGGTATTATTATAATATAATATATATTATAATATATACTATTATTGTCTGCAAGTTATGTGTATTAGGTATAGCAATATCTATTAAATATCCGGTTTGGTTTATCTTGTTTATAAGTGTTATATCTGGTCTATTGAAATGGATTGTACGATCGGTAAGAATTGCGCGGTCGAATCTATAAGTTTGTACTGGTGTGCTAATTTTTGATGTATGATGTTGGCTACTTGATCGTGTCGGTGTTTGTAATCTGTTTGAGCTATTGACTTGCACGCGCCTGTGATATGCTGAATCGTTTCTGGAGAACTATTACATTTCCTACATGTGTCATTATTTAAATTCTTAATGAGAAACTTTCTGTAATTTTTGGTTTCAACTAACTGGTCCTGTATAGCAAGCATGAACCATTCAGTCTCCGGGAAGAGTTCGCCTCGATGTACCCACGCGTTCGACGCCTCTTTGTCGACATTTATGTGGCATAAGTCTTGGCGATGTCTTCCATGTAGAGATTTCTAGGTCCAATCTAAAAGCTTAAATTTGTAGTCGATTACTTTCTCCTTCTCTGTTCAGATGTATCTTTTAAATTTATGGGTGTTAACTGTTGATCGTTGTGTGTTATAATTTTGTGAAGAATAGAATTTTCGGTTTTTGTAAAAAAGAATTGTCTTAGTGATTTTATCTGTCTATTGTGTAGGTTTAGAATGTCTATTAGTCCTCTATTTCCTTCTTTCCGCGGCAATGTTAATCTCTGTAGACAAGATCGTGGATGGTGTTTGCGGAATTTGGTCATTTTGGTATTAATTTTTCGTTGAAGGGTTTTCAGGTCGGTTTTGGTCCAATTGATTATCCCAAAAGAATATGTGAGAACCGGTATAGCAAAGGTGTTAATCGCTTTGATAGTATTTCGAGAATATAGTTGCGTTTTCAGAATTGAATTTAGTCTGTGTTGAAATTGTTGTGTTCATTTTTGTTTAGTTTCTTTATAGTGTATCTGTCGGGATTGTGTATAGCCTAGGTATTTATAACTATCTTGTTCCTCTAATGGTTCTATATGTTCTCCTGTTCCTAAAGTGTATTGGTGTTTGTAATTCTGTCCTGCTCTAATTGAATTTATTTTACATTTATCTATGCCGAATTCCATTTTAATATCGTTTGAGAATTGTTCTGTCAAGTTTGCTAATTCATAGAGTAGAGTCTCACTTTTGGCGTATAATTTAATATCATCCATGTACAACAGATGATTTATTTCTATTTTTTTAACCTCAATATGTTCTTCGGTAGTTGTATTTTTTAATGGGATTCCTATAGTAGTTGCGTTTAATATATTAGATAGGGGATTTAGAGCAAGACAGAACTACAGTGGGCTTAAAGCATCTCCCTGAAAGATACCTCTTTGAATTTTTATTGGACTGGTATCTACTGTTTTATTAAGGGAAGTGAGCCTAAGTACAGTGGTCTAGGTTGCCATCGTGACCTTCAGGAATCTTACTATTGTTGGATGTATTTTTTATATCTCTAAAATTTTAAGAAGCCACGAATGGGGAACAGAATCGTAGGCCTTTCTGTAGTCAACATACATGCTAAACAGATCAGTTTTGGTTTTTTGAACTTTTTTAAGGATTACTGAGTCTATAATTAATTGTTCCTTGCAGCCTTGGCTGAATTTCCTGCATCCCTTCTGTTGTTCAGCTAAGATGTTCTTAGTGTCGAAGTGTTGATATACGAGTTCAGATTAACAAGATGATTGTGATAATCTTGTACAAGGTCTGCAAGCATGTTATAGGTCGATATTTTGCTGGATTAGAGAGATCATTCCGATCTTTAGGTATCATAAAAGTTGTACATGAATTTACGTAAGATGGTATTGTTTTTGGGTCCTGAATGAATGTATTTATGTGATTATATAGTTAGAAATATGGATAGATGTAAATTTTATGTACCAATAACTATGAATGTTATCTGAACCGGGTGCTTTCCAGTTATGTAAACGAGAAAGTACTTTATGGAAAACTTCTGGGGATATGTGCTCAAATGTCATTGCCTGAATATTTGTGTTGCTGTTGGTCAGTTCTGTTTGTATCCAATCTGCTTGGGCATTCTTTTCAATTGGTTGTTCCCAAATTCCTGCCCAGAAGTTTTTAAACGTCTCTGAGTCAGGGTTGTTATGATCATCATCATTTGGGTTGTTATCCTGAACGTTAGATGTCGCCTGTCTAATATCGCGGTACAAAAGTTTTTCATTGTGGGTACATTGAGTGTTTTGTATTTTTCTTTGGGTGCATGCTTTGTATCGTTGTAGTCGGCCTTTTACGACTGACAGTTTTTGTTTAAGTGTGTCTAAAGTGTGAGCTGCTTGTGTATTTGGTTCTTCATGAACAATGTGAATTCTATACTGTTCTATTATATTGTTAACGTGTTTAATTATTTTCCTGCTTCTAATACCATTGATGAATTGGGTCATTTTAGCAATCTTTGATCGTAAATCATTTAATTTTCTTTCTAGTCGTGTCTCCCATTTAGGTTTATATTTTTTTTTTGGCCTTTGGGTGACTACGCTTGGTTGAAGGGTTATTTTAGCCGCGGTCCATGCCGCACTATATATGGTAGTCTGTAAAGTATAGAAATCAGTTTCTTTATTAACGTTTTCAGGTAAAATTATTTTGTTTAGGTAGCTAATTATACGGGCAAGTTTTTTAGAAGGTTATTGTTTGGGAATAAAAATTCTATTTGTAGGGCTAGTTTCTTTATAATATTGGAATGCTTGTTGGAACGTCTCATCTATTAGTGAATCCCTATCTAGATTAATTTGTTGGTTAGGTACAATTTCTTCTGCAATGTTTATTTCAGTATGATTTAAATTAAGTGCGCATTCTTGTGTGGAGTTAATGTCAATGCTGTTTATAAATTGAGTTTCTGAATCACTATTGTGAATTGGGTTTACTATCGTCGTTTCGCTTGTGAAGTTGCTAAAGTTAACAGTATCTAGTCGTAATTCTTCAGATATTTCTAGTTTTATTGAATTTAATCTGTCACTAGTGATGTATTGATTATTTATAATTGCTTTCCTCTGATCGGCTATTCGTTGTTCGCTTAGATGGGCAAGTGCAGGAAAGCTGTTAATAAAATCTTCATACATGCGTCTTCTATATACTGTTGCGTTTCTACCTAAATCTGTAACTCGATAATAAGACCGCATTATAGCTTTCTTTTTGTTCACTGGTCCATCTCATTCGAGTCTGTGTTTTATTTTTAGTACTATGTGTTTCTGGGGTTCTATGCTGCATTTGGGTAGATTGTGTGGGTGTAAGTATGTGTTGTACATGGTCGATAAGGTTTAGTGACTTATGGGTGGAATGATTTAAATGTAGACGATCTAAATCTTTTTTTACGTCATTTCGTATCTCCTCTATAGTTTTTTGTGGTAATAAATTATTGTTTATTATAGCTCTACGTTGGTCTTCTATTCTCTGTCGACTAACCTGCATGTTCGGGTATTTTTCTATAAATTTTAGGTGGAGCGGTTCAAGATAAGTTTTTCTGTCTGTGTCTAGTGCAGTCAATTGAAAATACTTATCTTCGTGCGCAGTATGAACTTATTCATTTCAGGTGTCCATCGTCTGCACGTACTTGGAGTACTTGTAGTGGGTGCAAGCTCAGAGTCAAGGTTGACCCCCTGCACAACACTATCAAGCGTGCTGGTGGTGGACAAGCTAGCTCCTCACCGCCGATGGTTCGCATGCTGTGGCATCTAGCATCGGCTCCAGATGCGCCCCGGCGCTCCCCGGGAAGCGACCGTAAATTATATACTCTCTTATTACTCATCTCCATGAAGGGTTACCTTTCCTTGTTAGCCGCGTAAGTTTTTTGTACAGTTGTACAGTACGCGTGTCCGCCCCCCACGTAGCTAGGTGTTCAGCTTGGACGTAAGGTAGGATTTTATCACAATTTTAATTGACACTTTTAAATAATACAACCATAATTCAATTACCAATGACGGTACAGAATTTTCACCTAACAAATAAATGGACTTTGTAAGATTAAAATGTCTTTTCAGCATTATGGTTTTAATGTTAGCCAAAAAATACTGATATGGTCGGTAGTGTTACTGCGAATAACTAAACTAATTATAGAAAAACAAAACTTATCTTTTAAATGTTGCCTCATTCAAATTTGTTCTGCTGCGATCATAGTTATTTTCTAAAATCCTTAAAAGTTTGAAAAAACACTCCATAACTTAGCACAGTGTTGCCAGGCAAATATTTCCGCCACAATGCAGTAGACATTTGCAGCAAGCTAATTTCTCCTGACTTACGTTGTAGCCCAAATGCTGATAGCCGAAATTATTGCACAGTTGTATTCGGGGATTTATAAAACTGCATGCTGTAATTGACCGTCATGTTTCATGCAGCCCGCATTTGAAATATTTGAATGCGGTATTTTTTACTGTGCTTTTATTTATTTTTTACCAAAATGTGCTGCATTTAAGGTATGTTTAAATGAAAATTAATTTATGAAAAACACTGCCACACTTGCTTGTAACATGTGACACCCACCAGACATTTTCAGTTGCATGGTTTCGAGGTTGAAATGTTGATTTCAACCTCGAAACCATGCAACTGAAATTGTTGTCAACAAAAGAGTTCTTCTCAAGCAAAATAAAGCTATCTCAGCATAATGCTAGGACACTATAGTGTCCAATCCAGGGGATTGATCGCGGAAAACGTGTAAAGTTATTTCCAGCGAGGATCGTAAAGGTGGCACCTATAAAACTTGTTCGTACCGCGAGTTATACGCGGAGTATTTGACACAGAGTAAATAATTCAGTTTACCAACGCGAGAAGAAAGTAAGAAAAAAGTTTATCAGTACCTAATATCACGTAGGTATCAACTCAAACATAAAGGAAAAAAAAACAAAATGGAAAATATGCAATACAGCGATGTCTCAGCATAATGCTGCGAGTCATGTGCGAAACAGAAGTTACAGCTGGGTTTCACCGACAGCCGGCGTTTCATTATCACGAACATATCTACGGGCACTATCGGTAAACTGTGCGATAAACTGATCTGTCAACTTTCTAGTATTATAACTCGAATTATGTTGACTATTAAGTGTATCGAAACTTGATAATTTTAACCGTTTTATCCCTGTATATGAGAGTCACAGCCATTAGTAATAACGTATAACTTTAGAGATAGTTGTTTACTGTTGTAAGTAATTGTCTTCAGCGTACAGGTTAATTGGTAATAGACTCCTATGCGAATGTTAACCACTTTCAATATTTCATAAACTTTTAAAGATGTTTACCGCAGATACTTCAAAAAAAATTCGAATTACTGGAAAATGGGAAACATTGCATATGGGGTCATTTGGATGTGAATGACCTCTCCACATCCCCTTAATGGATTGCCGACATTATTATCAATAACCCTGTATATTAGAGTCTTTTAATAACAGATGAGTTGCTAAGATTGTTGTGATCAGTGTTTGTAAGTAACGTGTTAGAAGACGTTAAAAGCATGTGTACATAACAAACTTGGAGATATGTAGATCTTCAACAAGATAGTAACTATAAATAATAATACGGTAAGGTCCCTTACCTTACCGTATTATTATAATTGTGTTGTACAACAACAGGGTGTGCTAGTAAATTTACGTTTCAGAACAATAGCTTATACATACACGTAACGATTTATTTGCACAAATTTAGGCTTACGCAAGTATATCGTGGCGTGTGTTGGAAGAAATTTGCGCTAGTAAATCGTTACGTGTGTGGCTAGCATTAGAACAGTTAAAATCAAATGAATTTGAAATATTAAACAAATAAAATAATTTCCATGTGCGTTAACCGTAGGGCGCAGCTCGTGTGATTGGATAAGCAATTGCTCACTTTTGCCGTCTTTAATCTAGAACACTATGACTTAAACCTTCACAAAGTTGTCATTGTTTTACTGCATTTTGGTACTCTGTGTTCTAAAAGTGTGTCAATAGTGTACACAGTTTAATGCCTCCATTTGGTTTAATACCGCGACCTCGAAGCCAAAGCAGTGTTCCCGGCTATTTACAGACATTGTTTTACAGTTTTTAATTATATTATCCAAGCTTACCCATTCATGGTAGTTTTGAAAGTCTTTCGTTTAGTTGATCAATTCTTTTTTCATTCCGTACGGGTATAAGTAAATATTAAAGTTTTATTGTTTTTCCGACTTGTTTGTTTAGATTCAGCAAGCTTCGATAACAAGCTGTGTGCCAGGTGTAATTTCCCATCGCTACAAATTACGAATTTCCATGACAAAATCTTTGAACCCAGTTTAATCCCTTTATGGGATGAAGTTTCAAAAATCGTTTTTTGGTGCTCACCTTGGTTCTAATTTATGGAACTCTTTTGCAAAATTAGCCGTACCGTATTTATTTATTTATTATTTATGTACACACAGTAAAACACAAAGAGATATGACATAATTATGATATGAGTACAAAGTACGTTGTCTTTGAGTAACTTTTCTCTAATATGCTTGGAAATTCGAGATTTTTTTGAGATAAATCGAAATTGCTGTAGGTACTAGTCAAAAACAAGTGACGATGCGGCCAGCAAAGTTACTATGAAAATCTATATCTGTCGTGTTATTTAATAAAATGAATATATGAATAGGGAATTAATATTAAATAACTTTAATTAATATAATTTAAATAAAATATTATGTTAAACAGAGATTAATTAAGTAGTAATAATAATGAATGTTGTGATATTGATATCTAGTTACCTATTACCTATGCCATATAATGTTAACTTCTAAATATTTAACCTAGATTAAGTTACACATACTTGCTGCACCTTAACAGGGTCATGTACTCATAAGTTTTAGTCTAGCCTGTAACTGAGTGTACATTATGCAAAAAAAAACGTATAACCGAAAAGAGAAAAACAAGCATTGAACTTTGTTTTTTGTAAGGTTATTGCAGGCGGGGACGCACACGATTAGAAGAACTAGTACCTAAATACAGATTTCCAACCACTTGCTTATTCGCAGTTATAGCAGTTATGTAACAATTGATTAAATGAATTCGAACTTAAGCTATCTCAATATCCTCCATATCTGCTTGGATAATACTTAACTAGTTCGCTTTAACTGTCAAAAAATCTTATCTTAAATCTATCTTTCCTCATTTCACAAGGAGTTTCAGTGGCAATTAATTTATCTTTATTTCTTTGCTCCAACGAGGATTGTGCTTCACTTCAGGACTTCAACCCTTTTCATTCTGGAGCCAGGAGTGGGTCCCCTTCGCAAAAGTTTCAGGCGTGTAGATGAAGCCTATTGTTCAATCTTTTCGCAATTATTTTGCGTCTGTCGGATATGATTTAATTCCCAATTAGTTGTTTTGGATGAGTTTTGTTTGTTTTGTATTTTAAAGTGGCTTTTTCATACATAATCAATCAGCCTATAATGTTCCTACTGCTGTGAGAGGGAGTGGGCCGTACTCCCCTCTCGAGATTACGGCCCGCTCCCTCTCTGGCCCACAGACTGGCCCCTGGCTGGTTGGGCACTAGTACCTACATTTTTTCGATTACTAAGTTATAATATTGGCCAAAAATAATTTATCATAATTGTCTACCTGTCTATAATTACTAAAGTTTTACAGTTTATATAGTTTTACGCGAATATTTCCAAAAATATGCGTATTTTAGTTCATCACTTTATGTCCTTATATATTCCATATTCAATTTAATGTGACATCATAGCCTCATCATTATTTTGCACCAATGATAATCCCATTTTTGATGTCCACGAAATCACTGTCCATTCTAAGGTTGCCTGGAAGAGATCGCAGAAAGCGATAAGGCCGCCCATTGTATGTTTTGTAGTGTTACATTTATTTATTTTCGCTAAATACATAGCGAAAATAAATAAATGTCTGGTGTACAATAAAGTATATATAAATAAATAAATAATAAATAATCCAGCAGACAATCAAGACGCTTCCAATGATACTTCATTTGTCAAATTTTGATGAGAAGTTTAGGAGATGAGGAAACACATGAACATACATACATACTTACATAAATACATACATACCGGTCAAAATCATAACCCAGCTTTTGGCTTTGAATAATAAAATAAAAAAAATTGTAGTTCTATTGGACTAATGTTAGGTAAAATAATAATATGATAAGGTTTATAAATATGAAACAACATCGATCAATTAATTTCTACTTAACACAATACGTAAAGTTATTAAAAATTCACCAACAAACCAGAGGGAGTAATTACACAAAAAAACAATCAAACAGAAATACCACATGCACAAAATCAATTTTGATATTGCGGTATCACAGAACTGCCACAAAATAAATAGCTACAGAAGGTGAGTTCCGTACCACGCGCGAAAACGCACGCACACATAAACGCGCTGCTATAGTCTATTCCAAAAGTATCTAATGAAAGTGTAAACGAACCCAGTTCAGGTTAAACTCTTACACAATCACTCGCTAAAATCACTTAATAACACTTTCATTTGTAAAAAAAAAAAGTATTTTTTATTGTGCACTTTATAGAAAAATATAATTATCCTAGGCGGTCAATAAATCTTTCATATTTCAAAAATCCCAGTGGTATTTTTCTGAACTGACGCCTATACAAAACTTTGTATTTATTGATTTGGTGAAAATAAAACAAAAAGTCCCCAAATCAAAAACACAAAGTTTTGTATCGGCGTCATTATAAAAAAAATTATAACTGCAGTATAATGTGAAGTATTTTTATAGTTTCGACTTCGACCTTGAATACAATCAATATTGCAGTTAATCACATATGTCATTGAATGACCTAGAATATTTTGTTATCATCATAATAGGATATTAGTATCCTGTTAGTCGATAAGTGAAACTTGTTTTTAAGGTTCCGTAGCAACCCATGTTATTCACAGTTCTGAAAACGTCTTGAAAAACAAATAAAAAACTAAATTACATTATTTATTAATTTACACCCATGCATTTATTTAATCTTCTATAAAAGTTTCTGAAATAGTTAGCTTATAACCATAATAGTAACCATAATATCATCCAAACGGGTGTTATTATGTTGTACTAAATTTCATAAAGCAACTCATTTCAACAAAAGAACATTGTCATGCAGGCACGTTTCACTTACAAAGCACCGTAATTTAAAACAAAAAAGCATCTAGTACTCGAATACGAAAAATTCGAATTCACGTGCGTCGTATGCCTCCATTTTTTGTTCGATATTAGTAATGCAAAGAACCTTTTATAGAGGATTCATATCATGGGTATAGATAAAGTCTTGTATGCAACTGTAAATAATTAGGTATTAAAACACTCATGTGATACTATTATCACATTCGGCTTCGCCTTCATGATAAAATTCGTGCACCACATTCGTGTTTTAATACCCCTTATTATATAACAGTTGCATAAATAACTATTATTTGATTATTTAAGTGCACACATTAAAATACACAAAGATTACAATAATGTTTTCCAAAACAATTTTTTTTATTCTTCATCAAGCTTAGTCTAATACTTATCTTTAAAGGTAGGTTAAGTACAATAGCGCTTACAATTGCCATTAACAAGCTTCCACAAATAAAAAAGTATGTAACTACAAGTTTAAAAAGAAGATAAATATACTAAGATTTTTTAAGATAAAAATTAAAAACAAAATCATACAGATAACTTAACAAATTCTTATTTAAACAATACAAAATAAATTCTTCTTTGAAAAACATTAAAAGATCTTGGAATATAAGTATCGTAATAAGTATGTAATGGTGACATAATAATTATATAACATAAATAGCATAATGTTTTATTGTAATTAATATCATTTTTTTGTGTGCTTTATCAAAATTGACTTGAAACGAACCGTAGTTTCTCTGTCATTAGTTTACTAGGGCGCAACGAACAAATCTCGACTTTCCGGCTCGTTCCAGACACTCTCCATGATGATATGGTATACATCTTCAATTAAGCTGCATTCTTCACAATTTGGTGTAGAATGCTTAAGAATGTTTAAGGGTAGTTGTCCGGAGTGAAGTCTAATAGCTGTTATGACTGTCTGCTATCCCATATTGGCACTGTCTATCCACGTACTTTTAAAGACATTCGGTTGTATAGCGGCATACCATATACCTTTACTGCGACTCCCTCCTTTCATTTAAATATTCTTGCCAGCTGGCATAGCAAAGGATTTTTTCAACACACTTACTCGTAACTCTTATTGAACCGCTTTTAGGTTCATAATGCAGTGTATTATGGAAGCGTGCTTTTTACTTTATATTACCGCACTAGTGCGGTAATATGCGCCACAGATAACTATTTACTAGTCGGAGTAATGACATGGCAATATGGAATTGGTAAGTACTATCATGGCAGCATGGAATATGTATCCAACTATAAATTGTTTTTGGTGAAGCTTTTTACCAAAGACAAGCGCTCAAAAGCATGTTTTTATTTTAAAAAAAAGAAACACAAGTAAACCAGTGGCGTTTAGTTCCCATAAAAATCCCATGGCTGCCCATTGGATTTTTTTACCTAAACGTCAGTAGGCTACTAGAGTCTGACCAACGAAATATTGGAATTTGGCGATATTTCACTAAAAAGTTGTAAGAATTCTTGAAAATGAAAAATAAAATTTTATTCCTATAAAACATGGCTTATTAGTTTTAAGTTGACATTTAAAGAGAACAAAACAGCGCCACCCACGGCTAAAAACGAAACTAACTGATGTGTTTACAAATATACCTGAATCAGGGTTAGTTTATAAAGACACCTTTAAATTTAATTATTCAACACGAAAGCTAACCACGAATTATTATCTGTTGAATATTTTATTTCACTTCTAAATACATACATTTATTACATTTCATTTAACATGTCTCATTATTATATACATATGAAAAACTGATGTAAGTCTCGCATAATATGTCTTGCATAATATAATTATAGCATCGACTCCGTTTAAGCAGTGGGTTGACAGTTCTTGATAATTTTTTTTAATTGCCGCCTTTTTTCTTCTACAGCTTTCGTTGGTAAGACTATATACATTGAATTAGTATGAACTATCTTAATATTAAATGAGTATTCTCTATTTACACCCGGGCAGAGACTTGCGCTTTTTTTTAAACTTATCAAAGAAACTTCATGCCTTTTTATTATGCCTACTGTGTAAATAAATACAATAAATTTATTATTAAAATATCATCAAATTATATATTGTTCATTACCCTAACCCCATTTGCGTATTATGTAATAAAAACATTATACTATTTTTATATAGGCTGTTCAGCGGTATTACCAGTGCCTTACACCAGCGCGCGCATCCCTAGCGGAGAAAACAAAACAGCTGCCATTTTCCATAAATATTTTTTAACTTTTTTGTTGTGTGGTTAAAATCATTACCTATTAAAAATGTCGATTTCACGCAGGGAAGAAGAGCGTAAATAATAATAAATAGATTTGACTCCGCCATGGTACGTCTAGTTATAGTAAAAAAAAAAAATGAGATTTTTTTTTTTCATTCAAATCATATTTTTTTTGTATAGGCTGTCTAACGGTTTCGACAGTACCTCTATTTACACCTATAGAAAAACAAAACTAGCCCGCCATTTTACATAAATATTTATTATTGTTTTCGTTGTGTGGTTATTATTATCAAAAATACAAAAAAAATTAAGTATTGTCACCAACCGACATAGAAGTTTTTAAAAGAAACTCCGGATAGTCAGTACCTGGCAACAAAGGTCAGTTAAACTTTATAAATCTATCATCTCTATGTATAGTTACGTTATTGTAGCTTAAGTTCTTACAACAAGTCTGTTTTTTTCTCGCAAGTGTGTTGAAAAACGTCGTATGAAACGCGTGTGCATTGGTTATTACACTCTCGGCTACCTTATCGCGCTCGCTTGCGGCTCGCGCGAATAATACCGCCTCGGCTGTAATGTCCAAAAGAGCACACTCGTATCACAATGTAATATTAACCAATAGTAAACTTTGGTATAATACGGGACATACTTTTCACCGTCTGTTAGTGCATGTTCAGATGAGGAGACTCACGTGCATTAGGCATACGTACGGTCTGACACGCGCGTTGACAAGATACCTTGTTTTTTTTTTTAGGTTTTGAAATCATCAAATGACTTCTCCCGCTCTGGGCGGAGCGGAAGGGCGTGTCAGACTTTTACTGACTAAAACCACCCATGTTCCCAAGGTCCCGGTATCTCTTTCGGACTTTCCTGCGACCTTGGTAGGATTGACAAGATACCTAATAACCGGTTGCTACTAAATCTAATGTTTGTTATTGCATCCTTATTGTTTTATAGAACAATAGCGTCCCTGTTTCGCTAATGTGGCGACATATAAAAAAATTGCTTCTGTGATGTATGTGTGTCTAAAGTAAAATTTTAATGGTGGTGAAAACCGCATCAAAATCTGTTGCGTAGTTTAGATGAACAATGTGGTCTCACAGACAGACACGAAAACCGACTATATCTTTTTATATGTGTAGATAGAGTATCTATTCACGATAAAAATATCGCTATAACGATTTCCTCCCAGGCAGTTGATGTGCAAGGCAAGTCGAGGTGACAGGTAAGCTTGCACAGAGTGTATAATGATCTGTAAAGTTTTGATGCACTGCGTTAAAGATAAATGAACTAACTGCAATGAACATTCGTCGGTCAATCACCGTTTTTAACCCCCGACGGAAAATGAGGGGTGTAATAAGTTTAACGTGTGTATCTGTGTGTCTGTCTGCGCCATCGTAGCTGCCAAACGGCTGAACCGATTTTGATTTTTTTGGCTTCAGGTTCAGAAATTGATGAAGTAGATATAGGTCGTGGGTTCGAACCAAGGAGGCACTTTACTTTATGTAAATTATTTCATCACCACTGCAAAAATACGAACATGACATCCACCAACCAGCACTGGGACAGCGTAGTGGATTACAGCCCACTCCCTCTCACAGAGAGGAGGTCTGTGTTCCAGCAGTGGTAACATGCTAGACTGATTATGCTTTATGACGTCTCTAATAAAATATTAATTTATTATCTTTATTTGCGTTCCATAATTTTAACAAAAAGATTTTACTATAAATAAAAGTTAAGGTATCGTAACAATTGCGGACCCTACTGTAGGGCACAACAAAAAGTAATAAACGAAAATAAAATTAGTAAACTATTAGAATTTTTTAAGATATTAATTTAGGATATGAGTCATTAATTTAGTCAATTATGACATTTTATTTATAATGAGATCGATAGTTAGGTACATAATAATTATAATTCACGTACTGGGTGCACGATTTACATTTACAATAAATACATACATAAAACCTTAACAACTACTAATCAATTATTAATTAATTATACCAACATTTAATACTGAACAAGCTGATAATATCATATCACCACTATAAATACACGTTGTGATTCACAAGCGCACGTCACGTCAATGTGAACTTAATGATTTTGACATAAGGTTGAACTTACAATGCATCACGCGCGCTCTTGAAATGTAACAACCTAATTGCTGCATCCTTAATATGATAAAAGGTAACTGAAGTAGTTACCTAACAAGTGACCTAACATAGCATCATCCTTGTTTAATAATAATTATAATAACTGTAGCTACTGGGGGCTACTGAGGAGAGGAATTCCTATTGGAAAAAAATACTAACCAAAAATACTTTTCAAAACCTGTTCAACAGTCGCACTTGCGACCACTCTACCAACGAGGCGTCAAACAATTTTACTAAATTAAGTTAATTAACACGAAATAGTGCAAAAGATTTGATTTTTTGTTCAAAACTCAGCTTAGTCAATCCGACGTATGGCGGAGGTTTGTGACGTCTTAATAGTGGTTGCCTCGTTAATTACTAAACAGAACTTGTACGTATAAGACTTTTGTCAAAGATTATGTAGAATAAAAAGACGGTGCTTATAAAAACTGGTGTGTGGTCCATTGTAAGCCTTAGGACCTACAAAACGTGACACTCTATCAGTGATAACGATGATGAAAGAGACAAATATGTACAGACAACTGACTGGACTGACATAAGCTACAGAAAAGATTATTATGTCAATCCTGTAGAAACTCGTTGTAGAAATACGAAACGCTTTGAAAGCTCGCCACTTGTCTAGACTCTCTGATCGCCCTTCAATAACTTACGAGTACGAGTCGTGGTCCAGGGCTTGTGGGTAAGACAACCGCGCATTTCACTTAGTCCATTTTCTTTAATCGGAAGCTGCAGTGTTGAAATGCATCCAGTGTCTATTTCTGATATAATTCTTCACCAAACATCTTGAATTTAATTTATAAATATATGTGTGGACATAATGCGGTAATGTGGGTGTAGATTTGGTTAAAATGTTGTTGCTATTACGACCGAACGCAGAGTTGCAAAAACGCGGTACAGCATTGATGAAGTCGCCGAGTAGGTACCGTTTCAGCTAAGGCTTTCACTGTGTGCTTCGATAGTAATGTCGTATCTGTAACATAGTCTATGGGGTTCGTTTTCAGAAGTTCACGTGCAAACGACTCGCTATGGCACTTCTTCTTGTTAATTAATACCGTAACTACCGCACACTGCATGTTACGGTGATACTTTAGTTTATATCTCGACGCAGCCAACGGAACTCTATTGCACATTTAGGAGTATGAGGAACAGGGTGTAAAGTTCACTAATACTCCATAGAAAAGGGAGGATCCTCCGACCAGACGGGTGTTGTGTCTGGCGGGCAACTGCCCAACGATTGATGTTGGGTTCTCGTATATATGTCCACTGCACGGTAAACTTTAATTGCGCGATGCAGGATTTATGTGACGTCTGTCTGACGTCAGGTCTTTGATGCGTAGTTCGCATGTGGCGATGTAGATACCGCCACACACATAATATGTGTATTGGGACATTTAACGCTTTTTCCACACAATTAATTTTGATAGTTAACGTTTTTTGACGCTTTGATGAATAAAATACCAGAAATGAAAGCATGTCACCTAACATAACATCACGCTTGTATTCCCCGAAGGGTTAGGCAGATAGGTACTATAGTGCATCCACGTTTCGCCAGTTTGTTTATGTCATAAGTAATAGAAGGCGAGCCTATTGCCATCAACCGGGCACAAATGTAGACTCTGGGATACTATTGAGATAGTCCAGATGGAAAACCCAAATCTATTAAATATAATAATTATTTTATCATTCAATATAATTCTTCTAATCCCGAATCATCAATCAAAACAAATCAAAATATTTTATTTCACATAAGCCTACATGGGCACTTATGAAACGTTAGAAGCTAGGTGCATGGTTCCAATTGGTCGTTTCCTATGGAGAACAGCCGGCAAGAAACTCCACGGTTACTCTTTTAAAAATAGTTGGTACAGTATTTTCAAATTAAAGTGTTTGTAGGCATGGGAGGACAATGTACACCTTTCAATAAGTACCAGCTACTTAAAAAAATAGAAGATGTTCAACAAATCTACAGTCCACTAAGCCTACAACGTTCTCACATTCACATAATAAAAAAAAACTAAAACCCAACTACGACTAAAAAGGTATAAACAAAGGTATAAAAACTAAAACCCAACTACGACTAAAAAGGTATAAACAAGACACGACAGACAGACAAATTAAAAATCCGGAGTCACACGTGTTAGGGCATAAATCGAACAGATTACGTGTGACTCCGGATTTTTAATTTGTCTGTCTGTGGGGTCTTGTTTATACCTTTTTAGTCGTAGTTGGGTTTTAGTTTTTATAACTTTTTTTTTTAAATTCTTTTGGGGTTATAATATATATATTTGAAATGTGCTCATTAAGCCCTTTCATTTGATACCCAACATGGTACGGTTAAACAATTTTTTTTTTAGTTCCTTACTTTATGTCCTCTAGAGGTCGCCATTTTTAATTATAATGTGACGTCACATAGCCTATAACCAGCGGACAATCAATTCATTTGTCAATTTATGATGAGTGCTTTAGAAGATAGGAGGGAACAGATGAACATACATACATACATAAGTACATACCGACCAAAATCATAACCCTCCTTTTTTCTTCGCCGTAGTCGGGTAAAAATAGAAAATAATCTATATAAAAGACAAATATTAAAAAACCTATTTAAATCAAATGACGTGATTAATTATCCTGTCCACAAAAGCCACTAATAAAGAGTTGAAATTAAATTGTACATAGGTTTAGAATGTTATCAATAAGATGAACCCATTAAAGAGAATCTTTACTGTAATTAAGTAGAAACTGCTTCATCTAAGAAAATCACAAGCTGCGGTGTCTGAGCTGCATTAATTCTGTTCAACCGAGCGTGAATTTCCTATAGGAGCTTAGCTTTCTTTGCTGTAGCTATTACCTCTGATCTTGGATTAACCTGGATTTGTGTTGAAACTTCATGATTGAATTATTTGTATTTCTGGTTTATAATTCACAATAAAATTGTTTCAGTTTTATACGTGCTGAAAACCAAGTATTTTGCTGGTGAAAATAATTACAAGAAAACAAGACATTTCAGCTTTGTTTCTCGGATGGCAAGGCATTTTCAATCAATCAATGTGCTTAGCCTTTTCCCAACTATGTTGGGGTCGGCTTCCTAACCGGATGCAGCTGCATACCAGTATTTTACATCGGGTGACTGCCTACCTTACCTCCACAACCCAGTTACTGGGTAAAACGATACCCCTTTGGTAACACTGTTTTTATTTGATTACTCAATACTCAATATCTTTATTGCTTTACCATAATGTGTACTTAGGTGGTAACTATATAAGTAATTAATCATTATAGACCCTGGTTGTCAGATATTCAGGCTTCTGACTGCCCGTAAAGACTGTCAAAGCTCCCCGAATGACAACCGGAAACAACGGCTTAAACTGCTTTCTGAGGCACGGAGTGATAATCCCATCCACAGACAGTAGCTTAACCTGATCGATCGACTTGTGCGGCTGTAATAACTTAGCCGCGAGCCCCGCATCTTCGATGTCTCTGGTAAATTGCATCATGTTTATCAGCCACGGTGACTGACACCGTGTGGTGAGCCGTCAGCTATTTTCATAGATATCCGGAGATATGCCTTCTATCTATATTTGTTCAAGTTCAAGCATCGCCACTTTTTCCCCACTCCTGAAACGCACGCATGGACACAACTAAATGTGCTTCACACATTTGTTGCTACTTATTGCACACATGCTCAAAAGGGGCGGCTATTTGAAAGTATAGATACAGCGACTGTACGCACACAAGCAACTCTAGCCTCAACTAGGGATGAGTATTTGATATAAATATTTGATCGATAAAAATATCGATAAAAACCGGATATTTATAATGAAAACCGTCTGCAAAAAACAGAAGTATTTTTGGGCGTACTTTGACGTAATTAAAACCAAATTAAATAAAATCTAATTTATAATTCAAAAGTCATGTAAAACTGAAATAAAATGCATAAAAATAACATCTCTACAAAAAAAACGGCTGAAATAATTAGATCGAAGTACAAAATATGTACTATGTTTTTTCAAAAATGTTATCCGTGATATTTACCAATAAAACAAGTATTACGCTTCTATAAATTTCTCCCCTCATAAAATTTCCATACTGGGGGCCTTATATGAAAATCGATTCTTTAGGAGTAAACAAACTCCAATAATATTATTTTATACTAGCTGTGACCCGCAGTTTCACCCGCGTCGGTCGATCACGGTCCCGTGGGAATATAGGGATAAAATGTATCCTATGTCCTATTCCAGGTCATGGTCTACTCGAGTGCCCATCCTCTCCTCTCTAGAGTAGGGAAAGTCGTGGCGGCGGAGCGGCGGCGGCGCCCGGCGCGCGTCGAACGGTTCGCGTATTGCATTTTTATACTCGTGATAACTTCAAAATTAAATGACCAATTCGAATGAATTAAACATTATTTTACTGATAAATAAATACCCTTGATGTTAAAACTATTTATTTGAATAAGAGTTAATATTATGTTGATTAAACTCCTTCGGAAATAAAGCATTAATTTCGAACAAATTTTATTAGCATAAAAAAGGTTATAGTGAGTCAATCTTAAAAGATAGACGTGCTGTCGCGGACTTTTTTTGAGGACTTTTAAAGAGGAACAATTCCATCATACATAATATTTTCGTAACTTAAACTGTTTATGTAGCGCACGCAACGGAAGCTCTCAAAAAGGTTTTCTCCCGTTTTTGCAACTTTTTCAAGTATGCTCCGCTCCTATTAGTCTTAGGGTAGCGTGATGTTATATAGCCTATTACCTTCCTCGTTAAATGGACTATCCAACAACAAAAAGAATTTTTCAATGCCAACCCGTAGTTCCTGAGATTAGCGCGTTCAAACAAACAAACAAACTCTTCAGCTTTATAATAATATATATAATATTAATTAATTTAGATTAATTAGCAAATGTTAGTATATTATATAAATCCGTAAGAACAACTAACAATTATCGATATCCATATCTCAGCTCTGCACACCACTAATGCATAGTTTTGATATGTCACAATTAAATATTTATAAAATCCTTAAATATTATAATGAATGCTTTGATTTTTTACTTATCGGTGGTAGGACATGCCACTTGTCTTAAGGTTTGTTGTAATTGTCCTATTTTTGCAAATAAGCACGGAAAAATTCGGCATTTTGTAAAAATACGAAATGACAGTGACACGTTTCGATGGAAACATAGAATACACTGTCGTCAGGCGCATATACCCCCAAGTTGGCCAAGGTCAGGCGACACGTACCACGCCTCCAAGCCATATCCCTCGATATCCGTGGCTATTTTGCTATCAAACAACAAGAAAAAACACAGCAGGAATCGATATCACAGGATCCTCAAGAAACTGTCACTAACACTAACTAAGAACATCCGTCAGTTCAGTTCAGGCCACACAAAAGTGTGCTTCATTCATTATTCAGTACGGAACGTGTCCTTGTTTCAGTGTAATTAGCCCAAATTGTCCCCAAGACGTCGGGGCGCGGCGACAAATTTGCAACGAAACGGTGCACTTAGGAGATGCAGTACACGTTAGGCTGGTTGCATACACTGCAATCTGGAAATTACCTTTATCAACACAGGTCTCGCTTAGAACATTACCCTCAGTTTCTGAAAACCAATATCTGCTTTATTTATTTTGTTTCATGACTTTTAAGGGGTTATCATCTTTCTGCCCTTGTGCCATGTTGCTTATGGTCGACGTTTTATCCTTTCATTCTCCCCTGTCAACCGTCACGCTATCATTCACTCCGTTCTCCTTCATATCATTCCTCACACAACCCACTCTTCTTTTCTTTGGCCTTCTTCTCCCTCTCCATCCATCATCATTTTTATTTTCATCATTCTTTTAGTCACATGCGTTTCATCCCTTCTCATCGCATAAGCTTAAAGCTCCATTCAACTTTTCAGTCACTGGCGCCACTTTCAAACTTCTCCTCGTTTTACTAATTCACTTCTGGCCCGTCCCATAAACATTTGCAGGTCCGTTTAAGTACTGCATTGTCTATTACAATGAACTTGCAAATGCAAATGATTGCAACGAACGTTGTTCAAAATCGCGTAACATTTTGTCTCACTCAAATATTGACTTGTTTTGTGGCAAACCTTGTTTTGAGAGCAGAAACAGAGAGATTTAAACTTTAAAAAAACTTCATCTACAGCACATTATAATTACCTATTTTAAGTACCTGAAAGCCAACTCCCGATAGAAAAACCGTAAAAAAACTTGTCAAAAACCAAAGACATTTAAATAAAATCCTATAATATCTTTGTGACAAAAATGTATAAAAACTAAGCTATATAAAAGAAGTATTTTTGACAAATTGAGACGGATTAAAATGTGAACGTTCTTAAAAATACGGAAATTGCCCCTCTGATTGCTAGAGACGATCAAGTCTAGTGATTTGAAGTTGATTCAAACGATCAATACCTTGGTGCAACTTTATTGACCCAGATAGTTTAATTTTAATAGGAAATAACAAAATGTATTGCTATGAAAAGTGATCAAGCCTGTGTGACGTTTTTGTTCACCGTACTGAAATATCGAATTGTCAATCAAGGTCATTGGAATAGTTTACCATAAAGCTCTAGCTATCTAATATTTCCTTAACAAGCAGTAGGAAAGCAGCCTTACACAGATACATAGACGTAATTACGTGCTGTGCCGTGTTTCTCTTAAGTGCCTGGGTCGTGAGCGGAATATATGCCTATATTGTATTAAAGTGTTACGTTCGATTTCCGACACCATTTTCTTGGCAAGAGTTTGTGACTTCTTCGGTTCAGATTTAGTGTGGTCTCTGAAAATGTTTTGATATTTGATAAGTGAATGCTTCCCGGTCGTCTATCAATGCCCAAGTTGTAGACCGTGAAAGTAATGTACTAATATTAACAATATAAATTACTAGCTGCGCCCCGCGGTTTCACCCGCATAAGTCTCGAACCAGTGGAAATATCGAAATAAAAAGTATTCTATATCCTTATCCAGGGGCTACCCATGTGCCAAATTTCATCCAAATCTGTTCAGCCGTTTTAGCGTGAAAGCGTAACAAACAAACTCACTTTTGCATTTATAATATTAGTTAGGATTAGGATAGATTTAGGATAATAGCCTATGTTACTCAGTGATTATAGCCTACTGCTGGTGAAATAATTTTTAACCGCGGAATGCCCGGGGATGTACTTGTATCGTGTATTTTGGTTTACGGGTGTGCCACCCAGCGATCCAGTACTCGAAGAAAAAAACTACTAAGTGAAAACTTTATTTCGGAAGTCGTTGGGAATAAACGAAAATTCAAAACAAAAGTTTCGTTTTTTAAAGTTTTTTTGATTATTAAAGTATAGATATGTGCTAGATGACATACATCGATTCTGTTAACGATTCTGAGCAAACTACTTTCATAATTTGCATTAATTAACTGAATTAATGCAAATTATGAAAATAGTTCAGAATTTTTACACATTGATCGATAATCAGGTACTCGTACAAATCAATTCCTAGTACACAACACAACTAATACCTATTTCGTACCTACCGTACATCCAATTCTCCCCTTCCCAAAAGACAGATCGCTACACAGAAACTTATCAGTCTGTCCCCACATTAGTGGACAGACAAAAAGGATCGTGAATTCGATCTCCATTGAAACCCGTCTAGCAAAAACGTCTTTGGTACAAAAGAGCTCATTCCACATGCGAACGTCAAGGAAGCTCTTACAGTTTTTCAAAGGAATAAAGTGCTAGCTCTTTGTGGGGTAGCCCTCGGTAAACTTGATTTATGGTGCAACCGTCTTCTTAGATTTGTCAGTGCATGAGACGGGTATGTGAGGACGCAAGTGTTACTCCTAGTTTTTCGGATTCTAGGATATTTTCTAGACAGATTTCTAGGATATTTCGAATTGGGTATGAAAAAATATGTCAAGGGTGTATAACGTGAAAATTGTAGCGTTCGACTTGTTTTGTAGGTTTAATTTTTAATTTTGGACGTCGGTGGCAAAATCTGAAATAAAGATCCAAAATCACCGACTTCAAACATTAAAGTTATTGTTCACTTTGTAGTTTTTTTTGTTGAAATCGGTTGCTTTTTTTTTAAATATTTTTTACTACAAAATATCTCGTGGTCAAGAAATGGTTTTGCTAGAACGTCCATGATGGATAATTCTCCTCAAAAAACATAATTTAAAATCCACGTTTTTTTTCGTGAAAGTTAGAATGTTTATAAAACGGTAAACAAAGCTCGTTTCAACTGTACAGGTGGAAATGAGGCTTGTTCTTTTATTTAGACGGGACAAAATTGAGAAAGTTTTTATTTAGAGCTCTGTAAGTGAGTGATTTCAAGGAAATGTGTAAGGAGAACTTTATTATACACTTATTATGAAGTTAAAATAATTCAGTTTTGGTGAGTAACTTGAGGTTTGGTTATAATTCTGTTTTCTGTCAATTTGGTGCGTTTAATCGATGAAGTTATGGCATCAATATCACCCACCAAGTATTTTTTTGTAAGGCGGCCCCTACAACAGTAAGTTTCGGCAATAAGATTGAATTAGCTCTTGCACTCAAACGAAAAATCACTAATAATAAAATTATTTTCACGCAATAACATTGACGGCCCATCAGCTTCAATATTATTGAATGAGCAATACCTACCTAACGTAGATAATATAGTAAAATATTGCGCAAAACTGATTCTACTTGGTGCAATGAAAAATGTTATAGGTATCTATCTATTTAGCCTTTACTGTCCCACCCCTAAGCTAACGCCTCTCTTTCTCTTTTCTACACACTTCTGTACACTGCCATTGCGGGTCAGTCCTTTCCGTAGGAGTCAAATTCGTCCCGCCATCATAAAATCCTATGAAATATGTAAAAAAATGTTCCTTGGCCACTATTTATAACCAGTTTATGTCCTCATTACATGGTCCAGTAAGAGATCAAGGTCCACAGTAGATTTTGATGCTGAGCATTCAATTTAGAACAATGTGTAGGACTTAAAATGGCTACAGAATGAATTAGAAATCATTTTTAAGCCTTTCGACATGAATAATACAAATTGAAATAGAAACATTGACAACAACAACACAATGAAACATTTGAATGATTTCCCCCTAAAATTTACATAAATCGATTAATAGTCACATAAAAATCCCGCACGTGTCTTCCGGAAATTAATATGGCTTACGTGACATGATTGAGTAGGTGCCTACGTAACTATTAAATGCAGTTGCATAGGTATTTCCTTGTATTAGAAATTGAAATTATTTATTAATAATCAGGTACATCATACATAGCAAGTTGAACGGTGATCCCCAAACTAGACGTTAGTCTGTATCTTGGAGTTGTACATTTTCGTTTTTATTATCCAAAAGATCGTACACGGTGATTATTAGCAAAATCAAACTAAAAGTTAAGTTAATGAGCCAATTAAAGTAAATCAGAGAAACATAAATTAACAGTGGGTTATAAAGTAAAGAAAAAATAAAAATGTTGGTAATACTACTCTTACAAACAATCAATAACTTAAATGTGTGTGTGCGTTTGTGTATGAGTGTGTGGGTTTGTGTAAGGGTGTGTGCGTTTGTGTATGTGTGTGTCAGTGTGTGTCTGAGTGAGATTAGGAGTGCTGACATTTTTTGAATTCTAACTTCTTTTGTGGCTATTTGTAGATAATCCTTTCTGTTTCGTCGTATGAGAGCGTAAGGAGCCAGGACTTTATGATCTTTTTACACAGGGACATTTTGAGGTCTATTATGTTGCAGTTCTTAACAGCTTCATTGTATATGCGTGGATGTAGCTAGTTTGAAGAACGTCTTGCCATAAGAGAGTTTGCCTGGGGAATGGGAATCCTAAATGTACGTTTGGAGATTATCTCCGTATAGTCTGGTCTGGATTTTAATTTTATGTGTGTTTGAAGAACTGCATTGAGGATGAAGAGCTGTCGGACACGTAGGACCGGGAAATCCCTATACAGCTGGTCAGTTGGATACATTAAAGGTTTTTTGAGCGTTACTTGAATGACGGCTCTTTGTGCTCTCTCGCCTTCAATAAATGCGGCCTTACCGGCGCCACCCCAGACAGAGATACCATAATGGAGGACGGACTGGCAAAGGCCAAAGTAAACAGAACGGAGTATTATAGGAGTGGGTCACGTAATTTTTTCATTACGTAGATAAGTTTCCTGACTTTGCTGGATAGTGCGTGTATTTGTGGTTTGAAAGACAAGTCCTCGTCTAAAGCGATTCCCAAGTATTTAATGGATTGTATTCGCTCAATTACAGTGCACGAACAGCCCGCAGTGCGCGGGTTGGGGTTATGGGTGCAAGTATGAAGTGTCAGAGTTAGGTGTTGGGGGGGTCTTGATCTCTTGGTTTTGTAGAAAGTAATAATTTTAGTCTTTTTAACGTTTAAGGTTAGTAAGTTCCTGTCAATATCTTTAGCTATTGTGAGAACTCCCTCTTCGGCAAAGCTGTACACCTGGTCCCAATTTTTACCATAAAATATGATCGCTGTATCGTCTGCATAAGCTATTATTTCAGCGTTGGTAAGAGAAATATTCAATATATCGTTCAAATAAAGTATGAAAAGGGTCGGACCAAGAGTACTACCTTGTGGGATTCCATAGTTGATAGGAAGTAGGCTGCTAGAGAAATCACCGAGCTTGACAAATTGCCTTCTGTTGGACAGGTAGCTTTTGAGCCAATCTTGGGGAGTACCTCGTATACCGGCTGCTTCCAGTTTTGTTAGAAGAAGATCTATTGAAATAGTGTCGAAAGCTTCAGCCAGGTCTAGGAAAACGCACATAGTGTGTTCTCCTTTATCGATAGTTGACGACACAGTATTTGTTAGAAGCCTGGCTGCATCCTCAGTTGACCTACCCCTTCTAAAGCCGAACTGCCTCGAGCAACTTAGATACTTATCGATACTTAGTATAGGCAATAGGGCGATAGGTCGATAGTTATCAGGGATATCTGTTGCTCACCTTTGTGGATTGGGCTGATAGCTGCAATTTTCCATCTGTCCGGGAATATTTCAGATTCTAAGCTAAGGTTAATTATAAAAGTTAGTGGTTGGATAATAGCTGTTTTGATTTTTTTATTAGTCTTACATTGAGATTATCGGGCCCGGGAGCGCTGTCATTGTTGAGTTGGCTTATAAGACTTTCTATTTCAGTTTCGTCTGTGGGGTGTAATAAAAATGTGTGTGAACAGGTTATATTTGGGGTATATTTATCGGCAAGAGAGGCTTGTGTTTCTGAGAGTCTTGAGCGGATTACATAAGTCAGACAGCTGTTTTCCTAATGCAGTGAAGTAAGTATTGCATTTGTTAAGTGATTTTGTTGGGTTCTTATTGTTAACTAATTTATCAGAGGCTTTTGACGTCTTATTGTTGTCGCTGTATATGGATTTCATCGTCTTCCAAAGTTTTTTTGGGTCTGCTTGGCTATTTTCAATTAGGTTTCTATGGTAGTTGGTTTTTAACTTATGTAGTAGGCTGTTGCAGAAGTTTCTATAACGGGTATAAATTAATCTTTTCATTTGATCATCTGGGTGCGCACGTGAAGCTAAATGCAGTTTGTCGCGGTAGCGCATGCATCTTATTAAGCCTGGGGTAATCCAGGGCTTGATGTTATAAATACGTCTGCCTACTTTGACTTTGTGCGAGTGTTTTTTTAGTGATGTGATGATTTCCATAAAAATATTAACGGCGGAGTTGATGCAGTGTTGGTTCAAGACTTCAGTCCATGAAATACCCATTAACTCGGCGTCTATTTTAATTTTCCATTTTGGTCTGGTAGAGCTGGACTGATTATTTTTTAGGCAGGTGGAGGCCATCGCTATGTCATGATCAGTGACAGAGCATTTGGTCACTACTCCAATAGATTTCCGCGATTTTTTGTATAAACGACTACACCATCATTTTTGTTTGACTGTTAGTGTGTCCTAGAGCCTGTGTAGCCAGGTAATAGTTCCATCAACAGCCCGTCACTTAGCCAATACTCCGTTAAGATGATGACATCGAAATCGCAATCAAGACGTTGTAGAATCGAGCAAAAGTTATCAAAATTGCGTTGATAACTCCTAATATTAAAAGTTAGTATTTTAAAGTTGTAGTCAGTGTGCAGTAGCGGTTCCTTGCAGCTTTCTATCAGGTCGTAAGAGTGACCCTCAATTCCGAGACTTACATCAATATCTTGGATTATGTTAAATAAAGCCATCTTTATAGGTACTAAAAACTGATATTGCAATGAGAATCGTTTTATTGAATTTCACTGATTGACTATCGGAGATTGCTGGCAGGAAAATAGTAGGGATGTGCAAGAGTGTGCGTGAGTATGGGTGTGCGTTTAATTTTCGTGTGGTTTTCGAAAAAGGCATATTAAAGAGGAATGGAAGTGTGAGTGAGTTTTTCTGTATTGTTTGTGAGTGAAGGGCTAGTGCTAACGTACCGAGAGTTTTAAACCTATTAAAAATAAAGTAACAGTCACTGAATGCTTAGATAAGGAAACAATCACATAATAATAAATCGTTAGGCAAAAGAAATTGAAATAAGGTTTGTACTGATCTGTAGTTATTTTAGAAGTCCCGATGCAGCAGATCTTTAGGTGAGCGTTCACCGGTGGAAGCAGGGGTCGGCAAAACATGCGTGGTGACATCTCTTGGAGGCGCAGATTCAAAGAGGCGATATAAATCATTTGTATTTTTGATGTGAATAGACGGGTTTCCTTCATGTTTGCGGATAAGGATTGATCCGTTTTTGACCCACGTAAATGTGCAGCCGTGCTCCTTTGCTGAAAGTTTCGCAGTACGAAACAACTGCCGGTTTTCACGAGTGAGCCGCTCATTAGTGTATAGTTTCCTTGAAGTTCCTTCTATTTCAATGTCAGTGGAGGACAGATTACGCCTTGATCTTGCGGCCTTTAGAAACTGGTCACGTGTGTACCTTCGAACAAATCTGACCACTGAACCAATGCGCCACGGTAACTGCAATAACAGTGGTCGAAAATGTTAGGCTCTTGTGATTAACAGTAGTTCTCGTTCAATCGGCGCTAACGAGGTTAAAGTCCAGTTCTTTGTTTATCACACAATCGGCAGTTAGAATATTTTGAATTAGTGATACTTGTTGAACACTTTTAACGTTTTGAGCTTAATCACAAAATAAACTAGTATTTTTGTACACTGTTTGAAAGGGTGGTTATTAAAGAGTAATTTGGTTTGCAATAGTCACTAGTCTGATCACTTTTCCACAACTTTTTGAATAAAATTAGCAGAGCTACTAAGTAACACGAATGACTTCAAAGATTGCGCACTGACAACTCCCAAGATTATGATAACTTTGTCGAACTATGATAAGTTTCAGGCTATCATTGTAGGGGGCCCCCACAGTATGAGAAAGCTGAATGGCATAAGTGTACCTTTAATGTTTGGCAGTCATCCCGTTTAGCTCCGCTGTTAAGAATTTTGGCCTGCATGTTGACACATGTCTTGACTGGCGAAAGCAGGTCACGACTGTAAGTAAAAATGTCACCGGAACGTTGCGGTCGCTCTATCGGTTGAAAAATCTTCTACTATCACGCGTAAAGGCAATGCTTGTACAGTCCCTAATCTTTCCCATAACAGACTATGGTGATGTGTGTTACTACGACCTGAATGCAGATCTACTCAATAAACCTGTTTTCAATCTTAGTAAGTACGATCATGTGTCTGCGCACCGTTTGCTTTTAAAATGGTTACCGATACGTCAGCGCAGAGAGTTGAGGGCGCTGTCTATGTTGTATTCTATACTCGACAAACCCACTTCTCCTTCTTATCTGACTTGCCATGTTCAATACCTATGCTCTCCCATAGTAAAAACCTTCGTTCCACCAACAATCGTCTTTTACGATGTCATTCTCACCGCTCTGGTTTTATTCACTCTTCTTTCTTCGTCCAGGCGGTATTTCTTTGGAATGCGCTCCCTCTGAATATCAGGATGGCAGCCAGTCGGTTATCTTTCAAAGTAGCGGCTCATGAACATATTCGTGAGAAGTTGGCAGAATCTTTGCGGCGCTGATTTGCCGGGCTTGTTTTCTCCTCCACCTATCGTTATTTTTCCTGACAAAGTTTATTCTGTTTATATGTATGTATTTAAGTATATATATATTACTATTTATCCTTTTTCGAGTTATCTATCCCTTATGTTGCAAATGCCATGTTTGTCTCTGCATCACCCTAAGATGGACTGTCCGCCTTTGTACAGTATTTTTTTTGTGCATAATGTTTGAATAAATAAGTGATAAAGAAATATCTAGATTATTAATGCATTGTAGTCCTACCTACAATGCACTTTAATAATCTAGATACTTCTTTATCATTTTCACAGCTATTGAAATTATCTTATCTAGATTGATGCAAATTATTGCGGTCAATTGGTCGACCTCAAATCAGTATACGTAATAACCTTCAGTATGACAAGTTTTCATCATCATCATCAGCCTATAGGAGTCCACTGCTGGACATAGGCCTCTCCAATTGCACGCCATTCAGCTCGATTCTCGGCAGCTCTCATCCAACTGCTACCAGCCACCCTGCGAAGTTCGTCGCTCCATCTAGCCTGAGGAGGGCGTCCTACCTTACGTTTGCCGATTCGCGGTCTCCACTCAAGAACACTACTTCAGCTTGCTTATTCTATGAGCTAAGTAAGATAAGTTTTATGATGTTTAAATAAATAAATAAATAAATAAATGATTTTATTGACGAACATACCTACCTAACAACACGCCTGTATTTACCAAAGGGATAACCAGAGCTGAATAACGAGCTTAGCACCAATAACTTGGCTGAAACTCCGACTTCGGACTGTTAGGTACCTACTGACGGACACGGTGGAGCATACGGTGGAGGTGTGCCCTGCTTGGGCGGAGCACCGCCGTGTCCTCGTGGAGGCGATTGGCGGCACTGACCTCTCGCGTCCGGCCCTGATCTAAGCCATGGTACGGAGCGAGAGGGCATGGGAGGCGGTCACCTCCTTCTGCGAAGCAGTGATGTTCGCGAAGGAGGAGGCGGAACGCGTGAGGGAGAGGCAAAGCTTGCGCCCTCACGCCCCTAACCGCCGCCGCTGGAGACACCCTGGGCGTCGGGAATCCCAGGCGGATTCCCGGCTACCATAGGCGCAGGCTTGCGGACGGCGAGCAATGGGTAGCTCGCCATCCGATAAGGACCAGGCCCGGGTCGAAGGCGCGTCGTGTTCCACGCGCGCGTTCCATGTCAGCACACCTGACAGGGTTAGGACCGATGCCTGCCAGGGTTGCGGAATAGTCCGAAAGGGATACCGGGACCCTGGCAACAGGCAACTGAAGGAACACGGGTGGGTTTTAGTCAGTAAGAGTCTGACACGCCCTTCCGCTCCGCCCAGAGCGGGAGAAGTCACTTGATGATTTCCCATCCAAAAAAAAGAAAAGGTACCTACTGACAAATCCTAATCAGATATACAGTGAACCTGCCAGTGCTGGGAATTGAAAGTATTTAGCATTACTGCCGAGGCAGCCCTCTTCCTTAACTACACTCGCGACAATCTAAGAATTCCGTTATGACGTTTTGTTCTCGTACATGTAATAAAACGTTTAGCCTTGAGTTTTAAGCAATGTAGATAAGTCGCCGATTACAAACTCTCTTTTTTTTTCATCGCTACTCAACGCATTTATATAGCTGTCAAAACGGACTTCTTAGATTGTCGCGAGTTTATCTCAAAAATATTCAAATAGTTTCCAATCTACAGCACTGCATCGCAACACTCCTTCTCCTCAACAAAATTGATTTGAAATCAAATTCAATTTCCGATCAATCAAGAAATCACCACACGATCTCGCTATGAAATGAACTGTTCTGATCAGCAAGTCCGTAAAAAAAATACACAATTTCATCTCACATACATTTTTTTCGTATAATAGTTCCTTGTACGACCCCTAAGCGAATTTTGGAGGGTTATAAATTCGCCGTTGCTCGGAAACGGGTCGGTGATGAGATAGCTCGGTGAAATTAAAATGTAACAAAATAAATCATGGCGCAGTGAGCGCCCTTGCCCTCGGGCTCGTGTGAGATACAACATAAATTCTTAGCGAGACAGTTTGCAACTAACTTAAATTGCTCGGAGATATTTTAGGAGCGCTGCTATATGGTTTTTGTATACCAAAAATAGTGTTTTTTTTTTTACGTTTTCTGTACTTTTTAAAGGTAATGTTCATTGAAAATGTATACAGGTTGAATAATAATATTTAAATAAACAATTCATAGGCATCCTCTTAAAGAGTTCATTTTACTCATCATTATGAACATTAGTATTTTTAACCCCCGACTGAAAAAGAGGGGTGTTATAAGTTTAACGTGTGTATCTGTGTATCTGTGTGTCTGTGTATCTGTGTATCTGTGTATCTGTGTATCTGTGTATCTGTGTATCTGTGTATCTGTGTATCTGTGTGTCTGTCTGTTCCATCGTAGCTGCCAAACGGCTGAACCGATTTTGTTTTTTTTTGTTTTGTTTGAAAGGTGACTTGATCGAGAGTGTTCTTAGCTATGATTCAAGAAAATCGGTTCAGCCGTTTGAAGATTATCAGCTCTTTTCTAGTTGATGAATGGATGTGAGCATCTTTCGCAGGTCTAATCGATTGGAAATTTAGAATTCTGTTACTTCAATGATGAATTAGAAGAATATAGTAACCTGGAACTGATGCTGCAGCATCACCTGGATGCAGGATACCCAACTCCCTCACCAACTTACAGCAGAGGTATCGTGTTTGGGCTCATTGGAAAGGTCTCAAAAAATAGGTTACAGATGGATGGTGATCAGGGTCTGATGATAGAGTAGGAAAGAGAAATGAGACTAAATTAGTAACTAGCTTCACTGTGGTAAAAGTACGTACAGCTACACAGATTTCGGCGAGCCGCGTGTTGATCGTAGCGTTTCTACTAGTAATATAATATGAAATTTAAAAAGCTGGAAATAAAAGTTAAATTTAAAATTTAAAAAACCCCCGAAAAAAACAATGCATTTAAAAAGTAAAAAAATAATATGTATTGGCCCTTTAAGTTTAATATAAAAGTTGTAGGTAATATTTTGATCCAAGCGTCGTCGCGTCGGGGGACGGCTAATGAAAACGCCAACATACACTAGGAATAATGAATATATGCTATTGTAGAAAGGATAGCTGCTGTTAATTTCCTATTTTCATGAGCCGTCCCCCGACGCGACGACGCTTGGATCAAAATATTACCTACAACTTTTATATTAAACTTAAAGGGCCAATACATATTATTTTTTTACTTTTTAAATGCTTTGTTTTTTTCGGGGGTTTTTTAAATTTTAAATTTTACTTTTTTTAAAATATTTTTATTTATTTATTTATTATTATAAATAAATAAACAACTTTCACTGTGGGACCAAACATAAAATCGCGAAAAAAAATCAGCTGTTCTCAAACACAGCAATCCTGCTTGGTGGGCAGGGATAATACCTGATTTCCTAAGGCAATTTTTTTTTGTAAATAATTATGTAAAATCATTCTGGTTATTGATTGTTTCGGACTTATAATTTGTTTTGTTAAATTCGAAAAAAATAATAAGTATTTGTTAAGTGGCCGCCGTTAGAATTGGCACTTAGAGCATTTTGCATTACCTATTATCTCTACCTACCCTACTTGTCCTTCTGGCGATAGATTCACCACTTCTTCTACGATGTTCTCTTCTTGTATAGTACAGCGCACCATGATTTTGCGATGTGTATTTTGCACTGTACATTGCAATTAATGTCAAAATTTGCAATGACTAGACATTCCATTTAAAAAAATGAGAGCATCTTCCATAGATTTGATAACTTATGCGCCAAATTCCCCGATGAGCTCTTTCTTAAAGAGCACTACAACAATCTACCAGATAAGTTTAACTGTAAGTTGGTGGTTAAACAGACCATAATTCTGCCTTAACCCTAAGGAATATACCTTAAATTGTAAAACATATAAGTACCTACCTAAATAAGTTCTGTGAAAGCAGCACCTGTTAATTTTAACAACTTTAATTAAACTTAACGTTAATTTTAAACCTTAATTACGTAAGTACATGTTATATTAAACTCGGGGAATGTGTTACATGTTTTATTAATACCTATATAATGTAAAGAAAGGGCTTCATTGTATCGTAAGTAAGGGAAATTATTTGTTAAGCTAATTGACTGTCAACTTAAATTGTCGTTATATTTCAAACAAATTGTCATTCTTTGACATTTGTATGAAATGCCAAAAACGCAGCAAATTGATGTAAGGTAACAATTACTTTTCCTGACTGTACCTACCCAGGACGTAGGTACAGTCAAGAAAATTAATTGTTACCTTACATCAATTTGCTGCGTTTTTGCCGTACTCAAAGCATCTTTATAGCTGTCATATAAAAATGCTTTGAGTAGCGATAAAAAAAAGAGAGTTTGTAATCGACGACTTATGTACATTGCTTAAAACTCAAGGCTTAACGTTTTATTACATGTACGAGAACAAAACGTCATAACGGAATTCTTAGATTGTCGCGAGTGTAGTTAAGGAAGAGGGCTGCCTCGGCAGTAAAGCGGGACTGCTAAATATTTTCAATTCCCAGCACTGACAGGTTCACTGTATATCTGATTAGGATTTGTCAGTAGGTACCTAACAGTCCGAAGTCGGAGTTTCAGACAAATTATTGGTGCTAAGCTCGTTATTCAGCTCTGGTTATCCCTTTGGTAAATACAGGCGTGTTGTCAGGTAGGTATGTTTGTCAATAAAATCATTTATTTATTTATTTATTTCTTTCTTTCTTTATTTATTTATTTGTTTATTTAAACATCATAAAACTTATCTTACTTAGCTCATAGAATAAGCAAGCTGAAGTGGCAATGGGCCGGCCATATTAGCCGTAGAACCGATGACCGTTGGGGTAGACGTGTTCTTGAGTGGAGACCGCGAATTGGCAAACGTAAGGTAGGACGCCCTCAGGCTAGGTGGACCGACGATCTTCGCAGGGTGGCTGGTAGCAGTTGGATGAGAGCTGCCGAGAATCGAGCTGAATGGCGTGCAATTGGAGAGGCCTATGTCCAGCGGTAGACTGCTATAGGCTGATGATGATGATGATGATGATGATGAAGACTTATCATACTGAAGGTTATTACGTATGCTGATTTGAGGTAGACCAATTGACCGCAATAATTTGCATTAATCTAGATAAGGTAATATCAATAGCTGTAAAAATGATAAAGAAATATCTAGATTATTAAAGTGCATTGTAGGTAGGTCTACTATGCATTAATAATCTAGATATTTCTTTATCACTTATCATAGTTCGACAAAGTTATCATAAACTTGGGAGTTATCAGTGCGCAATCTTGCAAGTCATACGTGTTACTTAGTAGCTCTGCTAATTTTATTCAAAAAGTTGTGGAAAAGTGATCAGACTTGTGACTATTGCATACCAAATTACTCTTTAATAACCACCCTTTCTAACAGTGTACAAAAATACTAAGTTTATTTTGTGATTAAGCTCAAAACGTTAAAAGTGTTCAACAAGTATCACTAATTCAAAATATTCTAACTGCCGATTGTGTGATAAACAAAGAACTGGACTTTAACCTCGTTAGCACCGATTGAACGAGAACTATTGTTAATCACAAGAGCCTAAAATTTTCAAATACTGTTGTTGTAGTTACCGTGGCGCATTGGTTCTGAGGGCGCACAATCGTGCGGCCGTGATATCGATCCTGACGAACGAAAGAAAGTGTAACTTAGATTCAGAAAACCTCATAAAATTTCTGATCACTAAAGTTACTATTTTATGTACAAGGTTTATCCGATCATTCTAAGCTAAGCATAAGCTCAAAAAGTACACACACAATCAAAACGAATTTTGGCAGTGTAGCGGAAAATGAATATATTTTGCCTGTATACCAAATAGCTTGTTCGACTGTACTAGAGAACTCGTCATATAACACTTCAAACATTGGCCATTTTGCCAAAAAAGTTCAAAATTGTAATTTAAGCTGACTACCGACCCGGATATCGGTTAAAATAGGTACTCATTTTACGAGAAGTCATGACAAATGAAGTTATAAAGTAGTTATTTAACTTTAGTTAGTACAGCGGAACCCTGTAGTACGTATAACCACTACGATGTTTATCGGCTAATTACAAGATAAAAATATTAAATATTAAAATAAAAATTCCAATTCCAAGTTTATCAGTGACGTGGAAACTCCAACGTGGCTCGCTTCATTTGTGAAAAAAGCCAAACTATAAATACTGTGTAATTTTCTGCACTTTTCAGTGATAAAAATGGCGTCGCCGCGGGCAGTACAAACGTTCATGTTTATTGATTTCGAGTGTGTAAAGCTTGACACAAACAATCTTACAGCAGTCAGCCTGTTGGCTGCACCCCGCATTCTGTATCTTGATTCGGACATAGAAGAACCAACTGACAAGCTGACACTGGATTTAAGCCCAAATGGGTTTAATTTAAATACTTACAATGCGATCAATAACTTCATCAACCAACAAAAAAAACCCGTGTGCCTCGTCTCCCTTAACGGAAACAGGTTTGAGTTTCCCATACTCAAGCGAGAACTTCAGAAGTTGAAAGTCAGTCTAATTGATGATGTCCTATGTGCTGACAGCCTTTTCGCTTATTATGATATACTTGAACATCCAGATGAGTATGAGGGAAGCGCTGTAAGAAACGTATTTTGGGAAGCTGCATATAGCACAATTGTCTCATATAGACTAGAGGACATATATAACCGAGAGGTGACATACCCTCCTGTAACGTCGTATCCTCCTGAAAATAATAACATCATGAACTTCAGAATATCACGTAAACTGGCCGAAAGATTTCTGGCCTGGACAGACCAAATACAACGTGAGTTCGCCAATGTCCAACCACAGGAAATTGTCATTTTGTCATAAATAGGCTGTACCGAAATGTGAAAGGACCGTTTGTTGCGTTGTAATTGAAATTCAGTGTTCTTAGGTCCTTATAAAGTAATAGGTACAAGTTTTGTCCTACTTACTATCTTTATGTACGCACGTATATTTACAAATAAACCTATTTTGCTTTTTTTTTTTTTTTTTTTCTCCAAATATAAAAATATAAAATAAGATATTATAACATCACACCTGTAGTTCCCGAAGGGTACATCATACCTATAGTACACCCACATTTCACTTGTTATGTTTAAGTCCTATGCCACGAGCCTATTGCCATCAACTGGGCATGCTTACAGACTCCGGGCTGCTTCTGAGAAACTAATGGAAAAACCCAATAACACTTTACCCAACCTGGGAATCGAACCCAGGACTCACATAAAACCTTTGCCACTAACGACTGCCATTGTTAGTCAGTTCGGAGTTAATGACCTAAATAAGTGATGAATTTCAATAATGCTTATTTACTCACATTTAGTGCTCTCTAGCTCCTCACTGACTAACGATCGAGAGAAGTTGCAAAAATTATCACGAAATATTTCAGAATTTCAATAATATTTAATCACTTCATAATAAGAAATATTATTCTCCTTGATGAGATCTTTCCATTGGTATAAATATATAATCTTAACGCTATTGGGCTCTAGGGTAGAAACGACCATTATCCTTTATCAGTCACGTGGAAACTGCAACGTGAATCGCTGCATTCGTGGGTTAAGCCAAACTATAAATACTGTGCACTTTGCTGCCGTTTTCAGTGATAAAAATCAGGGATGTTGCGGAAATCCGCATCCGCATCCGCAACCGCGGAGCTTCCGCATCGATTTGGACATCCGCATCCGCATCCACATCCGCAATAATTAATGCGGATGTTTATGCGGATGCGGATGTAGCACAGGTCGCGACAAGAAAGATATTGGGAGGGGCCGGCGACTGGCGCGTGCCATATGCGAACGAAACCTTCGCTCCTCTTGGTCAATGCGCACTTCTCATTAACCCAGTGTTCCTAGCGAACAATTGTTCAGTAGCGCGGGTTTATAATATGAACCTCTGCGTAACTTTTATTTCTTTCTAAAGTGACTGATAAACGTGCGTACTTAAGTACGCGGTCTTTAAGTTCGCGACCTTACTCGGCTCGCCGTCGGTGATACACTTGAAGCTTTCTCAGAATTTCATTGTCAACGCGGCTCGCGGCGGTGACAGACGAGCCAAGGCGGGTTACGAGCAAAATTTCAAACCTGTTGGATCGCCGACGAACTTACTCGGCGGTTTTGAAGTCCGCATACTTAGCATGACACACGGGCGAGTAAGCTCGCCGAGCCATAAGTACGCGGACTTGCTCGCACGTCTATCACCCGTTTTATACACTTGATTCCGAAAAGGCGGTAAAATTACTTTTTATTAAATATTATGCTCCAAATTTTAACTTTACTTACTAATAAAAATATATATATATAAAATTTATTTATATTTAATAAAAATAATAGGTCTTTACCTATGAAATTGCCGTTTTGTATGAAAAAATTTAAACGAATTTTTTTCATGAATTTTTTATTTGTATTAATCGAAGTAATCACCCATGCAATCAATGCATCTTTGCCATCGCAGTGGCAGTTTATTGATGCCCTTCTTAAAGAAATCAGCTGGACGGGAGGCAACAAATTCTTCAAAGGCATTTTGTACTGCCTCTCGGGTATTGAATTTTTTTCCCGCCAAGAAGTTATTCAAATTCTGGAAAAAGTAGTAGTCTGTAGGCGCAAGGTCTGGTGAGTAGGGCGGATGACGGACAGCTTCCAACCCCAGTTCTTGCAACTTGGAGACCGTCTGCTGTGCAGTATGAGGTCGCGCGTTGTCGTGCAGGAGCAGCGGAGACGAGCGATTGACCAATGCTGGTTGGAGATGCGCCAGCTTCTCCATCATTGTGTTCAGTTCTTCACAGTACACATCTGCAGTAATGCTCACCCCGTTTGGTAAGAAGCTGTGATGAATCACACCGGCGCTAGACCACCAAACAGTGACCATCACTTTTCTAGGGGTAAGTTTTCGTTTAGGGCATTGTTTAGGTGCTGAACCAGGATCCAACCAACTTGCTGAGCGCTTGCGGTTATCAAACAGAATCCATTTTTCATCGCAGGTAACAATGCGGTTCAAAATTCCTTCATTTGTGTGTCTGTTGAGCAGTGCAAGGCACGTCTCGACGCGTACTTCGCGCTGGCGATCATTGAGTTCGTGGGGCACCCATTTGTCAAGCTTTTTTACCTTGCCAATTTGACGCAAATGGACCAATATTGTTTTGACGCTAACGTCGAAAGCTGCTGCTAATTCAGCCGTAGATTGTGTATCATCAGCTTCCACAATCGCCTTTAATTCGTCATTGTCGACCAAAGTCTTCGGACGACCGCGAGGTTCATTTTTCAGGTCGAAATTTCCAGAACGGAAGCGAGCAAACCAATAACAGGTGGTGCGTTGGTTTGTAGTGTTAGCTCCGTAAACATCGTTGATGTTGCGTGCCGCTTGTGCCGCGTTGCTGCCACGACGGTACTCATATTCCATAATTACTCGAATTTTTAACGTATCCATGATGACGAAAAAGATTGAAATGCGATGAAAATGTAACACTAATCAATAAAGAAATGACTACTTTTGGAAAAAAAAACCATGTTTTTAAAATAAAATTAATTTGAAATTAGAATTCTTAGCCAAACAAAAATTATTTTGATTTGAAATGGCCAGTACTGCAGAACGGCAATTTCATAGGTAAAGACCTAATATACTATCTTTTTTTTATTACTCCACCCACACAAATAAAATATCTAAACATCCGCATCCGCATCCCGCGGATGTGAGCCTCCAAAAATCCGCATCCGCATACGCATCCGCGGATGTGACAAAATCTGCATCCGCAACATCCGTGATAAAAATGGAGTCGCCGCGAGCAATACAAACGTTCGTGTTTATAGATTTCGGGTGTGTAAGGGGTGACCCAGACAATCTTACTGAAGTGGGCCTGAGGGCTGCGCCCCGCGCTCTGTATCTTGATACTGACATAGAAGAACTAACTAACCTGCTGTTACTGTATTTAAGGGCAGATGGGTTTACATTGAATGATTACAAAGATATCAATGAATTAATAAACGCTCAACCAAAACCGGTGTGCCTCGTCGCCCATAACGGACAAGAGTTTGATTTTCCTATCCTCAAGTGAGAGCTTCAGAAGTTGAATGTCAGTTTGTCTGATGATGTGCTGACAGCCTTTTCGCTTTTTATGATATACTTGAACGTTCAAAAGATGGTGTGCAACTGCTAGTATTCACAGGTAGAGCTAAAAGAAACATATTTTATCAAGGTGCACGTAAACCAAATGACTCATATGAACTAGGGGAAATATATAAACGAGTGGTGAAACAACCTTCTGTGGTACCGCATCTTGTTGATATTGATACCCTCATGAAATTGAGGATATCACGTAAAAAGGTCGAAAGTTTTTTGGCCTGGACAGACCAAATACAACGTGAGTTTGCCGATGTTCAACCTGAGGAACTTGAAATGTAATTTTCACCCGACGATTAAAATGTTATTGTTACTGTGTGTTATGTGGTGAGTGTTGTGTTATGCTAACTAGAACTGTTTGTTGCGTTGTCACTGAATATTGAGTGTATTTAGATCCTTATAAAGTAATACAAGGTATATCTCCAAATGTCAAAATAATAAGGAAAAGAAAAAAATATGCATAAAAACTATAAAAAAAATTCACCATATCCATACAAAACTGTATTGTTCACGTTTGTTAAGTAGATTAATTTCTTATCATTTCTGGAAGGGGCGTGTGGCTAAGTAATAATAGCCATACGGGTCGATCGATCAGGTTAAGCTGCCCTTGCCGCGGTTGGTCCGTGGATGGGTGACCATTTTTATATACCCCTCCGTGCCTCGGAAAGTACGTTAAGCCGTTGGTCCCGCTGTCATTTGTAGATCTTTGACAGTTGTTACGGGTCGTCAGAAGCCCATAAGTCTGACAACCAGTCTTACCATGGGGTGTCGTGTTACCCAGTAACTGGGTTGTGGAGGTCAGATAGGCAGTCGCATAATATGATGTTTTATTGCTGCTTATTTTTTTTAATTTCTTTTTCTTGGTATATTGGCGCGTACCTGACGTTTGCAAATAATTTAATTTCATGTTTTTTGTTTCTTTGTTTTCTAATGTTAATTACTTTGCTTACTATTGTATAGAATCAATTTATTCTAAATTAAAAGACAGTTGTGCTGCTGGCGAGTTTGCGCCAGTTCTTCTTCCCAGCTAAAGCACTAGGAAGTGGTGATAGGTGGGCGTTTTGGGGGACTGTCATTAAACTTTTGTATAATTTTAGTTAGTTTAGTTTAGTGTGTTGCATTTAATCTATATATAATTTTATATTGTATTGCATGTAAATTGGAGCATTAAACGTTAGCACTTCAAGCAATTTATAGTTCTTTCATTTACTCGCCCGAACGCCCCACAGTACACTACTAGACCTCTGGGACACAAATATTAAAAAATGTCACCAAATTCTCAGATAATAATTATGTGTCACGAGAAAAGTGAATGAAGAACATTTACTTATTGCATCTATGTTTACTTATATTGCATAAAATTTTCATATACTATTTAAAACCTCAAGATTACATTAAATAATAGCATAAGCATAATCAGCCTATAATGTTTCCACTTCTGGGACACAGGCCTCCTCTCTGTGAGAGGGAGCGGGCCGTAATCCACCATGCAGGCCCAGTGCGGGTTGCTAGATGTCACATGTCATCGAATTTTTGGTTCTAGGACTTGCTGGTTTCCTCACGATGTTTACCTTCACCGTTTTTTAGAGCAGTGGCAATGAAATAATTTACACAAAGTAAAGCGCCTGTCAGGGTTCGAACCTACTACGGCCTACAACTCGTAAGTCGTGGCAGTGACCACTGACCTCAATAAATAATGATGACTACAAATTAAAACTAGCGACTCAATAAACAAGCATAGGTACCTAAAGAAATAATAAGGAAGCTGTGAAGATCATTTAGGAAGTGCATAAGTTGGGCCTATATCAATAACAAAGTTATGGCTATTATGTAGGTAAGTAAAAAAGTTTGAGAAAGGCTCGCCCGTATTACATGGGACTTTAACATTGTAATGGCAACACTAGTTGTAGTATGCCACCACTAATGTAAATCTGGCCACAATGGGCCACTTCCCTTTCCACCTATGTCTCCGCCTAGGATATACACTATAAGTACCTAATCCTAGGATATACTCTACTACTACACGCTTAGCAGCTTCGCGTGCATGGAAGAATAGACAAAATGACAGCTAGTGATGCTTTAGCTATCATTTTGTCTATTCTTCCGTCGACAAAACCCGTTTCTACGGTGGTAAGCTCTGCTGCTGCGTGCTGAATATCTCAAGAACCTGTTTTATTGCGAACTAAATAAAATACAAACAAAACTGGTATAATGTGGGTGTACTATAAGTGCGCCTCTGCCCACCCCTTAGAAGTATACAGGCGTGATGTCATGTTATATTAAGTTTGAAAAATCGAAGATTTTACCTCATCTCAGTTTGGTGACTTATTCTTTTATAGCTTATACTAGCTAATGCCCGCGACTTCGCCCGCTAGGATGTCGGTTATTATATACTAAAACCTTACTCGAGAACCACTCTATCCATTGGTGAAAACAGCATGAAAATCGAGACGAGACGGAAAGACGCGGCGGAGTTCTTTGTTTTATAATTATGTAAGGATACATAGGACGATATACCATTCGTAAACGTGTACACACATGCATCCCAAGTGAATCATGTTCATTCGTACATAAATACGTGGGGTAGGCAGAAGAAACTACTAAACGCCACCTGCTACGATTCTTACATACAAGTTACTTTTGCTTCGTCTACGTAGACACATCTGGTCGCGCACACGATACACGCACGCCGATTGCGAGTACCACGCACGTGACCTTTCTGAAGATCATCACCAATGAGGAAAACATTTTCCCAAAGAAAAAAAAAATGTGCATTTATGCTATAATTATGTCCTTCTAGGGCGTCAGCTCCCGGCGTTTCCACTCGAGGTTTTTACAAGAAAATCGCGGACATACATACCTACAAATAAAGGTTACTAACATACGGATCAATTACAGAACCTCCTTTTTTAACGTCTGTTAAAAACACATACACTTCACAAGACTGTCCATTTTTCAGTGGTACTAGTAATCAGTGCCTGTTCAAAATCCTCTGGGAACAATGAAATTAAAGATAAAATCAGCACACAATAAACACACAAGAAGTAATACCGAATAAACTTCTAACACAACTTACTGAAGGCATTAATATGAAAAGTTTTTATTAGTTCCTTATAAAAGCCATATCCACATTTTATCTTCAATTTATAGCTAACTTTATTATGTCGGTATAATAATTCTGTGTCGCACATAAAGTTTCTATTGGGAATGTGTGTTTATATAAATCTTTGACGTTTGGTGGAGACAACGTATAATTTAAATGTAAAGACTATACATCATCATCATCATCATCATCATCAGCCTATAGCAGTCCACTGCTGGACATAGGCCTCTCCAATTGCACGCCATTCAGCTCGATTCTCGGCAACTGTCATCCAGTTGCTACCAGCCACCCTGCGAAGATCGTCGCTCCACCGAGCCTGAGGGCTTCCTACCTTACGTTTGCCGATTCGCGGTCTCCACTCAAGAACACGTCTACCCCAACGTTCATCAAAGACTATGCATGAAGCGGCTAATCTGCCAAGGGGCACATTGTTTTTTTTTTTGGAACGAAGTTCCTTAACGCGGCTTGCAGTAGGAATTGACTGGTAGAAATCGTCACGTAAAGAAAAAGCGTTATGCCGTCCATGCAAATTTCTTTCTATCTCCAGATTAACATTGTGAAACTAGTTAGCTGCGCAAACTTAGTTATTAATTGATAGTGTCACGTGTGGATAAACAATTATTTCCTCTTGAAACTACATTAACAATGCCTTATCTATGAGTGTGGATGTGCGTACGATTATCGATATTTGAGCAGTGAGCATTGTACGCGGCTGGTAACCACAATTACTGAACGAATGGAGATTTCGTTAAAACTTATTTGTTTAAAAAGTAAGGAATTTTGATCCTGACGGGGTCCTGCAACCACACACTTGTTTTTTCAATTTCTTTTTATGTCTATTTCTAGAAAATCCTTCGTTCTAAAAAATACTGTCGACGATAAACTTCAACGAGACCTCAAGAAGCTAACGATAATAATATGAAAATAAAATTCACATAAACTTCAGGAAACAATGGTAAGAAAACACCTTAGTTATTAGCTTTAGACACACGCTGAGTGTTGAAAATCAGCGAATGTAAGTAATAAACTTGCAGTGATTAAATAATAAAAATATGGTACAGTACAGGTGCCATATATTTTTTATAGGAAGAAGCCAAGAAGGACCTCATATACTGCCTGGACATACTACGTGGTCACCCAGTGAGCTACAAGTTGCAGATGGCGACATTACAAAAATCCAACATCGCGCAAGCAAAGTTTGCAAGAAAACTGCAAACGGTCCCCGCATGCCTTTGACTTTGACTGTTTGTGCGGTGACTAATTTATACCAAAATAAATGTTGTGGCATCTTCAATCTTCAAAGATGTCCACTGTTGTACATAGCCCCCCCCAAGCATCGCCACTTCCACTGTTCTGTGCTTCTCGTATTCGAGGGTTTACTGCGGCTTTCACCAGGTCATTCGACCACCTTTTGGGAGGCCTTCCAAAGCTACGTCTTCCGATAGGCGGCCGTCACTCCGGAACCTTTCAGCACCATCGGCTATCTGTTCTGCGAGGAATTTGCCCTGCCCACTTCCACTTAAGTTTGGTAATTCTTCGGGCTATGTCAGTTACCTTGGTTCTCCTACGGATCCCTTCATTTCTAATGCGATTACGTAGGGAAACTCCAAGCCTTGGTTCTCCTACGGATCCCTTCATTTCTAATGCGATTACGTAGGGAAACTCCAAGCATAGCCCTCTCCATTGCCCTTTGGGTGACACCTTGCTGAGTGACTAATATTTAGTACTATTTACTACATCATACGCTATTCTTATTATATTTGCAATTCAAAGAAAGAACGTCGCTCACAAAAATTGCAGGTGTTAGCAACTAAAACCAAATTTCATAGCAAAAGCTTTTATGCAATGGCTCAAAAACTGTATAATAAGTTACCAGGACAAGTTATCTCATGTATGAATGAATTTAAAGGGAATCTTTTCAAACGGTTAAATAATAAGGTGTATTATTCTGTTGACGAATATTTAAATGACAAATTTTAATTAGTCTGTTTTATCATAATTATGTGACATACTGAATGTTATATATAATTTTGATTATTGATTTGAATTTAATTATTAGTGACATAATTTTTTCATTTTGTATTGTTTGGCCCTTTTACTTTATTTAACTGACATATTTTTAACAATTTAATCAAAGTTTGCATACTTTAATCTATATTTTTTGTGATATCACCTACTTTGAAATAGTTATGTTTTATGCATGTAAAACCTGTTAAAATTTTGTAGGTATGCCTTTTGGCGGAGCACAGCTCGGATCTTATTATTTATGAAAACATCTACTGTATGTACCCTGTGTTCACGAAATAAATGAATTTGAATTTGAATTTGAGAATTTGTGGAGTTGTTCTCTTTAATTTCCTCTGCCCGCTCTCACCAGTAACTTGACGCTACTGTCCATTCTAGCCCATCACATTACCGTGTATTTGACATAGCGGTCCCTTGGGAAATTTATACCAACACCCCAAACCCGAAAATTGAATTCTAAAGTAACCTGTTATCATTTCATCGTTAATTCTTGATGAGCTCAAAATAAGGTGTCATCTAGTTGTCTAGCTCTGAAAGTATTGTGAAATGGCTTTTTGAATAAATGCTTTCGTTCAGGCAGTGTTCATTTTCCAGTTGAAGATAGTGGGGTTGGCTCGTTTCATAAATAAAAGCTTGTAAAAATAAGGATTAAGCTTTTTCTGTTTTATGTAGTTTTCTGGATTTTCTCACTATCATTAATTTAGTTGAGAGAAGTTGTTTGTATGCTCATTATCAATTTCTCAGATCCGACGATCCAACCACAATAGTGGAGAACCAATTGATATTGAATGTGCGAAATGTATCTAAAATTATAACAAATAAATCATTGTTTGTTGTCCTTAATTGTTTAATTATTAAAAGAAATAGCAACTGACATTAATTTTATCATAACATTCAGTCAAAGTTTTTGATAAAAAAACAGGATTTTCTCAGGTTTATGCTATTTGTAGATTTTTTTTCCTGGCGTTGTAGTCGAGGAGTCGTTTTTTCCTGTGGTTTTCTTTTACGCAGCTAGAAAATATGAGTTTAATAAGAAAAATCATTTCCTGCAAATGTTTTGATCTGGCAAAAAAAAAACTCAATTTTCGAGCGATTTTCATGGGAAAAAGTGTCACTAGCGAAAAAATATTCTCAGGGCGCAAATTAACAAATTATAATTCCCATCTTTTGAAACACCCTGTACAAATGCAAATGTTAGCTAGAAACAATCCAGATACAATCGTTTAAATTTATGTACACCGTAACAATATTGATAACATGCATTACAAATACCAGGGGATTATTTTGACATATTATAGCCAACGTTGGCCCCGTGAGCCCTCCTAACAAGTAACAAATATTTGTGCCAGTGTTTGCCATGAAAACCGGCGATATGTTACGGAAACAGATCAATGTTGGTTAAGCTTCGTATGGCGGTCTTGTTTGGAGACTGTACTCTGACTTTTGTTCTGAAAAACGCAACGCTTAGTTTGTTTAAAGTAAATAAGCTTTACGTTACAGTTTCTGCACGCGTTGCATGAAATGAAATGAAATGAAATGACATGAAATTGTTTATTCTGTAAATAGGATATTGGAATCACTTTTACACGTCATATTAAAAAATATTAAAAATAAGCTAGATGAGGTCGGCGTTTCCTATCTGACTACTCTGAGAAGAAAGGGCGAAACAAACTCAGAGGTCACAGTCTCTTTGAAAGTCCAGACATAATCTTGTCAAGCCATATGAGGACCATGTAAATTCGAGTCTGAAATGGTATTTTGAGGAAAGAACCATACAGATTTGAGTGGACTTGTCCAGTCAGTGCAAGCATTTGTCAGTAATGGCGGAGCTCAACTCAGAACTTAGGGTGCGTTTCCACTGAAGCGAAGACGAGCGGAGCTGAACGGAGACGTGCAGGAATCGTCCAATCACAGACGAGACGAGAGATGCGATGAGGATTTCAAACATTGTGATTGGTCGATTCATGCACGTCTCCGCTCAGCTCCGCTCTTCTCCGCTTTAGTGGAAACGCACCCTTAAGGAGCTCAGCATGACTGAGTCCTATCTCATATCTACGAATAATAGAATCTCTCTACTGCTCCTTAACAGCAGTAACTTATGTGTATTTTATTTCGTGCACTTATCGCTTGCACGTGCACTTTATCAATATTGTCTTTGTCTTTTTGTGTGTTTGTGGAGAACGTTGTTGGTTGCACATTTGTATAACGTATAAGGTTCTATTTATTTGTAAAATATAATGTGTAAATGTTTGTTCTTTCGAATAAATTTAAAAAAAAATCTCCTTTTGTTCAGTTTAACATCGCTCCGTAGAAATCTTTCTATAATCTGTAATTTTGTTTTTCGTTTCTTCCGTTTCTACGGTGTTCATGCTACGTTTGCAGAGCTGAAGCTCACTAATAATCACTCTCATAAAGTACACTGTTTACTTGTTTAAGATTTAAAATATTAGAGTTTTTGGTACCCTTGGTTTTTGTCATTATACATGAGGCTTATTTTCTACCTTTACGTTTGGTAAATTGTGAGAGGACGCACAATCACATAAGAAAATCCACTTCCACAAAACGTTTAGGTATTGTCACTAAAGTCATTGACATAATGCGGAACATTAACACACCAGTCGTAAAGTTTATGTTATTAACATCTTTGAATTTAAAATTTCTCTCGAAACAAAGAAAATAGAATTTCTTTGAAAGTAATGTTCATTTTTATAGTTGAAGAAAACTGAAATAGTCTACAATAAAACGTAGGTGGTTTGCCTCAGGCGTTTATCTCATATTGCCCCAATATCTTCAGTTTACGGTAGTCTAAAACTTTTATATTGCTAGTATAAAGTTTCGAATCGTGGCCCCGCGAACATATTGTTTGAAAGATTTTAGATTCTCGGTCATATTATTTTACTTTCATGCTGATTTGGGACGGATGATGAATATGAAATGTCTTCCTCGTTATCCTGTTGGAATTTTATGTTGAAATGTGGTATTACGTAATTGAGCCGTGTTGAATAACTACCGAACTACCTAACTACCTGAATAACTACTGTCGTGTCGGTATGAACAATTGCAATGTGCTTTTGCACTTTCAAGTGCGATTTTATTTATATTAATATTACGTCCCACCCCGTACGTCAAACCTGCGAAAAACCTCAATTTCGCCTCCAATCTAATCGAACCGCTCTACCTATCAAATTGGAATCTTCATAGGCACATTTACACATCAAATTTATATAAGGTTACATGAAATCAATCGAATCATGCCTATAAAGTTGTTGATATACCACGAAAATAGAAAGAAAATGACTATTTACCAGAGACACGAGACATACCTATTTGTCATAACTCCGAATAGATTTTTTGAGACTACAGATAATTATAGAAAAAGATAAAGATTTAGAGAATGATACAGCCTACTATTTAATGGTAACGTTGCTGAAACCCTCAAAAACACATGGAAATTAAGCAAATTACGCTACGAACCAAGAATTGCCTCCAAAAAATCTACCCTCTCGTAATTTAGCCCAGTGATGTAAATGAAGTGAATTACGGTAGTGGCTCTGACCGCTCTAATTAATGCAGTTCCTCTTAGTCTAGCCACGCAGTGAGAATAATTTAGGCTCCGAAGTGAACCTCCGTTACATGCAAATTAAATTTTAATATTTAAAACCTACGCCTAAGGGCAAAGGTGGGGTAATGAGATTTGTTATTCTTGAAACAGAGACAGCACAAGATATAAAAATAGTGGAATTTTAATGTTATGTTAACAAAATATGACAAAAAAATGCACTCAAAAATAATTAATTGTCATTGAACGAACCAATTTTAATTTCATTGAAATTCGATTTGCTAAAGTGTATTATGCCATAGTGATAAAAACAAAAGAAATGTTTTTTAGTTTTTTGTAAACGTACCTACTTAACTCTGTAAGTGCTCTTTAAATATTGCTTCGTTGGCTAAGTGACCCATACTATGTTTAGCCTCCAATACGAGAGATCAGTATAAAATTGCTACGTTTTAAATTTTACTTAATTAATAACTTCTGTAGTTTTTGCAGTACCGTAAGTTAGTGTAAACAATTAGATATAGAAGTAGTTTATTTTTACAAACCGAATAGTTTTGAGCAAATTACGCCATTAAAATAAATCCTAAACTAGCAAAAGGAAATTGGAAAGACTTCGCCTTTTTGAAAAATTAAACAACTTCGAAAAAGAAGATCGAACGTATACTAAAAAAATCTCGTATCACCCTAAGCTTTACAAGGAGCCTAAGCCCCCGAAAAATTTCCAAATCCGCCCGTGACCCAGATACATTGCGCAAGTAAATTATGGACACTAAACCAAACAAATAGGTGCTTTAGAGCCACTCTGTCACAGTACGTACTCGTAAATTCGCTATAACTTTGTCGACCCAATAAAGAAAAGGAGTGTAAATTCTGCATGTGTGCCTAAGGCAGGAAGGCGTTGATACGGACGAGATTTTGGTTTTATTTTATCCGATTATGGTAGAAGGAAGAGCAGTGGTGGCCCAGTGGTAACGGCCTTGACTTATATTAGTAGTTGTAGGTCGTAAGTTCGAACCTAGACAGGCGCTTTACTTTGTGTAAATTATTTCATCACCACTGCTCTCAAAACGGTGAAGGAAAACATCGTGAGGTAACCGGCATGTCTTAGAACGAAATATTCGAAGAAATGTGACATATGCCCACATCTTGCACTGCCCACACGCATGGTGGATTACGGCCCACTCCCTCTCACTGAGAGGAGGCCTGTGTCCCAGCAGTGGGAGCATTATAGGCTGAGATTGTGCTATGGAAGAAGAGTTTTGCTTTCTAGAAGAGTACTACCGTCATCATCCTCGGCTTAGATAGCTGGTTTCTTTACTATCTTATTGAGTAATTTCTTAGTAAGAATAGCCCGGAGTTTGGAAATTGGCAGCGTGATACTCCCCTGCCTCGGAAAGCACGTTAATCCGATGATCCTGCACCTGATCTCTCTTCCGTCATGTCGGATTGCCGTCCCATCGGACAATGAGAGGAAGGGTAGAGAGAATCTACGCAAACACCTTTTTCACTATAATATATCTCGCGCCAAAGGCCAGTCGCCACTAAGAGTGGCCGCCATGGCCGAAATTCAGTCTGGAGGATTATTAAATTGAGTAGCAATCAAGAAACCGGGCCGCTGAACTTGTCAGCTTCCTATAGTCCTGAGGTACATATAGCCATTTGAGAAATAAAGCAAAAATGACTCGTAAATCTTAATAGAAATCTCTTGTTATGGTTCTAGAATGTCTAGAACATAAGTAGTCAGCACACTTGTATGATTATTCAGTTATGCAGTAGCTCCGACTAAAATATTGGTATTCAGATTCATCCGGTTAGACGGGAAGGCGACCCAGACATAGTAGGGAAAAGGCTAGGTAGGAGAGAGACTTGTATGAATTAAGGATGTGTTGCTGTCGACGACAGCTTATGGATTTAGAAATTACAGATAGTTAATTGATTCAAGCGTGACTTTGCCGAAATCCATTATAAAATACAATAGACGTAGATATATTTAGTAACTTATTCCGCTTAAATATTCTTCAAGAGTAAAAAAAAAACCCTGTAAGAAATTGACACGTGTTTCACCTCTCAACGAGGCATCCTCAAGATGACGATTGACCAATTGCAAACCAGAACACGACGTTTAGCCACACCGAGCGCTGGACGCAGAGAAACCGCATCTCACTCTGCATCCAACGCTCGATTCTTACAGGTTTTTTTATGACTCTTGAAGAATAGCTAAGCGGAATAGGTTACTAAATCTACATCGATTGTATTTTGTAGAAATTATAGTTGAATTGTTATTTTAAAACCTGTCGTACGTAAGTCGCTTTATTTTTTTTGTTTTATTCAATCGCTTCTTCGTCCATCACAACTAGGGGTTGGTTTAATACCTATTTCCTTATAATATGTGAGATTTTTTTCTTGATTTATATTTTTGAATCTAGCCCAGTCGGTTTATATGTAGTATGAAGGATAATTTCGAAGCAAAGTACCCTAATATGAAAAAGCCGTTACAATGTTTATTCGGTGTAAATTCTGTTTTAAGACTTAATAAATGAAGAAAAAATATAGCTTCAGGAATCACGTACATCGCATAAAACTGAGACCCTGTTCTCGTAGCATTTTGGATGCCAGACGTTCTATATACTGTGTTTATTTCTTCTGCTTTTGCTCAATGGGTATCCTTACCTCTTTTTGTGTGATATGATTAAGTATTTTTGTTATCATTTTGCAGATGTGTATTGGCTCAGAATACTTCGATTTAGCTGGTAAAAACATTTCATATACACTACCTTGCTGGTCTAGTCACAAGCGCAACTGTGGAATTATGGAATTCTTGGAACGGGCAAGGTAAGTTATTTATTTGGTTTTCCTATAAGAAAACCCTGTGTAGGCGCCCGAGCGCATTGCCACATACTGGGCATTCATTCAGACGATGCCTTTTAACTTATACGGAAAAACATAGGAGTAGGTACCATAAAGGTAAGTGCAGCTCACATATTCTTTTCTAAAGTACAGCGAGGCGGCTATCCCTTTGGGTGTGTTATTATGCGAAGGGGAAATAGCAGCCTTGAAAAGCAGGCAATAAAGGCGATACCGAAGGAAAGAGAGCACGAGACCGGTCGCCAACACGAGATGGTCCGACCAATTAAAAGAAGCTACGTCTTCAAGCAAATTTCAGCAGGTGGTGAAGGCAACTTTGGTCTGGATTCGATGAAGACAGATTGTCCGATTAAACGGGTCCAGTCACCTCGATCCCCAGTAATGAGGGACCGATTGAAGATGAAGTGTTGTATGCTAAGTAAAAATTTTAACCTCAGACTTCATTCAAATCCAACACTGAAGTTCAAGCAGCTACTTACTAGTAATACCGCCAATACCTTGCTACTTATCGATACCTCGAGTATTCATTACTGGCTTCGACGTAGTAATCCCGGCCGCTATGGAGGGCTATAAGTGGTCGAGCAACCACTGAGGTGCGGTCACACCCTTTGCCGCTGAAGGCTGTCAATGATTCCTGTACTCGATATTCCTAAGGTTTAGAGGTATTTATTATTTACGGGATTGAGGGTTACATAATTGTGTCTGTATATCGTGATAGTTTAGAATAAGTCTTGTTTAGCTTTAATGGCGTAACATATTATAATAACATCACGCTTTTATTCCCCGAAGGGTTACGCAGAGGTGGTAGGTACACTATATATGGCACATTTCGCCAGATAAGTTTAAGTGCCATTTTTTTTCATGGCTTGTAAATCCTCATGTATGACCTAAGTCTCTAAGACAACCTTGACTGTTTGAATGTTCCATAATTTTGCTTCGAAGGCATAACGCCTAGTTTCACTTCAGGCAAGTTTCTTAATACCTTTTGTAAAATGGTCATAATCATTATGCACTTTCTGAGTTTATCTTCGTCATTAGTGACATTGGTGTCGGAAACCATCCTGACTGGACTTATGGTTAATTTAAATTTGAAATCGCCAACCGTGATCAATGCTCATTGCGCGTGACTTTTCTGTATGAAAAGAAGCCTTTGCCCTGCAACACAATATCAATCTGCCTAGCCTTTTCCCAACTATATTGGGGTCGGCTTCCAGTCTAACCGGATGCAGCTGAATATTTTACATGGAGCGACTGCCTTTCTGACCTCCACAACCCAGTAACTGGGTAATAAGATACCCCTTGATAAGACTGGTTGTCAGACTTTCTGGCTTCTGACGACCCGTAACGACTGTCAAAGATCAATGAATGACAGCCGGGACCAACGGCTTAAACTGCTTTCTGAGGCGCGGAGTGATAATCACCCATCCACAGACCGACTGTGTTAATGTGCACTGAGGAGTCTCGATATGTAGAGATAGTCACCCATCCACGAACCAGCCCCGGCAAGCGTAGCTCTACAACACAATAATAGGCTGGTATTAATACCAGCCTATTATTATTCCTTCCCTATTATTATTTGAAACTATTATGATTCCGGTGCTTATCAACTAGACAACTGTAGGTAGGTATAAGTTTTGTATTAAATTGTCCACAGTTACAATCGTCAGGTCACAATTTGTTAATAACTTTATCTCACCAACTTTCAACCCCCGTAATCTAACTCACACGAATCTATATTTAACCTTTTGGCATAATAACCGGTAGCTATAAGATATTAAACGGATAAAACCAACATGACTGGACCCCTTCTGCATACTTTATGACGTAGATATGCCCTGAATAAAACATCTGCGCGAGATATCCTTGTAGTTTGGCGGGTAAGGATCCGTTGTACGGAAAATTTGATGAAATATTTGATCGAAATTTTATGTATGTATAAATGAGATTTATTTCATTAAATTGTTACCATTTTGGGTAGAGACCAAGTTAAATGAGCTTCAATCTCTAGGACTGCTTGAAACGTTACCTAGTAAAATGAAAATAATTAAGTATGGTGACAATATTAAAAAAAAATTGCCTGGATTTTTTCAAATTATGTTAGTGTCTGTTTTCAGTCTAATCGGATGCAACTGAATACTAGTATATACCATGAATGACGAGTTCTACAACTCAGTTTTAGGGATGTAGAACTTAGATAGTAAAAATACCTTTATAAAATATAATTTTTTAGTTAGTGGCTGTAACGCTGGTAAAACTGAGTAATCGTATTCATTCTAACTATCCTAACTAATATTATAAATGCGAAAGTGAGTTTCTTTGTTTATAACGCTTTCACTCTAAAACGGCTGAACGATTTTGGATGAAATTTGGCACATGGGTAAACCATGACCTGGAGTAGGACATGACAGGCTACTTTTCAACCTTGATCGCAGACGAATTCGCGGGCAACAGCTAGTTTGTAATAATAATGCAAAGACTGTATAGTTTTATATCACAATAATTTGACTTTTCCAACTCATTTACTGGGTTGTAGAACTTAGATATACCATAAAAAAATATTCATTTTTGAAGTTACTGGGTAACTCTTGGTAAAAGTGAGTAATCGTATTCATTGATAAATGCAAGTGCTGGTTTCATAGTAATTATAACTTTTCCAACGTAAAAAGAGAAATACAGTTAGAATTTAAATAGGCTTTATAATCAAGCTTTAAGCTCAACAGTTAAAAAACCTTGCAGCGAAAACAGTCTCAACAAAAACTAACAGCATATATAACTAAAGCTCAAGTCAGCGGCAAAGAGTATCCAGCTAACCACAGGGTCGGTAATCATGAGCCAAGCGTTTCATATTTCAGGAAACACATTTACTGCTTGCTTTTGTGCTCCTCTCGCTACGTTACGGTCATGTTATTGTTTCACAGAGTTTTAAGCGAGATTTTTGCTCAACAGTTTTCATGTGAAATAATGTGTGTGAATGTGGAAGGTTTCATGGATAGTTTTTAGGGTTCCGTACCGAAAGGGTAAAACGGGACCCTATTACTAAGGCAACGCTGTCTGTCTGTTTGTCCGTCTGTCACCAGGCTGTATCTCATGAACCGTGATATTTAGACAGTTGAAATTTTCACAGATGATGTATTTCTGTTGCCGCTATAACAACAAATAGGTACTAAAAAACAGAATAAATTAAATATTTAAGGCGGCTTCCATACAAAAAAAAGGTGATTATTTTGCCGTTTTTATAGATAGATAATGGAACGGAACCCTTCGTGCGCGAGTCCGACTGGCACGTAGCCGGTTTTTTTCTATGTTTATGATGTACTCTACCAAAGTTTTTATCTTGATTTTAAAGGTATACTTTACCCTTTACCCTATCATATGGTATTGCTACTTTTTGTAATTTTTCAAAAAACTCCTTTGCAACAATTATTATAGGTATGTAAATTCTTCTGAATTTATCTTATAAACAAAGATAACATGAAAGCTTGGAGTTTTATTGAGTAAGAACTGCCTTATCGTTGATGCTGCTGAAACATTCATAAGTAGACAGAAAAAGAAAAACAAAAAGTAAAAATTAACTTACCTGCACAATCTTGCTTAAAAAAATCTTAAATTCCTTCACAGACAGACAATAGCCTAAACCGCTGAATCTATGAGCATGCTATTTTGTAAAAGAGTTCCTTATATAGTGAAACTGAGCACTCGGGAAGGATTTTGACAAATTCACCCCCTAAAGGATTCAATCAGGGATGAAAGTTTGTATGGAATTTTGTAATTTTTGCCGTGAATGGTGAAATCCCATCGAGTGGACGCACGGCTTGTCAGTTTATAAGTTGTTTTTTTAAATACCCATTAATATGAAACATTCCTTTTAAACCCAAAAAGGAAGTAAGAACTACATTTTCACCTTAACATTATTTTAAAGTCATATGAACATTTCTGACTTTATTCCAGCAAATGTGCTTTAGGTGCGAGTAAAACTCATTAATATATAACGTTGTGCAATGTTTTCCTATTTTGTTTTGGTCTGGTCTAGTGTGATTTATTATTATGATACCTACTGAGTTGGTCTTTGGCTTTGTGAGTTCAATTTGTTGTTAAAGATGTTTTAATAATAATATAAACACTCTCTATTAACGATCACTATGGCAGCACAATGATGACTAAGTTCTGGTTTTGTCTTAGTTCCATCAGTCAGTCCACAGCTGGATAGGTCTTCCAAGCTGCAACCATTAAGACTGGTCATAAAATCTTGAGGTAGGAGGACCATGGTAACCTCATACATAGCTAGAAAAAGTATCAAAGTTTAGTGGGTTGCAGAACAAAATGATCGATAGGGCCAACAGGTTCTGGAGCGGCGACTGACTCGTACCGCACAACACATCGTCGATAAGCCCCCACAAGATAGACCGATTGACCCGGTGAAAGTTGAAGGAATCCAGTGGATGCAAAAACCACAGGAAAATCGATATGGCGACTCTTGACGAACGCCTATGTCCAACACAGTGGCGTCTTTTGGTTGAATGAAGATTATGAAAAGTTAAAAAAATGCAGTCGTATTCTCAGACCAAATAAAAAAACCAAGACAGTGCGCTACGAACAATACAGTGAAGCATGCCAAAATTACACCACCACTCTGTGCATACACGCTCAAACGCACACATTTACAACCATTTACAATCAAACTACACCAAAATAATATATGTACACATGTTTACGAAACCGGCCTCACGTCACTGTTGACAGCGCTCTGTCTTAGTTTTTTTGGTCTGAGGTCATATTTTATTTTAAAAAAATAACCAAAACCTTAATTGGAAATCACATTATCCCCATTTCGGTTTACCGTTAGTGCAAGTTTCAGCTAAATTGAGGCATACCCGTTAGTTTACGGGCTTGTAAGTGCAATCTCGTTAATATTTGAGCAAGAAACTTTGTTGGTGTAGTTCGCTTGACTGACGTCACCACTTGTTGGGAGCCTTGAATTGGTAATGCATTTTGAGGCTTTTACACTTTGGAAGGTAAATAAAAACTTTTTTATTGTTAGTAAAGTTTTTCATGGGTGTTGTTAGACTATTCGTCAGCCAACTCGTAGACTACAGTCATTGTTCTAGTCAATAACAATAAAACTAATCAAATTCGATTTGAAATTACGGATAAATGTACTGATGCTTAGCAATTTCAATTTAATTATTATACAATAAAAACGTGGGTACACGTTATGCTACAAAAAATGGGAGCCAATGCCTTTAGGCGATAAAATTCATCTACGTGTGCCTCTCCCTAGAACAAATGCAATAATATTCTAAAAGTTTTTAAGGTAATGAGTTAAGTATTCTTGACCTTTCAGAAATCTTTAAAAAAGAAAATACCACATTATCATCACGCCTGTATTCCCCGAGCGAGACTACCTCGTTGGTCTAGGGGTCGCAAGCGCTACAGCTGAGCATGAGGTCCTGAGTTCGATACCCTGGTCGGTCAGAGTGTTATTGGATTTCCCATCAGGAATTTCTCGGTAGCAGCCTGGAGTCTAGATTTTTGCCCCGTTGATAGCAATAGGTCGCCCCCTATTACATAGGACTTAAACATAACTGACAAAATGTGGTACATACATGCGTAATCAGCCTATAATGTTCCCACTGCTGGGACACAGGCCTCCTCTCTGTGAGAGGGAGTGAGCCGTGACCCACCACGCGGGCCCAGTGCGGGTTGGTAGATGTCGCATGTCTTCGAGTTTTTTGTTCTAGGACATGCTGGTTTCCTCATGATGTTTTCCTTCACCGTTTTGAGAGCAGTGGTGATGAAATAATTTACACAAAGTAAAGCGCCTGTCTAGGTTCGATCCTACAATTCATATAAGTCGCGCCCCATACCAATGGGCCACCACTGGTCTAGGTAGGTACACCTCTGCCTAATCCTTCGGGGAAAATAGGAGTGATGTTATGTATTCTCCGAAGCGGAGGTGGATAACACATCCGCATGTCGACAGTTATATAATTATAATTATCTTTAATCAAGTATCATGACGGTTAGTAAGACTTACAACTATGTTAGTAAGAACTCACAATTCACAATTCACAAGAACAAACAAATATGATCACCGTTGTGATAACCCATGTGAGATGTCAAAACTGCAGTGACCGACGAAAACAAAGTCTAGGCGACTCGAAATCATGCTTAGGAAGTATCCATGGTGCGTAGGGTTTGGAGCAGCTCCAACAGTAGTTGGAGCTTAGTTTCTTCAGTTGTCGCACCTTTTGCGCATGGTTGCGTAGAAGCAATCTACATGCGCATCCGCGAACATCCCCGCACTACAGAAGCGGGGCAGCCCCACCAGCATCCTAAACGCGTTATTATACTGAACAAGGAGAGTGCTGTACGATCTTTGCGTTTAACTAGCCCACAGGCTGCTCGTGTAAAATGACGTACAGTAGGCTCGAAAGAGCGTTACCTTTACCGGAAGTGAGCATCGTGCAAACAAATTATGATTGGAGACGACCTTAGATAAAAGTATCGATTTCACCTGATGCTATTTTACCTGTACATGTGACGGTAAACAACCTACCCCAAAACATCCTTACAATATTCCCGAACAAACATTCTTAAGCCCACTTAACTACACTGGTACACATATATGGTACAACACAAATCGCGAGGTGGCAAACAAAAAGGTTGGAGGCAATGTGAAAGCTTTCCCCTTCAAAGTCTTCCGTAAACATTGGCGGGTCGACTTTACATGTGACATACAGGTAGCTTCTGCGACGAACATTTTGGTGACGAAGTCAGATGGATTATGCAGAAGAATATTAAAGTGGTCTAAACACAACAAGAGGACTTGGTTTTCCAGTGGTTTTCCCTGACTTAGCATGTAGGTCGGTTCAAATTCAGGTTTGCACAAAATTAAGTGCACCCTGCACTTCATTTTGTGCAAACACATATATGCATTAATTTTGTGCATACACAAAGTAAAGCGCCTGTCTAGGTTCGATCCTACAATTCGTATAAGTCGCGCCCCATACCAATGGGCCACCACTGGTCTAGGTAGGTACACCTCTGCCTAATCCTTCGGGGAAAATAGGAGTGATGTTATGTATTCTCCGAAGTGGAGGTGGATAACACATCCGCATGTCGACAGTTATATAATTATAATTATCTTTAATCAAGTATCATGACGGTTAGTAAGACTTACAACTATGTTAGTAAGAACTCACAATTCACAAGAACAAACAAATATGATCACCGTTGTACACTTAATTTTGTGCAAACACATATATGCGCTTGCGCGTTTGTGAGTCACGATGTGCAGCTGCCGACTATTTCTATTCTGTGCTCGTAATTAAATATCTCTTTTATGTTTTATTTTTCTTTATTATTCGAGCTAAGTATCTTATATTTTTTAGTAATTCTAGTTAAAAAAAAAAAAAAAATTGTTTGTCTTCTTAATTTTTTTATCACTACACAATTATCTTAAAACGCTGAAGAAAGCATTGTGAGGAAATGGAATGGCTGGCATATCCAAGAACCAAACATTCTCATATTAATGTTACATCCACCATACGAACCAGAAGTGAAAACATGATAGGTTGATTTTGTCATAGTTATTTTGTATGCCAGATTCTTCAAGTCCTAAATTAGAATTTAACCAATCATTTAGTTTTTTAATTTCCTCCCCTTTTTACATTACGTCTGTAAGTTTCTAAATTATGTAAATATTATATCGACAAAAGTAAGTAAGTAAGACCCATTTAGTACTCATCAGTTAATCTATAAAAATACTACAAAAAAGCAGATAATAGATGAACAAAACATCTATTACGTATAAAAAGGGCCACGGGCACGCATGTATGGAGTCTGAACCAAATGCTCAAAAACGAATGCTATGCTAAAAAGGATAACGTTCGCTACTTTTAATACCTTTGTATCACATAAGGCGCTGCTCCAAGATCGTTTTCTTGGAAACTTTTTAGTTACTCAGAGATTGCATTTTCACTGCTAGCAAAGCCCGGGATTTTTATGTCTCCTTCCTTGTGAATATGGAATAGTCTTGCACGCACAATGTAACTTATTCATACTTAATTCTACTTTTATTGTCGTGTGGGTTAAAATATTTCTTTAGCGCATTTTATGTTTGTAGGAATAGCACTGAATTTATTTTTTAGTCTTGCATTTTTATTTATTTTGCAGCTTTATTTTCTTGCATTCGTAGGATATTGTAGATTACCTACTAAGTAATAGCGGTTTATATAGTGGAAGGTCAAATTATTATTATGTTTCAGAATCATAAACAATTGGTCGCGGCATGATGTTGAAAGCAATATAAATAGAGTCTGATACATTTCTTTCAGAAAACATTAACGTAATTTGAATCACAAACAGAAAATTCAAAACAATGTTCAAGTTTCACAAAATTCACATGAATTTTAGAAATACACTTCGGTATTCAATTCCGAAATACTAACAAGACCTTCGTTCCTAACAATAAGTTACCTAGTCACACCTAGTGATGTGCCGTTACCGGTAACTTACTCTAGCCGAGTATTTTCCCAGTAGCGTTACCAGTAACATTCCTCAAAAAAAAACGGTAATTTAGGGTAACATAGGGGTAAAAAAAAAATTCTTTAAGATAAGATTTATTTATTTGCATAGAATGTAGGTAACGAATACATTTAGGTGTTACAATATTTTGAGCTCCTTATACATTCTGCCTCATGGCATGCAAAAATTTTTATTAGCTTTTAAATGTAAATTAATTATTAACTTATTACAGTTTCTTTATAAAAAGTTATTTACTTATACAATATGTTATTTACTATTTTTATTATTTAATTTATTTAGAGGTACTTATTTGTTTAATATATGTACATAGTTATTAAAAAGACTTGTCATTTAAGAAATCTGTTATAGAGTAATAGCATTTTTTTACTAGTAATATTTTCAAGTACTTTTTAAATATTCTTAGAGGTTGCTCTTTAATATTTCTAGGTATATGGTTATAAATAAGAGGAGCCATACACATAACACTTTTCCTCAATAAAGCAGTTTTATATTTACCTAAGCATAACTTGTCTTCGTATTGGGTTCTTAAACTTGTAGTCCTATTTCTAGTATTTTTTAAAGTCGGGAATAAGTGAGTATTTGTTTTAACAAAAATAGCCATTTCTAATATATATAGACATGTAAATGTAAGCAGATTATTTTGTTTAAATACAGGTACATAGCTGTCGGTTACTTTAAGGTCAAAAATACATCTAATACAGCGTTTTTGCGCCTTAAAAATATTTTCTCTTTCACTGCAGTTGCCCCAGAATATTATACCAAACCTCAATACAGAAACAACTAGACTGTGATATGTATCAGGAAGGAGATTGTTCTGCATCCATACATCTTTCTCCCCAACAAGCAACAGTGAAGGATAATTATTTTGCGTGTTCTAAATTACAAGTATAAGCCCACGAAGACAAAGTTTAATGACGGACAACTCGCAGGAAGCGTTTATTTAAACAGAAAACAAAGATTTTGAGGTTATATTTAGTAAGGAACTACATGCTAGTAAATGCCTGTCACTAATGTTATTTCTATTGTCTGTATGTGGCTTGTGAAGCTAAGAGATTATTTTAAACATTATAGTACTTACGTACTTACCTATCTTGTTTGGTGTTAAATAAAGTAAAAGTAGCATTTTACTTATTTGGTAAATCTTCTAGTTTTTGCCCACCTATGGGTATGGGTATGGGTATCACGTGACAGTTGAGAAGTTAAAATAGGTAGGTAGGTAATTAAGTACATAATTATTTATTTAACTACAATGTAAACGACTTTGTCCTAATGTTTTTTTAGATGCCAATTACATACTTTGGTAGGAATTCATATTGTTAGACATCGTGGCAGTGTAAGATTGAATTCAAATAAAACACACATTTTCTCGTTACCTATAGATTTTATTATTGATCATCATCTTCTCCATTGGTAATTAAAATATTATCTAAAATTGTCCAGGCGGGACGACGTTTTGATGTCTTGCGAAACTGAAGTACCAAATAATGGTATAAAATAACATAACGCCTGTAGTTCCCGAAGGGTTAGGCAGACGTGGACAGAAATACACCTCTGCCTAACCCTAGTACATAGTACACCCACATTTCGCAAAGCATGTTTAAGGCCCATGTAATAGGGGACGAGCCTATTGCCATCAACCGAGCACAAATCCCACCTCCGGGCTGCTACTCAGAAATTCCTGATGATGAAAAACCCAATAACACTTTGCCCGATCCGGGAATCAAACCAAGGACCTCATGCTACGCAGTAGCGCTTGCGCTTGTCTTCTCTGTCTTATCAAATTAATCGCATTATTGGCACATCTTAACTGATTAGATCCTGTTTGAGTGGTTTTTGACGAAGATGGTGCAGAATAATGTCTGGCAGTATGATCTGCTCTTTGCCAGCAAGAATTTGGTCATCTTCCAACACCATGGAACCACCAGCAGAGCCACATTAATACAATATCCACTTTCCATTTCGTATCCAAAGTCCGTTTCGAAATACGTTATCAATTCCAGGTGTCGTTTGAGCAGATCACAAAGTCCATTTATCATAGCCAGGTTACACGTTGATGAAATTAATCAGAGTCCGTAAAAAATTAAAGCAAATTGAAATCACTACACAATGCGATCACGAAGAAATGCAATAATAGACACAATATTTTCAAAAATCTTGATTGACATGACATGCATGACAAGGATTAGGGATGCCCATATACTAGATCCGTATCGATATATTTTAATCAAAATCGATACCGTTCAGTACTCAGCGAGTTATTCTATTTGAAATACTACAATGCATCTCCCTTAGGGTTTTTGTGCACTACCTCGTATTCAGTTCGTATTCGTGATTTTATGATTCGAAATAGCCTTCATAATAAATGTATGGTTGTTTGAGCACTGCTTCGTTATCGTGTTTTTATATTCGTGAATTTGTCATCCATTTTTATACTGTTCGTAAAAAACACGAATATGAATCGAATAAGATACCTCTTATTCGATTCATATTCGTGCGTTTCATATTCGTGCGATTCATATTCGTGCGTTTGTGCACTACCGTGCACAAACGCCTTTATGTGCAGTAGTTGTATAGAAAAAGGTAATTAATTATTTGGGATGCATGAATTGGGATATGAAAATCGGTTTTTATGTTGAATTCTTTTCGCACCTAAGATGTACCTCAGTATGGTACCAATAAAAACGTCGCACAAGTCACTAAAGAAGCGTTTAATCCTAGAACGAAAAAGGTTGAAATGAAAGTACGTACGGATGCGTATGACATCCGTAAGCAGATGGTCAACTCAAGTAATCTCGCTCTCGATGTGTGTGAAATGAAAGATTGGGCATCACTAATTGACATTGTCATTTCAAATCTAATTGTCAAAGATGGCAGCATTTTTGATGATAGGAAGTCGTAAATCGTTTTATCTCTTTTAATTATTCGTTATAGAACGCAGAATGTCCGTGTCTGGCTGTTATTCACAATTTGTTTATTAAAATATATTTTTATTTAGTATATACGTCAGATGCTTGTTGGTCCTAGGGCCATTTACGACAATGTCCTATTCGTTGCGATTATGAGTGGTCCGATAAGACTTCTACCACTTCTAGTTTAAATGCAACCAAGTTTTAAGTTTAAGTATTTTCCCAATATTCCTAGTAACTTACCGAGTAAGTTTCTAGAAACTTACTGAGTAACATTCCATACAGTAACTTTCTGGGTATTTTCTCAATCCTTCCTATCAAGTTACTTAGTAACTTGACAAGTTTCTATAACAGGTTTATCATAGTTTTCTGGTATGATTACAACTACATCTTTTTAAATAATAAAAGTAACAGCAAAATTAAAAAAAAAAAAACTACACGACAATCCTAGCAATTTAAACAATACACATTTTTATAAGTATAATCTCTTTTTTTCAGAGCTTTCAGAATGAAAAGTTTTTTTAAGATTTTTTTAAGCAGTGCAAAGCGAGCTAGCAACATCTGCACGTGCGCATTTTAAACAAATATTACTTAAATATATCAATAAGACAATATGAAAGTACACTCGTCACTTGCTTGCACATGTCGTCTACTTGCTTTAGGGAATATTACCGGTAACAATAGAAACTTACTGGGAATATTCCCGTATGATAAGATACTGGTAACGGTTAAATGGTAACGGCACATCACTAGTCACACCATATCTCGACTGACGAGAAACGAACGCAAAACGAAGTTGAAAAGTTGCAAGACTTGGGGCCTGAACTTAGTTTAACATTTTGACTAAAATGTTAGCTTAAGTTTTTAAAAGTTGAAGAAACTCGCACACGTTAAAATTATTGGAAGTTGTAGGCATAACTTCTTAAAAGTAATAGAATCAGTTTTTAAGGTTATTAGCAGTTGAGTGGAAAAAGGAAAGGGGCCCCTTTCCTTTTCTGCCGTGCAGTGGGACAACACAAGCTGATTTATTTATTTACTATTTTATTTTTGAGAGGTCGTTAAAATACAGGTACTTACAAAAACAGGTTATATGTTGTAACTACAGTTGTGTTGTGAAAATGACGCGAAAGCGCGATGTCGTGTAGGTACACTTCGTCCGTGCCTAAAGACGCCATGGCATGCTTAAACAGCATAGATGCGTTAACGGCATCGTTGCCGTCAGTAGGTTTGCGCCTGCATGTCATTTTAGTGATACCGAAGGATCACCTGTCGAGCCGTGTCGCCAGTGAGCGCAGACCCTAACGCGTTTCGCGCGCGGGATCACGTCAGGAGCATGCGCCTGTTTAAATTTTGCGGACAAGTGTTCACTTTTTACGAGTTTATCTTGTAAAAAGTTACGTATGTCTACACAATTAAATTGGAACTGAATTTAAAATCTCTGCTTTCTCAATGTTCATTTAAAATATTTACCAAAACCAATCAATCAATCATGAGAACATTGCGTCAGATAATTTCATTATACAAATTGATATAATTACCTTTTCTGTTTACCAAACGAACTAAAACAAAAACCAAGCTGATTTGTAGTCCAAACTAAATTATTCTTTTATCTAAATAAAATATCTTATTACAAAATTGATTAAACCTAGTCGCTATATTTTATTTAGTCTTCGTTAAGTCTAAATCTAATTTTCAGCTCCGTAAATATTCATCGGAGTAAGTAAATAAAAAGGACTATACCTAGTCTTAAGTTCAAAGCTCAATTTGCATACTGATCAGGTCAGGTAAAACTGGTAGTATTACTTTTAGTTTCAACTTGTTTTAACATTTTAATTTTTTAACCTATGTCGATAAGATCGTCAGTCGATCGTCGGTCGTCGATCGTCGTGGTCGTCTACATCGTTGGTTGTCATTCGTCGTTGGCGTTATGATCATGCCTTAAAAATGTTGGAAAGATTAATGCTTGGCAGTTGAATATCGGCTTAAATAACTTTAGGGGTATGAGGAACAGGGTGTAAAGTTCACTCATACTCCATAGAAAAGGGAGGATCCTCCATCCAGACGTGTGTTGTGTCTGGCGGGCAACTGCCCAACGATTGATGTTGGGTTCTCGTATATATGTCCACTGCACGGTAAACTTTAATTGCGCGATGCAGGATTTATGTGACGTCTGTCTGACGTCAGGTCTTTGATGCGTAGTTCGCATGTGGCGATGTAGATACCGCCACATCACTCCCCTCCGGAGACCGGAGGTCGATAGTGGGCTGAGTCTTGTATCTTGCGATGCTTGCCAGTGCCAGTTGTGGTTCCAGTGAGTCGGAACCGGGTGCCGCATTGTTCGCAGTGGGTCGGCACTGTTTGCGGCGGTTGTGGTGATTGAGGTGATTGCGGTGATTCCCCAGTGGGTCGGGGTGATGAGGTGATTGCGGTGATTCCCCAGTGGGTCAGGGTGATGAGGTGATAGAGGTGATTCCCCAGTGGGTCGGGGTGATGAGGCTGATGGTGATGATCAGGAATGCGCGTTCGCTGCATGCTGGTGGTCAGGATACCCGTTGACGCCTCGGGTGTTGGCTTGGCTGTGTGACTCGCCTCACTGAAAGCTTGCGGGAGTGATGATGATGACGTCACACTGGAGTAATTGCACGAAGGCTGCGCTGACGTTCATATTCGGGGTCACCAATTTAGGGGTATGAGGAACAGGGTGTAAAGTTTACTCATACTCCATAGAAAAGGGAGGATCCTCCAACCAGACGGGTGTTGTGTCTGGCGGGCAACTGCCCAACGATTGATGTTGGGTTCTCGTATATATGTCCACTGCACGGTAAACTTCAATTGCGCGATGCAGGATTTATGTGACGTCTGTCTGACGTCAGGTCTTTGATGCGTAGTTCACATGTGGCAATGTAGATACCGCCACATAACCACCACTTATCTTAAATTCAATATTAGACAATGCACAGCATATTTCCTAATATTTATTTGTTTCTTTTTTTACTATTTTTCTTTTTTAACAGCTCCATTTTTAAGGCTAATCGAAATTTAAATAAAATCTTTTATAAGTTACCTCCTTGTTTCCCATGTGTTGAGTAAAAAGTTCGTTCGATTTTTAAATTACACGACAGATATGAGTTTTCATAGTAATTTATTCAGCCGCTAAACACGACAGATATGGATTTTCATACTAAGATTGCCGAGCGCTTGCTCGTATGTATTTAACCAGTACAGCTTTTTCGATTCATGTTTGAGAAAACAACTTTTCAACGGAAAAAGTTGGAGGTTTTCATAGATGTAAACTACGGCAACTTTTTCCGACCTCGGGAGAGACAAGCCCTTTAATAAAATAAAAAAATATTATTGTAAAAATGAGATAAAATTCGAATTGAAATAAATTATGGTTAGGTTCAAGAATCTTTTGGCGAAATCGAAACTAACGCTGCCATAACGCGTTCAGCACATAAACCACGTTTAAGGGCTGTCAGTGTCATTATTTTCTGTGGAATATTGACACTGCCAGCTCTTGAACTCGGTTTATAGGTGCTGATCATCGCGTTTAGTTTCATTGGTGAAATTCACACTTATACGTCATGTTACATACTCGTACAAGTAATAAATTCTTCGTAGGAATAATATCCAAGTCGCAGGATTACAGGGGGATTCTTTTTCACCATGATTTATGGCATCTTTATCACCACGGGCGTCAATTCAAATTTGGCGAGGCGTCAGACGGAGCGTGTTTACCTGATCGTGGAATATACAGGAGGGAATTTTGTACGAGCAAGCTTATCGATTGTGAGAAGAAAGATTTTGAGAGATATTTATTAATTGTGTTTAAATATTGCTTTTAGCATACAGACCGACCATTGTGTAACTCTACCTAAATCTATACCTATTTATTTAAATAAGTGTAAAGATCAATTTCCGTGTGTTAGTCTCACAAAAACTCAAAAATGGCTCGACCGTTTGTGATGAAACTTTGTTTTAATAGGTTATTAGTGGCGTTTTAGAAATTAGGTATTAGTGGCGGTTCCACATCTAGATTTATTCGGTTATACGCAACAAATAGCTGTGCTACTGGGGAGTTTGTTGCGCCACTTCTTCTTCTCAGCTAAAGCACTAGGTAGTGGTGAAGGGCGGGCATTTTATATGTAATTTTGACGTTCAAAAAGTGCAGATTCTCAGCCTAAGTTTTGATTTTGACTTTTGATTTTGACTCATCCCCTTTACGTTCGGCTTTTGATATAAACATAGCAGTCTATATAAGTGTAACTCGTATATCTGGCTATGTTATGTAAATGTTTATTTACAGACTCGTACTCTACGCGGAGACGGAATTTACAAACGCTTGTGTTTGTAAATTCCGTCTCCGCGCAGAGTACGAGTCTGTATATTTGAAATAGTCTTCTCACGTGCTTCGTTCCCTACTCAATATATCAAAGCATTGATTGCGCCACACGCTCATACTAATGTATGGAGTTCAGTATCTAGTGATACGTCAAAGACTATATTGAAAGATAGTTGAGTATGAACGGTGCTACATACAATTTCCGGTCGGCACATTGAACTTTTCTTTAACAAGAAAACCGACCCGAAGCAATTGCTACACAAACCTGTTCGGTTTTCATGCGGCTCGTTCCAATCGGCAAACTTCGTTTGGCATCTAACCTCGCTTAATCATGTTCGGGTCGGCTTCGGCTCGGCACAATTCGAGCTAAGCCGATCGACTTTTTCGCGAAAATAATTATTATGTATATTTACCACAAGGTTTTGCTGCCCGGCTGTACCGAATTATGTCGACTAGTACCTACATTGTGTGTAAAACCTATAATGTGTGAGTTCTCTTACTAATCGTTTTTTACACCAGCAGCCTGTGGGCCAATCATACCCAAAAAGCAGACAACACACTGCGCATTCAATACAATAATGCCTTCAGGGCGCTGTTGAGGCTTCCGCGTTGCTGTAGTGCGTCAGGGATTTTCGCTGATGCGCACACTGATGATTATTTCGCGATCACGCGCAAGAAAGTGGCGTCATTGAGGCGCAGAGTGGCGGGTAGCAGCAATAGCGTCCTGAAGGTCTTTTCAGATAGGTTAGAAGGGCCAACTATGGATAGGTTTATCAAGCTACATGTCAGACATGGGGCTTGATAAATCTTCCTCAAATGGGATGATGTTGTTTTGTTTTTTGGTTTTTGTACTTGTGTGTGTTACTACTAACATAATTTTTAAGTTTTATTTGGTATTACTAACAAGCTATGGGCCCTTGATGCCTGAAAATAAACGATTTTTTTTATTTTTTTTTTATTTATTATTTCCGCCGAAACTGAGTTAGTAAAATCTTTGTTCTTTAAAAAGTTTATTTTTAAATCTTTTATGTACCTATATCTCACTCTTTTGCTAGCTGAAAGACAATATAGTATGAAAATACGCGTAAAAATACGTTTGAAAATAAATGTATTAGTCAGTTTGATTTTTTTCATTGGAATTAAATCTAACAAAAAATACTGAATCGCTGAAACTCTTTTTTGAAACAACCATTTAAAATTATTTTACTGTAACGAGGTAGGTACTGAAATACCTGTTACGTAATAACCTCGTTATCCCACAGACATATCAAAAAGACACCGTACACCGGGCACATTGAAAAAAAAGCCCAACACTGCATTATGTATCACGTTCCTTAAAGGGAACATGAGAATAACCTTTTTTCTCAATGAAATCCTTCAATTAGCGTGGGAAGATGAACGAATGTTACACTATTCCACTATTCCTCCTTCCTTTACCTATCAACGGAACTCGGTACTAACTAAACATACATCGAACAACAAGGTAAAAACACCAACTACTGTCCACTTAAACATAAAAAAAATAAAAGAAATTCAATCGAGATAAAATTCAAATAGAGAACATAAAATGTCACGCGAAATTTGCAACACTTTGTGAAACAGCGGTGTCTACCCTTTCTAATTTTATTTTACTCTACAGTTTTTAAAAACGTATAAAAATGCTTTGTCGGGCTCGGCTGATACGTGACTTTTTACAAGTTTTACTCCAACGGTAAGTTCATACGGAGAATACGCGGGAATAGCAAATGTGTCGTGAAATACAACGTGCTGGATTTTTATTGGAACTTATTTGTGTGTACGTGATTGTACTTTCGATGACTTTTATGGTCTATTGGCGAGATTATGGAAGATTGAATGTGATTAGCTGGAGGTTATAATGAAAATTTCGTTTCAGCGGAGCATTTTGTACATTGGCTTGATTATTTTAGGACTAAGTTGTCTCAAAACGATTAACTGTGAGATATTCTATTTTTAAAGTTGGTTGGTACCTACTTTAGAGGCTTTAGCCTTCATGGCTTTAGCCTCTGCAAATATTTTATAAGTTCATGGCACAACATATGTGACAAACACAATTTTCATATTTAGAAGATAAAAAATTATAAAGAATTTGCTTGGAAAGCTGACAGAGCGGAGCGGAGCTGGTAAAATAAGTAGATTGAACTGTAGGAATAACTATGAGTTAGTTGTTATTTAAGACGCTTTTATGTTTAAATAATTTAAATTTCACAAACATTCATTATATTGTGCTGCATGCCCATTAATTTTATTAAGACTAAAATTCTCAACTTAAAACATAAATAAATATGTTTATTTATTTTACTAGATTTTGAAATATGATTCTTTCTTACATGAATCATAGATAAGCCATGCTAAATGCCTACTACGAGTATTGTAATGGATGAAAAATCTAAGAAGAAATGAACTTATTTGGATTAATAAATGGATAGTACTAACTCCACCGTAATCTTAGATATAACCCTTCAATAAAATATATTAATAGCTGCCATAGAGCCTCCTATGAATGCCATATGAACTATCTCCATGCATACATAGCATATTATTGCCGTACGTGGCTCAAGCGATATCAAAGCAATTTGTTCTAGAACCCTTTGGAATTCTGCTCACGTAAGGAAATTATACACGCGTACACAGATTCAGTCGTAATAAATCCTTGCCTTGAAACTTTGAAAACGCAATGAGTCTTCATTCTTGAATAAAAATAGCGAATAAATTTTACGGTAAAAAATTAAATTTTAATCAAATAACACGGCGATCACGCAAACACTTGAAGTCCCCGACATAGAAAAACACGAATGAATGAAATAATAAATAAATCCACACAAAACTGTCGCAATTCATCATGGCTGGAGTTGCACGACGCGACGGTATGTTTGCGGTTGTGATCGAGAAAACTTCTACACGCTGCCTATAACACGAACGTTTACCCTACACGCGTCGTTACCACAGCCTAAAAGAATTCAACAACTTTTTCGATTTATTTTCAGTTGATCAATTCTTTGTTTGGATCGTTTTTAGGCTGTGTCGAGCATGTAGGGTATGTGTACCAATATTGAATAGTCACGCCAACTTCGCCCCAGCTGGCATTTGTTCGCGAACTAACATGATTAATGGATGGAACTCGAGCCGTGCTCTTTGCTCTTTGTAAAGGCGTTATAATATTTATCACAGACCACGGCTCGTTTATTAAAAGTGTGGGTAAACATTTAAGTGGAAAGTGGTAGTGTTAATGGCTTAGATTTAAGTTTTATTTAGACATTAAAAGGCTTTTATCGTTTTGATCCTAACTGTCTTGTGGTGAAATATACCTGAAAACGCGAAGGTTTGTTTCTAAAATAAATAAAACTTATTAGATGTTCTAATATTTTATTTAACCTAAAAAAATATAATTTTGTGAGAGTAAGAGCTAAGACTTACACTCGATGTAATATCATGTAACCCTTTCTTCATACCTTCAAGATTAAGTCTGAAGTCTCCAAGACATTTAAGCATCATATTTTTCAACTGTCTGTCTCTAGAGAAATCAAAACTTTTCCGCGATAACAGAGCATATTGTTTATTTTTTTTATTCCCCAGCCGTTTTGTGGGTCTTTAGTTTCCGTAGTTCTGTTCTGAAATGTTATCCTGGTAATTTTATTTTTGTTTTTCTTATTGTTTTCCTTCAGTTTTTGTATATTGTTATGTGTTATGAGTTAAACAATGGGCTAATGTTTAAATACAAAGCAAAAAAATTACACGACACGTGCGTAATACCACCCAAATGTATAATAATAATAATGTTGATATTTTTTTTTGCGATTACATTGTTGGAAAAGTTGTTCAATTTGATGTATGTATAAATATGACCACACATTTATGAAACACACCGTAGAAGCAAAAACTGCAGAACGCCACGTGCTGCCTGAATTTAATTCTTACCACGTTCATACATGTCCACGTTCATACATTAGAGGGCCCAGACAGAGTGACAATGGCCGTTTTCACATTGCACGATAACGGTAACACATGATATCGTCGGACTGGTAGTTCTATCACGTCACTGTAGTCAACGGTATCGTCTCCGACATTAATTGTCGGGCTGATATCGGCGGACGACACCGTTCACTTAAATTGTTCATTGCTGCCATTATTATCTCCTATACACTATTACACTTTTGGAATCGCGCGGTAATGTAAGCTTTTGCTGGTGCAACGCGACTATTCAAGGCTGCCGTGGCATACCGCATGACAATATGCGGTTGATTACATCTTGTCACATACTGATATCGTCCCAATATTTTCGGTCAATATCGTTTTTGTCCCGGCTGACGATATGTCGGTTCCTTTATCGTCGTATGAAAACGGCCATTCTATCAGCGATAACGAGGTGGTGGAAAAGGGTTGACATTAGAACCGAAAAACTTATGTCAATCCTGTTGAAAGTCGTTGTAGAAATACTAAACACTTTGAAAGCGATTGCCACTTGTCTAAGCCCTCTGTCATACACGCGCCGGGTGTACAACACACCTGACCATTTTGAAGGACATCACTAATAAGATCAGTGTATTTCCTTCTAGACGCCATTCAATTGAATATTCTTGTTGAACATCTACATGAATAAATACCTTTTGGTTTAGAAAATACCCCAGATACATCTTGTAGGTAATAAATAAAACAGTGCATGTAAAACCTCTGAAACAATACTGTAGAACGGTAACAAATTCGTTCGGGGAATAAACTGCAACCACGCCCGGTCGATGTTTCCACAAATACTTGCAGTTCTAAATGCTGAGAATTTAATTTATTTAGCTTATAGAATTTAGATTTGTATTTTAGTAGATACTGTTTAGTAAGAATTGATTTGAATCAAAACCACTCCAACGATAAATATAGCCGGCGGTGTACGAATTCCTCCGTCGATAGAGAGCTCTGTGGCGTGTGGTGACAGACGTCATGGAGACAGGGGCTTGCACTTATGCTAAACAGAATAAAAGGAGAAAATATAAAAGTCTACCCTCAATGAGCCTCAACGGAAGCATTTTCCTTTCGACCCATCCCGACCATATTCTGTACTGAAGAGCCTTTAACCTACATGGTTTTAACATGGCACCTCCGCGAGTCCTCTATAAGTTGATGACCATATTATTATAATTACCTACGAGACAAACATGATTTTGTATTTAGCATAGAAGAAAAATCTGTAGGAGTTGGAAGGGCTGACATTGCGTATGCAATGATGTAACAACGTAAAACGATTTCGTAAAGGTTGTCCAAGCATTGAACTGCAAGAGTGCAGCAGCAACACGTGGCGTTAGCAGGACACATTTCTGCCGCTGTCTATTTAGGTTAAAAAAATTGTGCGCGACAGGTAAGACAGAAGCGTCTGCCGGAATAAAGCAGTTCGTCGTGGACGTGATTCGACAGCGGCTCCCCTGACATCTCTCTTTCATCAGAAGACAGCTGCCACGCAACCATCGATGCGACGTTCTGACTGTGACTATTCCTTATTCTACTCTTTGAGTGATTGTAACCAGCCAGTGACAACTGTTATCCGACATCTTCGGTGATTTCAGTAACTTCGTAACAAAATGAGGCGGCGCCACTTGCTGCGCCGTCAAATATAATAATAACACAACAAATCAGTCCACAAACACGTAACTTCGAACTTAAACACAAACAAATACTGGGGCGAAATTAATTACCCGTGTGGCTTCTCAAAAAGTCGAGCTGTGGGAGCATTCCCTTCACGTGCTCGTCCAAACTTCTTATCTACAACTTTAGCCATGAGTCGCCTTTCACAAGCTTACATTGAAACTTGCAACGTGGGGACGTGTAGTTTGGTTTGCAAAGGTGAGTTTCGATCGAGACGAAGGTATGATTTTTGTTTGTTTTGTCTAGAGTCTAATTGCTGTTAAAGAAGTAGGCTTCTGGATGCAATCTTGATAAAAAAAATCTGAAAGTAATATTAATGAAACAGTTCAGTTATGTGGAGGATAATTTGCCAACTATTTGTTGTTCCTAATCAACTTTAAATGTTACAGGATACTTTAGGATTACCACCATTACCTACTAAGTTTTACTACCACTTTTCAGAATATTAGACAACTCAATCAATCTGCCTAGCCTTTTCCCAACTATGTTAGGGTCGGCTTCCAGTCTAACCGGATGCAGCTGAATACTAGTATTTTACATGGAGCGACAAGCCTATCTGTCCTCCACCATTAACTGGATAATACGATACCCCTTGGTAAGACTGGTTGTCAGACTTTTGGGCTTCTGACGATCCGTAACGACTGTCAAAGATCCACGAATGACAGCCGGGACCAACGGCTTGACGCAATATTAGGCAACTGCTAAGAGTAAATACCTTCACTAGAATTTCTACACACGGATGATAATGATCGTCATAAATAACAGTTCGAAGAAGCACACTACTGAAAATAGGTCTCCCTAGGAGGTAAGAAGACCACAATAACCGACTTTGCCTGAATCCCTGATTCTCGACAAAAAACGGTTCCACTAAAAAACGGCTCACCCACACACGATTTAGGTATTAGAATGTATCTTTATTCAGACTCAAAACCTAGGGGTATTTTATTTCGAGACCCAATAGTACTTCATATCTAAACAGTCTGAGGCCGCGATAGTCCCACGTCCGTTAACTGCACATGTATCAACTTTCTTAGTTCATAACACACGTACTAACTTCACTTGTTGTACGTTGAATAACATAATGTTAACGCTCCTGGAATGCTTGTCTAGGGAGAACTAAAGTAAGTTTTCAAACGTGTATAATTTGTCGAGAAGAACACTTTATCGCTTCCCAAGTGGGAACTTAAGGAAAGTCGTATATCACGATTGCTCTTGGTTTCCTTTCCTTCATACTGTGACAATTAAAAGTGCAACTGAAACTGACTACCTCGTTGGTTTATGACATGAGGTCCTGTCCTGGGGTTCGATTCCCGGGGCAAAGTGTTATTGGGGTTCTCTTATAATCCATTTCAAGTCGTACTTCTACATGGTTCACGGGTTATTTTAGCAATTAAACTCTTTCGTACTTCTTTCCACTCATTACAACTGCATGTTTTCATTATATGCTCGACCGAGTCATAAAGCTCGCTTGTTTAAACTTAATTTGGACGCAATCAAGCTTGAGCTGCATATTATTTTTACGCTACTATGAATGGTAAGCAGATTTTAACAAGATTTTTGGAGTAAATGAGGTTTTTTGTCGCACTTGGTTCCATAATTTCTTCGTTTTCGCGAGTAATCTAGCTTCTTTGAAGTTATTCGTCTCGGTTTTAGAGTTTTTCTGATGTTGATATATTGCTGAACCTGGTTTTTGCATTTTTGAAGTTGCATAATACATTTTGATACTACGACTAGTATCAAAAATGCAAAAACCAGGTTTGATCAAAATTTTGGGTACCTATTTAAAAAAATTACGCTCTCGTTTTAATTAGTAGTCGTACTGTTTACAACGAGGGCGTCATTTTTTTAAATAGCTATCTAAAATTTTGTTCAAAAATAGGTATAATGATTGCATATCTTGCATGCTTTTCGTGCAAACTGAGCATGAGCATCCAACATTCCAACTGAAGTAGCTCATATATAACTTGGAACCAAACTGCAGTTCAAGCATGCTTGACAAACCTGCAGATAAGTACGACCATCCCATAGTCTCCAGAACTTTGGTCCAACTATGTCCGTTCTCATTGAATATTCCAAGGTTCCAATATTACTATCTGAAATTAAATTTTTGAACAAGAAATCAACGTGGAATTTATGACTTATAGAAAATATTCCACATATAACGCGGTGCAGCGATCGATTCCCAAAGGAAATACAAGTAAGTGGCGTTGGATTATCTTCGGCAGTTCACTGCCGGGTATGGAGTATGGAGTTGTTTAAGACTTTTGTTAATAAAGTATTGGCCTTGGGTGTAATAGTTCAAGTAGATTGATGTTTTGTGATTAAATTGGGTTCGAATTCTGGTAAAAAGAACAGTTTTTTTTACATGAAACATGAATGCGCGCGCGCCCTGGGAGTAAAACCAACTCGTGTGACGTAACGGAAAACGGCATGACACTCTTACGGCCAGTTTTTTCATCAAAAGTAACAGCGAACGTAACGTCAAAAAGAAACAAATTTGACCGTTACCCGTTATATCTCTCAATTTCACAACTTACAAAGTAGAGTTTGACAAGTTCCGTACTTCAAATCCTCAGTTCAGAAACGGGGTATTTATGTGCAATTTTATGATTGATGACCAAGTATATATAATTACATCATACCGCTGTGAAAAAAAAAGGCATGACAGTGACGTTAAAGTTGTTTTAAAGTTAAGAATTTCCACGATTCGGACATACATTTTCAAAGAACGCTTTTCGCTCGTCTAACTTTTAAATAACCAATACAGAACAAACATGGTTGAAGTAATACAATATGGTATGTACTGCTCTTCGTTTTATTTCTCGTGGGACACAGAGTGGCAGCCATGTCGACGGGTAAATGCTCATTGTAACTACATCCTGAATCGTACCTATAAGTTATGAAGGAAATTCGATAGCTGCTTGCTGAGCCATATTATGCTGTTTATTTTATGATGATTTGAATGTTTCGTTGGTCTTGGTTGTAAAGCCGACCGCTGAGCATGATAGCTTGGATTTGATCTATAGGTCGGTCAAAGTGTTTTTGGTTTTTTGTTTGTAAATTTTTCAGTAGCAGCCCAGTACATGGGACTTCAATATTACTGTCAAACCGTGGGTATACCATGTATCTCTGTCTACCCATCTGAAGGCTAATTCTCGTACTTCTGTATAAACGTTCACATTCAAGTCTGAATCTGTCAAAATTGTCAAAAATGTTGGTAAATTGATTGTTTTTTGACAGATTCCGAATGAGATGCGAATGCGAACATTCTTAAAAATTACAGGAATTCCCCTTCAGAGGTATACAGGCTTGATATAATATATGATTATTTTTATGCGACAAATACTTTAAAAACAATAAGTCCATCTGTATACTTTTAATTTGCATGAATTTAAAAACAGGACGGCTCCCGAGCAATATCAGAGAATTCCAAGCTTGAAAATTACTTGCCTCTGTAAACACAAAAGCAATTAATATAAATAAATTAAAAGCTAAGATAATAAACCACATAATAACATATTTAAGGTGCACTGAATTAAAAAATAAAACACTGTGAGCAAACAGGAGCTGGGGGATATTCGTTTCCGCGTAGTGATGTGCCGCAGTTGTTATTTAATGTATCCGCATGGTATTCATATACGTAGATACGGGAATACTGACATTTTATTTAAACTAGCTACCTAGCTAAGGTAAGAAAAAGTACCTAAATGTGATTAAATTATCTGCATAACAAAGGCGCTTTATAGCCTATCCATTAAAGCTACATAGAAATGAGTCGAACATTTTTGTACTAGTTTGATACATGATTGGTGTTACAGAACTTACAAAATGATCAATTACACCACCACACAAAAAGATTCAGTTACACCATTCATAACTGAACTGGTGTAACTGAATCTTTTCTTCTTCTTTTTTTCACAACTATGTTGAGGTCGGTTTCCAGTCTAACCGATAGCAGCTGAACAACAGAATTTTACATTGAGTGATATCCTATCTGACCTCCACAACCACTGGGTTGTGGCGGTCAGACCAGACCCAGTAACTGTACTCAGTAACACGATACCTATTGGTAAGACTGGTTGTCAGACTTTCAAACTTCTCATCACCTGTAACAACTGTCAAAGATCTATGAATGACAACCTGCACGCGTAGCATGACGCTTTCTATCTCTACGAAGAATAGACATAGCTTTTTCTATACTAAGTGACATTGCGTTTCTTCATTTTTGACATCGCACTGTAGAAATCCTTCTACAATCTGTCATTTTGTCTTTCGTTTCCAGCGATCTTTGTCTAGGTCTTTAAACATGTAGACTATTTCCGAAGAAAGTTTTCTACTCAAACTGTCAAAGTCTGACATTTGTCTATAGTAGTGAAGACAATTTGATTTTGGAATCGCCAGTAGAAAACTTTCTACTCGACGGCCACAAAGTATAAACGGTTATCTACAAAATCATGATTTTACAAGGGATCCTTTTGAACGCAAAACTGTGATACCCCGTGATTTTTTTAGAGCCGGAGGCGCGCAGGGACAGCACCTTCGACGTGTTTTTTTTATGGAATTTTTCACATATTGTATGGAAAATAGGCAAAAAAAAATCAAAAAAATTACCAACATGTTGAGCCTCAGGGTTTTATGGGTTCCCTTAAGGGGGTCGAAATTTTCATTATTTTTGCGATAGGACCCATCATTTTCGAGATATAAGCTAAAGAAAATAAAAAAAATACAGTACTGTTTTGCAACTGAAGTCGAGGCGTTGGTTCAAATTTTAGTTCATGACATCTAATTTTATTCCACACATTTGAAAGAATTCTGAGTCGAATTAAGTAAAAGAGTGAATTTCGTAAAAAGTGCAGTTGACTCTTTCTACTTTGCTGCCGTCGTACTGTCTACACGAAACGTCATCTTTGTCTACTCTTCCGTCGACAAAATGGTGCTCATGCTACGCCTGCTGAACCAATAGCTTAAAGATCTTTCTGAGGCACGGAGGAGTCTCGATATGTAATGGATGGTCACCCATCCATGTAACCTTCGATCGATCCAAGCGCTTGTTATTACTTATCCACGAGCTCCTCCAAGTTATTATTACAACTTAAATAAACTCAAACAACAACTATCGATCTATTATAAATATCGACTAAGCTCTTAACCTATGAGCACATCCCTACTTCCGCAATTATGCGGGGCATGCGGCCTCTTTAATTGCGTTTGCACTAAACACAAACGCTTAGTAATTAATTCTAGATTAAGCCTGTACAGTCACTTCTGAACTTTAGATTCAACAAAAAACATTCTAAAATCTGCTGGAATTATAATTTTGCTGGATTTAATTTGCTTAGAGAACTTAGTATTTCGTTGGTGGTTTCAGTGAATTATTTAGAGTAATAAAGTGTTAGTTTGGATAACACAGTAAATGTTTTCCAATAACTAGATTTTTTTTCACTAAAATTTCGGTCAGAATGTTCCCACTGCACAGGCCTCCTTCTGGTGAGCGGGAATGGGCCGTAATCCACCACGCGGGCCCAGTGCGGGTTGGTAGATGTCACATGTCTTCGAATTTTTATTTCTAGGACATGCTGGTTTCCTCACGATGATTTCCTTCACCGTTTTGAGAACAGTGGTGGTGAAATAATTTACTCAAAGCATAGCGCCTGTGAGTTGTAGGTCGTAGGTTCAAACCCATGCAGGAGATAGATTGAAGATCCGTCTCAATCTCAATCATTATAATTTGCTATTTTGAGAAACTAGCTGCGCCCCGCGGTTTCATCCGCACAAGTCTCAATCCGATAAATTGTATCCTATTTCCTAAGAGTCCTAACCCAGATCATGGTCTACCCATGTGCCAAATCCGTTCAGCTGTTTTAGCGTAAAATCGTAACACATTAGAATTTATAATGATGTTATCTATTTAATTAATTATTTTTATGTGCAGGTATTTTAATTAGAAATTAAGACAAAAGCTATCATTTCAATAGTATTTGCTCCTATAATTTTCTAAACAACAATCACGAATCAGAATTGCACGATTCAAATCTATGTCCAACATATAAGTCCCATTGTATACAAGAGCAATAACAATTTGCGTAAATCAACAAACAGTTCTAATTCAATTTGCGTATAACGCTATGATTACTAATCAATCACATTTACATTACAAATTAACATTTCAAAAGCATTAGATACTAGGTACCCATTAATGCTACTATAGCCTTAAATACACCAAATATAGACCAAAATTATTCAATTAAACTTCACAACTACATAATTATTATGTGATAATGAACTAAATACATACAACTGTAGAATTAGCATCTGATTTCTGACGTACATTATCGTTGAAACCAAAAACAGCTGCAATAATTTTGAAACGAAATGTTCTAATAAATTTTCGAGTGTAATTTGCACATACGCGACCGAGACCGCACCGTTGTGTTTATTTCATGGTACAAGTTACAAGATTAGAACTCTACTGATAAGATCAGGCCTTAATTACTTTCAGACTATGTTAGTGACAATTGAAACTGTTATCCGTTTTGGTAACTTTGGTAACCATTATGCCTGTTCTAACGGGGGCAGTTCAAAATTAATTGTCAGGAATGTTTTGAGTAGAATGTGGAAGGCTATATGAGTAGGGGAAGACTAAAAGAAACGATGGATGGACTGTGTGAAAGATTATATAGCTAGAATTGGAGTGACTACCGAGATGACGACTAATAGAGGAGTACCTCAATCAATCTGCCTAGCCTTTTCCCAACTATGTTGGGATCGGCTTCCAGTCTAACCGGATGCAGCTGAATACCAGTATTTTACATGGGGCGACTGCCTATCTGACCTTCACAACCCAGTATCTGGGTAATATGGTAAGACTGGTAAGACTGGTTGACAGATTTTGGGGATTCTGACGGGGATGACTGTCAAAGATCCACGAATGACAGCCATGGGACCAACGTGCTTTCCGAGGCATGTAGGAGTCTCGGTATGTAAAGATGGTCATCCTTCCACGGACTAACCCCGACAAGCGTAGCTTAACCTCATTAAGTAATAAGACAAGGTCTGGAATCGCTATATCTTATAACTCGTACCATCCCAAAACTGATGCCGCGGCACCACTGACAAATGAACTGAACCAACCTTGTTTATTAGCGAATAGAAACATTTTATGTGAAAGTTCGCCACCTACATCACCCAAGACGCGGATATTGGCAAAGTTTTACACATTTCAAATGATTTTGGACATAACTTTTGTGATTTATATCAATTAATGGTATTGTAGGTACGGAACATCCCTAACCCATTGTTTCAGCAACCCGAGAGGGATGATCTGAATTATGTAAGAAGAAATTACCTGATATATCTGACCTCTACAAGCCAGTTACTGGGTAATACGATACCCCTTGGTAAGACTGGTTGTCAGCCTTTCGGGCTTCTGACGACCCGTAACGACTGTCAAAGATCCACAAATGACAGCCGGGACCAACAGCTTAACGTGCTTTCCTAGGTACGGAGGAGTCTCGGTATGTAAAGATGGTCACCTATCCACGGGCCAACCTCGGCAAGCGTAGCTTAACCTGATGGGTCGACCCGTGCGGCTGTTATTACTTAGCAACAAGCCTCTTCTTCTAAAAAACGTCGACGTCAGTCTACAATAAAACTGGTGGGAAGTTGTCGTTCCTGCCTATGGACATCTGCCAGCAGCATTGAAAATGTTTCATGTGCCTGTAATGACATTCATTTTGTCTAGTTGAGAATTCTGTTTAACTTTTTTTTTGAGGTTAAGAAGTCATCGAGCGGTAGAAGTCATTTGATGTTTTCCCAAAATCCCAACCAGCGTGTCAGACTTTTACTGACTAAATCCCACTCCTGTTCCTTCAGTTGCCTGTTGCCAAGGGCCCCATAGTATCCCTTTCGGGCTTTCCCGCAACAATGGCAGGCAACGGACTCCGTCAATTGTGCTGACATCTCTTTGAGGCAATTCTGGTTACCTGAAAAGTGAAGGTGGATAATGCAGTTGGTATTAATTTAATGTAATGTTTATGCACATTTACATTGGTAATTAGGTACCAATACCGATTCCGATTGGTACCAATCAATTGCCAAAACAATGATAATGATTGCGAGGACGCAGTCTTTTGTTTATCTTTTCTAACAAAATGCGAACGCTTCTGCTAAGTATGAGGTTCGATAGACTGGGCAAAGTGTTATTGGGTTATCGATTTGGAATTTCTCAGTTGCATTCTGAAGTCTGGATTAGTGCACGGTTGATGGCAATAAGTTCTGGAGGGCGACCACGTACCGGAAGAATTAGTGCTGGAAGGCTTCCCACAAGGACTGATGACCTTCTGAAGGCCGCAGGAATCCGCTGGATGCGGAAGCACAGAATCGGTCGAAGTTGTGAGGCCGACATCTAGCAATGGACGTCTTTCGGCTGATTTCAGGCTTTACGTTAATATTAAAGTTATATCATATAACTAAGAAATCTCGATGTTTCTTCAAGTCATAAAAAACAACGGGAAGCAGGAGCTGGTAATAAATAAAAATATTTATTGCAGACCACATGAGCCATAAAAAATACAATTTAAAAAAATACGATGAAATAGCATACTTATATACAAACATAAATTCACGCCTTCCTTTTCTAGTATACAATATGTTAACTAACAAAGGGAGTTCCCGTTAACCCGCATAATAGTACCTATAGCGTCCAAACATGCAACAAAAAAAAATTACCAATCAAAAAGTTTTTTTTGTTTACATCATTAGGTATACCCCATTTGAAATAAGATTAGACATTAAAACAAACCCTTTTACAGTCCGTTCAACCGATTTTGACTTCTATAACGTAGACATAAGGATAGCATTAAAAGCAAAAAAAGTTACACAATACCAACTATCTACTGCGGCTGCCATTTGTCATGCCACCAACGCAATAGAATTCAAAATCGGTTGAACGGAATGTAAAAAAGGCTTATCTATACGTCTAATCTTATTTCAAATGGAGTATAGTAGTGAAATATTCACAAAACTATCAAATTGATACGTTAAAGAAGCACTGTACACGCACACTTGTATGTCAACGTAGAACGACAAGTGTGACAAGTGATCATGTACAGAGTGTTTCTTTTCCGTATCAATTTAATATTTTTTGTGAATATTTTAACAAAAAATTTTTTTTTTTAAACTTTTACTTTTGTAATAATTTTTTTAGCATGTATAGACGATATACTATTACAGTGTAACGGAACGCCCTTTGTTAGATCACATACTGTATAGTACAGCAAGTCTTTTTTAAACTACTTACATTATAAAAATGTAACACAAAGTATAACAAACCAAATTACAAAATGTTGAGCTGTGTGCTTTACACAGTAATAACGTCCCTTAGGTCCTAAATAAACTTCAAGCCATGAAATTATGCAAGCGAACAGGTAATAATTAATTTATTCTGCGTTGTTATGCAAAGAGCTATAAAACTTGAACGGTGGGTACTTCAGGCTATGTTTGTTTAAAAAAGCCCTTAGTGTCTGGTGGTTTTCTCTGATCAAATTAAAGGTAAAGAAAAATTCTGATTTCATAACATAACATCACGCCTGTAATTCCTGAGGGTAAGGCAGAGGTGAACCTTGATATGAGGCTTTTGGCTAGTTTGTACATTATAGTGAATGCCACTCATTAGTTTGTATTGTGCGTTTAGTTTGTGCAGAATAAACAATTTTTCTTTCTTTTCTTTCTTACCTTACGAAGGGTAAGGCAGAGGTGTACCTTAGCATGTACTCCCACATTTCGCCAGTAATGTGTAGTCCCATGTAATGGGAGGCGAGCCTATTGCGATCTTTAAACTATTTATTTTATAACTATGAATATATCGGAAGGATCATGAGTCATCATCTGCCTAGCCTTTTCCCAACCATGTTGGGGTCGGCTTCCAGTCTAACCGGATGCGGCTGAATACTAGTATTTTACATGGAGCGACTGCCTATTGCTAACTTCCACAACCAGTAACTGGGTAATACGATACCCCTTGGTAAGACTGGTTGTCAGTCTTTCGGGCTTCTGACGACCCGTAACGACTGTCAAAGATCCACAAATGACAGCAGGGACCAACAGCTTAACATGCTTTCCGAGGCACGGAGGAGTCTCGGTATGTAACGATGGTCACTTATCCACGGGCCAACCTTGGCAAGCGTAGCTTAACCCGATGGATCGACCCGTGCGGCTGTTATTACTTAGCAACAAGCCTCTTCTTCTAAAAAACGTCGACGTCAGTCTACAACAAAATGAAAATGAAAATCTTTATTTCACTTAGACCTACATGGGCACATTACGTTTCGTTAATTGACATCCGTACTCATGATCCTTCCGAAGCTCGTGGCTAAGTAATAACAGCCGCACGGGTCGATCCATCAGGTTAAGGTACGCTTACCGGGGTGGGAAGCCTTCCAGCACTAAGTCTTCCGATACGTGGTCGCCCTCCAGAACTTATTGCCATCAACCGTGCACAAATCCAGAGTTCAGAACTGAGAAATTCCAAATCGATAAACCCAATAACACTTTGCCCAGTCTATCGAACCTCATACTTAGCAGAAGCGTTCGCATTTTGTTAGAAAAGATAAACAAAAGACTGCGTCCTCGCAATCATTATCATTGTTTTGGCAATTGATTGGTATCAATCGGAATCGGTATTGGTACCTAATTACCAATGTAAATGTGCATAAACATTACATTAAATTAATACCAACTGCATTATCCACCTTCACTTTTCAGGTAACCAGAATTGCCTCAAAGAGATGTCAGCACAATTGACGGGGTCCGTTGCCTGCCATTGTTGCGGGAAAGCCCGAAAGGGATACTATGGGGCCCTTGGCAACAGGCAACTTAAGGAACGGGAGTGGGTTTTAGTCAATAAAAGTCTGACACGCTGGTTGGGAAATCATCAAATGACTTCTCCCGCTCGACTTCACAACCTCAAAAAAAAAAGTTAAACAGAATTCTCAACTAGACAAAATGAATGTCATTACAGGCACATGAAACATTTTCAATGCTGCTGGCAGATGTCCATAGGCAGGAACGACAGCTTCCCACCAGTAGGGACAAAATCAAAGTTTCTAAGTGAATATATACAGTTGAATGAAAACAAAACAGAAACCAAAAAGCCTGAAATTATACCTGAATTATAAATCAAGCATATCCAGTTCAAATCTTAAGTTCTCAAAGCAAGTTCGCTAACATTTATCTCGGCCTATTTACTGTACTAAGTGGGGCAGGCAGAACTATCGTTATCTGTTCAAGTTAGAACTTGACGCTTTAATGTTGATTTCGAAGCTAAGATCCGCAGTAGTTTGAAGTGCTGTGTTTAAAGTTTGTACTGAAAATGTAGAAATTATCGTAATTTATGCGAATTATGAATGCGAGGAATTTTCATTGGATAAACGTTAAATTGAATTAATTAAAACATAAAATCGCGACAGTCTAGGTACCTAATTGATATTGAGCACATTGCGAAAAAAAACTCCCATTTTGGTATTCCCAATCGATACCCTCAATGAACTGTTGGTCCTCTCAAAAATACCTTAGTCAGTTTTATTGAAGAGAAAACATCGTATGGATTAGCGTCACCGATGTGCCTTAGTTCTATACTATAGAATATAGATGGCGCTAATACCAGTTTTAAGTTTTCACTTCTGTCATCCGCCTACTGGAAGACGTAGCGTTGAAAGGCCCCCACAAGGTGGACCGATGACCTGGTGAAAGCCGAGGGCAGCCGCTAGGTGCGACAAGCACAGAACCGGCCGAAAAGGCGGTGCAAGGGGAGGCCCAGTAGTGGACGTCTTCCGGCTGAAATGATGATGATGACTTCTGTCGGCAGTCCCCCTCATGGCCAATTTTTTGTTTTTTAGTCATTCCGTCATAAGGATAATGTTTTTCATTTGCCGTATATAACTAGCTAAGCATTCGCTACATAATTCTGTTTGCAACTTTCAATTTCCCTTATAAATATTTACCGCCACAACTCGAAGGATTTATTAATAATTTCCTATGAAACGTACAGAAAATTGTCTCTTCGCAAGTTAGTTTCAGTGTTTTTGATTGATAACGTTTCACGATGAGAAACTTTGACAAATTCGATTTAGCCCCCCCAAGTGTTTAAAGGGAATTGCTTACTGGATGAACGTTCGAGAATTTTGTTTGTTTTCTTGTATCGTAACAGTTTTTATGGATCGGTACAGGTATCATAGAGGCTAAAGCTATACAGCAGAACATCTTAATTTAAGTACCAAACGTAACTGAAATACAAAAAACTATGTGTTGGTCGGTCCAACCAAGGTCCTAGACCAAATTATAAAGCTCATTACAATATACTGAAAAAAAAATTAAAGTGACATTTATGCTTTATTTTGGCAAAAAACTATAGTATAACAAGTTAAAATAAAATATAAATATTATGAACAAGTATGAAATATAAAATAAAAAGGGAAGAACTCATTGGATGGCAATGTTGATTCTTTGGGATAAAAATAAGCCAGCCCTCTGGTCACGTGAAGAGTCGACCAACCCCTTGGCGATGTCCCGAAATACTCGACGAGCACTCGGACCCACGGTCCCAGTGTTTCAACCCCTAACGGTTCAAACATTTCAATAAGGTTGATACATATTTGCGCCATAAGCAGGCACCCAAGCCAGCCAAGATGCCAAAAAAAAGTGGCCAGTTGTTTCTGAAACGCTATACATAGGTAATAGGTAATACGGGCTGGTATCCGCAACTCCACGTCAAAGCGCGTATTTTGCGTACGGTATAAACGCTATACATACATACATTATCAGTAACTCACGGCTTCATCTCATGAGGATAGGCAGACTGGAACTCCACAACGCCATCTGCTAAGATCCTTACACATACTCTTAAATGTCAAATTAACGGACGGATTCCTGTGTATGGTTTATTACCTTACAAGAGCTACTGGAGTGACAGAGATGAAGGTGGAGAATCAAAAACAAAGCGATGTCCGAAGGTCACTCAATGTCAAACACAAGTTTAGCATCTTAGTCCCCCTTCTCACTTAAACCCTTGCTTTGTATTATCAATACGTGTTAAGGTCACCTCCATGACCCTTGTCTCGTCACCTACCACTTAAGAGGGACGTATTCATTACGTCACTTTGTGTCCGACTTCGACCCGACCCTTTCGCTTCGTCTGCATTTGTTTCTTGTTTCAGTTGTTTCCAATCCGCTGAGTTGTGTAGTTATTTTTGAAATCACAAGGAATAGGGTACCTACTTATAGTGTGTGTTGAGCTACTGAGATAAATTCAATTTTACACTCAATGGACCCACCTCAGTCTGTAGTTCGATTGACTAGAAAGACCTTTTCTACTTCTAAGTCAAGCCAAAGGAATTTGGAGTTGATATTAAATGAAAAAATATCTAAAAAAGAATACAAGATATTTAATAAACTCTTTATTTTTTTAAATATACATAACTAAAGCTGTCTTTACCTTTATCTTTTAAGAGCTACCTACTAATTTTCACTTTTTTACGCCATCATTTTGATCGCCAACCATAACATTAACAGGCCAATATTTTCAAAGAAAAGCAGTTCTACTATTCCCAAAAATATTATTCACTCAGATTTTAACGGTAGATGATAAAAAATACATGCTTCCGTTAATCTCGGCAGCGGTAGCGTAACTTTGCCATCAAGTATTTTAATTATCTTAATCCGCCAAAACTCTGGGGTTCTCTGGCGACTTAGAAATTTTAATGGTCCAAGTTATGAAAAAGATACAACCAACAGCACGAGACGCGCAAAAGATAAGGTAAAGGATTATGAATTAAACAATTAACCTAGAAGAGGTTGCAACACGACTTCGAAACAAAAGCCAATGACAGTGTTGCTTTTTATTTTTCAAAATTCTTATACTCGTCACACGTGGGGTCAAGACAAGTCTAATGGTAAGGCTGTTCCTATGTTTGTTTGTTTTGCTCGACTCCTTTGCCCCCAGATTCACCTCATTTGTTAAAATCGATCAAGGTGATAATTTTTACAGACAGATTAATTTTTTGGTGGTTTAGTAGAAGTTACTCCAATGTCCATTAAATCTCTAAACTGTAAACCAAGCTAAATGAGTTCACTAGACGACATCTTATAATCAATTGAGCTTAGAATATCCAACACAAAAAAATATATAAATACCTCAACTCAACAAAGCATTCTGGTCGAGGAAAACTATAAAAGTTTCTAACAATAGAAACAAGAACAACAACAAAGAATAACAACAATAATAATAACTAAAACAACAATAATTTAGATAATGTTAACAATTTTCTCAGCTTTTACGATATCGCTTAGAAAACAGGTGGCGTAGGTACACCTCATCAGTCACTCAATGAATTCTGTGATGCTGAATAGATACTTATCAATAAATAATTTACAGTCTAGAAAACAATTAGGTAAGTATCCAAATCGCTATCAACTCAAACCTCGCTCCATACGAATATTTCTTTTATAGGTCACATTAATTTAAGAGACAAGTACAATCGTCAATTCTCAACGAAAATGTCGCTAAGTGGGCAAAGTTTTGACCCTCTATTAATTATAAAGGACTTGCGAACGAAATCACCTTATTTTAATTAGGAGAAGGTTCAAAATTTAATAGTAGAAAGATAAAGTATTTTAGGTAATGAAATAATGGACATTTTAATGATTCTTGATTTTGTTTGCTTCGAACTATGAAGGTAGATTATTTAATTATTAAATAATTAATTGAAATGATGTATAAAAAAATCCCACCCGAACAAAGGAAAAGAATTTACTTAATGAAAGGTTTTACCGCAAAACTGAAAATTAAGGTAAATAATATAACGTTACTTAACATTTATTTATATTTAACAACACCGAGCCAAATAAACCACGATCGGGTTTCATCCATCGTTGCCATTAATTACGAGAAATAATAAATAAAAACAAATTACTTCACGTGGAGTTGAAAGCGTAATAAACGTCAGTAAAACCGTAAATTTTCGGTTATTTGAAAAATACAAAAACCGTAATCCGTCGGTTTCCGCGTAACTCAATCGCTGGTGCTGACATACTTAATCCTGTAAAATTTACGCTATAAAGTTTCAAGTGGATTTTGTTACAGTGTAGTGCAATTATTTGCCAATCAAGTTGGGATTAGAAAAATACCTATAGAGTTTATAAGAGTAGCTAGGCCATTTAAATATTATAAGTATTTTATAAAAATATTTAGAACTGGTACTGTGTATTTTTTTTTTCTATCTCATTTTATGCTACCGGGTGACGTTATCACACGTCAACGCCGGCTGTCGCTGAAAACCAGTGCTGTGGCTGCCTTACATAGGGTCACAGTATTATGCTTAGCGATGGCCGTTTTGCGTGGATAGGACGCATATTTTCCCACAATTTGTTCTGTCGTATGTATTTGTGTATTTTCTTTGCGTCATGTTTTATCGCAAATAAGATTACGTATTCTCTTTCTTTTTTCTTCTATGTACTTATTAACGTATTGTATAAAAATAGTAACTTGTTATACAAACATTTTGTGAGAAGATGAGATTTTTTCGAATGTTACTTTTACTTTGCAGTCATTTCAAGAAAATTATCTTCTATTCTCACTACTAACTCGAAGTGACAAGCGTAAAATCTTGATGCCATTTTTATTCTGTCTACTCTTTCTCATCTCATCAAATAAATGTTCTCTAGAACTACTCAGCGTCAGGCATTAAGACAACAGTACAAGTCATGTACAGTGTAAATCAATAAAAAACTCAACAGCGCTCACAGAGAACCCTCATCAACATCTCTTTATGTTGCTGACTGACGAACACACAAAGCTCTTTTCCCGACCGTCAACGAAACACGGGCGTTTGAACATTTCGTGCGTTTTTCAATTTAGTGTTAGAATTTGTTTTTTCGGTTTTTGTTCTAGAAAGTTTGGGTCCGTTGACGGTACGAATGGAATTGTTTCATTTTGAGGTCAGTGGGGTAAATCTCGTGGAAAAGCTGTTTTTCTCGTCACGTTTAGTCGAGATGTAGGTAACATCACGTGTTGGCCGCTGGGGAAGGCAACATTTTGTCAGAACATTTGTTTAAAATCCTAAGTCATAGGGAGCGAACTCATTGCCTTCATTCAGCCAGTCACATAAGAAGAATAAAAGGGACTGATGCACAGGTTATTGACACCTACAGTTACTTGCAATATCAAGTCAATTAATTGCCAGGAGGCGATGTTATTCTAACTAATATTATAAATGCGAAAGTGAGTTTTTTGTTTGTTTGTTACGCTTTTACGTTAAAAGGGCTGAACGGATTTGGATGAAATTTGGCAAATAAGTAGACCATGACCTGAAATAGGACATAGGATTTTATTCCGATATTCCCACGGGATCGAGACTGACGCGGGTGAACCCACGGGACGCAGCTAGTAGACGTATAAAACCAATAGACTCACTGCCACCATAGTAGAACTTGTACCATAACTGTGGAAAGTTGGTATACACACATCTCTGTCTACCTCTTTGGAGAATATAGGCGTAGTGTTAAGTAAGACGAAACTGAGACCCTAGACATTCTATCAGCGATAACGATGATGGAAAACGCAAAAATGTATAGAAGTGACATAAAGCTATCGAAAGGCTGATGTCAATCCTGTTGAAAGTCGTTGTAGAAATACGAAACACTTCGAAGCGATTGTCACTTGTCTAGGCCCTCAGGTATCCCAAAGAGTCAAAAACTCAATGGTATCATTCGCTAAACATTTTCATCATCATCAGCCTACAGCAGTCCACCATTCCAGAACCAGTCCCCATTCATCTATTACCAAAGCTGCTGTGAAGAGTGGTGATTGCCAAACATTTTGCCACTTGTATGTCCGCTGCATCCATTTACGTTTTCATTATTTATTTAGTGGACACTTGTCAGTCTCGACTGAGGATTAAAGGCCTGGAGTACCTATCTCTATTCAATCGGTTTTGGTAATGGGAAGACTTTGAAAACGAGTGATTTTTCGGTGTCGGTGTTAGGACTGTGAGTTGAGTAGTTTAGCAGAGAGGTTTTATGTGCGAGGATAGTTAAAAAAAAAACGGCCAAGTGCATGTCGTACCATGCACAATGAAGGGTTCCGTAGTTAAACTTAACATTGTAGTTGAAAAACTTGTTCTCCGATACAGAATGTATGGGAGAACATGTTTTTACAACTGCAAATTTAAGTTGGTCGATTATTACTCGGTAACTTGTGAAGCCTGTTGCGATGCGTAACGGTGATAGTTTTCCTTTTCATTTCGTTATATATACTACTACAGTGAATTTTTTCACATATCCAAACCCAACCATTTAGCTGGCAGGGGGGGGGGACACTTGGCTCTAACAAAAATTAGCACTTTAAAGCTTAATATTCCGCAAACGGATACATGAATCCAATAATCGTTCTAACAAAGTCTCATTATTTCTAAACGGCCTTTCCAACGATAACACACCATGGGATTTATGAGAAAAAAAAATCCATCCCCACTTTACGTGTAGGGGAGGTACCCTAAAAAAATCTTTTTTACGATTTTTTTAAACCACTTTGTCGGCGTCGTTTATATGTATATTCATACCAAATTACAGCTTTCTAGTACCAACCGTCTCTGAGCTAAGCCGCGGACAGACGGACATGGCGAAACTATAAGGGTTCCTTGTTGACTACGGAACCCTAAAAAACTAGGTAAGTCAGTAATTATTTATAGAACGTGTTCCTTTTGAAATCCCATAATTCTAGGGTATTAATGAGACCATTTCAAAGAATCAACTGTTATTTTTTTTTTTTTAAGATTCTCAATGTGTGTATTTAAGTTTCATTGATAAGTACGAGTAAATCATTTTCGTCCAAACCAATCATTCATATTTAAAGCTAAGAAAATGCGACGTTGCCATATTTTTTTATAGACAAAAATAGAATTGAATGTTATTTTATATTCCACCTAGGTATAATAATCGTGTATGTTTTACTTATGTTATGTTTTATATAAATAATCGTGACTTTGTTTTTGTTTGAAAAAAAAAATCTCCTGGTCACCAAATAAGTTAGATCTTTAATTTGCATTAGTTACATAGTTTTGCCGATCAAATCTGTAAAAACCTGACCGTGAAAACTTAGGTGAAGTGAAAATGAATTAACCTGTCAATAGTGACAAATTTCAAGAATCAAGTGGCATGACAGCTCACTTCACATAAGTTTTCACGGTGAATCTTGTAAAGAATACACCGGCTCTTCTAAGACAATTTCGTGCTTTTGTTACCTACACTAATGAAGCTTTTTAATACGTCAAGAACATGTTACTTATACACAAAATAAGATCACTACAACCCCAACAATTCAAGACTCTATTTACTTCAAAAGTCAAGCAAAAAAAAGCCAAAATATATTATCTGATAAAACAGCGCCGATCTTACTCTCGGGCAGACATAGAATAATATTAAATCAGACGCAGATAAGACAGTCCTTATCGCGTCGTTTGGAGGTTCTATCTGCGACAAATCCCACTTTGAGCGTTAACAAGAAACAAAGTTCTGTCGGACTTCTCAAGGAAAACGGTCTTCAATCACGTCACAGGGTCTGTGTGAGCAGAATTATGTGTGTTGCCAGTTTGTTTTTACGGATAAGCTGTGATATACAAGATTCTATTGTTGTATTTAATACAGAAAGGAGAAGTAAGAAGAAATTGAGCGAGGTTTCGGTGAGAAATAAATTTATTTTAAAAGCAAATTAATCCCTTGATGAAGCGCCTAAACATTTGGTTTTATCTCGCTTCACGTGGTAAAGTGAATAGATTTTTCAATCAGGAACTTTAATTCCAGGTTCATTACAGAATGATCACCGTTCATTCATTGTTGATCCTCAGACCCTATCCAACTACAAAAGATAGTAAGCCACGGAACTTACTTACTCTTCAACATAATACTTGTGATGGCAATAACTATCCATACTAATATTATAATTTCGAAAGTAATTCTGGCTGTCTGTCTATCCGTCTGTATGTTACCTTTTCACGCCTAAACCACTGAGCGGATTTCAACATTTTGCAAGGAGATAGATGGCACCCTGGGGCAGGACATATGCTGCTTTTTATCAACATACCGCGCGAGCGAAGCCGCGGGCGGAAGCTAGTAGACTATAAACCACTATTCAAACAACTAGAACTACTGCGATACGAAATTACCGTCTTAATTGTCTGTATCGAATTTGAAACACCAATAGCCAATTCTGTGCTGGTAACAGCTACAGTCTACTTCATGTTTACCTTTAACTAAACACTACTAAACTGATCACTTAATATTAGCAACTGTTTATCTCAGCATGCAAAACATCCAACATAATTACTCAGCCATCCGGTCGATTTGCAGCTTCATCGTATAAACACGGCTAGTTTGGGAGACAGCCATGCTGTAAGTTACCGCATCTCGAAGATTGTATTAGTGATAGTTTGACGGTCGTGAAGTTTCGACAGTCAAGAGCCGTACTATTGAGAATTAGTCGTTTCATATATTATGTTGATGTATGGAGAGGGAGAGGAAGGGCAAATAAAAGATGGATGGATTGTGTGAGGAAGTTGACAGGGGAGAATGGAAGAAAACGTGTTGCGCCGACCACAAGTAACATGGGACAAGGGCCGGAAGATTATGAGTTGCTTTATAATATAATTGACTAGCTATTGCCCGCGATTTCTCTGCAATCCGAGGTCTACCCCTGTGCCAAATTTCATCTTTTTTCTCGTAACGACTGAAAAAGCAAAAACTTACACGCACTTTACTTTAATTCCTTGCATAACATTTCAAATTACAATGATAACTCGAATACCTACTCATTTCTGCAACTTGCTACACTATCTCCTGAACTAAAAGTAACAGCATAACATAGATTTATGTGTTTGCCATCCAGTTTCTGTAATATCGCGAATGAGTATAAGAAATAGGTCAGTTTGTTTGTGTATTTGTACGTTATTACGCTTTTTCTTGTTAACTGCGGATGGCTGTTGCGCCGATAGTTCAGAAGGGAGGGGGAAAGAAGTTCTAGTTATCGTTGGTGAATTTATGTTGATTAAGTTGAAGCCTCGCCTCTCATGCACGCTGTTGTGGGTTCAAATCCGGGTAAGTACCAATGTGACTTTTTCAATTCATAATTATGAACTTTCTGAGTTTATCTTGAACATTACCGTAAATTCCCCATTTTATCCTTAAATCCGGAACCCTGGACTTATAGCTTACTAGTTTCGCCCCGCAGTTTCATCCGCGTAAGTCTCGAACCCATGGGAATATCGGGATAAAAAGTACCTTGTCCTATACCAGATCATGGTCTACCCATGCGCCAAATTTCATCTAAATCCGTTCAGCCGTTTTGGCTTGAAAGCGTAACAAATAAATAAACTCATTTTCGCATTTATAATATTGCACTGAGCTATGGTCATTCATTTTCTGTATGAGTAGAGACTTTTGGCATGCAATATATTTTACATCAAAGCCTTCAGGCGGGTGGCACACCTACGCCGCGAAACCATAGCAGCGAAACCGCGTAGTTCAATTCGGCTCGCGTCATGTTTCGCTACTCGAATCCTGTAGCGGAATATGACGCGGGTACAATAAAATTGAACTACTGCGGTTTTGCTGCTATGGTTTCGCGGCGGTGGTGTGCTACCGGCGTTAAAGTTCTTTTAAGCGGGCTTTAAAGCGGAACTGAATAAAAATGCAGTTTCTTTTAAATTAATGCAGTTTTTTCGTCAAGAACTTTCTAATCAACAATAATGGTGGTCCGCGCGTGCACCGGTCGGTCGTTTAACGGTTTGGCTAACCAATCTAGACATTCTCTTGTCAGGTTATTTTAGCTTATCAGTAATTAACCATCACTGCCTCGGCTAATACTCGTCAAGTACAAGTCACGAAAGTGTGCGGACTGTCAAATTGCACGCCCTGTTTACTCTGCCCTCAGTAAACAACTTCACTTAATGAAGATTCGACAATGTAGGAGCTTTGGTTTGGTACAAGTAAGAACAATTAAGAGGATTAAAAATAAAATAAAATCCTTTATTTCAAACATACTTGGCCCAAAATATTGTTAGTAGAACGACATAAGAACTATGTTAGTAGATTTAAAAAAAAACACACACACTATTAATAGGTATTTGCCGCCACCTGAGGCACACGCACTTGTGCTTGAACCCAGTGCCCCAGAAGGTGGCTGTCCACCTAGTGGCTGAGCACGCTCAGGGTGGTGTTGGGGCTCCCACGCGTGCGGAACATCAGCGAAGCGATGCGGCGCCGCAGCACAGTGTGTGGATTTGCACATTAGGTACTTTTTATTTAAGAGCTGGATAGTTTTTGTCAGTTTTTCTGATCGCTGATAACATCATGATGATAAAAACCTTATCAAAATCCGTTTTCGTAGTTTAGAAGAACAGCGTAGTCACACGATTTTGTCCTGTACCTTTTACCTATTATTTATTTATTAGATTATTAGATTACATGGATTATTCGCAGATATTGGGTATTTATTTAATTTTTCAATTAATCACAACACTACACACACGCAACTACACAAGCACTCACGTATGTAAGAAAATTTTATTTGTTTTTGTATGAACTATTTTATGTTATCATTGTGATTATTGATTTAAAAGGACATGCATTTCTTTGTGTTTATTATTCTAGCGTATGACACTCGTGGGCTGCAGCTGAAAATCAGCGTCAGATGGTGACCTTGTGTTGACATTTGACATCATGCTGAGCTGAGGCCCTTTTGGCATTAAAAACATTGTTTTTGGTTACTTTTAGTTTTAAGATTTTTCTTCTGCGTAATGCCAATAAACGTATTTTTCTTTCTTTCTTTCTATCATGCTGCGGTGTTGACTCAGTTAATAAGGTAAAAAATAGGCGAAATCTAAGCGCAAAACACCCGTAGGAATTTTGCGGCAGTAATTTCGCTCATATCAAGGCAGCGTCGCAGATAATAGAATGCGTTTTTTTCACCCCTTAGGTATTTTTACCAACTTTCCAACAGTCCCGAGTGCCTTTTTTAACACCATATTTTCACCCAGATTTAGGAGCTTTTATACTTAATATTATAAATCAAATCCGCTATTCACAGTAATTGTCTGTGTGTCTAAACTACGCACCGGATTTTGATGCGGTTTTCACCATCTTTTTGAGAGTTTATTCCGGAAGGTTTATGTGTTTAATAAATTAATATTTAACTTGGTTATAGTACAGAAATCTCGATGTTTTGACATATTGTCGTGTCATCAGAAGATTGTACCCGTGCGAAGCATGATCGGGTTGCTTGTATTCTCATAAAATCGCTCTTTTCTCAATTCTCAGACCAGCTCATAAATTTTTTATGTTACGTATTTATTTACCAACTGTTTAGGCTTTACGGCAGAAAAAGATCATTCTACGTGCAAAATGCTTCAATTTTTAAATCGACACCGAAACGAGATTATTCATTAATTCTATAGAAATTACTGATTTCTGATAAAGTGTTGTTCAAAGTCAATTTACTTTACGTTCTATCGATAACAAGGAATTTAGATTTGGTTTTTTTTTTGTTCTTGGCAACGTAAATATTTGATTTGCTTTTTTCCTGGCGTGGTAACTGTATGTACCGACCAAAACTACTGTAAGAAAACTCCTGGGGTAGATAATAATCTTATTTAATTCCAAAACTCTTTACAACTGTCAAACTCAACCAGCTACAATAATTATCTAGAATTATAGACACAGCTATTGTAGTTCGTCCGACCGTAGCACGCTCCAAAACCAAGTGAACGAATCGATTGCCGGATCGCGCCTTCCTTGACATTTTGACAACTGTCATCTCTTCATGTTACCCTACAAATAACAAATTATTCGTAGGTGTTACCACATAAAAAAAAAACGTTCTGCGTAGTTGATACCTATGTCAGTTTAGTCGTTAAAAAAAATTATTATTGATAAATGAACCAAACACTACCAATGAATGTCGTTTTCCTAATGTTTGATGCTTTGAACAATCATAGAATCATTACCCAGTTATTATCTCCACAGGATTGTTCTGTTATTGTCTTTTAACAGGCAAAGATTCTCAAAGTCATTATTAGTTAGGTAAGTACTATGAGAATGATTAAATATTCAAACTCACTGGGTCAGCATTTTGCGGTATACAGCAAGGAATCATTATAGAAAACCTACCAGTATGTCAATATTGTTTATTGTTGTTGTTTGTTTGTTGTTATTGTATTGTTTTGTAATAGTATAGTTCTAGCGATGTAAAATAGATTTTTAGATAGATAGTATACTCTTCATTATGTTAAGGCTCCCACAAACAGACGCGACGCGACAGCACGACGCGATGTTAACAAAACAATTTCTGAGAAAACTTCATGGTAGAACAATTACCGGTGTCGCGTCTCACGACTAGTCGCACCAGTATGCACGAGGCTTTACCCATAAAAAATACAAATATATATGTAGAAATAAACCCCGCCGGCCTTATCGCTAAAAGCAACCTTTGCGGTCCTATCAGATTTTACATAATAATTATCCACCTTCAGTACCTACTAAAGGTGGATAATTATTAAAATATAATTGAATAATTATAATAAAATCTGTATTATTTACCTAATAATAATATTCAATGTGTATCATCTTGTACGGACTCTTATTAAAATAAGTATTATAGCAACATTTTGTAAATGAGAGGGTTGGAACTGTTGGAATTAAATGAATTCAAATTATTTAGGCCATAGACTACAGTTAATTTAAGAACTAATTAAAATAAACACGACTTATTTGTGTTATAGTCCGCAAAAAAGGGACGCCTCATTTGGAAAGTCTAGGATTCTAATTAATTAATTAAGTAAGTATTTACTTTTCATTTTATTTAACGAATTGAAAATCATTGTAAACTAGGATCTGTGTTTCTTTTCGCTGAACATTTTGGATTGAAAAGTAAAGCAAGAATTATAGATTCACCTTTACAAACAATTGGAAAATACCTATAATTTAAAATATAAATGAGACATCATTCGGTTCATCAAATGTAGGAATTTCTATCACCTAATATTTATCTGTAGGAAATGTGTGTGTAAAGTGTTATTACAAAAAAACCCACCATTTCTAAGCTATAACATATTCACCAGAAAAATATTATTATTGTTTTATTATAATTAGATGATTATAGAACATGAAGATGGAGGAGCTCGTTGCTAAATAATAACAACCGCACGGGTCAATCCATCAGGTTAAGCTACGCGTGCCGGGATTGGTCCGTGGATGAGTGACCATCTTTACATACCGAGAGTCCTCCGTGCCTTGGAAAGCACGTTAAGAAGTTGGTCCCGGCTGTCATTCGTGGATCTTTGACAGAATCAGAATCCCGAAATTCTGACAACCAGTCTTACCAAGGGGTATCATTTTACCCAGTTATAGGGTTGTGGAGGTTAGATAGGCAGTCGCTCCATGTAAAATACTGGTATTCAGCTGCATCCGGTTAGACTGGAAGCCGACCCCAACATAGTTGGGAAAAGGCTAGGCAGATTGATTGATTATAAAACATGTGAGATTTATAATTATGACAAATACTGTGGGTAATGTTGTGTATGTGTTGATAAACCTTTATATAAATAAATAAAAATATTTGTAAGATCTTCGAAATGTAGGCACACATTGAAGTGTTATTATTGTGAAAAACACAAAATCCCTCTCAATCTTTTATACATACATCTGTCACAAGTTTTCGTTATCCAACAATAAAAAAATTCATCCCGAAAAAAATAAAACGTGGAGATTTTCAACGGTCGCTATAAAAAAGCAATTAATTTGAATAAATATAGGGAGCACAAAAAACAGTTTCTTTAATGGGACATTTGAAATTCTGTCCCTGTTTTATCTGTGGCCACCATCGGTAATGGCTGCTTAATATCTTAGGGACTGTTGACACCTACTGGTTTCTCCTCTTATCATTTTTGTTGAATATCATTTGAATACCAAACACTACTGCGTGGTTAAGTGCCATATATTTTTCTTGTTACGGTCTCGTTGAATTTTTGTGGCTTATCTTTTTTGGAAAGCGAGTGTGTGAAACTGTTAAAACGATAAAATTTTGATATAGTTGATATTCAGTTTTAGTGTCGTTTAAAATGGGAAAGAATTCAGCTAACTATCGCATTGCTATATTTAATTAAGTCCCGAGTAGGTATAATTTACGATTGCCCGAACACGACTTGTGCCACGCCAAGCGCTGGACGCAGAGTGATCAGCGCTCGGCGTGGCAACTCACCGTGTTCGGGTTCATGACTGGTCAATCGTCATCCTGAGGATGCCTCGTTCAGAGGTGAAACACGTGTCGATTTCTTACAGGGACTCTTGAGGAATAGTTAAGCTGAATAGGTTACTAAATATATCTATACTCCATTTGAAATAAGATTAGATATATAGATAAGCCTTTTTTACATTCCGTTCAACCGATTTTGAATTCTATTGCGTTGGTGGCAACACAAATGGCAACCGCAGTAGATAGTTGGTATTGTGTAACTTTTTTTGCTTTTAATTATATCCTTATGCCTACGGTATAGAAGTCAAAATCGGTTGAACGGACTGTAAAAGGGTTGCTTTTAATGTCTAATCTTATTTAAAATGGGGTATACGTCAATTGTATTTTATAATGGATTTCCGCAAAGTAACGCCTGAATCAATTAACTAGGTAGGTATATAACCCCGACTGCAAAAACTTATAACCGAAAAGAGAAAAACAAACATTGAACTTTTTTTTTGTAAGGTATTGAAGGTACAAACAAAAGTTACACCAAAAAACCTTCCCCTCCGTTTTTTTTATATTTTCAGATGAAATATATAAAAAAATATAGCCTATGTCACGCTCACAATTAAGACAAACCACAATTAAAACACCTCGTATGTTAAAATCCATCAAGCCGTTTAGGCTACAGAGCGTGCCAAAGAAATAGACATACATACATACATACTCTCGCAAAACATTACCCTCCTTCTGCCCCAGTCGGGTAAAAAGACGGTAGGTACATACCTATCTTTAATTTATCAGTTTCAAAGTCGTTAGTCCGTCTCTTTAATTTATCAATTCAAAGTTCTAATTAGAAAACAAACAAACAAAACAGGTATAGACACTTTCCTAATTTGAAACAGCATAATAATTAAAAACGAAACAGAAAAAAAATCAAAGAAAGAAACTAACTGAAAAATAAAAAAGATAAAAAGACTCCTTTGTTGTTCACTCTGTCATAATTTTAATAAAAACTCCTAATTAACAATTACGTCGAGGAATTAATTCTTACTTTCGTTTTTTGCTTTTATTCAAACGATTCAAGAATTTTCGCGAAAATGTTCACTTATTGGTGGACAAAAAAGTTTAATCCATAGGGATTTGTGATGAGACGTTTAATATTCAGTGATCATAGAGTAGAGAAAGTTGGACTTCTTTTCTAATTTAGATGCTAACCCTTTTCCCTTTTCCTCCATCTCGAGGAATGAAATATTTTACACAAACATAATAATATGACCCCATTTGGCTCTTGTGATACAGGAACTCCTAGTACAAGGGCCAGGGGTACAGAGATGTTTGTGCCAATGATGAGAAAATAAATAAATCTGAATCTAAATAAATCTAAATCATTTGATTGGAGAGGATTTTTTTAAAGCCATTTGTGCCAATTTTCATCAAAATCAGTAGCCGCGAAAAAGTAATAAACATGCACACTTTTGCATTTGTACTATTGTAGCATTGATTTGTCTTGGCATTATTAGAAACTATCTTAGTAAGAGGATGAAGTGAGAAACTCATTTCCAACAAAATTAACAACATTATTCAAAAAATATTTCCTCATAATTTTTGTAATAAAAAAGGTTTCTGAGAAAAGCTCAACATCCTTCCCTAAAGAAATAATTAAATAATAATATAATTATTTAATTGATTCAGGCGTGACTTTGCGGAAATCCATTATAAAATACAATAGACCTAGATATATTTAGTAACCTATTCCGCTTGACTATTCTTCAAGAGTCCACACCGAGCGCCGGACGCAAAGCTTTGCGTCCAGCGCTCGGTGTGGTAACACGTCGCGTTCTGGTTTGTAATTGGTCAATCGTCATCCTGAGGATGCCTCGTTGAGAGGTGAAACACGTGTCGATTTCTTACAGGGTTTTTTAGGACTCTTGAAGAATAGTCAAGCGGAATAGGTTACTAAATATATCTAGGTCTATTGTATTTTCTATAATTATTTATTTATTTATTATTATTTATTAAAACTTTTTGCATAAGTAAAAAAATACTGTAGGTACAAAGGTGGACTTAATGCCTGAGGAATTTTCTACCAGTCAACCTTAGGGTAATGCAGAGACAAACTATATGTATTATTATTATTTAAATAAATACAATCTTATTTCATTTAAAGTTAAATGACGTCCTGAATTTGTGATCATTGACTAAGAATATAATTATCATTACGTATTTAATTTTTGAGGGGCTTTTGGCTAAGTAATAACGGCCGCACGGGTCGATCGATCAGGTTAAGCTATGCTTGCCGCAGTTGGTCCGTTGTTGGGTGACCATCTTTACATAAAACCCCACCGTGTTTGTAAAGCACGTTAGCCTTTGGTCCCGGCTTTCATTCGTGGATCTTTGACAGTCGTTACGGGTCGTCAGAAACCCAAAAGTCTGACAACCAGTCTTACCAAGGGGTGACCATCTTTAGATAAAACCCCACCGTGTTTGGAAAGCACGTTAGCCTTTGGTCCCGGCTTTCATTCGTGGATCTTTGACCTAACAACCAGTCTTACCAAGGGGATATTACTTAGTAACTGAGTTGTGGAGGTCAGATGGTCAGTAAAATACTGATACTGACTGGCAGATGATGATGTTTACAGATTTATAATAATTTTTACCCGACTACGGCGAAGAAAAAAGAAGGGTTATGATTTTCATCGGTATGTATGTATGTTCATCTGTTCCCTCCTATCTTCTAAAGCACTCATCACAATTTGACAAATGAGATATCGTTGGAAGCGTCTTGATTGTCAGCTGGTTATAGGCTATGTGACGTCACATTAAATTAAAAATGGCGCCCTCTAGAGGACATAAAGTCAGGAACTAAAAAAAAAAATTGTTTAATCGTACCATGTTGGGTATCAAATGAAAGAGCTTAATGAGCACATTTCAAAAATATATATTATAACCCCAAAAGAAAAAGAAAAAAATAAAGGAATAAAAACTAAAACCCAACTACGACTAAAAAGGTATAAACAAGACACCCACAGACAGACAAATAAAAAATCCGGAGTCACACGTAATCTGTTCGATTTATGCCCTAACACGTGTGACTCCGGATTTTTAATTTGTCTGTCTGTGGTGTCTTGTTTATACCTTTTTAGTCGTAGTTGGGTTTTAGTTTTTATTATTACCTTTTATAGTCGTAGTTGGGTTTTAGTTTTTATTACTTAATTTTTAATAATTAAGACCTTAAAGCAACCAGGAAACATATGCATCAAGACAAAAAAAAACATATAAATCCTCGTCAACCCAAATAATCTGTTGCAGAAACATGATTTTTTTCAGCCATGTTTCATATCAAAGCTAAGTAAAGGCGGTCGCCCACGACGCATCTGCTCAAATCTGCGGGCAAATATTTATTATACCATCCTATTAGGGTGCGTGCAATCCGGCCTAGATGGCAGACAAGGATTTGTTGTTAAGCTGGTATTGCATTGTCGGGAAATATGATTATATTTTTATACGATTGTATTGTGTTTACCGGATTTGTGGCTTATTATGGGGACGATTTGGCTTCGCTTAGTATTTATTTTATTTGAGAGATTCTTTTTTGTTTTTGTAAGTAGGTGAGTGTCAAATTTATCATTTCGGTGGGTAGACTGTTAGACAGTTACCGAAGCGGTTAATTTGCCAATAGGCTGAGATTAACGGTTTTCTTAAATCTCTTAAAAAAGTACTATGTATAACTTTATCATCTTTGAATCTACCGTATAAAAATCTTATATAAAGTTGCGTATTTTTTATTTCAATTTCCAAGAGTTTATTATTACATCATTTAAAAAGCTAATAGTCTTAAAATAATAATAATTACACGTATTTGGCGGTTTGATCAAGGGCCTGATTCAGAAGGCAGTACGCCTTGATACAGCTCGCATTGTGAGGAGGTTCCTGCCTCTGCAGCCCTAACCACCGGTAGCTTGGACCCTGCTCCCGACACCGGCTGACTTCTATTTTTTATATTTTTAAATGTTTTTTCTCATGTTTTTTTTATAAAAATATTTAAAATAGATAAGAAAGAAAATAAATAAACGAACATAATACGTATAAAATATAAAAAGGGGAAATAATCATAGGACGTATTGAATTGAAAGTGAACTTAGCTTACGCCCGTAAGTTACAGAATAACAGCCATTTATTTTCGCTTCTATTCGAAATATCATTTCTTTTTCTATGAATTCTCTATCATCAATACTTAGTTATAGGTACCTAGCACTGAAAAGATGGGCACATAATTTTCCTTAAAGTGAAATAGAAGTAGAACAGTATGTAATAAAAATGATTTACGGATACTTCCTGCGCTTGCTTTATATTACAGCTCTCCTCAATTGATCGCCTCATAAGTCTTGTGGGTGCAATAGAAGCTGACAACCATCGGGTACTCATTCTCGGTCTCAAGAACTTGTTTTACTTGAAACACATTTACTTCACATTTGAAATAGAGAATTTATAGTCCTCCTCATAATTGCTTTATCACCTTTGAGAACAATTCCCAGTTAATTGAAACTTCACTAAGGTCGAAAGTCCAACAACCAACCCGCACTGGACCCGTGTGTTGGATTACAGCCCACTTCCTCTCACAGAGAGGTGGCCTGTGTCCCAGAAGTGGGAAAATATCTATCAAATACAGGGTGAAATTTAAAAAACCGGCCAAGTGCATGTCGTACCATGCACAATGAAGGGTTACGTAGTTGGGATAAATTTATAAAACAAACTTAACATTGTAGTTGAAAAACTTGTTCTCCGATACAGAATGTATGGGAGAACATGTTTTTACAACTACAAATTTATGTTGGTCGTTTATTACTCGGTAACTTGTGGAGCCTACGTAGCGGTGTTTTCCTAGTTTTCCTTTTAATTTCGTTATATATACTACTGTCGTGAATTTTTTCACATACCCAAACCCAGCCATTTAGCTGGCAGGGGGGGGGGGACACTTGGCTCTAACAAAAATTAGCACTTTAAAGCTTAATATTCCGCAAACGGATTCCTGAACCCAAAAATGGTTTTCACAAACGCACATTATTTTTAAACGATCTTTCCAACGATACCCCACACCATGGGATTGACGAGAAATAAAAAAAACCATCCCCACTTTAAGTATAGGGGAGGTACGCTAAAAAAAATTTTTTATCAAATTTTTTTTACCACTTTGTCGGCGCCATTTATATGTATATCCATACCAAATTACAGCTTTCTAGTACCAACGGTCTATGAGCTAAGCCACGGACAGACGGACAGACGGACATGGCGAAACTATAAGGGTTCCTTGTTGACTACGGAGCTAAAAATCTGCTGTGCCCTACATTTATGTTCGCATAGCTCGTCAAAGTCAAAATGTAGGGAACAACTGCTTTTCATTTTGCGATTTGAGGGTTGGTCTCTTAGTGAAAGTTGTTCATAAATATGAGTATAATAAGTTAAGAGATGAAAGATGCCGATGAAATAAATTTCAGCCAGTAGATAATAGACCTTTTCGTTTTATGTCGTGCAAGTGACATTCAACCTTAGGGTGATACAGCAATTACGAGTACGACTATATAATACGGGACGAGATATCCAAGTTTGATTACGTCTTTGATTGAAATCAAGAAGTATAACTTTGTCAGCTATAACTACAATTTGGTTTCAATTCTATAATAGTGGCTTTTGTGGACATGATAATTGTTTAGATTTGTTACAGTTGTAATGGCAATCATGTCATTTGGTTTGAATAGGTCTTTCTTTTTATTATCTTATTTATCTCTTGTATAGATTCTTTTTCATTTTGTGAATGTGAGAACGATGTAGGGTTAGTGGACTGTAGATTTGTTGAACATTTTCTATTTTGTTTAGTACTTACCTGGTACTTTTTGAAAGGCCTACACTGTCCTCCCATACTAATAACACTGTAATTCAAAAACATTGTAACAGCCAATTATTTTTAAAACAGTAACCGTGGAGTTTCTTGCCGGCTCTTCTCCATAGGAAACGACCAATTGGAACCGTGCACCTAGCTTCTGACGTTTCATAAGTGCCCATGTAGGTTTATGTGAAATAAAATATTTTGATTTTGATTTTTGAATGAACATACTTAGCTTTGGAACATATTGCTTGGTTCTTAAAAGTGAGCAATTAACCTTCGATCCTTCTTCTTGAATATTAATTTACACAACATCAAGCCTGTATTCCCCGAAAGGTTAGGCAGAGGTGAACAGTAAAACCACATTTTTCGAGTTATATAGTGTGATTCTTTATAATGTGCACATATCGAAATGAGGGAGTCTATGCTTATATTTAATACACGGAAAAAAAAAAAAAAATAATTAGCTATAATATTAAAGTTAAAGGAAAATTTACGACTATTGCAAAAGAAATTGAAAAAAACGAGCGTTTTGCTTAAAAAATCATGTTTATTTTCGATTGAGGGCAGTTTTATTTCCATAATTTTCGTTTTATGAGGACTATAACTTCCAATCATTACAGAGCTTGTTTCATCGTTATAGATCATTTAGTTTAAAAGTTGTTTTGTTTACACTGGGGTCACAGAAGCGAACAATTTTTTTTTAGAATTTTTTGTATATTTTTGCCGTTGGTAAAATTAAGCATAAATTCCCTCATTTCAATATGTGCTCATTAAAAAATAATCACATTCTATTTTTATGACTGTGCCACAACAAAAATACCTTTGTGTATTAGCAAACCGACTAAAATAAAACATTGTATACGTAATAATAGCTAAAAATAAAACTACGGAAACGAAATAGTAAATGAGATTACTATCTAAATAGGTCGCGACCATTGAAACGAAATAAGGAGAAAATATTATGTAGTAAACCGTACTTTATTTGTTTCCATACTGAGCTAATAATATACAAGATAATATTAACTTCTCAGAAATGCTTGTTTCCGTAGCATAGTAAATCAAACTTAAGGCCCTACCCTACCTCAAATTGCTTAGCATGATCCTCCGTTATGCCGAAAATGCTGCAGTTTTGAAATAAATATAATTATATTATGTTAAAGTTGAGCATTGATGCTAGGTCCTATGTTTGGCGAAAAAACGATTACATAATTTTTTTTACATAAAATATTTATAGTTCGGTTCGGAGAAAATTTTCTCCGAACCACACTATAAACAGCTGGTATTCAAAAAATACTTCAAATTAGCTCATGAAACTTTGCATAATAATAACTGAACAGGTCTTTTGTTTTTTTTTTAATAACCATTATGTTCACCGTAAAAAGCAATTACCTAAACTAATCCAGGCTTGAGAGCAGCCAGCATCCCACTCCATCTCGCTCTCACTCAGGCTGCGAGTAGTATGGTGCGAGCGAGATAAAATCTGAGGTAAGGTACGGCCTTAAATAAGTAACAACTTTTATATCTAAGTGACTTGTTTTTGACAGTTTGTTATGAGTACATAATTATGTAGATACTAGAATTGCTACTTCATTATAATGGATTTTTATGGTTACTATTGCAGTCTGAAAATTACTTCAGCGGCAGGATAATATCACCATCATAGTAGAGCCCGCGTTACAGTTAGATGAACTGATAGAAAAAGGTTTATTCATAAAAAAACAGACACAGTATCTCAGCAATTTTACTTTAAATGTGAACAATGCAAACAGTGGTCTCATTTAAACCAACTTAAGGCACAGTAGGTAACTGTTTATCCTAAATAAACATCATAAATAACTAAGCTCCACATTGTTTCCTGCAAAGCACGGATACCCAACAAAATGAACACAGTGGATTTCAATTAAAAACAACACAAATACTTCTAATCCAACCACTTAATTGGCCAGAACAATGCCAAAACGCAAACGATGGTCAGCAAAGCAAAGTCCAAAAACAAAAATCACACGAAACACGATCCCCCTTTGTGTACAAGCCGTTAGCTTGTCTGTTTGTCTGTACTTTTTGCAATCGATATCTCTGGAAGCGAGCAGCTGTGGCGACTGCGACATAACTTTTTGTTCATGTCCTTCAAGCTCGTGATATTTTGAAACGGATTTCTCGAGTGACGTTCTGAAATTCTGAATGCATACGGTGAGACCTTTTGTTTCGTTTCTCTGTCCGAACATTTGATAAGCTATTGAGCTGGTATTGTCTGCTGCAGGTTTATCGGGACCTTTACTTACTTCCGGAGTGAGTTGATTGATTTGGTTTTTCTGCCTTTTAAGTCATCTCATTTTCTTTGACAGGTGTTAAAGGTAATAAATCAGCATTGCTGTCATCCGTCTGTTATTTTTATTTCTGTTTGCGAAAGCGCAGTTTATAAGGTGTTGATATTTCTGTATGCTTTATCTTATTACCTTTGCCTCCTAAGAAGAAATAATTCATATTGTAAGGTCTAAAACATAAAAACATGAATATTGTAATAGGTACTCAAATAGGGATGCCAAACGGTCTCTCTTACAGATCACTCTGAGATCTAGCTAGAAGAGCAGCGCTTCACCCAACATGTTCGTGTGTATGTCGCAGATGGATTGTCAAAATATCCGCTGTTTTGAAAAATGCAAAACGTTCATGTTTTTATGCAATTCTGCGTATTTAAAGTATAGTCATTATGGAAAATCGGTAAACGTCGTTCAGCTATTTTACATAACGGAGCTGTTTTATACAGAGCTAGCGGTTATGTAAGTAAGACAGCGGATTCGAAAATCTATCTGCGACATGTACATCATGTAATTAAAATGCATACTTTCTAAGTAATAATACTACAAGACCTATAAGAGTGTTACCACCAAAACTTAGACACTTGCTCAATACGTGTTTAATGTCAGTTTTATGTCAAACTCTATACAGAAATGTCATGTTTAAAAGGTGTTTAGGCTAAACAACTGATAAACACGGTTTTGTGGTAATAAGGTATGTGTCTAATTAAATTATTATGGTATTATTAAGGATTTACTTTACTTCACATTATCAACTTCAAAACAATACGAATCTACCTACCCCCAGCCAACATCACTTGATAGATGTGTACAATAATAAGTCACCAAGTTCCTTCACCTTACCCATAATATCATGTAGTAGTTATATTTTGAGCATAAACACTTCTAAATCCGGTGCCAACGCTGTCCTACCTTATTACATCGCCGACGCGTGAGCAGGTTGACAGGTGACTGGCCGTCGGAGATGTTGAGATCTTCGTCGGTTTGAACTGTGTTAGAATTTAGGAAGAACATTAATCAAAGCGGAGCATCATTCTAATGATGTCTGCACCTAATGTTTTTAGGAAATAGATGTAGAATAATAATCCAATAATAAATATAGAACCAGCACCTCCTTAACACAAATTTAATCACAAACCGAAGGATTTTGAAGGAAATTACTAACCCTTCACATGTTTGAAACTCCGCCCCTAAGATGACCCACTGACCCATTTCTCACTTAAAAAGTTTATTCTGTCAGCGTATGCCTTAAACACGACAAGATAATAGTAAAGAAACCATAATTATTGCATTTACATCATGATTCCAACTTGTCAAAGGTTTTCAGGTATTGTGTAATATCCTACTGCTTGGCAACGCCTTCAAATTTGCATCATCTTCTAGTAAAAATCACAAAATTAGGTGACATATTTTTATCCAAACAACTTACGATTCAGATTTATATTTTTTTTCCAAAGCTCCAGCCTCGTTAAATTGACATAGAATAAAATTATCATTCAAGTCACCCACAAGATGATTTATAATTATTGTTTTCTCTAACAGATGGTAAAATAATATCAACAATAACTTATTAAATATGAATCATTTCGATTCTTATTACCTACCACAAATACATCTTTCCCATCATTCTCTCTGTATGAATCATAGTTTGTCTTAGAAAAAACAACAATTAAAGGCATATGCGCATACGGTTATATCTGTAACTTCCCTCGAGGCTATTCCTGTCTTCGTAGATGAAGCACCTGGCATTCGCAAAGTTGTTACTGTTTATTTTTGAAGCAATTTGTCAGTTGCTTAAGTGACTTGATTTAATATTTTGTTAGCAACTTGTTTCTCGGTTGTTCTTCTAGCCAGTTCTTAACATAACATAACGCCTGTATTCCCCAAAGAGTTTACGTTTTGGCAGAGATTACGTACCTAAAGTACTTACACCCACATTTTTTGCTAGTTCTGTTTAAGTCACATGTAATAGGGGGCGATCTTATTGCCATCAACCCGGCACAAATAGGGCTGGGCTGCTACTGAGAAATTTTTGATCGAAAACACAATAACAGTTTGCTTGACCTGTGAATCGAACCCGCTGCAAGCACAATCTAGCTAAATGGGTGATAATAGATCCAACCGATACCCTGCGAATGAGTTTCTGACTAAACCAGGTCCCAATATGTTGGAGTGTCCAAAGTATCCATATTCCTGCACTTCAGAGGACCTAAAAACTTTATTGATTATGGGGAGGATTAGCCTGGCCACCTCCTGGGCCAAAAATATTTAACATAATACATTTCAATCTGCCTAGCCTTTTTCCAACTATGTTGGGGTCGGCTGCCAGTCTAACCGGATGCAGCTGAATACCAGTATTTTAGATGGAGCAACTGCCTATTTCACCTCCACAACCCAATAACTGGGTAATACGATACCCCTTGGTAAGACTGGTTGTCAGAGTTTCGGGGTTCTGACGACCCTTAACAACTGTCAAAGATATACAAATGACAGCCGGGACCAACGGCTTAACGTGCTTTCCAAGGCACGGAGGAGTTTCGGTATGTAAAGTTGGTTGGTAAAGACCTATCCACGGATCAACTCCGGAAAGCGTAGCTTAACCTGATGGATCGACCCGTGTGGCTATTATTACTTCGCCACAAGCTCCTCCTAAAGTAGGTAAGGTAGGTACATATTAGTACACGGTCTTATTAAGTATTCACTGAGAAGCACTTCGCACTTTCACTCTAAAATCTATTTGGCATTATTTTGCGATCTACATGTTGTATGTTATGTTTATGAATAAAGAGCAGAAGATTAATGTGTCAGTAAAATCTATTTATCATAACCACCACATTGAGTAACAGGCGACGTTGATGGGTTACTCTCTTTACATGGGGAGAAATATGTATAAATAAAAACATTTTTTAACAAAATCTTTATAATACATTACATTACATTATTGTTGCTGATATAATATATAATACATGGACTTGGTGATTTTTGTACGAAACTGATTTCTTATCCACTTTATTATACATAGAAATCCTATTGCCATCAACCGGGCACAAATGCAGACTCTGCAACTGAGAAATTCCAGATAAATAAACCCAATAACACTTTGCCCGACCTGGGAATCGAATCCAGGACCTCACGCTCAGCAGTAGAGATACACAAAAAAATCAAAATCAAAATATTTTATTTCACATAAACCTTGCACTTATGAAACGTCAGAAGCTAGGTGCACGGTTCCAATTGATCGTTTGGAGAAGGGCCGGCAAGAAACTCCACGGTTACTCTTTTAAAAATAATTGGCTGTTACAATATTTTCGAATTACAGTGTTATTAGGTATGGGAGGACAGTGTAGGCCTTTCAACAAGTACCAGGTAAGAACTTAACAAAATAGAAAATGTTCAACCAATCTACTACAGTCCACTAAGCCTACATCGTTCTCACATTCACAAAATGGAAAAGAATCTATACAAGAGATAACTAAGATAATAAAAATAAAGCCCTATTCAAACCAAATGAGATGATTGCCATTACAACTGTAAAAAATCTAAAAAATTATCATGTCCACAAAAGCTACTATTATAGAGTTGAAACCAAATTGTAGGTATGCAATGTACAACGCAAACACAATTTATTTATGAAAATTCACAGTAGCTCCAATTTCCGTGTTTTTTGACATAATATACACATAGAAAAATTCTCAGAAAGACTTCGAACAACCACAAACAGAACAAACTTTATTCCGTTATTGTTCACATGAATAATCGCACCACTTAAAATAAACATGAAATTAATTCCGTAATTGGCGAACCGACTAGACGATTCATCTTCGACTTTCCTGGAAATCTGTTTCGTACATCCAAGATGGCGTAGTATCCTGACAATGATCAAGTGCTATATTATGCAGATGTGACATATTTATGTGTTTAATAAGTTGACGCTGTTTTTGGGACCTTTAAAATTCGGGGAGCGGCTGCTGTTGCCGAGTCATTTTAATACTGGGTAAAAACATTTTTGTACGGAAAAAACGGGAATTCTAGTTTATAGTTTTTCGGGTAAATATAACCATAGTAATAAATGGTAACCCATACGGTATTTCTATAGTTTAAAAAAGCATTATTATTTTAGTTTATTTATAATTGTGTTACCCAGTAACTGGGTTGTGACGATCAAATAGGCAGTCGCTTCAAGTCGCTTCTAAAATACTGGTATTAAGATTTTATTTTACTGGGTGAAATTACTTATCTTTTCGTGATTTTAGGGTTGGAACCATAAAGCTGTACATAATGAATAGCACTATGACCCCTTAAGAGGATGCCCATGAATTCAATTCCATCCTGTATTATACTAGATCGGAATGTCTGTTTTCGTTGTGTATTTTAAATAATTATGTTAAAGAGCCAAGGATATTTTATTAAATCAATATTTTGTAGAACCGCAATTTTATTGTGCCAGATAAACTTTACTTACCTACTCGTGTAATATTGATTATTGACAAGGATTGTTGATTATTATTACCTACAATCAGTTAATAATTTTGGTTACATAATGAGCCAACTCAATAAACGTCTTACTCTTTGCAAATTTATTTTCAGCGACGCAAAGAACGGAGCTTTTTACATACAAATAAGTAAATATAATGCTCTTAGAATTTATTTGAAGTTAGGTGTTCTTTCAAAGTAAGTTTTGCTTTCTTTCGAGAACGGAATTATTGCTAGAACTTCTAAGATTGTTATTTAAAGATTCACAAAACAATTTATTTCCATTTTTCATGACGAGAGAAATCTTTCCTCTCTTCCACCGAGGAGTTTGCACGTGAGTCTTCAGTCTTAAGGCAAAGGTACCGCTGCCTGTCGCGCCCGCGATATCGCGTCAGTTTGTACGAGCCTTTAATCTAACGTCACCTTTATGACAACATAGTTAGTAAACTGAGGCCGATCATCCACAATGCTACCAAAAAGTAAGCAGTTAGCACAAACTCTAAATTCGACAATGTATAGTCAGTATGTCACATCATTAGTCCACACACGACGCAACCAATCTCAAATACATAATGTCAATACATTATGTGCCCTCTTCCTAGTGAACTAAGACTGCCTATGAATCCACACATAAAAGAGAATAATAAAACACTATCGGTAAATCAAAGAGTGCCTTTAATCTTCCCACACAAATAGATTAGCATTCCTAACAGGTACAAAATATTTTGGTCTGGGAACAAAGGAGTGTCGAGTGCTCTGCCAGGTGTTGTTTTCCTACGCAAGGTGAAATAGCTGGTGAACACGGTAATGGCCGATACTCGTCCATAGTAAGTTCATCGAAGTACTTATAAGGGAATATTGAATTGGGTTTTACAAAAAAACTATATGTGGTTATGTGGTTTTCTGATTTTTAGAAAAGATTTATTCCTTGTGATGAAAATGTAAATAAAACCCTGTTTAGGTTTACGTTTTTACCCAATCACTTATCTGTATTTATAAGGTTTCAACATTATATCTCACAACTTTAAAAACTACAAATAATGTTTGAATCCCATTATCAAATATAATAGAAAACTCATCGTCAAATCGTTGAGGTTATAAAATTGACCTCAAATCAAAAATATCATTAAAGTAATTTAAAATTAGAATTGTGGGTTTAAGTATTTAAATAATCAAGCTGGAATTTGTACTGGAATTTGTACTGTTAATTGCATCCACATGGTGCGTTTTCTGATCCATTTGTTTTGTGCATAGCTGATACATTTTGAACAGACTATAATTACTCATAATATTTATAATCCGGGCGATAGCATTGATTCTACTGACGCAAAGACATTTAATTTGGAATTATTAGCTATCGCGAAAATCATACAATCAAGAAGTCAATATGCTACTGAAACTTAAAGCCGGTTTTTATACTAAACAAAAGTTTCCCAACCTGTTTTTGTATCGCGAAAACATGTTGCTGGCAACATTGCCTATAGTCTGTCTGTGCAAAAAATTCCAGTAGGTACTTACCTAATACAAAATCATTATAAATAATTGTGTATCATGGACACAGGCTTCACGCTATCCATTATTATAAGCCTACATTTTGGGCCACTTTTTTTGTTATCACGCGAGTCAAAACACCAAAGATATATACATCTCTACCTACTCTTTAAGCGAGAAGATTTCTCATTCCGACTTCCCCACATCTCTGCTTTATCTGCTTACCCTTTTAAATCCCCAAACATCCGGATCAAAAGCATTGTTTCCTTCCTGGCCGGTCATTATCCGGAATGCCACGTGCTGCGACATAAATAGATGAACGTTAGTCCAACGGTTATAATGATGCGCGTGCGACGATGAGAGATGCGGCTGCACATGAGATACGTTGTGGTGATAGATCACGAGATAAATGTTATTGACGATTTTTTGTTTTGTTTTTTTTTCTTAATTTATTGGTGTGGTTGCGTGTTATTAGTTTCTGAGTAACGGGATTATTGAAAAACATAGAGCATGTATAGAGCCTGTATTCAAGGTTCATTAAATTATATTATTTGAAGCCAAATGAAATGAAACTAATTGAATATTCACAAAGACATTTGAAGTCGGCTCTTGTTGATATTATTGCTTTGAGTTCGAAATTAATGCGACATAACATTAAATTAACGAAATGGTTTCAAATACATTACAATACAATACATTACTATATTAAATTACACCAGCTAAAAGCATCATAAACAGAATAATTGTACTTTTATGATATTGTGGTCGTACTATTCATTATTGTAATTATTTACTTAGGTAAAGTGGTACATACCCGATTTAATGTTTATATTTTAACCAATGAAATGAGCGTACTGTTCTATTTATCAAATTTTTCTAATTGATGGTTTTCGTAACACAGCCGGGGTTGATCCGTGGATGGGTGACCATTTACACATATCGAGACTCCTCCGTGCCTCGGAAAGCACGTTAAGCCGTTGGTCCCGGCTGTCATTTGTGGATCTTTGATAGTCGTTACGAGTCGTCAGAAGCCCGAAAGTCTGACAACCAGTCTAACCAAGGGGTATCGTATTACCCAGTTACTGGGTTGTGGAGGTCAGATAGGCAGTCGCTCCATGTAAAATACTGGTATTCAGCTGCATCCGGTTAGACTGGAAGCCGACCCCAACATAGTTGGGAAAAGGCTATGCAGATTGATTGATGGTTTTCGTAACAAATACCAAAAGCATTCAAATTCCACTTGACCAAGTTTGACAAAACAACAAATTGTATTCGCTTGACGTATCAGAGTGCTCTTAGAAGTCCCAAATAAAATAGTGTCTAGCACTCGAAGCAATTGTTTCCACGACTAAATCCAGATTGACACAAAAGAAAATCCACCGAAAGGAATGTTCGCGTCTTTAGAAACAATCTCAGCAATGCACATCCCCTCTGCTTCGAATGCCGTAGTATTTCGGTATTAGAGACTCGCGGGGACAACTTTGGACGCTATCCAGTTGGAATCACGCGCCGGGATCGCGCAAACGCCGTTTATCGATCGTCAAAAAAAATCACGAAACAAAAATAGACAGTGACAGTTTTAGATAACATAATATTTTCAAATTCGAATTCGACTTTAAAAAAATCTGTGATAAAAAAAAACTTCAAATTCGAATTATTGAAAAAAAAAACATGCCAGTTTTATTTTTAAGTATAGTGTGGAATTATTGAAAATGATAGTTCACTAGTTATAAATAAATTGCGATTAAGATCGCAGACTCACAGAGTACAGTGGACAATAAAAGCTGAGTGCAAACAAACAATAAAACAGCAACTATTTTGAGAACGCTGAGCATAAAACGAGCAAACAGTTGCTCATAAACAAAATGGCCACTAACCGGCACGCGACTTCGTTTATAAATCACAATATGTTTATTTGTATATTCGTCTCGCTCTTGTTGCCGATGGCGAACGAAGGTGCCTCGAATGTGTACGGTGACAGCCGAAGTTTTCCGAACGATGACGGAGGGAAACGATTGACGAGGGAATACCACCTGCGACAAGGTGCTCTAAGAGGATTGATAGTGAAGCCAAGTCGGCACTATGACTTTCAGTATGTGGAAATGTTTCTTGGCATTCCATATGCTGCCCCTCCGACGGGGCACCTAAGATTTATGCCACCAGGTAAGACTGAATATAAGCACTACTTTGTTCAAAGTTTAGCACTGTAAGCAGTAGAAGATTTGTAGGTATTTAGGACTTTATTATGGCAGTTCCATTCAAAACATAACACGATAAGATCAGTTTGGGATCAGTGCCAGGTCAAGCCTGATCCAGCGATTCAATTCTCATACGGGTTTATTGTTATGCAAACATGTTACAATATTTATTTAAAGTTTTGTTATTACTGTTTGTACATTGAAGTATAAGGATGTACACACAATATCCCAGCATGCACAACATAATTATGTACATGCATTGAAATACTGAACTACATACACTCGTATTAAGAAAACTTGTTATTATATAAATTGGACCTAATCCATACTAATATTATAAATGCTAAAAGTAACTCTCTCTGTCTGTCTGTCTGTCTGTCTGTCTGTCTGTCTGTTACCTTTTTATGGCTGAATGAATTTGGATGTTTGGTGCAAGGGTAGACCATGACATGGGTTAGGAATATAGGATTCTTTTTATCCCGGTAGTTCTGTACGTTCCTAGGCGATAATATCCGACCTCCATGAAGGCACAGCGTCCGGCAAAAAGCTATTTTGTTAATTAAGCAGGTCTGTACACACACTTACACTTCATTTTGGTTGCCAATTTCCTACAATAATACTTTGTACGTTCATACATTTTCCATTTCCGTTCCTAGTTTAGGAGCTAACAATTTATGCACCATAAAACCTTACACTAGATTGTTCTTGTGCGTATAATTTAGAACAAAGTTTCTGGAACTGTGGAATTGCATGCTTTGGAATGCAAAGAATCCACCGGTTATAGCTATTTTAAACATGCCAGTCAGGCTACGGAGCTTTAGAGATTATTTCATGGAAAAACTGTATTTCTAAAAATATGAATGCCGTTCTGCTTTGTAGGGCATGATAGGAAACAATCATTTGTAAAGATACCCAAACGAATTTGTACAGCTTTTATTAAATTATTAGCTTCTCCTTGCGACTTCGTCCGCGTGTTTCTTCGTCGCATCGCCTGCCCGCGCAATATTACTTCGTTTTAGCTTGGCATTCCTTCAGAGTTTTTTTTTTTTTGCTCGGCTCTTAAGCCTTTTACAGTGATGTTAAATAGCCTATGGCTTTCCTCAAGAATTGAGCTAACATATTCAAAAATATTTTTTTTAACCTGACTGGTACTTCCAGAGATTACCGCGTACAAACAAACAAAACTCTTCAGCTATATTATTAGTCGTAGATTGATAATATTGATATTTTATTCACATAAATTCTGTGATCAAAAGATCTTGGGACAGGCTTGGGACGGACTTGGGAAAGGCTAGTACAACTCAGATTTTAAATACCTATTGGCAATAACATAAAGAACCAAAAACCAAAGTTGCCGACATAGTTCACAGAATAAACAAGCTGAAGTGGCAATGGGCCGGTTATATTAGCCGTAGAACCGAAGACCGTTGGGGTAGACGTGTTCTTGAGTGGAGACCGCGAATCGGCAAACGTAAGGTAGGACGCCTTCAGGCTAGGTGGAGCGAAGATATTCGCAGAGTGGCTGGTAGCAACTGGATGAGAGCTGCCGAGAATCGAGCTGAATGGCGTGCAATTGTTGAGGCCTATGTCCAGCAGTGGGCTGCTATATAGGCTGATGATGATAATGATGATGAATAACATAAAGGCAACCTATTAATATTCATTATTCACAAGTATTTAGTGACTGTTAATAATTCATAGCATCAGCAGATTCAATATCAATTCCCTTTTAACTCAACTCCTAATAAAAATTACAGACACACAATTAAACATCGCGAAACCACGCAAAACACTTCAGAAGCAGATGCAAATTGAATCAAATAAACTTGAATTATAACTTCAATATAAAAACTGAGAAGCGAGGATCAACATAAATATTAAAAACAATGAGAATGCCAGTGCATAGCGTTAGAATGCAAAATGGTGCTTATCAAGGCACTGTTTACCATAGTATTGCGGGCTAAGTGATATATTGTATTGTTGCCTGCGAGTTTCTACTTTTTTGCTCGGCTTAATAGGAATAAATAAAGGTACCTATATCGTAAATGTTAGGATACCTTTAGTATCTTGTACCATAGCTCATGGACTATGAGACTGAACAGAACATTACGCCTGCAATGCCTGAAGGGATAGTTCTCTAGTAAATCACTCTTAGCTAAAAATTAAGAATTTCTGCCAAATAAAATGGTAAAGAATACCCCAGCCAGCCCTAGCGGCAGGGAGGTTGAGCACGTTTGCGAAAACTCCATATCCAGCAAACCATGGTTCCCTCCACGCTCTGGCGGTGGAGACGAGTGCTAACGTGGGCGTGGCCTTATCCCAGAGCAAAGATGTTTCGTTGTGTAAAAGCTCACTCAGGGCTGAAGGCCACTGAACAGAGCGCAGACCACCTTGCGAAAGATGCTGCACTCAAGTTGAAAAAGAAGCCGGATTATGACCGCTGCCTGGTTTCATTTATCAAGTGGCAGATCCGTATGGGGTCGCTCAACGAGTGGAACCGAAGATACAAGAACGACGAAACACGTCGTCACCAAAATCCTCCCATTCGCGACTTCCACGACTTAGGTACATAACATACTTTTTTTTGGTTACCAAAAATTAGGAAAAAAAAAAAGTCTTCGAAAAATGCTTGGGTGGTCTTCTCCGACTTGGGTGACATACTTTTTTCGTTTACCTACAATGTTCCTCCCAGACACGAAATATCATCAAGGTAACTAGATTTAATAAGGATTCAATGTTGTATTTTGTTCATTTTGAAGAGAGGAGAATTAAATGTAAGGACATTTCTCTTATCACTCGGTGGACTTCTAAACTATCTGAAAGGCAAAACCAGTTATCACGAAGTCTCAAGTGTACTGCAGTTTTCCGAGAAAATCCGCTGGCGTTTAAGCAAAACACTTTAGCGGGGCTTTAGAGATTCCCAGGATTCGATATTTTCTTTCTAGTGAAATAAAAATATTGGCATTTTATTTTATAAGGTGGAAAGTTAGTTGTTCCGCAAATGATCTTGAAGTTTAGTGTTATGTGCGATCATTTCTAGTCAACCATCTGCATTTAGTGGGTGACGATGACGATATTATGTACCACCGCGAACACTGGCGGTGAACCACTTTTTAACCTTATTACTATTGGCATAAGGGTGAAAATTGTTTCACCGCATCTGTCCGCGGTTGTATTATTCGAAGATTTTGAAAATGTGACCGTAGACATTATTTGTACCACATTGATAATGAAAAATATTGTCACGCATGTATTCCGTGTAAGAGCATGCAAAATAGCCAATATTGTCGGCTTGGTGGTTACTGAAGTTCAAGGCTCGGAACCGGTTTAAAAAATATCGGTTTATTTCGGTTTTCCTCCGAACTTTTCTAAAGAACGCGTATTTTAACCTAAATAAACGACCACAACACTTTTACCGACATGTCGCTATGTCGGTAAAAGTGTTGCAACTTGTGACTACTTGTGAGAATTCCGCGCTGAATAAAACTGAAGGATTAACCAGTTTTTATTGCTCTAAACCGGTAAATCCGAAAAAACCTTTATATACTCTTCCAAATACCGGTTAAAAAAAAACGGTATTTGCGAACGAAACCGAATGTAAAGGTTTTTGCTTGAAGTACATCATACCGGTTTGAAAATTTAAACCGGTATTATAATAAGAAAATTTGCCTTGCTGACGTTTGCTGAGTTTGGGTTCCAAAGTGTTATTGAGGCTTTTGTTTGACGAATTTCTAAGGATTTGTGCTCGGGCAATGACAATAAACTCGTCCCCCATACTTAACTGTCGAATTATTGTGAATGTGTTCAACAACTCGGCCTAACCCATCAGGAATTACAGGCTTTTGTCATATTTACGTCATAACCTTAAGGCGAAAGCACCCGGTGACCCACGAAATTATTATGTTTATGATTTTTCAATTTGCACGTCAATATCAGGTTGTAAATGTATGTGGTTCTCTAAATACATATTAATTAAGGTCGAGAATCATATTATTATCCACATACATCCTGCCTTTGTAAATTGCAAAAAAATTAAGAATAAAAAATTCGCGGGCTACCATAGCGCAACCCCCATGACCAAACTGACACCTTCTTGTCATTGTTACAGTCAGCGCCCCGCCTTGGCCAGGAGTCAAGATGGCAACGCGCTTTGCCCCCGTCTGCCCTCAGTCACTGCCTCCCATCAAGAAGGGAAACCCTCCATCTTCAGGTCGCCAACACTACATGAACCAGCTGAAGGCGTTCCTTACCAATGAGTCTGAAGACTGCCTGTATTTGAATATTTATGTTCCTTATAGAGGTAAGTCAAAAAATAACATTATTATACCAGTAAGTAGTCCAACGAATTCATTATGTCATCATATTAAGTAGGTACTCGTAATAACGGCCACGACCTACGAGTTGTAGTTCTAAAAGTCAAAGTCTAAAGTCAAATAAATAATTTAAAAAAATTAAAAGGTAGTTTTCGTATGGAGAAGAATGGGCAACAAACTCCACCGTTACTCTTATAAAATGTAAATTTCGAACTTTTTAACTAACTTTCTTAAGTTCGGAACCAAACAGGCTTTGTGTAAATTATTTCGTCAGTACTGCTCTCAAAACGGTGAAGAAAAACATCTTGAAGACATCGGCATGTCCTCGAACCGAAAAATACTCCTATCAATCTTTGCTTCATCTTAAATCAGGAACTTATTTATTTATTTATTTATTAAAACTTTATGCACAAGTAAAAAAAATACTGTACAAAGGCGGACTTAATGCCTGAGGCATTTTCTACCAGTCAACCTTAGGGTGATGCAGAGATAAACATGGCAGGTGCAACATACGGGATAGATAATTCGAAAAAGGATAAATGGTAATACATATATACTTAAATACATACATAAAAACAGAATAAACTTTGTCAGGAGAAATAACGATAGGTGAAGGAGAAAACAAGCCCAGCAAATCAGCGCCGCATTGATTCTGCCAACTTCTCACGAATATGTTCACGAGCCGCTACTTTGAAAGATAACCGACTCGCTGCCATCCTGATATTCAGAGGGAGCGCATTCCAAAGAAATACCGCCTGGACAAAGAAAGAAGAGTGAATAAAACCAGAGCAATGAGAAGGACATCGTAGAAGAAGATTGTTGGTGGAGCGAAGATTTTTACTATGGGCAGAGCATAGGTATTGAACATGGCAAGTCAGATAAGAAGGAGAAGTGGGTTTGTCGAGTATAGAATACAACATAGACAACGCCCTCAACTCTCTGCGCTGACGTATGGGTAACCATTTTAAAAGCAAACGGTGCGCAGACACATGATCGTACTTACGAAGATTGAAAACGAATCGAATGCAGTTATTTAGAAGGCGGTCAAGTTTATTGAGTAGATCAGCATTCAGGTCGTAGTAACATACATCACCATAGTCTATTATGGGAAAGATTAGGGACTGTACAAGCATTGCCTTTACGCGTGATGGTAGAAGATTTTTCAACCGATAGAGCTTAGAACTTATCCTGAACTAAGAAAAAATGCGTAGACTTAGACATAGTTGATCAAACAGCTCCTGTAAATCAACGCACGTTCTAATAAACACCGCTGAATGAAAAGAAATATTTACAATAAACATCCATTTCATAAGAATTGATCTCCTTCGAGAAATCCAACGGTCCCTCTTTAATATTTCCTTTGATCTAAGAAAAATATACAGATATTCTGTAATTTAGAGAAGTATCAATATAAATAAGTAACGACTGTTTACTTTTAAAGATGGTGGCGTCAGGACGCGTCAAAGAAGTGACAGCCGGGGAAATACGTTATGATTTAGATTGTTTTTATAATTTTTCTTGTAAAAGTGTTTTTGTGTTCGGATTTTTAAAACGATATAATGCTAAAAGTAACTTACTTCATAAATATTTTATTGCCAAATTGGTCTAAAGTGCAAAAATGTGTTTATTATGATTATTAGTATTTTTTTTTATGTTTATAAATTGGTAAATAACTGGCCGGTCGTAAAAGGTTACGCTTAACTATATCGAAACTATAAAATTAATATTTTCATTGGCAGCGATGCGGACAAATTTTTGGATGCCCAATTAACTCTAACTCTATTTTTGTACACTTGTACTTAATTTATTCATTTATATATTTTGAGTGTTAGCATAGTAGATATCTAAAATGACCATGTTGTAGTATAATAAAAAAAAATATTTTCATTTTTGTCTTAAACCTGCAAGCAAAAATAAAACATAGGTAATGAAGAATTTGGAAGTTCAACTGTCTGTAGAACATTTTTTATGTAAGTAGGTAACCTAAATGATAAAGCGTCTATCATTAATCATAAAAAATAGAAAATTGTTTAAATTAAGACGCGAACTTTTAGTCAGCACCCCGCAATTAATCAACAAATAAGAAAATACAGAAGTCAATTTACGTCACTTTAGTTAAAATAAAATCTTGTCAACAGTTATTATAAATTAGAACATGAAAGTTGGATTTTTTTTCCACATTACGATTCCTCTTCGATCTTGATTAAAATTACGTATTCGCACTTTTCTATTTCGTGGTTCGAGTGACACAAAGCGGCGCCAAAATTACGTCACAAGGTCGCCTAGATTCGAATAAAAATAAAATTACTAGAATATCGATGTTTTGTAGAATAAATTGTATGACGAACTTTCATGTTGGCTTAGAGATAAATACCTATTTGATGAAGTCGCTTATGCTACTTCCTAGGAAAGTGGTGGCCGCCACACAAAGGCCGCCGAAGTGACGGGTTTCAAGAAATTGATGGCAGCGGGGTTCTACTTCACGGTGTCAAAAAAGGAAAACACACAACTATAATTTTATAAAGAACGTTTCAGTGACGTCAATTCCCAGTAAATTGGAGGAAATCGGTGGATGACGGAAAATATCCCACGGGAACGTAGGTACTATTACCGTACATCTGTGTGCCAAACATCCAAATCCGTTTAGCCGTTTTTGCGCTAATCCGGAACACACATTCAATAAACGCACAAAAATTCTAAAAACTATGTCGGCTTCAGACTCGTGACCAAACCTCGTAGCAATTACAAAGTTTAAAAAAAATAAAAACAATCCACAGTTTTGACTGCATTACGTATAGGTAGATTTTTATTTCATTTTCAATACATAAAAATTATATTTTTAAGAATTAGAATATAAAATATATATTATTATTACCTATAAATTCTATAAACCAATAAAAATATATGCGTAAAACGGACAAATTGATTACAAATTTCATTGAGTGACAAAATTGCAGTGTGTTGAATGAAAATGACAACACACACAACGTCTCAACGTGCAGTGGTTTCTAAAAATGTTTTCAGTAGGTAAATATTCTATCTGAGTGCCAAACTACAGTCACGAAAATTATTTTTTAAGGAAACTAACACCCTACGTCGATATGCCTTGTTACCTATATCCATTTCATACAACTTCGAAATTGCGAAAAAAAAAAAAACAGCTGTCCCATATAGTTTAGAACAGAAGGTATTAAACTTTAGTATGGAACAGCAGACTTTTTTTTCGCGATTTAAAAGTTGGTCTCTTAGTAAAAGTTATTCAGTTCGATGGTCTAAAGCACCTCTTAAAGTTTGTAAAGTTATTTTTTTTAAACTATTATCTTTATACAAATATTGCTCATTTAATAATATAGGATATACATACTTACCCCATCTTGCTATTTGTGCAAAAACTTCTGGCAAAAATCATGTGTCAAAACCTTTGAAATTACACTTTGCCATGTTCATCTCTACATCGACATGTACTTCTCATAACAAATCGACGATGATGGTTGCACAACGAAGCTCTAAAAATGTCTGTCAACTATTGAACTAGAATCCCCGCGGCGCCTATTATTGGCAATAGTACACAACACTCGTACTATCACATAAATTGGCAGGACTTCCACAGTTTTCACATACTTCAGATGAATCATATGAATAATGGGATCAAACGAATAAACGAAGGTTAATAATTTTATTCTTGTGTGAATTTTTATCATCATCAGCCTATTATTAACAGTCCACTGCTGGACATATGCGTCTTCAATGTTTGTAACTTGATCATTGCCTAGTCTCATGAAGCTACCAGCTACCCTGCAAAACTCGTTGCTCCATCTAACGGGGCGTTCACGGTCTGGAGAAATGTGACTTGCTACGCGATATGCCACGCGATTTGCGTCTAGCACTGTTTTCGTCCGTCGCGTCGCTCCGCAAGTCGCGTCTCGATGACTCGTGGCATGCTCTAAACCATTTCTTTCATTTGTTTGCACCGCTGTAGCTGACGCAAGACGCGTGTCGCTTGAGCGTGTAACTCGTGGCCAAGGGGTAACATGAGGGCTTCCTATCCTAAGCTAGCCGATTTGCGGTGTCCACTCAAGAACACATTTACCCCAATGGTCATTGGTTCTACGGCTAATAACGCCGGCTCATAGCCACTTCAGGTTGCTTACTCTGTAGGCTATGTTGACTACTTTAGTTCTCTATCGGATCACCTTTAGAGTGTATGTCAGAGTAATAATATCAGATCATTGACTGAAATTATTCCTTACTAGCGACCCGCTCATGCTACGCGCGGTTTTACGGCGTGGTAAATCATCGAGATTTCTGTACATATATGCTACGCTGGATTATTCCACTAATCCACCTTAGGCACCTCACCATGAAATCAAATTACCATCATCAATCTCTTGCCCTTATCCCAATTTATTTGGGGTTTTCGTAGCATGTTTTAATCTCAGTAGTCACCCCCTTTCTAGCCATATCATCTTTCACACAGTCCATCCATCGTTTCTTTGCTCTTCCCCTACTCTTGTACCCATCCACATTATACTCAAAACTGTGTACCGTTGTCGCCAGGAAAAGAAGCAGAGGTAGGTACATCATGAATGACGTTACGTTACAAATGTTAATGTAGAGGGCAGAGTAAATCCAGTACCGTGCTAGGCTACACTACAGTCACTAGAGAATATCTATAGGATCGCACAAAAAACATGTTTGCTATCGTTTTTCACTAGAGTAGCAATTAGTATCTTGATTGTACAAAAACAACATAACTTTTTTTAATTGATGCTCTATTGACCGTTTTCACTAGGCGATACTAAAATGAATGCCTAAATTAAAGCACGCTGTAGGATTTTCAACATTCTACGCTGAGTGGAGTGTTGAAAATCCAACAGCGCAGTTTTGTTAATGCCTACTGTAAGTGAAAACTGGCATAATTGTCCGACTCCTAAAACACCGCGGAGAGTAATGGTAAACAAAATTGGCACTTATGTCTAAATTCTTAAGATTCCATGAATGAATCATCGAGGAATTTGAACGGCCTCACATGTGCTAAAAACGTATAAATTACAATACGAATTTGTTGAAACCCAATTTGAAAATGTCATCTTTGTCTTTTAGTTTTGATTTATAAATACTACAAAATTCTTGCTTAGTAGGATTTTTCTCTTGTTCTTTCAATTGGAGGAAATAAATGCAATATAATAAATGTGTTCCTCGTTATATTTTACGATCATAGCAACGTCTTCAACATAATCTCAAACATACTTACTAAGCTAAATATTATATTCTTATGTTTGCTAGAGCTAATAAAGAGAACGTCAGATTGAAATGACAAAAAAGAAACATAAAAAATGCTAAGATGAATATTTATCTTTCATTTCACTAATAAATGTCGTCATCAACAATAATTTTAAATTGCAAATGTCTAGGTAACCAAGATGTTCATCATACAATTTTTCAGCGAAAAGAATCATCTAGTCGCTTCTACACTTTTACATTTATATCTCTATATTTTTTTTTTTTTCTTTAATGCCCACCCAAAAAATTGTTTACACAGATACAATTTTAAATAATATTGTAGGTACCAACTTAATTAGTTTAGTGTTAGAATTTTTTATATTGTAAAAATGATAAAATAAAAAACACTAAAAAGTGAAAAATAACTTTAATTACGAAAGTCGTTGTCTTTGGTTTTCAATTTTCGTTTTTTACCACTTTTCCCTTTTTAGTTGTGGAATTTTTGTGGGGTAGGCTACACAAATTCGAATACCACTACCTGCTATGTAAATAACAGGGACGGTAACATAAATCATCATCCATATAGGCTCTGTGAAAAAAAACTTTGCAAGAAAAGTTAATATTATGGGACCACCCTTGAAGCATGACCTACCAAACAAAAACAGAATCATCAAAATCAATTCATAATTAGTGGGAGTACTCGCGTTACAAGCACACAAAAAAAAAACATACAATCGAATTGAGAACCTCGTCCTTTTAGAAGTTGGTTAAAAAAGAAACAAGTTAAATGAGATAATGAGAGTTAAAAAATAACATTTAAAGGAAATTTAGCCTTACGGTGTAGACAATAAAGAGTATTCTATCTTTCTACCTAGTCGCTGTTGAAAAGTTTACAATGGGCTCAGACGTTTTCCGCAGATACCTAATAACTAGGTTGATTTAATTCAAACTTCCAAAAAATAAGTCTCATTATTTAAGTCTATAACTTAAGTCAAAGTCAAATCATTTATCAAAAGTGCCTTTTAATAGCCTTTACTTTTACTTTTCTACTGCCCTTTACAAAAGGTAGTTTCGTATAGAGAAAAAAGCGCAATAAACTACATAATAAGGTACTCTTTTAAAATGTATCCACTAGTCCCTAATGACAAGTTAAAGTACCCACTCTTCAAAAAATTTGCATACCCCTCAGAAAGCAGGCCTAAATGGATGGTGTGTTCATCAAAAAGTTGGATTGCCTATTTTGCGCAGAAATGAGCGAGGAAAAGTTTTAAGTACACCTAATCGTATCGCATTCGTCAAGAAATATAATCACCGTTTACTTTCAGTTTGTTTCAAGGACAGACTACTGTGTAGGAAATCTACTGTGGTTTTCGTTATTAGAAATTCATTGAATTTGGCGGGGTTTTAATGCTTTCTTTAATGTTAATGAATTCCAAACAAATGTCTTCGATTTTCATTAATAGTTTCAGTTACGAAATACACCCTACGCCCTTAAAAATTTCATGAATGAATAAGGCCTGAATTCCTCTTACGCTGATGTATTTCGCGTACGCGTAGCAACGTAGTACGCGCCGCGGACGTCAGCGTCGGTGTATGGTGCTTTATAGAACACAATGTACATTCGCACGTGCGACCGAAGTACGCGACTGACATCAGCGTAAGAGGCATTCAAGCCTAATTGTTTTTTTCTCAACTGACAGCTGTCTAAGGCCCTTTTCTGACTGGTCAGTGAAAATCGCGAAAAATACAGCTGTCCCATACAGTTATGGAACAGCTGGTTTTTTTTCGCGATTTCAATGTTGGTATTACAGTAAAAGTTATTCAGTTCGATGGTCTAAATCACCTCTTAAAGGTTGTAAAATAATTTTTTTAACACCATATATCCCACGGGAACTTAAATTATGTTCTCGTGCGTATATTCCGACATGCACTCGGGCTGCTCACTGACCAATGAGGAAACAAAAGCCGTACCACCAGAGAGAAAAACGGCATTACTGTGATTTTGTAATCAGTGTATTTATCACTCTTAACTGCACCTCAATTGCGAAACAACACAGTTTCAATCACAATCTAAAGGTTTTGAAGGAACTTCCTAATCCATTACTTCATATGTTACGTGTTACGCAACGAACGAGGCTGAACTGTCGAAATTAAAGGTATTGCAATTCGATTGCAATTTTGTGTGAACGCAATTACCCAGCAAGACGAAGTCAACAACGAAACATGCCAATCACGGTGGTCGCACAAACGTTACTAACCCTACAGTTAATAGCATTGCAACAGTTCATTACATATAGACAAGTCTTTGATCTTGCAGTTATGACAAGCGTCATACTCTCTATTTGTTGACTGCAGTATGGATGTGTTGCTGACTGCTGTTTCAGTTGCTGTAAGCAGGAAATAGATCTAAAGGAGCTAACTGAATAAAGGAGACCGTTTGAAGAGTAATTAGCTAGGTATTTCAATAAGTTGACAAGGCTAGTCTCCTATAGTCTCCTAAAAAAAAACCTCCAAACTTAATACAAATTCAAATTAAAATCTTTATTGCATATCACAATCATGTGTTTACAGAAGGTCTTATTAATAAGTACACAAATAGATCCCATCGGCCACAACAATTTCATAAAGTATGAAATAAATGAATTTTACATTAAGTCAATTTTACGACAACTCCACCAGTTCATCCCGAAATCTCAAAAAAACATTAGCAAAGAAAACTAATACAGGTTCCCGGAGTTAAAAATAACTTTGGCGCCATCTCGTAGATTCGTAAGAGTAAATATATGTCAATCATGCCAAATGCCGGCAGAAAATACCGAAATAATGTGTAGACATTTGCTTACAGAGTTTTGTAAGGAATCAGGGCAATTTATTTACTTTCCTTTAAGTTTGTGGTTAAAAGATGGGCAAAAGGCCAAGAACAATAGTTGTACCAAACTAACCTCATTCATTTTCTCATTTCTACCACCAACCAGCATTGCTATGACACAGGCACATGAACCATTATAATATGTCTCAGAGCTTCATGAGAAGCTCGTGGCTAAGTAATAACAGCCGCACGGGTCGATCCATCAGGTTAAGCAACGCTTGCCGGAGTTTGGTCAGTGGATAGGTGACCATCTTTACATACCGAGCTTCCTCTTTGCTTCGGAAAGCACGTTAAGCTGTTGTTGGTCCCGGCTGTGACAGTCGTTAAGGGTCGTCAGAAGCCCGAAAGTCTGCCAACCGGTTTTACCAAAGGGTATCATATTACCCATCCAGTTACTAGATTGTGGAGGTCAGATAGGCAGTCGCTTCATGTAAAATACTAGTATTCAGCTGCATCCGGTTAGACTGGAAGCCGACCCCAACTTAGTTGAGAAAAGGCTAGGCAGATTGAATAAGTCTCAGCAGAGGTTAGCAATGCATACTTTAAAACAGAAAAACATACTTTCAGATGCATCCAAATATAATAAAAACAACATAATTATTTACTTTTTGTATAGGATGTTTGCATTTCAAGATGACTCATAATAAAGTTCATAATTTGCATACTAAACAACAAAGTCTCCTCAATCATAGCTTCATCATTACTTCGACCTACATTAGAACACATCATCTTCAGAACCATTCATGTCGCAAGTCCGCAACAGCATCTCAAAATACTGGCACACAAACATATCTGAAACAAAGTTTAGTTCCACGCGTCACTTCGAATAGTTCCAAATGTTTATTTATATCTTAGAATTTAGATAGTTAGCGACGGAAGTGACGGAATTAGACATGGAATTGGTGCGCAGCTGACGTAGCTCATAATAGGTGTATAGGGGTAGGCCGTGACGTCACAGAATTTAAAATGGCGGCAGGTTTTATGCGTGTAGCGTACTTATGTGATGCGCCTGCTACAGGTTGACTCTGAATGTATTGGAAATCTTTCCTGTGCTGAAAGTGTTCATAAATATTAACAACTTTTACTATGAATAATGAAGCATCTACTCTTTTTCATATAAAAACGGTTCGCTATTTTATAGCAGCCTGGTGCCATAGTTCATTTCTTGTTTATTTTCATGAAAAGTTCTGTCAGGAACTGATCTTTTATATAGAAATATAGATTTTAACTGTAAAAGCACATCTATAAAATCATGTAAATCAGCTAAATTGGCAAAATTTCGTTTACCTACGGCCTCTTAATTAAAAAATTAATATATGGTACTATAATGTAGACCATGTCCTAAAATTCTTATTTTTTTTTTTCTCAGGGCATTTTTATCCCTTTATGTACTACGTTTCCGTTGGATGATTTCCGAACTCCACGCGGGCTAAGTCCCTGGTTGGAGCTAATACAAAAAATATACGCCATCCTAAATAATTATAATATCCATACTTTAATATTATAAATTCGAAAGTAAGTTTTCACGCCTAAACCACTGAACGGATTTCGACAAAATTGTTATCAACATACCGCGCGGGCGAAGTCGCGGGCGGAAGCTTATACTTAATATGTTTGTTGAGCTTTCACGCTAAAACGGTTAAACGGATTTGGATGAAATTTGGTAGAGAGGTAGGCCATGACCTGGAATAGGAAATGGGATACTTTTTATCCCAATATTCTCAGTGGATCGAGACTTGCGCAGGTGAAACCGCGGGGCGCAGCTAATTCGTAATAAAACGAAGTACCTACAAAATCAGACCTTTCATTCACAGATCACGACACGCTAGTTAAGTCTAGGATAGAGTGCATTGCCTTCACTTCCCAAACGATAGAACTACAAGCACCCTTCAACATAATACCTTTGTTATAAGGAACTCGATAAAATCTTAAATGGAAAAAAGTTGGATTACAAAATTTTGCCTGTTGTTCTATCTTGGGCTCTGATGAGTGGTAGTTAAGGTTTAAATTCGTGTGGGTACGAGAAACGTCCCGTCAACTCCAGACGTAACCTAACAAACGTGAGCCAATGAAAAAATATTATTGTAAGAAGTTTTATTCCGTACAAGCCTTTTTTAAGATTTTTGAAATACGGGATCAAGTTATTCAATTTAAGATGCAAAGTAGTATATGTATCCAGTTTTAGGCCGCCAAGGAAAAGGCAGTAGGTAACTAATGCGTTTGTTTATTTGCATTTGCTTGATGCTCTCTTAATGTTGATGATTGTAGAATTTTCAAGATTCTTCATGATGTATTTCTTTAACTTAAACCAATAGTACAGACTCAAGAAAATACGTTTACTTAAGAAAAGTTGTTGAAAAATGCGCTTGTCAGATGTCAACTCCAGTTCAGCTGGTCTATTCTCTCAAAATCTCACCTAAATTTAGGTGAAGTGACCTGTCATTCCACCTGACACTATTGATAGCTCACCTAAGTTCTCTTCACCTAAGTTTTCACGGTGAGATTTTTCAGAATTGACCGCCTCATCTTTATGTAACGTTTCCGTAAATATAGTGGAAATACCATGGCCTTATACATTTAGTACAATATCTCATAGGGTTCTTTGCTCGTGGCTACGTAATAACAACCACACGGGTCGATCCATCAGGTTAAGCTACGCTTGCAGGGGTTGATCCGTGGATAGGTAGGTGCCCATCTTTACATACCAAGACTCCTCCGTGCCTCGGAAAGCACGTTAAGCCGTTGGTCCCGGCTGTCAAACGTGGATCTTTGACTGTCGTTACGGGTTGTCGGAAGCCCGAAAGTCTAACAACTAGTTTTGCCAAGGGGTATCGTATTACCCAGTTACTGGGTTGTGGTACAATATCCAGAAAAACGTGTAACCTGTTCTTCTCCAATTTGCTCCACAATGTCTCAGTAAAATTTTCACGTAATTTTCCTACAAACAAAAGGCCGTTAGGAACAAAGAAAGCCGGTGAACAATGCGCAGTAGACGTGTTGACTGCAAGGGTACGACACTATTGTTTTAATCTTGTTTTTTAATGTCCAAAAAACTGTAATTATCTGCCTCTGTACGTGTCGGATAAGATTTATAAGTCAGTTGATTTTAAGAAAAAATGGTGGCACTGGGAATAATCTTTGGGCACTTCTTAAGAATGACCTCTCGATGGTTCGAAAGTTAAGAACACCATAAGAAAGCTTTGGTTTCCTGAATAATAAAGTGGTGAACGGTCACACAATAACGGCTGTCTGAATAGCGTTTTTTAGACCTTCAAAGTCAGACGTTTTTTAGTCCATAATGTCAAAAATGAGTGAAAATAAGATTTTCAAAACGGTCATTCGGTATTATATGATCGAACCACTTTCCCAGGAAACCTACACTTTGTCTTCTTTTTAGCTGTTTCAAAAATATGGCTAGTATAATGTACTTTCTTAACAATATTATTTAAGCTTTGGCTACGGATAAAACATTGGAAAAAAAACATAAGAGCCTGGAAAAGTGACGGTCGTTTTCACAGCGTTTCGTGTCTCTACGGCCGCATACTATTTAAAAGCGATCGTCGCGCAAATAACTATATTAAGATCATCAAAACCTAGAGATTAATAATCCACGCATTAAAATTAACGTCTGCTCCATATGGCAGCTCACTGCAGAATGACTGTATTGTGTGTTATTGACATTTCTATACGTCCGCATTTTGACTAAATCTTGAGACAACAATTACATTATGTACTAAAATATAATACTCACAGTTTAATATAAAATCATCTCGCCCATTGTTCTATATAACATATGACTCTTCCTCAGTACATTAACTTAATTCACAATTTATTATAACCCTGTGGTTTCCCTGATCTTTGACATTTCCTTACTCATTCGTTGCTAACACGGTTATTTAATAAAGTTACTTACGGTGGTTTGCCACAGTGTCAAACGTTAGTATAGTCAGTATTGTCAAACGTTAGTTTAATAATAGAGTGCTGCAAGGATCTTTTGGCAACTGAGTGACACTGACATGGGGGCGTTGTTGGTAAACCTTATTGTACAATTTTCACACAAATTGTTCTGAAAAACAACATGGCGGCGTTCGTTTTGATTTAGACCACGCGCCAAAAGCACCCGGTGGCGTTGGATGTCCAAACAAGGCCTTCTATGCGCGTGCGTTTACGCGTGTATGCGTGTGGACGCTTTGAGGTGCCTTGCGCTTATTACGCGAGAGAGAACAGTGTAATGGACCGACTTAGGTCTTAGGCTCAAACCCAGATCGGCTTATCTTTGTGTAAATAATTTCATCACCACTGCTCTAAAAACGGTGAAGAAAAACATCGTGAGGAAACCGGCATGTCCTAAAACTAAAAAATCGAAAACAGTGACATCTACCAACCCACTCTCGCGGAGTGGATTACAGCCCCCTCCCTCTCAAGAGAGTAGGCCTGTGTCCCAGCAGTGGGAATATTATAGGCTGATTACGCGATTATCATGCACGTTATATTATTAAGAATATGTGGACATAATTGTGTTGGCTCCTTGTTTTTGGACTTCACGTAATCTTGACGCGTGTGAATCGCGTGTTTTCTTGATCGAATGTGAACTTTACTTGTTCACAAATCAATCTGCCTAGCCTTTTCCCAACTATGTTGGGGTAGGCTTCCAGTCTAACCGGATGCAGCTGAATACCAGTATTTTACATGAAGCGACTGCCTATCTGACCTCCACAACCCAGTAACTGGGTAATACGATACCCCTTGGTTAGACTGGTTGTCAGACTTTCGGGCTTCTGACGACTCGTAACGACTGTCAAAGATCCACATATGACAGCCGGGACCAACGGCTTAACGTGAACTTTACTTGTTCACATTTGCTAAAAATGAATATAAACATTATCTGCTTTAGAATAAGGTTAAAATTTTGCTTACCGTAGCAAAGTAAAGTCAAAGTGCGGTTGGTAAACATTACCCTAAGGAATTGCAAGAGACAAGCGTAATTTTCATCAATCAAAATGAATCCCCGAAATTGCGATGATGATATGATTCAGTTCAACAAACCATGATCCATCTATGGCCAACATTGGCATTATGTACAAAGCCGCCTAGCCGTGGAGATTTATCATCGGAGACGGCTCTTGGCTAATTGCCTACAAACAGTACTAATTAACCTATTTCGCCAGTAAATAAATGTTTTACAAATAAACATTTTGGGTTGTTAAAATAAACATTATTTTCCTGTTTTATATTTAGAATTCCGTAGTAGGTAGCTATCGTAATGATTATCGCCCCCTTATCAGGTAACTATAACTCCATTTGAAATAAGATTAGACACTTAAATAAGCCTTTTTTACAGTCCGTTCATCCGATTTTGACTTCTATTGCGTTGGTGGCATGACAAATGGCTTTGCAGTAGACAGTTGGTATTGTGTAACGTTTTTAGGGTTCCGTAGTAAACAAGGAACCCTTATAGTTTCGCCATGTCCGTTTGTCCGTCTGTCCGCGGCTTAGCGCAGAGACCGTTAGTACTAGAAAGCTGTAATTTGGTATGGATATATATATAAACGACGCCGACAAAGTGGTAAAAAAAAAATAGTATTTTCTTTTTATGGTACCTTCCGTACACGTAAAGTGGGGATGGTTTTTTTATTTCTCGTCAATCCCATAGTGTGGGATATCGTTGAAAAGTTCGTTTAAAAATAGAGTTTGTGGAAACCATTTTTGGATTCCGGAATATTAAGCTCTAAAGTGCAAATTTTTGTTAGAGCCAAGTGTCCCCCCCCTGCCAACTAAATGGTTGGGTTTGGATATGTGAAAAAAATCGCGGCAGTAGTATATATAATGAAATTAAAAGGAAAACTATCACCGCTACGTAGGCTCCACAAGTTACCGAGTAATAATCGACCAACTTAAATTTGCAGTTGTAAAAACATGTTCTCCCATACATTCTGTATTCAGAGAACAAGTTTTTCCACTACAATGTTAAGTTTGTTTTATAAATTCATCCCAACTACGGAACCCTTCATTGTGCATGGTACGACATGCACTTGTTTGTTTACTATTAGCATATTGTCAGAAACACTCCACCATGTTATGTTGCCGGCAACGTGATTCCCGCAAAACACAACAAATATGGCAATGAAAAAATGTTGCACAACTTTGTTTTCCAATGAGAACGCTGCAAAGTCAAAAGTCAAAGTCAAATTTTTAGTCAAAGTTAAATTGTTCCGGGTCTGGGTGTTAGTGTATGTGAGTTTCTATGTTTGTAAACGCACCCACGATACAGGAAGAAATTCCAAGTGTGGTGCAAAGTTTAAAAAAAAAAAAAAAAAAAAAAATTGAACTATTTATTTCAAATAAGCATTTACAATTTACAAGAAAATATAATTGATTCGCCCCTTTTCACGAGTTAAAATCATTAAATAAACTTTTTGTATATTTTATACACATTATTAATTTATATTTTCTGCTTATTGCCATCAACCAGGTAAAAATTCAAACACAAGTTTTTTCTATATCTAGAACCACATGGCATGTGTTTCTAAAATCATTCATTAGCATAAACACAGTGCAGCGAATGTGTTAGGTTTAGAGATCACAAATGTTTATAGGTACTAACGAATTAATAGCTCATTACAAACAAGTGCTATCATAACCCATTTCCAGCTTATTCTTAGGGCTTACACATCAGAAGAATGTCGATAAGTCATCTATAAAAATAAAAATAAACAACTGTCTTCCAAAATGTTTTAATTTTTATTTTTCACTTTATAGATATGGTACCTCTACCTACCCCACACTAATTCGTATACCACTACTTGCTATGCAAACAACAGTGACAGGGAGTATTATAACATCATCAAGATACACAACGTAGATTAAATACGTAGTATTGAAGCTATGAATATGTTAGTATCGATGGTTTCGTCATGTTGAGAGGATGAATGAATGATGAATTCACTCTTTTACATAATTCGACTCGGAATTCTTTGTTTTGTCATAGGATTTTTTTCTGTTTGATTCTCAATTTTTACTGATTTTAAGTCACGTCAACTACAACAATTTTTCTCAAAGTACCCTATTTTGGATCAAACAATTTTACAGTATTATTGGCCTTCACTATTTCCTTGGTACTTATGCCCTATTAACTAAATGATGTAAAATAGGAAAAGATAGCTTTGTTCTCCTATTAATTATCACAGTTTTGCGTTCAAAACGCTCCCTTGTAAAATCATGATTTTGAAGATAACCTAATACCAAACCGATAAAGGTTTATACTTTGTGGCCGTCGAGTAGAAAGTTTTCTACTGGCGATTCCAAAATCAAATTGTCTTCACTACCTTAGACAAATATCAGTTGTCAGTGTGATTTTGACAGTTTGAGTAGAAAACTTTCTTCCGAAATAGTCTACATATAAAAAGACCTAGACAAAGATCGTTAGAAACGAAAGACAAAATGACAGATTGTAGAAGGATTTCTACGGTGCGATGTCAAAAATGAAGAAACGAAATGTCATTTTTTATAGAATTACAAAAAAAAAAACAACCGACTTCCAAAAAAAACACTAAAAAAGTGAAAAATAACTTTAATTTCGGAAGTCGGTGTCTTTGCTTTTCAATTTCCGTTTTTTGCCACCGACTTCCGAAATTAAAGTTATTTTTCACTTTTTTGTTTTTTTTGGAAGTCGGTTGTTTTTTTTTTTGTAAAAAGTTTTTATTTTTCACTTTTTAGTTGTGGTATCTACCCCACACAAATCCGAATACCACTACCTGCTATGTAAATAATAGTGAAGGAGTCAAACAGGATATCGTCTAGATAAACTAAGTGGGAAAAATACGTAATATTGAAGCTAACTCAAAAATTACGCAAGCAAAGTTAATAAAATTTATATGGGACCACCTCGGAAGCATGACCTACCAAACAAAAAAAGAATCATCAATATCGATTCATAATTGGCGGAGTAATCGCGTAACAAACACACAAAAAAAAAAAACATACAGACGAATTGAGAACCTCCTCCTTTTTGAAGAAGTCGCTTAAAAAGCTATGTCTATTCTTCGTAGAGATAGAAAGCGTCATGCTACGCGTGCAGGGGGCTTAAAACAGTCACTTTGGCAGAATCATACTAAGAAAATATTATGAATCATCGTAAAATGTCACAAACTGACAATTCATAATATGATCTGCGTGCGATTCATATTACGAAATAATTCATCTGTTTGACAGTTTTCTATGGAGATTCGTAAAATGGTCCACATAATATGAATTGCTTTTGTGTCAAACTAGAGGAATTGCCAATGACAGCTGGAATTCAGGAAATGAACTGCTTTTAGAGAAATTGCTAATGTGGCCGGTTTAGGCCCCCAGATGTATGAATATAAACGAGGCGGAGTATGTAACGATCGTAGCAGGTGGCGTTCTGTAGTTTCTGACTACCCCCATGGGTAGTCGTGAGTTTATGTATGTATGTGTATCGAAGCTAACTCAAAAATTACCCATTCAAAATTAATTAATTTACGTTACACGTCCATGTTTGGCTTACAGAAATTGATAATGTAATGTACCTTTCAACTTAATCGGTCCATTAGATTCGGAGCAAAATGTCTGTGACAGACGGACGGACATCGAAGTGATCATAAAAGGGTTCCGTTTTTTCTTTTTGAGGTACGGAACCCTAAATTGGACTGCTTTCGGGATAAATAAAAATAAAAATCATTTTAAAATTATTGTAGGTATTTTTAATCCTTATAGAGCTTAGACCAAAAACTTAAAAAATAAATATCACTGCAGTAGTGTGTTTCATCATAATATACATACAATACTCTCCCTTGAGTATTCTCAACGT